>JAOEGL010000005.1:138744047-140118213 GCA_034509955.1 Urosaurus nigricauda
TTTCTTTCTCCTCCTTAAGGGAAATGCAGCTTCTGCTAGCCTTGAGTAGCCTTAAGTAGCCTCCCAGCACTGGCTCCCAGAATGCAATGGCTCAAGTGTAAATTAAATTAGATCTCACCCAAGCACATGGACTACAGCCTCCTCCTTTTCTTTCTCCTCCTTAAAGGAAATGCAGTTTCTGCTAGCCTGCTAGCCTTGGCTCAAGTGTAAATTAAATTAGATCTCACCCAAGCACATGGACTACAGCCTCCTCCTTTTCTTTCTCCTCCTTAAAGGAAATGCAGCTTCTGCTAGCCTGCTAGCCTTGGCTCAAGTGTAAATTAAATTAGATCTCACCCAAGCACATGGACTACAGCCTCCTCCTTTTCTTTCTCCTCCTTAAAGGAAATGCAGCTTCTGCTAGCCTTGAGTAGCCTTAAGTAGCCTCCCAGCACTGGCTCCCAGAATGCAATGGCTCAAGTGTAAATTAAATTAGATCTCACCCAAGCACATGGACTACAGCCTCCTCCTTTTCTTTCTCCTCCTTAAAGGAAATGCAGCTTCTGCTAGCCTTGAGTAGCCTTAAGTAGCCTCCCAGCACTGGCTCCCAGAATGCAATGGCTCAAGTGTAAATTAAATTAGATCTCACCCAAGCACATGGACTACAGCCTCCTCCTTTTCTTTCTCCTCCTTAAGGGAAATGCAGCTTCTGCTAGCCTTGAGTAGCCTTAAGTAGCCTCCCAGCACTGGCTCCCAGAATGCAATGGCTCAAGTGTAAATTAAATTAGATCTCACCCAAGCACATGGACTACAGCCTCCTCCTTTTCTTTCTCCTCCTTAAAGGAAATGCAGCTTCTGCTAGCCTGCTAGCCTTGGCTCAAGTGTAAATTAAATTAGATCTCACCCAAGCACATGGACTACAGCCTCCTCCTTTTCTTTCTCCTCCTTAAAGGAAATGCAGCTTCTGCTAGCCTTGAGTAGCCTTAAGTAGCCTCCCAGCACTGGCTCCCAGAATGCAATGGCTCAAGTGTAAATTAAATTAGATCTCACCCAAGCACATGGACTACAGCCTCCTCCTTTTCTTTCTCCTCCTTAAAGGAAATGCAGCTTCTGCTAGCCTGCTAGCCTTGGCTCAAGTGTAAATTAAATTAGATCTCACCCAAGCACATGGACTACAGCCTCCTCCTTTTCTTTCTCCTCCTTAAGGGAAATGCAGCTTCTGCTAGCCTTGAGTAGCCTTAAGTAGCCTCCCAGCACTGGCTCCCAGAATGCAATGGCTCAAGTGTAAATTAAATTAGATCTCACCCAAGCACATGGACTACAGCCTCCTCCTTTTCTTTCTCCTCCTTAAAGGAAATGCAGTTTCTGCTAGCCTGCTAGCCTTGGCTCAAGTGTAAATTAAATTAGATCTCACCCAAGCACATGGACTACAGCCTCCTCCTTTTCTTTCTCCTCCTTAAAGGAAATGCAGCTTCTGCTAGCCTGCTAGCCTTGGCTCAAGTGTAAATTAAATTAGATCTCACCCAAGCACATGGACTACAGCCTCCTCCTTTTCTTTCTCCTCCTTAAAGGAAATGCAGCTTCTGCTAGCCTTGAGTAGCCTTAAGTAGCCTCCCAGCACTGGCTCCCAGAATGCAATGGCTCAAGTGTAAATTAAATTAGATCTCACCCAAGCACATGGACTACAGCCTCCTCCTTTTCTTTCTCCTCCTTAAAGGAAATGCAGCTTCTGCTAGCCTTGAGTAGCCTTAAGTAGCCTCCCAGCACTGGCTCCCAGAATGCAATGGCTCAAGTGTAAATTAAATTAGATCTCACCCAAGCACATGGACTACAGCCTCCTCCTTTTCTTTCTCCTCCTTAAGGGAAATGCAGCTTCTGCTAGCCTTGAGTAGCCTTAAGTAGCCTCCCAGCACTGGCTCCCAGAATGCAATGGCTCAAGTGTAAATTAAATTAGATCTCACCCAAGCACATGGACTACAGCCTCCTCCTTTTCTTTCTCCTCCTTAAAGGAAATGCAGCTTCTGCTAGCCTGCTAGCCTTGGCTCAAGTGTAAATTAAATTAGATCTCACCCAAGCACATGGACTACAGCCTCCTCCTTTTCTTTCTCCTCCTTAAAGGAAATGCAGCTTCTGCTAGCCTTGAGTAGCCTTAAGTAGCCTCCCAGCACTGGCTCCCAGAATGCAATGGCTCAAGTGTAAATTAAATTAGATCTCACCCAAGCACATGGACTACAGCCTCCTCCTTTTCTTTCTCCTCCTTAAAGGAAATGCAGCTTCTGCTAGCCTGCTAGCCTTGGCTCAAGTGTAAATTAAATTAGATCTCACCCAAGCACATGGACTACAGCCTCCTCCTTTTCTTTCTCCTCCTTAAGGGAAATGCAGCTTCTGCTAGCCTTGAGTAGCCTTAAGTAGCCTCCCAGCACTGGCTCCCAGAATGCAATGGCTCAAGTGTAAATTAAATTAGATCTCACCCAAGCACATGGACTACAGCCTCCTCCTTTTCTTTCTCCTCCTTAAAGGAAATGCAGTTTCTGCTAGCCTGCTAGCCTTGGCTCAAGTGTAAATTAAATTAGATCTCACCCAAGCACATGGACTACAGCCTCCTCCTTTTCTTTCTCCTCCTTAAAGGAAATGCAGCTTCTGCTAGCCTGCTAGCCTTGGCTCAAGTGTAAATTAAATTAGATCTCACCCAAGCACATGGACTACAGCCTCCTCCTTTTCTTTCTCCTCCTTAAAGGAAATGCAGCTTCTGCTAGCCTTGAGTAGCCTTAAGTAGCCTCCCAGCACTGGCTCCCAGAATGCAATGGCTCAAGTGTAAATTAAATTAGATCTCACCCAAGCACATGGACTACAGCCTCCTCCTTTTCTTTCTCCTCCTTAAAGGAAATGCAGCTTCTGCTAGCCTGCTAGCCTTGGCTCAAGTGTAAATTAAATTAGATCTCACCCAAGCACATGGACTACAGCCTCCTCCTTTTCTTTCTCCTCCTTAAAGGAAATGCAGCTTCTGCTAGCCTTGAGTAGCCTTAAGTAGCCTCCCAGCACTGGCTCCCAGAATGCAATGGCTCAAGTGTAAATTAAATTAGATCTCACCCAAGCACATGGACTACAGCCTCCTCCTTTTCTTTCTCCTCCTTAAAGGAAATGCAGCTTCTGCTAGCCTGCTAGCCTTGGCTCAAGTGTAAATTAAATTAGATCTCACCCAAGCACATGGACTACAGCCTCCTCCTTTTCTTTCTCCTCCTTAAGGGAAATGCAGCTTCTGCTAGCCTTGAGTAGCCTTAAGTAGCCTCCCAGCACTGGCTCCCAGAATGCAATGGCTCAAGTGTAAATTAAATTAGATCTCACCCAAGCACATGGACTACAGCCTCCTCCTTTTCTTTCTCCTCCTTAAAGGAAATGCAGTTTCTGCTAGCCTGCTAGCCTTGGCTCAAGTGTAAATTAAATTAGATCTCACCCAAGCACATGGACTACAGCCTCCTCCTTTTCTTTCTCCTCCTTAAAGGAAATGCAGCTTCTGCTAGCCTGCTAGCCTTGGCTCAAGTGTAAATTAAATTAGATCTCACCCAAGCACATGGACTACAGCCTCCTCCTTTTCTTTCTCCTCCTTAAAGGAAATGCAGCTTCTGCTAGCCTTGAGTAGCCTTAAGTAGCCTCCCAGCACTGGCTCCCAGAATGCAATGGCTCAAGTGTAAATTAAATTAGATCTCACCCAAGCACATGGACTACAGCCTCCTCCTTTTCTTTCTCCTCCTTAAAGGAAATGCAGCTTCTGCTAGCCTGCTAGCCTTGGCTCAAGTGTAAATTAAATTAGATCTCACCCAAGCACATGGACTACAGCCTCCTCCTTTTCTTTCTCCTCCTTAAAGGAAATGCAGCTTCTGCTAGCCTTGAGTAGCCTTAAGTAGCCTCCCAGCACTGGCTCCCAGAATGCAATGGCTCAAGTGTAAATTAAATTAGATCTCACCCAAGCACATGGACTACAGCCTCCTCCTTTTCTTTCTCCTCCTTAAAGGAAATGCAGCTTCTGCTAGCCTGCTAGCCTTGGCTCAAGTGTAAATTAAATTAGATCTCACCCAAGCACATGGACTACAGCCTCCTCCTTTTCTTTCTCCTCCTTAAGGGAAATGCAGCTTCTGCTAGCCTTGAGTAGCCTTAAGTAGCCTCCCAGCACTGGCTCCCAGAATGCAATGGCTCAAGTGTAAATTAAATTAGATCTCACCCAAGCACATGGACTACAGCCTCCTCCTTTTCTTTCTCCTCCTTAAAGGAAATGCAGTTTCTGCTAGCCTGCTAGCCTTGGCTCAAGTGTAAATTAAATTAGATCTCACCCAAGCACATGGACTACAGCCTCCTCCTTTTCTTTCTCCTCCTTAAAGGAAATGCAGCTTCTGCTAGCCTGCTAGCCTTGGCTCAAGTGTAAATTAAATTAGATCTCACCCAAGCACATGGACTACAGCCTCCTCCTTTTCTTTCTCCTCCTTAAAGGAAATGCAGCTTCTGCTAGCCTTGAGTAGCCTTAAGTAGCCTCCCAGCACTGGCTCCCAGAATGCAATGGCTCAAGTGTAAATTAAATTAGATCTCACCCAAGCACATGGACTACAGCCTCCTCCTTTTCTTTCTCCTCCTTAAAGGAAATGCAGCTTCTGCTAGCCTTGAGTAGCCTTAAGTAGCCTCCCAGCACTGGCTCCCAGAATGCAATGGCTCAAGTGTAAATTAAATTAGATCTCACCCAAGCACATGGACTACAGCCTCCTCCTTTTCTTTCTCCTCCTTAAGGGAAATGCAGCTTCTGCTAGCCTTGAGTAGCCTTAAGTAGCCTCCCAGCACTGGCTCCCAGAATGCAATGGCTCAAGTGTAAATTAAATTAGATCTCACCCAAGCACATGGACTACAGCCTCCTCCTTTTCTTTCTCCTCCTTAAAGGAAATGCAGCTTCTGCTAGCCTGCTAGCCTTGGCTCAAGTGTAAATTAAATTAGATCTCACCCAAGCACATGGACTACAGCCTCCTCCTTTTCTTTCTCCTCCTTAAAGGAAATGCAGCTTCTGCTAGCCTTGAGTAGCCTTAAGTAGCCTCCCAGCACTGGCTCCCAGAATGCAATGGCTCAAGTGTAAATTAAATTAGATCTCACCCAAGCACATGGACTACAGCCTCCTCCTTTTCTTTCTCCTCCTTAAAGGAAATGCAGCTTCTGCTAGCCTGCTAGCCTTGGCTCAAGTGTAAATTAAATTAGATCTCACCCAAGCACATGGACTACAGCCTCCTCCTTTTCTTTCTCCTCCTTAAGGGAAATGCAGCTTCTGCTAGCCTTGAGTAGCCTTAAGTAGCCTCCCAGCACTGGCTCCCAGAATGCAATGGCTCAAGTGTAAATTAAATTAGATCTCACCCAAGCACATGGACTACAGCCTCCTCCTTTTCTTTCTCCTCCTTAAAGGAAATGCAGTTTCTGCTAGCCTGCTAGCCTTGGCTCAAGTGTAAATTAAATTAGATCTCACCCAAGCACATGGACTACAGCCTCCTCCTTTTCTTTCTCCTCCTTAAAGGAAATGCAGCTTCTGCTAGCCTGCTAGCCTTGGCTCAAGTGTAAATTAAATTAGATCTCACCCAAGCACATGGACTACAGCCTCCTCCTTTTCTTTCTCCTCCTTAAAGGAAATGCAGCTTCTGCTAGCCTTGAGTAGCCTTAAGTAGCCTCCCAGCACTGGCTCCCAGAATGCAATGGCTCAAGTGTAAATTAAATTAGATCTCACCCAAGCACATGGACTACAGCCTCCTCCTTTTCTTTCTCCTCCTTAAAGGAAATGCAGCTTCTGCTAGCCTGCTAGCCTTGGCTCAAGTGTAAATTAAATTAGATCTCACCCAAGCACATGGACTACAGCCTCCTCCTTTTCTTTCTCCTCCTTAAAGGAAATGCAGCTTCTGCTAGCCTTGAGTAGCCTTAAGTAGCCTCCCAGCACTGGCTCCCAGAATGCAATGGCTCAAGTGTAAATTAAATTAGATCTCACCCAAGCACATGGACTACAGCCTCCTCCTTTTCTTTCTCCTCCTTAAAGGAAATGCAGCTTCTGCTAGCCTGCTAGCCTTGGCTCAAGTGTAAATTAAATTAGATCTCACCCAAGCACATGGACTACAGCCTCCTCCTTTTCTTTCTCCTCCTTAAGGGAAATGCAGCTTCTGCTAGCCTTGAGTAGCCTTAAGTAGCCTCCCAGCACTGGCTCCCAGAATGCAATGGCTCAAGTGTAAATTAAATTAGATCTCACCCAAGCACATGGACTACAGCCTCCTCCTTTTCTTTCTCCTCCTTAAAGGAAATGCAGTTTCTGCTAGCCTGCTAGCCTTGGCTCAAGTGTAAATTAAATTAGATCTCACCCAAGCACATGGACTACAGCCTCCTCCTTTTCTTTCTCCTCCTTAAAGGAAATGCAGCTTCTGCTAGCCTGCTAGCCTTGGCTCAAGTGTAAATTAAATTAGATCTCACCCAAGCACATGGACTACAGCCTCCTCCTTTTCTTTCTCCTCCTTAAAGAAATGCAGCTTCTGCTAGCCTTGAGTAGCCTTAAGTAGCCTCCCAGCACTGGCTCCCAGAATGCAATGGCTCAAGTGTAAATTAAATTAGATCTCACCCAAGCACATGGACTACAGCCTCCTCCTTTTCTTTCTCCTCCTTAAAGGAAATGCAGCTTCTGCTAGCCTTGAGTAGCCTTAAGTAGCCTCCCAGCACTGGCTCCCAGAATGCAATGGCTCAAGTGTAAATTAAATTAGATCTCACCCAAGCACATGGACTACAGCCTCCTCCTTTTCTTTCTCCTCCTTAAGGGAAATGCAGCTTCTGCTAGCCTTGAGTAGCCTTAAGTAGCCTCCCAGCACTGGCTCCCAGAATGCAATGGCTCAAGTGTAAATTAAATTAGATCTCACCCAAGCACATGGACTACAGCCTCCTCCTTTTCTTTCTCCTCCTTAAAGGAAATGCAGCTTCTGCTAGCCTGCTAGCCTTGGCTCAAGTGTAAATTAAATTAGATCTCACCCAAGCACATGGACTACAGCCTCCTCCTTTTCTTTCTCCTCCTTAAGGGAAATGCAGCTTCTGCTAGCCTTGAGTAGCCTTAAGTAGCCTCCCAGCACTGGCTCCCAGAATGCAATGGCTCAAGTGTAAATTAAATTAGATCTCACCCAAGCACATGGACTACAGCCTCCTCCTTTTCTTTCTCCTCCTTAAAGGAAATGCAGTTTCTGCTAGCCTGCTAGCCTTGGCTCAAGTGTAAATTAAATTAGATCTCACCCAAGCACATGGACTACAGCCTCCTCCTTTTCTTTCTCCTCCTTAAAGGAAATGCAGCTTCTGCTAGCCTGCTAGCCTTGGCTCAAGTGTAAATTAAATTAGATCTCACCCAAGCACATGGACTACAGCCTCCTCCTTTTCTTTCTCCTCCTTAAAGGAAATGCAGCTTCTGCTAGCCTTGAGTAGCCTTAAGTAGCCTCCCAGCACTGGCTCCCAGAATGCAATGGCTCAAGTGTAAATTAAATTAGATCTCACCCAAGCACATGGACTACAGCCTCCTCCTTTTCTTTCTCCTCCTTAAAGGAAATGCAGCTTCTGCTAGCCTGCTAGCCTTGGCTCAAGTGTAAATTAAATTAGATCTCACCCAAGCACATGGACTACAGCCTCCTCCTTTTCTTTCTCCTCCTTAAAGGAAATGCAGCTTCTGCTAGCCTTGAGTAGCCTTAAGTAGCCTCCCAGCACTGGCTCCCAGAATGCAATGGCTCAAGTGTAAATTAAATTAGATCTCACCCAAGCACATGGACTACAGCCTCCTCCTTTTCTTTCTCCTCCTTAAAGGAAATGCAGCTTCTGCTAGCCTGCTAGCCTTGGCTCAAGTGTAAATTAAATTAGATCTCACCCAAGCACATGGACTACAGCCTCCTCCTTTTCTTTCTCCTCCTTAAAGGAAATGCAGCTTCTGCTAGCCTTGAGTAGCCTTAAGTAGCCTCCCAGCACTGGCTCCCAGAATGCAATGGCTCAAGTGTAAATTAAATTAGATCTCACCCAAGCACATGGACTACAGCCTCCTCCTTTTCTTTCTCCTCCTTAAAGGAAATGCAGCTTCTGCTAGCCTGCTAGCCTTGGCTCAAGTGTAAATTAAATTAGATCTCACCCAAGCACATGGACTACAGCCTCCTCCTTTTCTTTCTCCTCCTTAAGGGAAATGCAGCTTCTGCTAGCCTTGAGTAGCCTTAAGTAGCCTCCCAGCACTGGCTCCCAGAATGCAATGGCTCAAGTGTAAATTAAATTAGATCTCACCCAAGCACATGGACTACAGCCTCCTCCTTTTCTTTCTCCTCCTTAAAGGAAATGCAGTTTCTGCTAGCCTGCTAGCCTTGGCTCAAGTGTAAATTAAATTAGATCTCACCCAAGCACATGGACTACAGCCTCCTCCTTTTCTTTCTCCTCCTTAAAGGAAATGCAGCTTCTGCTAGCCTGCTAGCCTTGGCTCAAGTGTAAATTAAATTAGATCTCACCCAAGCACATGGACTACAGCCTCCTCCTTTTCTTTCTCCTCCTTAAAGGAAATGCAGCTTCTGCTAGCCTTGAGTAGCCTTAAGTAGCCTCCCAGCACTGGCTCCCAGAATGCAATGGCTCAAGTGTAAATTAAATTAGATCTCACCCAAGCACATGGACTACAGCCTCCTCCTTTTCTTTCTCCTCCTTAAAGGAAATGCAGCTTCTGCTAGCCTTGAGTAGCCTTAAGTAGCCTCCCAGCACTGGCTCCCAGAATGCAATGGCTCAAGTGTAAATTAAATTAGATCTCACCCAAGCACATGGACTACAGCCTCCTCCTTTTCTTTCTCCTCCTTAAGGGAAATGCAGCTTCTGCTAGCCTTGAGTAGCCTTAAGTAGCCTCCCAGCACTGGCTCCCAGAATGCAATGGCTCAAGTGTAAATTAAATTAGATCTCACCCAAGCACATGGACTACAGCCTCCTCCTTTTCTTTCTCCTCCTTAAAGGAAATGCAGCTTCTGCTAGCCTGCTAGCCTTGGCTCAAGTGTAAATTAAATTAGATCTCACCCAAGCACATGGACTACAGCCTCCTCCTTTTCTTTCTCCTCCTTAAAGGAAATGCAGCTTCTGCTAGCCTGCTAGCCTTGGCTCAAGTGTAAATTAAATTAGATCTCACCCAAGCACATGGACTACAGCCTCCTCCTTTTCTTTCTCCTCCTTAAAGGAAATGCAGCTTCTGCTAGCCTGCTAGCCTTGGCTCAAGTGTAAATTAAATTAGATCTCACCCAAGCACATGGACTACAGCCTCCTCCTTTTCTTTCTCCTCCTTAAAGGAAATGCAGCTTCTGCTAGCCTTGAGTAGCCTTAAGTAGCCTCCCAGCACTGGCTCCCAGAATGCAATGGCTCAAGTGTAAATTAAATTAGATCTCACCCAAGCACATGGACTACAGCCTCCTCCTTTTCTTTCTCCTCCTTAAAGGAAATGCAGCTTCTGCTAGCCTGCTAGCCTTGGCTCAAGTGTAAATTAAATTAGATCTCACCCAAGCACATGGACTACAGCCTCCTCCTTTTCTTTCTCCTCCTTAAGGGAAATGCAGCTTCTGCTAGCCTTGAGTAGCCTTAAGTAGCCTCCCAGCACTGGCTCCCAGAATGCAATGGCTCAAGTGTAAATTAAATTAGATCTCACCCAAGCACATGGACTACAGCCTCCTCCTTTTCTTTCTCCTCCTTAAAGGAAATGCAGTTTCTGCTAGCCTGCTAGCCTTGGCTCAAGTGTAAATTAAATTAGATCTCACCCAAGCACATGGACTACAGCCTCCTCCTTTTCTTTCTCCTCCTTAAAGGAAATGCAGCTTCTGCTAGCCTGCTAGCCTTGGCTCAAGTGTAAATTAAATTAGATCTCACCCAAGCACATGGACTACAGCCTCCTCCTTTTCTTTCTCCTCCTTAAAGGAAATGCAGCTTCTGCTAGCCTTGAGTAGCCTTAAGTAGCCTCCCAGCACTGGCTCCCAGAATGCAATGGCTCAAGTGTAAATTAAATTAGATCTCACCCAAGCACATGGACTACAGCCTCCTCCTTTTCTTTCTCCTCCTTAAAGGAAATGCAGCTTCTGCTAGCCTTGAGTAGCCTTAAGTAGCCTCCCAGCACTGGCTCCCAGAATGCAATGGCTCAAGTGTAAATTAAATTAGATCTCACCCAAGCACATGGACTACAGCCTCCTCCTTTTCTTTCTCCTCCTTAAGGGAAATGCAGCTTCTGCTAGCCTTGAGTAGCCTTAAGTAGCCTCCCAGCACTGGCTCCCAGAATGCAATGGCTCAAGTGTAAATTAAATTAGATCTCACCCAAGCACATGGACTACAGCCTCCTCCTTTTCTTTCTCCTCCTTAAAGGAAATGCAGCTTCTGCTAGCCTGCTAGCCTTGGCTCAAGTGTAAATTAAATTAGATCTCACCCAAGCACATGGACTACAGCCTCCTCCTTTTCTTTCTCCTCCTTAAAGGAAATGCAGCTTCTGCTAGCCTGCTAGCCTTGGCTCAAGTGTAAATTAAATTAGATCTCACCCAAGCACATGGACTACAGCCTCCTCCTTTTCTTTCTCCTCCTTAAAGGAAATGCAGCTTCTGCTAGCCTGCTAGCCTTGGCTCAAGTGTAAATCAAATTACATCTCACCCAAGCACATGGACTACAGCCTCCTCCTTTTCTTTCTCCTCCTTAAAGGAAATGCAGCTTCTGCTAGCCTTGAGTAGCCTTAAGTAGCCTCCCAGCACTGGCTCCCAGAATGCAATGGCTCAAGTGTAAATTAAATTAGATCTCACCCAAGCACATGGACTACAGCCTCCTCCTTTTCTTTCTCCTCCTTAAAGGAAATGCAGCTTCTGCTAGCCTGCTAGCCTTGGCTCAAGTGTAAATTAAATTAGATCTCACCCAAGCACATGGACTACAGCCTCCTCCTTTTCTTTCTCCTCCTTAAGGGAAATGCAGCTTCTGCTAGCCTTGAGTAGCCTTAAGTAGCCTCCCAGCACTGGCTCCCAGAATGCAATGGCTCAAGTGTAAATTAAATTAGATCTCACCCAAGCACATGGACTACAGCCTCCTCCTTTTCTTTCTCCTCCTTAAAGGAAATGCAGCTTCTGCTAGCCTGCTAGCCTTGGCTCAAGTGTAAATTAAATTAGATCTCACCCAAGCACATGGACTACAGCCTCCTCCTTTTCTTTCTCCTCCTTAAAGGAAATGCAGCTTCTGCTAGCCTTGAGTAGCCTTAAGTAGCCTCCCAGCACTGGCTCCCAGAATGCAATGGCTCAAGTGTAAATTAAATTAGATCTCACCCAAGCACATGGACTACAGCCTCCTCCTTTTCTTTCTCCTCCTTAAAGGAAATGCAGCTTCTGCTAGCCTGCTAGCCTTGGCTCAAGTGTAAATTAAATTAGATCTCACCCAAGCACATGGACTACAGCCTCCTCCTTTTCTTTCTCCTCCTTAAAGGAAATGCAGCTTCTGCTAGCCTTGAGTAGCCTTAAGTAGCCTCCCAGCACTGGCTCCCAGAATGCAATGGCTCAAGTGTAAATTAAATTAGATCTCACCCAAGCACATGGACTACAGCCTCCTCCTTTTCTTTCTCCTCCTTAAAGGAAATGCAGCTTCTGCTAGCCTGCTAGCCTTGGCTCAAGTGTAAATTAAATTAGATCTCACCCAAGCACATGGACTACAGCCTCCTCCTTTTCTTTCTCCTCCTTAAGGGAAATGCAGCTTCTGCTAGCCTTGAGTAGCCTTAAGTAGCCTCCCAGCACTGGCTCCCAGAATGCAATGGCTCAAGTGTAAATTAAATTAGATCTCACCCAAGCACATGGACTACAGCCTCCTCCTTTTCTTTCTCCTCCTTAAAGGAAATGCAGTTTCTGCTAGCCTGCTAGCCTTGGCTCAAGTGTAAATTAAATTAGATCTCACCCAAGCACATGGACTACAGCCTCCTCCTTTTCTTTCTCCTCCTTAAAGGAAATGCAGCTTCTGCTAGCCTGCTAGCCTTGGCTCAAGTGTAAATTAAATTAGATCTCACCCAAGCACATGGACTACAGCCTCCTCCTTTTCTTTCTCCTCCTTAAAGGAAATGCAGCTTCTGCTAGCCTTGAGTAGCCTTAAGTAGCCTCCCAGCACTGGCTCCCAGAATGCAATGGCTCAAGTGTAAATTAAATTAGATCTCACCCAAGCACATGGACTACAGCCTCCTCCTTTTCTTTCTCCTCCTTAAAGGAAATGCAGCTTCTGCTAGCCTTGAGTAGCCTTAAGTAGCCTCCCAGCACTGGCTCCCAGAATGCAATGGCTCAAGTGTAAATTAAATTAGATCTCACCCAAGCACATGGACTACAGCCTCCTCCTTTTCTTTCTCCTCCTTAAGGGAAATGCAGCTTCTGCTAGCCTTGAGTAGCCTTAAGTAGCCTCCCAGCACTGGCTCCCAGAATGCAATGGCTCAAGTGTAAATTAAATTAGATCTCACCCAAGCACATGGACTACAGCCTCCTCCTTTTCTTTCTCCTCCTTAAAGGAAATGCAGCTTCTGCTAGCCTGCTAGCCTTGGCTCAAGTGTAAATTAAATTAGATCTCACCCAAGCACATGGACTACAGCCTCCTCCTTTTCTTTCTCCTCCTTAAAGGAAATGCAGCTTCTGCTAGCCTGCTAGCCTTGGCTCAAGTGTAAATTAAATTAGATCTCACCCAAGCACATGGACTACAGCCTCCTCCTTTTCTTTCTCCTCCTTAAGGGAAATGCAGCTTCTGCTAGCCTTGAGTAGCCTTAAGTAGCCTCCCAGCACTGGCTCCCAGAATGCAATGGCTCAAGTGTAAATTAAATTAGATCTCACCCAAGCACATGGACTACAGCCTCCTCCTTTTCTTTCTCCCCCTTAAAGGAAATGCAGGTTCTGCTAGCCTGCTAGCCTTGGCTCAAGTGTAAATTAAATTAGATCTCACCCAAGCACATGGACTACAGCCTCCTCCTTTTCTTTCTCCTCCTTAAAGGAAATGCAGCTTCTGCTAGCCTGCTAGCCTTGGCTCAAGTGTAAATTAAATTAGATCTCACCCAAGCACATGGACTACAGCCTCCTCCTTTTCTTTCTCCTCCTTAAAGGAAATGCAGCTTCTGCTAGCCTTGAGTAGCCTTAAGTAGCCTCCCAGCACTGGCTCCCAGAATGCAATGGCTCAAGTGTAAATTAAATTAGATCTCACCCAAGCACATGGACTACAGCCTCCTCCTTTTCTTTCTCCTCCTTAAAGGAAATGCAGCTTCTGCTAGCCTGCTAGCCTTGGCTCAAGTGTAAATTAAATTAGATCTCACCCAAGCACATGGACTACAGCCTCCTCCTTTTCTTTCTCCTCCTTAAGGGAAATGCAGCTTCTGCTAGCCTTGAGTAGCCTTAAGTAGCCTCCCAGCACTGGCTCCCAGAATGCAATGGCTCAAGTGTAAATTAAATTAGATCTCACCCAAGCACATGGACTACAGCCTCCTCCTTTTCTTTCTCCTCCTTAAAAAAAACACAATAATAATAACAACAACAACCACTACCACCACAGCCAACCCCATTGTATCTAATGGGACTTCAGCATCCACAGATTTTGGTATCCACGGGGAGTCCTAGAACCAAGCCCTAATAGATACTGAGGGCCCACTGTAGTTGGAGGACAGTTCAGGGTGGTATAGAAAATCAGCACTGGGTTGAGTTAGGTGTCAGTCAGGATTTTAGTCAGCTTAGTTGAGTCAGGAAGAGGAATGGTGTGATATGTGTGACTGATATAGATTATATAAGGTAGATGCATAGCAGTAATAACTAAGCTGTTCAACCTTGTCACCATATGCTTTAACACACAATGTAGTCACCACCTGTTTATTTTTGCTTGAATAAATATTTTGCCCTAAACACACGTGCCTCTTGAGATGCTTTAGTAGTATCAGTAGGGTGGTATTAAGTCAAACACAAGGTGTCTGTGGTGGCAGATTTTGTTCAGTTGGTGACTAGAGATGAACATCGGTAAAAAGGTCACAACGGCAAATGTCACAGAATGTTGATTCTGTGTCTCTCGGGTGGTCTCCTGTGGTGGGATTAAAGGGGGAAAGCTTCTCACGTAATAGCCAGAGGACAATTAGAAGAGCTCCACAAACAGTGGCGTAAATGTTTTTGAAAGACCTCACACTGGTTGGAAATGAGAATGTGGGACAAGCAGAGGTTTCCACATTTGGTCTTGGTAGTGGTTGGAATTATAAAGGACTTTACTGAAAACCTCCCACCACTAGACTACCTTACTGGAACCTGTGAACTCATTGTAAACTCATTTCATACAAGATGTATATGCTTCCCACATTGCTTTCTCCATGTCTTTCAGCTGTTCAACATTGCAGAAATAAAGCAATGTGGCATTACTGTAACTGCCATGGCTTCGTCCTGTGGAATCCAGGGAATTGTAGTTTTGTGAGGTATGCAGCCTGGTCTGTCAGATAGTGCAGCAAACTACAAATCCCAGGGCTCTGTAAGACAGTATTATGGCAGTTAAAGTGATGTCAAACTGTCTTATTTCTGTAGTGTAGATTCACCCAGAGTGATAGGTACGGTGTATTTTAGGTGAGAACATTAAGTGAGGCTTTTCAACCATTTAGCAAGATGAGGAGCAAATGTGTGCAAAGCTTTTTTAAAAAATTAAATTTGTGATGATTTAACACTGTATATCAGGGATGAGCAGAGTGGCCCATGAGCCAGATGTGGCCCCCATAACTGTTTTGTATTTTGCTCCATAATACCCCCACATGTACTCTAGGAGGTGTGGAGGGCATTTCGTCCACACTTGGAGGCCCCTCAAGAGTCAAAACCAATTTTTACAAAAATGTTCAAAAATATTTTTGCCCCAAAATGTCCACTAGGGAATGTGAGGTGCCTTTCTACATTTTGTGGTCCTTCTGGGCTAATTCAAGCCTAGAAGAGGCCTTTTTTGAAACCAAAAACATGGGGTTTGTTCGTTTGTCTGCAGGGAGCTAATGTGGCCCACTAGCCTTCCATAGTTGTCCGTCCTTCCATACATCATCATGGAAGAAAAGCACCTTTACCATTTCTGACAAAAAACAAAAAGTCAGACTAGCCAAGGCTGTAATCCTGTATTCAAGGACCTTGGAGTAAAGCCCATGGAACTCAGTGGGATTTACTTTTCAGTAGATGTGTATAGAATTGTACTCTATATAACAAATTCATTTTGGTGTGATATGTGAGCATAAGAGAAATTCATGACACATTTCATGTTCTGTCAATAGAATCAAATGGGTTTCCTAAAATTATTCACCAGTGCCTTGACTATGAATAACTCTTATGTTTTCCATGCATGACACAACATGTACCTGATGTATCTGGTACTTTGACATATTATTTTGGACCAAAGTTATTGCAGTGGGAATTATTACAGTGGAGGAGGACTTATAAATGGCATCTTAAAAACAAATATTTTCATGGTTTTAGGTGAGCATACAGACAAAGGTGAGAGATCATGTGCTTTTAAGAGAAAGGGACCTTGTTCGGTTATTTGTAAGAATGTGCAATTATTCTTGCACTGAGGTGTGTGTGAACAGCATGATGATTGCTGTTGGATATGCATATGATAGTTTGGATGTCATGGTATATGCTGTGTGTTGAACATTTTGAGGGGAAACCATGTGTCTGAATGTGTGGAGATGCAGCGCATTTGCATGCATAGGTGTAGTTGAGAAAACCTTTTTTAAAAGACGTAATTGTCATTCATTTGAAGCAAGATGCTTGGATTGTGTTCTACAATTGAGAAAAAAGATTTTTCTTTCTTCTGTTTGAGGGGCAAAGACCGTTCACTTCCAGTCATTAAAAAGTCATTAGAAGTATTCATCAGAGTTGTCAGTGTTGAAATGTATTGAAAAGAGGAGTTAAGCAGATTTGAATTGACATTAGAATGAAAAAGAAGAAAAGTTGGGTGTGCTGACCTTTAGATATAGCATTGTCCCTCATGTGAAACCCCTTCATCAGAATCCTTAAATGCCGATAGCTGCTTTATCTGTGAATCCTTACAAATCATGCCATTATCACATGTATTCCTTCTCTTTCATGGGGAAACATGTGCCAGTGCTGTCAGTTCCTAATAAATGTTTGTCTACAAACTTTGAGGATGTAGCAGATAGCTGCAGAATGTCTCTACAGGTTGATGCCCAACAGGGCCAGCCAAAGGCATTTTGCTTCTTGAAGCAAAAAGCAAAATGGTGTTCCTTCCAGTTCCATACCTGGACTGGCAGTTGATTCTTTGTTCAGCAGTGGCATTTGAAAAACATCTTCTATCACATGTGAAGGTAGTAGGCTAATGTAGGATGCCCAGGATGAGCTACATGGCTCAGAGGTCTTTCCTCCAGCACCCTGCTGTCCCATGAGATCTCCTAAGGTAATCACCTCATTCTGCCTTATGGTGAGATTGACCCTGATGACCTATTGGAGTATTCCAAGTCACTTCCAGCTTCTATGAGTTTACTCCTGTCACCATTTGTACTGTTTGACTAACTGCATTTGGTATTTAGAGGAAATCAAGTAGTTAAGCACATATTGTGGCAACATTATTTTTAATAGCCACTCTGAGAGCCTTTAAGGCTGAAGGGTGGGGTATAAATACCATAAATAAATTATAAATTATATGTGCCCAAATATTACTTAAATTCATCTTCACTGAGTGAAATAAAAGAGGTGTTGATTTGATCCTTGACATGCAGCAGAACAGGAACAGAAAGAGAGAGGTTTCTGTACAATGCAATGCAAGACAGCAAACTAACAAGATTTATGGGATATGTTGGTCAGCATTTATTGAACTATGATTGCCCTATATGCCTGGAAGATAATTTAAGGGATAGCTTAGAAAACAGCAGGGCATCAAAAGGGACTTTTGAGAGAGAGAAAAAACACAAAAACAAAACCTCCTTTTCATCCAGATGAATGCAAGAATTCAGACTCTCAGATTAATCTCATAATTTGAATACTGAAAGGTGGGAAAAGGTTTTATGCCTGCTTTTGAACAAACCAAAATTTTAAAAAGTTAAGCATGGCTCTTAATAATAGGTATTTTTACCCACTTGTGTGAGTGCATTTGTGTTAAAACTTGAATTTTGTGTGCTTTCTTGTCCTCTGTGTTAATTAATAAGAATCAGTTCACTTTTTTGTCTTAGATTCTTAATTTTGTCTCATTCTTTTGAAGCAAGGCCAGCAATTTGGTGTCATGATACATCTAGTGCCCCTTTATGAAATTTATGTTAAAAATGTGAAACTGTTGCCCACAGCTACTATCATACGTCATCATTTTAATGTGAATTGCCAGTACAACCATCAATGATCTGATAAACATCTCTCAATGCAGAGATCTGGAATAAAGACCCTGCACAGGTAACCCAAAGCCTGTTGTCTTTTATGAGCAAAGAAACCATACCCTTATTCAGCATTAAGCCTAAAATATACCTCAGTATGTGGAATAGGAGCACTGCACAGACAATCCAAAGCCTTCTCAAACCTTTCATTCTGTTTCATAAGTAACTGGTCTTATAATGATGTTTGTTTTTTGACACAGAAAAAGAAATCACAGAAAAGTGGCCTTGATCTTGCATTGTTACATCATGGTAATTCTTGTGTCACGTTATAAAATCTGATTCACAGTATCCTAGAAAATGACAACACTTGAGTAAATAATGTGTTATAACCATCCATAGAAGCTGGTTCTGAGATTTGGTTGTAACATGCTGTAATCTGTGAGTTGTTAGTACAGTGATTCAAAAGTTATACTACCACAGTACCTGATACATTTTCAGGTGATTTGCAGACTGATGGCAAAAGTAAGAAGAAGAAAAAACTATTCCCCACCAGAAATAATTTTAAAATACTATGTTAAAATTTATTTCCACCTGCACTCAAGTGCAACTGTACTGAACAAGATATTTGACTGTCCGAGAATCAAAATGTTTCCATTGCTAGGTAGCAGGTAGGTATGGATCTGTATTACAGAGAAGTTAATGTAAAAGATCAGACAAAACAATGGCCAGTACAGTTATTACCCTTTTTTAAAAAAAATGCGTATCTTTTGGACATTGGCTGGTTCATCCATGATAATAGCATTTCTTGTTCAAAATAAAACTTATTTTCCTGTAAGATACTGTGGTTGAAATCCTTTCCATAGATGATAGACATTTTGATATTGAGAAGTCACAATTTATGTGTTCAATGTGCTTTTAATTTTGTTGAAGAGTTATGTTCAGAATTCCATACTTTTCATAGATGTGCTCTTAGGTTCCATGGCTCACACACTGTATGTACATGGATTGCTGTCTTCTGTGAGCACAGAAGGTACTAAGCCTAAAAGGGGATGGTAAATATGGGGGATGGGGCATAGTCTTTTAACAAGGTCCCTAGCAGAGAGAACTGTATTCACATTCAGATGACAGCAAATAGAATCCTGTTCAGATCTAGCATAGCAAGGCTAGGACTAGAGAGATAAAGAGGTGCTGCGTGGATGTATAACAATGGTCCAAAACACACTGCAGAAATAATCCGGTTTGACACTGCTTTAACCCCCCTGGCTCAGTGCTAGGGAATCCTGGGACTGTATTTTGTGAGACATTGAGCCTTGTCTGTCAGAGAGCTGTGGTGCCATAATAAACCACAATTCCCAGGATTCCCTCGCTCTGAGCCAGGGCAGTTAAAGCAGTCTCAAACTGGATTATTTCTGCAGTGTGTTTGCAACTAATAAAGGCACAATACATGGACCGATGCTCCTACTCACACATTTACTTATTCTCTTTAGATTTGTCATATGGACAGAGCTACTCTGCACAAGCCCTAGGAAGTTTTTAAGCTTGAAGAGTGACATTCCCTTCGTAGACATGACTTTGGATCATGTGCATTGTTAAGACCACTATGAATTTTCTCAATCTGACTTGGCCATTATATTTTGATCTGGCTGTATCTATAATCATTTACTATAAATATTTTCATTAACTTCTTAAAGGACTTGATTTCAAGTTTTTTTTCTGGAAAGATTCAGAATGGCATTTTCTGTGTTCCTTTCTCTGCATCTTCAGTTACACATCTAAATGTGCTGTCTGTCTTTTAAACTTTAAAATATTAAAGTCAGCTCTAAATCACATTATAGTGTCCATCTTGTATTTTTACCAACTGACCATTTCACAAAGTGGTTTCATTTCCTGGGGATAAAGCAATCACACTTTGCATATTTCACTTTCCAAAAGAAGCATGATTCTTGGATAATATTATTTTGCCTTCAGACAATCATAAATTTAAAATGATTCAGCTAAAAGCCAGGCTTTTGCTTTTTGAAAATAAGTGGGGATTTTGTGTGTGTGTTCTGTGAACAGATGATAGGGGATTTTAAAATATATTTATATCTCAATTGTTCAAAATAAGCCAGAGCTCTGTGTTTCATTTTTAAAAAATCAATATGCCTTACAGAATCACAAATTTGACACTGTGATTTCTTTCACTCATGTACACACCCTTGTTCTGCACTCCCTTGGAAAAGGACTTATCATTCTGTCATAAGATTTAGAATCAGATCCGTTAAATCAACACAATTTGTGTTGTTTGTCTAGTCTGCTGCAAGAGCTTAAAAAGATATTTTCAGATGGTAGATTAAAAGAGCCTTTCAGTAGCTCAGGAAAATCTGCTGGACTGAAAACATTTTTAGGTGACTGATGTTTTTTCACTGTACTTTACTGTAAGTATTTATTAGATAACAACCATATGTTAATACTGGGTCAATATTGATTGTAAACAGACAAATTCCAAAATAAGATCACCATGTACAGTGCATCTCAAATTTTGTAAAGTGGTGTAATCAGCATCTTGTAATTCTTGAAGCAATTCAGCAGCTCCTCAGCCTAGGAAGTGCACCAACTAATGTACAAATCAAGAGCAATTTCTTGCCATTGCATGGCTCATAGTGCATTAGTAATGCCTAAAAGATTGTTTGTTGGTGGCAAACAGGAATTACTGTACAAACCACTTCAGCAAAATCTGTTCTATCTTTTATATATATATATAAAAATAAATTGAGGAAAGAGACATTAATGTATATGTTTCAATTTGTTTCCTTATCTCACATGAGTTATTTAGTTCTATTATTCTGATAACAATCCTTTGCTTAGCCACACAATGTCTTTATGTCTTCCCCTTTCTCCTCTTCCTGCTTCTCATGTCACTGGGTTCTGTGACTATAATGTGTAGTTTAGATAATCAGGTCCTTATCTACAGTGTATAACTACACTGTTACAGTGCTATATTCCACCTAAACTGTCATGGTAACATCCTATGGAATTCTGGAGTTTGTAGTTTACTGAAGCCCAAGCAAGGTGATGCTCACAATTCTACAATAAAGAATATTTGACATATATGGAGTGAGAAATGTCAGGTGGCCAAGTTGGGTTCGAGAAAAGAAGAGGCATTAGGGATCATATTGGAAATATGTGTTGGATAATGAAGTGCACCTAAGAATTTCAGAAGAAAATCAACCTGTGTGCTGTCAGTTATAGCAAAGCTTTTGATTATAGATTGTGAAAAACTATGGATCACTCTTAAAATACATCTGCTGGTCCTAATGTGTAACCTGTAGTCAGGAAAAGAGGCTACCATTACTGTACATTGAACAGGTATCATACATAAAGCAGGATTAGACTTGGAGAAAGGAACATCAACAATTTAAGATATGCAGATGACACCATACTACTAACAGAAAATAGCAGACTTGGAACGATTACTGAAGAAAGTCAAAAAAGAAAGTGGAAAGGCAGGTTTACAGCTGAACATTAGGAAAACAAAAATAATGACCACAGATGATTTACATACTTTTAAAGTACACAATGAAAATATTGAAATAGTTCAAGATTTTCCATACCTTGGCTCAGTCATCAGAACGGAGACTGCAATCAAGAAATCAGAAGACTTGGACTTGGAAGGTCAGCTATGAAGGAACTAGACAAGAAGCTAATGTATAAAGAAATACCACTGAATATTAAAGTTAGGATTGTCCATGCCATTGTATCTCCCATCATTATGGTTGTGAGAACTTATCAGTGAAGAAAGCTGATAGGAAGAAAATTAACTCATTTGAAATGTAGTGCTAGAGAAGTGTTCTGTGGATACTATGGACTGCTAAAAAGACAAATAAATGGCTCTTAGAGCAAAACAAGCCTAAACTCTGCCTGGAAGCCAAGATGACTAAACTGAGACTGTCATACTTTGCCCATATCATGAGAAGACATGACTTACTAGAAAAGACAATAATGCTAAGTAAGGAAGAAGGCAGTAAGAAAAGAGGAAGACTGTGTTACAGATGGATAGACTGAACTGAGGAAGGCACAACTCTGAGTCTGCAATATCTGAACAGGACTCATGATGATAGGTGACTTGGAGGTTCCCTGTATTGTAAGGTTACCACAAGTTGAAGTCAACTGAATGACAGTTAGCAACAACAGCAGCAACAAAAACATAGATCTGTAGCATCGGAATAAAAAGTGGGGATTGAACATGCCCCTCTCTCCTACCTGTTACTACCATCATTTTTAAAAACCAGTACTGTCTTTGCCTTTGAAGATCTCACTAGCCCTTACTAATGGTCAAGTTTCCTAATTCTTCTGACGTGCAAAACCTACTAACTTCACTGGTGGTTACACCCAATTACATGCTTCTACAATTACAGCCTTGAAATTGGGACTAGATCTAGATTTGGGTCTTAACAATAGGTCAGATACCTACAAATTAAATCCATTGTTTGTTTACTACTGACTCAGTTACATTTAGTCCATCCAGACAAATCACAACTGTAGTCCCATTCATGCATGTCTTGTGTGAAACAGGTCCTATGTGATCAAGAGAAAGCACTAGTACTCCTCCTGTTGGAAACATCCATATCACTCATGTCCATGCACAGAGTGTGGACATTTGATGAGAGGAAGCCTGTGGGCATGCATAAACTTCTTCCTTTCAGATATCCACATACAGCAGCATATGGATTTTTGATAAAGTAGAGCAAAGATGGTTATAACATTAAGGAGAGGACAAGGGCAAAGCCTCATTAATTTCATAAAGCCATTCTCCAATAACACAAATAATGCATAAAGAGGGTTAGTGTCATGATTCCTTTTACCACTGACTTTAAAGGAATGATACCTAATTTGCCTACTCCCATGACTCTCTTATTGACACACACTGTTTATTTCTATTTAAGTCTTTTGAGAATATAGGAGTCCTTTGAGATTTGAAGTAAATTTAGGTGTCATTATGTGATGGGGGTTGAATCTCTAATATTCATTAGATAAAGGCAGCTTATTGAAACATGATCCTTAGAAACTGACATTAATTTTTATTCCAGTGCACTATAGTTTCTGGCATTGCTTCTCTTAATACATGATTTGCTGACTGTGTTTTCTTTTGTAATGAGTTTACTTCTAATCTCTTTGTGTGTGCTTCCTCTGACTGCTTTTAAAAACACACACATGGTGTGTCTTTCCCCTTCTCATGTACTCTTTCACACAACAAAAGGGTAAGGAAAAGACTTTTTTTAAAAAAATTGATTTAGTAATATGTTTTCTTATTTTTTTGTTTGTTTGTTTGTTTCTCAAAACTCAGCTTGGAAACCAGAAAGTCACTGCCCATGTGATGGAGGTAAATGCTTCACAGTCACACAGACAAACTTCAGCTGAAACTTCGCCACTGCCTCCTTCACCACCTCCTTCCAGGGTGTCGATTAACAGACCCTATCTCTCACCCGACAGTGGTGGCGGCCACGTAACATCATATATTTTGCCGACACGTGACAGTTTTTGGCCTTCACGCTTTTATAGAACCCTGGCCCTTTCACAATTCTCATACACATACCCTTTCCTAGTTCCTGACAGTACTATCCACCACAGGACTGAAACAGCCTCTGTTATGACAGACTCAGCCATGAGTGAGTACTCCTCTCGCCCGGTGAGCGAGTCTTCCACGGCCATTCTAGATGACCTACAGAGCTGTAACTATGATACAACTGACGGTTCTGAAACACCTTCCCCAACCTTGAGCCAGATGTCTGCTGTGTCACATGGCACCACCTTAACCTCCACTGCTGCCGACTCCCATGTAATTATATTTCCTCTTTCCTCCCTTTTGTTCAACCAGGCTGCCAAAGTGGAAAAGAACTAATCCTTGTCTGACACCCCATCTAATTAATGAGCATGCTAGTAATTGATGATATTTCTGAGTATGAAATGTTTATAAATCTCATACGTGGAAGTCATAGGAAATAAATGTGCTCAAAGATCATTTTAGTACTCTGGATCAATGATCCATCCTGTGGAAGATATGATGGTGGTTTTCTGTCCTGATCAGTTAAGAATAGGGGTGTCAATTTTTGCTTATTTCATTCCCAGATGGGTAATGTTATGACAGTGCACAGTTGCAGGGATTTTGTTTTTTGCATACTATAGTGGGAGCATGCACAGAAAGCATGCAAAACATATTTCACACACAAATGGCTTTGCAAAAAAAATGCACAACATAACTGTTTTTCAGTTAGCTGCAATGGTGACGAGAAAGCACTGAACTTTCTGTTGTTGAAAGGAACAAAAAAAATCAGAGGTTGATACTTAATTTGATGAGTCTGGACATGTCAAGATACTCCTTGTCAAGGGTTAGAAAAATTGTGAATATGCTTTACATACCTAGTTGTGAAAAATCTCCCCCCGTGTTGTTTTCCATTTACTTTAGCTGAAAATCATTTACTTTTCAGCTTTTTAAATCTGTAGGGCTGAAATATTCTTTCATTCGTACCTCAGTGTCCCAATACTATTCACGATTAAAGGTGAAGCATAAGTCTTTTGACGCAAATAAATATTTTCACCATGCCTGTTTTTAATGTTTACTTTCTACTGTGAAGACCTGCCCCCAATCCATCGATATGGAGGTATGAGTTTGGATATGGTGAAGTGAACAAGACGTGCAAGTGATTTGTGCCTCCTACCTCTTCACTACAGCCTTACCTCCCAAATACAACACTTAGAACTTTCAAGCCTGAGAAATGCCTACATCCTCCTTAGTCTGTATAGAGCCCTTATTGCGGCTCTTTGCAGCAGTCTAGATCGGGCCTATATGTCTTTAAATGGGAAAGCTTAAAATGTTGTGTTGGGTGCTTGGCTTTGTGGTGCCATGGTGGAACAGAAATGCAATACATACATATCTATTCGTCTTGCAACACTGTGACACCCAATATTTCTCAAACTTCTGAGAGGCCCTGTCTTCATGGGCCAAAGAAAATGTCCTCCTCCATTCCTGCAACGGCAAGTCCAGATGACGCACAGCCCAGTCCCATTTTGGTGGGAACAGTCTGGATAATGTCCAGCCAATTCACTACAAAATCTGCCATGTACCCCGCCCCCTCTTAAAAGGTATTAAAACAACTCACATTTTGCTTTAGACTTTATTGTTGCTTAATATATTCCAGGGCCAAATCTCAGTGTCAGAGCAAAGTCTGGGGCATTGCCTCAAATTGATTAATTAATTTTCCAGCTTTACTGTGTTAGAAAGAAAGAGATTCTAGGATAAAAGAAGAGCTATTAGAGCTGGGAAACATTCCTCCTTGGACTCCAACTCCCAGAATCCATCAAGCTTTGGAGATTCTGGGAACTGTAGTCCAAAAGGAAAGTTAAGGCAGGGGGCAAACTTTTGGATGATGAGTAAGAGACCACCGTGATGAAAAATGTAACTCGGCAATGGATGTTAATGTATTTAGAGTTCATCATTTAATGCAATTTTATTTTTCCACTAGCAGTGATCACTGACTGCATGAAGTTGCTTCTGATTCAGCCTTTTTCTCCAACTAATATTTTCCCCCTTAAGCACTTCTGTTTTACAGGAATAAAAGCATGCATAATATTTACATTCATTTCCCACATTATGTATTGTTTCTTTTTGGGTTGGATTTTTTTTTTCAGGGATGCATTTTCTTTTAATAATTCAAGGGAAGCTCTTGAGAATATATATGTATGTCTTTAATGGATAAGACAAAAATCCATGAAATAAGGAAAACTACAACAACCAATAATTTGATTATAGGGATAATTTCATCCTCATCTAAAATGAGGCACAGAGTACATTTTACAGGTTCCGGATGCATCGTTAAAACAGGTTGGAATACATTCAATATCTAATAGGTCACATTATAAAATTATAAGATTTTAGTTTTAAAAGACTTCTGAAGGAAAAAGAATGCTAATTTAAGATCATACAGTAGGTTGATTTGTAATCCCAGAAGGTTTATACTTAATCTAAGAAATACAGGATGCAATCCTAAACAAATTTACCAGGTTTTTTTAAACTCAGTGGCCCTAGCTTCAAAGTACATTCAAGGCTACAAAGTTTGGGTGTCCTCCTACTTGCCATATGTACTGACTTACATACTTGAATTTATAGGTCTGGATTCATCAGTGCAGCTAAACATATAGAAAAAAAACATATTGGTAGAACATGATAAATAAAGCTTTAGTTCTCCTTATTTAGTAAAGCTACAATCCTATGCATACCTATTTGGGAGGAGCCTCAAATCATTGGGTCTTACTACTGAGTAGGCTTGTATGAGTATTTCATTGCTTACTGCAGCCAATTGCAGTCATTTTAATACTTTCAAGGTTGCATTTAGAAATAGTGCAGTTTGACACCACTTTAACTGCCATGGCACCATCCTAAAGAATCCTCAGATTTGTAGTTTGGCGACGCACCATCATTCTGGCAGAGAAGGCTAAAGACCTGGTAAAACTACAAATCCCAGGATTTCATTGCATGATCCTACAGCACTTAAAGTGATGTCAAACTGCATTATTTCTACAGTGTAGATGCGCCCACTCCACTTTCATGGACTAACAGTTGAATCTTGGGACTTGTTTTCTTGTTGATGGGAAACATTTGCCAGTATTCTTGGGGGCACTAGAGTTAGTCTGTGGGTACTCATGGCAAATGGCTTAACAAAGAGAATACTTAGCTCCAACATTATGCCGCTCCAATACTAGTCTCTAGCGCTGTACCTACACCTCTGCGTCTGCCACTCGAAGCAGCCACATCACTCTGCCTAGCGGTAGAGCCAACCCTAGCACTGGTTATTTGCTTGGATTTTACAAAACAGCAAATTCAGACATTGCCAAGCTGCAGCTGTGTGGCCATAATAAATCAAAGCATGCATCAAATGGGAGCACTAGCATAATTTTTCAAAAGTAAAAGAGAGATACTGGTACAACACACACAAATGGTGTTAAATGTGTATCCATAGAAACCTGTAACCATCAATGAGGTTTTATAGCAGACTGTGGTTACACTTGGCAATCATATGTGTGTTGTCACTAGACTTATCACAGCATTTGAAAGGCATGTGCTTTTTTTTTTAATCTTCCTGTTGTTATTATCTTTATCTTCATGTGAACAGGATATGATATTAAAGCAAAACCAGACAACAAAGGGGAATTCTATCACCATATTTGTTTTGTACTGTGTGAATGCAGATTTCCCTTTAACTGTGGATTTTTGGCAGCTTCCCATGATTTCATCTTGCTGTATTTTATGGAGGAGTTGCAGGAGAGGGGTTGAGTTATAGCTTAATACTTGACAACGGGCTACTGTTTGGAGGATCCCAGTTCTTTCTTCATCCTTTGTATTTGGCTGGTTGGATTCATACTGTTCTCTGGCTAGTGTCATGGGATGTGACTTTGTGTGTCTGTTCTTCTCTCTCAGACTCAGATAACAGTGAATGGAAACTCTAGTGCAGCAACAAGCCCAATGAGCCACTTTCAAAGGCCTTTCTCCCCCTCTTCAGTCTACTCCCCACCGGTCTCACTAAGTTCAAGCACAGTTCACTTGCAACAGAGCAGAACAATGGGTGAGTCCCTCATATGGTGTAAATGTATTAAGGTTGTATTGAAATAGGTGTACACTGATCTAGAGTACGCTAAACTTAGGGACTGTGTCTCCAATTTCTGGTGGACTATGTTCTCCAAAGAGCACCCCTGACAGCAAGGGTGGGCAAGATACCCAGTGCCTGTTACAGGTTGCATCATGGCCAAAATTTGGGGTGGGGGAAAATAGAGATATGCCTCAGTTAATGAAGGAGAAGGGCATTGCTTCTTTAACAGAAAATTAGATATTAATTTTCCCATTAAAGCATGGGAAGAACAGATAAAGTGTTTTACACCACAAAATCAAGAAGAGCAAATGGATTGTGTTTCAGCAGACTTTTTTTATTCAGAATTAAAGATGTTCACATCTTGAAATGAAACAACCAGTATCTGAAAAAGAAGCTCCTTTTTACAAAGTTTATATATGCTTGCCCAGCCCTCATTTCATCCTTGTCCTTTGTGTTACTAAAAGGTTTTTTAGCAGCATCAGCATTGAGACAATGATGAAAGAGGGCTGGAGAAATACAAACTTTGGGTTTTGAGTCGCAAAAACACATCTGTAGCTAACAGTGCAATGAAGCTTGAGCAGGGAAAGAAGAGGATTCTTTTCTTACTGATCCAATTGTAACCATGTGTACAATTGGGTAATCATTTCATGGATAAAAACATTTCGATAATTCTAAAAATCATGTCAAGGCTTCTTCCAAAATGCATCCAAGGGTTATTTTTCCCCTGCCGGTTTCCATTTTACTAATCATTTCTATTTTGGTGGCTAAACATATAGCTCTGTGATTTTTTTTAACATATTGAGGGAAGATTTTGAGATTTATCTGCTCTCCTCTGTTTTGGTGTTTATGCATGCTCAGGTAAGCAAATCCAAAGGTGGCTGCTGTTCACTTTGCCTGTTGTGAGGAGGCACACATGGTTACAATCGGATCAGCAAGAGTAGAATCCTGCTCTGTTCCTGGTCAAGCTGAATTGCACTGTTAGCTACAGATGTGCTTTTGCAACTCAGAACTGAAAGTGTGTGTTTCTCCAGCCTTCCTTCAGTATCATCCCAATTCTGATGATGCTAAAAAAAATTATTTTAGGGTGGCAGAGGACAATGAAGAAAGGGGGGCTGGGCAAACATAAAAAGACTTTGTAAAAAGAAGCATCTTTCTGAGAAGCTTTGTTAATTGCAGCATGCCTGTATTGGAAAAACAGGAGTGGGGGGAAACAAGCATATTTTGCCCACTTCTGCCTTACTTTTTAAACCTTTATTTTGCAACCAATTGCAAACAGAAAGAAACTTCTACACATTATCTTCTTAACCCTAAATGACCTGGAAGCATTGTCATTTGGTGATATGGGGATACCATGTAAAGGGAAACTTGTGCCTTTATTTTTCTGTGTTAGATACCATTTCCCCCTCCAAAAGGATGCTGGCTTGATCATTTTAGTGTGAAGGATGGTAACTGGGCCACTGAGAATGGGGTTGGATTGCAGGTGAGCCATGAGATAGCATGAAGCCTTAATAAAGAAGTCATTGTCCATAGAAACTCTGTGAGAAAGAAAAAAAATCTCAACAATGGTGAGATATTTTGTGACAGAGGACCTAGATGCGAAGTGAAATGGCTGTTTTCAGCTTTTAACAAAAGCTGTGAACTAGAATCGTATTATGGGTTTATTAATTCTGTTAAAAATGGTTTTTAAATGTAGTTGCTTTTTTAAAAAGGAGAGTATGATCCTAAGAATTTCTTTATAAAAACATCTTGTCATACAATGCAGACAAGTGCAAGAATATTAGTATTACAAAGAAGGGAGAAACCTGAGCACAAAAACAAGGCATTTGCTCTCTATGGAAATAGCAGACCAAAGGCAGCCTATATTGGCTACTGGGGAGAATGAGTGGATGAGTGCTGTTGCATTTGTTCCTTCATCATAGGCAACTGGTTGACCACTCCAACTGTGTGGGGGAAAAATGCTGGACTAGAAAAGCCTTTAGTTTGATCTAATTCAGCTCTTGTTATGTTCTTACTCTGTTTAGCAAGCCTATAGTTGAGAGGAAGATTAAACTCCCCCTTTCCATTCTGTGTAGCCCCACTGCTGTTCTTCCCCCCTGCTGCTGCTATTTACTGTTTTTAAAAACCAGTATATCAATTGCTCAGCTAACATCACATCTGGTTAGCCCCTGAAAACCCCACTGATGGCAGGCAGATGATTTCTGTCATTCTTGGACTATAAGCTCACGGTCCACATTTCCCTTCCTAAATTTAGTATTGTGCGTATTTGGAAAGAGGCCCAGATATTCAGCTATTTTGTACACAGTAACCCACCTTACCATATATGTTTCATACTACTGTATGTTATTTATAGACTTGAAAATTTAAACAAACAAGGGAGGAGTCAGTGCCAGATATTAGCAGTCTTGATGCTGTTTTGGCTATTTCAACGAAATCTAAATAGCCTAGGCTTCTTCACATGTTTGTCTTTATAAGTTCTGCTTTTTTTTAGCTTGGAAAGCTCGGGTTTTCTGTTTTGAATTTATGTGTTTATTATTGAATTTATATCCCACCTTTCTCCCAAAATGGGATTCAATGGGAACTTAATCTGGTACATGAAATATATGTAAAATATATTGTCTGCTGTTTCAAGCAACACTTTAATAGCCCCACTGCGCAATACTAGCTACATGAAATCTGCATCAGAAAGTCTACTGAATATCACTACATATCTTTTTGGAATCATTAAGTACATCAGGGCTCCATAGAAATCAATGGGATTTAAAGACAACACCAAGTTGTAGTTTCAATGGAAGTACTGAATAGATTAACATAAGGTTCTGCATTTATCTAAGCATTTCTTTTGTCCTAGTTTCTGTCATAAGCGATCTCTAGTTGGCTAACAAGTACAAAGTTTCTCTCTTTCCCCGTACAACACCCTTTACAACAACCCTCTGACAGCAATGGGATTGAGGTTACTTTGGACAGGGGTGGAAACTGGGTTGACCCTCCAAATATTGCTGGCCTGCCAGTCTCTTTAGTATAAACAGTGGTGAGGAATTCAGAGAGTTGAGATTCTGAGTATCAGTAATATCTGGAGGGCCACACATCACAATTATTTTGTTCTGTGGATTTCAGTGGCCCATTTCTAAACCTAGCTATGTCTGGATCTAGCATATGCTTAGCTGTTTAACTGCTTTTCTCACCTTTTCCAAGGACCAAGGTTTATGTGAATTTGCTGCACTTTGTCTATATTTAATTTTATCCATACATCTACTCTGGGGTGGAGGTAAAGTGGGCCTGTTCATGGTCACATAGTGGATAGGGATTTTTGTCTATAATGCAATGTAAAATAGTTTATGATTGTGTTCAGCCCACTGCAGTAATGGTATGTAGCTCAATGGTACAGCATGCACTTGGTATGCAGAAGATCCCAGATTCAATCTCAGGCTAGGAAGGACTACAGCCTGAAACCCTGGAGAGGTATCTCCATTCAGTCAACAATACCAGGCTTGATGGACCAGTGGTCTAACTCAGTATAAGTTTGTAATTTCCAGTAATTGAAGTAAAGGATAATTGCAGCCCACTCTTCAAACTTGTGTTCACCTCAATGTACTATATTGTTAAAACTACCCTTCTTCCTTCCTTGCTTCTTTCCTACCATTCAAATTGTCCTTCATCTGAAATCTGCCTCATCTCTTTTGTTCAAGCAGTAACTCAAAGGCATTTCTTTTCTTCTGCTTTCTCCGTTACTACTACTATGTAATCATACGTTGAAGCAATGTACTTGATCTGTCTCAGTTTTAACATAATCCTGTTCCTTGCTATTTTACATCTGTGTTTGGAATAAATGTTTTAAAATAGCTCTGCATTCTCCCTCATTCGATCCTCCCCACATCCATACCATCTTGTGTGAGACTGAATAATAAAATAAAATTCGGCTGTATTCAGAGCTCAGAAATTAGCACGTTAAATTCATCTCTCCTCTCCAGCCTGGTGCAAATATAAGCCCAGGAAACTGCCAACACTAACTCAGACACTCTTATCTACCGTGACTGGCAGCACCTCTGCAGGGGTCTCAGGCAGAGTCCTTCTCATCACCTGCTATGTGATCCTTTTAACTGGAGATGTCTGGGACTTTCTGCGTGCAAAGCATGTGCTCTTCCATTGAGCTGTGGTCCTGGAGTGAACATACACTCCCCTCTCCAACCCCACTAATGCCCAAATGTCTAGTATTTCATAAGCGTGTGTCATTTTGCCACATAGGTTGCAATGAGACTATGAAAGTGCATAGCCCACTACGCAGGCTTGAGCATGGTAATTAAATTGTTATACAGCGTTGTGTTAACATTATCTTTGTAGAATCCACAGAGACATACTCACAGCATGCTCATTCTGTTGGCGGCAGCAGCAGCACCAGCACAATACCAATCTGTAGAACTTCGGAGGAAGAGAAGAAAGTCACAGTCATTAAAGCGCCACATTATGCAGGGATTGGCCCAGTAGATGAATCAGGAATCCCAACTGCAATTAGAACGGTAGGAAATGCTCTGTGTGTGTGTGTGTGTGTATGTGTGTATGGTTGCGTGCATATTTTGTACAAAGAATTGATTGTTGGTAATGGCTTCTTTTGCACATTCTTCTAGGCTTATATAATGTGGAATAGAATGTGCGTAATCAGGGGACTGATGAATATAATACTGTGAGTGGTAGCAAAAAGGGTTGGTTGGTGGAGTATAATTGGAGCGCCTTGTCTCCTTTGTTATTATTTTTTATTATTATTGCAAAGTTATCAGGAGACCTGGAGCTTCCTTTATCCTTTCCTTCCTTTGCTCCACCTTTCTATATTTTGTTTACCTTGCCATTTTAAAGTTTGCTAAAAGTTTTGCACATTCTGTTAACTTTTATTCTTTGCATGCGTGAGTTAACAAGCATAAAATGAATGAATGAATTCTCTCTTGCACTCTCTCTCACTCTCATGCACACACACATCTCAAGCAATCATTTATTTAAGAGGTAGCACAGGGAAGCACAGTACAGAACTAAGCTTCGCCTTTGCTGACTTAGAAAGAAGCATTGAGGGGAAAACTCTTTCAGGCTAGATTTGACAGCTTGCCACTAGTTAGTGCCTGAGTGCTTTCAGGATGCCATACTGAAGTGTTTTGTTTTTAGCTATGCTGAAGCATTCTTTCCACACTGCTGCCCCGGCAGCTCCTTCTGGCTGGTCCAGGGAGCAGCAATAGCAGCCGCAGCTGGTCTACTAAGGAAGGAACTGTTTGCCGGCCTTCTCAGCTGAAGAAGGGAATCAGTGTGCTGGCCGAATGAAACGCCTAGGACACAGGATGAAAGCGGCAGAGCCTTTGCAGGTGAAATCTTTGGGAGGTGCAAAAATAGAGCTGGTGTGGATAGACTTTCCTGCCAACTCCAATCTCCGGGCTGGCTGTGTAATTTCCAGGAGCGGCTTCGGTGGAGACAGAAACTAGGGAGGGGAATTGATGAAGAAAAACAATAGGGAAGATTTCATTCAGGTTGAGTGGTAAACCTGGGAGTTTTTTTTTTAAAGAACTAAGAAGGGAGGGGGAAGCATGACCAGATAAAGCTTCTCTTTATTATGATTTTGCTCAGGCAATGTCATATAAACTTTTTTTTAAAAAAAAATGAGTAACACTTATTGTAAGAATTTCAGAAGTTTCTATCATGTTTAAAGCAGACAGATCCCTGAATATTAACAAGGAAATTACTCTTGTGTTGGTTGATTGCTTTGCTTTTAAAGAATGCAGATTAATCACAGAGGATGGATATATTAGTTATATAAGAGTATAAATTAAAATCCTCCCAACTGTACTTAATGTGCTTGGCATGTGGCCAGCTATATATTTAAACCTCTAGATCAGAGTGTCTAGATCTCTTAAGATTTATTATGAAATCCCTCCTGTTCTAGATAGCTGTCACTGTGTACAAATCATTTCATCTTATACAGCTCTTGTTGTATAAGTGTTTCCTATAGTCTAGTCTGCAGTCCTCTGTATTCTTACTCACTAATCAGTTCCACTAAGTACAGTGGGGCTCATTCCTAAGTGTATTTGTATACATTTGTATTTCAGCAGACATAAAACAGGTACACATATGATTACAAAAGCATAAAATAGATAAAGTAGCTTACTTTATGCTCAGTTTAGTTACCTTTAAAACATAGTGTACACACATTAATCTTAAAATGTATGCTGAATTCATGTAGAACACAGGTATCTCTGAACGTGATGCTAGTAGTGCCATTTGCAGCTTGATCATATGTGAAGTTTACTTGTCACTGAGACAAGAAGATTTAATATTGAGAAATATGTACATTACTGTGGGCAGAGAAATATGTACATTACAGTAGGAGGAAAGAGATAGTTTATAAATAAATAAATAAATATACACAGTGTTGTAGCTTCTGGTCCCAATCCTGATAAAGTTTATTTGCAATTCTACACTTAAATCCTTTTAAACGCAGTTGAAATTACTTCCAGACAGGCAAAGCATAGCACTGTTAGACTCCTATGATTTTCCTCTGAAATCAGTAAAGTTTACCATGGCTAATTTAGATTTCCTTATTTTCATTGATTAATTTCAATGTTTGCCTCCAGACTTTCACTTTAAGGGAACATGCAAAGTAGAAATAATGTTCCTTTAAAAGGAAATTTATGATCTTCATAAATCATCGTTGGTTGATTTTAGTAAACCATACATGGCTGTTTCATTCACTGTACTGTATATACACTATAATTCAGGTATCTGTTTCCTGTCTGTTTACTATATTCTCACTTTCAAGAATATGTACCTTCTGTGGGAAATGATGCACGGTGCACCTCAAAGAATCAGATGCAACTATATACCATTTTGTCTGTAAAAAGTAATATTTTCTTGATGCTAGAGTATGAATATCATTTTTGTCTTGTCTGAATGAATCTGTACTTCTCTTTCATCCAACCCCTAAGAGAGTCCAGATAGGTGATGCTAACCTTAGCTCACAGGTTCAATATCAAAGAAAATATTCAGAGTCCAGTGCATACTGATGACACTGTACTCAGATTATCCAGCAGACCCTCCCAACAGCTGCATCTAAATATTCAAAAGTACTTGAAATCAGAGAACGCTTAATTGTCTGAACATCAAAACCCATTTCCCACTTGACATAATGAAGCTGGTTGCAAATCAACTAGCTGTTTTCAGTTTGTGTGCAGTAATCCCTATTAGGGAGAAACAAGAGCACCTCCCCTGTTATTTACTCTCTCCCTTCCAAAAATCTCCACACACTTCTGTTGAAAAGGAGGCACAGATTTTCCCATCAGATTGTGTCGGAGAGTTACTCTTTTGACTATAGATCTAAGAACGACCCAGCCAACATAGCCAGTGTTGTGCTGGCTGATGGATTCTGGTGGTTGTAGTTCACTGGGGTGGGGGTGGGGGTGGGGGTGGGGGTGGGAACTAAGTTTTTGATATTTTTGATAGGAGAAGGATCCAGCATCAAGCCACCTTGAAAAGTGCAATTAGCAGGATCTCATAGTGAGCATCTACTTGCAGAAAAATGAAATCAAGCAGAATGATACCTCCTCCCCACTGCAAGTCCCTAATGTTTCCCACAACACAAATTTGGAGGGCTAAGAAATCCACCAGAGACCCTTTCCAGGCTGTGTGGAGGGCTACAAAGAGGGAGGAGGGTGTGAAAGTTCCAAAAGTTCAGCCAATTGAACTTTGGATTCATCCCAATTCTCCCTCAAGTTATTCCACTATTGATTGCTGCTCATAAGGTTGTGTAGCAGTTGTTTCAAGTACCAATGGAGCAGTGTCCATTCCATCAACTGATGAAAGAAACAACTTTTCCACCACCACTGCCATCCTTTTTCCACCTGATTAGACGTTTACTTGTGTTTCTTCTTTCTAAGCTAAGTGTTTCTCTAGTGTGCAATATTGGCACTTGTGAATTTTATTTTGTATTATTTTATTTTGTATGAGTAGTGAACACAAGTAAAAATGACCTCAGAACCTAGTGGCTGTGCTGCTTCTCTTCTGTTGTAGCTGTCTGCCCACTTGTTCTCTCCAAGTAAATAAACTGATCAGAACCAGAAGTTTCTGGTCCAGTTGCCCTCTCCTTCTGGGCAATGGTATGGATTTCGCCCAGAAGGAAGAGGGCAAGATATATGACAGTGTTGACTACAACAAGGAAGAAATAGACTTGTTCTAGGGTCAGTATTCAAGCATTGGTACTCTCAAGAGTGTTTTGGTCAAGGGATTTCCAAAACCTGAAGCCAGCACTGCTTGGAGCACTTGTTATATATTTTAAAGAACATTGCAGTAATCCATTCCTTCCAAATACAAAACACTGTGAAAGGACCTGAAATGTGTAACACATTTTTTTTTTAGTGAAAGGACAGTGGCTATTCCAATCCTGAATATCTCTAAATTATTTTCTTTCTGTTTGCTAGGAGCCTCCGTATAGTAAATTTGTGCACTTCTGCAGAAAAATGGGAAGTGAAAAAGCTTGGATTTCTTTATACTGCACATGTCAGCTGCAGCAAATTGAAGTTCCAGCAATATAGCAAACACAGATACTATATCCAAATCCTGTCTGATCTTGGAAGCTAAGTAGGGTCAGCCCTTCTTAATAGCTGGATGGGAGACTGCCAGCAAATACCAAGTGCTGTAGGCTTTACTTCAGAGGAAGGAAATGACAAATCATCTCTGAATATTCTTTGCCTAAGAAAACCCTAGGGAATTCATAGGGTTGCTATAAGTCAACAGGTGACTTGAAGGCACATGCACACACACCCTGAGCCACTTAATGAACAAGGAAATCTTTCAGCCAAGGAACTGGAAAGATTTATTTTTAATTTTTTTGGCAGGATGTAATGCCTACCTATTTAGGTACACTGTTCACTTTGCAATTAAACCTTTAGGAAAGATGCGGACCAAATAATCAAACTTGGGTACCTTTTTCCTTCAAATACCCCTATGAAAAGCTGCAGTGTTTTAGCAGCATTATCTTTTTTATTCAATCTGTTAGGCCACTGATCATTACTATAAATCCTGGAGAGGATTCTGGGAAGTATATTTAAATATATTCTTAGTATTTTAAAAAGATCAAGATTTTGTTGCCTGTGAAAATTACCTTAAGTTTTTTTTTGGGGGGGAGGGGGGATTCAAAATGTCTCCAGAGTATTTTAGCCTTCCTTGGCCCAACTAAAGAGTAAACTGAGGAGGAAAATAGTAAACATTTACAGAAAAGCATTTATGGAGCCACCTGTATTTCAGACAGATCAGGGCCACAGCAACCATGTGCCATGTCCCCAATCTGGCCTTTCCAGGGTGCAAAAAGAAGCTGCAAAAAGTGACTCCTTTTTGCACTCTGGAAAGGGCACCATAGCTGCATTGCCGCAGGTTGGCAGCACTCCTTTGGCACTGTGTCATATGGATGCAGCACCAGAGGAGCACCATGACACAGCATGCCATATGGAGTGGTGCGTGGCATCATGATGCCCTGGGGGCAGAGTTGGGCCGTGCATCATGGAGACGCAATGCCCCAACTCCACTTGGTAGATGTGATAGCATCTACCAAGTCTAGATTCTTCAACTGGAAAATACTGCTGCATATGTTATTTTCCTGACAGTGCCAGTCCCATCCCCTGAAGAGACAAAAATGCCATGCTAAGGCCTGTCTCTTGTATCATCTGGGCTTGCCACATCCTGGCAAGTTGCTAGGCCTGTCAGAAGGCTGGTTAGGGACAGAAGTACCATCTGTAGAGTTGTAGTGAGCTCACTTTGATCCTCCTTTTGAGCCTTTGAACTAGAGCACATGTTTTTGCGAGCTGTTGTTGTTGTCTGCCTCCAACGCGTTTATGATTTATGGTAGTCCTAAGGCGAACCTATCACTGGGGTTTCTTGGCAAGTTTCTTCAGAGGGGTTTTCCTTTGCCATCCTCTGAGGCTGAGAGAATGTGACTTGTTTGTTTATTTATTTATGGTATTTATACCCCGCTCTTCAGCCCTAAAGGCAATAAGAGCAGTTTACAATTATTATTTTTAATTAGACAGTTCCCTGCCCTCAGGCTTACAATCTAAAAAGACATGACACAAAAGGAGAAGGGAATAGTGGCAGGAAAGGGGGTGAGGTCCAGTGGTTCTTCTCTCCCTCTGAGGCCTGAACCAAGGCAGATGGATTGGAGGGAGGGCTGTCTTGGATGAAGCTGGGCCTGCCTGTTCACTCCCTCGCAAGCTGGAGGATGGGGCCTCCTGAAATCTGTATGTTCATTGGAATATGTTTAAATTAGCAGTTTATGGAGCTAAACTAGCAAATTCATGAGAATTCGATTGGCTCCATTCGCAATAAAGAGAAATTCCTCCCATGTGAAACAGTCCTGAGAGCCAGCATGGTCTAGTGGTTTGAGTGTTGGCCTACAACTCTGGAGAACAGGGTTCAAATCCTTGCTGGGTCAGGTAAACCCACTGAGTGACCTTGAGCAAGTCACATACCCTCAGCCTTAAAGGAAGGCAACGACAAAGCCTCTCTGAATAAATCTTGCCAAGAAAACCCATGATAGGATTGCCTGAGAGTTGCCATAAATCAGAAATGACTTGAAGGCACACAGCAATTCTACTTTCTGTAGTGTTACACAGGAATTGTTCTGCAGAGGAAAAACCTGGATTTTTGTGCAACAAAAATCCCTTGTTTCCTGTGGGTTTTCAGACAAGATTTTTTTTCTCCAAATAATAATTTCTGTGCAAAATTCTGGATATTCAAATACAAGGAGAATAATATAGAACAATATCCTTGTGTTTCTTTGCAGAAAGAAAACAGCTTTACAGTAATTCTTTCTCTTCTCATGTGGGGATGAAATAGTTGGGGATTTACATGCCTTGTCTAGTGCAGCCATCCGTTTTAAGCATGCAATTACTCTTAAAAATGTGGCTACTTTCTCCTTCCTTTGTTTTAGTGGAGTGGATTTGGCTTACATTTATGTACAGGTTATTGTACACTCTAGAAGAATTCCACCATTTGATCATCAGAATTTTTAAAATATCTTCCTCTGTATTAATTTATAATTAGGTAATGTTGTTTTTCTTAAGAATCAATGGTGAGCACATTGGTTGTGTCCACAAAAAGAATAAAAGATGCTTGCTGTCATGGGATTTCACTATCGCTACAAAGGATCTAATCAGGAAAAGAATTGAGCCACCAAATTCCTGAGCAGTTGTTGGTGTGTGTTTTACTTTCAGCCACACAATCCAATATAATTGCTTCACAGTCAACCTTCTGGTTATTTGGATGACAAAGAGGCCTTTCATTTATGTGTGAATAACTAAATCCAGTTCATCCGGATTTGTTTGACTTAAGGAGTGTTGGAATACTGTAGCTAGCTTCTGTGTTGTTGTTTTTAAATGGGTTTTTGCCCTGTGAAAATTAGGAGCCTGCTTGACAAAGTGTTACTTGATTATGGATTGTTACCAGGCTAAGCAGAATGTAGGGCAGAGGAGAAACTCTACTGAGAATAATAAATGCTTCCATTAACTGTATATTTCCTGATTAATCAACACTTGATTGTATCTTTTTCCTCAGTTGCTTGAGCACTACTTGTGTCACTTTGTTTTACATGGGTACTATTATCTGATTGTATAATGGTGGTGTTTTAATTTTTTACAACAGAGAAAGATGTCCAGGAGCTGAATGTATGCACCCCTTGGTAGATTATACTAACTTTTGATATGATTCTTGATCTCTGGAATCTAATGAAGTGTTTTTTTTCACCTGTTCTGCTACATTTAGGCCAAATATAAGGCATACTCTCCGCGTGTTTACTTTACATATGGATAGAAAGTGACACTGTGCCTTTTACAAACCCAGCATCACCACACATCACTGTTCCTGCCTTGCATGTTCCTTGGCATATCTGAAAACGGATACTTATTAGAAAGTATCAGAAATTCCAAACATACACTGCTAATTTAAACATATTACACTGAACATACAGATTTCAGGAGGTTCCAACAAGGAAGTGCAGGCCTGCTTCACTGAGAAGGAAATAATATTTTAAAACATTTCAAAAATAGTCAAGAAAAATGTTTCAAGTGTTGGGAAACCCTGAAGAGTTCTGAAAGTACTCTGATGTTCAAGCATTCCATGCAAATGCCCCAAACACTTTAAGAGACTTTACAGTTGTCTCATGAGAACACACACAAATAATTGTCACTTCTCCCCTTTCTCCAAACCAAGATGTAATTTAGAGGAACTTGGAGGTGGCGGTGGTGAACTTTCCCATCAACTAATGTATTCTGTTTCTTTTTCATTTTGGAACTTGAACATGACTGCAAGTCCAAAAAGAGAAGGCCTTTTCAAGATTGATGGTAATGCCATCTGCCACCAGCCCATCCATTTTTTTCCCTTGAGGGGCAGGGAACTGGTGGCTAAAAATGTGCTGAAAGAATGTTAGGATGTTTCTTTATCAGATGCTTTGTCTATCCCTACTTTTTTGGCCCATTACTTTCAACAGAACAGGTTTTTTTTTAAAGGCCTGAAAGTTATGACACCCAGACCTATGAAAGAGTGTCAGCTATATCATACCCAAGCATTCCAAATAACTGAAACCCTACACAATAAGTTCTCCACCAATTAAAATCACTAAGGGGCAAAACAGACCAGCACAATATGCCAGCTTGGGGGCAGTGTGCAAGCATGGTGTTTAGATGACGCATGCCCCAATTATGCCCCCAAGCTGGAGTCATACCGCCCGCCGAACCAGAAGGCAGCCGGCACTGTGGTGGCATGGCATTTATATGCTGCACACCATGCTGAAAAGCCAGTGCCACACAGAAGAGCCTCCCCTTTTCTGCCCCAAAAGGGAGCTGCATTTTGCCGACTTTTTTTTGTGGGCCGGAAAAACACCATATCGGGGGAGTGCCATGTGGTTGCCTCGGCCCCAATCTGACAATCAAAGTCAAATACACCCCACCACCTGTATGGGGACTCGAGGATAAATGAAGAACAGTGTTATGAATTATTCCATTCCATTTATCCCTGTTCAATTTTTGTAGCTGTTTCTTCACCTTCTAATTTTTAAAAATTTTATTATTTTTAGACAGTTGACAGACCGAAGGATTGGTATAAGACGATGTTCAAGCAAATTCACATGGTTCACAAGCCTGGTACGTCTAACTTCATCTTCTTGATACAGTTTTGTTGCTTTGTGGTTTGCTGTGAGATTATTATTATATATAGGTGGTCATTCAGTAATAAAATCGTGTAGGCCAGTAAGCATTTCGTCAACCCATGTAAGTATATTAGTGTACAGTTGATGTATTGTTCTGTAGGGAAAACTGGTGAACATGTTTAACAGGATTTTCAAGACATAAAGGGAAAAAAGCTTACAATGAGTGCATTAAAGGAACTAAGTAGCACAGGATTTCATATACCTTTTATTGGAATTAGAATCGGATACTTTTCATTGCTGCTCTCTACCAGGGCAACTAATCTACTTTAGCTAATGCAGTATAAAAGTAAAACTCTTGCCTTATATATGAAGTCTATAGATTTTCTGTGTATAACCAAAAGCTCATCAGTGTTTTCAAACTGAGCAAATGAACTCCTGTGTTGTGTATGCTAGGTAATAAAGAGTAAATCTTTCATGCAAGTATAAATTGCAAGTCTTGGGCAATTAATGCATTTATTAATTGATTCAAGCTATGCAATGTTCATCTGAATAAAAAATAGTTCTTAAAAATATAAAGTCCTTGTTTTTCAGTGATGTGCTATACACACAAGCACATCACAGAGACATCACAGAAGAAGTATTTGCTCATACATGTAGGAAGCATCCTAAAATGGTATCTGCTACCTGAAATTTCCTTTATTAAACTTAAAGTGATTGTTTTATTTTTTTTAAGTCTGTTTTCTCATTCATCAATAGCACTTTTCATTTGTTTAAAAGGTTTTTGTTAATAGTTAACTACACACTGGGTATCTAACTGGAGGGACTGTAGCTCAGTAGTATGGTACATATTTTCCATGCAAACTGTCCAAGGACTAATCTCTGGTGTCTTCAGATGGGGCTGGGAAATAGTCTTGGAAAACCAGTGCAAGTTAGCATAAACATGGCTGAGGTGTATGGTTTGCCTTGTTCTAAGGCAATATCTTCATTTGACCTCTGATCTTCTAGGTCCATGGATAACACACTACTGTCTATCTCATACTGATACATATGATTTAAGCAGCACATTTTCATTTATCCTATTTCCCATACAAAAATTATGCATGTAACTACAGTCACAGAGATATTCTGGCTGAACTATGAAGATTGAAAAATTCCATATTCCACTAAAATTATTCCACATTCTGTACATTTTGGATTGATAATCACTAATTCCAAATATTGATTTATCTTCTGGATCCAGGCTCACACTTTAAAGCAGGGATGGAGAATCTATGGCCTTCCATATGGACCTGGACTACATTTCTTATCATCCCTAACTATTGGCCATACATATCAGGGGCTGATGGGTTTCAACATCATCTGCAAGACCCCAGGTTTCCTACCCCTGCTATATCGTTTCCCTCACCCTTCATACCTAGTCTACTGCAAGCATAAAGCTTTATTTGAAAACAGACATAAGCTGGTTATTAATTGTGATCTTTGGACACATACAAGTAGCCCTGGGACCCATGTTAAAAGTTTTAGTCCATGTTAAAATTAAGTACACACAGCCATTTTTTAAATCCATGCCAAACGAAGGGATGGATTAAAGATGAAGGCCTTCTTGGGGCCTTCACAGCATCCTAGCTGTGGAATAGTGTCCATGGAGATGCTCAACTAAGAGTCTCAACTGTCACAATAATTATGGGTCCTCAACGTAAATGAGACCTTTTTGTTTTTATGAGCATTATAAACAAGTAGTGTTTTAAACAAGCAAAGTCTGGGTTCTCGCTGATTTAAGGTGTGCTTTATTTTGTAAATGGTGCTGCTGATTGATTACATTTTACTTCTCCACAAATAACATGTTTATGCTGATCTTAGTGAGAGGAAAAGGTCTTAATTATTATCTATTATATTAATATTACATTTTTCTTCTTTTGTAAGTTATGTGGGAAATATGTGTTGAGAATCGACCAAAAAATAATCTCATTGAGAATTTAGAAATCTTTGTAATCCTCACACATACACTCTCACATGGCTATCAAGCAGGAGTAGGGAAAATGCAGCCCATGGGCAACATGTGGCCCCAACTCTTTTTCTGAAACCTGCTAGGGCTCTCCAAAGCACACTGACCTTGAAAATTTAAGAAAAATGAGGGTGAAAAAATTCTAAAAGCATTTTAAAACAAACACCTAGACCAAAAAATACAGTGATTTGAGGCAACCTGCATCCACTGCCCCCCAAATTCCTAACCCTTAATACCTGAAATTTGGCTAAACATGGAAACTGGAAGTGCCATGGTATCACCTCTGATCTGCCAAGACATGTCTGTGTGACTCACCAGGGGAATGAGAAGACAAAGCATTGCCCCACTGCCTACCCTTCTTGCTCACTTCTCCAGCTTTCATCTAGAAGATTTTACTCTCACCAAAAATATTGTCTTGCCAAAGCTGGAATGCATCCATAAGAGCAAATAAATAAATATGGAAGTGTTAACAGAAATTTCTCTCTTTGTGGTATGGGTTCTATGAAAAATTCCTATTAAGATTTGAACTCACACTCAGGCCTAAGCTATTTGTGCAGGTTGAAAAGGGTCAGTGGGAAATGACCCAAGCAATTGGATTGTTAAGATGATTTCAGTATTTCTTCAGTCAAATGCCTGCAATTGCAAGGGAAGGTGGGGTCCTTAAAGCAGGGTGTGATGTGAGCCTTTGTCAGACTAAAGCAAGTCAGTGAGGTAGCAGACTAAAGACATTACAATATTGTTTACACATTGTCTTTCTGCCCCCATTTCCATGCTGAGTGTGTGGCAGTTGGTTATGGCCATTGGCTATGCTCCCCTGGCATTAGTGTGAAAAAGATCCATGCAGTTCTTCTCCCTCCATCAAGAAGCACTTTTACATTAATATTGAACATACAACTGTTGGATACTGGTATGACTGGTGGGAGAAATATGCATGCTGGGGAGGAACATGAATATACCCCCTGTATTTTCCTGTGACATGGTAGCAACAGCAAGAAGACGCATGAGAAATTTATATTTGGATTATTTTCTCTAACCCAGATATAAGGATTATATTTATAGTTCCACTGGCAGATTAACATTTTTTATTAGGGAAAATTTGAGCCAAGGATGGAAGGTCATAGTTCAGTAGGAGAATGCATGCCTTTGTGAAGCCCTAGTTTAGTTTTAGTTGTGAGTTTTCAAGTAACAGAGCGATTAAAAAAGTCTTAGAACCTGAACAAAATGGGATGCTGCCTATTAAGAGTCATTCTGTAGAGCTGTTAGTATGGTTAAGAAGTTAGTTAATTATAGGTAGTTAGTTAATTACACAGACTACAAGCCAGCCAAGGTAAAATGATTTAAAATCCTGATGTTTTCAACAGATAAAGAATAGACTGTGGACTGACATCATCATTATTGAAATAAGTAGATCTTAAACCATGCTTAACTTTGGCTCATGTCAGTATTACCACTTTATTTCTTCTTTAACCGTATGGCTGGCTGGTTCATGCTGATCTGCAGGATGGTTTTTGCATGAGGAAAAAACCATATCATCCCCCCCCCCATCCAGTGCCTTCTTTAAGGGTGTGGTACTAGAGCAGCATGGAGGGGAAACCACAGAAGAGTGGCTCCCATACTACGGAGGAATATGTGTGAACTGGCCATTCATGGAAACTGCCAAGATGAAGGAAAGTAACTAATACCATTTACATCCGCAGTGATACAACCAGTGTATAGGATGATTTAAGAAAATAGGGAGCAGTAAATGGGATAGAGTCCAGAAGTAAGATGTTTAGTAGGCTGGCTGCTAAGCTAATATTTTGTTTGTATTTGCAAAAACAAACCTGGTTTGTTGTGATAAACTGACAGGTATTATAACATTTATTTTTCTTTTTATAGATGATGACACAGACATGTATAATACTGCATATGCATATAATACTGGTAGGAATTATTCCTTCCCTTCACATGAGTCTTTTTTTGTTTTTGTTAGTGTCAGAAGTTACATTAGCTAACCCTGTTGCTCCAGTCTTTGTGTGCTTGTGTAACTGGTGTTTATTGCTGTTAAATCTCTGGATGTTGGTTTGGTTTCATGGTTTACCTGATGTCAAAATTATTCAGTTTGATTTGATTTCTAATCAATTCAAAATGTATTGGTCATGTTGCTCTTACTGTGCTCTGGTTTTATAGCTACTTGAACAGATTCTGGCATAGCTATGGCCAAGGGCACAGCTTAGAAAAAAAATAGATTTTGAACTATGTCTCCCAGAGTCTCCCAGCTCTCATGGCTGAATGGTGGATTCTGACCTTTGTAGTCTAAAGTTCTGGCAGAGAGTACTTTGATTTAACAATAAGTGTAAGACTGCCATCTGTAGCAGAGTACGCAAGTACAATCTGCTAGAATAATATGTTCTGTTGATAGCCAAGATAATGCATTGCATATACCACATGTAAAGGTTTTTAACATGGCACAATTCAGACAAAGTCATGTGTTAATACATTTCTGCTTTTAGTGGCCAAGAGCTAACACTGAAATCAGTATGACTCAAATGTGCTTACTTTTCAGTAGACAGTGCTGTTTATCATTATGAAAGTATAAATTAAAAATTTCAAATCTATATATATCAAATGCAACACATATATACTGTACATTAGATCTGTAATTACATCACTTTTGCAATTGAGGCAAATTGAATTTAACGCAATATAGCAGTAGAAAACTGAAAATTACTGTGAAAACGTACATTAAGCCAGGACAATAATAAAAACAGAGAGATGGCTATTTACACTGAAAAATGTGTTGCACCATAATACTAAAAGTACTATAGTTTTAAGATTGTATCATAATTCAAACTTTGTTTGTAAAAAGATGTAAAAGTATAACTAATGTGAGCTAATTCTGAGAAAAGCATCATCCTTTAACAATATTAACAAAAGCATGCCTAAATATGCAAATATATATGAATGTCTGTATATGCATTTCTGTTTCAGATTTCTGTAATAATAAAAAGGTCAAGAAGACCTTAGGTCCTATCAGGAAATGTTTTCATTGCCTTCATATATGCCATACAAGGACTGTATTTATCAATGCAACCTACTGCTTATTTTGGACTGTGAAAAAATAGTCCAAAATATTATCAAGTGTATTATCAAGTAATAAATAGGTTTGCATAAAATTTGGAAAGTTACCTTTTTCAACATGGCTGACTGGTGAATTCTTGGGATTAGAGTCTAAAAACTAACTTTTCCTTATTTTAGGCATACATAGTGCACTACATTTCATTGGATGGGACATACATTGTTGCTGTAATTATTGTTTACTAAAACAATAGAAAACAATAGCAATCAGTTCATCAGAGCTGCCATTGCTAGGAAAGACAGGTTCATTACACATGTAAACTCATACAGTAGACATTACACAAAACCCCTGGACAGTTAAAAAGGCTGAGAGAAAGAAAATCAACTCATTTGTGATGTGGTGATGGAGAAGAGTGTTGAGGATTCTGTGGACAGCCAAGAAAACAAACAAATGGATTTTAGAAGCGATCAGGCCCAAATTGTCCCTAGAAGCCAGGATGACTAAACTCAGGGTGTCGCACTTTGGCCGCATCATGAATCATTGGAAAAGGCAATAATGCTAGGAAAAGTGGAAGGCAGGAGAAAGACAGGAAGACTATCCACCAAATGTTTAGACTTAATCACACAGTCTGGTCCTTTAGGACCTGAGCAGAGAGTTTGAGGACAGGGGGTCTTGGAGATGTCTCCTCCACAGGGTTGCTGTGAGTCAAAGTCGACTCAAGGACAGTTAACCAACACCAACACCAAAATGATAGTCATGATGGTCCAAGGAAAAGGCAGGCTGATGCAGTAGTGGGTAAGAACTTACCAGTGCTCTGAATCAAGGTCAGCAAGTTGTAAGTGTGTTCTACTGAGATCAGTGGAGCATCATTTCAAGAACATAGGTTTAATGACCGAATTGTCTCAGAATATGTTCTTCTCATTAGTATGCTCAGACATATTCACTGTAATGGTGGGGGGGGAAGGGCATCCTACTACAGGTCACCCTTCCCCATGCCACATACTATTACGTTCCATAGTATCCTCCTAGTGCAGATTTTAGGGGTTCCAAAAGGAAGTGGCCTCAGGGATGTACCATCATATATATAGAAAAACAGATGTTAGCCAAAAACACTCATCAGTACACGTTACAACTTTGCTTGATGTTTTGGGTAGCTAGTCTCTTTTTTACACCTGTTTATGTTAATATGTGCATTTTAGCATCTTCTGTGTGCGTTTTTTTGTCTTTCATTAGGTAACTTCAGCCCACCTTATTCTGCTCAAGCACATCCTGCTGCAAAAACTCATACTTACAGACCACTGACAAAAAGTACTTCTGACAATGGCACTGAGGCCTTTAAGGTCTCATCACCTGTACCTCCACCACCTCCAGTACCGCCAATTCGGCCACGGCAAAGATCCGCACCAGAAAAGTGAGTCCTTCAGTCATTTTGTAACAGTAAATTTAGAGCCAGCTAGTTCACAGCTGGTATGAAAGGTCATTGGCGTGAGTTAAAATGTACACCAGGTTTTTTTCTTTTACATAGACACTACCTTGCTTGTCCATAAATAATTCACAAGTTACAAAGATAGTGAGTTAAAGGGGGGGGAAATTTGCCGCTTCATTTCAGTTATCATAATATCACAATATCACATGACACACACACACACACACACCCCACACACATATTCAGATAGCAAATAGTTTATTTATAAGATATAACAGAAAAGCAAGTTTGATATTCTTACTTTTATCCTATATGGATTGATAAGAACGGAAGTTTAACACACTTGTGGATTTCTTATTTTTAGAAATGAGTGGGACCCCCCTGATAGAAAAGTAGACACACGCAAATTCCGTTCTGAACCAAGGAGTATTTTTGAATATGAGCCTGGGAAGTCCTCTATCCTTGAGCATGAAAGACCAGTAAGTGAAGTTGGTTAAACGTGTTATCTTGATGAGATATTTTCTAGTACTAAATCATGACATTATTTTATGAGATATACTGTATATACTCATGTATAAGTCTAGAAATTTAGGTCAAAAAATTGACCCAAAAAACCTGAGTCGACTTATCCACGGGTCAATGTAAGTACTGTATCTTAAGTCTTATTTACAAGAAGGAACCATTCCCTGGTGAAAAGCAAGAGTATAATCTGTCCTGGAAGCACTGACCCCCTTTACTCTCTCATCCATCCAGTTTTAAGAATAAACACAAAGAGGTATGTCTGATGGACTTTTGGAAGTTATTTGACATTGTTTTGCTTGCTTCATCCTTTAGATACTTTCCTATATGCCCCTAAATTTTACCCTTGACTTATCCATGGGTCATAACAAAATCCATAATTTTGGCCCCAAAACGAAATAAATAAATAAAAGGCTGTTTATGGTGGTTGAAGGTTATGAACAAAATAGCTGTGAAAAGATTTTTAAGTGAAGTTAACATTGTGTGATAGTTAAGATGTTTTTTACTTGCTTGGTACTACATGTTTAACACTGAAGGATTGTTTAAATGGTTGTGTCACTTTAAAAACACCCACATACTTTTTTACTTCTTATATAGGCAAGCAAATACTCACAAGTCTCTAGTCACAATATGTGAATGTGGACAGTTAACCACTTTTCTGTAATTTTGGAAGTGTACTTATCTACAACATGAGAGTTGTTACACATGTACATAAAATCTTTGTTCTGGAGCATGCCAGAAAAATTAAATCCGCAAATGTTATAGATCTTATACTTATTTGTGTATAAAAAATGAAAACTATACATGCTAACTGCTGACTAATGTTCTTCAGTGTTGTTTTTTAAGCTAGGTGTGGAATTATTTAAAAGCATGTTTGTTAAAGCTGCAGTCGAATGCATAGATAATTACCACTAACTAATTTCTGGTAACCCAGAATGTATCTTCCACTAGCTGTCAAATCATGGAGATTTACTCTGTTTATCTAGTCTTGGAGGAACTGTGTTGTACAAACATACTATACAGAACAGTAGCATTGTTAAATCTCCTTTGTTCCAAATAGCAATTTTGGATTGAATGATTGATTAATTGATTTACTTTGTACTAAGGTTTCTTTTTTTTAATCTTATGCTGTTACAGTGTGGTTATTGATTCTGAATGATCCATATCAGAATTGAAACAGATTAAATATAGTATATGGTATGTTTTGATGCTTCTCTGTCTCTTGCACTCAGTCAGTTAAGGTACAGTTTCTAGAATTTACTTCTCAAGGTTGAGCTAGTTGCATTATTAATCATTCTGAATGTGGAGAATTTGTCAGTAACTTTTAATAACCCATATTACCTGTTGAATTCAAATTAAAATCCTGTTTTTAAATGAAATTTATATCCTGCCTTTCTATCAAAAACTAGCCATCAAACCGTTTGAGTAGTAATAACATTTTTAAAATACACAACTAGAGTTAAAAAATAAAATCATGTTGAAACCACAATTTAAAACACAGCATAAGTAAAAATTTTGAAAGTCTGAATAAAAGTGTTTTTCCATGTCACCTAAAAGATGGGGAGTTGGGTATATGGCATTTCTCTTGCTAGATATTCAGGCTGCATCTACACTGGAGAATTAATGCATTTTGACACATTTTTAACCGCCATGGCTCAATGCTATGAACCTCTGGGATTTGTAATTTTGTGAGATATTTAGCCTTCTCTGTCAGAGAGCCATGGTGCCACAACAGAGTAAAAAATCCCAGGATTCCATAGGATAGAGCCATGAGTTAAAAAGGTATCAAACTGCATTAAATATGCAGTGTGGCATCAGCCTTAAAAGAACAGAAAACAATCTTGCCCAATTTTGATGCACCGGTGTATATAATGATGCATATTGTGAAACTGTCATTTTTTTTTAAATGTAATGAATCAGTGCAGTCATCAATGCATTCAGGCTATTGTATCACTTGAACCTTTTGAGAACCAAGCAAAAAGACCCATCTCCTGCCTAATTTCAGAATTATGCCCATGGCCTGTCATATGTTACAATGCAGAGGAAACCAGAATGGGTCTACATGCTACTTGCTAAGCAACACAAAATACTGCTGAAAATTTGCAGTCCATGATAGGTCCTCTCCCCACTCCCTCCCATATTGGTAAAATCTAATTCAGCCTACTCCATATCTCCCCATTTGTAAAGGCAAACATAATGCTGTCAACATGATACGGAAACGTGAGAGAGATTCTCATAATCAGAGCATGAAAGAGATTGTTCCTCGTGTTACAGAAGCTGGTGGAAGAAAAACCTGCCCTTACATAGCTGTTATTTAGGATGATAACATGCAGTTGTATCTTTAACTGTGTACCTTTATGGAAAGTCCATTCACTTGTAATAAGGTAGTTCAATTACCCTCATTTTCAGCCTTGAATGATCCCAGGCTGGCAACCAGGAGAGGTGCTATATCGTTTCCAGTGTGCCCAAGTGCACTGTTGTAGACTTTAGGGGGTTGTAGGGCTGAAAATTACTCCCACTCCATGCAAGTACCTACCTCTCATATATATCATTGAAAGTTCTTCAGGGGAATCTGGTATCTCAAAGGAAGGGAACTAATTAACTTTTGTAATGATGCGCATGATTTGCTTGGACTTAGAAAACTAGTCACTATTCTCAGGGGTGAATTCAGAAACTACCCCAGAATTATCAAGGGTATATTTTATAAACAGTTCTGCAGGGATAATGGGGAAAATTTTAGGGATTTGTTTGTTTTTTGCAAGTTGATATTCCTGTTGCAGTGGTTGCATAAGAAAAACGGTTAGACATTTTAAAAATGTTTAGTTGTAATCCGTTCTCAGGTACTCGATACAGAAAAAACTACGAACAAATTTGGTTTGTGTACTTTTTCGGTGTTATTGTAGAAATTTCCAGAGTCAGTAAATGCAGCTTTCTACAAGGAAAATGGTATTAAACTTGGTGTTTTATCTGTTGCAAATTGCAACCTCATTCTCTTCTACTCTGTGCAAGTATCAGTAGGGACAGCTCAATTAGGTATGACACAGGCAATTACACAGTTTCTCATGTTGTTTCTTTTAAATGAAAAACAGCAGCAGGAGGCTGTGAATTTGATAAGAGGAACAGGGAAGAAAGCAGCTGTTGAACCATTTTTGGTACTCTTTTCATGCAAAATAACCCTCTGATAATCTGCTTTTCTGTCACTGAGAGAAAACACACGGGTACCCCTTTTCTAGTTGGATCCTGACAGTGAATTCTTACCATTTTCCTGAACTCTTCAAGCCATTGCTGAGTCCTCCGAGCATTCTTCGTGTTGTGATGAAATTAAATAACTTTATTGATTAAAAATTTCAAAGAATTTGGATGCTGCCCAACGCTTCTGCTCTTCTGTAAATCCTGTCTTCTGAGCAGCGTCTAAATCAATTAACACAGAACGAAGCTGTTAATGTAATATTTGTTAAGGAGTCTCCACCATTCAAGTCGTGTTAATTGTAAAACAATCCATTTGCATAAAGTAATAGATATTATTTTATTTTATTTTATTACAGAACTGCCTGTTTATTGAGCAAAAAAAAAAGCAATTTACAGAGTATAATATAAAGAGGGCATTGTCTTTTTATAATGTGCTAATGAAGTGGGAAATTCCCATTAGTAATTGTCATGCAAGACTTCCTATCTATGCCTTGAAGTTACCTTTTACAGTACCTCTTCACTATTAGAAGGCCCCTCGTCAATGACTCCTGCCCAGCATCCAGCCTTTATACAGTTTCCATAAATGTAAAAGGGCTAGGGTCCCAAGCGTTCCTCTTAAAAGTTTAATATCTTCAGTATCATGCTTTTATGTGCCTGTATGGCTTAGAATTCACACAGGCAGAGGCTTCTGTTGCAACTAATAAACATTGACTTCATTGAATAACACTTAGCAAAAATGTAGCTTAGGTGGAATAGTCCCAAGGTGGTATGGTTATATAAATAAGACATTGCAGGCATTTCCCCTTTTCCTTTTTACAATATCCAATACTCTTTCTCTCCTACTCAATATTTTTCTCTCACTTAGTTGTCTTCCAGTCCTTTCAACTCTTTTAAACTTTCTTACACTCCCCCTCAACTGCTACTCAGCTGACACTCACTTGAACAGAACTCTTTTGAACTCCCTTTAATTTCACAGAGGTCCCAAACACACTGCAGAAATCATCCAGTATGAGACCGCTTTTACTGCCCTGGCTCAATGCTAGGGAGTTCTGGGAACTGTAGTTTTGTGAGACATTGAGCCTTCTCTGTCAGAGAGCTCTGGCACCACAACAAACTACAAATCCCAGGATTCCCTAGCACATAGCCAAGGCAGTTAAAACGGTCTCAAACTGGATTATTTCTGCAGTGTGTTTTTGGATCTGACTCACTTGCCTAAATTGCCTCGCAGTCACTCACTCCTCCCTTTTATAACTGCTCCTTCCCCTACAGGCTCTCCCTCACATTCATCCCAAACTGGGACTGGCTGTCAGGAAACCAAGTCCTCCATCACAGTAATGTAGACTAAAATTTGACCAGATACAATAGATATGAAATGATACATGGTAGTATAGGCAGAGAACAGATGGGTCAATGAGACCTGATGATACAGTAGTTAAATGCCAGTATTTAACCAAAACTTTATGAGTTCGATCCTGCAGGGCTCCAGGTTGACTCAGCCTTCCATCCTCTCCTAGTTCGGCAAAATGAGTATCCAGCTTGTTGGGGGCAATTGGCTAGTACATTGTAAACTACTTACAGAGTACTTAGCACTATAAAGTGATATAGAAATGTAAGTGCTATTGCTAAACCTTGTGAGGTTGACCCCTTATTCTCATGTCAATTTGCACTTTTAACATAGAACCAAAAACATCTCTTTCCCTCTGCAGGTTCAAAGCTGCAACATGGATCCACATGATAAGCCTTTCACATGTGGATGAGTAATTCACCTGTCTTTCTCCTTTCCCAGAATATAGCTGGCATCTTCTATTTTTTGTGGGCTGCTTAAAGATGCAGCAATAGGAAAGGCTTTGCAAATGACAGCCGCAAATGGTTTGCTAGTCAAATGAGTATGACAGAGAAGAAGCCATTCCAAAAAAGAGAGCATCACTTTTTTCCCTATGAGATGCTAGGGGTAGTGTCAGCAGGGGAAACTGGTTACTCTGATGTTAGTAAGGCAGTGAATCTGTTTTGGGTTTTACTCCAAAATTTAAAGAAGCTACCCAAAGCATTGAATGGACTAGATCTCAGTATATGAACCAGCCCTAAGATTTATTTTTAAGACTTCTGCCCTGTTTTACGTAAATGCCCTATCCCCTCACTTGACTTGACATTTTGCAGTGAAACCCACCCACTATCCATGAGTCAGGGCTGTTTTTGGCAGAGTTCACAGGGAAGGGGAAACTGAAGAGGATGTGGAGATGTAGACATGTTCCTGAACCTCCACAGAGAAACTGAGAAAAGCCCCCTCCCCTCTCCAAGCAAGAGCTGCTTATTGAACTGTGGTGCAGAAAGAACGTAAACAACAGCTAAAGTGAGGAATCACGTTCTCCATCTTCCACACCGCCCTTGATGGCATTGCAAAAGCAAAGAAAATGAACAGCATATTAAATGAGTCAGTGTTATAAAAATCTTTTGGGAACTTCATAAACTACACCCAGATGAATGAGAGCTGCAAAAAGATATTGTAGCTGAGATACATTCTCAGATATCTATAAAAAGAAGTCATCTGCCTTCTCATTCACAAGGCTGACTCCTTCAAGTTCACATTCATTACAAATTTTAAACCTTCTCAAGTATTACTTTAGGAAAATATGTTCATATTGGCTTGGCCTTGGATTTGCCTCTCCACAGAATGGTATCAGTGTTTGTGGACATAGACTGGTGACGGGAATCACGCAGTCCTACAAATGCTATTGTACTGCAGTTCCCAGCAAGCATCATCATTGGCAATACTGGCTAGCACTACTGTGAGCTGCAGCTCAACAACAGATGATGGGCCATGTGTCTCATTTAAAATGAGCAAAAAGTTCCAGTTCAGGAATAACCAAACTGCAGTTATTTGAACATCCTTTTCATCTCTTTGGCCATGGTGGAGAAGGAGAGATGAAAGAGGAGAACTCCAAAATGTGATATAGCAATTTCTTTCTAGCTGCGCTATGCTAAATTCACACTGGTAGAAACCCAGAGTCCTGTAATAAGTCTGAAATGAATAGAACTTATCTTGCTTAGAAATGCTAGTTCTGCAATTTCATTTTGGAAGCTCCCTTTGAAGTTTTTCTGTTAACGTATTATGGCCTTCAGGTCAGCAGCAACTAAAGTGTGAAGCTAAAGTGTTCTCCTGCTGTTTTCTGAACTCTGCCATTTTAAAATTAAATGTGCATCTTTTTAGATTTATTTTTATTCTCTGTTTGTTTGTTTGTTTAAGCTGGCACACGGCAGTGAATTAAACCTTCAAGAGAGTGGGCTGCTTTTCTGTTTCATGTGCTATCTTGTAGTCTTAGAACTTTATCACACGAGGGAATTTGGGGGTATACTCCAAAGGCAATCTGAACGCAATTATTGGGTTTCACGTAATTGCGTAATAACTTATCTCATGCAATTTCGGGCAATGGGAAGTCATTCCGAATGCAATCATGGGGTTTCACGTAATTGCGTAATAACTTATCTCACGCATTTTCAGGCAATGGAGGGTCATTTTCAGGGAATGGGAAGTCACTCTGAACGCATTCCAAACGCAACTAGAACTCGCTAAACTAGCTAATTTACATGAATTGGAGTTGGCTCCATTCAAAATTGGGAGAAATTCCTCCCATGTGATAAACTCCTTCGATCCAAAGCACACAGTAGAAATAATCCAGCTTGAGACCACTTTAACTGCACTGGCTCAGTGCTAGGGAATTCTGGAAACTGTAGTTTGGTGAGACATTTTGCCTTCTCTGTCAGAAAGCTCTGGTGTCACAATAAACTACAGTTCCCAGGATTCCCTAGCACTAAGCCAGGGCAGTAAATGAGGTCTCAAACTGGATTATTTCTGCAGTGTGTTTTGGACTTTTGTTTCATAGGATATTTAGAATTCTGTTCCAGAGAGAGCTAGCAATCAATTCCAGGATTCCATAGGATGCAGCCCTAGCCATTAAAGTGGAACCAAAGTGCTGTAACTATGTGTAGTGTGAAAGGGCCCCTTAGAGTACTTTGTATGTAATGCAAAACCAAAATATATTGCTATGACAATGAGCATAGACACCCTTGGGTTTACATCCTCCTCTCCCCCCATCTTCCAACATAATTTCAAGGAAATGCTCAGAAGCTTTCTTGTCTGTTTTAACTCCATTTTGCTATTTTGTCCAAACTCAAACTGCAGTCAATCTTAATTTGGATTAATATAAACAAACCAGCTTCTAACCATGATACATGAAGCTGGCTTGTCTTTAGTAACTGTAATTAAAATGAATCACAATTGATAAACTGCAGTTATTTGGAAATGGAGGTAGAAGCTTCTAATCTTTATTCAGCCATGCTGAAAAAAGGAAAGGAAGGATGCAGGAAGATAGGTTCTTTCTTATAACTCTAAAGTACAGTTTCTCTTTACATCCAAAAACAGTCTACTAAGGGACAACTTTCTCACAATTTTGCTATATTAAACATCCGTTATTTTAGCTCTACCCACGGTTCATATAGTTGTTTATTAATTTATACCCCAGCTTTCCCCCAAAACTGAGACTCAAAGAAGTGCAAAAAATCAAAACAAATACTGAAAAAACTGTATACAAGACATAAGTAAAAACATATAAAATGATGTTGTTAGAATGCAATTAATCTGTCCATGGAATTTAAAACATTTAAATAAACCCATTAAAAGACAAAAGATAGAAGTTAGTAAAGCAGCATACTGTTAAAAGGCCTTGGAGTCAATTCCTAAAAGCCTGTCAGAGTAGAAAAATGTTCACTTATCAATGGAAAGACAGCTGGGTAGGAGCCATCTTAATCTCCCTAGGTAATTTTTTATCATTTAATGTTTTGACCAAAGGTCATTTACTTACAAAACAAGTGGGTATCCCTAGGAAGGGAGTTCCAAAGCCTGGGAGCATCTATGGAGATGGCCTTATTCCAGATGTGCTTGTGAAGGCAATGACACCAAGGGAAAGGTCATAACACTTGTGCATAGAGGTTTTCTTCAAGATCCAGATGTTGAACGCTAAGCATTTGTAAAAAGCATCACTCCCCAGGGGATAATAACTGGAATTCCTTGTCCCCACAAGGAATGTGATTCACATTATCAACTTCATCCATTGGTACAAGGTAGATAAACAGTGAGTAAATCAGTATAACATAGCAGCCCTAGTGGCTTAAGGGCTTCACAAGCAGGCTTTTCAGTAATGACTAGCTAGGCTCCTTTAGCAAGCTAGGAAAGGAAGGTATCCAATTCAGGAATGAAATGAAAGCAGAACTTTAAAAGGTGCAGGGAAGATAATGTATTGCCCAATGCACTTGAGTATAATAACTCTTCCTCGGGGTTGACCGTGATTTAGTTCCGTCAGATGCAGACTAAATATGTATTCCTTACTATCTTCAAAAAAGCAGACAAACCCAAAACCAGATAGTGTACAACAATGCTTCTCAAGGTATTTGATGTGGCTGATTGGATTCCATAAGATACCGGCATGAGAATTAAACTGGTGTCAAGGTGTTTTAATTGTGTTGCGTGAAAGAGACCCTAGTGCTGATTGTTATAGCATTACTTGCAAGGGAGCAAGGAGTACAACAATGTTTAATTTCTAAAATGAGAAAGAGGAGAGGCTCTACCGCACCATCTCTCATGTTTCTGTAAATGTGCACACGTGCATGCAAGCAAACATGATTGTGTTTAGGAATAAAGCTCTGTTGCCTCTGTGTGAAAGGGGCCATTGTGGCATAGTGGTTTGAATGTTCGCCTATGATTCTGGAAACAGTAGCATCACTAGGGTGGTACGGGGGGGGTGCAGACCACATCAGGTGACACCCTAAGTGGAGGAGGGAACACTGCTCCTCAAACATCTACCTTTGGGTGGAAACAGGCTGTGGCATTTGCCTGTGTCTCTTTAAAATGCTGAAAAGATGGCCTGAGTGGGGGTGAGGCTCAGTGGGAGGAGAAAAGAGAGGCCCTAGGTTTTGGTTTTAAATTAAAATTTCAAAATTTCAAAAAAAAAATTACTTTAATTTTTTTAAATTTTCTTTAAAAGCATCACATTGTATCAATTTTTCCCTTTAAGCACATGAAACAATGGATATGTGTACATTTAGTCTGTGCCTATAATATTGTAATTTGAAGGTTGTGTCAGTTGTTTGATGTCACAACTGTTACCATGACATTCACTGATATGTAGGATTTAGGATTTATGAGTAATATTAGCACCAAAAAACCCATTACTAAAGATTCTATTTGGTGTAAAGGAGAACAATAAGGAGGGTAACACGATGAGTTACCGCACTAGGTGACACCAACCCTAGGGACGCCACTGCCTGGAGACCAAGGTTGAATCGCAGCTCAGCCATGTAAACCTTGGAAAAGTCACACTCTCTCAGCCTTGGAGGGTGGCAATGGCAACCCCCCCCCCCCTACAGAAACCTGCCAAGAAAACCCAGTGATAGGGTCTCCTTAGGGTTGCCATAAATCAGAAACAACTTGGAAGCACACAACAATAACTTGTAGCTAGAAGAGGTAATAGAAATATACACCTCTCCCCACCCTGGGGAAAAAAAACCAAGCATGACAGCACACAGGCCAGTAGAACCAAAGTCAAAGTGCTGTTTCCAAATTCTGTTAGGTCTGGGATGACCAGGCTTCATGGGTCAGGGGCTGCATTAAACACTCAGAATCAGAAACACCACAGGAAGTATATCCCTCCCCTGTCACCAAATCCACGATACCACACTGCTGGATTTTTGTAATACAGCAGCAGAAATCACTACTTTATCGCTGGAAACAAGGTCTGTGAGGGCTACATGCCACGTTTACTGGGGGAAATGCAATGTTTTTTGTGGCAGTGGCTGAACTGCCAAAATTTAGCAATGAAGAAGTGGCAAGAACTCCAGATACCAGTAAATGAGATACACCGATAGGCCACAGGTGGCCTACCTTTGATTTAGATATTTGGTGTTAAGGAATCTTACTGCTTTTGTTAATATCATTGCAAGAAAGGAGCAAACTATTAATTGGCTTTGGCTACTGTTGGTTCTGGCTTTGCCATCCGCTATGTTAGCCTAAATCAACACTTGCAACCATTACTGACAAACGAGAACATTTAGGCATTGCGAGCTCAGATGGAAGGAGGAGAGGGGGATCCTGAAAATGTTTACTCGAGCACTAATACACTAAAATAAATTGTGGTGTTGAACAAGTGAGAACTACCGGTAATAGCATCTATGCTTTTCTGCTAGCTCTGGAGCATTGCATGAGTTTATGGCACTTACTTTCTGGACCTGCGCATGGGAAAAAATCAGACCTTGAAGCTGATCTGTGAGACTTATATTTTCTTTAAAACATTTCTGGGTTTTGTTTGGTTTTTTTCTGTCCCAAGAATGGCTCCCAGAGTGGCTTGCAGAGGCTCATTTTTAAAAACTGAATTCATGAAAGATATTACTCTGATAAAAAACAGTAGCCACTAAAAGATCAAATAAAATTATAGTTCCATGGCAAAGTAAGATAGTCAGTAATGATAGCAAGTGGAAAATCAATTGTTCTTGGGAATTTAGGTTGTGAGGTGTTATGTCAGACTTGTACTGCTCCTGGTGAGAATCACAATGCCAGAACTCTTATCCTTTTGAGCATGAATGCATTGTCTTGAAAGATGACGTTCATCCTCAAGTGGAATTGTTCAGGTATGCTAACAATGCATTTCAGCTGTACAAAGGAAAATGGCTCAGATACGAGAGTTCCTGGTTCTTGCTGCCCTCTGCTGCACAGTCAGTAAATCAAAAGCACGTGTCTCATGAGGACAGTGGGGAAAAGGCTGTATTATTTTACAGTGCATTTACATGATGCTTTAAAGAGAAGGTACAGTTCACAGTTTTTAAGATCATAAAGTACAATTAGGATGAATGATATTTAGGCTACATTTCCTATGATCCTTTACACAGACTATGATGAGTTAAGCCTGATTGGACTTGCAGTACATCTGGGAGGGGAGAACAATACAACAGCATGTCCTCCTGTGTGCTATAAATTGACAGACTTACATATTATCTGACCCATAGTGAAAGGCTGCTGCCTTCTTCACTACCCTCCCTACTAAAGGCAAATCACTGAGCTGGAAGAATGACTTTGAAATGCTAAACTGCGATCACACTAGAAATATTACATCATTTACTACATTTTTTTTATACTGCTCTTCCTAAAATGGAAGGATATACAGTCCTTCCCTGGTTTCACCTTTTTATTATTCTTACAATAACCCTGCAGGATTAATATAGAATTATGCTGAGAAAATTACTAACAAAGGGTCATAATAAAATGGGGTTTCCTGTTTTAGGTCCAATCTCTAACTACAATAATCAATATACAGTTGCCCCTCCTAACTCGCGGATCTGAGATCCGCAACCCCAAATATCCACGGAGGGCTGACCCACACTTTTTCCAATGCCATGCGCACAGGGCCCCATTCAAGCCTGTGAGGCTTGAATATGTGTGAACCTTCATTTTTGCAGGGGTCATTTTTGCAGGGATCCTTCGTGAAAATGGAGGGCCAACTATACTTAATTAATCAAGAGCACCTTTTAGCAATTAATTATGTAATGAATTTAATCTGATTAAACTGGTCTCCCTGGTCATAGTATATAGGACTACATTGGAGTACTTTTGACTGTGTGCTCAGTGCTGGTTATTTTGAGGAGGGAAATAGCAGGAGTAGCTGGCTAGAATTATTCATCCTTTTCCCAAAAGACAAGAATACTCTCAGAGCCATCAGTATTTTATATACAGTTTGTTAGGCTAAGAGCCTGGTGATGGCTGAGCTGTTCTCATGTTGTATATTGCTTCTATGTGCTTGGATTTGAAATGTGAAATTAACATGCTTTTCTTGTTCCAAATCTTGTGTATTTAACTGTCAATGGTTAGCCTGTATAAGCTTTCCTTAAACAGATGCAAAAGATAATCTTTTTTATTAAACAAAATCTGCCAATCTTTACTTACTCATAAATAAATACAAAAATGACAATCACACAAGCAAGCAGGTGGTGTGTTTACTTGATGTAGAGCAAATCTCTTTTTAAAAACCCATGGTAATTTTCTATAATCTTACTCCACATTCACTTTTTCAAAAAGCACACCATATTTTCAGTCTTGTGTCTATATAACAATTTGGAGGTTGAAGCTGAAAAGGAGGAGTTCAAACAAGCAGTGTGTGACAACTCTCAGATCTCATTTCACCATGAAATTCCCTCTTCCATTCCTTTGCTTTCGTTTCAGCCTGTTCCTCTCCTACTTTTTGTGTTAATGTTTGTGTGTCATCAGTGTGATATGTCATTTCCAACACTTTGATCAGTGTGTGCCTTTTCCTTCCCTTTTTTCCTTCACAACTTTTCCAGACTGATCGCATAAACCCAGATGACATAGATTTAGAAAATGAACCCTGGTATAAATTCTTTTCAGAGCTGGAGTTTGGACGCCCGGTAAGTGAGGATAGAATATGAATGTATCAACTTAGGTGCATTCTACACCTTTGTAGATCCAAAACACCAAAATTGTAGATGTTTCAGTACATTAAAAAGGGAGTATTTGCTGCATAGTGTTATTGATGTTGATATATCTTATATCACAGTTAACATTTAAACCAAATCATTTTCTGAGAGAGAAAAAATCTAACCAAGGTTGAGTAGGTGTCTTTAAGAATGGTGAGCCAAATTGGACCACTCATATACTTCCCTTTTTTATTTTTGCTAAATACTAATGAATCCTTTAGCTTATTGAAACATCATAATCAGAAGATACCATTTTGGTCATTAGATTGAAAAGTGATCTAAGTTACAAAAGAAACACACTACCCTGTAGTTTCTATTCTAGTTTTTGTTGTGGCTGCTTAACTATGAGAGTATTCATTATTTTAGTGTAGTACAGGATCTTGCCTGTCTTTTGTAAGACAAAGCCACTTGAAATAGAATAGGGCCTAAACCCAGTTCCATCCACACCAGCATCCAACATGATGGAACATCCTCTGCTTACCCATTCTCAAGCCCTCTCTGCCATCCAAAAGCCAGCTCTAGAAGGTTTGCCAGCCCTCTGGAGAAAATTTGGATAGGATAGAGAGAGGGCTGTAACAGGAGGGGAAACCATCATTGTCATGGTTGCACTAATGGAAGAAGTTTTTTCAGCAGAACCACTCTGTAGGATGCTAGTCTATGTGCTTATGAATAAGAACATCTTCTTCCCTCACATCAGTATTCTGATATCAGATACTCACAATCCAATGCAGTTATCTCCATAGAAGGAATCATCTTTGGATATTCCATGACTTGCTGCCACCTGGAATTCTATTACTGAATTGCTGGTGAGATATATGAAGGAGACCTTGACTGGGGAAAAATATATACATTTCAGATGGCCCTCGGCCTGATGGCTTCTTATACCTTGTTCAAGTTTGGACTAAAACAATTCAGATACCAGGAGGCTGAAGTACTTTTGTTCTGCTTTTCTGGTTATGTCCCAGATAGCTCTTAAATGCTCTTTAATCCTCTCTGGGGTAAAAACTGGGCCCATTCTCCCAATTTTATCTTGTACCCTGCCCCGATTGCTCGGTCAGAGGGGCGGGCTAGAAATAATAATAATTATTATTATTATTAGGCCTGTTGCTTGTTGTATTTTCAGCAGCTGCTTTAAAGGGAAGAGTCACTGACCAGTATCCAGCTGAGTACTTCTGCTGGTAGAAGCTGCTTCTTCCTGCAAAAGCAGAAGGGCAAGATCAGTGCTATCCCACAATCTCCCCATTTCCATATGCATTCGCAAAACCTACACCGAAAGACAGGAAAGCCTTTAAATCAGATCTACGGTGTTGTGGAGTGCTGCAAGGGGCAGAAAGAGAAGATAATCTCAGTACTACTACAGGCATTGGATTTAGCCCATTGCCAGACTTGGAAGGCATGGCATGTCATGTCTCTTGCATTGTGCTTTGTAATTATAATTTTCAGAGAAAGTTCACAATTCACACCACTCCCCACTTGCTTCCATTATGCTAAATGCTGGTCAGCTTCATCAACATATCAGCAGAAAGACAGCAAATTCCAAACTGTAATTCAGAATATTTTTATTTCACTAAGCAGAAGCTTCTTCCTCATGCTTACAACAGATAAAGATTATCACTGATAATTCCTTGATGGCAATCCAAGGTTGTGATGTCAAGGCATGTAACAAGAAACAGACTTTCTGTCACAATGCCAGGTTTGTGGATTCAGACAATCACCTGATGTCATGCAAAAGTCTGTTCTTTTGAAGCTTTTACTGTGTATCATCTCAGTGAGAACCTTTCCTAAGAGCAGCAATACTCTGTCAGCATTTTAGTGGAATCTGCAGCCAGATTAGACTTTCTGCTGAATGAATGCAGCAACAATATTAAGCTCCCCCTCAGTAAGATATACAAAAATGTATCTGTATAGTGACATTACAGTGTTCTGCACTTTTCTGCCCTTGTCTCACATAATTGTCTGGCAACAGCACTGGGACACAGTAAGATTATCTTAATCAAAGTTCTAGAACCTAGATATTACAATAGCAAGAGGGGAACTACACTCGTTGGTGCTGCTTTTTACTGGAAGGTGTGCATTTACCATGAGCCTCTCGGACATATGATCTCCCAGAAGTTAATCCTTTCAAATAAGCAAATTTATAAAGTCACGAGGTTCCATTGCTTGTATTCCAAAAGCCTACCTTAAATGTACTTGCATTATCACATGGCATAAATCAGCTTTAGTGGGGTTTTATCTAGTTTGAAAGAGATCTGTTTATTACAGTTTGTCTGTGAGGAGAAATATTTCAGGTACATTCTATCCTCCACTCTTATGTTCCACTACTACCCATTGCGCAAGTCCAGTGAAATGAATGGAAACAGTAGGGAGCAGCAAAACTTTACCTACTTGTATCCCATAGATAACTCACCCTGCAGTATCCTCACCCTAAAATGCAACAGAGACTTAAGCAAGAGTCCATGATGATATTTAATTTTTACCTCTGGACATTATTCTATCTTATCAAGTTTAAGGCTGTTCATTATATTTAGCTTAGAGTTTTACTAATTGCAACAAAGGAAGGTTCAGTAAGGTGTTTGGATAGTTGCTGTCACTCATCCTCCACCCACGTCTACTCCTCACATTTTGCTATATTTTGTGCCACTCTTGTAATCTGTCAACACTGTCTAACTATGTCACCTTCTCCACATGTTTCATTCCTTGCTGCCATTGGTTCTCCTCCATTTCATCTCGCAATTCTGCTTATATGATGCAGCCTCCTAAAAAGCTTTTGGATTATGTTCAAGACCATCCTCCCGGTCTTTCCAATGAGGTAAATCAAGCATGTTTCTTACATAGATGATTGAACTTGAGAACAACAGGTGTGTTGAAATTCTCTTTCATTTGGTTGCTGTGTAGTGTTCATCTGCTGGGGAAAAATGGTTCCAATTATAACATTTTCTTTCTTTCTAGCACATTAATGCATTCTGAGATATCTATCCACCAAACCTCCAATAGCAATGCAATTTTTATTGTCATGCTGATTTTAAGCCAACCATTTTAACAAAGAGAATTACATTCATTATTTAACATGTAAGATTTAGTGAACCAGATGAAAAATCCTCCCAATATCCAGCACTAGTTTTGCAGATGGAAAGTTTATCTTTACATTTCCCTATGCTTCTTAGTTCATGATATACTTCTACTGCTCAGAAGAAACCTTTGTGTTGGGGGTGGTGATGCAAGAGACTCCAGACATAATGGAAAATGAAATAAAGCAGTTACATTGGGTATGGATAAACTTCATCACCCCATCAGTATGCTATAGTTCATTGAGGGCTCCATATAGTTCTTTGAGTCGGCCATACTACAGAATGGGCAGTGCAGGGTATTGCTGTCAGATGAGGCTTTTATCTCAACATGGCCCTGTTTGATTCATGGGGGTACAGGTGGTATCATCTTTTTTTTCCCAACCACTACTATTTCTGTATTCTTAATGCAGTGAATCTTAATACAGGAGAAAATCTTAACAGAGAAGAATCTCTGCCCAGTGCTTTCTAATCTAATACGCAAGGACTGTCTTGAAGCATTCACAGCATTCCATCAGGTTTGATGAACTATATAATCTGCTGGTTTGATGCAAATGGCCTACTAGATCCAGGAGCTGTTGGATTTGTTTGGAATTCAGTGTTGTTTCTGTGCTTTTTTAACAACCAAAACAGAACATTTGGTTTATCAATTTAAAACAGAATTCAGGATAAAATCAATGTTTCAAAAAGCCTGCCTCTTTTGGGGAGTGTGTGTGGGGGAATACAGTTCTAGGATTTAAAAAGCTGTATCCCAGGTGCCTAATCAGTTTAACTCAACAGGATCAGAAAGGGGCCCCAGAATGAAACAAAGCTCCCAAGCAAGTTTCTATACAAGGGTGCAGTTTCTGTGATATTTTGATGTGAGGTCATTTAAAGCTTTAAAATAAAAACAAGAAACTTGACTTGATCCCAGAAACAGTCTAGTAATTAGTAAAGATGGTAGAGAATAGCTGTAAGATATTCTCAATTGATGGCCATTCTTAGAATCCTCAAAATTCTGGGCCAGTTAAACACTCCAGATTCTTCAAGAGCAATCCCAGAGAAAGCACATTTTAGTAGTCTGTGAACGTTATCAGACAACGGAAATTTGAAGTATAATCCAATGGCAATCCGAACCCCCTTAGGATATATTACTTAGTAGATTTTAAATTGATTTTTTCTTAGATGTATTTTAATTGTTGTACTGAATTTTAAATATATTGTGTGTTGTTGATTATGTTGTAACCCTGCCTCGATCCGTAGGGAGAGGCGGTAAATATAAATAAATATTATTATTATTATTCTCTCTTCTTGGGGTTTAACTATATTTTGGCAAGATCTGCAATCCTTCAACTGTGCCCTCTTTTGTAACTGCTGATTGCCAAATGTGCTTTGTCGCTATATTTCATAACAAAAAGGCATTGTTAATTTAGGGCCTTATACTTCTAGATAACACTTCACACACACTTATAAGGAAGCAGCTCACAAAATACTGTGTTGCATTCATACCACCAAGAATGTATTGTCTTGGTAGATTTCTACAGTAACAGCCAGAATGGTGTAGTCGTTTGAGTGTTGGACTACCACTCTGAAGACAAGAGTTAGAATCCCCACTTAGCCATGGAAACTCACCAGATGACCTCGGTAAAATCAAATCACACTCTCTCAGCCTCAGAGGAAAGCAAAGGCAAGCCCCCTCTGAACAAAGCTTCCAAGAAAATCCTGTGATAGGGTCTTCATAGGTTGGAAAGGACTGGAAGGAACACAACAAGATTTCTGTGTATTGATCTTGTTATCTGAACGATTTAAAATGCTGGACTAAGGCTCCATCCACGCTGCAGAAATAATCCAAGTTAAAACCACTTTAACTGCTAATGACTCAGTGCTATGGAATTCTGGAAACTGTAGTTTTATGAGACTTTTAGCTGCCTCTGTTAGAGTGCTCTGGTGCGACAGCAAACTACAGTTCCCAGAATTCCATGGCAGTTAAAGCGGTGTCAGCCTGGATCATTTCTGCAGTACAAATGCAGCCTAAAACATGATATCTCCAGATCAGGAGGATTCACTTACTGAAACAGGAATGCTGGACATTTTTTGGGAAATTATCTATAGAAGATAGGGAGGCTATCCAACTGAGGAATTAGGTCTGGGAGAGACCTTTAAAAGCAACAGTGAATTTAGGGAACATCCCCCCCCCCCCTTAGAAAATGTTCCAAAAAGTTTTTAAAATGTGGGCAAGTACAGTGCGTAGCCCTCAAAAGTCACTTGAGGGGGCAATATATCCCCAGCCCTGAGCAAATGCCCACCACTGTCTTAGAACATACTTTGTTGTATTGAAGACAGCAAAAATTAGATACAGGGCTGATAGTTTGCAGCAAAAAGACTGAGCTGCTAACAGATCTTCAGTTCCAACCATATGCTGTCACCAGCTCATTTGGCAAGTTACTATTTCTCAGACACACACTTTAGCTGTAATGTGCAGCTAATGGTACAGATTTGCTATTAGGAGTATTGAAATAATGTCTTTAAAACTTTCAACAATTACTAGGTAGATGTAAATCCATATTGTATGGTCAAGTTCACTAAAAGAAAGGACCAATGTTGTGTTTTACAGTATGCCATATCACAAGAATGCTGTCAGTAATGTTCAAATATATTGATTAAGTTACTGAGCTCAAGTAGGATTGGCCTACACTAATATATTTCTGCCTTCCATGTAAGAAAAAAAAATACAATTTGATAATTCATTTTCCATCTTCAGGTGACAGCTGTATCAAATCAGGTAGCAGCTGTCAAAAAAGGCAGAGTATAATGAGTAAATTAATATGTCAGTTAAGGAAAAGGCTTCAAAAACAGTTTTCTCCAAGATGTTGAAATCAGCTGGAAATGCATTTCTACCTTGCTTGAAGGAAAACTAATCCTTTTTTTAAAAAGCACAATCTTAAACAGTTTTAAAAATGTTTATTTTCCTAACTTAATCCAAAACCAACTGTGATTTGAGACACAGCCATTGGTAGGTGCAGAAAATATTCACAGGCCAGGCCCATAGGGCTCAGCTCTTAATAACCCTGGTTTAAGGGTTACGTGATGAGAGAGATGCAAAGAGCATAGAACATGAAGTAATTTGGAGAATGCCCAAAGTTGATTTGTTCTCTACAGCTGGTAAAATAGAGTTATCAGAGTTGTCACCCTCATCAATATGGAACGCAAATAATGAAGATTTACCATTCCAAGGTATAGAGATTTTACCAGTGTTGAAGGGGGGCTAAGCATTTTTAAAATTAACCTTACTCTTTGGGATGGTTTAATTTACAGTGGTCCCTTTGTATCCACTGCAGTTTGGACCAGGATCCCCTGTGAATACCAAAATTTGTGGATGCTGAAGTCACATTATATATAGTGGCACAGTAAAATGGTGCCCTTATATAAAGTGACAAAATCAAGGTTTGCTTTTTGGAATTTATATATTTTGGAATATTTTCAAGCCGTGGATAGTTGAATCCATACATGAAAAGAATCCATGGATAAGGAGGGCCAACTGTATATATCTGTTCATTGCTACTGAAATTTATTTAAAACAAGCTTTGCAGTGGTTTCAAAGGGTCAATAAAGTAAATGCAATCGGGGGATATTAACACAGCATAATTATAGCTCTGTTATTCCACTTTAGCTGTCAGGATTCTATCCTATTGGATCCTGGATTATAACTCCCAGAATCCCCCAGCCAGTTTCGCCATCAGTGAATGAGTTTGAAATTCAGTGGTTGATAAAAGTCCTCCAAAAATATAAAATACTTGCATGCCTAGCAGCAAGAGGCCAGCCCAGGCAGAATGAAATAAGAACACATAGCACATAACTGTTTACAAAGTGTAAGCTAACAACAAACTGCGTACTCATTTTAGCGACCTACGGAAGGATACCAGGCTGAGTCGACCCAGAGCCCCTGGCTGGTATTGAACTCACAACCTTGTAGTTTATGAGTGAGTGGCTGTAGTACAGATATTTAACCACAGCTCCCTTTCACACTATGCAATCATACCATATTTATTCTACATTAACAGCCATGGCAACATGCAGGGGAATACTCGGAGTGGCAGTTTAGGGATGGGGCCTTTCCAGTTCTCAGCCATAGAACCCTAGTGCCTCAGTAAACTACAAACCCCAGGATTCCATAGGCAGTTGCCATGGCAGTTAAAGTGGAATTGAGCCCTGTGTTTGTGTAGTGTGGATGTGTCCCTGGTTACATAGCGGGATGTCTCTGCTCATATGTTTTCTTGTGTTGAAATGAGTGCTAGCTGTGGAAATAGCGCCTGGGACAGTAGTCAGAATTGTCAAGACATCTGCAGGGGCTCACACATTGGCAGGAGGTCACTTGATTATTGTTGTTATTGTTAGCAGCCGTCAAGTCGACTTGGACTCATGGTAACCCTGTGAATAACTAGATATCCTCCACAAACTGTGGGTAAATGCCACAGAAGGCAGCGAATCCTCAGCAGTGTATTTCAATCTCTCTGTAGGCCTCCAGTCTCTGCTGCTGGGCTGTGAGGAGATGAAGGCAGTGGGGTCAGTAGGGTTTGTGTCACCCCAGTGCAGTGCACCCCAGTGCAGTGCAGTCACCCCCAGCAAGCAGCCACCCTGCAGCTTTGGTGAGTGGGAACTGCTGGTTGGTTGCCTTCCATCACCCCCAGAATAAAAATATGGGTGCGAGTGAGCCCAGACCGGTGGCCCACGGAGCTCCCTGGCCCTACAGAAGAGGGAGATGAACAGAGGAGGAGGAGGATGCCACCATCCTTGCAGCAGCCACACCCCAGCCAGATACCATGAATGCGCCCATCCAGGCAGGCACCCCCCCAATCTGGATGTATCACCCTGGAGAGAGAGCAGAAGGGGGTGGATGGCAAAAGGAGAAGTGGCAGCAGTAGGCAGGGAAGGGTGCTCACCATCTGCCTTTCCCTCATGCCTGCCTCACTGAGCCCCCATCCCATCACATCTGCCTGACACACAGCTTCCTACCTTGTCCTCTCTTCCCTCCCGCTGCCCTGCCCTGTGTTTTCTTCTGCGTAAGAGAGGGAGTCTGTGGGTGTCACTGCGGCTGCCTCTCTTTCCTGGCTTGGCCAGCATCCCTACCAGACCCAGAAAGGGCTACGTAGTGGCAACAACACCCCACCCCCATTAGCAGCCAGCCAGCTGAGGTGCCTTTGGTGGGGGGAGCTAGAGATGGTGCATGGCTGTCCCGCCTAGTATCACCCTTCTTTGATATTGTCATCCAATAAAGCCAGCAACTCCCTAATGGCGCTACTGGTTGAAAAGAACATGGATATTTCGTTGCCCAAGTTCACTAACACCTGGAATCCACCTTTCATAGAAGTGCCATACTTCTCATCATGTGTTCCAGCACATGTATGACCTCTAGGGGCATGATTATAGTTTCTATCAACATATCTTGAAATCATGTTTTTAAAAGGTATATATATGAATGCAGTTCACAAAGCATTCTTTCCACTTATTAAAAATTAATGGATTTGTACATAGAGACAGTAATGTAGTAGATTGTTTTCTGTAATCTATTTTAATTTACATCTGTCATTTGTGTATTACTTAAGCAGTCCTTCTGGTTTTCTACAAAGAACAGTAGCAGCACATACTGTGAAAAATCTATTTTCAGTTCCTTGGGTCATTTCTGAAATTACATCGCCTGAATGCAAAATATGTTTAACATGTGAATGACATAGTTTTATGAGTCCATGAAAAGCTGTCCCTAAGACAACTTAGCTCCTACAAACTGTAATACTGCGTGTGTCTAATTCTGTCTCAAGCTTTGACATTCGTTAAGTGGACAGATTAAAAATAGTTGGCACTGAGGACCTGAACTTATATTGACATGTTTAAAGTATTTGTATTCCCAAAGACCATTCGTCTGTCACTTCTTAGGCAAAGAAAAAGCCTTTTCGTTGGTGTAACAACCAACACTGTACTTAACATGAAGTCTAAAAGGTATTTCAACAAGTGGCTATGTATAGGTGTTTAAGCTATGTTTACAGAGATTTTCCGGCTTTATTTGACATTAATACTTTGGTAAGTAATCGGAGGAGATCTTGTGACTGGTATTCATGTATTAACTTCATTTTTATAGCTTCTATAGTTTAGCTAGTGTAAACCATGGGGTATCTAATTTTGGAAACAGGCTAGATAATGTACAGTTTGATGTTGGATTTTTATCTCCAGCCTGAAATAGAGAACCTAAAATGGACTTTGAAAGCTATTTAACTTTTAAAGATTATTTCAAGCATGATGAATTGTCTCACTTCAGCTGTGAAATTTTTCTACATGGTCCTTACATAGTGTTTTGCCATGAAAAATACCAGTGCAATCTAGTTTAAGTGTGTAATGAAGTTACTTGTTTGTCTCTGCAGACATCCTTATATTACAGCCCAACAGACAGAGGCTTGGATAGACCTTCTAGGTAAGAAAAACTTCACATATCAATGCATGTTGAGGTGGGATTCTTCCTAAACTATAAAGAGAAATAATTGATCATCCATAGCACAACTGTTAATGAAAAGCAGCTAGTCTTCCTCCTATAGGAAGACATTTCCATAGAACTATTTCATCTAAAGTACAAACTGTTTCCTCCTGTTTTTACTAAGTATAAACTAATAAAGAATTTTCTTGATAGATTCACTTCTCAGTGTGGGTTAGTAATCTGCCCTTTGAGTTGTAATTTGTCTCAAAGCATTACATCATGAGGTTTCCCTCTATTTTTGCCAGGTCCTTCACTAGATTCTTCAGTGTCTACAAGTTGCTTATGCTCCATGTTTATACTCCATGTTAATGTGTGTTGATACAAGCTATGTTGATAATATAAATAGATTAACTATCACTAAATGTAGTGTATCTAACCCAGGCCTGTATATTGAGATGCATACATAATGTATCAAAATAAAAATCATTGAAGAAATTCAAAAATCTTAATTTACATTTGTAGCCAACAAATTGACTTGATCAGGGACATATCAAGACACCTCAAAGATTTGAAGCCCAGGGTAAAAATTTCCATAAAATCTTCATACATTTATATCTGTATAGGTAGATTTAGAAATAATTACAGTACTAGGATCCACTTACATTTTACTCAAAGGAAAGCCATCCAGTTAATATCCAAGTTGGCTCAAATATAACAATTCCTTCAATTTATTTGAATGCCAAATTACCCCAAGTCAATAGCCATGGAAATAGTGATGGAAAATTTGCAGTCTTTTCCTCAAGATCCCCCTCATACACATGCACATACAGACACATATCCCTACGTAAAAATAGCAATGCTTGTGCCATTAAAAATATCAGAAATCCACCCCACTCCCTAAATTTCCAGGTTCCTAGTGCTGCTTTTTAAGGGCTCATCTAGAATGGCCCAGTGTATTGGGATGTGACAGCTGTCATTGCTGTACTTCAGGTGTTGGTAAAGTGTGGCCTGTAGACAGCTTGCAGTCCTTGAGACTCCTAAAAGTGCAGCCCCAGAAGAAGCCCCCCCCTCTCCAAAGGCCCAAGATAATATTGGGGTAATTTGGGGAAAATTTTCCACCCAAAATCAGTCAAAAGGCTCCAAACTCCAAATTATTATTGTGGTTAATTTCATTTTGGGGCAATGACTTGTGATGCGGGCTGGGGTGTTAATATTCCATGCTTTTGCAACTTGCTAATAATAATAATAATAATAATAATAATAATGTTTATTTATAACCCGCCCCTCTGAATAAGCAATCTCTCCCACAGAGACATCTTTAAAAGCTACCATATATCTCTAGAATTTTAGTGCTATTGCTATAAGATGCTGTGCTAGTATCAGTGCTAGTAGTTTGAGTGTTGGCCAGGGTTTGAATACCCATTTGACCATGGAAACTCACTGGGTGACCTTTGCAAGTCACACACTCTCAGCCTCAGAGGGAGGCAAAGGCAACCCCCTCTGAACAAATCTTGCCAAGAAAACTCCATTCACCTTTGGGTCACCATAAGTCAAAAACAAGTTGAAGGCATACAACAACAACATTGTGCAGTTCCGTTGGAACATTTGTGGGAATGGCAGAATAGGAATAGAGAAAGGGCGCAAGGAAGAAGATTAAGAGGAAGGCATGCAGGAAGGAACAGACAGGTTTGGGAGTGGGAATCGGAAGGAGGGAAAGGATGAAGAAAAGTACGGAAGAAAAGTATGGGTGGTACAGACAAGGCAAAAGAGGCAGGTGGGGGCAGTCAGTGGAAGTATGGCCCTCTCCCTTTCTCAAGTATCCTGTCCTCTCATACCATGTGGTGTGGTGTTGTGACTTTTACCCATACACACTGATTTACAGGAGCTGAGAAGCCTTACACTAAGAACCACAGAGAGAGAGAGAGAGAGAGCTAGGAACTCTGACACACCATTGGAGCATTTGAGAAATGATCTCCTTTCCAGACAATTTAGGATTTGCTCTGCCTCTTATTGCCACCATCAACTGGTCTGCAACTCTATGTGTCGTTCATGCTTCTTTTTCCTGCTCTGACTTTATATCCTTTCCCCATTCTCCAGCCCCATTCAGTTAAGCTAACAAGACAAGGTGACTTATCATAGTCACCAATGGAAGATTCCCCCCCCCCCAGCTTAATTGTCAGTGGTGTGTGTGTGTGTGTACAGGGCAGATAGATTTAACCATTCTCTTCCCAGCTGCATAGCACTTAAGCTTAGTTTTGTTAGTTGTTGTTTTTTTAAGTTCCACTGTTTATGCTGAGTTCTCAGGGTGGTGAGATCTTAAAATTGATTTAAACAGTTTAAAGCTATACAGAATTTAAAACCATAAAAAATAATTTAAACAGATTAGAGACATATTAAGGAATTTAACAGATTTTTTTAAAGGTTTAGAAGAAACTTCCATTATAGTTCCCCCCGCCCACATGAAATTGTTATGCAGGGGAGATTTGGAGGGCAGTTTGCCTCAACATGTAGGAAAGGAAGGTTTATCTTTCTTTTCCCAGCTACAATTTGCCTCAAAATTCACTCCTAGCATGACTGAAGAGAGAGGGAGCACTGCTAATGGTTACCAAGAACACATTAGACTTTGGGCCTGGGTCCTAGGTATGGAGCCAGAGGCCCAGTTCTGCCCATACCCTGAATTCAGGATTAGTTGATATTTACACGAGACCTCCTAATAACCAGGATTGTTATTACCTTGCACAAGCCAGCAACGGTGTGTGTACATGGGCTGTGTGCCTGCTAGTCGTTTCCGACTTACGTTGACCTTAAGGTGAACTCATGAGATATTCTTAGCAAAATTTGTTCAGAGGAGGCTGAGAGCAAGTAACTTGCCCAATACTGCTTCCAGTTTTGTCTGCTGTATTGCAAAGATGGCAGCAGAGGGGAAAGATATAGCAATAGCAGCAATAGCACGTACATTTCTGTACCGCTTATCAGTGAACTAAACACTCCCTAAGCGGTTTACAATGTGTACTCATTTTAGTGATCTATAGAAGGATGGAAGGCTGAGTGGGCCTTGGAGCCCTGCCTGGGATCGAACTCACAACCTTGTAGCTTGTAATACATGTACACTGCACCACCAGGTCACTTCTTGGCTACCAGTTATAGCTAAGAGCTAAGAGATGCTCTCCTTTGGCTATCATTTTAAAGAAAGAGAGAGTCTGTAGATAAAGAAAAGGGTAGTATGAGATGAGATATTGTGTGTGTAGTAATGGCACATCTCTCCACTGTTAATGGTAATATGTTTTTCATAGATGTGGTTGGGATTATTTTACACCACTGCTCTTAGTTTTTTAGTTTTATATCTTAGTTTTAAATGTTTCATGGTGCCACTTGTAAACCATCACATGAATATCTATGTTTCGAAAGTTGACATCCAGATTCCTAAATAAATATACAAAACAGCAAAATGTTCAGATTCTTGAATGCATTTTTAATATCTTATTGTAGTCTTCCATGAGTAACTTTTGGCCTTCCTCATCATTCAATAAATAATACAGTAGCAGCATAAGCAGTCCATTAATTTTATTATATTTTTACTTTTTCACTGTCATTTTAGGAATTCCTCCACATTTGTTAATCACTCATAATGAAATGAAAAGGAAACAAATAATTTTTACATCCAAAGGACATTTTATTCTGCCATAAAATAGCATAATTTGGTATCATCTTTCATCTTTTCCATTGAGTTGTTAGAATACAAAAGAAAATCCCCATAGGGAACTGAAACAGAAAACGTATGTGCTTGTATTGCCCATGTTATGTTCTCAGGGCTGCAAAGAGACCACCTAGCAATCCATAAAGGTGACATGCCAAAATAAAGAGTCTGAGACAATTAAATCTTAAGTTTGTGTGTCAGTTTTCATCAATCTTGGTTCAGTTTTATTTTTAGTACTAGTGTATAATTAAACTAACAGTAGATTATATTCCAAGATACAGCCGTGTTAGTCTATAGAACCGGTATGCAGAAAGATTTTGTAGCACCTTTGAAACTAACTGAAAGAAAGAAGTTGGGAGCATGAGCTTTTGTAGACTTAAGTCTGCTTTAGTCTATGAAAGCTCATGCTGCCAAATTCTTTCTTTCGGTTAGTTTCAAAGGTGCTACAAGATCACTCTACAGTAGATGAGATTGTCTGTTGAAAGATTATTGAAAAGCTTTATAAATTTGACCTGTGCAGTTGGACTCATATTGCTAATTTCCTCAGTTCTGCAAGTACTGCAAGTGACTACAGGAAACGAAGGAAATCAGAGCCTGCAGTAACTAATCAGAAAGCACATGGTGATCAAAATGCAAACAGGGCCAGCCTGGGCCGTACAGACACACAGAGCACATACTCTACACTTCGGAAGCCTGTTACAAGCTCTTCTCCGTCTTCTCCATCAAGAACAAAAGGTAAGAAATCAGTACAGTTGTCATTGGCCAGAAAGCTAGTGACATACTCATTTCTACTTAATAACTGCAAAATATAACTAAGCAATTGATAGGGGCAGAATGCTACTAGATAATCAAGACCCTCCCCATCAACAGAAAAGAGGGGGAAATCTAGTCATTATAGTAATACACATCTGCAGAGCACAGTTTTTAAACCTCCTTTTATTGTAGTCCTCTCACTCAAAGAAAGACAGCGATTTTTGACATTTCATGTAATTACATGTCTTCTTTTGCTGGTTTGACAGAATGAGAGAGAATGTTACTTTTTAAAAGAGGTTCCGTCATACAAAAGTATTTGAATTGAGGCACGAATCTTAGACATAACATTTTTTGTTGTGACATACAAAAAGAGTTGCAATACATTTGCCCCAGTAGTGTGAATTCTGTCTTTGAAATAGCAAAATGCCTTTTGTTTTAAACTGCAGTTACTAATCATATTGGTTATTAAATGTTTGTGGAGAATGAGAACCTAACCCAGGAAAGCTCTGCTGTTATGTTTTGTTTTTTAATTTTGAGCAACATTCCTTCATGAAAAGATCTGTATAAGCTACCCAGAGTTTGGAAGCCTGTTAGCATGCTGGCTGGGCCATTCTGGGAGCTGTAGTCCCCAAAAAATAACTTTTTCAAACTCTGTGTCAACTGTCAGTTCAGTAGCACCCTAATCTCCAAACGTCTTTTTTAAATTTCCCATTTTAATAATAATAATAATTGAAGAGGTGGTGAGATAAACATGATAAACAAGAGCAAACTATTAAAAATGCTAACATCCTGATGTTTGGGGGGGGGGGGTTGTTAATACTCTGATGTCGTAACATATTCCCACATCAGCACAGGATCTGATTTCCTTGAGCAGTTTTCCATCATATTAATCAGTGTTTCAAAACCTGGAATCATGCAAACAGGGACATTAATATCAGTACTTTGTATTTGATCATCACCTGTTCAGAAGAATGTGGTTCACAGGTTACTAGAATAAAATGAAAAGTGACCCTGAAATGCTATGGTACATTGCACTGAATCACACAAATTTTTTTTTCAATTTTCCCTCCTAAATGTATCCCACTTGTTAGCTACTGGCTTACACATAAAAATTCTAAAATCAAGAGTGACCAAAACATTTGCTCTCTTATTTTGCTTAGATATATGCATTCTGTAACATTTTCCTGGTGCCTTAATTTTACAACACAGTAATTAGTACTGGGATCGGAGGAATCGAAATGGGACTGTCTTGTCAGCTAGTAGAACTTCATATAAAGAACTCCCCTTTATTCACCCTGTCAGACTGTAGCCTTTGTCAGTGCAACTGAGAATACAACCATTTGCAGAAGAGGAAATTACATTTCCTAATCCAGATGTCTAAATTGGGGACCTTTCTTTCAATCTGTTTTAATACTAAGATAGTCTTCCTATTTATTTCTGAACAGGAGATGGGGGGGGGGGGTGTTGCCCCATACGGTGATGATAATAATTGTGTAGACCCATGGATTTTTGGTAGGGAAGAAATGCAGTTTCCTTTATCTGTATACATGGTAGATTTACTGGTATATGTGTCCTGTCTTCCCACTTCAAAACTGTTTACAGTCACCTCTTCAAGTCCACAGACTTGAAATCCACGGACTTGAAAATCCACGGAGAAGTGACCTCCATTAACCCTAATGGGGTGTGCACCCTGCATGCATGTGCCCAATTCAAGCCTATGGGGCTTGAATATGCACAAGTTTTGGAACTTTTGGGGGTCCGGAACAGATCCCCCACAACCTCCAAGTGCCGACTATATTTGTTAGTAGATGAAACTTATACTGTTTGATGCACTTTCCATTACAGTCATTTAGAGAGTTGTAAATGGTGATTGTAACTGCGTTTTTATGTAGATTGTTACCACTCTGAGTTCTTGTGAGGCTAACAATTGAATAAATATATAAAAGTGCCATGTTATACATGTCTATTCAAAAGTAAGTACCATTGAGTTCAACAAGGTTTTCTCCTGAGTAAGTGAGTTTTATAGGATTGCACCTCAGTGCTCAGATGGATTTTTCATCCTCTGTGCTTGGGTAATGTATATCTAGGAATAGTGCTCAAAGCTGTGATAGGACAACTAATTACTGTCTTCTCTGTTTTTTCTGGCATGTGCTACTGACTTTTTTCCCTGTCTACTTTTGAATCTGTTAATTTCTGGCAATGTCTCTTTTCCACCATGCTGCTCTGTGGATTATAAAGGTGGGGATATTAGCAAAATATATTCATCCCTTTCCAGTTATTCAGTGCCCAACCACAGCACCTCAAATGAATTAGATTACTGTAGTACCTATGGACAGCGCTTGTCTGTCCCCAGTGACTCAAGAAGGGCTATTAGCTACAAGAATGGCTGGCAGATGGCTCGTCAGAATGCAGAAGTCTGGAGCAGCACGGAAGAGACTTCATCCTCTCCCAAGCGGAAATCTCGTAGCTGTGATGACCTGCTGGCAGATGATCATTGTAGCTTTCCTGACACACAGAATAAATCGGAAAGCATGGTTTCTTTGTTATGTGAGGACGATTCCAAAGGTGGCACCACCCTTTCCTGGGGCTCCCCCTACACTTCTGAGAGCCATGGCTCTAGTCGATCAAGGGCACGACATAGATCTGCACATGATGCTCCTGGGTTCCTAAAAATGTATAAAAGAATGCACCGCATCAATCGCAAAGACTTGCTGAATTCTGAGGTGATTTGTTCGGTGAAGTCCAGGGTATTGCAGTATGAAAAGGAACAGCATACGGGGATGCTGCAGGGCTGGAAAGAGTCATCTACTGAGGAGGTGCCAAGAGATATGGTCCCCAACAGAATATCTGAATTTGAAAAACTAATTCAGAAATCAAAGTCCATGCCAAATTTAGCTGAAGAAACATTATCAGCAGTAACCCTCCTTGAAGCCCCTAAAAATGGTTTCTGCGCAAACAGACGGTTCTCTATTGAGTCCTTGCTGGAGGAAGAACATCAGGGTAGACACCCTGCTGAGGTCCAAAGGAATTCCAAATCAAAAACTCTGGTGCCAATTCACATTGAGGTGACTAGTGAGGAGCCCCAAAGGTCTCACATGGAATATTCAGACAGTGACCAAGATGGGGTAGTCTCTGACCTCAGTGACTTCATACAGATAGAAGGCTCTTCCTTTTGTAGTGAGAGTGATTTTGACCACTTCTCTTTTACATCTTCGGAAAGCTTTTATGGATCAGGCCACCATCACCATCACCACCACCATCACCACCACCATCACAAGCATCTCATCAGCTCCTGCAAAGGCCGTTGCCCAGCATCGTACACCCGCTTCACCACAATGCTAAAGCATGAAAGGGCTAAACAGGAACCCACCCCAGAAGAACCTAGATGGCAGGACTCTGACTCTGGCCTTTCGAAGATAGCATTCCTTGTCAGTCCAGTGCCTTTCCGAAGGAAAAAAAACACTGTCCCCAAAAAGCAGGCTGAAAAGACAAAATGCAAATCATCTGTCTTTGACGCTTTGGACTCTGCTCTTAAGGATATATGTGACCAAATCAAAGCAGAAAAGAGAAGGGGAAGTTTGCCTGACAACAGTATATTGCACAGACTTATTTCTGAATTGCTTCCAGACATTCCTGAAAGGAATTCCTCCCTTAAAGCTCTTAGAAAGAGTCCCATGCACCAGCCTTTTCATCCACTGCCTCAAGATGGTGCTATTCATTGCCCGTTGTACCAGAATGAATGTGGAAGATTACCTCTTAGTGCCTCTTACCAAGACATGGATACAGCCAACAACAGCAATCAAGAAAATGATAGTGCAGTATGTTTCCAAGGTGGATTACCTCCTTTTCTCTATGCTTGTGATTTGAATCATTCATTTTTATCCCTTTCATTTCCAGCCCTTCTGTCATTGTATTTATATTGTGTATTTTTCTACAGGATAGGAATTAAGTGTTTGTTGTGCAAAACAGTAATAGAAATGAAAGGATAATTGATGAGATTGCAGCTGTCTGTGCTCAATTCACAGACTAAACACTAAAGGCAAAGTACAATCTTTTATTATTGATATTTAAATAGGCCTCTAAAATATGAAAGTAGAGATATGATGCAAAATTATATTCATGCTAGTTTGAAAAGGTCTTTTTCCAAAGAAATCCTCTAATTTATATCCTAGTCCTTTTATAAAAGTAAAACATGATCAGGACAAGAATTTCTCAGTAAATATGCAGCCAGCTGATTATAAGAAGGTATATTATGAAATGCTACTATTGAGCAATGGACAAAATGCTTATTTTTAAGTCATTAAAATGACTTAAAGTCATTAAAAACTATTAGTAGTTTTGCAAATTAGTATTCCATTTTGGCAGAAAAATATTTTTGCCTTGTTACCTTAAAAACTTTTGAGGACTCAAAGTAATCTTGTGGCACCCAGTCTATGAAGGCTTACGCTACAAACTTCTTTCTCCCAGTTAATCTCAGCTGCTACAAGTTTCCTTCATATGTTGGTACAGACTAACACAGCTATGAGTTTGAATACTTTTGAGGACTTGACTTTTGACTTTTAAACCCCCTGATGTAAATGATGTATTTCTTATGGTGGCAAAAATAGATCTCTTTACTGTTTCTAAAATACCCCCATTCAGTTTTGAGAAGCATAAATCTCACAGGAAAAAGAAAAGGTGAGTATCGTTAAAGTCTTTGTATAGCAACTCCATCTTAGATAAATCAGCTTAACTTCATATCTTAACAAAAAATTACTTAGGAGTTAATAGCATAGCCTAGTATTCCAAAACATTCAGCTCAAAACAGCCTGATTTGCACATAGCACTAACCCATAATTTAGTGCTAGGTCAATAAGCAAGAGTCATAATCTTATTGCACAAGAAAGGAAAGTGGAAATGGAACCAAAGAGTAGCATCTTTGTCTGTGCCTTACCACATGACATGTAGCTCTTCAATTCTCTTCCCATGGGAGATGTCATAAAAGCATGTCTTTTGTAAAATGAATTTTTCCAGCTTGACAAAACATGTGCTTTTAAAACCATATCCTGCGGGAAGAGAACTGAAGTGCTACGATGTCATGCGGTAAGGGACAGAGAAAGGTGTTACTCTCCAGCTCCATTTCCACTTTGTTTCTTTGTGCCATAAGGCTGTTTATCTTGGGCTCACACACATCTTAATTGCAAGGATGTATTACCCAACAATAAAAATTGTCCCTATGCAAATGAAATTTTCCTTCACTTCCCAAATGTTAGCACTGCAGTAACTTCATAACTGCCCTTATTTTACCACCATCACTCTACTAGCTACACTCCTGTTCTTCTCTACTGTGGCTGTAAGAAGTGGTTGAAATCAACTAGTTCCCAACTAGGGAAGAAAAGTTGGCTCCAAAATGTGTCACAGTTACCAACTAGGAAACTATGGACTGCTGAAAAAAGTCAGACCATGGTTTAAGACCAAGTCAAACCATGGATTAAGACCCTGTCTTATTATATTATTGTTATTATTTTAAGTAGTGTTTTCAAGCATAATGAGAAACTCTGTTTGGTTTTTAAAAGAGGAAACAAATACAGTGGTCCCCCGGGATACGAAGCCCCCGGGGAACGAAATCCCCGGGAGCCGAAACCGCCGGGACCGCAAAACAGCCCCTGGGATCCGAAAGGAACCCTGGGATGCGAAGACGAAAAACCGCGCGGCCCCTTTAAATCGGCCGCGTGGTCCGTCTCCTAAAGCGGTCCCCCGGGAAACAAAGATTTCCGGGTTACGAAAGGTAATCCGGAACGGATTACCTTTGTAACCCAGGGGACCACTGTACTTTCAATCTTCTTGTGGCCATTTTGGCTCAGGAGAAGGGAAGGAGAAAAGTGTAAGCCTGAGGTTTGCTGCTGCTTGTGAAAACTATTAAGAGTTATGCACTACACATACAATGTGACAATGGGCATATCTTCCTTAATCGATGTGACTAGTTTTGTGTGGAATATATGCAGTTTCCTTCACGGGAGTGACTGCTAAAAGCTAATGCAGGCTGCAGATTGAAATTAGCTCTACAGGTGGGATTGTATTTTACCACAATTCTGCCTTAGCATGCTGGCTATTAATTTTTATGATCTCCGCCTGTCCCATATCACTGTTGGTTTGGTAGTAAAATAAACTAGCATAGCTGTCAGAAAGGACTAGAAAAGAGCTTTGTTTTACTTGCCACCTAGGACTTCTGAAATATTTAGGTCTATACTTTGCCTTATCTTTCAGAGAACAATCAAGAGCTGTTTTATTTTTTCTTGAAGTTTACTTAACATTTACTTAACACTATTTTCATGTTGCCCTACAACAAATATCCTAAGCATATTTACCCAAAAGAAAGCCCCACTGAATTCAATGAGAATTACTTCTCAGCAAGCTAGCTTTGGAACAAGCGCATCACTAGGGAGGTGCTGAGATTTCAGACCACACTGAGTCTCACTCAGAGGGGTGTCTGTCCCAAGACACACACATCTCAGATAACCCCCTTTACCAGCTGGGGCACCTCTACCATCCATCAACCATGACCACTGGTGGAGGTGGGGTGCTGCTGCTGCATGGCAGCTCATTTTGGGTCTGGCAGGGCAGCAGCAACTGTTGATGGGAAGAGGCTGCCTTCCAGGTCTGGTGGGTCTGCTACCCAGACGGAAAGGTGGGTTGCCTCCCTTTGCCACTTGTTCAGTAGCTGCGCCAGAACCAGAAAGGTTTCCAGGCAGTAGCATCACACCCCCACCAAGGCAGAGGTGGCCTGGCTGTTGAAGGGGAACAGCTGGGGGGGGGGGGGGTAGCATGAATTACCTAACTGGGGTGACACTAACCCATGATGCCACTGCTTTAAATTGTGTCCAAACTATGTGTTGCACCCCATTCAGTTGGTTATCAAAAAATAAATGATTGTAAAATTGCAAAAGCTTCCTTAGAATGATACAAGATGATAGGTTTTTCATGTGATTCTCTATCCCAGACTTATTTTTCTTTGAGAAACAGAAACACTAAGCTGGAGTGGAATCTAAATTCTGAATACAGTGCTTTGCCTTCCCCCTGCTCTGTTTTCTCCTAGAAGATGCCCTCCCACCATTGTTGTTTGTTCCTGAAAGGTTAGCTTGCTGGAAGTAGCATCTTCAGGAGCAAATAAAAGCTGGAAAGTCAAACTTCAGCAGGAAAATGACATGGGGTAAAGCCTTGCAGTGCCCCTAGTCTGGATGCCACCTTTCGGCAGCTTCTGTTTCTTAATAAGTTTACATACATACAAGTCCAGATAAGATCATCATGAGGAAAATAAATCCTAACCTTATTTGAAATAGAAATTCCTATTTCTTTTTTCTGATAAACTGAAAAATGCTTAGTTCCTCCTCCTATTACTGTGGCATGCTTTTTGCACATTCCCCTGCATGTGGTTACATGTTTCATGTCTTATTATTCATTGCTATGCTTTTCTTACCCTTTGCCTCTTCAGTGTTTCATGCATCCGTTCCTCTTTAGTTGCTTGAATCACTGTTGTATATGTTAGAATTAGGAAAGATGTTCTGGTTTTCAGTTGATTCCATTTGAAACTATAAAGTATCTGTGGAAATAATGTTGTTTGTAAGTTTCTGTTTGTTTTTATTTGTTTCTATATATACCTATATTTCAGTCTCAGGGATGCATTTTATGTATATTTGAGATGTACTGCCCCTTGAAGCAAAGGCCAGCAGCTTTTCTTTTAACAGTTTATAATAAAATAGTATTTTATTTTCAGTAGACCAGGAGTCCCCTGGGAACTATTCTTCAGCTTTTACCGATTTGGGTCGAAGTGCTCCAAAAGACAGAAGAGGAACTCCAGAGAGAGAGGTACTTAAAAGAAAATATATAATTCAAAAGAATTCAAAGCCAAAAGGGCACTTCTAAAATAGCCTGCAGAGACATTTATGAGGCATTTATAGAACTACTGTTTGTCAATAGTACTTTTTCTTGCCAAAGTGCTACAAAACAGGTGCTTTATTTGTGAAAACAATGGAACTAGAATGGAAAGAAAATTAAGGGAAGGGAAGAAAGGAATAAGAAACGAAATAATATTTGAAAATATTACCCAAAAAATGGGGGGGGGGGAATTCTTGAGTGTCAGAAAACCCTAATGAGAAAAATCCTAAGCTGCATCTATACTGCAAAACAAATGCAGTTTAACACCGCTTTAACTGCCAAGGCTGAATGCTATGGAATTCTGGGATGTGTAGTTTTGCAAGATATTTAGCCTTCTCTGTCATGGAGCTCTGGTGCCATAGCAAACTACAAATCCCAAGGTTTATAGAATGGAGCCATGGCAGTCAAGCTGAATTAATTTTGCAATGTATCAGCAGCCCTAGACAGAGTAATCTTCAAAGTCTGCAATTTATTGTACGTGAAAAACACAACTGAGCTCAGAAAACAAGCTTCTTGCAGAGAAAACAGAGTTTACTTCACAGAAAAAAACCTGTCTTCTACTAGAAAATTCCATTTTATTCTCAAAAAATATGCAGTTTTTGTAAACAATAAATTCCAAACTGCTAATATTCTTTGAAAACACTGCAGCTTTCACTTACGTTTTTTTCAGTAAGGAGAAAAATGGTAAAATTATTCATTCTTGAGTGTGAGACCACAATTCACAAAGATTGACATCCCTAAAGAGAGAAAAAAGAGGATATTTTAGCCCCCGTAGCCTTGATACTGTTATCTCTGAAGGACAAAGTACTTCACAAAATGGTGAATGAGAAGTTGGAGAACAAGAAAGAAGGGTACACTGTGAGATATCAACAAGAGAGGGTTGTGGTGCTCAACTCTGGATTGTAGGCTTTCCATAGGGTTCTAGCTGGCCACTTGGAAACATTGGATTTGGTAGATTTTGGGTCTGATCCATGCAGCATAATTATTCGTATATTCTTGGGGCTAGCCTGCACATTGCAGATATTCTGTACATGGATTTCAATACCCCTAAGTATTGGACACTTGAACAATGCTATACTCTCCATGAAAAAGACACAATGCATTAGGAACAAATGTAGGCCTCTTCTGCAGGAAGAAATATCTTTCAGCCAGAAGGCCCCCATCTAAGACATCTCCTGACAAAGCAGTGTGCTTGCAGGAAGGAATGTCACTAGTGGGGTACAGGGAGTGTAGACCACACTAGGTGATGCCTAAGGGGGGGTGACACCACTGCTCCCCAAAGATCTGCCTTTTGGCAGAAACTGGCTGTGATGTTCATCTGCATCCCTTTAAAATGCTGGAGATGATGCGAGTGGGGAAGAGAAAGGAAAAGCCTCCAGCCTCCAGTTTCTTATTTTTTTTAATTTTTTTTAAAAAAGTATTCTTTTTAAAAAATAAAAATAAAAAAATTGCATCTTACCAAACATTCACTTTAACCACATGCAACAGTGTACACATAAGTACATTTAGGCTATGTGCCTGATAGTTTAATGTAAAGGTATAAACTTAATTTTTCTAGTTATGTCACAACTACATTCAGTTTTATACTAGAATTACAATTTCTGAGTAACAGTAGTACAAAAACAATTACTAAGGTTTATGATTGGTGTGGTATGGTATGGGAGAAGGCCAATCGGGTGGGGGGGGGGTGACACCATGAGTTACTGCACCAAATGATGCCAACCCTAGTAATGCCACTGCTTGGAGGACAGATCTTTTGGCTAAGGCTGCCAGCAGTAGAGACCCAAAAAGAATGGAGATGAAGTCAGACTAGGATTGGCCACATCAGCTCCAACCCTAGCACAAAGCCACAGTGCCAGGACAAAGATAGGCTAGGTCAAAGATAGACCTAAGTAATTTCCAGCACCCTTGGGCTAGAACGTGTTGGGATTCAGCACAGCTTCAGCTAGTCTAGCATCAGCTATCTATTGTACTGGGGCTTTTTTTAAAAAATGACTATATAGAATCACTTTTAAAAGGTCCCTTGTTGTTGCTGAAATTCTGCATAATATTTGAAATACATATTGTGTCGACTACTTTTTTTGCCTCCTTTTCAGAGACTGCCAGCTAGAGCTGTATATGATTTTAAAGCTCAGACAGCTAAGTAAGTATCAATTACTGTTGTTTTCCCATAAACATTTCTTATAGCTGTTACTGCAGTTTACATGGGGGGAGGGCTATCCGTGGTATCATTTTAATAAATACAAATTAATCTCTATTTCTGATGTAATTAACTACTCTGGGCTAATTGCCTTTTGTTTAAGCAGTCTGCGAAGTGCACATGTTCTATCATTTAACCAGAAATTAATCTGCTTAGTATTATGCTGTGAAATAATGCATAGCCTCATTGTCATGAAGCATTCAAAGCCATAATCAATTAAAGAATATCTAACAAACATTTTTTTGTTTTTAAAGCAAAGTGTTTTCCCCTTATTCACAACACAGAAAAGAATTTTTAGTAAATTAAGAGGGGCTGTTTGGTTACGGGTGACTTTAAAAAATACTTTATCCTCCCTTTTTTGTGGACATGTGTGGATACTGTTGATGCGGCATTCAAAAGCATATGCAATTTGGGTTCTTTAATTTTTCCATTTACATTCAAGATAGTGCAGTTTTACATTTTGCTAAGTCTAGCGGTTCGAGCGTTGGGCTATGAATCTGGAGAGCAGGGGTTGAATCCCTGCTCAGCTATGGAAATCCACTGGGAGAGCTTGGATAAGTCACATTCTTTCAGTCTCAAAAGATGGCAGTGGCAAACCCCCTCTGAAGAAACCAAGAAAATCCCGTGATAGGGACACCTGAGAGTCACCATAAGTCAGAAATGACTTAAAGGCACACAGCGACAATAATTCTGTGGTCCTTGGGAAGTCCTGAGAATTGGCTTTGTGCCTTTAAGTCATTTCTGACTCTGGGTGTGAATCTCCACTCAGCTGTGGAAACCAGTTGGGTGAACTTGGGCAAGTCGCAATCTTTCAGCCCCAGAAAAAGGCAAAGGCAAGCCTCCTCTGAACAAATCTTGCCAAGAAACCCCCATCATGGCCTTAGGGTCGCCATAAGACAAAAAGAAGTTGAAGGCACACAGTAACACCATCATGAACAATAAAGAAATATATGATGTGCCAGGAAAGAAGGGCCCAGCTATAGAATCTGGCACCAGTGCATCATCCCTTTGCTTCTTTAGGCTGCTGTATGGCTGGGTCACTCATGAACCTGGCTGATCCAGAGATCCAACCATAGAGCACAGGAATCTAAAGCTGCAAAGGAATCATGATCATGATGCTGTGGATGGTGATTGGATCATGCTTTCTTCCTACTGCTGCCTCTTCCGTTTCTCCTGCCAGCTATTCTGTTTCTTAGATCTCATTGCAGAGGTGGTGGTGGCAACAGCACAAAGGTAATAAAAGCATTCAAGATGGCTAAGGCCCAAGGTAGCTTACCTCTAGCTAAAACTGCTATTAACTTTAAAACTTATTTGGCCATGTGCCCAAATAACATTTACTTATGTTTGTTTACATTTGAATACCTAAGCCTTGGTTAAAAACTGGCTGGAAATTATGGTTTGAAATGATTTTGCAAAACATGCTTTACAATAATCAACATTACATTTTACATTGATGCCATGTAAACCATGGTTAGGGCAAATTTTTAAACAGAATGGGCAGTTTTCATAGAAAGAACAACCTGTTGCTGCTTACCCCCTGTAGATCATTGCATGGGCAAGTCTTAACTCTGTGATTTGAACAACAATATAATTGTATATTTGAAATCCAAATGAATATTTTAAGCCACAGACCAAAGTGAGAGAAAAAGCACAACAAAGTTCTGCATTTGCACTAAGCCATTATGAAACATAGTTTCTAACTGCTGTATGTTCGTGGTTTTTCTTCCACTGAGATTTGTAAAGATAATTAAAATTCAGATCAGATGCCACTACAAAAAGAATATCAGCTGAAGAGGTCCTTGCAAAATCCAAACATCTATCACTGTTTATAACCATTCATTACAGGGAGCTGTCCTTCAAGAAAGGAGATACCGTCTATATCCTCAGGAAAGTGGATCAAAATTGGTATGAGGGCGAGCACTATGGAAGAGTTGGGATTTTTCCTATTTCTTACGTTGAGGTTAGTCTGTTTTGTATATTGTTGTGGATCCTCCCTTCCTTCTTTAATAATTTTAGAAAACAGTTGCACAAATCCAATAGACTGGCTTGAGCAAGCGCTGTTGTCGTTACAGAAACTTACTCCCCCAGAGAAAGCACAGCCAGCAAGGCCACCACCCCCAGCACATGTTGCAGAGATTGGAGAAGCTGTTGCCAAATATAATTTCAATGCAGATACAAATGTGGAACTGTCACTGAGGAAGGTAATTGCTTAGACACTCTTTGTTGAGTAAGTGCTTTCAATAGAGGTGGGTCTGCTATTGGGCAGATGAGACCTCACCCGCTTAACCATCTGCACCCCATCCCAACAAACAGGGGGATACAAAGTGTACTTAGACCTTATAGATTAGATAAGAAGACATTAGGCTACTAATTGTTTATAGGTGGCTTCATCCTCTTCCCCACCAACCCTGTCACTGTACCTTCTTAAGAAGTTATTTAGTTCTTATGGGAGGAGATGTCTTGGAGGTGGGCAAGAATACTAAACTGTTTGGGAATAGGTAGGACTCCTTTTCAGTCTGAACACTACAAACACAGCATCCCCCTTTCCCTCATCTGAAACAGTACCAGTGTTAAAATCTTTTTCTACCACCAAAGGTCAACCTGTTAGCCTCCCTCCCACATATGCCTGAACTTAACTTATAGAAGCCATCCACACAGGTGCTAACTGCACAAATGTTGTTTGTCTGGTTTGATTCTGTCCTCCTGACTTAGGTGAGCTTTGAGCTTGGGGCATTCTGGTTTCCAGCCTTCACTGTGGTCACAATAAAAGTGTGGTTATCTCTACAAAATCTCTCCTTTTTTCAACTGCTAATGAGTTTTGCCTTACAGGGAGACAGAATAATTCTTCTCAGACGGGTTGATCAAAACTGGTATGAAGGCAAACTACCTGGAACTAACAGACAAGGAATCTTCCCTGTGTCCTATGTAGAAGTCATCAAAAAGAATCCAGCCAAAGGTGCTGACGATTACCCTGTTCCTCCGATACCCCAGAGTTATTCCAGTGACAGAATACACCATTTAGGTTCAACTAAGGTAGGGAAGACTCTGTTCTTTTCTCTGTGTCTGCAATGTATTTTGAAATCTTGGGAAAACCCAATAGTATCCATTTATCTAAATGATAAGAGTTCATAATGCAAGTAAGGTATATTTTATATTCATTTCTTTATGAAGACGTAAGATTGCATTACTCCTTGTTATATCATTTTGTGAGGATCTTTTTCTATTGGTTTTTTAAAGATTTTCCTCTTTCTTGCATTTAATTCTCAAAGTATTGTGTAGGCTCTAGCCATATTAAAAGCAAATGGAAATCCATTTCATTTGCTGTTCTTGTGTATAAGAGACTTTCATTTAATCCAGTTTCTTATTGCACTGCTAGTGTCTGGACAAATAGCATGTCTCTTTTAGAAGAAAAAAAGGATATGGACCCATGCCATACATTTTATGGGGACTGAGCTCCTATTGTTTTATGTGCATTGGTTCAAATGCCACCTTGCAAATAACATAAGGTAAATTGATTTTTCAAAGCATGGTTAATTGGTGTAATATAGAAAGATGGACCTCTACTCATGGTGATCTCAGTGTAATTCACCATGTATGCATGCTTAGAATTATAGTCTGAAACAGATTATTTCTTATATGCATGTACACACAAATTCATACAACTTTTTATCATAAGCCATCATAAAAATATAACATCCAGACAGACTAGGAGACTGACACAGGCTTTTAGTGAAAAAAGGAAAACAGAAATAATAATGATCACAGGAGCATGTATGATGTAATCCTTGCTTGAAGGTCCTAGAAAGAAACGTTAATTAGATCATTCTTATGTTTCAGTTCTTCATCAAATGTGTTCATAGATAATTGGTATTAGGGAGGAGAGACTAGAGACCTATGGTCTGCTTGTTCAATGCCTTCATTACCTGTCCCTCTGCCACTGAAAAACTGCTTGGCAAAAATAGCAGTAACTCACATGATGAAGTGACACTGCCTTGGTTCCCTCATTATACAGATATTCACATACATAGATGGCACCAATCCTGTGTCACTTCTGTTTGGGGATTTTCCAAAGCTTGGGAAAGTTAATTTTTTTGGAATTCAAGTCCCAGAAGCTGGCCACTCCACCAGCCATCCTGCTCATTAGCAGCAACAGTCCATTGAATGGACTACAGACCAGATTTCAAGTCTGCATGCTGGCCACGCCTGTATAGTGATGCGCCATAGTAAAAAGAACACTGTTTGATTTCAGGTCTTCATGCTTTTATCATGAAATCATATACTCTATTTCTTTACCTTTCCACTGTTTCAGACCTAAGCAAATGTCATACATACTATCAGATACTGAGTAAAAGATGCATGGCAGGAACACTTGAATAATCTACTTATATGAGAGATGTCCTGTTTTTATAACCTATCATTAATTGCATCACTTCTCTATTGCCATATTTTAAATATGCATGTGCCAAACAGTAGAGCGAATTTACTTGGGCATGCTGAAACTGCTAATTTAGTGTGCTCTTTACACATAAATATTTGACAATAGAATAGAGATTCTGTTTTTCCCCAAAGTGTATTATTAGAATTTTTCTCTCTCTCTCGTGCATATATTGTATATTAATCCATGGTGACTGGTGACTCTCATGTCTGTGGATTGATGAATCGGGTCTACATTTTACTTTGGACTTTAAAGGGAATGTTCAAAGTGCTTGAACCCTTTACCCAAATAGGTTTTAGCACTTTAAATGGCTCATTTAAAATTATCACTCCTTTAACACATGAGCCATCTTAATTACTGGTTTTAATAATGTATTGTCATATTAAGTGTCATAGTTTGTATATTACTTTCATGTCTATAGATGGCCCATAGTGTGGTGTGCATGGAAGTATCTTCTAACAGTTGCAAAAGAAATCCTCTTATTCCTCTTCCCTTGGTCAGAAGTTTTATTTAATAGTAGCTAAGATCTTTCCATCTGTATTTCAATTATACGCATTGAGAATATCACTGATGGGCCATTTCCATGTTTTAATGTCATCTGTTTAACACATATTCTAACCATATCTGTAGGTACAGGTAAAAGTTTATTTCCTTTACTTTTCGGGCAGTTTCCTGCCAGAGGGAGTGACAGACAGAAATTTGCACTACCATTGCTTGCTATAGAATGCCCATTCACCTCCACCCAGTCATGCATATAGTCATGCAGAAACTAATGGTGTTTCTGCTGGCACTCTGTGAAATCTCTGTATTCAACCATGGAGAAGAGTGGGGCAATTGGATTTACATACAGTAGGCATTCTTTGGGCCAGAGGAGAAGGGGAAGTGAAGAAAAAGCTCTGCACGGTCTTCTGCCATATCTAAGTTACTTTTGGTATGTGAAACTAGACTGAAATAGTTGATAGGAGAAACAGAGGAGGGCACTGTTGACCCAAACTGTTTCAGCAGGAATCTGTGTTTTTGTTCCAGTAGTTTATAAAGTGTTCCCATTCTCAAACTCTCTCACTCTGTCCATGAGCAGCAAAAGAGAGAGTGATACCTTATGGAGATTTCTTGTTCTTATGCCCTTTCAGTGTCTTCCAGGAAGAGAATAATGGCAGTCAGTCACCAGAACTCTCCCATGTGTTATACAAGGAGAGAGGAGAAACTATATGGGGAAGTTCTAAATAAGAAAACCCCACAAATCCATTCCCAGTAAATGTAGGGGATGGGTAATCCATGACCCTAGACCCTATATGATGGCCCTTAATCTGGTCTCATGTGGCCCTTGGGGTGATTTCAAAAAACCTTTGCATGTTCAGGACTGTGCAAGAGAAAACTGGGCTTTCCATAACAGACTGCTAGGCGAGGAAGAAGACAAAGAGTGAGAAAGGGGTAACAGAAAGAAAGAAGAAAGAAAGAAATAGACAGAGAGCAATAAAAGCACTCTAGTCTTAAGTCATATCCACCATAATCATGCAGGCCCAACAGACTGTCCAGGAGTAATGTGGCCCTTGTAAAAAAAAAGGGGGGGGAGTTCCTATGTAGTTTTGGACTAGATGTTTGGTCTTACCCAGTGTGGTTCACAGTTATTCACTGTGTTCCTAAATACCATTTCAAAATGTTTTGAAATCAAAGGGATTTGGTTTTCTTTTTAAATGTTTTTAAATTCTGAGAATTAATAACAAGAAAAACCTACATTTTCAGTCTTTACTGAAGCAATGGATATCCACTGATGCAATATACGTATGAATCCCAGCTCTGCCATTCTTACAAAAGGACCTTTATTTTGCCAGAAGGAAACTACAATCAATAATTAATTTTGCAATATGGTTCAGCCAGTAATAATTTTCAAAAATATATGGTTATAAAAATATATGGTTATGTTTACAATAATTGTCTGTGGTGTGCACTAAATAGCATTTGAATGCTTGTGTACCTTTAAGACAAATGTAATTATGTGTTAAATGGTATTAATTTTCAGCTAAAGGATACACTGTGTAGCTGCAGAAGACATAAAAGCAATATGTAGTTGTATTAAAGATATTTCTGCATGGTTCTAATGTCAGGTGATGAAAAGTGATAACTTTTGCACAACTTGAAATTGTCTAGTTTGATTGTTTACACTCATATTAATGGTGCCCCAACCCAAACTGTGTATTCTTTTTTAGCCTGTATCACTCTTTCCTCAAAATAATTATAGCTATGGTTGGGAAGGACTGGTTGTCACATCTAGACCATTAGCCATAGGTTTATAAAGGAGTGCAAAGCTCATGCATTAGATTCATTTCATGAACTCAGTGATTCTGTCTTGATGTTTGACATTTAAGCCCTTGGTAAAAATTTGATATCAGTTCATTTTTCAGCTTTCTGTTTTTCTGATTCGTGTGCTAATGCTTTGAGACATTTATACTGAATGATATAATATCCTCACATTGGGAGATGACATAGGACTATTTCTGAATCGTAGAAATGCACATACTCTATCTCTATTCCATACAAGAGCTAGAAATCTTTCTTCACTATGTTTTAACCCTATGCTTTCCCTTATTTCTCAAGTTGGATTCCAAAGTGCCATCCCTTCCTCTCAGGCACCGGCCCTCTTCTTGTCCAGATTCTAATAAAGAGAATCTTCAGGCTGTCACCAGTGAATGGTTATCGCTGACTCTTGGCTTTTCATCTCCAAGTACACCTTCCCCTTCTCCTCCACCTTTTCCTAAAAGCTTTCTTTCTGAATTAGATGAATTCAGCTCTCTAGCTTTAACAGGTTCACAGAGTGCACCAGGGCTCTCCAGTAATGTTGCTCCTCCAGTAAAGCGCAGCCATTTTGTTCCGATCACCTCGCCAAAGGCTCCCCACTCCTTCCCTGAATCGCCAGCTTCACCTCAGCCATTTTCTTCATCTACCTGTAAATCACCTCCTCCAGCAACCCGGTTTCATGACAAAGCACATAAACCTGAATGCAGCCATTTCAAAGAGATGAGAGGAATCCCCAGTGTCAAGGAAAGGAAAAGCTTCTCAGACACAACTCCAAAAGTACAAGAAATAGCAGACACTGCTCTTCCTCTCCCCAAAGAAGACCATTTATTCCAAACCCTGACTGAGACTGATGAACAGGAGGAAGAAATCTGTGAAGAGTTGCTGTCAATAATCCATGGGGGGCAGTCAAAACTTAAAGATTCAGGTTTCTACAGACGTGCCCCTGATGTAACAGAACAATTGGCAAGGCTCCATATAGAGGAAGAGCCAGACCATGAAAATTTAGAATCACCAGTAGGAAGTAAGAGAGAGCCCATGGTATCTTGCGAAGGGGACAGTTCACCAGATACTAAAAAAGAGGTATTTAAACTTCCTAAGACAAATGCCTACTTTCACATCATTAATCTTTCCATTTTGTGTTTTTCTGCATGTGCATTTCTAGTACAAATTTCATGAAGAGTACAAATACACTAACACACAAGACCTGTCTTATTCCCATTCCTTTCTTTTGGAGATAGGAAGAAATGTACAATGTATCATCCTGATTGAATTATGCATCCTTTCTTCTTTCTAGAGCTAGCTGCCATTACCATTGGCTCTCACCAGGAATGCAGAATCACTGGCTCCTTTCCCAAAATCCTTTTCCATGGTGGGGAATGACTAGTCCTTGAATAAAACTCTGGACCAAATTAGAAAATTCATTTGTGCATGATCATGTTGGCGTATCTTTAATTTGATGTATATTTTAAGATGCAGCTATAGAAATCATTGTCTAGATTGGGACCATGGCATTGTAGAAGATGGTGCAACCTCTTCACACATGCAGTTTTCCCAGTCAAAATCTTCTTTCAGCATTCACTGTGACCATTTGACCTCAAAGGAAGCTGCTATTTTTCTACAGCAGTTTTCTTCACCACTCCCTCTGCATATACAAGGGTAGCCGTGCTGGCCTTACAGCAAAATACAGTAACATCCAAAATCCACAAAACACCTATGCCTTCCTTGAGCCAGCCCAAAATGTGCAAAATACATCATGCAAGGTTTCAAAGCTCTTCTGGCTTCTTTTTCAGGCCTAAGTGTTAAGCATCATACAGGAGGAGAAGAAATGACAATGTTAGAGTCACATGCCTATGTTTTGTCAAGATGTTGTCTTTGTTGTTGTCAGTTAAACTAGTCTTGGTGGGATATCAATGCAAGCAGAGGCCACATCTCTCTTTGGCCATGCGGCTCTGGGAGACTGTTGTAAAATATAGGCAATAAAATTTCAACTCCATTAGCAATAGAAAAAGTAACACCTCTTGACATCCAGGCTATTTCTGTGCTGGTTGAGTCTATCCACCCTTTTCCTGAATTTTTCAAGAAGCCTCTGCACTGTTGGATCTAGAAAGACCTTTAGGTGCTGTAGAGGTAAAACCCACCAAACGCAGTCCCAACTTTAAAAAAAAAAATTACCTTTGTTGGAGGTAGAAAAGAGTTAAGTACCTGTCCCTTGGCTCCTTGTTCTTTACTTACACTCCTGTCTCAGATGTGATTTGAACCCATTTTGCTATTTGAAAGAAAGCCACAAATGTGATCATGCACTAAATGTTTCTTTTTAAAAAAATAAAAAATCTGACACCTCCTTCCCAGCCCTCTCCTTTTCAGTATTACAATTTTAAAAAGAAAAAGCTGATGTACTCATAGACCCTCCCTACTCCACACACAGAGACATTTTAACTGGTGTGCAGAGGGATGAATTTCAAGAAGGAGCAAGATGCGGAGGAGAGGATTAAAGCTCTCCTTACTTGTGTATGGTGGTCCTGATTCTGGCTGGGGACCATTATATTTTCTTTAGACTAAACTAAAAGACATGGCACTGCAAAGTATATAACTAATGCAATATGAGTTTTCATCCTCAGTGGTACCCATGTCAGTAGTTCAGGAAATTCATACCAGATTTCAGTCCCATTTTTGAAGGGGACATCCGTATAAACTTGTTTAATGGATAGGTTCTTGGACACCTTGGTCAGCTTCTTTAAGTCTCTGGTTAAAATCTAGAGCAGATTTGACATCCCATGATATGGGATCCCCTAGCTGCCACTGGAAGTGCCCAACTGACATAGGGTTGGGTCTGGTCTCTTAGCCATTTGTCTTTGACACTGGCAACCAATCAAATTTCAGTCAGTTTCTGGTAAAACATTCACCCAGTTTCTCTCACAAGAAAAGAATGGGGAGAATGCTTTCAAACTTTAAGAAGTAGCAATTATCCACAGTCAAATGATTTATTGACCTTTAGATTGTATATATCACATCCTAGCTATGGAGCACACGTGTTCCATAACAGAAGCCCAAGCTGACAAGTGATAACATCTTTACTAAAGAGTTGGCCTCACAAAATTAAGCAACACCCTACTTGCCCTGCATTGCAGTCTGTCTCATGGCATAGCTCCCCTTCCCCACCCCAGATGCACATGTTTAGATGCCCAGGACTAGCAGGAAAAACAGATGCTTATTGAGGCTTCAGTAGCTTGCGTTCCGCTTGATGGCACTGTATATGTCAAAATATGCTTCAAGCCTTTGTGTAGGAATTGTGCCTCCAAGAAAAACAGGCACTGACTATCCTTGACGTTAGCCTTTGGTCTTATAAACAAGGATTACACTTCTGCCAGCTTACTCCAGGCATTTACATGGTTGGACATGGCACCATTTTTTTTTCTTTTTTGTCCCAGTGCCTTACTATATATGGCCACTTAAAGATGAGGTAATTTAAAATGAGAGGAAACAACTTGCTGACCACAGAGGCTAGTCCTTGTGCTTCTATAATCCTGAGTTTGTCCTAAACTAAAAGTTCTCTGCCTTTGACCCTTCTGGTGTTTTGAACTTCAACTCCCAGAATCCCTGACTATTGGCCAGACTGGTTGCGGCTTCTTGGAGTTGAGGTCCAAAACACCTTGGCAGCAAAATAGGAAAAGCACTGTCATATCTGCCCAGTCTAGAATACACCCTGTCACTTCTTTTTCCTGAATGTTTTTTTCTGTATTATTAAGAAAAAAGACATAAGAAGCATAGAAAACACAGATCATGAGAATTATAAAGTGTGATGCCCCCATTAAATTCAGTCAAATGATGTAGGGCAATTATGGTATGAGAATAACAATTGGTGAGTGCGTTGGCAAGATCTCATTTCCTTTCATTGATGGTGGTATTCTACTCCTCTCCCTTTGCAATTGCTCTTCCACACAATTATTGTTGTCTCTCTTTAAATGTTTTAAGGCAGCTTCACCTCCCTATGGGATACAAGCGCCTTCTACTTCTCCTTCCTGCCTTGCTTCTAGTCCTCCATTTCACTCAGACAAAACATCTTCTTCTGAATGTGTGTCTACATCTTCCAAGTCTGCTGTTACCCACTCCCCCCCTCTCCTTTCCAAACTGTCATACAGACAGGAGAAAAAATCACCAAAGTTAAAGGTAACGGTATCTTTATGTAATACTGCATGCCGTCTTAAATGCTTGGCAAAATGGAAAGCCTGGAAGCGTAACCTAATTTTTAAAATTAAAACAAAAATCAGATTGAGTGACTAACATTTAGGAATGTAAGCATGCAATCAAATCCAAATGTTTTAAGAAAAAGTTGTTTAAATGCATTTACATTATTTAATAACTCAGTTTTCAGTAGAAGAGGATATTTGAGTAATCACTCAATAATTATTCAATTATTGAATAATAGCAACAGTCAGAATGAATTAACAGATCAGAAATTACTTTGTCAGAATTAAGATACAGTATATCACCAAGTTTCAAAACAATTGTTCTCTATGCAGAGAACAATTTTTGGCACACTCTATCAAACACTGTTCATATTTCCCAAAGTTGCCCTTGTCCATATTTATATCTTGATTCCACTTCAGTATTAATGAACCATTTGCTACATATGTTTTATCCATAAGCACTTCATATGACACCTTTCAAATCTACTGGAAAAGTATCCTTGAATTTTATGCTATTAGCTTTTGTCAGCCATAGGGTGGGAAGGTCATAGGTGAAGCTATATAGTGGTATGGATTGAGTTCATCCAGTGGTATGCAATTGAGCATATATGCAAACCCTGCATTTCTTAGTGTTATAGCAAACATCTTCATTGGAAGCCACATTACATGAGGCTTTCAGGATGCATGGCTGATCCAAGAAGCAAGCAAAGCTATGCCAGAAATAACATGCTAGCATGATATCATCCCCATCTTCACAGGAACAGTCAGTGGCCTCCCTTAGACATCCATGGTCTGTGAAGCCTCAGTGGGAATGAACAAGTATTGTTATTATTAATTTTAGTAGAGGATAGTATCAAGACCACTCAACTGCATTGGCATTCATACACCCAGCAGATAATGAAGCCTCTTCTTAGTAATGCATTCATGCCACAGGAAAGGGATCAGGAGAGCCAGGGTCTCTTTCCAGATTGATGTATCTTAGGAAGCACCTGGCTAGATTCAAGCTTAGCAAGGCCTCCTGTTTATTTCAGAGCCAAGTTTAAGGGGCTGCTGTTTACCTTTGCACAGAGTTTAAACAACTTGGCGGGGGTGGAACAGGGTGAACAGACATCCTCCTTTTCTAGGACATGTCCTACATTTCAAATTTCTGTCCAGGAGGAATTTCAAAATGTCCTCCATTTTGAGTATAACTAAAAAGCATACATATATATATGCTTTAGTTTTTTTTTAATTTGGTAATGCCCTACATTTTTCTTGAATATCCTACATCATGCGGTGCCTTATCCTCCTTTGCAGTTAGGACATCTGGTCACCCGGGGGAAGTGGGGGCAAATAACTGCAGAAATGTATTTCCCTTTATGAGCCTGCCATTTTAGCTACCTAGAATCCTATGCTGGGAGAAAAGCAGAATATAAATGGAATGAATGAATACATTTTAAAATGTTTTCATAAACAAAATAAACCATCAATGCCATGCTCATATTTTTCATCTAAAACACATGTTAACAGCACACATACACCCCAAGCTAATGTGCAGATATTTTAGGCAAAAGTTGAAATACAGTAGCAAGTCAACAATTGCAATATTGTTTGAGAGCGAGGGATCCCAGCTACCTAATGAAGAATGGGATGTTGTTATCACTTTTCAATATATTACATTGTTCTGATCAAATCTCTGTCCACTGCCTGCAAAGTTTCCACAAGTGACACTGTTAACTCACCGACATCCAGTCGCTGTTTATGCATTTCTGCCAGAGAAGACAGTATTTATTTATTTATGCTGCTGGGAAGCAGGAATCTTATTAGGATTAATTGTCATTTAGCAGGTACTATATCCAGGTACTGATGTAGTGCAACTAACAATAAAAAAGTGCTCTCAAAAGTTACAGAATTAGTTTGAAAACTGCCACTCACACTGTCTTTTTCAAACTTTTTAGAATGTGTGAAACCATTCAGAGTATTGGGTTGTTGTTGTTTTTTAGAAAACCACAACTCAGCCTTCTCAGGCAAGTTGGGAAACTAATCTGAGGAGACACTGACCTCCTTTTCTTTCATGGATCAGTCCTACCTGACTATTCACTCAAGGCATGCACTTAGGACCTTTAAGAAAACAGATCAGCTTTTAGCTGTGAACTTGTTTCATTCTCTCCTGAGTTATAATGTCAGATGCTTGTATTTTCTTTGTAATGATGTTTTGATTATGTGCTTTTGAAATCATCCTTCCCTTAATCAATTGTGTAGCTGCATTTTGAAAATGTGTAGCAATAGAACCTTATGCCCCAGGTGAGCTGGACATAACCCATTCTTTATAGGCTTTGTAGGTTTTAAGCGCTCTGGATTTGGAGTAAAAAATCAGCAATAACAACAGCTGTTCAGGCAAACTGGATTAACAGATCTGCATGTCTTTGCATAAGGGCTGTTTTGAAGATGAAAAATGGTTTGTTGAAGTTTGTGAGAATTAAGCAACCAGTAACGAATGCTAGTGTGGCCTTGTAGATGAATTGACCCAGTATTTATGGTTTTTCTAGGCTGATTTAAAAAGAGAGATATTTGTCATCGGCAAACCTCCACGTAGCCCTGTTATGACAAGGAGATCTTGCGGCTCACCTGTCAGAGGGCACAGCTATTCACATAGGGTATGGTACTGTCAGGCCCTATATGTATTGCCAGAGTTCCCCTAGTAGAAGGGACTTGGCCTCTCTTTCCTAAGTCTTGAATGCACATGTATGAATAATCATTCTAATACTCTTTCAGTCCTGCTGTGCTACTGTTTAGAACAGAAACAGTTTGGGTCATAGCACTAAGGAGACCACAACAGGTTGTAACTGATTTGTCAAGTTTTGTGGGGAAGGAGCAGAACCCCCGATGCTCTTGGAGGGGCCAGTGAAACAACCCTAAAAAAACACAAATTCTCTCAACTACCTGAATCTATGCTTAACTTTCCTCCTTTTTTAAAGAGCTCCTCTTGTTTCAAAGTGTTGTACTTATGAGGCCATTGGTGATGGCCAAATAAGAAGGTCTCATTTGCACATTCTGTGGATTTCATAATGTCAGTTCTGCTGTTCCTTGTTTCCAAATGCATGTTTCTTTTTTTTTTTCCTTCCAAAATATTTTGCTGCTATGGCAACGTACGCTTGCACTCACTTGACACCATGCTTCCTCATAGCACTGCTTCTCTCAGAGCTGCCATTGGCATCAGCTTTTCCTCGCATATGTGCCTAGAACTGCACTTTAAAGGGCCATCTCTTTCGCTTAATACAGTTATCTGTGCTCTGTTTTTGTAAACAAACATGTGTGATTAATGCCTTTTATGTCAAGACCAAATGTTGTACATATCTGTATCTTAAATGTCTCTGTATACAACATTATGAGCTTTGTTTGTCAAAACTACAAGGGAAAGGGCTGAGGTGAAGAGAAAAGTTTATTTGGATCTACACAGTTGAGAAAATGAAATTGCTCATAGGGTGTTGCAATGGCAGATAGCTACATGGAGGAAATAGGTACAATAAGCCCTTGGTATCTGCTGGGGTTTGGTTCTAGGGGGGAAAAAACCCCATGGATACAAAAATCTATGGATGCTCAAGTCCCATCAACTACAATGGTACAGTAAAATGGTGTCCCTTGTATAAAGTGGCAAAATCAAGTTTTGGTTTCAAGAATTCATATATTTTAAAAATATTGTCAAGCTGTGGTGCTTAAATCCACGGATAAAAAAATCCATGACTATGGAGGGCTGATTATATCCTCACCTTTGGGGTTGAAATGCTCTGTAACTAGGGGCCTGTTCACCAAACCCGTTATAGGCTTAAAGTCACAGTTAACAATCACTTTCATGGACAACCAAATGCTCTCAAGTCTTGGTTGCGTACTTCTTTCAAGAGAAGCCTGTCCCTGAAGACACTGGACTGGAGAGTTACGCATCTGAGGAAATAGACTAAAGTCTACAAAAGCCCATGCTGCCAACTTCTTTATTTCAGTTAGTCTCAAAGGTGCTATATAAGATATCTCTACATACTGATTCTACAGACTAACACGGCTATTTTGTTTAATTCTGACATTAGACAGTGTAACTGGTGGAAAATATTTCAAATCCTCCATGTATCTATCTGGTGGCTGTGCTGCTTTCCTGTAGCTTGCAGGGAGGAAACTAAATAATTAGTGTTAATCTTTTAAAAATACTAAAAGAGTTCAGGCCACATATAATGTAAGCATCATCTCTTTTCTGATATACAATCTTAACTTCAACTTTACCTGTTGACTGCCAATACCGTTTGTGAAAACACAGAGGGTACAGTGATAAATTGAGATCATTGTACCGCACCTAAAAAATATTGGTTACTTTAAATAATAAGCAAAACTATAAGTGATTGCAAAACAAATTGCTTGTAATTTATTCCTTTTTCCTATAACAAGGGTGTGAATAAGTTACATTACTATTACAAGTTAATAAAGTAGGACTTAATTCCTTTTGCTATGTAATAGTAACACTTCAATTATGGATTTTCATTCTCATTAAATGGTAATAATAATAATAATAATAATAATAATAATAATAAATATTTGTTTGTATCCCGCCTCTTCCTATATTGGATCAAGGCAGGTAACAAACAGTAACAAATGGTAGAGGAGATTCAAGTACAAACTCATGCTGTGTCTTCTGCTGTTGCAGTCAAATGATTTTAAATCATTTGAAAGTACTTTTGAGAAGCCTGTGTGTATAGAGTTTCTTTTAAAAACAATTGCAAAGAAAACTGCTTGGCAGGCTTGGAACTGTAAAAACTATTTACTTTTTTAAAATGTATTTCCATGCTCTGACAATAAGTAGTAACAAGTGCAAGAGCAGTATCTGTTCCATAATTCAGGAACATTCTTTTAATGGAGGTTTACCTGAACATATCCTAAAGGAAATACAAGATTAGCCTTTTTGTAGCTGGGCTAGGTGTACATTCTGCATATTGCAAGATAACTCTATTACATTTTTAACCTTTCAGTAATATTTTACCTCTCTTTACATATAGTGAGCTATGTTTGTTATTTATTAAATGCTAATTTAATTTAAAATTTATAAAATACTAATTTAAATTTTAAAATAGCAGTTCAAATAACATTAGGTGCATGCAGTGGTGGCACAACCGTTTTGCAGCTTTCAAATGCAAAATAGTTTTCTGTGCTCCTGCTAGGAGGCATCCCAGACTGCTTGTGAAAGTGGTCCCTGCTGTTCTGTAGTGACTGGGCAATACAATACAGCTGGGTGGCACAACTGCACTCCCCTCCCACTCCGGATAGACTGCTGCCAGGTACTGTACTGCCCATCACTCTGGCCAGATGCCTCCTCCTTTGCCACTTCAATCCTACAGAACTGTGCTGATGGAGCTTTTCACTCTGCCTGTAATGAACATTTCTCTATTATATGTTATAAATCTCAGTTTTTATATAAACACTTCCCTCCTTCAAACCTATGTTTAAAAGCCCTGAAATGTAATGTCTGCTTCACTCATTTGCATTGGTATGTTATGTGGGATTTTTTTTTTAATGTCCATGTTGAAGTCCTAACATATGCACGTGACAAAGACAGATTTCCAAGTGTGTAACCTATGTACACATAAGATATATGTCCCTTGGGACTGGCCATGTACCTGATATAAAATGCTGTGGTTGGGCTGATTCATAGGTAATGTATGCCCACTGAAAGCTATGGAACTGCTGCAGGTTGCTTCAAAGGAGACCCACTGATTTCAGTGGATCTGCTTTAAGTATGACAAAAATCATGATTTAATCCAATATTTAGTGCGCACTGTTTCTGCTCAGCATATCTTGCAGAAAACATTAAAACTGCTCACAGGCAAGTGCTGATAGAGAAACCTATCTATTACTATTCCAAACTGCTATATCTTTTCTGCCCTGAAAATCTTTTACATTCTCCAGATCTTGTAGTGGTCTTTCAAAGTATTAGTATGAATATGGTTTGCTTAATGTCAGTAGTATGAATATGGCTTTCTTAATGTCAGTTTATGGTGCTGTTAGGGTGCTTTATGATCCATTTCTCACACTACATCTTTGGGTTTAAGTATACACTAAAATGTTATTGCATAGGATTACTAAAGGTGATTAAGATGTTCAGTGGCTAGTGATATATCTTTCTACTGTTTAGCAAATCTGGGCACAATTTAGCTAAAATTGAGCCATTTAAATTTCCATTTGATTCAGTTTAAATAAATCAAGGGCTCGACCAGACTGCATAAAAGTATCACATTTCCAATTCTTTTCATTTGGATTGTTTCTCCATATTCACAGGTTTTCTACTCCTGTATCTACTCCCTTACAATTATATCTTGGGTTTCCGTCCCTCTTTCCCTGCCTTGTGTCCTTCCTTTTCCCATCGATTACTTGTCATCTACATCTAGTCTCATGTAGCATTTCAAAAATTGATTTTCACCAGTTTCCAATTATCTTTTTATAAATTTTATTCAGGAGCTATCACTGTAATGTTAAAGTGCTTTAGCAATATTATACTAGTTAAGCGTTAGGATTATTTTGTTCTAATGCTAACATTCTTCTTTCCCTCCCTTGATCTCTCTTGAATCTGTATCCTAGATACAATAGCTATGCTTATTTGCTGCCATCTTTATTGGCTCTGGTACGGTAGAAACACACAGGCATGCCACCAACCCATTTGATTTTGAAATGTACTGAGTTTAAAAATAAAGCTACCTGGGGAGTGGGAATAAAATGTCTTTATAATACCTGGTGTTCACTGGAAATGAATCAAAACAAGCAAAAGATTATCTGGATGTCAGAAATAAAATCAATTTATACAGGAACAAATTTTGGCATTTCCTAAGACTTTTGCTTTACCTGGAAGAGCTTTAAACATTTCTTTCAGTCTTTCCAATTTAAATAAGGGGAGTATAAAAGTGCTCAGCTTTGCGTATTATTAAAATTAAGTAAATGTAGTAAATAATCATATAAGTGTCATTGTTTGGGTCATCCAAAGGGCATGTGATTTCATTAGACACAGGAGTTTATCACATGGGAGGAATTTCTCTCAATTGCGAATGAAGCCAATTCGCAATTATGTGAATTCGCTAGTTTAGCGAATTTACGTGAACTCTGATTGCATTTGGAATGTGTTCAGAATGACTTCCCATTTACCAAAAATGACCCCTCCCCATTGCCCGAAATTGAATGAGATACTCTAATACGCAATTACGTGAAACTCCATGACTGCGTTCGGATTGCCATTGCATTATACCCCCAAATTCCGTCATATGATAAACTCCAATGAAGATAGTGAATAACAAATAAGGACAACCAGGGATGAATTCATACAACTTTTTCTACCAAACCAGAAGTTTACATGAATACAGACAATGGTTTGTATTGTATTATGGATACTTCTATACTCACTGTAGAACTCATGCAACCATATAATAAGACATATATAGAATCCAGCCATATTATGAAGTAGGGCATACAAAGATGACTACCATTGTCTCTGCTATCCATGTGATCTGTCAGTTTCTAGGGAAATATGTAACATTTGCATTTTTCATTGCTGGAAAGTGCAGGTGATAATTGTTCCATATGGAACAATAAATTGCTTGTGCTAAATTTACAAGTGGACACATAAGATATATATCCACAATGGGGAGTTATGTGGTTTTTGTCTATGCTTCAGTTCATTTCACACAAAAGCCTGCTTGCCAGCTAAACCATTCATAAGTCCAGAATCCACATATATTTTAACTATGGAGAGACTTCAAAAGACCTGTGTAAATATACCCCAAGGACTGTTCCATCGAACTATGGACCTTGTGGCTGAAGAGAAAGCAATAAATCATAAACCACAGATTCCAAGTTATATTTTTTTAAAATTTTTTCCAGCTTTATTTTTACTTATTTTATCAGTCATCAAAGCCAGTTTCTTTTATAGATTTTTTTTTGAAAGTGTTAAGTCAGCTTTTCAAAAGTTGGATTAACTATGATCTTAGGAGTGGAAAAGGAAGTTCATGCTTATCTTTTCAGTGTGCTTGCCATTTTTTCTCCTTATAAAGCTAGATGTTGACAAATTATCTGCATTCTTTTAAATAATTTGTTTTGCTCTTTCTGCATTCCCTATGGGGTACTTAAGCAAACAAGCAAAAACTAATTCCACATTTCTCTCAAGAGTGAACGGTATCAAAATAGTACAGCATGTTGCAGATGTCAGTTCAATATCTGTCAGGGAGAGTACTTTAGCAAGAATGTTGTCTTGAGCAATCGTAAGGAATGGCTGTGTGTTCCATTACCGTTGTTGACTGTTTTCGAATTCTGCTTCTCTGGGACTGCTTTTCTCATGTCACAACTGTGCATTTGTCCATTTGTTCATTTAATAGAATTGTGATGTATGTGGAGATTTTAAAGAGGCTAAAACATACCTGCTTTTTTTGGCATGGCAAGGTTTAGGCTGAAAAGAGTTAACACCAGCTTCCATGTTGCAAAGAGTTGTCAAGAAATTCTAGAAGTGTATGCTGTCTCTTATGTTTTAACTGAATTTTTTTTAATTATGTGATTAAAGACAAGCACTATGCCAACCATACATTACACACAGCCCCTCTGTGGTTCTGTATTTTTATTAATGAGCAGCTTAATTTTTTAAAAACAAAAAATCTTCTTGATGCAGCCCTAGGGCCAGAAATACAAGTGGGATTATTATGAAGTACCTGAAGTATATGGCCTTAGCACTGCATATTATACAAGCCCGTATAGCAAGCTTAAACCTAAATTTGTGACAGTTGATACTCTTATTACATTTCAACTCATTTCATTTCAGCCACAGCGCCCTGTGTTTGCTCATGAAAATATACACAGTGGGGGGGAACCGTAAGTATTTAAATCTACTCAAATTCTTATCTAAATAAATAGTATCAAGTTTCTGATTTCATAAAGAAGGAATACTAACCATCTGAAGCTGCATCCACACTACAGAAATAATCTAGTTTGGCACCACTTTAACTGCCTTGGTTTAGTGCTGTGGGGCTTTGGGAATTGTAGTTTATTCTGGCACTAGAGGTCTCTGACAAAGAAGGCTAAATGTCTCACAAAACTACAATTCCCAGGATTCCATAGCATTGAGCCATGGCAGTTAAAGTGGTGTCAAACTGGATTATTTCTGCAGTGGGGATGCAGGCTAGGAAGCGATCTGTCAAGGTGGCTTGTACTTCCATCTAGTATTATGCTATATTGCATTGCATGGGATAGAGATAACATCATGAAAGGCTTGGAATTGGGCTCTCCCTACTTCAGTTTAGGATTTTCCTGATTATCATTGACTCACACATGGACCCATGACCCATAACACCATCCATGAAAAGTGCTTCCAACTATATATGTAGGAGAGGGATGAAGAGAGTTTAACTCACTGGTCATGGGGTGGAAAGGAGAGGGTTGCAGTTCTGCTGCACTGGATGTAAAAGTCAAGCATCAGATAGGTCAGTATACTGTTGGATTTTGGCTACTGGAGTTACGCAAGTAGTGCACTTCATTGCATTGCCTCCTTTATTCAGTAGCACTAAGTTTTGTTGTAAGGCTTTTTGGTTGAGTACTATGAGTTTTCTAAAACTACGTTTCATTGCTGCTGAGAACAACTTTACAGTCTCTGCTGTAATTCAAGCACACAGAAGGAAATGTGCTAATTAAGCTCCTGTATTAAATACTGGGGGATTTCTTAGCATTTGCAGTCAGCTTCCAAATTACAGATCATACTCACTTTTCATAATTATTCATCCTAGAAATGATAGTTTCTATATTAATTAGGACAGGGAGTGCATTATCCTTTGGGATTTATGCAGTAATACTCAGTATGAACATTCCAGATTGATGTGGTGGACACAGTGAATCAGAGTAGGAAAAAGACAAGACCTTATTTTGCAAAAGATACTGTACATATTCGACTATATATTGAGAAATTTAAATCTATGGATCAGTGCTGGCATAGGAGTTGAGGTTGGCCCACCCAGCTTGGGGAAGAAGGAAGGAGGAAGCAGATGCTGCCAAAAAGGCCCTAGGACCCACCTCATGCCAGGAGGAGTTTTCTGGATTGCTTTTTAACCATCCTCTACCTCACCCTTCCTAGTAGCCCAGTCTGGGGTGATCACTCTCAGGGACCACTGGGGAACCCATGTGATGGTGGGGAGCCAACCCAGAAAACGCCTTCTGGCATGAGTCACACACAGCAACTGCTCTAGGGCAAGGTTTTCAAACTTTTTACCCTTGTGACCCCCTTTACATCTACAAGTGGATGTCATCCCCTGATATAGATGTCACACACCTAACGTAGTACATGAATGAAAGTATTTTATTTGTTAGGTATGTGTGTTTTCATTCACATCCTCTTCCCTTAGGCAGAATCTTGAGGCACCCTTCTTGTCTTTTTCCCCTCCAGCAGAACAGAAAAGGTTTGAGAAGCAAAGGAGGAGGGATCAGGGTCTCCAAGTTGACCAACTCTCATGCCTCGCCAAGAGGTCCTGCCCCATCATTTGAGAACCAGTGTTCTAGGGCCTTTTCGACAGCCCTGGCTTCCTCCTTCCTGCCCTCACCTGAGCCTTTCTATCATCCCCCAGACAAATGTTCAGCTTTATTTGGAGGCAGCCACACAGTCCCACCTTTCAAGGCCTGCCCTGAGCAGAATGGCACCAGCAAGGGCACAGAGGAGGAGGAAGAGGGAACCAGCCAACCCAGAGGGTCTACCTGTCCCACTTGCCTTTTTGTGCAGACACCTGTAGAGGGAGGGACAAAATGGTGGACACCTCAGGAATTACTTTGGCTACTAATTTCCCATTCCCATCTAGTAAATGGGGGAATACATGGGAGACATGGGTTAAAAAACTCAAGAGCTTTACTTGAATGCACACTGTTTCCTGCCCCTCCTCCCAAAGAAACTATGCCAGCACTTTCTCACAACATCGGGGTGATGAGAGTAAGGGGGAAAGGACATGTCCATGATGACTACAAACTTGCAAATATGGCTCCCCAGACACCCACGCCTGAGGAGAAGCCATGGAAACTGGCTACCACCTCCTGTCTGCCTATTCCTCACCAGGCCTCCTGAACCTGCTCCTCTTCCTACCCTTCATCCCCCCAGCCCTGCTAAAGCACAGCTTCACTGCTGTCATGACCTTAACAACAACAACAAGCCATTATTCTAACACGGCTTTAGCTTTGGTGCTTTCCTAACAGAGAAATCATCCTCTTGCCTGCCACCTTCCTGCCTTCCACTGGGCAACCAAACATGAAGGTGTTTTTCCGTCAGAAAACAAGTGGAGGGGTATTTCTCTTCCCCTTTCACTGAACCCCTGTAACACTTCCAGCCTCTAGTCAGGTGCAAATACCCTCATCCCTGCCCCAAATATGGGTGCCCAAACAGTCACATGTACATCATGGGCACCTCAAGGGCAAGAGTGGCACCTTCAACAGCAGTGGGCACGGATGGCACCCACTCACTTCCCCTAAGTTTTACCCTCCACTTATCCACAGGTATATCAAAATCTATAATTTTGACCCCCAAACTTGCCCTCAGCTTATACGTGAGGTTGAGTTATATACGAGTACAGTATACATGGTAATGACTTGGATGAAACTTTTAGAAACTGAATTTTAGATGACAATGCAACTTGCAGTTCGGCAGGCTATATTGATTTCACATCATCAAGAAAAGGGGCCAATTCAGATCAAGTCCCACTCATCCCAGTTCATTTTATATTAACAAACATGAATATGAATATGGGAAAGAAGGAAAGCTTGGTAAAGAAGAAAAATTCTGTCCTTAGGAAGTTTCCAAAACAAATCTGTATAGTTAATTTGGATGCCATAACAGATTGTGCATATCCGAACCAGGCATTGTGTTCCCAACCAGACACTGACTAGATCCAAATCTGCTATCACTGAATGGTGCACTTCTGAGCAAACATTGTATCATATAGGGCTGCATCTCTGCTTAATACCAAGTTCTTGGTTTTGAGATGGGTTTCTGCAGCTACTTCAGCCTGCTAGTGGTTGGGACAAAAGCTGTCTTTTTCATGCAAAAAGAAGAAATTCTGTCCCTGGGGAACTTCTAAAATAAATCTATGTAAAATTAGTGAGATTAATATGCATTAAAAATATTATTCTGATCACATCTCTCCATCCATATGATGTTAACTATATTGTCTTGCTTAGAAAACAAATGTGAAACTGTAGCAACCTTATCAATTTTGCACTGAAGCCAGAGTACCTTAAGCCTTTTACCTCCACTTGATGTCAAGAAAAATATTTTTCGTCCATGTGAAATAAAATTGATTTAAATATCTCTTGTACTGCACCTGAACTAGGTTGTGACTCAGAGACTGGATATGTTTAAACTGAACAAATATTTTTTGATTTTTCTATGCATATTCTCTGTGCATCTCTTGGAACAATTGACAGCACTAAACATAATCTGATACCCAGTTTACCATAGATGTCAGAAGCAACAGATGCATAAAGAGAACAAATCATTCATACAAGACAAAAATAACTTGCACTTTATTTCATGTAGAATCAGTGTTTTTATACTGTTCTCAACACTGAGTCCACACATAACATTTGCATTAGCAATTGAATTTAAACTTGTTAGGGATCTGTGAGTGCATATTCTGCATTTTCTGAAATTCAAATGTACATGCAAAGTGGGTCATCAACTGACACATTATCCAGAATAAACCTCTACTTATGAGGAAACATGTGTTCAGTGAGGCCAATCACAATTCCTTAGGCATATCTGTATTTCCAAATGTGCTTGCCACTTAACATTTTCACATCTACACAAATGCTTTATGGGTATTTCCCATAATGCAGCAAAAGGCCAGATCCAACTACTATTGAGCCTGCTTGACAGTGCTCAGGCGGCTAATGATACAATTTTAGCTACAACCTTTTTTGTATTATTAATAGAATTTCTCGGTATCTTAACTTTATACATTAATTCCTTACTATAGTTCTGTGCAATATGCATGTTAAAAAAAATCAGAAGTATAATGTATTGCACAATTTAGTTTTGCACCTTTTTTCTTGTGAGTCAAATTAAGTCTAATTCCCCAGTCCAGATTATTTGGATTTAATGAATTTAAGATGAATTGAATTCAGATATTCTGCCTAACTAGATTATAGGTTGCTGGGAAGGAAGTCCTTTTCTGTGTGGTTTCATTTTGCATAAATTTCATGAGTAGCTTTGTTTGTTTGTTTCTCCTCAAAGAACTAATGAACAAGCTTCTCTAGCTCAGTGAACATTCAAAGTGATGAGGTTTTTTTCTTTAAATGCATCCATTTGTCCTGTTTAAGGTTTCAGGTTCTGTATAACTATACTCCTAGGAACGAAGATGAGTTGGAGCTCAGAGAGGGAGATGTCATTGATGTGATGGAAAAGTGTGATGATGGATGGTTTGTGGGTATGTTTATTTTAAATTTAGTTGTGCTTCAGGCTATATGTACTACTTCAGTGGCTGCATTGCTAAATGATCTGTTTTTTAAAAATATATATATGGCTAGCAAAGTATACCTAATGTGATCACAGCAGTGCTGCTGTCTTCTGAAAAAAAACCTTAAATTTATTTCATGCCTTTGAGACAGAATGTGTATTTTTGAATCTCCTCATATACACCATATGTAACCCTCTCATCCAAAGCAGAACTCCCAGACAAGGCCAGCTCTAACTTCATTGCAGTCAGGATACAAGCAGCAGGATCCCAAAATGCAACCCTGCCTTTTCGTACACATTTCCTTCTGAATATAACCAGAGCTTGCAAACATTTACCATTAATGACTGATGCTTGTAGAATCCTCCAACCAGTCTAGTCAGTGGCCATGCTGGTTAGAGATTCTGGAAGTGGTATTCCAAAAGATAATTCCCATCCCCAAAGCTCAGGTTTTAGCACCGTGTCTGGCAACATGGCAGATTTAGGGCCCTTAGCAGAAGAGACTCATTGGCAAAATACGTACTCTGAGTGAGGGCTAGCCATATTAGAGGCAGTGTACATCCACTTTTCTGTTTCTGATTGACAAATACCTTATTTGAACATGAAGTACATTCCTCTAAATGCCATTTTACTACAAATTTGGCAGCATGCTGTGCCCTGTAGTTCCCAACCCATTGGTCTGGACCTTGGTAAGTCCTTGATATCTCCGCTTGTTAAGCACTGCTTGCCATAATGGGCATCCCCATAAAATTTGTTAGAGAAGCATCTCACATATAGACATGGAATAGCCCATTCCACTTCTGTAAATGCAGATCCCCTTCCGTCTTTAGGTGACCGAGTGAAATAAAATGCTTTGGCAAGGTGTTGCTGTGTATCAGTCTCGGCAGTAGGGAAAAGAAAGTCGAAAAACTTTCTATTAACAGATATATAATCTGTGCCCAGGCAAAAGAATCAAGACACTGACACCTACACACACACACACACACACACACGAGGTTGAGTCTCCCTTAGCCAGAATTCTGAAATCCATAGTGACAGCTTTGTTTTCTGTTCATTGTATACTGAAATTGTTTCCTGCATAAAATTATTTTAAAACACTGTGTATAAAATTACCTCCAAGCTATGCATATAAGGTGTATACAATACATAAATGAATTTCATGTTTAGACTTGGGTCCCATTTCCAAGATATTTCCTTATGTATATGCAAATATTTCAAAATCCATAAAACTCCAAAATCCAAAAAGAAACTGGTCCCAGGCATTTTGGGTAAGGGAAACTCAACCTGTATGACCATTTGATTTTGCAGTTAATCCCTGACATAAATCCTAATCCAGAAAATGTATGACAGGAGAAGAACCAAGTATGTTGCTAGAGATTTGTCTGAAGTTACACTGCTGAAGAAATGAGCTACATATTTAGTGTGTAAAGTCTGCTTGTCTCTTGAGCACTATGAGCTACTCTTATGAAAACCTCTATGCTACCTCTGAATCGAGCAAAATTCTCCATATTTCATGCTTAAAGCTTCTTAGCAATTGAATTCCATTCCAGTCCAATACGTTTCATGTTTTCCAAATGATGTAGCTTTGAATATGCTAATGAATATCCTAAAATGAAATGTAAAGGCTATCGTATGTAAAGGCTAGAGAGTAATACATTACTACTGCTGTCATGTTTCACTTATTACTTCTACTTTCAGGAACCTCCAGAAGAACAAAATTCTTTGGTACTTTCCCTGGAAACTATGTCAAGAGGCTGTGAAATGTTGTTTGTTTGGTTTTTATCCTACTTATTTATGCTGCATCTCTGCAACACATCTGCATATAAAGCTGCTAGAAAACATGCTCCACCAGCCTTCTGTTTTCCTGCTTTGCAATTCCAGGTAGAAGTCATCTAGTTCATCTCCACCATCCCATCTTCACCCTTCTGCCAGCAGTATTACTGTAACAGCTATGACTGGATAGCTGAGCTTTTATGAAACAAGAGGAATTAGTCCAACTTCTAGTGTATCTTTTTTGTGTATTTATGTCTGCTCCCTACCAATTTGAAGCACACATATAAGAAAAAGCTTGATCATAACACTGCAAGGAATTACCAATATTATTTTGGGCAATCTGGTCATAACGTCCTTAGGAAAATTTCTTATCTTCTTTCACCTCGTGTATAGCAGGTTGTGGTCTGCGTTTTAACTTTTTGTTAGTTTTCACATTCTTTTAAAGTTCAGCAGTGTGTGTTGCTTTCACTTTGCTGTTTCACAAGTTTGCCTGGTTTTATCCATTTGCAAAATAAGATAATTACTCAAAGAGATGGTTTCCGTACCCTTGCATGTTTCAGCATATGCAGAGTGGTTGTAAAACTTCAAGCAGATATCATCCAAAAAATGATGTCTACTAGGATACTTGCTAAGCCATGATTCCCAGCTGGATCTGTTTTCATAAAACTTGGGCAAGTGAGGAGAGGATCATAAATTGGTTAAACATCCTCCCCTTTTTTTTCCTTCCAAATAAGAGCAGCTTCACATACGAATGATATGTGCAAAGAAGGAAGCATAACTTACACTTCTGTATCTGCACATATTATTATTTGAAGTGGAAAGATACACATCTCCCAATCCTGGGATGTCTCTAATAAGGATAATGTGCAAATGAAGTCATATCTTAGTGATGTGAACAAATTCAGGAATGTAAGAAGAGTATTCCTAACTGGACAGAGACATGTGTGCTTCTCTGTCCAGGGAGAAGTGGATTTTCCCAGCACAGTTACAGCATATCTCTCTCTTTAATGTGAGATTCTGCAAGTCCCTACTTCCTGCACGTCCCAAAAAGAATGAGTCCTGTATTTGTACATATCCTTATCATCCAAAGGAAACCATGTTTGCTGCTTGAAAAACAAAAATTCTGGGAAACTACAACCATTTGTAATGTAAGTCAGCAATGAAACTGTCCTCTGCTGTATCACAAATACGTTGTGACAACAAAGTAACAAAGTCTAATATTCAATTTTCTTTTATCATATGAAGTTTCAGCAAGGAAAAAAATAGTAATAGTTTTATTGTAATAAAGTCACTTGGGAGGGGGGAGCAGAAATCCATAGAAAGTAATATGTATGCAATTACTTTGGTACATGTGTTCGCACATAAATTTTAACAAGCCTGAACTATATTTTCTTTCTAGCAATATTACAGTAAAGCAAAGAAATAAAAAGGCACAAGCATGAAAACAGGTACATGTGGATGGGTTTTTATCTTTGGATTAGTGTGAAATATTTGAACACAATGTTTGATGTATGCAGCATACAGGCATAAATAGTGTATGATGGAAAATACATGACTTTCTATGTCTATGGCTTTACGTAAAGCAGTCCATATTTGGTTTTGCTGGCACCTTATAGAAGGCAACAAAACAAAAGCTTTTACTGCATTTCTCTTGTGGTAAAGGACAGATCTTGCAAATTTGTAGTTTGTAGCATTTTGTACATACGTTTGCTTTTTTTTCTTTTTTTTTTTTGTACAGAGCCATTTTACTGTTGATTTTTTTTGGAGGAAAAATCAAGTTATGTATTTGATCTTCAAGCTACCCCTTCTACTAATAAAACATCATCTTGTTTTCTTTCCTCCCCCCTCCAATGTATAAGCACATTTGGATAGTGCAATTCTGTAAAATAGGATTTGATGCAAAAGTTTTATGAATTATAATATGGTTTTACCTGCCAAATCTTTAAAATTGTACATATGTCTTTATTATGGAGAAATGTCAATGAGACAGATAAAGAAACATCTTTGTGCAACATACCTTTATTACTGCAAATTTCATGGCAAAAGCTTTATATTTCAAAGGCTTTCCATTATAAACTAGATGTGCATGCAGCTTTGCTGTGAAATACTTATCTTTGATGCCATTTATGATGGAAGACTTGTATGTCTGTTGCCTGTGATATTTAAGAAGAAGCACTGTTTCTACTCTGTTATCTGATTTTAATAGAACAAGTTTTTTCATACCTGGCTTTCAGGTAAATTGACTTTGAATTCTTACATGCAAAGGGTCTCTGTGGTTTTTTTCCTTGAATAGACTTCTAATAAAATTTGCTTGGAGTATGTTGTCGTGTTTTCTTATCATCCATACAGCAGTGCAGCAGTGGAAGTCATGTAACCTCCTGATGTTATTATGCTACATGTCACCAATGGAGTTTATCAGACGTTGGAAATGGAAGTATAATCCAATGGCAATCCGAACGCAATCATGGGGTTTCACGTTATTGCGAATTAAAGTGTCTCACGCAATTTCGGGCAAAAGGGAAGTCATTCCGAACACAAGCATGGGTTTCACTTTATTGCATATTAAAGCATCTCATGCAATTTCGAGCAATGGGGGGTCATTTTCGGGTAATGGGAAGTCATTCTGAACACATTCCGAATGCGATTGGAATTCACATAAATTTGCTAAACTAACAAATTCACGTGAATTCGAACTGGCTCCATACGAAATAAAGAGAAATTCCTCCCGTGTGATAAACTCCAATAACAAAGAATGCTGGAACTCTCACCAGCAATATCCGGAGGCTTGCATCATTTCCACCCCTATGTTAGAGCATCACATATTTAAGTGTAATTGTTTGGAATCAAAAGACTGTGTGACAATAGGGTTGCCCTAAGTAAAAAATGACTTGGAGGCACAAACAACAAAAGGGGGCATATCATGGAGAAAGCAAACACTCTTTTTTATCAAGCCACTGGAATAGGTAACTATCTCTCAGCAGTGTGGCAGCTGGGAAGATGATTATATAGTTAGAATAGTATTGTATGCTCACACCCTTTCCCTTCTTCGCTTAGTTTATTTGCTACAGGAAAGAGGTTACCATTTCAGAGATTCCTTTCCCATGGGAGGAAGGGTAAAAGCAATATGGGAGGGATGGGGAGGAACAGACAGAAAGGGAGAGAGAAGGAAATGGAGGTGAGGAAATCTTTTCCTTTAATTATCCAAATGTGTGAGCATAAAGAAAATTACTAAGAAATTTATTGTAGCTCATCCAAAATAATATGAAAAATCACCCAATCACACTCCCATTCAATTCCAAGACTCACATTTTTCATTTCTGTTGCTGCAACATGGGCTTCACAAAGTTCGGTCTTCTTTCCTTCCTTTTCCCCCCACTCTTCTCCCCCAGATTGGCAACAGAGCCATGTGTTGCATTTCCTCCAGTCTTGGTACTGCTTTTCCTAAGCTAGCAAGATTTTCTTTTTACTGACTTATAACAGGCTGCTACCACACAGTTTGACAACTCTTTAATTAAAGGCTCCATCCTAAGGAATCCTGGGATTTGTAGTTTGTTGTGGCACCAGAGCTCTTTGACAGAGAAAGCTAAATAGCTCCCAAAACTACAAATCCCAGAATTCGATAGCATTGAGCCATAGCAGTTAAAGCGTTGTTAAACTGCATTAATTCTGCAGTGTAGGTGCAGCCAGAGGGAGAGGTAACCGTTTTAACTCATTTGTTGCTAATGAATTCTAACCGATTACAGTTGCCCTTCCTTTCTCCCGGACTTGTCGTCTGCGGTCTTGAATATTCACAGAGGGGCGACCTCCATTATTTTTAATGGGGCATGCCAAAATGGCTTTTGAACCATGTGTCACATATCTGCAGAAAATTTGGAGGCATAAAGAGGTGATTAACCTGGTCAAATTTCGGGCAGGTAGCTTCAGCAGCTGTAAATTGTTTGGATTTTTTATTTTTTTTAATGATTTTTAAAAGCTATTGACTGTTCATGCTTGGAAATGCATTTTTCTTTCCTCCTGTCACTGCCCCCACTTGGTTTGGGGTACTTTCCTACAAGACATAAAGGGATCCTACACTCTACATCTGAAGACCTGCATCAGAAAAAGCAAGGGCAATGTAAGAGACAAGCACCAATCTTCAGATGCTTCTTGCTTTGTGAGTCAGGGTGGCAAGGTTTGTTAAAGTTTAACTTATAAACAGATGTGATGGTGGTAACAAAATGACCGCTTACTTGAGGAATGGGTCTTCTGTAGCATTACAGAGAGGATCATGTAGAGACACTGAACCGATGCTTCTCCCTGGACATTTCTATACTTGTTCACATCAGGGTGAAAATTACGTGGGCTCCATGAGACTCCTAGGGCCATTTTTAAAGCCCCTGGATTCCCCCCAAGTGCCACCCAGCCAGTGGAAACAACAATCTCCTTAGGAGTGGCAATTCTCATTTTTAAAAAATCCCCAAAGGTATTTTACAAACCCAGACATGGATTTGGAGACACTTCTGATTCGGGTTTGGACAGCTGGTTTGACCAATGGTGGTCTTGGTGTGTTTTGAAAATTGGCTTCCAGCTTGCTTGCACTCTTACTAGCAATTCTGTAAACTGCTTTGAACAATTGTGTTTTAGGGCTCTTCCTGGAAATCTCATTTTATACAAGTTGTACTTTGAGATCAGCCCTCTATGCCCCCAACCCATTCATACAAATAGTCAGATGGAGTCCACTTGGGTTATGAAACCAGACTTTTTATTATTATTATTATTAGAGTTCAGAACATTGCACTAGACCCCATCTGAATTTGGCCATTTTAAATGAGTTGAATCATTTCAACTCACTTCAGCTCTTGTTACAATCCCAAATCCTACATGCAACAGATGAGTGTTGTTTTTAAATCACCATAATGGCAAGAACTCTCTTCAGGTTCCAGAGGCCAAGATCTTATTTAATAAAGACACCCAGGAGGAGGATAGCTGCCAGACAAGCAGCAGTACAATGAAGTTTGCTACACACACAGCCAAGCCAAGCCGTAGGAGTTTGGATTGTGGGGGGTAAGATGTACCTCACTTTGTCCAGCTGTTGTTTTGTATCCAGGGAAAAATGTCTGAAGAGGTACTGGATTTGTTGCACCATCTTAATAAAAGAACGTATGGTGGTGTCACCTTGGGTTATGCTACCCTAAGAAAATTTGAGAATATCCTAATAGTTTGTAAAGGTGGAAGGGAGGAGGAGTGGGGGAAAAAGAAAGTAGCAGCACCTTTGAGACTAACTTTTTTAGTTTAGCACAAGTTTTCATGGCTATAAAGCTACTTTTTCAGATGCAGTACAGAGTGATATCCAGGCTGCAAGATATAAACTTTATTATATCGAGTATATTACAGTATATCATAAAATCTGGATATCACTCTGCAACATCTAAAGATGTTTTTCCCCTTGCCTGCCCCATTCCTACCTCCTCTTTATTCTGCAAGAGACCAACAGGATTACTGCTAATATAATGGCAGGTTTAAGGAGATTTAAAGTCTATTAAACCATGTATCTCACCAGTGAAAGTGTACTACAAGATAAAGTATTATCACAAAAGGGCAGGGGGATACCATTTGCAGTATCTCACTGGCGTTGGTTTTATCTTTCATTCTGCATTTCAAACCCTACACTGCAACGTGTCATCTCATTTTCTCCAGAAATAAATCTTGGATTCATCTGCATATGTAGCTAGTATGCTTTTTGTAGTTAGCCTTCTGTAGGAGAAATGAAAAATAGCTGCTCGTGCTTCTTATTTCTTACTGATCTCTGTGTACATTCTCAGTCAGTGGTTCTCACATTAGTGGGGAATTTTGAAGCTGACTGAGACATCAGAATGAATACCATAGATAATACATTCACAGCACCCTACTGAAAAGAAAATATGGCTTTCAGTAGAAGAATCCACACACCGTTCAACACTCAGATGTAATCCAGCTGCTGGAGCACCAGTCTCAGCAGAACCTGCCCTATAATTATCTGAAAATGCTCCCAAAATTATATCCACTCCCCAAAAGATATAAACCCCCTCAGAAAGGAAGTATCAATTGCCTGATCTCACCTGAATGATCTTTACCTTACACATTTATCCATTTCAGGAGGAGAAGGAGGAGGTAGTGGGAGGGATAACAATAGGATTATCGGTACACCTTTGGCAAAGGGAGGCACACAAAAAGTAGATTAGACTTTATTGATAGGTCTGAGTGGTTTTCAGTGGCTCAGGACTTTATGACACATGGATTTAAACTGCTTTTAAAGTTTTAAAACTTTGGCCTTTGGCTCACTTACTGCCCGACACCATCTCCGTCTTGTCACTACCTTCGTCTTGCCACTACCTCCCAAATGTAGTTACATCACATTTTGTTATTAACAGTAAAACCTATCAGTAAGAACCCAAATGCACTGTTAGTCCCATAAGTCCCCAGATTTGATAGACTGGTGTCAATGTCTCTTCCCTGTTTCTTTATTCCCAGTTTTTTCCCTATTTAACCTTTTTTATTTTACCTTAAAAGAAAAAGAAAAAACATTATTACCACACCTCTGGAATTATGTTTTTTAAAGAACAGTGTTTTTATTTAAAATCCTGAAAGGCACTCTGGTTTAGATATATGGCAGGGAGGCAGAGTTTGGGAAGAGTGCCGAAGAGTGTGCGAGGTCCCATTTGTGCTATTGTGAAGACGTGTGAAAGGGAATGCTTCAAAGGTGATATATATCCAGTTCCCCTTACTAGCATTTGCAGTGAGAATGGGGCTTGTGTGATAAACTCCGTAGGATGAATTTCTTGCCCCTAAAGTAGCCTTGTCAAAGTAGCCTTGGACTATTGTTCAACAGCAACATCAAAAAATGGTTCAGATTCCAACTTATACTGGTAAAGTTCGGTTTGGTCAAAGGGCAAAACCAGGAACAGTATTTTGTGTGAGAGAGAGAAAGAGAGAGAGAGAGAGGTGGAATCTCAGTTCTGATAAGAAAAACAAGTTCCTGGCTAAATTTAGAAGCACCCAGTTCCTTAATTCTCTGGCCTGGGTCTGACTTGTTAGCCCCAACTGCAGAAAACCCATTGAATTAATTATTTAATTGGTGAGTTCCAGCTCACAGTAGGATTCAATTCTAAGGATGAATCCACATTGTCAATATAATCTGGTTTGACACCACTTTGATTACATGGCTCAAGCGCAGCTCTGGCGCCACAACAAACTACAATTCCCAGGATTCCTTAACATTGAGCCATGGCAGTTAAAGTGGTGTCAAACTGGATTATGTCGGCAGTGCGGATGCAGCCTTAGTCTATTTGTCATGGCTTTGTGTGGCACTCTAGAGGGTGTGTATAAGCGTTACTGCAGGACAACAGAGATATTCCCCCTCCCCAAAAAATTAATATATAGGTAAAGCATGCATAAAATATATACACCGTTCTTGTGCATTCGTTGATGGCATCCACTTGATTTCCCTTCCCCTCCCCAAGCTAAACATCCAGAAAAAGAACAGAAATGTCTTGAGTCAGTCAACTACAGGTGTTCACTTTAATTTAAAATAAAACTGTTAAGAATGTTGTAAATGCTCTCAAGCTGGGAACTGGTCCAAGCTTTTTCTATTTCTCTACTTATACTGTTTAGGTAATTAAGGGCTTTTAAGTTCATATTGTAAAAAAATATAGCTATTAAACTAATATGAGTAGATTTAGTAGACAGAAGTTAAAAAGAATCTTTTTATAGAAAAACTGGCATATTAGAAAAGGCTCTCATAAATTATGGCTCTCCAGACATTTTGGATTACAGTTCCCAGTATCCCTACCCATTCCCTATGCTGGCTGATGCTGAAGAGTACTGTAGCCCAAAATATCTGGAAGTCAGTATTCCAGTAGAACTGTATATTTGACTTCAAGGAAAGAGGAGCATTACCGCTTATGTCCGGTCTGAGTCATGTGTAAGTAAAACAGAGGTTTTGTAACTAAAACGGAAGTCCTTACCTAAAATGATGTGCATTTTATAGATGCCTACTTAATAAAATGTATTTTTGGAAATATGATCAGCTTCTATTACGATCTATCCCTAGCCCGTGTTCATATCCTATGTACTTCCCTTCCTCTCTCTCTTTTTCTCTCTTTCATTGTTGTTTCTTTTCTTTGTAACCATAATAAAATGCAATACAATAAAGGACTGTTTGGCCACCAAGATGTTGCTGGATTGCAATTCCAATCAGCCTTAGCATAGCCTTTGATCAGGGAAACTGGGATATGCAATCCAGCAACATCTGGAGGTCCACACATTCCTCATGCCTGAGGGAAGTTACAAAATCCCTGCAATCCTCCCCTCTGAAAGTTTAGTTAGCATTATTTGTTCAGATTTCTGTCCTCTAATGTTATCCCCAAAAAGTGTACAAAAGGATAAAGAGTAAGATAAAGGTTTACTTGTGGTTAGTTGTTGAAAATCATGTTTCTTGTTCTAAGCTCTCAAGAATGAGGTGGAACAAAAGGGTTACGTTATCACATGACGGATTTTCCTAAGCTCTCGAGAATGAGGCGGAACGAAAGGGTTAAGTTATCACATGAAGGGTTTTCAATAAAAATGCCATTTTCTACTTCTGCGAGCGTGTGCGTGTGCACTACGTGTGAAATGGCTTGAGCCTAAGGAGACATTTCAGCTCGGAGCCACTGAACCCGCCATGCCAACGTGCAGAGAGTTAAGGTAAGAGGGCTATGTATACTCTGCACTTCCGCACAAGCTCGGTGATAAGTGCTGATTCCCGGATCTTGTGCGCCTTGTGGCATGTGGAGAATGTCATCTGTGATAATCCCCAGCGGAGCAATGTCATATCTAATCTAGGCTCTGATGCACAGTGGTTTCCCCTGGAGCAAAAAAACAGCCCTCCGTCGCTGGAATGGCACTGAAGAACAGTCGTTGATTGACAGCACGGAACGTGTTAAGTTTCTTTCTACTTTGCATCCTGTGAGATGGTCAGCAGCACATTTTGTCCCAGGATAGCTACACGGTGACCCAGATGCCAATGCAAACTGCTGGGTTCCTTTTCTGGAGGCAAGACCCTGTCGGCTGGCAAAATCTTATTTTTATGAAAGTGAACAACCACAAAAGAGTTGTTGCAATGCAATGGCTTAAGAGAGTGGGCCTAAGGGCACCTACTGTCAATCTTAGCTCTTAGCTCTGGGCAGTACATCCTCTTACTTGGTCTTTGCCTTTCATCTGTAAGATGGAGATAACAAGACTGGCTACCTTGTAGCTTTACAATCCCGTCTGATCAATATATTAAAATCTTCTTAACAGGGCTGCCTGTTTGTGGCTGATGTGAATCCTGGTTGGTGGGGTGTCCTATTTTGTCCTATTCCTCACTGGTGGAAGGGGGCTAAGAGACATCATTATTCAATATACCACTCTCCAGCATCTCTAATCTCTTCTTAAGTTGGTGGGGCCACCTGGCTTCTATTGTGGGTTTTGAGGGAGCATTTTTATTGCAAAGGTGCCACAATTGTAAATGGGAATACCAATATTCACCATGCCAGATGTCTGGCTTATGTCATCATAAATACTGAACAAAGTGCCAGCCAGGTGCTGTAGGCTTTATTTCAGAGGAAGGAACTGATAAAACCACTTCCGAGGATTCCTGGCCTAAGAAAACCCTAGGGAATTCATGGGATTGGCATAAATCAGCCAGTGACTTTAAGGCAGGTACACACAGACACACAGTAACAACGTAGCTCCCAATCTGTAATGCTGCATTTTTTCCCCCAGTTTTCCCAAATTTTTTGGTTTTTAATGGCAGGCAGGGGGACATGAAAAGGCGTTTTGCCCCATGGCTTGAAAATTTCCAGAAATGTTGCATCTCTAAAGGACCCTTTGAAAATTACCTGTTGTTAGGTTGTCTACTACATGGGTGGACTGCCACTACTTCTGGGACTTATCTGGTGTGACATACAGCAACACTTTGTTGGGAGCTGGGTGTAAGGCAGCCTAAGGAGCACACTGGAATCTGCCATTTAATTTCTTGCATCCCAGAACGAGGCTACATCATGGACTAGGGGGAATTAAAATGTGGAAACTCATCACAACCATCTGGTGTTCATCACAATGGGGCCAGAAATTAAATAAGGAGGGAGTGTTGGCATCTTTAATATGCCTCCTGGAGAAGTTACTTTAGGAAAACTTATTTTTGGACTACAGTTTCCAGAGTCCCACATTGGCGAGGAATCTGTAGCTGAAATCCAAAAAGGATCCTTTTTTGTCCTTTGCATCTGAGATGCTAGGGCCCAATGGCTGCCCAAGAATCGGCCGGAATGAAGTTAAACAAAATCCAGAGTTTATTTGCTTTCCAGCCCCTAGTCCTCCTGTTTACCTGAGAGAACATGGTTTAACAGGCTGTCTTTACAGCTGGACATAGCTTTCCATTTTCAGTAACTATGACTCACTGAGAGAAGCAAGAGCAATTCCGTCATTTAGACTTGAGTTTCCAGCCAGAGAAGGCCTGTGTCCTAGCAGAAGGGACTGTAATGTGAAGCAGGGAGGAAAACAAGCAGCACCGCAAAATGCTTCAGAACTCCAGCTGGTGTAAGACTTGCTAAAGATGTCCCCCTCCTTTGCTATCAAATTGACCCTGATTCATCAGTGGGTTGTGATTTTTTTTTTCCCCACTTGTGTGACATCTTTGAACAGGTTTGTATTACCCTATTCCTGCTTTCTCACATCTCTGTTAAGGGCCATAAGAAGTGAATGATTAGCACCTATTCATAACCTCAGGAAACTTTAGTGCACTCTGGCTGCGTTCACACTGGAGAAATAAACCGGTTTAAGTGCCATGGCTCAATGCTGTGAAATTCTGGGGATTGTAGTTTGTTGTGGGGTCCAGAGCGGAGCTCCGCTCCGCTCTGGGCCCCACAACAAACTACAATTCCCAGAATTTCACAGCATTGAGCCATGGCACTTAAACCGGTTTATTTCTCCAGTGTGAACGCAGCCTCTGAATTGTCTCCTTTTTAACAGCTGCAATGCTCCTAGACAGATTGCAGATTGCAAGCCTATGCTTAAATTAGTAGCTAGATGTGAAAGGCTAAAAGGAGACAAAAGCAAATTACATCCATTAACCCCAATCTGATGTAAGAAGATGTTATGTGAAACTAATGACTCAGGGAAATAGATGCATGCCGGTTGCATGCCGTTCAGAAAGCAATGTGTATGTGAATTCCACCGAGGTATGGATGTATATTGAAACAACAACATATCTCAGATGTAAATACATAAAATGCATCTACATAAAATCTGGGATAGGCAATTTGGGGTCCTCCAAAAGTTATTAAACTTCCACTCCCATCCACCGTACCCATCTCTGCAGTGTTTAGAGATTTTGAGATCTGCAGTCCAAAAGCATCTGGAGGTCAAGTTGCCCACTTCTGTAGCAAGACATATCCTGACTACTGCTGGGATATAATCAACTATCATGTCAATACAACAGAAAGCTTTAAGACTATAATTTCAAACAAATGGAAAGGCATTGGACAGAGTTATCAGCACCAGGTTAATCTGGCACCCGGTCCCTCTTTTTGAGAGTAACAATGTAAGAAGAAGAATATCCTAACTCAATATCCTAATAATCTTCTGCCTGAGTCAACTGCCTTGCACTTTCTCATATCAGGGCCAGCTCTGGATTGGATCTATAGCTTAAGACACTTTGCCCATCCTGGCATAAAGGCGGCTTACATGTGCAAATAATGGGAAGTTCCATAAGAACTTCTGACTAGAATCCTATACAATTTTACCTAAGGAAAACACAAAGTGCCTTTTACCCCAATATAAACAAGCATAAATGTGTGGTATGTGCTGACTTTAATGACAGGGGAAATTCTTTCAGCTCATTTTCCTTTGGATAATAAAATATAGATTCCTCAGCTAAGCCTTACACAGTGTGCAGTTTTACATCTGAAGCATACTAATTTTAATATTTTGTTCATTCTTATAATGTTTTTAACATTTCATGTTGTGCACCGCTCTGATCGTAGGAAGGGCGGTATACAAATAAAATTTTATTATTATTATTATTACTACACATATATATAGAAAGGGAGAGTGGATGATTCACAACCTGCAAGTAGAAACACTGAATCTCTGAAGAATGCTGTTCTGTATGACATGGACAGAGGTGCGTGGAACTTTATTTTGATTGGTTCAAAAGGTTTTCAAAAGTGTTTATATCCCAGAACAAATTCTCACAGTGCAAAGAGTGACCCAGGGACAGAGTGGCGAATATACTCTATGAACTTTTAGTTCACTAGCGAAGATATTATGAACCAGATACATCTTTAAAGTTATGCAGGATCAGAAACCAGTCGGGAAACGTTGCATTCCTAGAGGATTTAACAGGATAAGAACAGAATCTGACACCAAACGAAGCGTTTTGCTGCATCATAGCTTTCAAATGTGAGAGTTAAGCAGGTGCTTAAGTCTCTTTTATTTAAAAGTGCTTCAGTTTATCTGGATTGTGCCGTATTTTCAAATGTAGTATTTCCCAGACAAGTTCAAACAGTGTGCATTCCTCCTCATATCTTACTGCATTTTTCTGAAGTTGGGCAATAACCTTCTCAGCCAAGGAATGGATGCTGGGTGTCAATAGAGCTACACTTAATTCACCATCAGAAACTTCAGTTAGTGTTGCTGTGAGTGTCTCTTGCTTTGTGAATCAGTACTATATATCTTTCTTAAGTCTTGATATTTCTCCAAAAGCAGTTTGTATGTAGAGTCAATCTCTATTTCCTGCTTAATGTTCATGAGTGAATAATCCACAGTTAACTCTGGCAACTTTAGTTAATAACACAATTTAATTTATGCAACTTTAACCACTGAACTGACCATTTTAAAAACAACAGCATTCAGGTCAAATTATTTATTTATGATCAGGCATGTTAAGTTTTTATTGCAAGGTGCAAGCTGGAGTATCTGCCTCTACTGACAAGTTTATCATATACCCACAAGAAGGGAGTGAGTGGGAACTTGACTTTAATTTCACAATTCCCAGCTAATATAGCCAATGGACAGGGATTCTGAGAGATGAGATTCAAAACGTGGTATGGTCCAAAGGTTGAGAACCACTGGTTTCTGCCCCAAAACCATACGAAAGCCAGGACAAGGAAAAAGAAGGGAGAGAGAAAGGCAACTGTGGATGGGAAGACCTAAGAGGAGGCAGATAAGCCCCTGAGATTCTGCTAATGCTGGTTAGCTGTGCTACGTTACAAGAATGGGAACGGGGAAATAATTCACTTTATCTGTAGCAACATGAATGACTCCATATATCTCCACTCACTGGAAAGCCCAAGCATGACTAACTAGATACCATAGCTGCTAAATTTCTGGCTTGTATCCCATCCGTAGACTGAAAACACGCCACCATATTTGTCTTGCAGCTGCTGCTGTTTGTTACACAGACCAATAAACTCGGCCAACCTTTCCGCAGCAACAATGGCTAATGCGTCAAGGCACCCCTTTCCATGCAAGCGCTGCAGGCCTTCATTGAGACGTGAACGTTGCCCAACTGATAGCTCAGTCTAAGTCTACTAAAGCCCATTCTGAGCTGTGGAAATGCAAGCTGCAAATGTTGTAAGAAAGAGGAACAGCAGTGTTTGCAATGGAAGTGAGAAAACAAAAGGACTCCTCTGAGGGAGGTTCCTGTGCGAATATTAACTTTCAAATACAGTGAGCCCTTGGTATCTGCCTGGGTTTGGTTCCAGGATACACAAACACACATGGTTGATCAAGTCCCATTAAATGCAATGAAATGGTAAAATGATGTTCCTTAGATAAAATGTCAAAACCAAGGGTTGGTTTTTGTTTTGTTTTGTTTGTTTTGTTTTTTTGGAAATTTATATATTTTAAAAAATATTTCCAAGCCATGGATGGTTGAATCCATGGATACAGAGGGCCAATTGTATCTGATTTCTATAGTTTTGTTGTTGGTTTTTTGCTAGCTGTAAAAAACCTGTCTGCAAGGAAATGCAAGAGATCCTATATCATTGCTGAGTCCTGGATAAACTGACACCATGAATGGCCTCATCCCCTTTCAACTGATTCACTTCATCTTATATCAGAAATTAAATACACTACAGCCTGAATTGCAACACTGACCCATTGATTTGAATCAATAGGATTTACCAACATGTTGATTCACCATTCAACAATTGATTCAATGGGATTTATTCTAAGTGGGAATAACCGAGAGGGGTACAGAAGGTTTGGTTTGGTTCGAGGGAATTTTTACATTTCATGCCGTAGAGATACAATCTGTAAGTAACGTTTTAGGAATGTTGATGTTATAGAGAAAGCAGATATAAACATGCATGGCCTCTAGTGATTACTGCCCGTTTTAACAACATGCGCCACAGATGATGTGTTCATTTTTGGACATCACAACTTAAGAAGGCTATTGTCAAGGTGGAACAGGTGCAGAGGACAGCAACCAAGAGGGCAACTAATAGAGAACGGCTTAGGGAGCTGGGTATGTTTAGCCTGGTGAAAAGAATATTGAGTAGTAATAGAATCATAAAATCATCGAGTTGGAAGAGACCTCAAGGGCCATCCAGTCCAACTCCCTGCCATGCAGGAACACACAAATACACAATACACAACCAAAGCACCCCCGACAGATGGCCATCCAACCTCTATTTCAAAACCTCCACTACACTCCAAGGTAGGATTTTCCACTGTCAAGTAACTCTTACTGTCAGGAAGTTCTTCGTAATGTTTAGGTGAAATCGCTTTTCCTGTATGAATCCGTTGCTCTGGTCCTGTTCTCTGGAGCAGCAGAAAACAAACTCACTCCATCCTCAGTATGTTGTTGGGTGCCTTCAAGTCATTTCCAACTTATGGCAACCCTAAAGCAAGCCTATCAAGGGGTTTTCTTAGCAAGTTGCTTTGGTGGGGGGTTTGCCCTTGCCTTTCTCTGAGTCTAAGAGAGTGTGACTTGCCCAAGGTCAGCCATCCATGATTCAAACCCTGGTCTCCAGAGCCATAGTCCAACACTCAAACACTATGCTGACAGTATGACATCCATTCAAATACTTAAACATGGCTATCATATTTAATAGGACAGCCATATTTACGTATTTGCAGGGCTGTAACATTGAAGATGGAGTAAGGTTGTTTTCTGCTTAATAAACCAGTACACTAACCAATGGGTTCAGTTTCCAAGAAAGAAAGATTCCCAACTCAACATTAGGAAAAACCTCCAGAAAGCAAGAGCTGTTCAATAATGGAATCGACTGCAGGGCAAAAGGAGTGAGGATTCCCCTTCACTCTGGAGGACTTTAAGTTGGATGGCCACCTCTCAGCAGTGCCTTATCTGTATATTCCTATGAATCTATGGACCTTATCAGATGTCGGAAATTGGAAGTATGATCCAATGGCAATCCGAACACAATCATGGGGTTTCACGTTATTGCGAATTAAAGTATCTCACACAATTTCGGGCAAAAGGGAAGTCATTCCGAACACAATCATGGGTTTTACATTATTGCAAATTTCGGGCAAAAGGGAAGTCATTCTGAACGCAATCATGGGTTTTACCTTATTGCGAATTAAAGCATCTCACGCAATATCGGGCAATGGAGGGTCATTTTCGGGTAATGGGAAGTCATTCTGAACACATTCCGAATGCAATGGGAATTCACGTGAATTTGCTAAACTAGCAAATTCACGCCAATTCGAATTGGCTCCTTTCGCAATAAAGAGAAATTCCTCCCGTTTGCTAAGGTCCTATGGTTTCCAAGCTCTTTAAGAACCCCAGTTCTGATCTGTTCTCATACTCTGCAGCCTCCTCCCTTATCTCAGGATGACCAGGTTTCCTCACCACAAAAAATAGCCATACCAAGTACATTTCTGTTTCCCTTATCAGTGAACTAGCACTCCCTAAGTGGTTTACAATGTGTAAGCCATTTGCCCCCGCGACAAGCAGGATATTCATTTTACTGACCTACAAAAGGATGGAGAGCTGAGTGGACCCTGGAGCCCTCCAGGATTAAACTCACAACCTTGTATCTGTATGCCATTCTTCCCCAGCTGAGTAGTTTACTCTCAGGAAACCATATAAATTAGCCCAGCATTACTTGTTGCCCTCTAGTTTTTTTAGATGACAGCTCCCATCCTCCTCCACCCAATATGGGCAGTCCCCAAGGATTATGGGAGTTGTAATCCAAAATATCTGGATGGTGCCAATTTGGGGGGAAACTGAAATAGCCATTGAGCTACATCATCTCCTCTTTACTCCAGGGACTGAAATTTATACCTCCTTCAGGCTAAGCAAGTAACTTGCCACGAATATATATTTATCCCCACTTGTGGACTGTACTTTGTTCTCAAAGCGATGCCAGAACTCCTTCTGGTACTTTGAACAGTTGCTGTTGTCGACATGGTGCCTTGTCCTCCTTTGTGGTTAGGACACCTGGTTACCCTCAGTCAGCTTGAAGGATTGTTTGTGGTGCAATGGTTTGAGCGCTGGACTACGACTCTGGAGACCAGGGTTTGAATCCTGGCTCGGCCATGTAAACCCACTGGGTAACCCTGGGCAAGTCAAGCTCTGTCAGCCTCAGAGGATGGCCATGGCAAACCTCCTCTAAAGAAACTTGCCAAGAAAACCCCATTATAGGTCACCCTAAGTAACTCTGGGTAAGTCACACTCTCTCAGCCTCAGAGGATGACAATGGTGAACCCCTTCTGAAGAAACCTGTTCAGAAAACCCCATGATAGGGTTGCCATAAATAACCTTGACCAAGTCATACACTCTCAGCCTTGGAGGATGGCAATGTTGAACCCCTTCTGAAGAAACCTGCCAAGAAAATCCCATGATAGGGTCGCCTTAGGGTTGCCATAAGTAACTCTGAGCGAGTCACACTCTCTCAGCCTCAGAGCATGGCAAGGGTGAACCCCCTTTCAAGAAACCTGCCAATAAAACCCCATGACAGGCTCAGCATAAGGACAGGTCACACTCTCTCAGCCTCAGAGCATGGCAAGGGTGAACCCTCTTCTGAAGAAACCTGCCAAGAAAACCCCATGATAGGGGTCACCATAAGTAACCTTGGGCAAGTCACACTCTCTCAGCCTCAGAGGATGGACATGTTAAGGAAACCCCATGACAGGGTCACCCTGACTTTGGGCAGGTCACACTCTCTCAGCCTCAGAGGGTGGCCAGGGCAGACCCTCTTCTGAAGAAACCTGCCAAGAAGAACCACCTGAACCAGGGCTCCTCCATTGACCCAGTGGACTCTTATTCCCACCAGAGAGAGAGAGAGAGAGAGAGAGAAGGAGGGAGGGAGGGAGGAAGGGACTGGGAGGAGGAGGAGGGCCAAGAGATGAGGGGATAAGAAGAAGAGGAGCAGAGGAGGGAGGGAGGGACTGCAGGCAACAGGGACAGACAGCAGCCCAGCAGCAGCAGCAGCAGCCCCCCAAGGAAGGAGGACAGCTGAGGAGGAAGGAGAAGGAGAAGGAGAAGGAAGGAAAGAGGCTGAAGAAGAAGAAGAGAGGGTCAGGAAAGGGCTGGGGAAATGCCCCAAAACGTTGTCCTCCCAGGGCCAGCCCCCTGGGGCTTCAGGCTGACTGGAGGGACAGACTTCAACCAGCCCCTCCTCATCTCCAGGGTAGGTCCTTTCCTCCCTTTCCTTTTCCTTTCCTTTCTTTTCTTCCTTTCCTTTCCTTTCCCTCCCTCTTTCTTTCTTTTTTCTCCCTTCCCTTCCTTTCCTTCCTTCTTTTTTTCTCCCTTTCCCTTGCTCTCTCTCTCTCCCTCTTTTTCTTTCATTTCTTCCTTTCCCTTTCCATTCTCTTTCTTTTACTTTCTCTTCTTCTTTTCCCTTCTCTTTCTTTCTTTTTCTCCCTTTCCCTTCCCTTCCTTCCTTTCTCTTTCTCCCTTCCCTGCCTTCCCTTCCTTCTTTTCCTCTCTTTCCCTTTCCCTTTCCTTCCTTTCTTCATTCCCTCTCCCTTCCCTTCCCCTTCCTTTTTCCTTCCTTCCTTCCTTCTCCTCCCTCCCTTCCCTTTCCATTTCTTTTCCTTCCTTCCTTTCTTCCCTTTTCTTTTCCTTCCCTTTCCCTCCTTCTTTCTTTTTCTTCTTTCCCTTTCCTTCCTTCCTTTTCTCCCTTCCCTTTCCCCCATTTCTTTTTCTTCCCTTCCCTTCTTTCTCTCCTCTTCCTTTCTTCATTCCTTCCTTCCTTTCTCCCCTTCCCTTCCTTTATTTCTTTGCTGGGAGGAATGTGAATTATGTGATAGAGATAATAACAGATAATATTTGAAGCTAGGTTTTCTTTTTCTTGACCCTTGCATATTGTTAAGAAAAAAGGAAGGGAGGAAAAGTCTAGCATTATTTACTTGTTTGTTGTTGTTGTTGTTGTTGTTGTGTGCCTTTAAGTCGTGTCTTTACTTATGGCAACCCTCAGGCGACCCCTATCATGTGGGTTTCTTGGAAAGTTTCTTCAGAGGGGTTTTTGCCCTTGCCATCCTCTGAGGCTGAGAGAGTGTGACTTGCCTAAGGTTACTCATGGCAACCCTAAGGTAACCATATCCTGAGGTTTTCTTGGCAAGTTTCATCAGAGGAGGGGGTTTGCCTTGCCATCCTTTGAGGCTGAGAGTGTGTGACTTGCCCTGGATCACCCAATGGGTTTCCATGGCTCAGCTGGGATTTGAACCCTGGCCTCTCCATAGTCCAGGGCTCAAACCACTACATCACTCTGACTCTCGTACTTGTTTCCTTGTACTAATTTACTTATACAAATCCCATATAATAAAACACATGGTCTAATGTGGTGGTGGTGATGGGAAAGCTGCTTTCCTAAGCTCTGGGTATGAATTTGCCCACCATGGGGCAATGCAACCTTTTTGTGGGGGGATAATTCAGAACTGGGAAAGGACTATGGTTTGTATTCCCTCCTCCTGCTTCTCTGCTTTAAATTATATTCCTTTTGAAGCTACTTTCTGTGTATGAGTAGGTGCCTTCGAGTCACCTGTTGCCTTGAATTTCATGGGGTTTTCTTAGGCAAGGAATCCCCAGAGGTGGTTCGGCCAGTTCCTTTCTCTGAAACATAGCCTGCAGTGCCTGGTATTCGTTGCGATCTCCCATCCAAGGACTAACAAGACTTAACCCTGCTTAGCTTCGTGCCTTCTTTTAAAATACACAGAAGCCCTTCAACTAATAGCAACTTAAGAAGAACTTAAAAGTTGCTGACAACCTGGTCCTGTGCCGGATGACCGGATGTCCTCACCTCAAAGAAGAGCAAGACACTGCAAAATGGAGGACATTTTTAAAAAGTGTAGTACATTACCAAATAGAAGCTAAAAACACTCACATAAATGTAAAATTCATGCTTCTTAGTCACGCTCAAAACGGAGGGCATTCTGAAATGCTTTCTGGGCAGGAGGTTGAAATGTAGGGTGTCCTGGAAAAAGGGGACATCTGGTGACTCTGTCCTTTGTATGTATAGATATAAATTAGTTGGCATGGGTGTCTAAAATGCTCAGGAATAAGTTCCATTGAATCAAGAGGGACTTACTCCCATGGGATAAGTTATAGGGCAGCATCTTTTTTTGGCATCGCCTTGCACCATCCAAAATGAAAAGATATTTGAGGGCAAAAGCTCCTCATTGGGTTTCCCTATTTATTGTAACCTTACCACCCTAAAGAAATGTTTCTGTTCATGCTGCCAGGAAGATGGCAGATGCATACAGTTTAGGCTTGGACAGGTGGCTTTTGGCTGGGCAGGAACATATTCTTTTTCTCTCTCTTTTATACTCAAAAATCTTCTCGAATTATACTATCTGCCTAGGTTTGGGACTTGTTTCCAATCACAACAGGCACCATGTTATGAAGCTGTGTATGTGTGTCATGGTTTAGAGTTTAAACTCATGATGGTGAGAGAGAGGGACGGAAAAAAAATTGCCTTTTCCATTTCTTTCCTCTTGCGACACACCCAGATAGCACAGGGAAAGGAATTCTGTATCTCTCGGCAAACATCCACCCAATCCAATCTCCTCTTTTATAGCGACAATAAGGTGGTTTGAGGAATTCTGTATCTCTCAACAAACATCCACCCAAACCAATCGTCTCTTTTGTAGGGCTTTGAGATTCCCATGTTCCTGTCCACCTCCCATCCAAACCAATACCCAAACATTGTATTACAAGTCCTCTTAATGCTGGATTTAGTTAAAAGATTCACTCATGTGCTCGACCTCTATTTCTTTTACTATCTTCCTTCTCCGTTCCCAAAGCAGAAAGTTAGAGATGCCTACAGAAAACACTCTCACGCATACACATAAATGAAAAATTGGAGTTCTTGTACTGTGAATCTAGGTGAACTTAGAAGGCCCATCTCTATATACAGGGCGTGAGTCACTAGAGTACAAAGATGGGTGATTTGTGGCTCTCCGGATGTTTTTAGAAGCCAACTCCTGTCTGCCCTATCCAAAACAGCCTAAGGAATGCTGGGAGCCACAGTCCACCAACATCTGGAGCACTATATCTAGAGGACTCAAGCAACATGTTTGGGGATATTGTAATAAGTATATACAGGGCCCAAAGCGAGAGGCCAAAATAAAGCTGCTTTGGGTCACTTTGGAGGTATGCTGTTTAAATGACACACACATCTTAAGAGGCCAGAAGCCGCACCAAAACTGTGCTCCAGTCCTTTGGACTGGAGCGTGGCTTTGGCGCAGCTTCCGGACTCTTAGGACACACGCATCATTTAAACAGCATACCTCCAAAGTGACCTAAATCAACTTTATTTTGGCCTCTTTGTTTGGGCCCACAGTGTGGTTGGGGGAAAAACATTCAGGCGTAGCCCTGCTGGCCATAGAGCAAATAAAAAAAAGCACCAAACAATGATACCAATAGGTTTTTTTTCCCTATTATGGACTCAGCTGCTATCATATTTCGTAAATCCCAGAAATCTGCAGGTTCTTATGAAACCATTTAGTTGTGTTTTTTTAAAAAAAAATCCTTTAATGTACAACTTACATTCCTCTGCTTTCCAATGGGGTGCTTCAAATATATATTTCCTTATGTGGGTGGAGGAAAGTTATTTAACTTCTATAGTAGGGACTCAATCTAAATTACGCATTTTATGCAAACTCAAATCCTCAAAGCCCTTAAATTGCAGGTAACTTCAAAAGGAAGGAAGTTGTAGTAGAGAAGCAAGGGGAGTCTTCTTTTAATGGCTGCTTCTTACTTGCATCTCCTTGTAAAGACACCAACTATCCCTGTGCAGGTTTAGGCATAAGTTTGCAATATTTGTGTATTTTGCATAGAACAAAAACAGAGCAAATGCTCTGGGGGAAACTGTACTAATTATTGGTGATATTTATATTCATTTAGTTGAAATCTCTGCACTTCTTCTCTTTTATAAGTCCCAGAGCGCTTTATAGCAACATATAGAAGGGAAATAAAACTGTCCTCTACAAATACTGTACTATAATTTAGGAGCATTCCAAACAGCTCAGACCTGGGGAAAACTCAAGGGAGAAAAATGTAGATTTTCAAGAAATGCCAGTGCCAGCTTTAAGGCTTGCTGTTACGCAGAGGAAAGTTTATACTACAGGTTGTGTGCCAGTACAGAGAAGATTTTCTTGGAGACTACTGGCCTGGGTGGTTGGTGTAAGAGGAGATGGTCCGTAAAGTAACCAGGTCCCAAATTGTATAAGATGTATATTGAATACCAATAAGAACATGTTAAACTGTGGTCAGTAGCAGATGAGCAGGTACTGATGAGTATTTAACACAGTTTAAAATGTAGGCCAAGCAGGAAAGGAGGAGGAATAGCATTATATGTCAGGGATATTTACACCAGTGAAGAGATGCAGGAAGTCAATACTGGAAGCCAGGTGGAGAGCATCTGGATAAAAATTAAAGGAGAGGGAAATAACAGGGATGTTACTGTGGGAGTTTACTACAGACCCCCGACTCAGGCAGAGGAATTGGATGATGCCTTTCTAGAACAGATGACCACACAATCAGGAAGGAGAGATGTAGTAGTGATGGGGGACTTCAACTATCCGGATATTTGCTGGAAGTCAAACTCAGCCAAATCCTCAAAGTCTAGCAAATTCCTCACTTGCCTGGAAGACAATTTCATTGTCCAAAAGGTGGAAGAGGCAACAAGGGGATCAGCCATTTTAGATCTGATCTTAACCAACAGGGAAGACCTAGTTGATGGGGTGCAAGTGGTTGGATCCTTAGGTGGAAGTGACCATGTTCTCCTGGAGTTTGTAATACAGTGGAAGGGGGAAGCTAGGCATAGTCAGACACGCACTCTAGACTTTAGGAGAGCTAATTTCAATAAACTTAGAGAAATACTGGGAGTGATCCCATGGTCAGGAATACTAAAAGAAAAGGGAGTTCAAGACGGATGGGAGTTTCTCAAAAGGGAGATATTGAAGGCACAATTTCAAACAGTTCCAATGAGGAAGAAAAATGGTAGATGTCTCAAGAAGCCAGGATGGATGACTAAGGAACTTTCAAATGAGCTAAGTTTTAAACGGAACATGTATAAGAAATGGAAAAATGGAGAAATCACGAAAGAGGAATTTAAACAAATAGCCAGCACATGTAGGGGTAAAGTCAGAAAAGCTAAAGCGCAGAATGAACTCAGGCTTGCTAGAGAGGTTAAGAACAATAAAAAGGGCTTTTTTGGATATGTCCGCAGCAAAAGGAAGAAGAAGGAAACAGTAGGGCCACTGCGTGCAGAAGATGGCAAAATGCTAACAGGGGACAGAGAAAAGGCAGAATTACTCAACACCTTCTTTGCTTCAGTCTTCTCAGAAAAGGCAAAAGGTGCTCAACCGAAGGATAATGGAGCAGAAGACAGAATAGGGGAATTTCAGCACAGAATAAGTAAAGAGATAGTACAGGAATACTTGGTTAACCTAAATGAATATAAATCTCCAGGACCAGATGAACTACATCCTAGAGTATTAAAAGAACTGGCAAATGTAATATCAGAGCCATTGGCAATAATCTTTGAGAACTCCTGGAGAACAGGAGAAGTCCCAGCAGACTGGAGGAGGGCAAACGTTGTCCCCATCTTCAAAAAGGGAAAAAAAGAGGATCCCAACAATTATCGTCCAGTTAGTCTGACATCAATTCCAGGAAAGGTGCTAGAGCAGATCATTAAACAGGGAGTCTGCGAACATTTAGAAGCCAATGCCATAATCACAAAAAGCCAACATGGGTTTCAGAAAAAGAAGTCATGCCAAACGAACCTGATCTCTTTTTTTGATAAAATTACCAGCTTGGTAGATGAAGGGAATGCTGTGGATATAGTATACCTCGATTTCAGTAAGGCCTTTGACAAGGTTCCCCATGACATTCTTGCAAACAAGCTTGCAAAATGTGGGATAGACAAGTTAACTGTTACATGGATTTGTAATTGGTTGACTGGCCGAACTCAAAGGGTGCTCAACAATGGCTCCTTTTCATCCTGGAGAGAAGTGACCAGTGGGGTCCCACAGGGTTCTGTCCTGGGCCCAGTGCTATTCAACATCTTTATTAACGATTTGGATGACAGAATTGGGGGCATACTTATCAAATTTGCAGATGACACTAAACTGGGAGGAGTAGCTAATACCCCAGAGGATAGGATCAAAATTCAAAATGACCTGAATAGACTAGAAAGCTGGGCCAGTGCTAACAAAATGAAATTCAATACGGAGAAATGTAAGGTTCTGCACTTAGGGCGGAAAAATGAAATGCACAGATATAGGATGGGGGACACCTGGCTGAACGAGACCACATGTGAAAGGGATCTAGGAGTCCAAGTAGACCATAAGCTGAACATGAGTCAACAGTGTGATGCGGCAGCTAAAAAAGCCAATGCAATTTTAGGCTGCATCAATAGAAGTATAGTTTCTAGATCAAGGGAAGTTATAGTGCCACTCTATTCTGCTTTGGTCAGGCCCCACCTGGAATACTGTGCCCAGTTCTGGGCACCACAATTCAAAAAGGATGTGGAGAAACTGGAGCATGTCCAAAGGAGGGCAACTAAGATGGTGAAGGGTCTGGAAACCTTGCCCTATGAAGAACGCCTTAGGGAGCTGGGGATGTTTAGCCTGGAGAAGAGAAGGTTAAGAGGTGATATGATAGCCCTGTTTAAATATTTGAAGGGATGTCATATTGAGGAGGGAGCAAGCTTGTTTTCTGCTGCTGCAGAGACTAGAATGCGGAACAATGGATGCAAACTGCAGGAAAAGAGATTCCACCTCAACATTAGGAGGAACTTCCTGACAGTAAGGGCTGTTCGACAGTGGAACACACTCCCTCGGAGTGTGGTGGAGTCTCCTTCCTTAGGGGTCTTTAAGCAGAGGCTGGATGGCCATCTGTCAGGGATGCTTTGACTTGGAGTTCCTGTATGGCAGGGGGTTGGACTGGATGGCCCTTGTGGTCTCTTCCAACTCTATGATTCTATGATTCTATGATTCTATGTACAGAGAAAGGCACACAAGTCAGTAACCTAGCTGTTGTACTTTGCCTTATTATGTTCATACCAAAGCTTGGACAAGTTATAACTTCCAGAATGTTTAGTGGTCATCTGTCTGCCCATCCTGACTGAAAGAGACTGAAAGAGTCTTGGAATTGTTGTCAAAAGAAATAACATTTCCAGGCTCTGTACTTAGAAGCTACTACTGCTCAGAACTTGGGAAAGTTACTTGTTTGGACCATGGATCCCAAGAAACCTATAGCCACAAAGGTTACTGGCCATGCTGTCTAAGGAATTCTGAGAACTGTAATCCAAAACATTTTCCAGGGTATGTTTTGTACATCACACCATTTATTTATTTAATTCATTCACTTATATCCAACTTTTCTCCCAACAAGGGGACTCAAGGCAGCTAGCAACCTTTTGAAAAACAATACAGATCAAAACTATACAAAGTCGTTAATAAATATATAAATGTAAGAAATTAAAAATTAATAAAGTTAAAACATTCAGCATTAAAAACATTAAGTTTATTAAAAGACCATATGCAAGCCTTAAAAACAGCACTGCACAACATTAAAACCTTAAGTCAGCTTTTAAATGCCTGGTGGCATAAAAATGTTGCAACTTGATGACTGAAGCTGAGAGATCAAGATGATCTTCAACCTCTAAGGCTCCTCCTAATGGGAGATAACCTGGACCCAGGCCATATAGGGCTTTACAAGTCAAACCCAGTACTTTGAATTGTGCCCAGAAATGGACTGGTAGCCTGTGGAGCTGTTACAAAACGGCAGTTGTATGCTCCCTGTAGCTAGCCACAATTAACAATTTGGCTGCAGCTCTTTGGGCCAACTGATGTTTCTGAGCACTTTCCAGTAGAGCACATTACAATCTGAACATGATGTAACCAAGGCATGCACCAGAGTGGCCAGATCCAATGGGACAATTGAAGGACGAGGTGTAGACAGCTGAGATTGGCACCTCCTGGCATTTTTCAGAGTGAATACTCCTATCAGTCACATTTTGGGCTTGTGTGGGAAGGACTTTGTTCAGTATGAAGAATTTAACCATGCTGTTGTGAGCCTTTGAGTCATTTCTGCCTTATAGTGACCCTAAGATGAACGTATCATAGGGTTTTCTTGGCAGAATTTCTTCAGAGAGGGTTTGCCCTTGCCTTCCTTTGAGGCTAATCCCAACGTCACCCAGTAGGTTTCCATGGCTGAATGGGGATTTGAGCGCTGGCCTTACACTGTCCAATCCAACACTCAAACCACTATACCACACTGACCTTTGAGTTTAATATATAGGGGCTGCATGCAGATGTATGCTTAAACTGGTCTGAAACATCAGTGTGGCCTCTGATAGGGAAGTAGTGGCGAAAAAGGAAAACAATGACTGCATGACTAAACACAATAGGAGATAAGTAACGTTTTTGAACACTTCTTGCCTTTTATGGCATTACAAGTGGGGAAAGACTTTCCATTATCTCTCGGGAAAAGTATTTTAGTAACAGCTGCCTTCTAGTCTGCATTTGTTTACAATACGCTCAGTACAGTTTAAAGCTGTGTTAACAAAGAAAGGCCTGCATTTGTAGTAAATTGCCAGAAAGTAAATGGTCTGGTTATTTGAGTCACTGTGAGACAAGTAACATTGGTAGCTCTAAGAGAAGTCTCATTAATTATCCAGTACACATTGCAAGACATGTTTACGTAAACAAGGAAATCTGAAGATGGATCTCTGGTAATTTACTAAGCACATCTGTTTGATGTTAACATTTGTTTTATGTAACACCACTTTGATCCTTTTTTCCCCCTACATCGTATGTCTTATAGTTCAGTATTATAGACAAAATATTAGGTCACCAGTCTGACCTGGAATGTGTTGAGAACTGTGTGCCGAGTCAGTAACATCTTTATGGCTTGATATAGAGCTGGTCTTACCTGACCTAGGTCTAATAATGTCAATCACACTTAAAGGGTGTTGATTCACAAATATTAAACTGAGATTACCAAAAACTACCAATGTGCAAAACCTCACATGAATTTAGATTTTCAGGGTACGGTTTTAAGAATGCACCTTCTCTTAAAAATCTCATTATTGTTGTTGTCACAGTGATATGATCCCACATTTCCTGCAAGGAGCTCAACTTGGCATGTGACTTTAGTCTGTCCATACCAATGCATGCATAGGGCTTTAAAGCCCTGGGGATTTCCCATTCACTTTAGTGTAGTGAGGGATCATCTAAAGACTTAGGCATGAGCCACAGACAGGTTAAAGCCCTCCCTGTCAAAAAGAATGCTTCATCTGGGTCATTGTATTGTAAGATTTAACATTTCAGTCCTGAGAGTTTTTACTTACAATTTATTGCATTTTACCATTACTTTAATAATAATAAATGTATTTATATCTCCCGCCTCTCCCCACGGATTGAGGCGGGATTACAACAAGAAGAACATCAATATAAAATACGACATTATAAACAACAATATAAAAATCCTGCAATAAAGTCATTAAATTACTACTCGTTACTCACAAATTATTTACAATTTACAATTTATTGCATTTTTCTAAATAAAGACATTTATGATACTGAGCTGGTGGTTTGAGTTTGTTTTGTAAGAGATCTGTATCCTGTGTTACCACAGACTTTCAGAGCTAAGGCTTAAATAACTATACCACTCTTCCATTAAAATGTGATAAAAACAACATGATTAGGGCTAGTATGGCTAGTATCTGGTTTCCTTGGACAACTGACAAGGCTCCAAGAACCTGCCCCAGGAACCAGCATAGCATGCTACCTTGCTAAGTTGGACTATCTTGCAGGCCAGATTGAAATGATGGGCTGGGTGTTTCCGTCCATCACCTTAGACTGGCCATTTTACTTTGTTTTTCTGGCCCAGCACTCTGAGCAACAACAGCTAGCTGCTATTTTAATCTCCTACCTTGCCACAGGCACAATGTTATTCTGGGGGATTGTGAGAGATTTAAATAGTGCCCACATCTGTCCAGATGCTCAGTTCATTTCCATCACCAGGTAAGCTTCCACCAAGCACATTGCCCAGGGTAACAACCAGGAGTATTATAGCTAAAGTGGAGACAAAATGAGAACATTAGCTCTTCACCATAAAATCTTTGTCCTTCCCAATGATTTTTTTTTCTTTCAGTCCCCAAATTTCTAGCATTTCAGTAACTTAAAAACTTCAGTTGAACATTTAGAAATACGCAATTTGGGCTTCCAAGGTAAAGGGGCAGCCAGGGAATGCAAATACAGCAAATATAAAAGTTCTAGATGTGAATGATTTTCACTCAGCAATGCTAGAAATTTAGGGAATGAAGAGAAATTTCATTGGGGGCAGAATTTTTATCATGTGGGGAGGAGAGGCAATGCCTTCATTTTGGACCTCCCCATAGCTACCCCTGGCCCCGACAAAACCTAAAACCAGGCCTCAACATGATAAGTCAAAGATAACATAGGATTTCTTTGTACCTAATAGCCAAGTTGCATTCAGTCTTAAACAAACTCTATAGCTCAGCACCAGATAAACAGCTCCCTTTAATTACTTAGTGTTGGCTGTGCACGTTGGGAATTTAAATCCAACTCCAGTTGGAAGCCCAAAAATTGCTCAACTCTAGTAGCTGATAAAGCAGCAAGTTCTTCAAGCAGGTAAAGCCCTTTATAAGGGAGGCATAGAAGAGATCACCAGCTGCTTATCAAGAGAACTGATGTCACACCAAAGTACTCTCTGTGGTTATCCATGCCAGACTCAGTAAGACAACCTTCTGGAAGGCCAAGTAAATGTAAAACCTCAGATAATCCAAAGATGCTAAGTATAGAAGTTGATTGAACCACATCACAATCTTAAATCTACGGCAGTGCTCTGGGGCCACTGAAATAAATGGAGCAAATGCAAGAAAAACAGATTGTGGATCAAAAGCACCAAAAGAGATAAATGCTTTAAGATTCTTATTCAAGGAATAAGGATTACAACATACCTTCCAATATTTTCCAAATGAAAATTTGGACACCTGTAGCCATCAGAATATGATCCTGGTGGCAAAAGTTGAAAATTAGGAAGAGTGTTCAAGCTAGTAGAGGCTACAGCAGTTTGCTTTTACCTGAAACTACAGGGAACAAGATCCTGTTCCTCTCTCCCCACTGCTGAGCAAATTGAGTACCAACTGTTTTTGTACTCTGAGGTCAATTTTCAGCAGCTGAAGAAAGCAGAGGACAAAAGGGGAAATCGAAGGAGGAAAGGAAAGCCTGGGACAATTTAAAAGCAGCTGGAAAAGTGGGATGACGGAGGATTACTTAGAACTGGCCCTGCGGCCCTGCCAATTCATGAAAATTGAAGCATGTGTTCACGTGTTACAAAGACAGTGGGAAGCTGGATTTATAAAATGGTAGATATTGTTACAGTACATAATCATCAACACTGCCAAGCAGAATATTATGGGCAGCAAAATGTTTGTGAGCTAGCAGATTTTATTATTTGCAAGGCTGTGTTCTGAAATGGAATTGACTATAGTTTTGGGCCTTCCCAAGCCTTTTGCATCAAAAATGAACACACTTCACTGCTGTACCATAACCTTTTTGGTGGTGAATGATACAACAGAAGATCTACAGTAGCAGAGCCATTATAGTCTTTTAGATCAGGGCTGCTCAAATGATGGTGGTGGTGGTGGTGTTTATGTATAATGTCCTTTTCACCAAAGGCCAATACATCAGAACATATACTGTACAATCAAAAACAAGCAATAAAGCAGAATACTATAAAATGCTAAAATACTAAAATGGTATACTAATACTCTAAAAAAAAAGGTAAACAAGAATCAAAGTCATGGTTCCTTAACCAATGCCAGTCACTCAGCTATTGGATGTTAGAGGGAAAGGATCGTGAGAGATTACTGTATATACTCATGTATAAGTCTAGAAATTTAGGTCAAAAAATTTACCCAAAAAACCTGAGTCGACTTATCCACAGGTCAATGTAAGTACTGTATCTTAACTCTTATTTAAAAGAAGAAACCATACCCTGGTGAAAAGCAAGAGTTTAATCCTTCCTGGAAGCACTGACCCCATTTACTCTTTCATCCATCCAGTCTTAAGAATAAGCACAAAGAGTTGTGTCTGATGGACTTTTGGAAGTTATTTGACATTGTTCTGCTTTGCTTCATCCTTTACAGCTTTTCCTATATGCCCCTAAATTTTACCCTTGACCTATCCATGGTTCATAGCAAAATCCATAATTTTGGCCCCAAAACCTGCCCTTGACTTATACATGAGGTCGACTCATAGTTGAGTATATACAATATTATTGGAATGAAACCACCTGTTGGAGCCTTTCTGCTATTTACAGCTGAGGTGCCTATCTTAGGATGGTGAGTTTGAAAGAACCAAATTGCAAGCAATAAAATGAGTTTAGCATCTTCAACAGGAGGAAGATGTATTAAGTAAATACCTTCTTGGATAGCAATACCCTGATTCTTTCTAAACTGAGCTAAAAGAGAAAAGGATGGTGAGGGAAGCACATGTCCTCCTTCAGGAAGAAAATGGAGGGGTTCAGTCTGGGAAGAGTTTTTCACCACCCCTGAACCTTAGGACCCTAGAGAGGCAGTTCCAGATCTCTATCCTACACAGAAAGGATGCCAAAGGTGTATACTGGAACTCTGATTTTTCTCCCTCACTACCTGCCAGATGGAGACCTATTTGCTGAGACCATCCTAGCCAATTGTCCCAACTTCCCTCGGCTACAGTTTGGGGTAAGCAAAAAAAGCCAAAAACAAAAACAGGGAACAGGGGGAGATCATTCCAACTCAACCCCAGCACAACTAGCAATGCTCACAATACACACAGGGTGGGACAGTGGGTCATGCTTCAGAATGCAAAAAAGCACATGAAGGGGAAGCCAATGACTCTGCTCCCCTCCTGTATGACGACATGGTGCATTGCACCAGAAACAAAGAATCATGTGGAGGCCATCACAAATAGTCCCCTTTCCCACAGTACTGAGTGCCACATGTGTCCAGGACCCCATTCCTTTTGAAAAATGAGGATGCAAAGAGTTGTTTATTGAAATTCCAACTGTAACAGTAACTGACTTTGTGACTTTGTACTTTAACTGTGATGATTTTTTGAAATAACTTTCCAAGCCCTGCTAGTAAAGTCCACCCTCCATATCAGTAGACTTGCCATCTGCAGATTTAACCATCCATCTGCAAACAGCAAGCCCCTGTTTTTCTTAATGGTGGCGTGTGCTGCACTGGCATTAAGAAAAACACGACCTGAGCATACACAGATTTTGGTATCCTGAGCGGAGGGAAGGTCTGGAACGGATCCTCCATGGATACGGAGGTTTGACTGTAAATGTTTTTAGGACTGAAGCCTTCATTTCCTAGGTACACAAATACTATACAGTGCATCCTATAATCAACATCTTGCCTAACTGCCTCTGATCAAATTGCATGATTTTTTGTTGTTAGAATTGTCCTCTTTGTAGGTTTCTATGCTGGAGTGGCCCACTAAGACTCAGGAACTTAAAGGGATTCTTGGGCAATTAAAATATACACTTGGCCCTCCACATTTGCTGGGGCTAGGGGCACAGGACCCCCATGAATGTCGAAAACCCGCAAATAACAAAACCACTGTGTTTTTACGTGACCGAACACCTCTCTAGGGATCTCCAGGTCAACTCTGTGGTCAACATCTGCCAGACTTTGACCATAGAATTGCTCTGGAGGAGCTACAAATGCCTAGTGGAGTGTTCTCTCTAGGAATCTCTAGGTCCTTCAGTGCGACCTTTGGTTAAAGTTGACAATTGAGTTGTGCTGGGGGACCTAGGTATTCCTAGAGAGAACATATTAATAAAATCCATGAATAATCAAATCCTCAAAAGTCAAATCCACAAATGTGGAGGGACGAGTGTAGTAACTGGTAACTAAAGAGACAGCATAAAGAACAAGGGGACACCTAACATGTATATAAGACACGCACTCACACACCCCAGAAGTAATAGTTGCTTTGACTTCAGCTGCAGTGTCCTGCTAGAACTGGGAAGGGACCAGCAGTAGCAGCTGGGCATGTAATGGTACAAGAAAGACACTCCGGGGGGTTCGTAAGCTGGAACAGGGGAAGGAATAGATGAGGTCAATAACTAACAAAGAAAAGTTGGAGAGAAGCAGGAATTATGGGGTGACCTTTAGAAAAGTAGAAATAGTGGAGGTTCCTGTGTTATCATCTGCTATCTTTCCCCAGTGAAATGGCCTTTCACCATCAAAATTTGGTTTTCATGGTTTACTAGTGACCTTTGTGCTGAGATATATGTTGAGATGTCCCTCTGATGTGTTGGCTTCAGACAGGTCAGACTCCCTGAGGCCTCAGTAAAATCTCATCCAGATGCTATGAATACATAATACAAATGTGAAAAAAAATCAGTAATGCCATCACTTTCCTATTAGTAAGGTAACATGGGATGTGCACATACACTGCTCTCAACTCCAGCATTATGTCTGATGACCTTCATGGATCTGCATCGTATATGGATATATTGACATAATGTATTCTAATTTTCCATGAAAATTTTATTCTGTTTTATTGTATTGCGATATTTGTTTTAGAAATAGTGGTTTGCTATGCTAATACAATAAACTGAATTGTTGTGTCTGATTGTGGACCATAGTTATAAATCAGTAAACCTGACACTCTTAAATCAAAGTGAGGCTGACGTATTACTCTGCATATCAGTTTAATGAGGTGAATTTTTAATTATTTGCAAACAGAGTGAATATATCACAAAGAAATTAGGTTTGGACCTGACACAGAAGCTTTGTATATATGATTTGTATATATTAATTGTTTCAGTTCTCCTGCCACGTCAAGCTCCTGTGCATACTCCAGGAAATTAAATTTGTCATATGCAATTGTCATCTATTGCGTAGTTTGGCATTTCAGGACTCTCCCATAAGGATTTCTCATTGCAGTTCAACTATTTCTTGAAGTATAATTTAAAAGTGGATCCAAATGAGACTCTACCTTTTTTTTGTCCATTTGCTGGACCACACGGTTTTGGAAACCATTTTAACTATTTGAAATGTGGAAGGCTTAATCCAATATGAATAGCAGAAGGCCAATATGGGGCGGAGGGGGAGAGAGAGAATGGTTAAGTGTATATGAAAAAGTATATGGAATTGCTATATATGGTTGCTGTTATGATATCAACAAGATGTCTTAAATAATAAAAACTATTTGCCAAAAAGGAAAAAAAAGAAATGTGGAAGGCATTTTAGAGCAAAACATATCCAGAATATCCAGAAACACTGCATTTACGAACAACAAAGATACTATATCTCACACTAAAAACAGTTTCTATCAGGCTGTATTGCAGAGTTGTGTTGGTGCATGTCTGGTTCTACAACAGAGAGAGATTCCTGGAATTCTTAAAGGCAGCCTAGAAAAGGATTAGCATCTATGTACTTAAACATTATCTTTCACTAGATCAAGAAAAGAAGGAATAATTCCCAGCAGAAACTAGTTGCATGATTGAAAAAGGATAACACCCCCACAGTCAAAAGAATAACTGTTTATTTGTGGCAGGATCTTATTTCCTGAAATATGAATAGTAATGCATGGATGTCAGTCTTCACCCTGTACACTTCTGTTAAAAGGCTGGTCCTGAGGTAACTCCCATTAAAATGGAATGTGTCTTAGTTTCTGGCAAGTGCGTTTAAACTGGTTATAGCCTGATAATCCTTTTTGCTTTTTTCAAAAAGAATGTGTAATCCCCATGACTCCACAGTTTTAAAAACAGAGCAAAAAATCACATCTAACAACTACATCTCTGACATTCATGAAAAGGATATATAAAGTAGGTAATTTCTTATTGTATTTGGCTGTGCGTGCTGCTCATTTATTAGTATGGAATCATCAATTTGTGGCTTTCTAGATGTTCTTGGACTGTCCAGTTCTCATTGGTCTGAGCTAGCATAGCCAATGGTGAGAAAACTGGGAGTTGCAATCCTACAACACCTGTAGGGCTGCATAATTCACACTACTGACTTAATAGGAGGAGAAAACACAAGCACCATTTAAGCACTGTTAAGTCCCATTGGTATCACTAAGAAATACACACACACACACATGCTTAGACATTCTCCCTTTGAATCGAATGGGATTTAGCGATATGCTTTGGTTTGGATAGTACCTCTCTCCCGTTTTTTTAAAAGAGAGATTTATTCATCATCAGGAATGCATCAATCTCAGCTGTATATAACAATATGTAAATCTGAAGAGTCCAGTGGTTATTTTATATATCTTTAGGAGAGGGACACAATCCCAACAAATTACTCCTACTACTTTTATAGAACTGATGACATTCTAAGTAATACGAGGAAAGAAAACAGATAGGAACCATGGTGTGCCATAGTGTAAAGTTGTCTCTTTCTTTACCACTCAGGCAGTGGTAGATACTATGTTCAGCTAGGCTGCTGTTGGCTAAATAGGAAGGAAGGCCAAAGGTGATACAGCTTGGTGTAACCCAGCCTACCGGTACTTGTCATTTCCTTCACGCTGAAGCTTGGGTGTGCCAAAGAAAGACAGACATCAGGGACTGGAGCTCTTATTATATGACAGCAGTCAGTCAACACCTGGAAACGTAGCACTTTTTTTAAAATGACTTTCCTGATTGTGAAATATCAACACCTTATTCTTGCACACCATGTATTAAAGGACTCAAGAGACATAAGGATGCTAATCGCTTTTTGCAAAAATCTTTCACAGACAAGGTCAGCCTTGAGAATCTATGTGATACTTTATTGAAGGTTGTAATAGCATTGGATATTGCTTGTTCTCATAAATCTTGCATGGCCTAGCTTTCCATTCTGTCTGACAGAAGAAGTGCTTTTAGCATAGCAATGATTCATCTGAGCGGATATGTTGTAATTACAAAGGCAGATGGACTAGCAGTTCAGTGCCTCGGTCATAACATTTGAGGCACAGGACATGCAGGATTAGCGCATGCTGTAGAACATCCTTCCACAGCCTGGGCCCCTTTCATACCCAAGGACGTTCCCACAAGTTTTGCTAAACTTCTGGGAAGCCATGGAGGAGCCCTATGGATTTTATGAATAGCCTCTCTGCTTTCCCCATTATAATTTATGTGTGAACTCAGAGGCATAAAAATTGGTGGGACATCAATAATTTAAGATGTGCAGATGACACCATGCTAATAACAGAAAATAGCAGACTTTGAACAGATATTGAAGAAAGTTAAAAAGGAAAATTCAAAAAGCAAGGTTATGATTGAGCATTAAGAAAACACAAAGACTTGTGGTTTACATAACTTTAAAGGAGGTGCTGAAGATGCTAAAATGTTTAAAGATTTAAAGATTTTCTATACTATATCAAAATGGAGATCGTAGGCAAGAAATCAGGAAAAGACTAGGGGCCTTATCACATGACAAAAGCAAGCCGAGAGGCTGGTATAAAGGAAATCACTCATTTGAAATGTGTTGCTGGAGGAGAGTATGGATACCATGGACTGTATAAAAGATAAATGAATAGGTCTTAAAGCAAATTAAGCCTGCACTCTAGTGTTTTGAGCATTGGGCTATGACTCTGGCAATCAAGGTTCAATTCCCCCTCAAGCATAAAAATCCATTGGGTGATCTTAGGCAAGTCACACTCTCTCAGTCTCAGAAGACGGCAATGGCAAACCCCCTCTGAACAAATCTTGCCCCCCCCCCCAAAAAAAACCATGGTAAGTTTGCCTTAGGGTCACCATAAGTCAGAAATGACTCAGAGGCACACAACAACAATAGCTCCGTAGAAGTCAAATAAGTAAACTGGGACTATAATACTTTACACAAATTGTGAGATGACAGGATTCATAAGAAATACCATAATGTTTGGTAAAGTAGGAGGCTGTCAGAAAAGAGGGAGACCACATTGCAGGTGCAAGTTAGCAGATCTGTTGGTAACAGAGTGACCTGGAGGGGTCTCATTTATAGGGTCTCCATATAAATCGAAATCAACTTGATTGCAATTAACAACAGCAACAAAATGTTACAGTTTGGTCTGCATTTACTTTTAAGCTGTGATTCCTCAGTACTGTACATAAGCTTCTACTGAGCAATAGTATGCAGCTTCACAATTGTGGCAGGATGCCAGATACTATGCTAGCACTGCAGGTGAATATGGTGCTGTGCAAGAATCTAAGATGCTAGCATAAAGCATTGCAGCTAGTAGGAACATCACTACTCAGGTAATGGTTTTATAATCTTTTTGTAGGATCGTTGTTGATCATTTCCCCCCATGCAGGCTTGCAGATACTTGTAGAATTGTTTGTTTCTATGTGTAAGAGCGTAAGTCATACAGTTGGCCCTCCGTTTTCACAGAGGATCCAGTCCAGACCCCCGTGAAAACCGAGGCTCACAATATTCAAGCTCCATGGGTGAGTGCATAGGTGGTTGTGGAAAGTGTATTCATCCAATTTTTGGAAACTCCCCTCTCCTTTCATCACAGCCCACCCTATCCAAATGGGTTTTAATCCTCTACATAGCATTTTCAGAAGGTTTGAGGTCTGCCAAGAGGAAGAAAGAATAGGGTTCTCTATCAGGCATCAACATCTGGATTCAAGTTGTGATGTTGAAGATCAATAAGATTGGATTCTATTTTACAGACTAGATGCAGAGAAGATTGTCACACTGAATAAGTGTGACCAGCTTTGAATAATAATTAGGCCACAGCTATATTCAGATTTAGAGACAATATTGACTCACATTGAATCCAGAAAGGCAACTATGGGGTAAGACACAATAAAGATTTTCTTTCTAGTATTCTTGTTCATCTGGCTGGCTCTGCCACTTTTGGCTCCCTGGACTGTTGGATTTGTGTTATGTGTGGCTGTCATTTCTAAAGTTGCCAAAAATATGTTCAGTGGTTCCCACATGGACACTTGTATCTACTTGGCCAACTGAGGATAAGCCACAAATTGATCAGGCCTTATATAGTTAAGAAACAAAAATCTCACATCTCATGATTCTTCATGCTTAAGTCTTGCAATGACTCAAAATCTCCATCTACCATAAAACTTCGTTGTCCAAACACCTTAAAAACTGCCCAAGTGCCACAAATCATAAGACATTGTGGGTAGCATAATCCTTTCTCCCTGCCCACAACCACCCCCTTACTGCAGGTGCTGCCAATTTAAGATGGTCCAGACTTCACTTTAATGGAAGTTTCCAATCCACTTACATACTGGTTGTACATTCAATTGATCCCCTCCTTGAATTCAGTGAGGAACTTAAAGGCAATAGAGCTTTCTGTGCATTAAAAGAAAAATATATTAACTTCAGCTGGATTGTTTTGTTTTTAAGATAGACGAATGCCATGCTAAATGCAGTAGCCAGGGGTTGTGTTACCAGTAATTTAAAAGATGTGTAGTTTGCTTCTCAATTCCTAGCTCTAAACTACATATGTGAAAATTCTTCTGATATTAATGGAATTTACTTTCTCATAACATTGAAGTATTATATTTGCTTAGTAAAGAAGAACAGTTTACAAAGCACAGACAATGTTATTAATATGGATCCTGAAATGAGGATTGATAGATCAACAAGTAGTTTAAGAGGGGTTTTTTGTGTTTCTTTCAGATTACTCCAGGAAGCAAAGCTTCACAAGCAAATCTATGTCCTGGTGACATCATTATAGCTATTGATGGCTATAGCACAGAGAATATGACTCACAATGATGCACAGGAGAGAATTAAAGCAGCCTCACATCAGCTGTGTTTGAAGATTGAAAGGTATGATTTCACAATATTTTTAAATGCAGAAATGAATTCTGTGTTTTCCATAAATATTTAAGGCTCACTATTGTCTTACACTTATGTTTGTTGTCATGGAAATAATATAGCAGGATGGGGAACATGTTCTATTCACATGCCCTATCCCTAAAATTCATATTTCTTGACTCTGAAGATAATAAGAGCATGAAGTACACATATATGATGAGTGTGAGGCACAGTGGTAGGAAAGAAGTCTCCAGCCTAAAGGTTGATGGTTCAAGTTTCACTGTACTTTTGTGCTTTTAATTGGTTTTGGTTTTGTCCTAACAGATTTTAAATACAATTGTGGTTTGCGGTTAATCATAGCCCAAGTCACATCTTAAGGAAATGCTACCAGTTTGCCTTCATCTTAACAATAATGCAAAATACAGAGCAAATCTACACTTACCATAAAATTTGGATGGATCCCAGGTTTTCCAGATTTGCAATGACCCTGGGTTTGTCTACACTATTACTATGAACATCAAGGCAAATCATAGCAAATTCAGCTTGAGCAGCCACACGTTCCCCCATTCCAAGGTTGCCTCATAGTAAATTGACGGCCCACAAGTTAGTTTCCCTGAATAATTTTCTGTCACATGCACATGGCCACTCCGCTTTACTTATTTTTTCCCCCTGTCCATCAAACATGCAAAAATAAATATTTCCACCCCGGTCCAGGACAGTCCTCTGCCTCCTTTTTTTACCACAGGAGGCCTGGCCTTCAGCCATCCCTAAAGCTAAGGCAAGCAGTTAATTGGAAATACAGGTATAAATATTTGTCAGGCAGATATACTGATACCCAGTTATGCATACAAATGCAGCACCCTTTTAAAAAACAGCAAACAAGCTGCTCAAACTTCCAGTCTCCTGAGAATTGTCACTTCCAGGCAGGAATGATCATGCGACTGCTGTACCCTGTCTGTCCCATCCCAACCATCCCAAGTCCCTAACTCTGCTGCCAGTGTGAATCCACTCGTCACACATCTACTTATCTGAATTTTCCAAAAGGGTTTTTTTCCTGTGCATTAAAGTCCTCTGGTGCCTAAAAGCCTTGCAGCTTCTGTGAATTGGTCAGAATGTCACATGTCTGGATCACTGTCAATTCAAAGTTAGGGGCTTTTTTAACCATGTAGAAAACCCCCAAATCGTGTACTTCTGTCTTCATGCTAGCCCTACCTGCTTGAGCTATTTTATTCCATATATTCTTATTTAGCACAGATTATGTTCCCTTCTGTTTTTTTCCTATAGCTAAATATAGACACATAAATAAATATAAAATAATAAATAAATAAGTCTTACATTACCATATCATTATTTCAGAGTTCTTTCTGTATTTATTTTGCAGTGAGTCAGTGGAGTTTATCAGACGGGAGGAATTTCTCTTTATTTCAAATGGAGCCAATTGGAGCCAATTTGAATTCACGTGAATTCGCTAGTTTAGCAAATTTACGTGAATTCCAATTGCGTTCGGAATGCGTTCAGAATGACTACCCGTTACCCGAAAATGACCCCCCATTGCCTGAAATTGTGTGAGATGCTTTAATACGCAATAACGTAAAACCCATAATTTCGTTTGGAATGACTTCCCTTTTGCCCAAAATTGCATGAGATACTTTAATACGCAATAACGTGAAAACCCATTATTGTGTTCGGATTGCCATTAGATTATACTTCCAATTTCCGTCGTTTGATAAACTCCAGCATATAAACTAGACAGAAACCAAAGGGCTTCCTTTCCTTTTTTTTCTTTTTTTTTCTTTTTTTTTTTCTAGCAGTATAATTTGGCTTGTTCGATGCTGTCTATCTTTTATGTAAAATTAAATATTCAGCTTAATAGCACAGTCCTGTACATGTGTAGTCAGATGTAAGATCCACTGAGTTCAATGGGGGTTATACCCAGATGAACAAAATTTCATTTTAAATCTTTGAAGTCTTGTTTTAAAATTTCTTGTTCTGTGCTAAAAAAGGATGGAAATATTTTGGATTTTAGGATTGCACCAAAAAAAAAACCAACTGAACACATTCTTCATTCTTCACCTGCAGAGGAGAAACAAAATTGTGGTCTCCACAAGTATCAGAAGATGGGAAGCCACATCCATTCAAAATAAACCTGGAAGCTGAACCACAGGTAGCAAGTGCAAGCTTACTCATTATATGTCTTACTTACTTGTCAATTTCTGGTACTGACTGTTTAAGGTCAAAATATCTGTGACAATGAAGCAGCAGTTCCCATACCTTTTGGATGAAGGGTCATTAGAAACTTACATATTCTTAACTGATTTATTTATTTAAGTCTGGATGACAATTAACGGCAACAATAATGGTTATACAGGAATTGTACAGTTTCCTATAGGAAAAGGTTCTTATATAATACTACACTTTACAAATCTGAAATATCTGAGCAAGGCCAGGATCTTATTTGGCAAACCACTAACAGAAGAAAACATTTTGCAAGTGTTTTGACAATGTCCATACTTGTGAACTTGCTTAGATAATCAGAGTAGTGATGAGAGGAGGCAGCAGCTGGCTTTGAGCCATTTATTTCATGAATGCCTCGTGTGACAGATCCCCTCTCCAAACTGTCCTCGCTGTTCCAACACTTGGGCTCCCATTTCTCACCTTGCCCTTTTACCTCTACAATCCCTTCTTAGATCTGGTACTCAGTCCCTTGGGTGGCTACTAGCCTGGACAAACAGGTGTATTTGTTGATGTGTTCAGTTTGGTAGCACATGACGTAATTCCCTTGCTAAATCAGAAATAGACTATATCCAGACAGAGAGGTTGAACAACAAAATAGTTTATCATATAACACACAAGTTAAACAACTAGCATTACTAGCATTAGAGAGAGAAAGAGGGAGATTGGGATATGGGTTTGTACTGTTTTAATTTGTAACCCACCCCGGTTGTGTTGCACAGAGAGGCGGGATATACATAAATAACAACAACAACAGCATTTAATTTTATCCCGCCCCTCTGTGCAACACAACCGGGGCGACTTACAAGATTATTATTATTACACTGGCTAAACAAATCAAGGATTTCCTCAGAACTCTTTCACATTAAAGGTCTTGTCTGGTCCCCATCAAAACCCTATTTCTATTTCTAACTGTCCCTATTGGATAGGTTAACAGATGAGCCTCCAGTTTTATTTCATTTTCCCCATAGACCACCCCCACCCCCCACAGGCATTTCAAAGTCTGTGATTGACTGACTTAAGCCAAGCTATTAACTTTTCACTTCTTCACGCCTAGTTTCAAGAGTCCTTTGAGCCAGTTACTGTGGGAAGAGTGTCTTGTGAAATCACTTATGCACAGGTGATTGGTATTTTGTCCAAGTCACTTCTCCCATTATAGTACATTGCCTCTGAGAAGCACCAACACCAGGCAGTCATGAAATAGTTGGTTGGAGCCCTTTTTCCTCCACCTCATCTTCTCCCCCTCCATCACTATGGCTGCTCATACTTCTCATATAACCACAGTAGCAGATCTAAATTTGTCAATCTGTTTGATTTTAATTGCTTTTTAATTGTTGTTACCTGCCTTGATCCAATATAGGGAGAGGCGGGATACAAATAAATATTATTATTATTATTACTACATGATTTTGACCCAAGGATAAAACTAAGTAATACCATACATCAATGATCTATCAATAGTTGTTTTTGTTGTTATTGTGTACCTTCAAGTTGTCTCATTTTATATAACTGCTAGGAGAGGCTTCTGGCCATACCTTCCTCAAGGTAAACCTGTGCTTCTCTGTGTGCCTTTTGATTGGGTAAGACCTTAAAATTTGAATTTGTGAGCCATTTCATTGGTTCATTGGGGAGGAGGAAAGAGAAATCTCATTTTATATAACTGCTAGGAGAGGCTTCTGGCCATACCTTCCTCAAGGTAAACCTGTGCTTCTCTGTGTGCCTTTTGATTGGGTAAGACCTTAAAATTTGAATTTGTGAGCCATTTCATTGGTTCATTGGGGAGGAGGAAAGAGAAATCTCATTTTAGGAGAATTTTTTCTTTTCATACTCATTTTTATATTTGATAGCCAAGGCAGGGGGGAAGTACAGAGGAGAAGGTAGCCTGAACACAGTGAGGACAAACTCATTCAATATTTATACTTTTCTTCCCACTATTCCCTTAAGGGGCTGTGGGGATTCAGAGGAAGTGAATCAGGGACTTGCCTCTAGAAGGAGCTAGCAGCCAGGAACTTTCTAGATACCTATAGGCCCAGTTGATTGAGCTCACTAACAGAGCTTGGGGACAAAGGCCAGCCACACAGGGATTTTTTACACTGGTGTTTTACAGGAGAAGCCCACAGTCTTGTTTCATTGCCTCCTTAAGACTTCTCACTATGGACACTGAGGGACCTGCAGCAGTCACCTGCAACACCTGTGGGATGTTTGTCTTCTTGCCTATAGATGTGGGGAACTTCACCTGCACCAAGTGCAAGTTGGTAGCCCTCTTAGAAGGAAGAGTTCAGCAGTTGGAGGCCCAGGTGTCAACACTTCAGCATCACAGAGAGCAGGAGGTTCTCTTGAACAGAAAGGACCAGATGGTCCTGGACAGGAAACACACAGAGAAAGTTGCTGAGGAAGAAGAGGTCACTTCACACACAAAAGAAGGAGATGGTTGGAGGAAAGTTACACGCAGAAGTAGGGAAACCACGGTTCGTTCTGTGAGCTTGCAGCTACAGAATCACTTTGAATCTCTCTCTGTTATCAGAGATGATGAGGAAAAGCAGCAGGGACAGACATCAGGGACAGAGCAGGGGAGACTGAGAGTACCACGAAAGGGAACAGCCGCTGCTAAGCCTCGGAGGAGGCGTGTGGTGGTTGTGGGGGACTCCTTGCTGAGGGGTACAGAAGCAGTGGTTTGTGGCCCTGACAAGATGTCTCGGGAGGTGTGTTGTCTCCCTGGGGCAAAGATCCATCATGTAACTGAGAGGCTGACAAGACTTGTCAAGCCTACTGATCAACACCCCTTTCTTCTGGTTCATGTGGGAACCAATGATACTGCAAGGCACAGCCTTCAGAATATCATAAGGGATTATGAGGCTCTAGGAAGGAAGCTGAAAGAGATGGATGCACAGGTTGTCATATCATCTCTTCTCCCAGTAGAAAGGCATGGTCCAGGAAGGGAGAAGAAAATAGCAGAGGTGAATAACTGGCTCCGTAGATGGTGCCGCCAAGAACAGTTTGGATTCTTGGATCATGGGCTGCGGTTCCATGAGGAGGGACTTCTGGCAAGGGATGGGCTGCATCTCACACCAGTTGGCAAAAACATTTTTGCCAAAAGTCTCAAAAATCTGATCAGGAGGGCTTTAAACTGAGTTATATGGGGGAGGGAGACATTATTTTGGAAGGCAAAAGGGCTGGAGAAAATAATCAAACTGACATAGAGGGAACAAGGCAAACAGTGCAAGGACCCAACAGTGGGAAGCAAAAAAATTTGCACAGGCAGCAAGTAAAGGGAACACATGTTCTTAGATGTCTCTACACTAATGCACAGAGTATGGGAAATAAACAGGATGAACTCGAACTCCTAGCACAACAGAGCAAATATGATATAATAGGCATCACTGAAACCTGGTGGGATGAGTCTCATGACTGGAATGTAGAAATAGAGGGATATAACCTTTTTAAGAGAAACAGGCCAAACAGGAAAGGAGGAGGAATAGCATTATATGTCAGGGATATTTACACCAGTGAAGAGATCCAGGAAGTCAATACTGGAAGCCAGGTGGAGAGCATCTGGATAAACATTAAAGGAGAGGGAAACAACAGGGATGTTACTGTGGGAGTCTACTACAGACCCCCGACTCAGGCAGAGGAATTGGATGATGCCTTTCTAGAACAGATGAGCACACACTCAGAAAGGAGAGATGTAGTAGTGATGGGGGACTTCAACTATCCGGATATTTGCTGGAAGTCAAACTCAGCCAAATCCTCAAGGTCTAGCAAATTCCTCACTTGCCTGGAAGACAATTTCATTGTCCAAAAGGTGGAAGAGACAACAAGGGGATCAACTATTTTAGATCTGATCTTAACCAACAGGGATGACCTAGTCAATGGGGTGCAAGTGGTTGGATCCTTAGGGGGAAGCGACCATGTTCTCCTGGAGTTTGTTATACAGCGGAAAGGGGAAGCCAGGCATAGTCAGACACGCATTCTAGACTTTAGGAGAGCTGATTTCAATAAACTTAGAGAAATACTGGGGGAGATCCCATGGTCAAGAAAACTAAAAGAGAAGGGAGTTCAAGACGGATGGGAGTTTCTCAAAAAGGAGATACTGAAGGCGCAATTTCAAACAGTTCCAATGAGGAAGAAAAATGGGAGGTGTCTCAAGAAGCCAGGATGGATGACTAAGGAACTTTCAACTGAGATAAGCCTTAAACAGAACATGTATAAGAAATGGAAAAATGGGGAAATCACGAAAGAGGAATTCAAACAAATAGCCAGCACATGTAGGGGTAAAGTCAGAAAAGCTAAAGCACAGAATGAACTCAGGCTGGCTAGAGAGGTTAAGAACAACAAAAAGGGCTTTTTTGGGTATGTCCGAAGCAAAAGGAAGAAGAAGGAAACAGTAGGGCCACTGCGTGCAGAAGATGGCAAAATGCTCAAAGATGACAAAGAAAAGGCAGAATTACTCAACACCTTCTTTGCTTCAGTCTTCTCAGAAAAGGCAAAGGGTGGTCAACCTAAGGATAATGGAGCAGAAGACAGAATAGGGGAATCTCAGCACAGAATAAGTAAAGAGATAGTACAGGAATACCTGGTTAACCTAAATGAATATAAATCTCCAGGACCAGATGAACTACATCCTAGAGTATTAAAAGAACTGGCGAATGTAATATCGGAACCATTGGCAATAATCTTTGAGAACTCCTGGAGAACAGGAGAAGTCCCAGCAGACTGGAGGAGGGCAAACGTTGTGCCCATCTTCAAAAAGGGGAAAAAAGAGGATCCCAACAATTATCGTCCAGTTAGTCTGACATCAATTCCAGGAAAGATTCTAGAGCAGATCATTAAGCAGAGAGTCTGTGAACATTTAGAGGCCAATGCCATAATCACAAAAAGCCAACATGGGTTTCAGAGAAACAAGTCTTGCCAGACAAATCTGATCTCTTTTTTTGATAAAATTACCAGTTTGGTAGATGAAGGGAATGCTGTGGATATAGTATATCTTGATTTCAGTAAGGCCTTTGACAAGGTTCCCCATGACATTCTTGCAAACAAGCTCGTAAAATGTGGGCTAGACAAGGTAACCATTACATGGATTTGTAACTGGTTGACTGACCGAACTCAAAGGGTGCTCAAAAATGGCTCCCTTTCATCCTGGAAAGAAGTGACCAGTGGGGTCCCACAGGGTTCTGTCCTGGGCCCAGTGCTATTCAATATCTTTATTAATGACTTGGATGACAGAATTGGGGGCATACTTATCAAATTTGCAGATGACACCAAATTAGGAGGAGTAGCCAATACTCCAGAAGACAGGATTGAAATTCAGAATGACCTGAATAGACTAGAAAGCTGGGCCAACGCTAACAAAATGAAATTCAATGCGGAGAAATGTAAGGTTCTGCACCTAGGGAGGAAAAATGAAATGCACAGATATAGGATGGGGGACATCTGGCTGAATGAAACTATGTGTGAAAGGGATCTAGGAGTCCAAGTAGACCATAAGTTGAACATGAGTCAGCAGTGTGATGCAGCAGCTAAAAAGGCCAATGCTATTTTAGGTTGCATCAATAGAAGTATAGTGTCTAGATCAAAGGAAGTAATAGTGCCTCTCTATTCTGCTTTGGTGAGGCCCCACCTGGAATACTGTGTCCAGTTCTGGGCACCACAATTCAAAAAGGATGTGGAGAAACTGGAGCGGGTCCAAAGGAGGGCAACTAAGATGGTGAAGGGTCTGGAAACCATGCCCTATGAGGAACGACTTAGAGAGCTGGGGATGTTTAGCCTGGAGAAGAGAAGGTTAAGAGGTGATATGATAGCCCTGTTCAAATATTTGAAGGGATGTCATATGGAGGAGGGAGCAGGCTTGTTTTCTGCTGCTCCAGAGACCAGAACGCGGAGCAATGGATGCAAGCTGCAGGAAAAGAGATTCCACCTCAACATTAGGAGGAACTTCCTGACAGTAAGGGCTGTTCGACGGTGGAACACACTCCCTCGGAGTGTGGTAGAGTCTCCATCCTTGGAGGTCTTTAAGCAGAGGCTGGATAGCCATCTGTCGGGGATGCTTTGACTGGGAGTTCCTGCATGGCAGGGGGTTGGACTGGATGGCCCTTGTGGTCTCTTCCAACTTTATGATTCTATGATTCTATGATTCTATGTTTCTGACTTATGGTGACCCTATCATGGGGTTTTCTTGACAAGATTTGATCAGAGGAGATTTGCCCTAGCCTTTCCCTGAGGCTGACAACATGTGACTTTTGTTCAGAACTAAGGAAACATATTCCAAACTTTTTAAAATTACCTAATCTGTAATTTTTACTACTACTAATACTGTACTACTATTATTGTTTAGCCTCATTTTAGTTAGTCCCTGAAAAATATCACCTTTGCCTCAGATTAATTAACTGAAAACCCCTTACACTGTTTCATCTCAGTCACTGTGGTGATGTATCTGCATCTGTTTTCATAGCACATTAACAACTTTCAGATGGATGACAACACCTAGTTTGGAAAAATTTAACTGCACCCACCAAATTATCATTTTCTAAAAGGGCAAATAAATGAGTCATAGAGCAAATCAAGCATGAGCTCTCCTTGGAAGCTAAGATGACTAAACTGAAAGTGTCATATATTTTGACCATATCATGAGAATATATGACTCACTAGAGAAGATAATAATGCTTGGCAAGGTGGAAGGCAGTACTAAAAGACGAAGATTGCATTACAGGTGGATAGACTCAGACAAGGAAGCCACAGCTCTGAGTTTGCAAAACCTGAGCAGGACTGTTGATGATAGGGTTATTTGGAGATCTCTCATTTATAGGGTCACTATAAATTGAACTTGACTTGACGGCAGTAAACAATAACAAAGTAAAACTAAGGAGATTGTTGCATGGACAAATAACCCGACTGCTCCTGAATGGGATGCAGCCAGGTTGCGAGAAGCAGGCAGGTATTAGCACTCATAATTTGCCCCGATTCTGCCAGATGATTGCATCCCAGCTGCATCCCGGATCCTGGGTGCACTTCGGAGGCTGCTTTTCAAAGCTTGAAGCTTTCCATCTTTGAAGAGCGGCCTCTGAAGCACGCCAGGGACCTAGGATGCAGCCAGGATGCAATCACCCAGCGGAATTAAATTTTAAAAAAAACTGGGTTACTTTCCTTTAAAATGTTGGATTCATTTTGTGTGTTATCTTGCATGAGATCTTTTCAGAACATGCTTTTTAACACTAAAATAGAGCATTGGGGGAAAAGTAGCTACCTCTCTGCGATCCTGCCCCTAATAAGTTCCTTAACAAAATGCTATTTTACATCAATCTTGGATCTTGTCGGGCAAATTTCACAATTTTATTGCATATGATAAACACAAGAGCTGGACTGTATTTTTAATGTAATGCAATTTAATTTAAGATGCTGCTGTTTGTTTTGCCATTTTCATTTTGTGCATTGGGTCATATTTTTTTTTAAAAAAGAGCACAGCAACACGTTGTTTCTGCAATTCATTTATCTGTCAAAATTTTGCTAATGCAAGCCGGGTTGCGGGATGCAGGCGGGTATTGATTTCAAGATTCATTATATTTATCATTTATGAGCCCTCCTATGTACAATATTTAATGCAGGTAGTAAGTTACGGTCTGAATTCCTCTTTCCAAGTAATGCAAAAGACACCTTCGAGCATAAAAGCTTTCATATCAGAGGGAAAATTGGGATATCTTCTCCACCTCTTCATCATACTAGATTTCCACTTACATACAAAGACCTCTTTTGGGGCAGCCTTAAAATTTGTAACTTCCCACCTGCATTTTGAAATACAGTGTGGTTGCTAAGATAATACCACAAAGCTATATCTGAATGTTTAGATCAGTCCTCTGAAACACAGAAAGCTAAGAGCAGGAACTGACTTGTGTACTTTGTAGCCTTCTTACAATAACCAAATAGCACAAATTGTGGATCAAGAATGGGGAACTTGTGGTCCCTAAATGTTGTTGGACTCCAGCTCTCTTAATCCCTGACATTACCTGTGCTAGGTGGGCTGATGAAAGGCCACAGGATCTCCATTCCTGCTATATAGTAGCCCAAACCCTCCAGAATGTAATCCTGACTGTGCATATCATATTTGTCTATTGACTGGTCTGTCTGTCAAGATTCCTTACAAAGATAGCTTGCCCAAGTCACAAGAAGATCTGAGTACTCAGAATTTGTGAAGAGTAAGCAAATATGTATAATTATTCTTATTTCATATAATTCTGGTTTTGCTAGGGAAGGAGCAATAAGTTGTGTTGAACATTTTCTCATCCCCCACCACGCCCCACACAATAGAGCTTTAAAAACTTTAACCTAGCATAATTTCTCAGTCATTAAAAAAACATAAAAGAAGGGGAAAAAACACAAGTACCAAATGATGAATCCAATATGCCATGTTATGCTTTTGCTGTATGTGCTTCAGCTTACAAAACATACATACTAAAAAGGGAATGGGCAAGATATTTTATTCCAAGAGTGTGCTTCACAATTTAAGAGCCAGTTAAAGTTAATATCATAGTTTAAGTTGGTTGTAGAGCAGAACACAGAACAGGGTTTTTTGTTACATCTATATTTTCCTTGACTTCTTTTTTATTATTTAACACAGCACTTACATTGCAAGGATGTAGTGATAAAATGCCACTGAGTTACTTATGAGCTGAGTGCTTTGCAGTTTGTTTCTTTGTTAGCTTTTCCTTTTGCAAACTGCTTTAAAAATATTTATCTGGAAAGCATCTTATCTAGCAAGAATCGTGACTCTCTTACTTTAGGACTAAACAATTTATGGATGCGCTGTGTTCTGCAGTGATGTATCAGGATACTGATACCAGTTTATATTTACAGGTGTTTTTTCGTTTCATGATGCTTTTTCGTTTCATGATTTATTTATTTATTTATTTTACAATTTAATAGAGACTATTGTTAATCAAAAATACATCTTTTCTCCGAAATAGGCCACATCTAAAGTATAACATCTAGATACAGCCAAACTCTCATGGTTCCTTCTAAAATAATTAACAATGATATTAATTCCTAGAAGTCTATCCTTATTTCTAGAAGAATTAACAATGACATTAGTGGCAACATTTCCTGTGGCAAAGCATAGGATGCTTGCTTAGTGGTTTACTAAATCAAAGCCTTTGTCAGTATGTGGCAAAATGCATTTTATTAATAATTAGAGGCAATGCTTGTCATTGGCTTAAATGTGCATTGTAGCTTTGTGTATTTTGTCTGCCTGTTATGCACAGGAATTCAAGCCTATTGGTACAGCTCACAACAGGAGAGCCCAGCCTTTTGTTGCGGCTGCAAATCTGGATGACAAAAGGCAGGTGGTGAGTTCTACCTATAACTCTCCAATTGGGCTGTATTCATCTGGCAATATACATGATGCCCTCCATGGACAGCTGCGGGGCCTAATACCAAACGCCTCTGAAAAGTAAGTACCATGTTGTAAGATTTATTTGCTGTTTCTGTTGTTGCAACAGCTGTACAATTTCTGTTTCATACTCTTTTAGTCCAGCTCTTGCTGTTTTCTTCCTTTTCTGATGTCCAAAACCTAGAGATGCTCTGCAGCATATTTACCTTAAAACAAATATTCATGTAAGCAAAACCAATTATTGCAAATAGTTCTCTGCTAGAGGGTTGGCTACAGTGAATCCCGTTTTTGTGTAATATTAAGCACAGTCCACTGGAAACTACAAGCTGAATTTTAAAAAACTTATGTGTGTGCAAACTCACCGGAGTGACCCCGATTAGAATTGACTTGCATCTGACTAAACATAGAACTATGGGGCAAGTTTTGTTGATTTCAAGGGGACCTATTTGATTCTAACTAAGTTTACACAAATGTAAGTCCTACTATGTTTTTACTCCCTGCTCTGTGCAGTTATATTTGCAGCTTTGAAGGTGCTGATCTTTGGCTTGATTCTATTTATTCTCTCCTTCCCACAGTAACAACATATGTATTACTCCTGCTACTCTATCAATTACAACTCACTAACTTGTGATGTGTGTTAGTTAATCTCTAGGAACAAATATACAGTGACAGGCTAAAAAGTTGTTTGTGTAATCCTTTCCCCTTTTCTTCCAGGATCTGGGCTACTTTGAACACAAGCACAATATTCGGCCCAAACCTTTTGTAGTCTCAAGCAGGTTATAAAATCTCTCTGTAACTGGATGCATGGTGTTTGCAATGGCTACTCACAACTCAACTCAAAAAAGTAACATGGATACTTGAGTATGTTGTAAAATATTCTAATGACTAAATTGTGTGCTTCATCACATACATAAACTTAAAATCAAAATTTTATTCCCAAATCACGACCTGGGTTTTATATCATGGAACATACCTAGTGCCAGTATTGATCAGGATCACAGCAGTCTGCCCAGTATGACCCCTATATCCGCAGCACCGGTACTCATTGTTTCACTTACCTGCATCTGAAAGAAATGTGGTCTTTCTAGGCAACTGGAGATCCTCCAGTGTAATTCTATGGTCAACTTCCACTGGAAATACAGGGTTCACTATTATTCGTGATTTTCACTATCTGCAATAAGTCTGGGAACATATCTCAGACTTACAGACTTACATACTGTACTAATATTATCCAAAGCCAGTTAATTTCAATAAATAGATCATTTAAAAATACTGGTGAATATAGTTCAAACTTGAAAGCTAACATATTTTTACAAGGTTAAAGGTCTTTTTAAAAAAAAAACTGGAATAAAGTGCATATATATTTATATATCACATAATATATATCACACGTGCCTCTCTTGGCTCAGAACTAGAAGAAGGCCCTACACAAGCAGAAGGCCCTAGACAGTGAGATATAGCTGGTAGCAAATTATGTTGGGAGAGTTACAACTCCTGGAAATGCCCGTTAATGGACAATTTGCAAAAATACCATTTTCAAGTTCTCATGGGCGATCCATTGAGTCTCATATTAGCTCTAAAATAGTAGAAGGAAGGAAGGAAGGAAGGAGGTACAGGTCTTTTTGGGCTACCTAGAAGATCTGATACAACTATGAGGCAGAATGGGAAAATCAGAGCAGGCACCAGATGCTGAGGAACAGCAGTAATAGCCTCCTACCCAGCTAGTTATCTGGTCAGTTCCTATATTTTGAGGACAGAGATGTGTGTACCAGCCTATCCTGCACAGAGTCTGCTGCTCTCAGCTTTTGGGATTGTTAAAATAAGTATCCCTCTCAATCTAGTCCACTTCTCTCTTGCCTCAGGCAGCAAAATATCTTGGATTTGTCATGTTATCTCATATCAACTCAACTTGTGGTTAATAAGAACAAGAGGAGACAACACATTAATATTCTGATGGAATGTAAGAAACAGAAGGGATGTGGTCTGATAGATATGTTTTTCTCCATCTCACATTCCTTGACAACTTGTAAGATTCTATATCGTATATGACCTGAGGATTTAAAAAGGTATAGCACCAGAAATTAAGAGAAAGTTTGCTAAATCAGGTACAAACTTAAGTATGTGTACTCTCATTTTTTTTCTTCTCTTTTGGTCACATTACACAAATGTCTTTGGGTGTAGCCACACTAGAGAGTTAAACAGTTTGACACCACTTTAACTGCCATGACTCTGTCTTGCAGAATCCTGGGATTTGTAGCTGGTGAGGAATTCCAGCCTGTGCTGCCAGAGGGCTCTGGTGCCTCACAAAACTACAAATCCAGGGATTCTGTAGAATAGAGCCATGGTAGTTAAAGTGGTATCAAACTGCTTTAATTTACAATGCGGCTACACCCTTTGAAAAAGTTCTGTAACAAGAAAAAGGGACTATTTTAGTGAGGATAGCTTTGCCATTTACGTAGCAACATTGTACGTAAGAAATATAATATTTGCTGCTGCTGGACATCAGAAATAATTTTGGTAACTGAATTTCCCATCCTCACCTGCAAGTCTCTCTGGCACCATTGGGGATGTTTTATTGCTTATAACAATACCTGTATGTGGCTTTTTCATTTTGTTCTTCAGCTTTTGGAGTTAACACTCTCCTTACTGATCAGTCTTGCTTACAGCTTCTGAAGATTATTTTATTTCTTAGTAACAGTGTGTGGCTGTGTGGCTGTCCCCTTGTATGGATATTTGGCTGAGTGTCCTGGCAACTGTAAAACTGGCTGCATAGTTGTGTTGGCGCATGTGAGATGCTTCTGGAATTCTTTGACTTGCCTTTGATGGTAAGGAATGTGCATTTCTTGAAGGGTATGACAACATGGTCCTACATAAATTCCACATGATATCCTTGAGGGAAGATAACTTTGTGTTTTGAGTATGACATTTCATACAAAGGCAGGAAAAGCTGACATTAAATTATGGTCTTATTTATGTTGTAATGCAATAGTAAATACCTAAACTCTCATCCTTAGATCAGCTTCACACATTATACATCTATGGTGGCAAACCTATAATGTAGATGAAACCTGGAGAAATTGCGTTTTGAGGGGTGACAACTCCCAAGACTCCAAAAGGCATGCTACCTTGGGATTCTGGGAGTGGTAATCCCAAAAGTAACTTTTCAAATTTTGTCATATAGGTTTATTGACATGTTGGGACACTAGAAGTTAAAAGCAACCTATTGTTGTCTACCTAAAAGAAGCTTTAGAGTTTTCCCACAGATTTCTACAGTATGAGTAACTTATAAAATATTACATCACCTCTAATACATGACTGTCTCTTAGAAAGTAATATACACCTTGAGAAATTTAGGGTCAAACCATATATCTTGTAAGAGACAGACTACTGCATTCTGCAACTACTTTTTAATTTTAAAATACTTTTTAAAAATTTAAGGCAGGTAGCAGAGGCTCTGGATTTCATCAGGGCAGCATTACCAGGGAAGGTTTTTGATTCTCTCCTGATGAAGTAATTATTTAAAATTTAAATCAGTCCTACCAATGTTATTTACAGGGCACATACACAGCTTCATAGAACAAATGGCAGCTACAAAAGATAGCATAACTAGTGCAAAGGGATGAATGAAACACTCCCTGCCTTTAAGGAACAGTAATAAAAGCAATGATTCTGAAAATAAAGTTTTTTTAGTATAAAATTTACCATAGATGATGTGAAGGGGCAGGTTTTTCTAAGATTGTACCACACAGCAGCTCCAAACCAAGAAAAATAATGGTGTCAACCATCAATATTACATTCCTTGTCAATGTAATTTTTGTTTTGGACCACAAATAAATATTTAAAGAGCCTGTGATTAAAAATTGTTAAAGCATGCTTCCCTTGTGAATCTGAAATAAATGCAAGAAAATGTTTATTAGGCATGTTTGAATAGTTTGAGCATCATCATAAAAATAGTAAGCATCCTTACCTTCTACCTATGCACTTGTGTTTAGGATGAGTTGTATCTACCATTTCACCAGTGCATGGTTAGAAAACAGATTACTGGTGTTGCTAAAGTGTTATGGAAGCATCTAAAACATACATTGGCACTGTGGTATCTATTATCTAAGACAGAAGTATGTCAGTATTAAAAATTATTGTGCTATTTTGTACATGGGGTGACAAGAGAACTTCTGAATTTCCATCTAACACTGATTTGTGGCATGAATCTGGTCAAATCAGTGCCTTAACATAATTATGTGTCAGAGTTTGAGACAATGGGCATGTGGACATGATAATTTCATTAAATTTATACATATATGGAAGCATCTAAAACATACATTGGCACTGTGGTATCTATTATCTATGATATGCAGAATGGCATAAAGAAAGACTATAAAAGCTGGATCCCATTTTCTTGCATTTTGTTCATTAGCTTGATTCTCTGTTCTTCATCTCTCATTTTCTCTCTGGTTTGCATCACATATTTCTCCTGTACTGGTTTTTGGCACAGTGTATGCAGTACTCCTTCTGGTATTGACGGCGGCAGTGGACGTAGCACACCCTCTTCAGTTAGCACTGTTAGCACTATTTGTCCTACTGAGTTGAAAGCTGCAGCTAAGATGGCCCCCAACATTCCCTTAGAAATGGAACTTCCTGGTGTCAAGATTGTTCATGCTCAGTTTAACACACCTATGCAATTGTATTCAGATGACAATATTATGGAAACACTGCAAGGGCAGGTTTCTACAGCACTGGGGGAAGTAAACCCAATAAGGTAACTAAAGCCACTCTGTGTGCTTCGCCTGTTTCCTAATGCATGAACAATGCTGCCATTATTGGTTCTTTGCTTCATTAGTCATTAAGGCTTTTAAGTCTATCTAAATAGTATCAGTTTTTAAATATGTATTTCTGAATATTCAGCCAATGCTCCTTTTGTCATTCATTACACTGGGTGATACGTAGTGCTTGGTATGAATGCTTAATGGAAGACATGATATGGGTGTATTTTTTCCACCACTTTTCTGTCTATCAACAAATGAAAGAACTGTGTCAACAATCCTGTATATGTGTATTTCATAATAAATCCCAGTGTGTTTAATAAAGTATTATTCCCTCAGAGTGAGTTTAGGATTACAATCTTGGGCTCCACTCCTGTGCACATTTATTCGCATGTAAGTCCCACTGGAAATGTAGTACTGCACATCTAGTTGGTTGATCTAATTTGTTGGTTGATCTAATTTGTTACTGATCATCACATAAAACCAAATGTCACTCTCTTCCCGGAGGAGTTTTAAGCTCCAAGAAACATTTGGGTGATTTTTAAAAATATTATGAAAGATAGTACTAAATATATGCCATCTGTTAATGAAACAGCATTCAGAAATGAGGGATATATTTTATAGCATCTTAGCATACAAAGAGGCCTATTACCGTAAATAATATTAGGGCCATTGGATAATCCATGTTCCCATATTAATGTCTAATAATGTTTGGTGGACATTTTTTTCCTCACTTACTTTAATCAGGATAGTTCAGGTATAAAAATATGCTTTATGCTGTTTTTATCAGATCTATTTTGTGCTCACCTTTTAAATATGTCATTAGCCATGCCCTGAAAGGTCTACACATTATATCTCTTATTCTGTGTCAGAAATAAATTAACAATAGGGCAAAAACTTTAAAACTATATGAAGTCATCTTTAAGATAAGGTTCTTCTTATCAGTAACATCAGCAGAAAAATGCAGGAGCAGCCATTGTTGACCATTAAATGAAATCCAAAATACACATTGGTCATACTTTTATTAGGCCAAACAGATGGCACCAAATATATGTGTGTGTGTGTGTGTGTGTGTGTGTGTGTGGGCTTTCAATGATTGCTAGTTTCTTTGTCTGACAAAGATATATTTTTTAAAAATCATGCAGGACAAAAAAAGATTAATGCAATTGGGAGTTATAAAAGCCTACAAGTCTGTCTTTCATGCTTTTGAATGTTATGAGAGAGTGTTCATGTAGACCTAAAGCTCAGTTCCACCTCCCTTCGTAAAGAGAGGTGGTAGACCAACAGGGACAGAGGCTTTAAAATACCATAATATTTGTTCTAGATTTTGGATTCACTAGGAAAAGAAGGATATGTATGTTCTCACTGGATGAGACCAAACTAGTAACAAAAATGTAGACAAGCCATTATTATGTTCATCTGCTGGAAAATTAACATCTTAAGATAGAAAAAAACATTGTGCACTGAGAAACCTGCTTAATTGCGGATGTGATTCTCTGGGATACTTAGGAAGACTTTATCATTCAGGAATCCTGGCATGAATGCCCCTTAATCATATTACAAGTATTGGCAAACATGATTTTGGGAACCATTCCAGTAAAAAAAAAAAAAGGACTGAGATGTCTCTTGATGGAGTTAATTTTCACTAGGCACAAACTTAGAATTGCTATCTTGCTTGCTACCCTGGAGTATTTTGTGTCTAGTAACTAATACCACCCCTAACTCTTATGAGACATTCCCATGGCCTTCGTGATGACTATTCATTATCTTAAACCCAGTCTAAAGTGATTAACTCTGGTTTCTTATAGAAAGCAGTTAAAAGATTTGCCCTGTATTTATACATTAAACATATTTTAAAACTGGGCTTAGAAAAGTTACTCTTTGGGAAACATCCCCAAACATTAATTTTCCAAGCTCTCTGCAAAAGCTATTTTATCCGTGACTTATCTTTAAAGAGATGCTGTGCTCTGGATGCAGCCACCTTGGTTAGGGAGATAGCAATTGGTGACAGAGCCTTCTTTGTTGGCACTCTGCCTCTTATATACTGTACTCTCCTTAGTAATGGCTCCTTGGTTGTCTTATCCTATACCTACTTACCTGGAGCAGTAGATACCAAACTTTGATCCTCCAGATGTTTCGAGCCTCAACTCCCAGAAGCCCTAATCAGCTTGGCCAACAGTCATGAATTTTGGGAGCTGAAGTCCAAAACCCAAAGTTTGGGAAACACTGATCTAGAACTGAGCCCAATAGAACACAGTGGGACTTAAATCTGAGTAGTCATATATAGGATGGCAGTATTATACAACAGCTAGAAAACACATGACAGTCCCTCCATTTTCATGAAGGGATCCGTTCCGGACCCTCTCCCGCAAAAATGGAAATTCGCCAATATTCAAGATCCATTGGCTTGAATGGCCACACTCTCTCGCGTGTGGATCTACATGGGTGCCAATTTAACCCTCCCTGCTTGCCAGTCTGTGAATGACCAAGACTGCGGACTCAAAGTCCATGAAAATGGAGGGCTGACTGTATTTCTCTATGGCTCAATGAATTTAGGATATGCTGCTACTATTATTTTTGACTGTTGGATTGCTAATTTGTATTTATTTGTTTCATGCTCATTTTCTTAAAATGGGCTTGTTTTGCATTTTGTTTTGTGAGCTGCTTTGAACAAAACCTGAAGAAAGACAGAACAATAATGGAATTATCTTTGGACTTGTGTGGACCATAGTTTTCCATGTAGTCAGTAGAATGCTGTATAGTCAAAGCAGCACAGGAAACACCCTGGGGAAAAGGTTATTCCTCCCCACAACACGTACAACAAAGTGATAATAGGAAGTCAAATGACTAAAGTTCACAGTCAGGACTCCAAATTTCAATCTTTGTAGAACTTGCCCTGTAAATATTGAGAGCAGAATATAGTGTGACTATATCACCCCAGCTCTCAGGACCCCAACACACAGGCAAAAGAGGCAAGTTTTTGTGATCAGGAAGCAGTTTATTATCCAAGCCAGATATACGTGTGCACAACGGTGCCTCAAAAGAGGAGTCCTTCCTTCTTGCAAAGCTGATATTTTTATACAGTTAATTTGTGGTTACAATAATGAATGCATAATTCATAGTTATAATTGGTTACAAGCTACTATTTCAACTCCTCTTATATTGATTACATATTGCACTTTGCGCAAACTTATTTGGCACCCCCAAATCCACACTTGGCCAACTGTTTGGGTCAACTTGACATCTCCATCCTATCTTCAAAACGTCCTTGCTTTATTCTTGGTCCAACACATCAGTTTCTACAACTGTCACCCATCAAATGCTTCCTTTTCTGTTTGTTTGGCTTTAGCCAATCTCTTGGTCAAGCTGACCCTATATTCCATCCCAAAACTCGGATATCGCCTATCTTTCAACTTTGAAGCTAGCAAGCTCAGCAAATTATCTCTTATTCAGGCCTTGCCTTTGAAGCTTCTGGCAGTTATCTAGTTCTAAAAATTTAAGGTTGCTCTGTTAGCTATTTTGAACAGAGCTGTTTGAGAAAGAGTCACAAAGATCAGTCTGTAAATGGCTTCTTCAGAATCCATTTAAAGTATCCCCTCTCACAACTACCATATGTCTGTCTGTCCACTAAAGTTCTGCCTGCTCAAGCAAGGTTTGAATTTCTGATCCTCAATCAACAACGCTCTCCTCTTACAGAACACAGTTTTGTTCACACTAAGGGAAAAAACCAAAAGTACTTTATGAAGTAGTATTGTCGTGGGGGTGTTCTGTCATTTCAGTGCCCTCATTCAAAGTAGTTGAAAATTCCATTGAGCAAGGTCAAAAACTTTGGCACAACTTAAGGAGGTTTCTGGAGCGTGTCTTGTAAAGGGAGAAAAGGCTATGCTGTATAACGGTCAACTGAGTAATTGTATTCTCTGCATTAATAACTGACGTCCTGCTGTTCCCTCCTTTCATTATGTATTGATCAACCATCTTTCTTTCATATCCTTCATTGACTTGGCAGTGACCCAGTCCCACCTGCGGTGCCCCAGTCTGACGTTTACAGAATGCTCCATGATAATCAGCAAGGACCTAGTCAGCCGCGCCAGTCTGGTTCCTTTAAAGTGCTCCAAGACATGGTCTCTGAAGAGTCTGGTTAGTTGCCGTTTTTCATTCATTTCACATAGGTTGTAAGCAGCATACATGTTTCCAGAACTGCTCTAGCTAAGTGAAGCATTTTATACCCTGTTGGTTTCGGTGAGATTTGTACTGACTTATGGTGACCTCATGAATTTCATAGGGTTTTCTCATGCAGGAATACTCAGTGGTGGTTTGGCCAGTTTCTTCCTCTGAAATATAACTACAGGACCTGGTATTCCTTGGTGGTTTCCATCCAAATACTAACCAGGGCTGACTCTGCTTAGCTTCCAAGATCAGACCTAACAGCGACTAAAACACATATATTCTTGTGAGAGGACATGACAAGATAAACTTTTTGTCTGCCTCCCAAAGCAATACAATCACAAAGCAATATATTTAAATAAGTAAATAACTAACAGTGGAGCTCTGTCATAGCTATAAGACTCCTATAAGTTACGAGCTCATACATCCAGCTTAAGATCTCATAAACATTGATCAAGATGCCAGCCAATTTCTAAACTTTTACTTCTCAAAATATATTAGTAATTCCAAGACTCCATATTATTTTGCAAACAGGAATAGCATTTCTTCTTTTCTTTCAGATGGAAGGCCCATTGGAACAAGGAGTGTGAAGGCACCAGTAACAAAGGTGGCTGCTGGTGGGGGAAGTGTACCTAAAGTGCCTTTGTGTGACAAGTGTGGAAATGGAATTGTGTAAGATATTTTATTTACTTTTAATAGATTCAGAGAATAAATATGAAAAATAGCTCACATTAAAAAAAGACAGGATTCATCTTTCATTGTTAATCAGAATGTATTTTTGTTTATGTAAAGCTCCCTACCCTGCTTTGTGAAGGGCTTACATACAATCAATAAAACAAGACTGCTCCTTCCCACATGTTTATAGTAAGGGGCAAAAGAGACAAGAAAACAGAGAAGGGGGTTAGGTAAAGAGTAAAGTCAGGCACTGATTCTTAAAAGAGTGCTTACAAAGTAAGCAGTTCAAAATTATAAATTACTGTTTGGACAGTTTTGGTTTAATTTTAATATTTAATCCTATTTTTTAAAAGTTAGAAGCAGATGCTTGGAGAAAGCACAATAAATAATATCTGCATACTCTGTGAAATTTATTGGTTTTACTTTCTTAGTTTGGCTCTCACTAAAGTTCAGCCACAGTGGGGTGCCTGCCCAAAAGACCTCTCATCGGAATGGGTGTAATATGGGATTGGATCAGATGAGAAAGGTTAAAGTTCACATTGTGAACTTAAAATATAGTTATCAAGTCTTTTTTTAAACTGTAACTTACTGGGTTTTAAAAAAATATCTGTTCTCTTTTACATGCAGTGGTCCGGTTGTTAAGGCACGAGATAAACACAGGCATCCAGAATGTTTCGTGTGCTCCGACTGCAACCTCAACCTGAAGCAGAAAGGCTATTTCTTTGTGGAGGGGCAGTTATACTGTGAAACTCATGCAAGAGCTCGCATGAGGCCCCCAGAGGGATATGAAGCCGTCACTGTTTATCCCAAGGCTTAACTGTTTGGCAATGCAAATATCTGCATGCACACATAAAGTGTTGTCAGCTTACACCAGCAACGCAACTGCCTGGATCCAGCATACTTGCTCTTTAAAATTGGGGAGGGGGGGATGGAGAAGTTGGGGAAAGGATGCTATTTCTGATAGCTCGTGCTGGTACGTGTATGTATATATATGTGGAACAGTTTCAAAGGTTTTGCTACCATGCCTACCAATGTAATCTGAAAGAAGATAACGTTAAGATGATATACTGTACTATATTAAATAGCGACGGAGTACTTATATGTTTACTTATAGCCTCCTACAGTGAGAGATCTGTAGTTTTGTCCAGATTTTCACATTCATTTTTGGACAGGGATCCTGTAAAAAGGGACCCAGTCCATAGCTGCACTAAGGATCTAATCTCTGAAGACAAATCCCTTAAACTCAGGGCCCACACGAGTGCTCACTGTTCCGGTGTTCAGCACTGTGAACCCTTTATGAGTTTTTTTATTTAATACTGGCACCTATTTCCCATATAGCTGACACATGAGTGTTAGCCCATCTCTGCTCTTTTTACCACATCACCATTGCGTTCGCCTCTTCCTCCTCCAGCTGCAAAGCAAAACTCACTGCTGCTGCCTTCCACAGTGGACTCTTTCAAACGGGGAGGAATTTCTCCCAACTCCGAATGGAGCCAATGCGGATTCATGTAAATTCACTTGTTTAGCGAATTTACATGAACCCCTGCTCCGTTCGGAATTACTTCCCATTACCCGAAAATAACCCCCTCCTGCCCGAATTTGCATGTGAAGCTTTAATTCGCAATAATGTAAAACCCATGATTGCATTCGAATTGGCTTCCCTCTTGCCCAAATTTGCGTGCGAAGAGTTAATTCGCAATAACGTAAAACCCATGATTGCATTCGAATTGACCTTAAATTATACTTCCAATTTAGCCTTGTATGAAAGAGTCCAGTGGGATATGAACAGAGGAAGAGAAGGAAGCAGAGGTAGCAGTTGGGTCCGGGAGATGAGTAAAACAAAATAAGGCAAAACATGCATATTAGCATTATTCAGCTGAATGGTATACTACAAAAAAAAAAGGTTAGGATAAAAATAAAGCTTATAAGGCCATGAGCAGTCTTTCTATCGAATGCATCTCCAGCTTTCAACCATCAAGCCACTGTAATTTTAAATCCACTTTTATATCCAGCAACTACACAATTATCCTCTTGGCCAGCTTCTCCTACCCAACTGCCCTCCCTCTAGATGAGTTTGAGTACATCTCTCACCATCCCCAACCAGCTTTGCACCATTCAACAGGCTTGAATTTTCCACATCTTTACATCTCAAGTAATACATGGAAACATATTACAGTGGGTCCTTGTTATCCACTGCGGTTTGGGTCCAGGACCCTCCATTGATAACAAAATCAGTGGATGCGAAATCCCATTAACGACAATGGCATAGCAAAATGGTGTCCCTCATACAAAATGGAAAATCAAGGTTTGCTGTTTGGAATTTACACTTTTTTCAGAATATTTTCAAGCTGTGGATGCTTGAGACTGTGAATAAAAAAATCCATGGATAAGGAGGGCTGACTGTATTTATGATCAGAATTTTTCCTAGATGAAAAGTGCAATAGGATTATTGTCTCTATACTCATTACTATTATGCTTTTTTAAAGCAGACTAATTCATAAAAATGCCAGATTCAGAAAAGCATGTAATTATTTCTAAATTGTATGGGTCAGTGGAATTGCAGTTCTTGGATAACATCTATGTGGCTGGACAAACAGGTCACCTTGACCTAGTGAGAGAGATCGGTCTCTCCCTCTCTCTCTATATATATATATATGCACAACATTCTAAACAAACATTTGCATTTACTTTGTGGTAATCATCTAAAACCAAAGAAATAAAATGAATTGGAAATTTGCCAACAAAAGTGGATTTTTTTAAATAAAGAAAACAAAAATGGTTGACTTATGTTGGAATTTTAGCATTAACATTTTCCAGTATTATTAATAAAGTAATCCATAGCACACATGAGCTAATACGCTTAAATTACCTGATTCATTCTTTACTGAAACGCTATTTCTTTGGGATTTTTTTCAAAACTACTTCTCATTTAAAAAGAAAAGAACCTCAGGGTTGCAGAATTACATTTGCACTGGTATAAATGGGGGCTGGACTGATTTCATGGATTATATAAATGACAACAACTTTAATGCATTTGCAGGGGTGCTAAATCAGTCAAATACCATCAACAATCAATCTAGTAGTAAATATATCATAAATCATAATGAGGGTCATAAATCAATCAGAAATCTCATAAATCAATCATAATTTGGTTGTAATTCATTCAAATTAGGTGATAAATCAATAATCTGTATACCCTCATAAAACATTCCTGACAAATTAGCTTGTTTAATCACCATCCCCAAACTGTACCTTCAGTAAAGCAAGTTATTACAAAGCAATGGGAGCAAATCCAAAATGACCCCAACTCCTGAAATTTACTGCCATCCAGCAGAGAGCACAGAAAACCTCAGCAACAAGTCCAAGGCTACATGGCAACACTACACAACTACTACATTTCACCTAACCAAACAAATTGCCCTACTCTAAACCCAGCACCCCCAGGGAAGGCGAAAAAAAGGTGCTCCAATAACACAGGAAAATTCCCTCTTGGTGTTCTGAATTCTACACTGAACACTGCACAAAGGCTCCTCATTGTTCCAGAAAATGAATTTTGAAGCCTTTAACCCTAAGACCTTTGCTGGGATCCATACCAAAATCAATGAGCTGAAGAGAAAAAAAATATGGAGATGAGATTATAAGGGAGAGAGATATGGAATGCAAGACAAGGCCTTTTGGTAAGGTGGGTGAGAAATTGAGCTTTTGAAAACTTACACAACTCTCACCTGAGTTCGAAACGGGGATGGGGGGGCGGGATGAAAGTAAAATAATGGATACATTTTTCACCTTTATTCTTATATAGCTTTTGTTGTAGTAATGTGTTATTCCTTTCCCACTAATTTCCCCATCTCTAGTCCCACTAAACTGACCTGATACATATTTGGAACCAGATAAGAATATACATCTCCATCCAAGGAAATTACTTGCATACTAGAACTGGCCTGAGGAACTTGCTTGTAATTTTTGTTTTAGAAAAATTACTTGAGTTGTGCAGGTCTTTGGGCATCCTAAAACAGGACTTTTGAACACAGTCAAAGTTGTTTGCAAATATAAATAGCTGCACTTAAGCAAGGCTTCTCTGTTTCTCTGTAAAGATATAATTGGATGGCTTCTTTAAAAAGTGTTACTACTTAGGTGTTTGATATCACATTTATATCTAGCAAAAAAGAGAAGTTGCATTCAAAGAACTATAACATGTCTTTTTTTAAAAATAGAGAGATAATAATAATAATAATAATAATAATGTTTTATTTATACCCCGCTCTTCAGCCAAGACTATCAGAGCGGCTTACAATTTGTTAAACAAACAGCTTCATTTACAATTGTAAGCTATTTGCCCCCCAACAATCTGGGTACTCATTTTAGCGACCTCGGAAGGATGCAAGCCTGAGTCGAGCTTCAGCCCTTTGCTGGTCTTGAACTCGCCACCTTATGGTTTTGAGTGAGTGGCTGCAGTACAGGCATTTAACCACTGCGCCACCAGGGCTGATATTCCCAGATCAGCAATAGAACTTTTAGAAAAACACTTTTTGAGGTCAATCAATAGTTTCGAACCTGTGTTTAATGAAATCATCAGCGAGACAGCTCCTTGATTCTCATGTTCAGAATAGTTTATTGCGTTGACAGTTAATACTGAAGTTTTTGATATGATCAGCACCTTCAGCTGAAGGAAAAGCCCCAGTCCTCAAATGCTCTCTCTGAAGACTGCAGGCTTTTATATGAGGGATTCAGTTCACCAGGGAAAGAAAAAAGACTTGGAGAATAAAATTACTGGAGACCATGCAGCGTATCAGTTTTCCTACAGAGACATGGGAAGCAGCAGAAGTTATGTGAACCATGTTTGGGTTGTGTGCCAAGCGACTGTGCTGGTGCACATAGCGTTTGAAGTGCTGTCATTCAGCAAGTTAAATACAGAGACTGAAACTAGTTGTAGATGCTGGGTGAGAAAATGGACTCTGATAACTATCCTTGTAAGGTAACTTATCTATTGCTTCTAATAATCAAAAGTCTGATAGTTGGCAGTTCTCCTACACAGATGACCGAACTAATCCAGGCTGCCTTCATTATTTGTATCAATATAAGAATAGAAGAAGTGACAGGCTGAAACATGTCAAGTAGAAATGTCATTTTGCTGCCTGAGGCAGGGCACTTTGTCAAAGTGCAGAGGACTATAAATTATTTTGTCACCCAAGGCAGAAATTCCACAAGCATTTCTCCCTAGCCAAAAATTTAAAAAATAAGTTAAATAACAAAACTAGAAGGGATATTTTACTAACCCACTGGGTGACCCTTGGCAAGTCGCACTCTTTCAGCCACAGAGGATGGCAATGGCTAACCACCTCTGAAGAAATGTGCCAAGAAAACCCTGTGATGGGTTTACCTTAGGGTTGCTGTAAGTCAAAAAAGACTTGAAGGCACACAGCAACAACAGCAACAATCAATCTGTGTCATCAACTCTTGTTTGCTGTATGTGAAACCAAGCAAAAGAACAGTTGTTACAGAAGCTAATTCTCTTTTCAGACATACTCGTTCACACTAATTTTGGAATTAATATTAGATGCGTTTTACAATTTTTGTTTATTATGCTTTTACTACTTGAGAGTCGTTTGAAAGTCCTGCCTACCCATCAAAAGGTCTTGGGCTATCTTTTCTGCCCTTTCCTGTTCACAGACTAAACACAGAGGGAGGGCATTGTAACAAACAAGATCAAGGTGCTAATGAAACCACAGTGCAGGGCAGACTGCTAAATAAAGCTGGGACATATTTGCTGTTATGTAATATTGTTGGAAGAAGTCCAGCGTTTGGACCTCTCAGCTGTTATTGGAAAGGTGTAAGAGGGTCTTCGGTCGCAGAAAGATTGACAGTAACATAGATTTCTCTTCCTTGTAGCACAAGCCCTGCTAAGAGAATCTAGAGATAATATCTCCTGAAAGACAAAACCCCTTCCAATTGCAGTATACACATTGACCATGTTTTCATCATTATTTCCAAGAATATGACCACACTATTAGGCCAAGAAGAGGAAAGGAAATATTGGAAGATAATTCTAAATATCAAGGGCAAGAGTATAATTGCAAGATATTGGAAGCTGCCTATTACTCTGCGTATAGAAGACTGGTGAAATATTTGAAATGAAAGAACTAGACAGACTAATAGCATTATTAAATAAAAAAGGATATGTTAAAATGGGGAAAAATTGGGAAGTTGCGACATATTTATTATTTAGGAACAGATATTTGGAATTACTAACTTATTTAGTGGAATATTGTTAATAAAGGGTTAGATGGGAAATGACTTAAACAATACTAGATTATTGGAGTCTAAGGGGGGGCTTGTAGAAGTATAAATGTATATACGATGTTATAGTTTGATAATATCTGTAAATATAGCTACGCTGGCTGTAATATTTGTAAAAAATAAAGATAATTATAATGGGGGGGGGATCAGGTTTAGTCATCAGATGTATAAACACTCAGCAGTAGTTCAGAAAACCTGGACATTTCTACAAGTCCTTTACTTTTATTTATTTTTTTAACACATTAATCAACTACAGCTTCCCAGCAAAAGGGGAGAGTTTTAAGAAACCTAGCTTACATAATTTCATAATGACTGTGAGAATAGTAGCTAGTTAATAATAATAATAATAATAATAATAATAGTTTAAAAACACAGCTATCAACAGCCCAGAGTATCTCTCACAGAAAAGCCTTGATCTTTCACCAGGCTGAAAGGAATGTAATTATGGAGTCATGTTTGAAGTGGCTCTCATTTTTAATACTTCACATATTTAGGAAGCCTATCATGTCATGTAAAGAGAATCTAAAGCAGTGTTTTGGCCTGGCTCCTATGTATATACAACCACTGGCACGATTGGGTAATTTCCGCCTCTGGACCTAATGGTCCATACCCAGCAATAAAAGCATGGGACATGTGTGGCCAAGTAACATCATAAGTGTATTAAAAATCGCAAAAATGTGTAACGGAGGAAGGCCTAAGCTAAGAGAGGCTGCAAAAGATTGCTTTTGCCTAAGCCTACTTGGAAGGACAAGATTCTGCCCAGCTCCTTTGTTCAGTTAATTGAGTGTAAACAACGTATGCACATGGATTTGGTTTGCAGCAAGTGGAGTATGTGAAGGGCAAAGAAAGAAAGTGGTAGGAGAAATAAATTGAGACATTTTGAAAGCAGCTGAGAAAGTGGGATGACAGATTTATGAGGACTGTCCCTGCCAAATTGGGATAGTCGGAGGCTATGATGGCCTGATGGAAGCCTGGCTCTTCAAATGACAAAAGAGATCCCTTGAGATGGGGTAAGCCAGTCTAGTCCTGCTACATTTTGAGAGACCAGGGAGCTGTACAGACTGGCACTCATTTTATTTATTTGATAGTAATTAAACTGTAATTAACAGTATTATAACAATATTAACAATTATTACTGTTATATACAGTGGGCCCTTGTTATCCGCTGGGGTTTGGTTCCAGGACCCTCTGTGGATAACAGAATCCGGGGATGCTCAAGTCCCATTAAATATAATGGCACAACAAAATGGTGTCCTAAATATAAAATGGAAAATCAAGGTTTGCAATTGGAATTTATACTTTTTGGGAATATTTTCAAGCCATGTATGATCTAATCCATGGATAAAAAAATCCGTGGATAAGGAGGTCCAACTGTAATATATTCAATATTGTTAATTACTATTAAATAGTACATTTAATGTGGTAATTACCAATTAATTTCTCTTAAATAGTGTTATTTAATGCGGATAACTACAATTTAATTATTATATAATATATTTAATGCTGTTAATTACTAACTACTATTAAATAATATATATAATACTATTAATTACTAATTACTATCAATAGTATTTATGTTAATTAATGTTGAAATAATTACTATTCAAGCTGTTGAAATAATTACTATTTAATTACTTTTAAATTATATGCAATTACTGTTTACTACTAAACTGTTTAATTACTAAAAAGTTTTAAATAATACAATTTAATAGTAATTAACAGTATTAAATATATTATTTAATAGTAATGATTAAATAATAATTAACAGTATTAAATAACTACTATGTAATAGTAATTAAACGGTGGTAATTCAAAGTGGGAATAGTAATTAAATATCAGTAGTAGTTAAATAGTAATTAAATGCTAATACTGTGCAGTAGGGTCTTTTTTAAAAATAATATATATATATATATATATATATATAAATATTATATATTTTATATATAATATTATATATAATTATTATATATAATAATATAATTATATATAATATATATTATATTATATATTATTATATATAATAATAATAATTATTATTTTGCCACACCTGCAGTGGCTAAAAGAGCAGAGATTCTCCTATGTACAAATATGAAAAACAAAATTCCCCAAATACTAATGTAAATAAACTGCTGAGAGAGGCCAAAAAGCTTTTTAAAGCTTTATTCAGACCTTATTTTATTTTTAAAAAAGGTTCCTGTCAGGCCTCATAAAGATGCCCAAAGAAGGCTTCCTTTAGAAAGCCTTATACAGTAATAATAATGGCCTGTAGTAACGACTGGGGGCCTCCAGGGGGCGGAGGAGGACGCTAGAGTCACAATATCATTTACGACGACGAGGCTCTTTCGCCCCTGCGCCGCTGGCCACGCCCCTTGCCTCGTCGCCATGGAGACCGGTTGCTAGGCAACGCCAGGTGAGAGTTGTGGGCGAGGCGACAGTTTGGTACTTTGATTGGGGCAAGGAAGGAGCGCGCGGGCGCAGCACAGCAGCCGAGGCGCCAGTATGATGAGAGTGGGCAGCATTGGCTGCTATCGTGAGTTTCGAGGAGAGCGGCTCGGGTGAAAAGTTACTCGGGCGGGAGGGAAAAATAAAACTATTTTTTTTAAATTAATTAACCCTAAATAATGTTTCAGGAGCCCGGCCGTGCGACCCGAGAGAGAGGCCCGACGAGGAGGAGGAGAAGCATCGCCCCCCTTCCACAGTGGCCCCTCCCTCAAGGAGCCAGGAGACAAGGGCCCCAGGTGGGGCACCCCACAGTCACAGAACCCTGAAATCAAAATGGCGCCTTGTCTCACCCCCTTTTAGCCGTTGGGCTGAGGGGGCGTGGCCTCCTGTGATTGGCATGTGACGTCACCCCCTCAGGCAACACTGTGACGTCACAGGGGTCTGTGTGACTGACTGAAAAATGAGGGTGAAATAGTTTACTACCACCAGAGACACTTTTGGTGTTGATGTGTGTTGGCCTTTCTCAAAGCTCAAAAGTCAAAACACTCACAGAAACATAATACATTCATGCTTTGGTCAGGGATGAAATGGAGGGCATTCCAGGAAAATGTTGGACATGACCAAAATAAAAGCTCAAAATATGCACAGAAACATTAATTCATGCTTTGGTCAGGGATAAAAAGGACGGCATTCCAGGAAAATGTAGGACATGGCCATCTTAAAACACTCATATAAATTCATGCTTTGGGCAGGGTTAAAACAGAGGGCATTTGAGGAAAATGTAGGACATGGCCAACTTAAAACACTCACAAAAACATATGCTTTAGTCAGGGTTAAAATGGAGGGCATTTGAGGGAAATGTAGGACGTGGCCCAATAAAAGCTCAAAACACTCACAGAAATATAAATTCCTGCTTTAGTCAGGGTCAAAATGGAGGGCATTCCAGGAAAATGTAGGATGTGACCAAAATACAAGCTCAAAACACTCACAGAAACATAAATTCATGCTTTGGTCAGGGTTAAAATGGAAGTCATTCTAGTAAAATGTAGGACATGACCAAAATGAAAGCTCAAAAAACTCACAGAAACATAAATTCATGCTTTAGTCATTGTTAAAATGGAAGTCATTCTAGTAAAATGTAAGACATGACCAAATAAAAGATTAAAAACTCACAGAAACATACATTCATGCCAGGGTTAAAATGGAGGGCATTCCAGGAAAATGTAGGACATGACCAAAATAAAAGCTCGGAACATTCACAGAAACATAATAAATTCATGCTTTGGTCAGGGATAAAATGGAGGGCATTCTGGGAAAATTTAGGACATGGCTAACAAAACACTCATAGAAGCATAAATCCATGCTTTAGTGAGGGTCAAAATGGAGGGAGGGTATTCCGGGAAAACGTAGGACGTGACCAAAAATAAAAGTTCAAAACTGACATGGAAACATAAATTTATGCTTTGGTCAGGGTTAAATGGAGGGCATTCCAGAAAAATGTAGGACATGACCAACATAAAAGCTCGAAACACAAACATAAATTCATGCTTCTTCGTCAGGCTCATAATGGAGGAAATTTTGAAACAAGCTGGCAGCATGAGCTTTCATAGTCTTAAGTCAGCTTCCTCAAATGCACCTGAGAAATTAGACTTAAATCTCGGAAAGCTCATCTTGCCAACTTTTTTTCTTTCAGTTAGTCTCAAAGGTGCTACAAGAAGATCTCTCTATGTACTGAATACATTTTATCAAGGAAACCCTATGACAGGGCTGCCATCACCTGGAGTTGAGTTGAAGGTACATAACAACAAAGGCTGGCAGACTGGCAGTTCCCTTCCAATAATGTTTTTTATTGGGAGGCAGTCAGAGAGGAAGCAGCCTCTCAGTTGCCTTGGTCTCCAGAGTACTACTGGCAGAAGCTGATGTGTGCTTCCTTTCATTTCTGCAGTCAGGGGAAACCATCTATTGGAGCTGGTTTTTCTTTCTGGAAGAATTAGGGGTGGGTAGAGAAGGGAGTAAGCAAGGGAAAACTGCGGAATACTTGTAGTATAGGAAAGTGTAGGAAAAACTGAGAAGAATTATTTAATGGAATCATAGAGCCAGAAGGTGCTCCATGGGCTATCAAATCCAATCCCTTGCTCAATGCAGGAAAGCATCCCCAGCAGGTAGTTGTCTAGCATCTTTTTGAAGACAGAGAAGTAGACCCCATCACCTCTCTAGCAATTGGTTCCAAACTGCTTTTACTGTCAAGATGTTCCTTCTAATGTTCAATCAAAATCTAATCTGTAAAACCACCATAGACCTGGTCCTCCCATCTGGGGCAGCAGAGAACAAACCTGCATCCTCATCTCTGTAACAGCCCTTGGGATATTTAAAGAGTGCAGTCATGTTACTCCTCAGTCTTCATCTTCACCTGTGATTTTGTAGTCATTGAAGAAAAATACTGCATACTAGCCCTTGTTCTCTACTGAGAAATACATCCACCTCAAGTATAAATCGAGGGCAGGTTTTGGGGCCAAAATTATGGATTTTGATATGACCCATGGATAAGTCGAGAGCAAAACTTAGGGGTGTGTAACAAAGGATGCAAAGGATTAAACAGAGGAAAACAGTGCCAGAAAGCTTACAAAATTTCAGCAGGCATAACTGTGCTCACAGATGAGAGATTATAAAGGGGATGTAAGTGCATCCAGAACAGATGACACTCTTGCCTTTCACCAGGTGATGATTCTTTTTTAGTGAGAATTAAAGTACAGTCAGCCCTCCTTATCCATGGATATTTTATACATGGATTCAAGCATATACAGCTTGAAAATATTCAGAAAAAGCATAAATTCCAAATAGCAAACCTTGATTTTCCATTTTATATAAGGTACATCATATTGATATGCCATTGGATTGAATGGAACTTGAGCATCCATGGATTTTGTTATCCACAGGGGGTCCTGGAACCAAACCCCAGCTTATAACAAGGGCTCACTGTACAGTACTTACATTGACCCATGGATAAGTCAGCTCACCTTTTTGGAGTCAATTTTTGACTAAAATTTCTAGACTTATACATGAGCATATACAGTAAGCCTGCACCTAACAGATTCAAAGTGTGAGGACTGAAGAAGACTAATTCTGCCAAGATACTTTTCAGTGTAGGGAATTAATTGCAGACTCTTTGGCTAGGTATGAAGATTTAAAGCCATAAGGCTTATTGACACTATACCTATAGGGTTTGTTTTATTGATTTTTCAGATGAATCAGCTTCAGGAAGTGATAATCAAGTCCATCCACAGTCAGCATTAAAAGTAAGCTTATCTGTTCTGCGTAGTGAAGACATTGTCTGTTCTGGATAATGAAGGTGATATGAATTTACATAAATGATCCTAGGAAAGGAGGGATCAGATGGAATTATTATCTTAGTAAAGTTATTCAGTTTTTTATCTTGTTCTTTAAATAGCGTTTTTAGGACTCAATTTTTTTCATTGTCTTCTACTCCTGCACACATAAGCGTTATCATATTCTAAAGCACCATGAAAAACTTAGTTTTTTCTGCAGATCATGCTATTGCAGACATCAGTTTAATCTAATCAGTTGATAGTCTTACATTTTTTAAGCATTGTGTTGTAAACATGTTCCTTTAATATTAATAAATTAAAGGATATGATGGAATAATTATTTAATATAATTGAAGGATATGATGGAATATGATATAAATTAACATAACAGATAAAGTGATGCACTCAGATCTACTATTTGCTACTTCTCTTCATTTCATTTATATGCCACCTTTCTGCCGGAGTGGGACTCAAGGCAGCTCACAGAAGAAAATCACTTAAAACCTAACAATGCAATTTTAAAAACAATTAAAATAATTGCATTTAGAACAGTATAAAATTATTTCAAAAGCACACAAAAGTTAAAAAATAAATAAAACAAACCTCCTCCATAAGAAGCCTATACCTGGGAGCGATTACATATTAAAATTGCTGTACATGTACTTCTGTACATTTAGGTACTGCTGTAATGAATTAAGTTTTGTTCTGGTAGTTTTGAGGTTACAAGCACATAATGACTTTAGGCTACAGATAGATTCATGTTTGTTTTAATTAGAGACACGGAGAGAAATGGCGTTACCCTTCTACTTGTAGCATACTTGCTGAAGGCAAAAACACAAGTTTCGAATTTGTTAAGCTACTCAGCATGTTTCATAACAATAGAAATGAAACAAGGTTTACCTTATTACCTTGTTCTGCTAGAGCATTTGGATCATCTAATCTAAACATATGATCACTTTTCTTTGACAGAACATATCACACAAAATCCAATGTGCATAATTTGTTATAGTACAACAAGAATGAAATGAATCACAGATATTAAAAAAAATTACAGATGAATATTAAAAGTACTGTAGTTAATACAGCTCTCCTTCTGCACTCTCCATCAGCGTGTCATTGTATTTTCACTTTAGCAGCAACTGACAGAAATTTTGGAAGTACTAGTGTCTGTGTGGGTTTCTGTCTGACCAATTTAAGAGTACAGCTGAGCAGTTTAATCATGTAAGATGGACAGTAAAGCTGTACACATCAACTGGTGGACTCCACAATATAGGTTACAAAACAAAGTAATACATATGTAGATGCTAGCAACTGCTTAACAATTGAGAATGCAAACTATTTAAATAAGATAATGTAATGGCCAAGTGGTATTTGACCTATACAGATTACACAAGTAGAGGTTATCTGAAAAGAAATTCCACAGTAGTTTACTAAGGAAAAGAGTGAGCAGATTGCAGTTGTGGAACCTTAGAGCTCTTAGAGCAATATATCCCAGAATTTTTGCTTTATTATAATGGAAGCAAAGTCAAACCCAGGTGCACGTAACTCTTTAAGAGATTGTCCAGTGGAGAAAGCTCTGCAAACAACACATTTATTTATTTAAGTATTTATACCCTGTCCCTTCAGCCAAAGACTTCCAGAGCAGTTTGTTGCTGTGTTCCTTCAAGTAATTTATGACTTACGCTGCTGACCCTAAGGTGAACCTATCATGGTTTTTTCTGGTCTGAAAGTGTGTGACTCACCCAGTGGGTTTCCATAGCGAAGCAGGGAATCAAACCCTGGTCTCGAGAGTCATAGTCCAACATTCAGACCATTATACCATGCTGATTCTAACAAATTATTAATTTGACAATTTCTTGTCATCAGCCTTTAACAAAGACAGGACACATAAGGGAAGGGGGCTGACAGTGGGAAAAGAGATCAAGTTCATCAGATGCTGGCTGCTCTCCTTATCCCTCAAGAATGGCAGTTAGAATGGAGGGAGGGTGTTTCAGCAGCTGCTTTGGCCAAGGTATGATGAAACTGTTCTTGGTTGCTCTTCTCTTCCTCAAATTTTGTCAAAGAGTTTTTATAGCTGTCATCTAAATAAAAGTAACATACTTTTCCCTTATTGGTTGAGACACCCTTATTGACTACTCTCTTTTAGTCTGCATTTCTTAAAAATCTCTTAGCCTGTACCTCTTTGTATCCTTATCTGGGAATAAGTCTGATTGAATTCAATGGGACTTGCTTCTGAGTAAACATGCACAGAATTGCATTCTAAGGGTGACTAGACACATGCTATTCATGAGCCTTGGTGACACCTTTCTCCTGCAGACTAGAGTAGCTTGCACTTTTTGTTTTATGGCCTAATAAAACAGCAATTGGAGATGAATATCTAGGCATACCTCCCCCTCAAAAAACTTGACAATGAACTGCTTCAGCTTACATTAATTATTTTTCCAAACTGCAGATCTTGCAAGAGCAGCTGGAATCATTCCAAGCCCTTCGACAGCAAACACTGCAGAATGTAAGCATGGTAAGAGAAAACTATAAATAGTGGTAAAACAGGAGACCATTTTATGTATAAAAAGATAGCAGACTCAATCGTTTCCATATACAAATCTCAGTACATTATGAGAAATCCCAATAATTATATTGTGCTCACCTGTTCCTATAATTGAGCTTTCCCTCCATTCCTTCCAAGTGGTTTACTGGCAATTCTTGATACTTCATTCTGTTAGTTCTTTGACTAATGGAGGTGTGGAAAACCTATGAAATTTAGGTTCAGCATAAAATCCAACTTGAGCAAAATTATCTATAGCGAGTCAAGCCATACAAAGTGTCAATTCACTCTTCCTTATCTGCCTCCAGTGATATCCACACTTATCTGTTATATATTGTTATATACCTGGATACAGATAAGCATTAGAACTTTCCTTTGTGAAAGCAGGAGGGATTGGCTATGCTCAGTAATTTTTTGATCCTCAAACTGAACTGGTAAGATTTATTCAAAAACATAGCTGTGTTAGATCAGTATGCAATGGGGTATTGTAGCAAAGAGGTATTGTAGCATCTTTGATACTGACGGAGCGAAAAAAGAAGTGGATAGCATAAGTTTTTGTAGACTTCAGTCTACTTCATCAGATGCATGAAGTGTCCAGGAAAAGACCTTTATAAACAGGCTCTGTGAGTAGCAATAGAAATGCAAAACTAGTGGGTATAGTAATTCACATGCAGTGAAAACAGAAGGCTGATAGTCTCATTTCATGCTTCTTTAGGTTCAGTCTGAAATCAGCGAAATACTTAACAAAAATATAACTGATATGAAAAATTCAGAATTGACTCCAGACAATTTATGCTTGACCAGCACACCTATCAATATTGCTGTGGTATGTTGTTTCCTTTTCTTACTGACAAATGTGTTTTGTGTTAGAAGTGTTTAGTGAACTGACATTTTCTGGGAAATAAACATGGAATCTTAGACTCAAAAAGAACCAAAAGACTATCTTTTCCATTACTTCTGGCATTAATTCATAAAATATAAAGCAGTATTCCACAAGTGGACAGAATATCTACTGCAAGGGGATGTTTAGACAGTAATTTACTAAGATTTACATGAATGAGCCATCACATGCTATTGGCATGTAAGAGAGATGATAAATGGCAAAAGCAAGGAGAATTCTAGATGTAACTATCCCCGTAACTAGTTTCTTTTAGGTTTTTCCGGCTGTGAGGCCGTGTTCTAGAAGATGGGCTCACAGCCCAAAAAAACTCACAAAAAACTATAGAGGCCAGCCATGAAAGCCTTTGACTTCACATGTCCTCATAATGCTCTTAAACATATCTTAACATAATTCTTACAGTGATCATTTTTTTAAAATATAGGGCTTTTTCACATGCTTGGAAATAAGACATCAGATTCCCAGTTACCATATGTCAGTAGTGTGGGACATATTTTTGGACTGCAGCTTTCTAATCCCTAACTATTGGCTTAACTAGCCAGATCTTATGGGAAGTGCAGTCTAACAGCACCTAGCAGTTAGAGGGCCATATATTTCCCACCCTTGCAGTAATGTTTAAGTCTTCTTGCTTACAGTGTGGCTGCCTCTTGATGATGAATAGCTGACTTTTCTTTAAAATCAGTTAATTTATACATGGAAGAAAATATTTTATAACAATACTGCTCTGAGATGTCCATGTTGGTGCATGTTGTTATTAGATTGTTAAAATGAAGCACATGCCAGACTGGCTGATGCCTATGTGGGATATGGCCTGTTGAAGAGCTACAACTTACTCTGTTGTAAGTATAATTTTAGAAGTGTTAAAAGGCTGTTAAAATTAACAAAGGCCCCCTTTTTCATAAGAACAGATAAGAAAGACAAAAATGGAAATTACAACATAAAAACAACAGTAACAAGGAGGCATCAGTATATAATAGCTGCATGCATTATGTAACAAAGGGTGGATCTAGATTTGGTTGATATGATTTCCTTCTGTCATGTATAAGGCATCATAACTTGCATAAACTAAGGAAATTAGCACACTGCCTTTTGACGTGCCTTATCCCTGATGGGATAAAGGTGCATTTATTTTTAAAACATGTTTTATCGCACTCACCCACGGCCAGACGAATGCAGCCCGGATGCCAGCCAGGCTTATTCTGCGGCTTTTCAAAAATGGGATTTTTCCATTCTTGAAAAGGTGCAGGATAAGCTCGGCTAGCATTCAGGCAGTAAACGGGATGCATTCGTCCAGCCATGGGTGAGTGCGATAAAACTCATTTTAAAAATAAATGTGCCTTTATTCCATTGGGGATAAGGTGCATTAAAAGAGAGTGTGCTAATCTCCTAAGGCAAATAATAATGTTATTTTGGATATTTTAAAAAACAAATATACCACAGCTTTTCCTGGAAACTAATATACAGCTATATATGCAGCTGAAGAAATGGTAAAGAATTTGATCAAGAAAATGGTAAGTAGTAAATCAGTTCCCTAAATTACTTTTTACTTCTACCTAAGCTGAAAAGGCAGAATATTAAAACTGTCCATCATCTTCTCATCTTACACACCTAAAAAAGTAATGGAAGAAAGGGAAGGCAAAGATTAGAATTCAAAATGTGGAAGGAAACATACTTCTAGCTTGTTTTTAAATGCTGTTTAAACTGTTTCAAGGACAGATAGGTGCAGCAGTCAAGAAGCAGTTGTTCCAAATCCCCTTTATGTACTTTTTGCTAGGTAGGAAAATCTATATAAATGTTTAAAAGTAAACACCTATGCAGTTTATTGGTGGTGCTGAGCTATGTCTTTTCTGTTGCTGAGTAGTTGAGGCATCAAGTATCTGTTCTCTCTCTCTTTCTCTCTCTCAGCCAAGAAGATGTCAAGAAGCATCACATTTTAAGAGGCAACATTTTGATAACAGGCCTGCTACTAGTCACTGTATGGAAACTGATTTTAACACTGTGTTTGGAAACGCAGATGAAAATATTCCACATCAGATTTTGTTAAAATATAAAGCAATTGGGAAGTCAGAAAACTATGCCCAAACAACTAGAAATAAACCTATTCTGGATTTAAATAATGACCATGAATTGAAGAATTCTGTGAACAACATTTCCTCTCCATCTTTTGTCAGCTTCAAAACAGATGACAGGACTCCTCTAAGGAAGAACAAAAGTTATGATGACCCAAAAGTGTCTATGGTGTGCCATAAGTTTGATGAGGAGGACGAGTGCTTGACAGAGAGTGTGAGCTTTTCTTTCAAGGACATCCAAGAGGAGGGTAAAAAGGCCCCTAGGCATGAACTATTGTATATGCTGGATATTCAGAACACTCCTAATGTGTGTGGCAAAGACAATGATTCTGGTTATCTGTCAGAACAAGATGTAACAGAAAAAGCACTGAATATACCAAATGAAGAGTTGAAATCTAAGAGAATTTCAGACATGAAGCATTCAGTTCATGAGTCTTATAGTGCTACGGATTCTTCTAAAGAAAATATTAAAAGTGCAGCACAAACAGCATATGAGAGAAAGTATAATAAAGAACCTCTAACAAAAGACAGTGCTCTGGACAAACTCCAGTTAAATTTCTTGTCCAAAGCAGTGGTAAGAGATAATTTATTATTTCCAGAACCCACAGAAGATGGACAAGCAGAAAAACAGTATCAGCTGCTTATCTCAGATCATGAGCTTCGAAATGGGGCTGTTCTGGAATTATGTGACGTCAACTCTGTGTTGGATGATTATGGTAAAAAAGCTAGGCTGTTACAAATGCCTGAAAGAGAGTCTGAACATACTCAGAAAAAAATGATGAACCTTGAACAGGAAAATATAGATCTTGGGAACGAAATGAAACCTCTTAGAGACATTATACAGTCCCTAACAGAACAAAACTTAAAATATCAAAAGCAAATTAAAGATTTGCATGATGACAAGAACAACATTCAAGAGAAGCTAGTTAAGTCAGAGGGAGACTGCAAAGAATGTCTTAAAGAAGTCAAAAGGCTACTGAAGAAATGCAAAGAACTTCAACAGCAAAACGCAACTCTAGAAGAAAATCAGGTTCAGCTTTATGCTCAAAATCAACGTATTATAGAAAACATAAATGATTTTCAGGAGAAAGATCAGAAAGCACAGGAAGATCTGGCTTTTTTCACAAAAGAAAAAACAGATCTTACTGTGGCCTTAGGAGCCTTGGAAAAACAGGTGTCAGCATTTCAAGAAGAGAACAAAACACTGGGGGATGACATAAACCAGCTTACAGATACAAAAACCTTTTTGGAAAATGAGCTTGGAGAAAAACAGAAGGAAATACGGCAACTGAAAAAAAGTGAGAAAACAGTAGCATCCAATGTAGAGTCCCTGCTAAAGAAGGTGCAGTTGCTTAAAGATGAAAAATTGAACCTAGAGGAGAAGTTGCAAGAGGCACTCAAGACTAAAGATGTCCTGCAGAATGAGCTTGTAGAAGCCCAGTCTAGAAGAGCTGATGCTGAGGACAAACTTGTGACTGAATGCAAAATTGCAAAAATAGAAATGGGAGTTTTGAATTCTAATTTGTCTAACATAGAAAGAGAGTGTGTGAGGCTGAGAACAATGGTAGCAAGCATCACAGACGATAACTGGGTTCTTAAAAAGCAGCTCCATGAATATAAGCAGGAGGCCTCAGAATATAAAAATAAAATAAGACAACTGAGTGAGGACCTCTTACTAATGGAAAATGAAATGCGCTCTACAGAGAATGAACGAGATGTATTAAAGTTTGAAGCACAACGCCTCCAGAAGAATAATGCTAATCTCAGGGACCAAATTATTGCTTTGTTCAATGAGCAGTATAAGCGAAGGTTCCGTTCTGAAAGCATAAATGGAAATGATCAACCCAATAACCCTACTGAGATTTGTGAAGAAATATCTAGTTACCAGCATGTTTCTTTTATACATAATCCATCAGGTATGTTTGGTTCCTAACATACAGAAAAATGTAAGTCAATATTTGTGGTAGGGAGAAGACTAAATTGATGTACAGTGGACCCTTAGTATCCATTGGAGTTTGGTTCCAGGACCCCCATGGATACCAAAATCTGTGGATGCTAATGTCCCATTATATAAAATAGTCTAGTATAGCGGTGTCCCCTATATAAAATAGCAAAAATCAAGATTTGCCTTTTGGAATGTTTTGTTGTTAAATATTTTCAACCCATGGATGGTTGAATCCATGGATGCAAAATCTATGGATATGGAGTGCTGAATGTACTTCTTAAGTCTAAAGAAATGCTTAGATGATGAGAAACCAGCAGCAATCTGAATTTTTAGGGTGCGATCAAGCAGCAGGGAATTGGTTGGAAGAGAACTCAGGTGAGCTCTTTCCCCTCCCTCTAAGGCATAAGTATATCGTATTGGACCAGCCATTACTTTTATGGGAGCCACATCTCTCACATACTCATTTAATGGTCCTTCTTCACAACATAGCCCTGTCCCACAAATATTCCTGACTAGAGTGTGTGGCCCAGCCAGGAAGAGAATGATAGAAAGAAGAATTCTGTGTGCACAGCTATTCTTATGCAGTTATGGATTGTGCCCTTGGTCTTTAGATATTTTCAGACATACTCAGCAATGAGAACTGGAAAACTAAAGTAAAAGTTAATCCTTCCAACAAACTCATATTTTCCTGTAATGTGTTTGCATGTTACAGCAGCCCTTGAAGCCCCCACCAGTTCCCTAAAGCCCTCTCTATATATTTTTAACAAAATAATTATTTTCAGGTAGTTTGTGCCTCAAAATTGTACCCAAACCCACCAATATGTGCAAATGCACAAAAAGTCCTCCCCACCACCACCACAATCCCTCAAGTCAAGTACCTCTTTTTTCCTCCAAAATGGCAACAGGAAGTAACATGGTGTCATGTCTGGTTGCCATTTTGGAGGAGAAATGGAGGGAAGGAGGAGTATTTTAGCATGTTCCTGAGGCATGATGTTTATCTTATTTGTGGGTACTACAAACTGTCTCAACACCTTCTTTGGTTTTTAAAGAACATTGTCTTTTTTTCTAGGCAATTCCAGGCAAACTCCAACAATCACTCCTTCCAAGAAACTGTAATAAAAAAAAAATCTTCTTTGAAAACAGTTTTTACACTTTCCTATCTAATCAGTATTACTTTTTTCCCCTAAAGCTTTCATTAAACATTTGGGAGGATGGTTAACAGGTAATGGATAACATTTAAAGTTTACGTTTTTCTTGTTTTCACATAACATTTTGCCTCATGCTGTGTGGAATATATTTTGGTGGTTAAACAAACAATTACATAGCCTGATGAACTAGGAGAGCCTATAGAACGTTTGCACCAAATCCTAGAAGGCAGCACTTTGAGATTTATCTGAAGAAATAGACTTTAGTCTAAAAAAAACTCATTCTGCCAACTTCTTTCTTTCAGTTAGTCTCAAAGGTGTAGATCTCTCTACATACAGATTCTACAGACTAACACAGCTATATCTGTGAATATTAAAATAAAGGTTAAGATAAAGGTTTCCCCTTCGACAAGGTTGTCAAGTCATAGTCTAATAAATGCCTAGTGTCCTATTTTGTCTGCATTGCTTCTGAGCACAGACTAGATGAAATGATAAAAAACATTCTGTTTTATATTAAATCCTATTAATCCCATGGTTGCAAAAGCTTGTAGCAACTACAAGCCATATACTAATTGTTGTTTAAAATGCCTTCATATTCAATTCTGTGCATATCTACTCAGAAATAAATCCCTTGAGTTCCATGGCATTTACTTCTTAAGTATACATAGGATTGCACCTTTGTAGCATGATATCAAAAAGTACTACTCAAGCATATCAGCTTTTTGTTTAAATGGTAAGATATATGTACCTCTGCATCAGTGCATGAATATATTTTCTGTTATGTTTTTTTGAAACACAGCCACATATTATTTTCATATGAGCACTGCAGGGATATTGCTCTGGTTTTAGAATTGCTAATCTCTAGGATGGGGTGAGCAACTGTGGGAGGAATCACATTAGCCCCCTAGGACACTTTGCAGGGGAATGCATCCTACCACACACATACACACACACACACACACATACACACCATAGCCTCCCTCTACAAAAAAACTATCCCCTAATTTTTTTTTTTACTCCAATGACCCCTAGTACCCTCTAGGGCAGTGGTTCTCAATCTTCTTAATGCCACAACCCTTTAATAGTTCCTCATGTTGTGGTGACCCCCAGCCATAAAATTATTTTCGTTGCTACTTCATAACTGTAATTTTGCTAATGTTATGAATCTGTTTTCCAATGGTCTTAGGTGACCCCTTTGAAAGAGTCGTTCGACCCCCAACACAGGTTGAGAACCACTGCTCTAGGGGATGTCAGGGGTAATTTTATTACATTTTGCTACATTTTCTCAGGTCTCCCATTTTAGGCCCAGGGGAGGTCTTTTTTGGAAACAGGGAGTGACTTCTGGTTTACTTCCATTTTTAAAAATGATCTTTCCTCAGTCAAAAATGGCCCAGGGGGAGCAAAACATGGCAAAAATGACCTTTTGCCCTTTGGGGGCAAAAAAATGGGGTGGGGGCACAGAAATAGTCTGGTGCAATATGCTCATCCCTGCTCTAGGATCAGAATATCTGATATTTATCTGCAAAATATATTTCTCTAGTTTACAAAGCACATTGTTTTCAGCTTGTTAGTTTCTTCTGATAACAGTATCTAGATTTGGAAAACTTGCTTACCTTGGGCATTTTTTATGTTCTTTGTTTTTTTCTTGTCTAACCTTGTCTCTATCTATACAGTACATTAAGTATACATAAACATCTATAAATTGAATAGTGTCAGTTATTAACCAAATACAAATTTTAGTAGTGCTTTCCTTACTTAAGCCAAATTAGAAATCAAGTATTTGATATGCTAAATTACTGCTGGAGAATGGTATAGACAAGTGTACATGGTTACTGCTGGCATCAGAGGAATCTTGATCAGAACTATAATGTGTATATAGCCAAATTTAGGGGAAATTCTGTAGCAGAATTTTCTGAGATTCAGTGATTCCACAGTTGTACAAACACTGTTCCCACTCATGAGTAAAATAATAGTATCGTGGGCTCTTGATATCCACTGGGGTTTGGTTACAGGACCCCCCACCCCCGCCCATGGATACCAAAATCCATTAAATGTGATGGCCTAGTAAAATAGTGTCTCTTATATAAAATGGCCAAATCAAGGTTTGCTTTTTGAAATTTATATTTTTTAAAATATTTTCAAGCCATGGATGGTTGAATCCATGGATAAAGAATCCATGGATATGGAGGGCTGACTGTACCAGTAGTAGTACTAGTAGTACACATGGCATGTTGGATGCTCCTTCAAACTCATTTCTGAAACATTTTTTTCATCTAAAACTTTGGATACAGAATTGTGTGCATTATGTAACACTGTTAGGCTGCATCTGCACTGCAGAAATAATTCAGGTTGGTACCACTTTAACTGCTATGGCTCAGTGCTATGGAATCCTGGGAATTAAAGTTTGTTGTGGTACCAGAGCTCTCTGATAGAGAAGACTGTATGTCTCACAAAACTACAATTTCCAGAATTCCATAATATTGAGCCATGGCAGTTAAAGTGGTAAGGTATCAACCTGAATTAGTTCTGCAGTGCAGATGCAGCCCTAGTTTTTCATTATTCTGTGAACATGTTCTTGCAGTATAATGCAGAACTTGGAAATTTTTCCAAACACTGATGATAGGCAAGCCAGAGTAGTTAAAGTGGAATAGCAGCACTACGAGTATAGTGCAGTAATCTCCTAGGTGTCACATTAATTGTGGGCTACAATATTTGAAATTGGAACACTGGGTTAAGTATGCACATTTAACAGTTTGGGATGCAGCCCATTCAGGCTTCTATTTGGAAGATCCAAACTCCTTAATTTCCATTACCCATCATAAAAGAGCACAAATACACATTTTGTTGTAAACTGCCTTCTAGTCGATCTCAACTCATGGTGACCATATGGATGAGACATCTCCAAGACTCTCTGTCCTCCACTGCTCTGCTTAATTCCTGTAACCCCATACCCATGGCCTCCTTAACAGAGTCCACCAGTCTGGCATGTGGCCTTCCTCTCTTCCTACTTCCCTCCACCTTTCCCACCATTATTGGTGTTTTTTTTCCAATGAGTCCTTCCTTGTCACGATGTGTCCGAAGTACGACAGCCTCAGTTTGGTCATCTTGGCTTCCAGGGAGGTTTCCTGCTCTAGGACCCATTCATTTGTCCTTTGGGCTGTCCATGGGATCCTCAGCACTCTTCTCTAGCACCACATCTCAAATGAACTGATTTTCTTCCTATCATCTTTCTTAATTGTCCAGCTCTCACATCCATACATGGTCATAGGGAATACGATGGCTTGTATGATTCTGATCTTTTTGCTCAGTTGTATATCTTTGCATTTTACAATCTTTTCTAGTTCTTTCATAGCTACCCTCCCCATTCTTAATCCTTTTCTGATTTCCTGACTGCAGTCCCCATTTCTATCAATGTTTGATCCCAGGTATGGGAATTCTTTTACTATTTCTATTTCTTCATTGTTGAACTTGTGAAGTTCTTCGGTACACATTTGCTGTGAAATGCAGCTGATATTAATTCATCCAGTCAGTATCCACTCTATGAAAAGAAGAGAGCAGTGGGGTTTCTCTGTTTGCTACATGTTTGGACATATGCGTACTACAGATCTTCAGGGTGTGATGACCTGGAAGCCTATGTATGAGCAGTTTCCCACACACTGGCTTTCTCAATGCAGATATTTGTGCCAGTATAAGGAAATTCATTGAAGAACAGTACCATGCACATGATCTCAGGAATACAACCAGTGGCGTGGTATCACTATTTCTTTCTCTACATGTGACAAACAATTGAATATGTCTGAAGTCAAATAAATGTTTGTACTTGTTCTGCTTGAAATATTTTATCCCCGAAATTAGAAATTAATAAAACTCCAGGCCAAATTGAGTAATATGGGTACTAATTTGTTTGAATGTGATGATTCTAAAAATAGTTGCTGGGAAGGAAATCCAAATCAGTAAGACTTCTAAGTAATGATGGTAAGGATCACACTGCAGTTTGCTATGTGTTTGGCAACTGTTTCAAAGAGCACAGTGGACAGCTGAAAATTAGAACATCTTGTGGCCTCAAACATTTTCAGAGGTGGCTTAATACATTTTCTATAGGCATGGTGTCTACATTAGATATCGCATATTATGTGCTATTTGGTTCCTGTTTTTCCTTTATGCTCAGTCTTATTTCTTGCTCTTCAAGATTGCTTGTTCTCTAGTAATGTAAAACTTAATTTCTTTTTCTCTACTGTATACCCCAACACTTATGAAGTGGATCATAGTATGACTTTAGAACCATACCCTATCAAATGTTTGATAGTTTGGTGGCAGTCTATCAAAATGTCACAGGCTAACTCATTTAGAGTTCATAAAGCAGGGGATAACAACTACACAAGGAAGCATATCCTTCCCACTGTTCAATTTTTTTTTTTGAAAAATGTTTTATTCAGAATATCTTACATGCTCTCTAAAGGGCACTGGGCAATTTCACAATGTCCCCTCCATGCTGTTTTAGGCCTTAAACAGGAAGTGAATCTAGAAGGTACAGGTGGCATTGTAAATAAACATAATAATGGATTTATATGGGAATGGAAGACTTGGAGAACTATATGCAGCTCTTAGGTTCCATTCCACATCCATGCTATACAGCAATTTCATTTTTATACAATTTATGTGTGTATATACACACACACACACACAGAGTATTCTTAGAATTACATTGCAGATAAGCAGTCATTTCCTCTATCTTTTTTAGAACTCAAGTAAAGGAAAAAATATTTTAATAGTATGGGTTTATTTTTGGCAGGATGTGTGAATTTAGTGTGAATTTCATTCACTGAGTTCTTGAAAAACTAAATGGGTGGAAATTTCTGACTTCATCAAATTCCCAAGTTTTGAAAGTATAGTTTTCACCATTATAGCCTTGTTCTCTTCTGTGCTGCACTCTGTCCTATATGCATTCTTCTCCCTTCCCCATGTTGGTATGGCATGAAAGGGAGTAGTGAAGGTTGCAAGATCCTCTGAAGAGCATTTCATAAGTCTTTCGGTCTCAGAGACACCAGGTGGCATTACCGACTCACAGAGCACAGGGGCAAAGGGCCCTAGGTCAAGTATAATACTGTAAAGCCAAAGAGCTCTGACCCACAATAAAGATACAGCAATTCTCTGTATCTGCAGATCACTAATAATGCAGATGAGCATTATACTGAAATAAATAAAAGTTATGTGTTTTTTTAAGAAGAAAAAAAGTGCAGATGAGCAGAATCAGTCTTTTGCTGGAGGCAGGGGGCAGTAATATAATTCTACATAAAGTGATGGGGTAATAAGTTCCATCATAGTGCAGTCCCTGTCCTGTTGAAAGAGAAAGAGGTTTTATTTGGGCAGTCATTACTCTAGCATTTCTGTCAACATACATTTGGAAGAGCTTACAGATGTTGCCTATTTGGTATCAGATCTTCTACTGACACTTTCCATCCCTAGTGAATTGGTACACATAGGATCTCTATATAAGCTAGTGTTGGCAGATTGCTTCCTCTGCCTTCATTATTTGGCAGGACTACTGAATGGTGCTAAGGAGAATCTCTGTGTACCTAGTGCATGTGCAAAGGATGGACCTGGGAAAAAGAAGAGTCAGGTATTGCACCATCCTTCAGTGACTTCTTTTAGAAATGTATCCTCTTGTGCTTATTGCATGCCACATTGCATATTACTTCGCACATCCATCTGTTCTTAAACATCTGTAATCTAGAGAAGAGAACTGCACTTACAGTACTTGCCAGGAAGGACAAGCTTGTACTATATTGCAATGTTTCTGAATATTCCATTGCAAATGTTTAAACTGGTTAGTTCATTAGAATTTAAATTATTTTAACTACTTTCCTAACCTTTCCAATTTGCTAGAGTGTGGAAAAATTGCTGAAATCCGAAGGAAACTGGAAAAAGAAGAACTATTTCTGGAGACAAGCAACAAGGTCAAGCTGTACAGTGCTTTTTCGGTTAGTTGCGCCACATCCATCATAAGATAATCAGGGTTTTCAAGCGGAAGAAATGTGCCCCCTTTGCTCCACAACTTAGTCTTTGAGGGCTGAGCGCACAAATGTAAAGAACTACATGTATTTCTGATGACTACCCAAGTTACACTATAAAAAGCAGAACTATTAGAAATGCATACAATATACATACACACCTAGGAAACAAATTAACATGAGGCTGTGAATTAGGAGGATAACCTGACTTACACGTGCACGCATATTTATTTTAATTTATGCCATTATCTCCTTTATTTTAGTCAGAGTGAGCTTTTAAAGAATGGAACATCTATTATAGTTTTGAATATTATTTACATATTCTGTGGTAATCTGTTTTTTGTAATTCGGTACACTGAATTAAAAATGGGAACAAGCAGCATGCCTGGTGAAATGTTAAACCTGAGTACTGTATTAAAACACAAACCAATCTTTACTTTAAAATTATATGTAAAAACAACAGAGTGTTTGTTTTTTGCTGTCGTTTCACTGCCTAATGCTAGTTTATAAACCATATCCTATATCTCCTACTTACTTATAAATGCCGTAACTAACACTCTAGGACTGAGTCCTCAAATCTGTGTTAACAGTCAACAACCACAAGCGATGGAGGTCTGTTCTGCTGGTGATAAGGATGCAACACGATGACCTTTACATCTCCCTCCTTCCAGCGAGCAAAACTGCTACACCCAGAAGCAGGATCCCATTGCAATTCCTTGTCACAGCCTGGTTTGCTGGCAAGGGGGAGTTGGAAACATCCTTTTTGCACCACTTGACAGCAAAACACACTATCCCTGAATGTGGCTGCTGTCTGTTAAGGTAGATGGAGGGGGGGGGGCATTTACAATCCTAGCACTATTATAATGGTCACGAATACATAATATTACGGATTATGGGGCAGTTACAGATCCGTAACACCAGATTATGAATCCGTAAGTGGAATACAGAATGTCAGCCCATTTCTTTCTTTATTGATTTTATTTGTATCCTACCTTTCTTCCAAATGGGACCCAAAGTGGCTTACAATACAGGTTAAAGCAAAACAATATGTAATACAGAAGTTTAAAAAGCATTGATCAGTTTAATTAAAACATTAATTTAAAACAATTTGCTGTGCAATCTTATTCCTCCTTACTCAGTAGTAAGCTTTACTTAATTAATTGGGACAAGCTACCAAATAAGAGTGTAGGGGCAGCCATCCTGGGAAAATATATACCAGGGCTGCTGGATCAGACCAAAGGCCTGTCTAACCCAGTACCTTTCCCTCCTATAGTAGTTGATATCACTGGGAAGCCCACAATTTATTACCGATTTGGAATTTGTACAGTTATAGCCATGACCAATAGTAGCTTGATGCCTGCTTCTTCAGACACACTTGAAGCCTTTTCTTTGAATTTTTAACATTCATTCTCAAGTGAAAAGTTTATTACACTTCACAACACAGAACCTGTACAGTGGTCCCCCGCCTTACGAATCCCCCGGGTTGTGAAAACCCCGGGATCCGAAAGGCGGCGGACCAGCTTCCTATCCCTCGGGATACGAAAGATCCCCCGGGATACGAAGAAAAAAACCGCGCGGCCCCTTTAAATCGGCCGCGCGGTCCATTGAGTTTAGCTGTCCCCCGGGAAACGAAAGCTTCCGGGTTACGAAAGTAATCCCGGAACAGATTACTTTCGTAACCCGGGGGACGACTGTACTCCCGTCTTGCCTGTGCTCTGTTCCAGTTCCTGTTGCCTTATTAGGTTGTCAGAAAACAGTGAGGAGACAAGCTCCACGTGCTCTATGATGGTCAACTGTTTATTCAGTGTTAAAAAAGCCCACCATGTTTGGACCACGATAAGAAAAGGCTTTCTTCAGGGGCCTTCCAAAGAATTCAATGGAGTTGTAAACACCATCCAAAATACAGGCTTTTTAAACACTGAATAAACACCTGACAATCCTAGAGCACACAGAGCTTGTCTCCTCACTGTTTTCTGCTTTACAACGTGCTTTTCAGTACTCTTTTCACTGACATATTAGGTTGTGTCAGAAGTAGCAACTCAGTGTAATTGTAATAACCATCAACCAGGACGAAACTACTGATAGATGTAACACAAATGTATCAGATGTGACTTTTTAAACAGATAAAAGAGTGGTGAAAAAATGTTAATCACACAAAGTATACAGTATATTTATTTTGTTGGAAAATACAAGTGTATACAAAGTTATATATAATTTATAGCAAAATATATTCCACAACTGAATAGACATCAGCCAAGATTCATTGACAATGCTGCTTTCATTGGCAGAACTGGGTAGGCAGCAGTTCTTCCAGCCACACCTCTTTGTGTCCTCAAAACGTTCAGAGGACTGGAAAGCCCTCTGGAACAGGTTTTTGGGTGGCACAAAGGAAAGGAACAGGAAAGGGGGATAATATTGTAATAGGAGATCTCCATTGGCATGCTAGATTTTGATCAATATCTATAAATATATTAATTTTCTGTTTATAGAAAACATAATGAGGTAAATACTTACAGCACTTGCAGGCATTGTTATACCAGACACGTTTCCCTTAGCTAAAATTTTTTATTTGCTTAAGGTGCCCTGAGCTGCTAGTGTTCACAAAATTCTGGAAAGGTCATTCACCTTGGTTTTGTACTGCTAATAGGACATCACACGTGGATTCGTGTAGTTCATTGCATTTAATGACCTGAAATGTAAATGTAAAGAAAAGATCATAAAACTTAATGGAAGCATGGCAGTTGCATGTTAGACTATCTACATGGATTTCTGTGATGCATGTAGCTTCCCCTAGTAAAAATCTTTGAAGTCATCTAAGACGAGAGCGAGAAAAGTATGACCCATAGGCTGCATGCAATCGCATTTTTGAAAAACCTTAGTGCCCCTTTCTCACTATTTAAATTGTTCTTACAAAATGCATTTTCCTAGGTGTGGCAGTTTTCACTGAAAATTTGGCAAATTGAATTGTAAAAAATGAAGCTGAAAGTACATTTCCAACTTCTTCTAAGTTTTCATCCGCATTGTCTTTTCAGCATTTCTGGGTCAGGTGCCGCCCAAAGTGGGCATACGGAGTGAAAAACTTTTGAAGTTACCCATGTTCTAAATTCACCATATTGGTGTGTACACAGTAGCTGCTGAAAGACTGAATTTTTTATTAAAAAAAGTTATGTAGAACAGCAGTGAATCATTTTTGGCCAACGGATATTTTTTAACTGCAATTTTGATTAAAGCTATTCTGTATTGTCAGTGGTGAGGGCTGACGGGAGTTGTAGTCCAACAACATCTGGAGGGCCCTTTGCTGCTATCCAGCATTAAGCAATTTATGCTTATATCAATTGGAAACATCCTGCCAAAATCAAGATCAAACCACCTCTTTTAACTAATGAATATAGCTGAACTACCACCCATTGACAAAAGCTCTGAATCACAGATGAACAAACTGTTTTAATCTTAAATAAAGAAATCTCTACTATGCTTTTTCCCCTCAGTGGTTGAATTACCTTCTGGAGGCATATTTACACTTATCTGTCCAGAAAGCAAGCTGGCCACTTGTTCCTTTCCTGCTATCCCCAGCCCAACTCCATGTTTCACCCATTCACATCTGCCAAACAGGGAAGGGCAAACCTTACTGCCAGACCAGCTTAAGCCTCAGTGAAACTTTTTCTAGAAATTATGTTCTACTTACTTTTCAACATTTGCAGCCATAATACTTCGTACTGGTCTGCTTTTACTCCCAGCAGAAGGATGAAATATGCGTCCTTGTTTATTGGTTGTAATAGGCTTAGGCAGCTTAACATTGTAGGGGTCTGTGGAATGGGTTGGATAAGGATCAAATGTGCCTGCTTTCATGCCCCCTGGCTGGAAAGACAAGGGCAAAGAAATAATTAAAACCTGGTGACTTAGACTGCATCTGCATGGCAGACATAATACAGTTTGACACCTCTTTAGTTGCCATGGCTTAGTGCTATGGAATTTTGGGATTTGTAGTTCTCTGAGACATTTAGCCTTCTCTGTCACAGAGCTCTGGTGCCACAGCAAACTGCAAATCCCAGGAATCCATCCTATGAAGCCAAAACCGTCAAACTGCATTATTTCTACACTGTAGATGCACCCTCATACAAAATGAAACATTTAAGACAAAACAGCCAGAAGGAGTTTTTAAAACCCAACTGTTAAGATGCATGTACACAACCCTAAGCTAAGAGGAATGCAGAGAAAACTGTGAAAACTAAAATAAGCAGTTTGCTGTGCAGGCACATCTGATACTTGATAACTGCCTAGTTCTAGCTGCTTCTTATTCTCAAGTGATTTAGGAGCACCTTCGATCAAATGAATGTTGAGATCTGCCTCATGCTGGATCTCTATTTAGACTAAGCAAGTTATTATAGTAGCTATCTGCAGACTTGGCAAACTGATTATTATTTTTACACACACACACACACACACCATATTCACATTTTCTAAATTGCAACAAAGATGGCCTATATGCATTTTCTCTTTTTCTGGATAAATAAAAATTAACAATATCAACAACAACAACATCATTTGGAAAGCAATGGTATGGATAACAACTACACCTTCTTGCCAGGAGAACTTGGCTTAAAAGGTTGCTGAACTGGTACTGGTGCACGTTCTTTCTTCAGAGGTGGCAACGGTTTGTCTTCATGGTAAGGATTCATATCAAAATATTCTCGAGGATAAAGATTCAACTTGAAAGGCCCACCTTTCATCAGCCGATGGTGTTCTTCTGATATTTTCTACATAAACCAGAGATGGAAGATGTCACACCAGATATTTTTAACTCCGATTATCTTCAGTAAGAAAGATACATTAGGGAAGAGATTAGAGCTGCAATCCTCAATTACCTTAGAGTAATATCTCTAAAACTCATTTGGAAGTCCTACCAAGTAGACACAGGGCAGCTCTCAAAATTCATAATGCAATAAATGCTACACCATAGCTATGTAGCAGAATTACAGAATCTCTGTCTGCCAAGACTAATGCACTCTTTGTAGTATGTGTGTGCCAAGGTACTCTTATACTGAGTTGCTGAAATTATTTCTCTCCCTCCAAATGATGTTTAACAAAGATAAAAAATGCAGCCTGGGTTCAGACGACTTCAGATCTACTACAGAATATATTGGTATGGTGAAAACTCATATAGGTATCACATCGGATTCCTGAACAACACATAAGAAAAGGATGCTTGATTTTTCTCATTTCCTTTACCTCTGCCCCACTCCAACCTCTTCTGTAACGGTCATGGCCCATCCCAACTTAAAACAATAGCAAGCAAGTATGTAGCTCTATCTGAAACCAACACAGTCTCCAAGAACAATGCTTGGACCCACCTAGCAAGCTTATGGATATTTTAGGAGTTGTTCATGCTTTATCTATAGGTTCAAGCCATGTTAAAATTACGTATGTCTGTGCAGGACAATAACAGAATCCCCTCCCTGCTGTCCCATTGGCCATTTTCCACTAATCTTCTCAACTGATAGGGTCAGTCTCACAGGACACACTCCCTCGGAGAGTAGTGGAGTCTCCTTTGGAGGTCTTTAAACAGAGTATGCTTTGGGTATGCTTTGATGGAGAGTTCCTGCATGACAGGGGGTTGGACTGGATGGCCCTTGTGGTCTCTTCCAACTCTATGATTCTATGATTTACCTATTATCTGTATAAAATACTTATGAAAACAACTATGAAACAGAAAATGTCACAATGGAACAAGCAACTCCCGTCCTTGAATCAGCAAGCATATTGAAACAGTTACATTTTGTTTATCCTTAAAAGAAGAAGCAACAGCCTAGTACAGAGTCTTGTTAAGCATATAGTAAAATAAGATCTGATTATTTGGAATGGCGTATGTTGTCAATATATGGACAAAAATTAAAAGGAAATCCAAGAGAATTTTACCTTAAAATTTATCCTTCCAACATCATATAATTCAACTGAGTGTGTGTACTGTTTACCGATGGTAAGATTTGCATACCTAAACAGAGAAAACAAAAGTGATGACATTGCCAACAGATTCTAAAATTTTACAAAATTTTTAAAAAGTTACTAGATAAAACAATTATAGAATGTTTTACCCATAGCCAGTTCCTTTCTTCCCTGGATTGGTATACAGATTCTTTCCAGGCTGAACATACGGCGCTTTGTCTCTTGTTTGTACGCTAAAATAAGGATATGGCCCTCCAATTGTTCCATAGTAAGTTCCTATGCCACAACTGAAATACACAAAATAAATTATTGTTGTACCTAACTATAATATGTAATTTGTTGGCATAGTATGTTACAATCAATCCGAGTATTTTATTAGAGGAGCGGGCTATAAATAAACATTATTATTATTATTATTATTATCATCAAGGTATATTCATTCTGGAGTGATTACCTATATTAAGGATCTACTACATTAAATGTACAGATCCTCTTGCCACTTACCTAGAAGTAAGCCCTATTGAATTCAGTGGGACTTCTCAATACACGCATACAGAAATGTATTGTAAAATAAATATATGAAACAGAAAAAAAATGGTGCAATTTTGTATTTGTTTGCATTTGGTAATTTTTAAAAAATCATCTTGTAGTTTTCTGCATTTGGTGCTTTTTCATTTCTGCTCCATTTAGTAATTGTTTACTAACTCAAGAATTAACACACCATTCGATCAGAAGCCCATTGTGCTCAGAATCTTTTCTCTGACAAGGGCCAATATCATGACTTTTCCAGAGCTTCCAAAAGTTACTTTTGCAGTATACTTCCCAGAATGGACCATGTGTCCATTGGTTATGTTGGCTTGTGGATTCTGGAGGTTGCACATAAAAAAGATCAGTTTTTCAAGTTCCAGTTTAATTCATCCGCATGTAGACTGACAAGACAGCCATCTCCAGATACCACTTTCCCTTCATTTTCCCCAGTAGTTGGATTCTCCTAAATATGGATCCTGTGAAGTTCAGATAGATAGGCAGAAATTAAAGTAAGCAGCCACACAGAAGAAAAGACATTTGTGGCAAACCTGATAGTGAAGTCCTGCATTTGTCCTTAATCCTCCCTTGTCTCTTTCTCCAGTCACAAAAGGATGAAGCAATCTCAGAGAAAAAAAGGAAGCAATAAATACAAGACTGCAAGAGGGGGGATTTCTAGGATCTATATCTTGAGGATACTGTTAGGACATACAGTAAAATGAAACATTGGAAACTGAGTGTGGAAGCACTGAGAAAAGTTGTGTTTGTTTGTTTGTTGTAATAATGAAAGAGGCGTGGTTGAGTTTTTCATAGTTACTCTGTGAATTTATACAAATCAACCCAATAACATAACTTCTATAGACTTGGATTGCTGGTGGGGAAGCAGTGAGAAAAGGGCTTGTTTTTGTTTTTGATGAAAGTGGTGTGGGTGTGTACTTCATAGGTTCTGTCAAATTATGTAAATCAACCCAAAGATACTCTTCTATAATTTGTTCTCTCATACAAATGTCCTATCAACTTAATGAAATCACGATTCAGTCGTGAGAAATATCAAACATTCCATTTTCAACATGCTCTCCGCATGTTTTATTCACTGGACTTGTACGTATAAAATAGAGGGGAATTATAGGCCACTCTTTTTAATGGCTTTTACTTGACAAAATCTATCATTTATAATATTAAAAATGTATTCTCAGCCTAAGGAAGTACTGTTTCGCATAAATGTGAGAGCTGCATTTTATTATCAGCTTTGTTAAACTCTTTCCCTTTCAGGGTTCCTGACACTACCTTTCTGTGGTAATGGGTTTGTGTGCTCCTCTGAGGAAAAAGGCTATGCTGGTGGTAGCAGTGCCTGTGGTAGGTTCTTCCATATCAGACAGCCTTTTGTTGAGGAGCCAGACTATGTAAATATGCTAAAAAACAAACAAACTACTAGACAGCAGCTGTACTGCAGGGGCACTGATAGATGATCTCTTAGACGCAACAGCAATGGTGCTCTAGCTAACGCTTCTTAGTACAGTATTCTGCAAATGGAGGCATGGTAAACCCTCTCCTAATGTCTTTTACCACACAAAAAAACTATGATGAGGCAATCCAAAATGAAACAAGAGATAGTGACACAAGATGTCACACCCAGGTTGGAAGGCACTCAGCAAGTTACTGGAGTACAGCAGAGGTCAGCTATGGCTAATAACACAATTGGATTATTTTATTTTATTTTATTTCTATGTTGCCTTGCTCCCAAAAAGGGTCCCAAGGTGGACCGCAATATAAAAACACATTAAAATAAAAATTTAAAAGACAACCTAATTAAAACTTTTAACAAAAGTTTAAAAAATAATAATCTAAAACAACTCCCCCAAATAAAGCCACCCTTACGTGATTTTTAAAAAGCCTGCTTGCATAAAAAATGTTTTTATCTGCCAGTGAAAGGCCAGCAGGGAAAGAGCCAGCCTAGCCTCCCATGGAAGGGAGTTCCAGAGGGTGGGAGCAACCACCAAGAAGGCTCTCTCAAGCCAAAAGGATATTCAAGCTGAAAGGACATTCAGCTGTTGACATGCTCAGAGGTGAAAGGAAAGTCTGATGCTGCACGACATATATTATAGGAAATGGAATGTGAGAAGCATGAATCAGGGGAAGCTCGACATTGTAAAACAAGAAATGGGACATATAAAGATTACAATACTTGGGGTCAGTGAACTAAAGTGGACAGGAATGGGACATTTTCAGTCAAATAACTATGCAGTGTTTTATGCAAGAAATGAATATATAGGAAGAAATGGGGTGGCATTAATAGCGAGGAGAGATGTCGCAAAAGCAGTCAAGGGATTGTATTTCAAAGTTGGTTGTGAAAGGTGGATAGTGAAAAAAGCTGATAGAAAAAGAATCTGTGGATACCCTTGGCTGCCAAAAAGAAAAATAAATGGGTCATAGAGCAAATCAAGCCTGAACTCTCCGTAGAAGACAACTAAACCAAGACTGTACTACTTCAGACATATCATGAGAAGTCATGACTGACTAGAAAAGACAATGATGCTCGGCAAACTAGAAGGCAGTAGGAAGAGATAAAGACCACATTACAAATGGATACTCAGTCAGGGAAGCCACAGCCCTGAGTTTGCCCTGAGACCTGGATAGGGCTGTGGATGACAGGGTGACATGGAAGTCTTTCATTCACAAGGTCACCATAAGTTGAAGTTGACTTGAGAGTTGTTAATAACAAAAAAAAAAAAAAAATCACTTCTCAAAGACATTTGCTTATGACATGGAGCTTTGAAAAGTTAGTTCTGAGGTTGTATTCCCTAGAATTCTTAAGCCATCATGGCTGCTAGTTTCAAAAAGTCTTTTATAAGTTTTGCTCTAACCTAGGCTGCACCAATACTGTAGAAATAGTGCATTTTGACACTTTTAAGTGCTCAAGCTCCTTCCTATGGAATCCTAGTATCTGTATATTTACAAGGTATTTAGCCTTCCCTGAGTGCTGGTGCCTCACAAAACTACACTGCTTCAATTGCTCCATGAGAAAGAAACGTTCCAGGCACTTGTAGGACTTTTTCATTGCAGTAGCAGTTCATTCTCCTTTCGCAAAAAAAGCAGTATTCTCGTATACGTGTGTGAAAAGCAATGGTTACAACTGGAGTAATGGCACAAGGGACTTTATATAAAACTGGGAAGAGAGATAAATGTGACTTAGCAAAATGGTCTCACTGTTATTTCAACTGAAAATATCAACATGAATAACCAGATTCTATATTAACACCCAGATTAACATGTTTTCCCCAGCACTTACGGAAATTTATCACCACTACTGGGAAGGAAGGGTTTGTCTCCCAAGTTCTTCTTTGCCTCTGCCATTCGATATCGTCTCCTTAATTGAACAGGATTCAAATAACTTTCACCTTCAAATATTCTTCCAAACACAGGATCAAAATAACCTGCCTGGGTAGCTGACTTCTCTTTGCTGCCTCCTGGCAACATTTGCTTGTTCTTGCTTGCAGCTTCATTAAAAGGTCCTTTAAAAGAAATTAACTGCTGTCAGTATTAGTAAAGCTTTGCTTAATTTTAAAGAAGGGGATGTGCAAATAACTGATTTTCAGGCATTTGCACACAGCAAAGACCTACAAGGGAAAAAAATACAACTTGCAGGCATGCTGAAAAGGAATGCAGTCTTCCCTCGGTATCTGTGAAGTTGCTATATCCATGGACTTGAGTATCTGCAGACAGCAAGCCCATGTTGTCCTCAATGGTGGCATGTGCACATGGCTCTGCCTCTATTAGGGACATCCCCCATTGTCCCCAGTGGCAGCGCATCCACGTGGCTGTATCGCCATTTGGGACAATGGAATTTCCCCTTAATTCCCTTTGCTCCTAATGGCAGTGCTGCCTCATGCACACACTGCCACTGGGGACAATGGGGGCTGTCCATAATGGCAGCATGGTTACATGCATGTGCCTCCATTGAAGTCCCATTGTCCCTAATGGTGGTATGACTGCATGTTCATGCCGCCATTGGGGGCAACGGAACTTGAGCATCCACAGATTTTGGTATCTGCTGGGGGGGGGGGGGGCAGAACAGATACCCCATGGATACAGAGGGCCAACTGTAATTTGAAAGAGCTGCTCCAAAATACCCACCTTGACTACTACCATAGCATAGTATAACAGTACCATACTAAACCCCAAAGGTGAGTTGGAGGTCTTTGAGCTGAAACACACAGTCTGGAAGGATCGGCCTCTGGCTGTTCTGGCCCCAACTGCACTGGGACTGTGATGACCGCACGATCCTCTTCCAAAGTGAGTTGCTGCTGTAGTCCTAAACAGCTGCCGGCAGGAGCTGATTTAATCCACTCTTAAAAGACCCAGCTCTTGCTGTCCTAGCATGGCCTCGGAGTAGCTTCTGGCCACTTTGGGGGCATGCATCATCTAAATGCCACATCCCCAAAGTGGCTGGAAGCTGCTTTATTTGTGTTTCGAGCCTTTGGCTAATTCCTTTATTTATTGATTCATTTATTTAAAAGCTATTTTATATTGCCTCCCAGCTCACAAAGGCTACTGAGACAATGAACAAACAAAATCAATTTAAACTGTACAAATATAAAACATTTTTTAAAAATTAAAATTCTTTTTTAAAACTTTTAAAAACAGTCAATGTTCAGGACTTTCTCCTCCAAAATAAATGCCTCGAGTAGATTTTAATAGGATCAGAAAATCTAACTCCCTCTTGGAAGGAAGGAATGTTATATACAAAAAATTTCCATTTAGGAATCCCTGGATCTAGAATCTGGTTAACTGAAGTGAAGGCCTGAAAGATGGTAGGGCAGAAATTGAGTGAGATCAGAATGAAGCTATGGTTTGTCCAATTCAAAAGTCAGAAGGTGCAATAGTTCTCATGTAGCCAAAAGTGAGAAAGGTATCTTGACCATGAATCAGAATATGGCCCTATTTTTGTCTTGGCCATAATATCCTTTCTCACTGATCAGAAGGAAGAGTAAGTATTGGACCCAGATAACAGGGTTGGGAGGGAAAACATCCCCTAAGTGTGTAGAAGAATCTTAACTACATGGGAGAATACAAGCATATCGTAACAAAGAAATAGTAGGAATCATGCAGTCCTCCAGATTCTGTTGGATTGAAACTCAAAACATTTTTACCAGTGGCTAGCTAAGGATGCAGAGAGCTGCAGTCCACCAACATTTGGAAGAATTCTTGATTCCTCCCCCTGGTCTAAAGGAACTGAGGACGATGTGTTGGTGAACTGTAAGGGTAAGTAAGGTCTCATTATGAGTATGGAATGACAAGGGGCTCAAATGGAGCCTTAATGGTTTTTGTAAGATTTTACATGTAAAGAAATATATTGAAATTGATTCCACTCCAATTACTTTTGCAGGAAAAATTCCCCAACTGTTGGGAATGACATTGAAAAGGGCTGGCTTTCCAGTTCATTCAGAAGCAGGGACATTGCAACAGTGTAGAGTTATAGCAGCCCCCTCTTTGACACAAATGAATATGTCTACTTTCACATGCAATCCTTCCTAATTATAGTATTAGGGGAAAAGGTTGTACCTATACAGTTGACCTGTATGATGGGTTAGTAAAATAACCTGTCCCTCTCATCCCTTGCTCTTAATTATTCCAGCTCTTCTCTATTTTCCACAATGCTCATAGCCTTTGACAAATATAGTCAATCTATGCTATGCTTCTGTACAAATGCAATTACCTTACAACACTTACAATTTTGCAAGTTTTATGGTCATTAATCTGCATTTCTTTGCTAGTGTAAGCCTCACCATAGTGAAGGATCAAGGAAAACAATATTTAAAATTATTTGGTATAAAAATAACATAATTTGTAACAGACCTATTTCACCTTTCTTAAATTGAATAATCATTAAAGATACTAATAGATTATAACTTACAGGTATTAATACTTTGAATACTACTAAGTGTATAGCTGAATCATGACAATGGATGAAATGTACTTACGGTTAAATGGCGAGACATACTTATCCCCAACAGTAATATATTCCATTTCACTGAAGAGGCCAATCCTCTCCATATCTGATTTTCCCGTTTCTGACGGCATGTTTGCTTCCTTTTACAAACTTCCTAGTCTAGAAATGTACAATGTCTTATGAGGCCTAGAAAGAAGACAGGGGAGGAGTGATACATACTTTAGCCTTGAATTTATTTAGTCCAAAATCCTCATTTTAAAAAACTCTGTGTCATTGCTTTGCAAGACATAGTTTGGTTTCTGTTGGAAAGAACATAGGAAGGTCAAGATACACTTGGCATTTTGTATCAATGGATTCTTTATCCACAGATTCAAACATCCATGGCTTGAAAATATTTAAAATATATATAAATTACTAAAAGCAAACTTTGATTTTGCCATTTTAGATAAGGGATACCATTTTACTATGCCATTATATTTAAAGGGACTTGAGCATCCATGGATGCTCCTGGGGATACCAAGAGCCTACTGTATATCTTCTTTATATTATATTCTTAAGATATAAACCCATTTATAAGTTAGCCTCATGTATAAGTTGAAGGCAGGTTTTGGAGTCAAAATTATGGATTTTGTATGGATAACTCAAGGGTAAAATTTAAGGCCATGTATCAAAGGATATAAAGGGTGAAAAGAAGGAAAATTATGCCAGAGAATGTACAAGATTCTGCAGGTATAACTTGTTTGTGCTCTTCCTAAAGGTTTGCTTAATAAAGAGGAAACTTCAGTAAATGGTGGCTTTCCAATATGCAAGAGAGGCTCCCAGGCACGGATGGGGCTAAGAAAACATGTACATTTCAAAAAGGATGTAAAGGCAAGAGTTGAGAGACAGTATTAACTCTTATCCAAAAAGGATACGTCCACTTTGCTGAGCAGTGGTGAAAGGTGAGAGCTTAGTTTGTCCCAGGGAAACCTAAAAGAAGCACTGGCCCCCTCTACTTTCTCAGCTCTCCTTTGCAGGGAAGTGCCAAATGTGGTACAACTATCCACACTGGCGTATTAACTTTAATCTATTTTAACTGATCAAAAGTTATTATTATTATTATTATTATTATTATTATTATTAACCTTTATTTATATAGCGCTGTAGGTTTACACAGTGCTGTACATATAAACTTATAATTAGACGGTTCCCTGCCCTCAGGCTTACAATCTAAAAGACACGACACAAGAGGAGAAGGGAAAGGTGATGGGGAAGGGTATCAGGTCCGGTGATTCTTCTCTCCCTCTGAGGCCTGGACCAATGCAGATGGACTAGAGGGAGGGCTCGGCTTCGTAATGCACAGTTAAAACGGGCCAGACAAAGTCACACATCTGGGAAAGCTTCTCTAAACAATATAGTCTTTAACTCAGTTTTGAACCTGGTTAGGGAAGTGATGAGGCGTGCATGTGGGGGAAGAAGGTTCCAGGAGTGAGGGGCAGCAAGTGAGAAAGGACGAATCCGGGACAGGGGAGTGGAAATCCTTGGCTGGGACAGGAGACCCTGACTACCAGAACGGAGGGTACAAGAAGGAGTGTGAGGAGAAAGAAGGTCAGACAAGTAAGGAGGGGCCAGTCCATGGAGGGCTTTGAAAGTCAATAACAAAAGCTTGTACTGGATGCGGAAGGGGAAGGGGAGCCAGTGAAGGGAGGACAAGAGGGGAGAAACACGGTCAAAGCGGCGAGCAGATGTGATAATACGTGCAGCTGAGTTCTGGACAGAGATTAAAGGATGGAGGTGAGATAGAGGAAGACCTGTGAGAAGAAGGTTACAGTAATCTAGTCGTGAAACCACTAGGGCATGGACCAGAGTCTTGGCAGTGGAGGCTGAGAGGAATGGACGGATTTTAGCAATGTTGTAAAGAGAGAATCTACAGGTCTTGGCGGTGGCCTGAATCTGGGGGATAAACGACAGAGAGGAGTCAAAGATGAAACCAAGACTGCGGGCTTGCTGAACCGGATGGATAGAAGTGCCATCAACAGAAACAGAAAAGGAGTATTGAAGGGTGAGTTTGAAGTTTGTCCTCTCTACCTCATTCCTGTGCCAGAGAACAGAGGTAGAAATCACACAGCCTTCCAGATGTTGTTGAACTCTTGTTACAATTCAACGACAACTGGAAGTCTGCATGATGCCCACACTAGCTCTAGAATTACATCTGAAATTTGACTTGCATTTAGCATTATCCTACGACCAAACCCAGGATAAGAAACTTAAAGTACAAAAAATGTTCAGAGCTTATCTTAACCCAAAATTCACAAAGTGGCCTTATGCAAGCCACTGTTTCCTCAGATCTCCAGGGTCAGTAAGGATTATTGCTTGCTGTCCCAAGACTGTTGTAACAAAATTTGAAATGTATGTGAAAAAATGTGAACATCCATAGGTTATATATAAATGCTGAATTATTATCTGATTTTCATTATCTAGACTGGCGGTTCTCTAGCTTTGGTCTACCAGATACTTTTGATTTCAGCTCTCAGAAACCCTAGCCAGCAAGGTTAATACGGAATTTAAAAACAGATGAAAAACATCAAGAATTCAAGCATATCAAGCAGTAGTATTCATGTGGTCCTCCAGAACTTAGATGACAGCTCCCTGCATCCTTCCTCATTGCCTAAGCTGGCTAAAGCAGATGGGATTTACAGTGCAACAACAACTGAAGGACCACATGAATCCCATGCTGATACAGAGAATGTACAGCAACAACATAAACTTAATTAAAAATGTCCACATATTGCCTTAGCAACAACCTACTTATATGCGGGATCTATATAGTAGAAGTTCTGTCTGGAGGAGAAGTATTTATTACAAACATGAACAAAAACCACAAAGCAGGATAAAACTACTCTTAGCACTACTGATTCCAGGCAGTAGTGGGTCTCCTTAACCTGGAAGAGGTAGGACATGCAATCCAAGAATTCCTCTGAGCCGGCATGGTGTAAGTGGTTTGAGTTTGACTAGCACTCTGGGAGACCAGGGTTCAATTTCCCGCTTGACCATGGAAACCCACTGGGTGACTTTGGCCAAGTCACACTCTCTCAGCCTCAGAGGAAGGCAATTGCAAACTACCTCTGAACAAATCTTTCCAAGGAAACTCGATGACAGGGTCGCCTTCAATCAGAAATATCTTGGAGGCACACAACAACAAGAAACCTCTGAACCTCTTGAGTGTTCCATGAATGAAATGTAAGAATGGAGTTTTATTGCTAGTTTGGTATTATGTACAGCCAATTCTCCAGTTAACTGATTTTGCCAAATTCATCACATTCAATACTGCTGAGAATTCCAGTTTTGAGTATTCAGGAACTGGCAAAACCACAGCAGAATATTCCTTGCCCAAGAAAACCTTATGAAATTCATGGGCTTGCCGTAAATGGACAGATAGCTTAAAGGCACATACACACACAGAATATTTAATATTTATCTTTCAAGATTAAGAAAGTTCAAGCTAGTTAGAAGCTTTGGTTTTTATATGATACTGTGGGATGGGGGATTCCTAGCATAACATCAAAAAGCTATCAAGACAGATCTCTTCCTCCGACAGACCTTTCTGGAATAGTATATCAGCCATCGTAAAAAAACCGACTATTGCTCAGCCCATCTTACCAATTATCTTGCATCCCATATGTATATATGATTTAATGTTTTTACTGTAAACTGCCTCGATCCCAACCAGAGTAGGCGGGATACAAATAAGCTTTATTGTATTGTATTGTATTGTATTGTATTGAAACTAGCAAATTTCTTGTCCAGTTGGATCACACCTGGATCACACCTGCATCACAATTGCATGAAATTGCACATTACTGAGCTGTTTGCGGAAGACTAAGGTCGAAAACACACTGCAGAAATAATCCAGTTTGAGATCATTTTAATTGCCCTGGGAACTGTAGTTTTGTGAGATATTTAGCCTTCTTCTCTGTCAGAGAGCTCTGGTGCCACAGTAAACTACAAATCCCAGGTAGTTAAACCGATCTAAAACTGGATTATTTCTGATATGTGTCTTGGACCAAGTGCATCTACACTGTAGAAATAATGCAGTTAGACACCATTTTAAGCGCTGTGGTTCCACCCTCTGGAATCCTGGGATAATGATTATGATTGTCATGATGATTATTATTATATGTATTATTATTATCTTTATTATTAACCTTTTTAATATAGTGCAGTAAATTTATACAGTGCTGTACATGCAATCTTTTAATTAGATGCTTCCCTGCCCTCAATTGGGACTTAAAGCAGCATACAATCTAAAAAGCACAGTACAATTAGAAACAGAAGAAAGATACAAAAGTGTACAGTTCCAGGAATTCCCTAGTATTTCTGAGAATAATAATAATAATTATTATATCATATTATATTATAGAATTATATTATAGTATATAATTTTATATAAGAATATTATATTATAATATATATAATAGTATAATAGAATACTAATAATATAATGCTAGAGATTTCTGAGAATATAATAATATTTCTGAGAATAATGATATTATATATAATTATATTATATAATATTATATGAAAATATTATATAATAGTAAATAGAATAATATAAAATTATTATTATTCTTAGAAATGCTAAGGATTTCTGAGAATAATGTAATAATATTTCTGAGAATAATATATATATATATATATTATATTATATAATAATATTATATGAAAATATTATATAATAATACTAATATAGAATTATTATTATTCTCAGAAATGCTAGGAATTTCTGAGAATAATGTAATGTAATTATATTTCTGAGAATAATAATAATTATATACATATATATATAATTATTTTATATAATTATCTTGTATTATATAATAATATATGAAATTGTTATATAATAATTATATTATATTATAATATTATATAATACTATTATATGATAATATTATATAATAATAACAACAATATAGAATTATTATTATTATTCTCAGAAATGCGAGGGAATTCCTGGAACTGTGGTTTAAATGTGAGAGACACTGAGCCTCCTCTCTCAGAGAGACAGAGAGAGAGGAGAGAGCTCTGGTTCCACAACAAACTACAATTCCCATCATCCCCTAGCGCTGAGCCAGGGCAGTCAAAGCGGCCTCAAGCCAAACTGTATCATGGTCCCTGTAGTTCCCTTCCCCAAAAGGCGCGCCCATCACCTCTTCCTGGCTTTGCCCTCCTCCCCTCAACTACTACCACCACAGGCTTCAAAAACCCTCTTCTCCAGGCAAGGCCTCTCTGTTGACGAGCGGTTGCCATGGTTTCGGAGGGAGGAGCGTTCCATTTCCACCCCCTCCCTCACGCTGGGGGGGGGAGTGATGCATGACGGGAAATGTAGTCCCGCGCGCTGCTGAGGGGGGTGGACTGTGGCGTTGCATGACGGGAAATGTAGTCCAGCTCCTACACTTTTAAGGCAAGAAGAAGAAGAACATGATGCAGCCTCCCCTCCTCAGTGTCCCTCTGACAGACGTGGTAAGAAGGCCCAGGAAATAAAGGGTGGGGTGGTGATGATGACACACTCAAGGTGGATACAAAACACACACTTAACTGCAGAAATAATTATAATTATAATAATAATAATAATAATCCAGTTTGAGACCTCTTTAAACTGCCCTGGGCTCAGTTGCTAGGGAATCCTGGGAACTGTAGTTCAATGTGGCACCAGAGCTCTCTCTCTGACAGAGAAGACTCAAAAAACTACAGTTCCCAGGATCCCCTAGCATTGAGCCAGGGCAGTTTAAAGAGGTCTCAAACTGGATTATTATTTCTGCAGTGTGTGTTTTAATAATAATAATAATCATCATCATCATCATGATTATTTATTTCTTTATTTATACCCCGCTCTTCAGTTCTAAGTATCTATAAATTAGTGGTCCCCAAATTTTAGGCCTCCAAGTTATTTCAGACTTCAACTCCCAGAAGCCCCCAGACCCCAACAGTCAAGGATTCTGGGAAAGCATCAATCAGGAATTCTTGGAATTGAAGTCAAAAGCATCAGCCAGGAATTCTGGGAAGTGAAGTGGAAAGGATCAGTCAGAACTGAAAACAAAAACATCAGCCAGGAATTCTGGGAACTGAAGTCAAAAACATCTGGAGGACCAAAGTTTGGGAATAATTTAGAGCAATGGTTCCCAAACTTTGGTCCTCCAGATGTTTTTTTTTTTTTAAACTTCATTTCCCAGAATTCCTGACTGTCAATCAAGTTGGCTGGGGCTTCTGGGAGTTTCCAGAACTTTCGGGAACAACTTCATCAATCTGATGGTATCCTATAATCTTTGGCTTTTGGGGGGACTGATGGGAGTTGTAATCCAACGCGTTTGGAAGGTATCAGGTTGGAGGAGTTTGATCCGTAATATGTAGATGTTTGAATATATGTGCCGTGATGCTTGACACAAATTAGTGTGTCCTTCATTGCAAGGCAGCAGATGTGCGGAAATAAAATAAGATCATAATCCTATGTATTTAACTGCAGCTTTAGGTTGGACTTTCACTTAACACCTTGTCAGAAGAAATTGAAATAATAGCCCTTATTTCCCGGTAACTTTTGGTGTTAACGTTTAACATTGTCTCTTGTAAATTGTTCTCATCAGGATAACTCCTACTATTGGATCTGCATCATATTCATTGTCCTCTGTGAAATATAGGTATTTCATTGCCATTTTATAAACAGAGGATCCATCACATAGAGAAGAGAAACATTGGGAGACACCTGGCTAAAGGAGACTATATGAGAAAGGGATCTAGGAGTCCAAGTAGACCACAAGTTGAACATGAGTCAACAGTGCGATGCGGTAGCTAAATAGGCCAATGCAATTTTAGGCTGCATCAATAGAAGTCTAGTGTCTAGATCAAGGGAAGTAATAGTGCCACTCTATTCTGCATTGGTCAGGCCCCACTTGGAATACTGTGTCCAGTTCTGGGCACCACAATTCAAAAAGAAAAACTGAAGCGGGTCCAAAGGAGGGTGATTAAGATGGTGAAGGGTCTGGAAACCATGCCCTATGAGGAGCACCTTAGGGAACTGGGGATGTTTAGCCTCGAGAATAGAAGGTTAAGGGGTGATATGATAGCCCTGTTTAAATATTTGAAGGGATGTCATATTGAGGAGGGAGCAAGCTTGTTTTCTGCTGCTCCAGAGACTAGAACACAGAACAATGGATGCAAGATACAGGAAAAGAGATTCCACCTCAACATTAGGAGAAACCTCCTGACAATAAGGGCTGTTTGATAGTGGAATGCAGTTGCTCAGAATGTGGTGGAGTCTCTTTCCTTAAAGGTCTTTAAGCAGAGGCTGGATGGCCATCTGTCAGGGATGCTTTGATTTGGAGTTCCTGCATGGTAGAATGGGGTTGGACTGGGTGGCCATTATGGTCTCTTCCGATTCTATGATTCTATGATTGTTATACGGAGCATAAAACTGAGTTTTGAGTTCCAAAGGCATGGGGATATTTCTTTGAGCTAGACTCCTACCACATTGTGAAAAACTTCAAGCAGCAGCGCTTCAATTCATATTAATTCGTATTTTCCTTCTTCCCCAAACAGGTCATCTTAGAGACGATGGACATTATATTTAGAATAAGAGGAGGCCTGGATCTTGCCTTTCAACTGGCCACTATTGATGGTGCATCCATATAGCTACTACATGCTTTCTTACAGTATTAGTAATATTTCTCTAGAAAAATGTTAACGGGCTTGATTGACAGGGTCATTTTAAAACCACTGGGTCAGCAAAACATTATTCATTTCAACCAAATTGGGATGAGCTGTAGGTTTTTGGTACGTCTGGGTAGGTGTAATTTTCAGAGATTGAAAAAATGTGGTTTCATGGGCAGTATTCTAAGAGTTGCTCCTACAGTATATTAACAGGAAAAGTAACACGGCATTTAGTGAATGATTATCTTGGGAAATGGTTTGGAACTTGACAACTGTCTTAGAGTGCACTTACACTATAGAAATAATTAAGTTCAACATCGTTTTAAGTGCTAAGTGCTGAAGTTCCACCCTGTGAAATCCTCAGATTTGTACTTTTACAAAATCTTTAGCCTTCTCTGCCAAAGAGATCTGATGCCTCACCAAACTACAAATCCCAATATTCTGTAGGATGGAGCCGTGGTAATTAAAGTGGTATCGAACTGCATTTTTTTTCTTCCTTGTAGATGTAGCCCTTACTTTCTGAGTGAAGGATTCCACAAGGAAATAGAGAGCATGCCCTGGTTCAATCCATGACCTCTCTGGTTAAAAGGGACAGGTAGCAAGTCCTCCTGGAAAAAATGCAATCTCTAAGAGTAGACTGTAGAGGGACAAATTATCTGACATAGTGCTTGGCAACTTTGTTATGTTCACTTCAGATTTTTCAAAGTAGACCTCTTTTGAAATAAAACAACTGAAGCAGATGTATAGATTGTGACCCAACAGACCACTTGATTTGAAATTCCTGTTGAAAATAACAGTGCTCCCATGTAAACTTAGAGATGTTTAAAGTCCTTCTTGACATTTAATTGAAAATGACAATGCTTCTTGTCATCACCTATTAATGGACACAGTGAACAATCCTCCTCTTTTCTTTGATGCCACTATCCACTCAAAGTTTTTTTTTCTTTTCTCTTTGTTTTAGAATCTTCAACAAAAGAAGCAATAAAATATGTTTTCAGTGACCTTGCAACAAAATTAGCTTCAGATGTGCTGGTATTCAGGATCTGTCATAGCCCAGTGTATCTGTGGCCAAATAGTGGGAAATACTCAGTTGCCACTGAGCTTTCAGATGACTCTGCTTGTAAGGAGATACTACAGTTCATTAAGTAAGTATGAGCAAGAACAACAACAAAAGGGATGTTAAAGGGAGTTGGCATTACAATAATTCCTTATTATAAGTTGATTTTGCCACTGTTTTCCAGGTTTGAGCAAGAAGATGAGACTAAACGCAGGTTTTTTAAAAAGAAAGACAAAAAGTTACAAGAATCAGTATGTATACCTTTTCTTGTTCTGACTTTGTAGAGTTGAACACAAAAAGAGAGGCTGTTTAAAATAGTATTTATTTATTACAATATTTCTGTCCCTCCCTCTATCAAAAGATCTCAGGGTGGCATATGAGTAAAAACAATGCAAACCAGTAAAAACAGTTCAAAACAATAAAAAAATAGACTAAAGGGATATTAAATACAATTTACCTATTAAAACGGATTTGTTTGTTTGTTTGTTTCATTTCTATGCTGCCTTTCTCCTAGAAAGGGACTCAAGGCAGTTCACAAATAAAACCATTTTAAAACTTTATAATAAAATTTTTAACAAACCAATTAAAATCAACTAGCTAAAACCAATATAGAATTACATAAACACATAAAAGTTAAAACATAACTAAAGCACCCACCTTGTAGAAAAGCCTTCCTGATTAATTAAGAGCTTGCTTCAATAAAAACAAAAATTAAAGATTTTTTTTAAAAAAATAAATAAGATTAAAGAATAAAAAGATTAAAACAGGTTAAAACCTTCAACGGAATCAGTGACACCCAAAGATTTTATTCTAGCTATGTTTTTACTTGGCACTTAAACGAAACTAGTGCTACTGTCAACAGGGTTTATAAGGGAAGGGTGTTCTAAAATTGGTCGGCTGTGACTAAGAAGGCCCTCTAACATATCTTCAGACAGTGTATTGACTTCACAGGTGAGACACAGAAAAGGACCTCCCAGCAGATTTCAGCCCTCAGGCATATATAGGAGAGGTGCTTCCTCAAACATTGAGGTCACAAACTGTTTAGAGCTTTAAATGTCAACATAAACCTGAAGCATTTGGATATGTATGGATTAGTGTGCAGAGTTAAGTCTGCAGTAGATGATGTTAAAATTATAACATTTTCTGCACACATCTAACCACAACATTGGAATAGCATCTCTGAAATCCTGGTATAGTGTTAGTGTGAGCAATACTTGATCTCCAGCCCCCATTACTACTTTTTAATTGGCCCAGTCTTCAGGTGAAACTAAAGATATTAGCTGTTGTTTATTTTACAGGCAGCAATAGGACCACCAAGCTTGCAATGCTGCTATGATATAACTGGCGAGGGGCTGTTAACCTTTTTTCAGTGTGCTGTTTTTCTGATCTGAATTTATCTCCTCAAATTGCTACATCCCCAAACGCACTAGACCTTGCCAATTGTTCAATCTGTACATCTAAACTTTTATTATTTGCAGCAGCCTATAGTAAATATAGATCTTATGCTAGAAATGACTACTTCATCAGAGGCTCTGGCTCCAGTCATTGAAAAAGAGAACAAGGGGCATCACTACATAAGCATGACCTTGCCAGTTGATGCTGTTGTCTCCGTGTCTCCTGAAGAAATGTGGCGGAAGTAAGTAATGCATAAACGTACTTGCATATTTTCTTTAATTTGTTTTATATTGCTGTATAATCCATGTTCTTCAGCCTTTGAGAGGTTTCAGGGATGCAATGCTTACTCAGGTTTGGTCTCCTTTGAAATTAAGATTCCAGGCAACTCATGCTGTTTTGAAAGAACGTTGTTTCTTATTAAAATATTCAAGTTTGAGATGCAAGTAGATAAATAGGTACCACTTCGGTGGGAAGGTAACAGTGTTCAGTGCAGTCATACTGGCCACATGACTATCAGAGCAGTCCTCAGACAACGCTGGTTCTTTGGTTTAGTAATGGAGATGAGCACCGCCCCCTACAGCCGGTTATGAATAGACATTCATGTCAAGGGACTACCTTTACCTTTAGTAAGTACCCCAAAGTTTTCAGCTCTCGTGTCAGCATCCTGAAGTGTTTTGAACGGCCAACCTGACTCTCTGCTGTCTTTACAGTTTCTATACACACAGCTTGATAACCTGATCCCCACCTGAATGTCATGTCCCTTTCTTCAAAGTCATTCTCTGGTTCCAGAACAATCTTTGAGGCTTTTTGTAATCATACTTAAAACCAAGAATTGACATTATTAGCCTATTCTCCAAAACAGAGGAAGTCTGCCAGGATGTTTCTTTGCTGTTCACGTAATTCTTCCTCCATCCACTTTTATGTCCTTTTGTTCCTTCTTAAAGTCATGGAATCCCAGAGTTGAAAGATACGTTAGAGGCCAGCTCAGTCCCATCTTATAACATTATGATCTTTCTGTATCTACCATATAAAGACAGACAACTACCAGATACATCTTTCTGCTGAATTTCATAATATTCCTAAATATAAAGTTGTTTCATTCTTGTTGAGTTTTAATCTTTTTTCTAAAAAGGACAAACTAAAGAATGAGCTCGAGCAAAAAGCATCATCATATAGCTGATCTTGCAGTATATATTTAGAAAGCTGGAGGAAAGGAGAACAAATATGTCACTGTGTTGAAACCATTGGAAAAATTGTATAGATGGGAATGCACACTATTCCACAGTGGGCTTTAGATGATAAATGGCAACCACACCATGGTGCAAAAATTAACTTGTGCACAGGTGTTATATCTGTAATGGGAGTCGGCCTTCTCTTTTCTTGAGAATTCATTATATGTGCTGCTCTGGTCCTATCCAGTTAAGCACCTGGCAGGAATAAATGATTACCATTTATAATTATGCATGTATATGTTGTGTTTTGTGTGACTATAATGGGAAATATTCATAAGCACAACTGATTGTGCTTAAATTGACACCATGAACAGGGCGCTTCATACCTTGCTTGATCAACATTCATGATCTCATACACACATTTGTCAGTCAAGAAATGGAGGCACATACTGGCTCCTGCTGTCAGACAGAGGAAAGAACCACTGCGCCCTCATCAGTTTTGCTTACTACAATTTGTTTATCTCTCCCTAGACAGAAAAAGTACTGAGCTCCAATTGGTAGTTGCACAGGAACTGGAGACCTAAAGGAAAACCCATACTGCCCCCATCCATTGGTCAGGGAAATAGGAACTGCTTGATTCTGCAGGTGTTGCATACAAGTTTTACTACAATCTATTGTAAGACAATTTGAGGATCGTTTAATTGAAAGACAGGATATAAACTTCTAAACCAGTGATTCTCAAACTTTGGCCCTCCAGGTGTTTTGGACTTCAGCTCTCAGGAGCCCTAGCCTGCAGTCAGGAATTCTGGGAACTGAAGTCCAAAACATCTGGAGGACCAATGTTGGGGAAGCACTTCTCTAAATAAATGAATATTTTTTTCCTCTGCTTGGAGTCTGTGCTTGGAGTCTGTCCAGAAAATCTACACATGACAGAATGTATTTGGAACTTCAGTGTGCACAGTTGGCCCTCTGTATCCACAGATTCTTGGTCCATGGATTCAACCATTAACACTTGAAAATATTCAAGATATGTATAAATTCCAAAAAGCAAAGCTTGATTTTGCCATTTTATATACCGAGCATTATTTACTATTCCATTGTATTTAATGGGACTTGAGGATCCACAGATTGTGGTATCCATGTGAGTTCCTGGAACCAAACCCCAGCTGATACCAACGACCCACAGTAAACCAGTGCAGCCTTAGAATAATGCAAAGGCAAATTCCCCCTGAACAAATCTTGCTAAGAAACACCCGTGATAAGTTCACCCTAAGGTTGCTACAAGTCGGAAATGACTTGAAGGCACATAACAACAGCTGAAACATCCCTTGGCCAGTTCATTGATAATGGTTATTATTCGCCTTGACTGGCAAGTGAAAAATTCTTTCATTACCTTTGATGTGTCATCATGACTTTGTGTGTATAATAGGTGTTTATGCACATTTACCAGTGAGTTTACATTAACCCCAAAATAAATAGAAGATATTTGTAGAGTGAGGCAGTACTGCTTATTAGGGGAATCCCTGTCCTCTGATTTCATGGACACTAAGGAATAGAAAGTGACAGAGTGCCATTGCCTTTCTGGCATTCAATTTTTTAAAATGGTTTCTTTGATATGTTGCAGTGCACGAAGCCTTCTGGTGAATGCAATTCACACACAGCTAACTGACATGGAAAAGTGCATTTTAAAATATATGAAAGGAACGTCGGTTGTGGTTCCAGAACAATTCCATTTCATGTTACCAGGAAAAAAGCATCTTGTAACTATTTCATATCCAACTGGCATTTCTGATAATCAGCTAGAGACTTACAGACAGGTACATCTTATGTTAAAAGATTGTTTGGATGAAATTGGCTGAAATATTAATAATTAATATTTAATAATTAATATTTATTAATTATGTGGCGAACTAAACAGCCTTGTAGAAGTGGCCTGCGGCCATGATTGCACTGCCTGCTTCCAAAGCGGGTTGCCACTGTGGTACTAAGCTGGTGCTGCCATGAGCCGGATTATTTCTGCTCCTTTTTGATCCATTCCAAAGGACTGGATTGCAGCTCTGGAGTGGCTTCTGGCCACTTTGGGGGTGTGCATCATCTGAATGCCACACCCCATGAAGCAGCCAGAAACCACTTATTTTGGCTCATGTATATCAGGCCTATATGTCCTATGATTATTACCTGTAATTGCTTTCATGGAAGTTAATTTGTGTTGGAAGGAGCTTGGTTCACACCGGCCATTAAGGCCAGCCTGGTGGTGGAGTCGAGGCGTGGCATTCACATGATGCATGCCCTGACTCTGCCCTCAGGGTGGCATGATGTCACACGTCATTCCACACGGCGTGCGGTGTCATGGCACTCCTTGGCGCTGCTTCTACATGACACAGCGCTAAAGGAGCGCCTTAAACTGCACCGCCCTGGAAAGGCCAGATCAGGGGCATGGCATGCGGTTGCCGTGGTCCCAATCTGGCACAGCTGGCCTCATAGAGTTCTTTTTGAGTCCTTTGTACAGGAATTGGTTTTGCAAGGTGGCCCCTATTTACAAACTTCAGGGTGTGGTAAATAATGTTGACCAGTGGCTCTCTAATGGTTTGTCTTTGCAACTACACTTTGAAAGTTGGTGTTTATTCTCTGTAACTGGTTTTCTTATGCTGCACAGCAACTTTTAACAAAAGAATTTTGATTGAAGGTTCTTCACACTGTATTGCTTCTTGTTATTTTCTTTACATAAATTGTCTTTGACTATTGCTATTCCTCAGTCAGTGTGCTGTGCACGCAGTAACTCAGGTCCTGAACTAAAAAGCATGGTAGATCCATGACTACTGCCAGGAGCATCAGTTTGGTATTGTTCTCTCCTCCAGTAATATACAGAGAGATAAAATATATGATACATAAGTACGCTTTAAAGTTTGCTTTTCCTTGCTTGATTTCATGGTGTCAATAAAATGTGACACCACATCACCTGTTTAATTTTTAATGTGTTATTAGGAGGTAAAAATGCATCTCCCTGGTTTCAGAGGCAGCCTCTCGTTGATTAAATCATTGAGTTCTTGCCCTCAGAGATTAGGACACCTTCATGTGTAAGTTCTCTCTGGTTAAAGCAAATGGATTGCAGTCTTGTTCTCAAAGGGATTCTGTTTCTGTACAATTCTGTATAGGTTTTCCAATATTTCCTGGATAATTTTGACCTGTATCTGTTCAATGCAAGTTCCTTCAGACAAATGGTTTTCTGTCCTGATAATGATTCTGATTTATTATGCTAATAGTTTGAACCCTGCATATAAGGAATTAAATGCAGCAGAGGTACAGTATTGCTAAAAAGTGTCAGTTCAGTACTGATAGTGAGTGCAATTCAATATATGGATTTTAAAAAGGCATGCATAATATAGCAGATCAGAATGATAACGTGTGCTTTTTGATTACCTTTTACCTTGTTTTTAGGAACTGCATGGATGGTTTAACCTACCCTTTGACAGACCTTATTTCCGAAGGGCAAATGCTTATCATTTCCCAGATGAACCGTTTAAAGATGGATATCTCAGAAACCCACATGTACATCTCAACCCACCTGGCATAGAGTCTGGTATAGTGAGTTTCATTTATTCTTACTTTTACTCTAATTTCAAGGCCAAGGACAGAATGGTAGACAAAAAAGAGGAGATGAGAAGCCATTGAATCTTAAGGCCTTATGGACATGGGCAGGCCCAAAGTCACCCAGTGAATCTCCATGGCAGAGCAGGGTCTACAGGCCCATAAACAAACAGGTATCTAACAAACAGGTATCTAACTATAATGTAGTATGAGGGACTCTGTAAAGGTCTCCTTGAGGAATCAGACTTAACATTTTGATGTCAGTGGCTCTTATTAGCATATGCTTGCTTAGTGGGAGCCGAACCCAAAGGGTGCTCAACAATGGCTCCAGTTCTTCCTGGAAAAAAGTGACCAGTAGGATGCCACAGGGTTCTGTTCTGGGCCTAGTGCTATTCAACATCTTTATCAATGATTTGGATGGAAGAATAGGGAGCATGCTCATCCAATTTGCATATGACACCAAATTAGGAGGAGTATCTAATGCCCCGTAAGACAGGATCAGAATTCAAAATGGCCTTAATAGAAAGCTAGGCCAGAGCTAACAAAATGAATTTCAGTACAGAAAAATATAAGGTACTGCACCTAGGGCGGAAAAATGAAATGCATAGATATAGTCATTAAACATTTAGTTAGTCATTAAACATTTATTTAACTGTATGATGAATTGTTGCCTAAATGTCCTTGTTCATCTATTTCTTTTTCCAGACTTTTGTGTTTGTTTGTTTGGTTCTAAGTCTCTAGGCATGGGCTGTGTTGGTTTTTGTGCAGAAAACCTTAAGCTCTTTATACCTTAGTAGCAGTATTATTAGTAATAATTGCTGTTACTATTATTATTAGTAACAGCAACAATAATAATATACCTTTCGAAAGCAAAATGACTGTTCTTGTAGAATATCCGTCTATAAAATTACTGTCCTTTGCGACATAATGTTACTGTGTGCTTTTTCTTTTCACCACAGGTTTATCTGGTATATGGCACATACAGTTATCATCACTACATGCAAGATCACATTGATGATAATGGTTGGGGCTGTGCATATCGGTCCTTACAGACTATATGCTCATGGTTCAGGCATCAGGGATACACAGAGAGATCCATACCTACACACAAGGAGATCCAACAGGTACAGAATTTGGTTTCCCTGAAAGACCAGCAATTATAGATGGAACAGGTTAATTAGAGGAGCCTTTGGGCACTTAAAAGATAATAGCGGTTGTGCTTGCCTTATGTTTCCTACTGAGAAACTGTGTGCTCTACTTAATGATTGTGCAGCATTTATGTGGGACTCTGTCATGAGTGGGTATGGTCCCAAAGGGCTGAAACTGTGTTGCCAGGCAACTTTCGGCCAGTGGGTACACGTAACAGGGTTTTCTCTGTAGCAATGCTTTCACTGTTCAACCCCCTACCCAAGGAAAAGGCCCCAACCCTTTTAAGCTTCCGGCAGGCAGCCAAAACAGTGCTGTTCTGCATAGCATCCAGTGTTTGAAACTGCTGTTTTAATTGCCTCTAAACTGAATCCCAGGATTGTTTTTAGATTGCTTTTAGGGGTTTTTAAAGAGTATTTTAAAATGTTTTTATCTTTGTATTACTTTAATTGGTATTTATTTGTTCATTAACTCAGGAGCCCTTGTGGGCTGGAAGGTGATACAGAAATATTTGCATGCTTAAATAAATAAATAGTTTTCACTCGGCTGGTAAGCTTCTGGCCTGTGCTAGTTCATGCTGGGAGCAGAATATCACATTATACAATGCACCTTTATGCAGAATGTGGGCCAGCACTCCATAAAGTGAACATCTGCTTCCAGCACTGAGTTGTACAATGGAGACAAGTATTTACCAGTTGAGTTAGAATGAGGCCCAGTGCAGTCTTGGAAGCACAGCTTCAGTCCTTTGGGACAACACTCAGTCATGACAAATTTTTCTATACTCTTCCATTTTAATACTGACACCAAACTGGCTAAGAGCAAATTCTGTATAGGTGGGGACAATTTCCACATTAGATATATGTGTGACCTTGTCAATAAATTGCAAGTGTAGATGTGTCCTAAAAGACTTTTCAACAGCTCAGTCTATGCTGTTTATATTGCATCCCTGTTTTGTATGAAACACAATATTAATTTTGTATTCTATAATTCTCTTTTTTATGCTTCTGTTTTCAATAAATTCAATTTAAATAGGTAAATGTGAAAATTATTTAAGTTACTTTGCAAACTACTATTATTTCTGTTTTTCACATGTCATGATGGTGTCGATTCCAAAGGCTCTAGTTGATGTTGGTGACAAGACACCAGGATTTGTTGGATCAGGCCAATGGATTGGTTCCATTGAAGTGCAGCTTGTACTAAGCCAACTACTAGGGATAACTTCAAAAATATTGTTTGTCAGGTAAGAACATTTAATAAAATTCTAACTGAGCCACGTTGGCAGAGAAATCCAGCAAAAAACAAAGGGAGGAAGCTCAAAGGATGGTCCACAGTAACAAAATACAAATCTGTACTTTTGAGGGCAATATAAGTCAGGAGTCTCAAGTTTTCAAATTAAGTGACAATTTTGTGTTGATTCTGACTGTTGCTTTTACTTCCTAATCTTTTGTTTTTGTTTTTTGTGGAAAAAAAGTTTCAAAATATAATAACGTTTTTAAAAAGTTTTACTAGAATTCTCAGTTGTATAGTGACCACATAGCTTTGATATGCTTTTAAACCACAGATAAAGCATCTCTCCATATTATAAAAATAAGCCTAAGCAGATATTTTGTCATTAGAGAACATTACATTCATTGTCAAAATCCTTTAAAAATCTGGTGATTCTGGATTACTTTTATACTTGATAACCAGTTCTACATGGCATAAAGGGAGAGAACGTTTTCTTGAATAGTAACCTCATGTTAGACAAAACCCAATATTGTTATCTTTGGTACAACAACAATAATGTACCCATGTTGAAATGATTCCAGATTACAAGTAAATCATTTCCTAGTTTTATTTTCCTGCTGAGAAAATGAGTATGCTTTGTCTTCCATTTTGGAGTCAAGACTGCTGATAATTTCTATATTCAGGCAATTCATTGAGTTACTCTAATGTTAGGTGAATCCATAATAACATTGTCCGGACTGGGTATTGCTGATAGGAATGCTGAAATAAGAGGTGATGGGTGGTGATCATGACTTCCTTACTTTTGTGACAGCTAGTGATGATCATCTTTCCTTGTAGCCAAGGGTCTGAGCTGGCTTCTCAGGGAAGAGAACTTGCTAATCATTTCAAGACTGAAGGAACACCAGTTATGATTGGTAAGACTTTTAATATCCAGAAATGAATATTATTCAGATTTCTCTATTATAAATATTCTACTGGCTTTTTAAGAGCAGTGGATTATTTCTTGAATGTCTTGGGACTGTTCTTTTTATGAAACAGATGATAGATTGCATGATTGGGTGGTCTTCCACATTATCTCTGTTCTTTCATTGATATATCAGTGAAAAGTTACATGCATTTTCCTTCTACTACACATATTTAATTTTTATATAATAGAGCTGTCATCCTCATGATCCTCTACCTGTACTTCGTAAGAGGACAACCTTAGGAAAGGAGGTGATAATTCTGAATATGTGATACAACACGTTTAACCAATCATGCTTTAAAACTCTTTGGTATGTTTGCTGATTTGCCTTTTCCCTACCCATACATGAGTCTACCAGTTTCATGTATGAGTTCCATTATCTCTGTGGTACATATGGAGTGTCAGACCATTCTGAGAAAAAGAAAACTTCTCTTCCCTATTTCTCTGCTACAGGCAATGCACATGCATGCAAGCACACACCATTCTTTAGATCTAGTGCCTCAGATGCGTCTATCCTTCAAAATAACAGGCTTGATTAGGAAATTATTTGGAAAAAATAACTGGTGAGGATTTTCTTTTCACACAATGGGACTCTAGAATACTATTAATAATTTTTAAAACACTATAAACTGAGTCATGTCTATCAGGGTGTAATCCTTTGCACATATTTCTCAGGAAACCAACTCAGCTTTTTACACGCTGATGAATATCAGGAATCTTTCTAAAAATAATCACTGAAACTGCATGGTTGTGAATTGTGGTTTTCCACATGGTTATCAACATTTTAGACAGATTTCAGGTAAATTACTGGCAACAAAAAAATCTTCTTGTCTTTATGAGGGCTGCTAAAGGAACACAAACAAAAAAAATCTTTTGAAATCTCAAGCATGATAAGCATGCCTTTATTCCTGCAGATGACCTTTAGTTGTCTTTTTCTTTTTTAAGACAATATAATCCATAATTAGACATACTTTACAAACAAAACTGTTCTAAAAAGCCTCATAATTATCCATATAATCTGATTTCTTCCTATCCATTAGTTTCCATAAACAATGCATGTGGGAAATATACAATGGAGTCAGAAATTTTCTGAGGTTTGTAGAAGAGGGGATAGGTGCAAAATAACAGACTGGGTTCTGCCATATCCACTGCAGACATTACCAAAGATGATGCTTCTTTAATCCTGATGGAGAACTGAAACATCCCTCATACCTGCCATGGAGATAATGGAATTCAGATGTTGCATGAAAAGAGCCAATGTCTGATTTTCCAAATAACATAACTGTACACTTTCTTACCTTCTACAAAGGGGAAAGAGGAAATTACAGACATCTCCATGAGGGAGTTTGTTGTTTCATGGTGCAAAGTGGTTCAGTGCAAATGAAATTGGATTTAATCATTCCTAACATCATCCTTTATTTCCTCTAATTCACTCTTCAGCTTACATGTGCCGGCGTTGTGTGCTCTTTAGCCTCCAAAGATAGAACAACACAGCGTTTATATATTCCGTTTTCTCATTTCAGCATATGTTTCTCTAATCATTTATGACATTAAATAATGCTGAGTGTGTGTCTGGGAATATATTTTGGTTAGTCATCTATTTAAAGAGCATATATGATGCTATCTTGTTGGTTTTTTTTAGTGGTGATCCTTTTGGTCGGAACAGTGGAGTTCTAAATACACTTATTGTAGAGTAAGCTTGTTGAAGAGTAAGCCTGTTAATCTGAACTTGCAGGTTAAAATGCAGCAGATTGTGCTGTTGCAGAGTTTTTACAACAGGAAGTATAAATCTGTCAGATAATTAATACTCTGTATAAGTACAAGACTGATTTCTTTCAGCCAGCTTTCTTTATGCTGTTTTGCTGTGCATTCCATGAAAGGCCTTACTTATTTTTGGAGATCAGTTTAAAATATTTGGAAACAGAAATAACATATTTTACTCCTGAGAAATGCCTTTAATATATAATGAGTCAATAATAATTTTGTGATTTAATTTTCATCCTGCATCTTCTTTTTCTTACCTTCCCAATTCAGGTGGTGGAGTCTTGGCTCACACAATACTAGGAGTAGCATGGAATGAGATCACAGGGCACATAAAATTTCTAATCTTGGACCCTCATTACACTGGAGCAGAGGACCTGAATATTATATTAGAAAAGGTGAGATGTCACTTCACATTTGATTTTTATTTCTTCATGTTAGCAGAGAGCCAGTATGAATTTGTATGAGAACCAAAATGAATATTGGACTTTAACTCTTTTTTTTTTCTTTTGGCGGTAGAGTACTAGAACCATTGTTTTAAAGTTTCTTCTCTATGAAAATGGTTTGTATCAACAAACCTTGGTTGCACAGGTTTCCTCACTGGAGAGAGTTTTATAACTGTGTTCCTCTGAATGTAGGTTGAAGTTCTTTTTAGACGTTCCCCAAACAGCCTGTTGGTGTTTGTATATGTTCTGAATGTTCTGGTCTGTAACCAAAATAAGTCCGTTAATTCAGCATGGTGGTGGTAGTGTGGACATGGCTAGAGCACACCTTCCTGTCTCTATTTTTGGGAGTCTCAGATGCATGAACAAGGTTTATATTTTCCCAGTAGGGGCTGCAGTTCTGGGAACTTCTGAAATATAAGAGAGGAGTTTACTACCCTAGAAGCAGTTGTGCTCAAAGTATTATTTAGCAGATGTATTAAAATATGTCATGACCACCAGGTTACACAGGATTTTTCTCACACTGTTTTTTTTTCCTAAATAGTTTGAGGGTTTTATTCCCTCAGAACTATTTCTCTAACCCTTGGTCCTCCCACTCCCTTAAGCTTCTTTACTATTAAGTGTTTTTAATATACAGTACTTGGTAGCATGTTTCTGATGTTGTTACTTATAAATCACTTCCAGCCACTCCTTTGCTAAAAAGAAGAAAATAACTTTTATTCACAGAAAAAAACTTATGATGATATCTCTTTTGGTAGTTGGTTCTCAAAGCTTGGGGTTATAAAGTATACATCACTTCACTGGTTACAAATTGACTTTGTTTCAGTTCACTCAATGTCTTCAGTTCTACTTCAGCTGTGTTTTAGTTCTTCACACACACCTTCCACTAAAGCTTATTCAGTAAGAGTATAAATGCTATGAATTTCTAGTTTTAATCATAAATTACAATTCCACAGAATAATGTGAATCTGAGCCTTCCCTTCTTCCCTTCTCCTGCAGGCTTGACAAACTCATCCACTTTTAAGGACTCCTCTTTTTTATAGCTTCTCATCCGGCAGGCCCTCACCTTTTTGCCAGCCTGACTCCAATTTACTGTTTTGAACATTCGATTCTGCCAGTGTCTCTCCACTGTCCTTGATCAGCTGCAGCCTTTGATTCACTGGACCCCCAAAAGTTGGCCTCTAAAACCAAAATCCAGTTGTTAGTCCCACTTGGAGCAGAGCTAATCAATCAATTGCCAAAGGTTAGCAAATCCCATTGTTCAGTGGGTCTGCTCTGGTTGGATTAGCAACTGGATTTAGGACTGAGGGTTCAAAAGTTGACCATAGGCCAGTCTCTTGTCGTCTGGTACAACTTTGATACACACGTGAATGGCAGGAAGGTAGCCAGTATGCAGTGCCTTGCAGAGGTACTGCAACCTCCCTTTGACTTTTCTACATTCTCTTGTGTTACAACCTGGAAATGGAGTGGAATGAAGCGGTGCTTTTATCACTTTATGCACACAATGCACATAACACAACGAAGATGCAAAATATCTTTGTTGTCAAAACATAATTAAACAAACAAAAGTGAATGCTTGGTTGTACAGATATTCACCCCCTTTTGCTGTGATCTTCCTAAATAAGCTCTGATACCAACCACTGCCTTCTGACATTACATAAATTGCTGAATGCAGTTGACCTGGATGCAGTTTCAGTGCCACATGATCACAAATTAAATACAGTTTCTGGAGTGTGTTGGAAAGCAGAGGGTTTACTTTGGGACAACTCATGCAAGTACTCCACAAAACTGAGCTTTATGACAGAATGGGAAGAAGGAAGCTGTTGCTGAAACAAACCTATGTTAAACCCATTTGGAGTTTATGTGTTGTGAAAAGACTTCTACACACTGTGACCAATGGTGGAGCTGTGGCTATTTACCATTTGGCAAGAATTGCACAGCTATCAAACCCAGATCCCTCCTTATACAATGTCAGAAAAAGTAGTTATACTGGTTATGTCATTGTACGTCATCAAAAAGATTTCAGCCAGAATATATAAATAAATGTTCGGTTGAGCAGTGGTGGTTATCTATAGCTTTTGAGTTTTGAAAGTTAAGTTTTGTACAAGTATGAAAACATAGAACAAAATTTCATGTCAGCTTTACTGAAATCCTAGCTAGAGGAACTTGTTAAAAATAGCTCATTTTGGTTGTGTATTTCTTCCCTTCTACTATACAGGGCTGGTGTGGATGGAAGGGTCCAGATTTTTGGAAGAAAGATGCTTATTATAACCTGTGTCTACCCCAGCGACCAAAATCTATTTGAATACCTATTTAGAAGATCATGATCAATGAGTTGGTTTACCTAAATGTATGTTGTGCCTGCACAAGTATATGTTCAATTTTTTGAGAAACGATTATTAAATCTTTAGTTAAAGTAATGATCTTGTTCAGAATCCTAGTTGAAATAGAAATACCAGTGCAATCAAGTAAAGTACAAACTGAGATTTTTCAAATAAATCTTGAGTATTAAATGTTGTTTTCTGATAGTATTTTCATCTTTTGTAATCTGAACCTAACATCACAAACTTACATATGTCTACTTTTCCCTAGCAGTAAACACCTTTGGCTGTACTAGCTTAGGCAGAGAGGAGCTTCGGTCAAGCATTAGGAGGGCTGCATCACTGGCATATTCTTTTGTTGTGTTGGAAGTCAAATAATTTTTAAAATATTATCTCCCACCTCTGCCTTCAAAATATGTATGTATGCATAGTATAGCATAATAAAAACATATCAGTCAGGTATGCAGTGCTGAATATTACATCTCTTCTTTGTAAAAACAACAAGAACAACTGATAGAATAGACACTAATGTTTCTATATATTTATTATTGTGTAAATACCCATACAGCTATAATTTTTTAAAAAAGTATCTTCTTCAAGAAGCAACCCGTCTCCTTCCTAGAAGGCATTATTCAAAATATTTGATGCTGAGCTGCAGACACATCTTCCTCTGTTCACATTTCTTCTCGTGGCGATTGGCTTTGAGATGACATCAAAATGTTTGTATCTGTTTAAATGCAGATAAAACTTTTCATTTTAGAAGGTTGTATTTGAATTAAGCATAGTATAAAGTCCACTTTATATGGCATTACAGTCTTGGAAGCCTTTGCTGGCATAAGATGATTTTTCTCTCCCATATCTCTCCATATCTACCAGCCCTAAATTGTCACAGCATGCTTCTTTATTTAGAACATTACATTCCCTTCTCTGACTTAAGTAATTGCATAACACAGTGTCCAAACAAATTTTAAACAGCAGCATCTGAAGATTGTAACTCTATACCACCTTCCTAGAAATAAGTCCAACTGAACACAATGGTCTTTACTCCTCAATAGGCATGTATAGGGTTGCTCTGTAAAACAGTTGACAAAACTGTTGAAAACCAGACTAACAGTACTAACAGAAAACTGGTGGTGAGGAAGAAAAAGTGAAAGGGTATGAATAGTAGCAGACTGGATGCAAGGCTGTAGATTTAAAACTAAATAAATATTGGAGGTTATAGTCTCAAAATGTTTAAGAAAAGTGGCACTAGGATACCAAGGGCCCACTGCAGTTTACTTTTTAAAAGAAATGTGCCTGTGCTTACAGATGTATGAGAGACCTGATGAGTATCTAGAACAGAGTTTGGAATTTCCCTTTTTTAAAGGAACTACTTATGTTACTCATTACTCTGATCACGCAATGTGTCAATCCAGAAAGTAACTCACCAAATTACATATTATTAACTTGTTGCTATTGTGCTTCTCTTGTACCACTGAAAATTACAGGAAAATGCTCACTGATCCACTGATCTTCCTTCCTTGTTCCTCATTCCTCACTAACTTATACCACACCTCACAAAGAATCACACAAAGAGTCACATGGATTGCAACCCTTTTGATGCTTCTCCCTCCCTCTCCCCTAGCTCAGAGTTAGAATAAACAGTAATGAGTAATAGGCACAAACCTACATCACTCTGAAAAGTAGTGAATTAGAGCCCTGGCCATTACAGGCAAAAAAGTAATATAATTCTAACTCATTACTGCAAAAATTAACTAGTCACCAAAAGTAACTAGTCGTGAAAATTTATAAGGTCTGAGCTGAAGTTGCTGTGTACACATTATAAAATTTCATATACTGTACTTATGTTTCTTAAAGGGTCACGGTTGCTTTTAATTTTGTCTTTAATTATGTCAAATTGTTTAAATTGTTCAAATTGTTTTATAATTGGTCCTTAAAACAGCTTTATAAATGTTAAGTTGCTTTTATTGTCTGTATTCTGCCATAGATTTTCTGTATATACAGGACAGGGTTACAAATATTTTTATTAATAAATAATAAATGAAAGAGATAATACTACATAGATGTGGTTAAATGCAAAAAGGCTGGAGCTATTTGCTGGACATTAACTTCTACTGTTGTTGTGTGCCTTCAAGTTGTTTCTGACTTATGGTGACCCTAAGGTGAATTTATCACAGGGTTTTTTTGGCAAGATTTGTTAAAGAGGAGGTTTGCCATGGCCTTCCTCTGAGGCTGAGAGAGTGTGACTTGCCCAAGTCATCACCCAGTGGGTTTCATGGCTAAGCTGGGAATTGAACCCTGGTCTTCAGAGTCAGTCCAACACTCAAACCATGACACTATGCTGGAGACTTAATTTGCTAGAATTATGTTCTACTAAAATCGGACAGCAATTAATTAAAAATGTCTAGATTTTTTAAAAAATTTGCACTAGTGGATAAGGGTCCAGTTTTGGTGGGTTATGTCTGTACTTAGGCCATCCAGTTTTGTTGCAACATACCAGTCATTCTGCCTGCTTGAAGTTGTGTGAGATTTCATGCTGTGCTTTAAGAAAACCTATATTAGGATAGCATATTGTCTTTGTTGTTGTGTGCCTTCAAGTCAACTCTAATTTATGGTTACCCACTCATATGAGTATTCTGGGCAAGATTTGTTCAAAGGAGGTTTGCCATTGCCGTCCTCTTAAGATGAGAGAGTGTCACTTGATCAAGGTCATCCAGGAAGTTTCCATGCCTGAGGAAGGATTTCAACTCTGGTCTCCCAGAATCCTAGTTCACTACACCACGTTTGCTCTAGTTTACTATGTATTGCAGGTTAAATAACATACCATTTGATCTCATTCTCTTCTGGCTAATGGGTCTTTTATTCTCGCATGCTCTTTTCTGTCTTGTTGCAGCATCTGTTAATAAATCTTCATTCTTGTCACGCAGGGCATGTCTAAACTGTGTTACATTTTTCCTCTTCTGACTGTTTTTCACTGTTGTGAGAAACTGGGCACATTCCAAAAATCCAAAATCCCAAGCAAGATCTTCTGCTGTTTGACCATTCTTATTGCGCAAGCTAAGAGACGAAAGAAAATCAATACATATAGCTGGTGATACTTTGTTTTCCATTCAGCTAAAGTTAAATTAACTTTGCATTTGAAAGATTGATTGAAATTATGTAAATATTTACACATTTATCATACAATGCTATAATGTCAGCTCAGAAATGAATGTCGTTTAAGAAGTGACTAGGAGTTGCTTCTAAGTAAGTGGACAGAACATTGTGCACAGTCAAAAGTAAATTCCAATGAAGCTAATTTCTGGTTAAGCATTGTAGAATTTGGAGCCACATGATTCTGATCTGACTGAGGATCATGCTTAAGTTCAGTTGAAAGTGATATAAAAAGTTAGGCACAACTAATTTTAATCTTGCTCGATTTCAAGCTTCTTCATAAACAGAGATTCAAAATTGTTTCAACTGCTTCAGAACTTGGTACAGAACTTCAGTTACCTAAAAAGCGGGGTAACAACTAATTTTGGTCTCCCTATTTTTCCAGTTTTTCCAATATAGACAATGTAATGACTGAATAAATCTTCTCTAAGTGGCCAGTATTAGAACTGGTGTACTTACTCAATGCTGGCGTGACTGGCAACAAGTAAAGCGAGACACTCCAAACTCCCAACTTTAGCTGCCTTGTGAATTGGAGCTTCCCCAAGCCAGTCCTAAATAAATAAGATTGGACTTATCAAAATAGAACAATCACTTCACTTTTGTAAACAATTAATGGTTGCAATGAGTTACTAAACAGGGGGTGGGCATGAAATTGTATGATCTCTAGTGCAATGCCATAATCTTCATCTTTAATAGTTCTGATCAAGGAGTGCAATTCCTAAGCAGAAACACCATCTTTGTGCATTACAATCAGCTGAACATAGCCTGCAATTTTCTGGACTGGATTAATTCAAAGAAAAAACACCATGCTCTAACCAATTTCTCTCTCTCTGCACAGTCTATCGAAATAGGGACTTTTGTTATTGTCCTTAGAAGAATGCTCCTGAAAACAAGCCAGTATAGCAAAGGTACCTGCACCTAATTTGGGTCTTAATACTTTCTGTTTGGTCTGCATAGAATACTCTTATAGCAAAGCAATCTTTTTGCTACCATGCGTGTGCACATATGTGCCTTCAAATTGCCCAACCTATGGCAACCCCATGAATTTCATAGGGTTTCCTTAGGCAAGGAATACTCTGAAATGTTTTGCCACTTCCTTCAGCCTACAGTACCTTATAGTCATTGGTAGTCTTCCACCCATGTACTAGCCAGGGTTGATCCTGCTTAGCTGCAAGATCAGATGGAATCTGATGCCTTGAAGGGATTTAGGCTCACTATTACTACCATAACACCTAGTAAATAGGAAGCTAAAATATTAGGTATTCACAGCAAGTACTAGGATATTTTAGAATATACTAGTACTTGCTGTGAATACCTAATATTTTAGCTTCATATTTACTGCCTCATTCATTCTCCCAGACAATGGCTATCCATTCCAGTATAACAATGTGAAGATGGTCTTTGCTGGAACTAGACTGCTTGAGAAATAGAAAACATACCTGTTGGTTCAAATTGGCTCCTGCCTGCAGTTGCCAAAGAAGAAAGAAAGCATGTCCTCCATGAGCAGCCAGATGGGCAGGAGTCTGGACAAAGGCATCAGTAGCAACATTCACTTCCATCCCTGGTTCTAGAAGGCGGCTCACACCAGCAGGCTGCAAGACAGGTAAGTTTATGGAACATAGTGGTAGAATTAAAAGCTATAGCCATGCTAGTCTGTAGACTGAGTATGTAGAGATCTTGTAGCACCTTTAAGACTTGACTGAAAGAAAGAAGTTGGCAGCATGAGCTTTTGTACACTTGAGCCCACTCCCTCAGATGCAGTTATGAAACGTAGTTCTTGCAGCTGAAGTTCTTGAGCACCACCTCACTACCCAAAAAACTAAGATGATCATAAATAATACGTGGGGAGCAGTGTGCAAGAATGTAGTTGCTTCTGGCTGATCATTACTTTAACCTGTTGGAATCTGTATGAAAAGTACAGGATGAAATGAAAATGTGCTGGAATCAGTTCAACATCTGGAACTCTTCCTTTTTTAAAGGCAATAATAAGAATGTACCCACTCCCCATGCCTTACCTCTGCATTGTAGTCAAACAGTAACATTCTCTCTTTTTCTTCTTCAGTAAAGTGGTGGTGGGACTGGTTGACTTTCAGCCCAGGTTCTTTACTTCCTTCCAGTGCATCAACTGCAAGACTGGCAGTAGTACCAACTACAGAAGAAGCTGTGCTCTGGCTGCAATCCCACCCTCTCTGCTGGGAGCCAGGTTCCTGCACGTACACAAACAAGAGCACATGCAACTCAACCCGCCTCACGATGTGCTGATTGGTTGCTGCTGTCCCTTTCACCCAACATTGTATGCTTGGTATGTTTACGAGATGGGAGGCAGCAGGAAGGGCTTATAGCTTGTGGGGCAGCCATGGAGCACAGTGCTGCTAGACACGTATCACACACTCTCGGTCACCCCCAGTTTGCCCTTTGACTCCTGCCTTTGGAGCAGCCAAAGGAACAAAAACCATCCTAAAATAAGGACTGCTAGTTCCTTCTCAAGTGGGCATGGGGACACATTTCGTAACAATAAACTGTATATTCTGCTTCCTAGACTACAGCGGTCCGTACTGCATCTGAATAAGTGGGTTTATATCCACAAAAGTGCATGCAAAAATAAAAGCCTGTTAGTCTGAGAGGTCTCCTGAGTGGCTGATAAACAAGAAGGATAAGATATACATATAAGATGCAAAGTCATAAAACCGTAAACCAAATAGATAAAATAACAACCGACCATAAAAACAGTGGAAGAGGCAATTAAGGCAGTCTTAAAAAGAAATATAATCTGTATCCCAGAGTTTAAAAATTACTTTGAAACTAGCTGCTGCTCCCAGACCACCACCACTCTTGTCCATTCTGTCACGTCTCTTCTTCGATATACAAGAAAGGGAGTAACCTACTAAACCTCTCATGGCAAAGTGCTTCACAAGTGAATGCCACTGGAGTTAGAAAAGTTAACTTCAAAAGTAAGTGCCGCCGTTTGCCACAAGATGTGAGAAAAAGTGAGAAGAGCTTCTTCAGATAATCCAGGACCCAGATAATTTAAATTTAATAGCACCATCTTTTGCTTGCTTGTTTAAACTGTGTTCAAAGGGGAATCACCCAAAAGTAAGGACTGAAACCTTACCAATTCAAATCAGTATTTTGAATGGTGCTCAAAAACTCCTAATCAGTACAGTTTTCGGAGAGTTGGACTTATACAGGTCAGACAGCAAAGGATAAAGCTACAGAGGTTATCTTAATCAGCATCTTAATTCTGTGATTAAATGTAGACTGACCAAGATCATTTCCTTAAGTAGTGACATTTTCTATGTAAGGCAAATCAAAAGCACTTAGAGACTTCTTAGAATCACAGAAATGGAAGAGACCTCAAGGGCTATCCAATCCAACTCCTTGCCATGCAGGAACATATATAAAGTAATCCTGACAGATGGCCATCCAGCCTCTGTTTAAAGACCTCCAAAGAAGGAGACTCCATCACTCTACAAGGCAGAATATTCCACTGTTGAACAGCTCTTACTGTTAGGATGTTCTTCCTAATGTTCAGGTGGAATTTTCTTTTCTTGACCATAAACAACCCTGAGCTGAGCTATTCTGTAGTGGTGCGGATCCCAAAGGGCAAAATAGTTTTCTGTTTTAGCGGTTGTCTGTCCTGAGAAGATCCAGGTAGAGCAGTATCTAACAAGAAAGTAAAAAAAGTAATGTTAGGCGTCATCTTTGGCCAAACCATACGACAACACTACAGTCACTATGGCTGCATGCTTCTTCCAGATATGATGCATCTGAAGAGCACTGAGAGGACAGTGGTATAGCACTCATATATTGGTCATTATAGGAACAGAACACTGTATTTGATATACCTTTGGTCTCATATTCGTACGTAATACAGATATGAGATAAAAGCGCTTCATGTATATTGTCCATAAGCCTTAGAACAATCTTCAAGTTAAGTCAGTGTTATTTCTGTATAGAATTGTTATTTCTATACATCACAGAAGTGAATAAGAAATAATGGCTTGCTGCAGATTACTTAGGAGTTTATCAGACGATGGAAATTGGAAGTATAATCTAATGGCATTCCAAAAGCAATCGTGGGCATACGATCTCTCTTCAGCTGGTTTGGGATAACATCTGTTTATGATGTCATACATACCGAAGTTTCTCATGCATAAATTGATGAAAGAGAGCAAGTTTATATATTTATACAAGAAAGTGACAGAACTGGGAAAAGTTAGCATAAATCAAAAGCATAGCATATGCACAGAGCGGATTGATTCATCCATTTTACAGATATCTAGAGATGTATCTCTGTTGCTACAGTATTGCTCTGTATTCTACATATTCAGGGGTAGCCATGCTGGCCATACAGGAAAGTACAATAACATCCAAAATCCACACAACAGTGATACCTGTATGGGGACTACCAAAATGCACAAAATAAATGACAGACACTTGCAAAGCTCCACTGGCTTCTTCATGGGGCAAAGGTGTTAAGAATCACATAGGAGAAAATAAAATCACACTGTTAGTCTCAGGCCTTGTATTTTCTCAAGGTGTTGTTCTTTGAAGAGATATCTATGCAAGCCAGCCCCTCTTCCTTCTGGCCATGTGGCACTGGGACTGCATTTGGCATGTTTTACCAAAACTAGACCTAAAATTTTCCTAATGCAAAAGCATGGAGGTTCCTCTTGAGAGATTCAGTGTTCTAGGGGCCTGGGCTATGCCTTTGCAAAGGATGGAGACTGCTGGGATCTCAGAAGAAGTACCTTTTTGTATTGCTAATGGAATTCAATCAAATATTATCTCCTGGACTTTGGAATACTTTATTCCCAGAGCCACACGTCCAAGAGGGAGGAGGAGGGACCCACTTGCATAGATTTCCAACCAAAGAGCAACACCTTGAGAAAATGCAAGCCTGTGACCAACATCATCATTTTCTATATTTCTTTCCTCCTGTTTGTGGATTTGGGGTGTTATTGTACTTCATCAGGATCTAATGACATGGATTCCACTCTACAAAAGTCTATGTCATGATAAATGGCTTACGGATTTTAAGGACCTTATCAGATGTTAGAAATTGGAAGTATTATCTAATGGCAATCCGAACGCAATCATGCGGTTTCACGTTATTGCATATTAAAGTATCTCACACAATTTCGGGCAAAAGGGAAGTCATTCCAAACGGAATAATGGGTTTTACCTTATTGCGAAATAAAGCATCTCACGCAATTTCGGGCAATGGGGAGTAATTTTCGGGTAATGGGAAATCATTCTGAATGCATCCCGAATGCAATTGGAATTCACATAAATTCGTTAAACTAGCGAATTCACGTGAATTCGAATTGGCTCCAATTGGCTCCATTCGAAATAAAGAGAAATTCCTCCCGTCTGATAAGGTCCATTTAAGATGCTACAGGAGATTTCCCCCCTCCTTTGTGTGTATTCCACAGAGGCTGCATCCACACTGCCGAAATAATCCGGTTTGACACCGCTTTAACTGCCCTGGCTCAATGCTATGCCGTTCTGGGAACTGAAGTTTGTGGTGGCCCCAATGGTGTCAAACTGGATTATTTCAGCATCTGGATGTAACCAGAGTTAAGAAAGAAAGGTTGAGCTAAGCTTCCTTTCTGCTGCGTCTGGTCTTTGTGTGAAAGGAAGAATATGTGCATTTCTCATCTCACACAAGACAGAAATATGGAAGAGGATGTACAACTCATTACTTCTATGCAATGCACGCAGAGGTCCTTTGGTGCTATACTGTATACATTTTCCAATAGGTGCTCCTCTAACTACTGCTACATTTGACCCTTTTTCTCTTAATTTTTTCAAATATCCCCCTGGTGGGCTTTGGAAACACAAATGTCTTGGACATCTGTAAAAAATTAATTGTGCATCCCCTATTTTGATAAGACATTGTGAGATGAATGTTCCTGAGAACACTAAAGTTAAAAAAAAAAAGCTTGTAATAAAATAGTGCAAGAGACTATTTGTTATTTGTTTTGGGGTATTTTTTCGAGTCCTGATCAACAAATTGGTATTCACAACTCCCTTTAAAGCTGGTTGGTCTTCACAGATGGCTTGTCCCATATTTATTACAAAGGCATACTTATATGCGCACTTGTTGTATGCATGTGTGTTGTGTGCGTTCAAGCTGTTTATGATTTATGGTGAGCCTAAGGCAAACCTATCATGGGTTGTTCTTTGCAAGTTATATACAGAGGAGGTTGGCCACTGTCTTCCCCTGAGGCTGAGAGAGTGTGACTTGTCCAAAGTTACTTATAGTGATCCTATCATGGGGTTTTATTGGCAAGATTTATTCAGAGGAGGTTTTGCCATTGCCTTCCCCTGAGGCTGAGAGAGTGTGACTTGCCCAGGGTGACCCAATGGGTTTCAATGGCCGAGCTGGGATTCAAACCTTGGTCTCCAGAGTTGCAGTCCAGCACTTAAAATTACACCACAGATTTCTGTTGTATAAACCTTTTACACTATTAACTTCTTTGATAGATTTAACTCGGCAGCACATATACTAGATTATCACACTAGGGGTCAATTCCAGAACCATCCCACAATTATCCCATTATTGGCAATCAATATCCCATTATTGGCAATCACTATCCCATTATTTGCAATGGAATAATTGTGGGATGGTTCTGGGATTGACTCGTGTGATAATCCAAATTGGAACAATACAGAGATTGTGCAAGGATGATGCACAAATTCGTGAAGCGTTCCAATTTTTTTGTGTGTGTTTTAAGGTTGTTTTATTATTGTTAGCTGCCTCGATCTCCTTGGAGAGGCGGGATACAAATAATATTCAAATGGAGAAAAAGGAAGAATTACACATTATTTTATAAGATGGCTAAAAAGAAGCTTAAAATAATAGATCTATAGAAAAGTAGCAATATTGGATCTGTTGATACACATTGATGACACAAACATTTCTAGGTAGTTTGTTTGAATTTTTGGATTCGACCTCGTTATTATAAATAAGAGTGAGTGAACTAAAAATTTATCCTGATTTTTGGGGAAATCTCAGTTATCCTAGGGAGTCTAAAATGTTACAAGTACAGTATCTTATTAGATATAACCTAAATGGTATTCTTCTGTTTTGTGTGTGTGTGTTGTTTATTTACACATGGGATTTGATTTGTTACGTTTTTATTGAAATAAAGGGAGGAAAACAAATAATAATAATTGTAAAGTACAATACAATCCTGGGATTTGTAGTTTTACAAGGGCTTTCGCCTTTTCTGCCAAAAAGTGTCGGTGCCTCAGAAGACGACAAAACCCAAGATTGTGTAGGAAGGAGCCATGCCAGCTATTGCTGCCATGGCTCCTTCCTACACAATCTTGGGTTTTGTCGTCTTCTGAGGCACCGGCACTTTTTGGCAGAAAAGGCGAAAGCCCTTGTAAAACTACAAATCCCAGGATTGTATAGCATATTCATGGCACCACAGTAAAAGAGAGCCAGTGTGGTGTAGTGGTTTGAGTGTTGGACTATGACTCTGGAAACCTTCAGTTTCCAGCTCCACCATTAAAAAGACAACAACCACCCATTGGGTGACCTTGGCCCAGTCAGTCACACTCTCTCAGCCTCAGGGGCAGAAGGCAAGGGGCCAATTATTAAACCTCCTCTGAGAAAACCTTGCCAAGAAACCTCTATGACAAGATTTTTATTTTATTTCATTTTATTTATATCCCTTCAGGGACTCTCAAGGTGGCTTAGGTTCACCTCAGGGTACTTAAAAAGTGGTGTCAAAAACATTTATTTCTACACTTTTCTAGTTATTTCCACAATGCTGTGTAGTTTTTAACTAATAACTGGGAGGAACTACAACTCCCAGAATCCTCCAGCCAAGGAGGAGGAGAATTCTCTGGTTTATTGTTTGAGGGAGGAGGGACTAGGGAAGGAACCAACACTTGGCCCCGCCCCCTTTCTTTTAGAATCAACGGTTGATTATTACCAACTGCCTGTGTGACGTCACACAATGGGCGCGAGCTTAAGTTCTTTCTCTCCCTCAAACGCAAACCCCTCCCACCGCCGAAGCTGCGCGCGCCGCTTTCTGCTGGCGCGCGAGCCGCTCGTCATCATCATCATAGTCACAATCAAAGCGCTCGCTTGTCCGCGGGAGGTCTACGTTGCTAGGCAACGCGAACGTTCCGAGCGGGAGGGGAGGGGCGCCGCGTCGCACTCTCTCTCTCTCTCTCGCTCAGCTTCGCGTGCGGGCGGGCGCACTTCGTGTGTGATGACGATGGGAGCCTGAGGTGAATTTTTTTAGTGAGTCGGGCGGGCTTATTTTTATTTGCCTCTTCTTTTTTTCTTTTTCCAAACCAAACCAAAAACACACACTACACAGATATAATATAATCCAGTTTGACACCGCTTTAACTGCCCTGGCTCATTGCTATGGGATTCTGAGAATTGTTTTTATTTATTTACTTATTTATTTATTGTGAGGCATTTAACCCTCTCTGTCAGAGAGAAAAAGCTCTGGTGCCACAACAAACTACAACTCCCAGGATTCCACAGCACAGAGCAGTTCACACAAGCAGTGTCAGACTTTGCTTTAGTTTTGAAGGCTAGTGATCCCCATGTTCCCATCCCAAACACTTGAGATTGGGATGAAGCCTTAGATTCCAGGTGTTTTTGGGACATCAGTTTCCCAGAATTCCACACCATTGGCTGAAGCTTCTGGAAGCCGGAGTCCAAAAATACCTGGAAGGGCAGAATTTGGGAATTATTGATTTATAGCCCTTGCTACATCTACAATGCAGAAAATGAGCCGGTTTGATACCAGTTTAACTTCCCAGGCTCAATGCTATGGGATTCTGGGAATTGTAGCTTTGTAAGACATATAGCCTTCTCTGGAAGGATCTACACTGGAGAAATAACTCATTTTGGCACCGCTTTAACCCTTTCTGGCTCAAGGCTATGGAATTCTGGGAGTTGGAGTTTGTTGTGGGCCCGGCCCCACAACAAACTCCCAACTCCCAGAATTCCATAGCCTTGAGCCACAAAGGGTTGAAGCGGTGCCAAGCCAGATTAGTTCTCCAGTGTAGATGCTGCCACAGAAGGCTAAACGTCTTACAAAGCTACAATTCCCAGGATTCCATAGCATTGAACCAGGGCAGTTAAAGCGGTCTCAAACTGGATTATTTTTGCAGTGTGTTTTGGACCTAGGTCTCGGGCACCTTTTAGTTTTCGCCAAACAATCATCTCTCAAATCCACCCTGTCAACATTTGGAGACTAATGGACACTTGATGAAATGTCCTAGAGGAGACGCTTCAGTTTTCCAAATGTTATTGTTTGGAATAATCTCACTCGTGCGCTCCTGTTTTGTCGTTTGTGACACTATTTGTCCACATGTGTGTCATCACTTTGATATAGAGTTGCTGATGCAGGTTTATTTGGAACACGTTCAAGGCATACCGTGGTTTATCCCGGTTTATCCCGGCTCTGTTCGCATCGATTATTCACACAGCCGATAATGTGACTCTTTTAGGAAAATTCTGAATAAAACCTGAGATTGGTTATTCCAGATTAAGTGGTGTTTTTGGTAAACCCCCCCTCCCCAAAAAAACCAACCCTTACTTGAGTGCATTAAAAATGCACATGAACGACAAAGATTCAGCCTACATTTTACTTGGGATCATTTTCGCCATCTTAATAACCCCTTAAACAATGTGAACTTTTTTGAGTTTCTAGTATTGTATTTACTCATGGAGGTAAGTAGGCAATATGGGATTTTCTCTTAAAATTGCTTTAAAGGACAGGTGTTCCAACCTTTTTGCCCAAAACATACATATACAAAACAACAACAACAAATAAACCCTGACGGAAGATAAGGTAATACAGTAGGGGATTTCTCTGTAGCTCCCACACTTTCTTAATCTTGGACACGATTTTTTGCAGAAAGGAAGAAATGAAGCTGACTAGTGAACCTCTGCCACAAGAACACAATACTGAGACTATTCTCCATACTCTTTCAGAGCTTCAGAATAGTGAATTGGAAGGACTGAAATGGCTGAACAACCCAGGTAAACTAAATAAATAATACCCAAGTTTACACACACTCCTTTTCTCCGGATGAAAGATGAGACAAATTCACACTATTTAGCTTAAATTGTAAACCTTAGGAGTAGCTGTTCTTACGTTTGTTCAACAAGTGGAGGGACAAAGTTGGCCATAGTAGTGGGAAACATACACAAGGTTCTCATTCCTTATGATGGCCAGTGCAACACTTGCATGCTGGATTGTGTGTGTGTGTTGTTCCATATGTGGCTGGGCTTCCCAGCATAGCACTCATGGGAACAAAATGTCCATAGATTCAGACACTTCCTTAGTGCCTGGCTTGCCAAATTTTTGTTTTTTTTAATTATTTTAAATCTTGGGCAGTTGCAAAGTGAGGTGTCTGACTTACAGCCACACACAATTTTTATTCCTTTCCCCCAGAATTTCCCAATCACACTCATAGAATGAAAGTGGTGGGCAACTGCAGGGCATGAACCAGCAAATTGCGCAGAGCACTGGTTAAACTGAAGCTTGTTTCCTACTCTAAGCAAAAAGGAGCAGGAAAGAGGATGCTCGTGCTATCTCCTTGTTTGGTAAGTATGGTGTGGAGGAAACGTGAGACATCCTCCAGACTGTGGAGCAAGCAGAGCTGCAGAGTATATTCCAGCAATCTTCCAGTAGTGGACAATTTTCATGGGATGAAAAATGTTTGCCTCTTTAAGGTGGTAAATATCAGCTCACATGAGTTGATCTGCAGCTTGCCTCTTGGCTAAATGGTTGCTAAAGGGCTAGGGTTATATCCTGTTGAGGATCTAATTGAGAGTCACCTTTCAAGCAATAGATGCTACTTTTAAGGAAGCAATACACAGCACCACACACTTCGCCAAGAGGGGAAGGAATTGTTAACCAAGTGGTTAAATGAGGTGATCCACAATTCCATAACATGTTTAAAAGTTTTTTTTAATTAAATAAAAACTTAATTAACAATTAGAAAAGATAATGTAAATGCCCATGTAATAGTTGTTCTTAAAAAATGTAGCTTTTTATTTCAATAGGCTAGATTTAAAATAAAAATTTTGTATGGAGATTTCAAAGTTACAACAAGAATTCTCCCCCGTCACAGTTCTTCAAATAGAATTTTTCTCTTAGCTAAACTAAGCTATTGAGCTCATCATGTGCAGTTTGCATTTACAGTACAGAGAAAGTGACAAGAGGTAATGAACAGTTGAAGGCATACAGTGAACTCATGGAGGAAGCCGGAAAAATGCCTTCAGCCTCGGGCCCAATGTTTTGTTTTGGACTATGTTTGCATGGGCAGAATTTGCAAATTGTTTGAACACTGCTTGTGCATCGCTCAGCAATTAAATACAAATGTAGTCCACGCTTCCACCAGGTTGAACATCAGTGCTGCTTTAGCCTCAGACACAACACATCAGATAAAGCTTGTTTCTGCTGAAGCAGTGTCAGTCAGTTTTCTGACAGACAATATACATCTATTCCCTCTTTACAGGGCTGGTTTGAATGTAACTTTAAACTAAATGTTAACCCATGAGTGAGTGCTATGTTCCTGGCCTAAACAAAGCCTTGGTTAACAATGTCACTCTTCTTGTCCCATGTGGGTCAGTTTTCCTCATATTTAGTTCCAGCTTCAGAGAGTTTTGGCTTCTTGTCATGTATGACTTAGTGAACATGACTTAAAACAATCCAGCTAAGCAGCCATAATTGGAGGTTGACAAGTTTAGAAAAAAAAAGAACATTTTAGAAAACCAGTGTCTTGGGCAAACATTATGAAGGGGACCACATTCCCTCTAGGATAGCCTGTTTAGGAGCTAGTAATCTGTCAGTAGGCAGTACTGCAACCAGCTATGGAACAGAACCAAACATAGATAACTATCAGTTATTCTATCTCGTCACTATTCACGAAGTAACCAGTGCAGATTAAACAGTAGTTTTTTTCCTTTTTCAGGTTTATTTTCACAGAGCTTGAGTCAGTAAAATATTCAGGTATAGTGACAACACATGCACTCTGTATATCAGGGGTTGACCCCTGGGTCCATTGTTGTGCAGAAATATACCTTTGTTATACAGTCAATCAATCAATAAAAATAAAAAATGGCTTTTGCTTCAAAATACTCCCAAATACACTCTAGGGTGTGTGGAGGGTGTTTCTACCATGTCTGACGGTAACCTGCAACACTGGGATAAAAAATAATTTTGCAATTTTTTTCAGAACAATTTTTTTTGCCCTGAAGTGCTCCAAAATGTTCACTACAGGGCATGGAGTGCATTCTCATTACATTCTATGGAGCATCTGGGCCAATTTAGGCCTAGAAGAATTTTTTGGGGAACCCAAAACATGATAAAATGTTTCCAAACCTCTTAGAGGCATTTGGGGGCAAAACTTTATTTTATTTTCTAGGATCAGGTACGGCTCTTCAAGGTCTCCTGGGGGTTAATGTGCCCCCCCAGTTTTCCACAGTTGTCTATTTCTGTTGTTTATGGTTCCCCTTGAGACTTAATTATGCAGTGCGCTCTCTCTCTCTCTCTCTCTCTCTCTCTCTCACACACACACACACACACACTATACTCCCCCCCCCCCCCACAATATGCATATTGCCTAATGGATTGTACAGTCAGGTTTGATATGTTGTAAAAAGTAAGAGGGCTGCATTTTGGGCCCTTTTCCTCGGGGTGGTTAGTTCTGGCTATGCCTATCATCTGTTTAGTTGGTACTTACATACAGATATGTATGTGCACAATTATCTTTACATTGGGACCATTTTCTTTATCAGTAAAGAAGCACTGAGCAAGTCCAAATTATATTTAGCAGGAAATGTGCAGGAAATACTCAGAAAACCAAAGGGCATTGCATGATGTGGCAAATCATGTAGCAAAGCAAAAACAAAACTATAACAGACAAGTATGCTTTTGGCGTACAAAGAGTACAAAGAGATGGCATGCTATGAAGAGGGACTGCTGGTCATTGGGTCCAATCTAGCCTGCCAGGCCTCTGGATATAACCATTGGCATTCCTTCAGTCCATGCCCCCCCCCCCTTTGGATGCCATTTAATTCTAATCACCACATTGTGTAGGAGAAATTAAACTAGTCTTCTTCTAGAGAATGGAAATGCAGTTCAAAATCAAGCTATTTGCACTCCTCAGTTGACACTTGCTGGTCCCTCACATCAGATGGTTTAAGAAGCACTCCTATAGCTGGCTGGTAATGGTGAGCTAAATTCAGTTTATAATCCCAACTGGAATAGAAAGACCTGTTGAATAAATGTAAGTTGTAATATATCAACCCTAGTTAGTACTGACTTTTGGATTTAGCCTTCTGACATTAAGACTGTTGTAAGGTTTTAGGATCAAACACTGCTTTTTTTCTATTTTGAAACAGAAATTTACACACATGATTTTCTGTTTGCAAAGGCCGAGGAGCTATTGGAGAAGCGGATTAAAGCTGGAGATTCTCTGGCATGTTTTCTCAAAGGGCAGCTGTATTTTGAAGAGGTGGGGCTTTACTTTTTTACAAAATAAAACTGAAATTGCACTGAAAAATGTTCGCATGGAAAAGAGGGGTTAAGAATGAATTCAGATTTCAGGATTTCAATAATAATAATAATAATAATAATAATTTCTTTTGCCTTGTATACTATCAAACTGGAAATACCAATAATAAAACCACACGTTTTTGGCACTTAAAGCATACTGTATATACTCATGTATAAGTCTAGAAATTTAGGTCAAAAAATTGACCCAAAAAAACAGAGTTGAATTATCCTCGGGTCAATGTAAGTACTGTATTTTAACTGTTATTTAAAAGAAGGAACCATCTCCTGGTGAAAAGCAAGAGTATAATCTGTCCTGGAAGCACTGACCCCCTTTACTCTCTCATCCATCCAGTCTTAAGAAAAAGCACAAAGAGTTATGTCTGGTGGACTTTTGGAAGCTATTTGACATTGTTTTGCTTTGTTTCATCCTTCAGGTCCTTTCCTGTATGTCCCTAAATTTTACCCTTGACTTATCCGCGGGTCATAGCAAAATCCATAATTTTGGCCCCAAAACTTGCCCTCGACTTATACATGAGGTCGACTTATAGTTGAGTGTATACGGTATATACTTTGAATCAAAATACTAAAAATGCCTCTTGTCCAACCAGTAGCAGGTGTTTTTAACATGAGCTAGAATCCTGTTGGTGACTACCTCTGGTTACACGTTGCATGTAATTTTTTGGATGAAGTAAGAGGAAATATCCTGTAAACCCCTTGCCCAAGGTACACAACAGCAGCAGGAGGTCTCTCAGACACAGCTCCCAGGCAGTCTTAATGGTGCTTTCTTTTCAGTGGGAGTGCAAGGGCAGCAAAACACACTTCTGTGAGCTGCTGTTGTGCACCTGGGGACGAAGTGGGAAGATGGTGATGTAAGTACCACGGTGGACACTTGCATTCTGACAGCATCCATATTGGATCTCAGGCATGGTCTAGATCCCCAAACAAAAGTCAGTGGGTTCAAGAAGTTAAAACCCAAGTTAACTCCTCGCGTTAAAACTCTATAGAGCTTGGAAACTCTTACATAGCATGGAAGCAGAACTTGAAAATATTACCCTTTGCACTGCAGACCTTCCAGAATCTCTTTCCAAGAGCCCGTTTCCTGTGTTGCTTGTATTTATGTTTGGGAGAGCTAAGAAAACCTGACCTGTTGAATAGCGTAGCAAACAGTTGCTTCCTGTTTCAAGTATTTTCATCTGGAAACTAGATTCTGGGTCCAAGCACTGTTTAAATATGATTAAATAGCATATGCCATTGATAAGATTAGTTTCCATTTTTAAGGTGCCCAGTGAAAGTTTCAAAGTTGGATTTTTGAATTCTTCCCCATTTTAATTTAAAGGATGGTATCCATTTTATAAAAACATTGATTAATCCTTATAAAATGTTCGGTAGCTACCTAGACTTAATAGTATTTAAGTATTTGCTTGTACATTATGTCATACGCAGGGATTGTATGAAGAAGCCTTATTGCAATTTCAACAAAATACAGATTTTCAATCCATGTATCAGTTAGGTGTAATGTATTATGATGGACTGGGGACCCCTGCAGACCCTGTAAGTTGAAACTTGAAAGTTCTTTTTCTGTTCATTAGTTTTTACAAATGCAATTATTTTCCTTGTTTAATGATATAGTAGTATAAATTTCAAACAAATAAAAATGATACTGAAAATAGTATCGTATTACAAATCAAATATCTAAATCTTAAAATTTGATCACTTTTAAATAGTACTCTCCAGTACTAACACAGGCACAGTGTTCATGCATTTCTTACATGCTGTGTAACAAGGGGTGGGTAATATATAGAACCAGAATCATAGAGTTGGAAGAGACCTCAAGGGCCATCCAGTCAACCCCCCTGCCATGCAGAATCAAAGCACTGCTGACGGATGGCCGTTCAGCCTCTGTTTCTCTGATTCTAAAAACATCCAAAGAAGGAGACTCCACACTCTCCGAGGGAATGTGTTCCACTGTTGAACAGCTATTACTGTCAGGAAGTTCCTCCTAATATTGAGATGGAATCTCTTCCTGTAGTTTGAATCCATTGCTCTGGGACTATTTTCTGGAGTTGTGGAAAACAAACTTGCTCCATCTTCAGTGTGACATCCTTTCAAATATTTAAACAGGGATATCATATCACCTCTTAACATTCTCTTCTCTAGGCTTAACATTCCCAGCTTATGTTTCTCTTCATAGGGTATGGTTTCTAAGCCTTTATGGTTGGACTCCAGATGCCATCAGCTCTATCCAGCATATTGTGTGTATGTGTGTGTGTGCGTGCGTGCGTGAAGGGATGGGGATTATAGGCCTTGTACTTTTGGATTTCACCTGAACTCCCAGTCTAACCACCTGCTCCCACCATCTCTAAAGCAGACATGAGTAAAGTGCAGTCCTGGAGAGGCTGCTGAACTGCAGCTTCCATTAGCTATAGCCAGAATAGCCAGTAGTGAAGAATATGGTGAGTTCAGCAGCATCTTGTGAATAGCCTTTTGCCTAGCCCTGTGCTAGAGAGACAGGACTAGGAGGCAAGCACAGATCTCCCTTGCCTTAAGAGCCCAGTGTGCTCTGTGGGGAAATGCCATGCTGTGGTAATCTTATGCACACGAATGATGTGCCTGTGCTGGGACTTGCTCATGTCCATCTGCTTATTCTGTAGTAAGTCTTCTAAAAAACTGAATTTCTATGTATTGATTTTGAGTGTATGATTATGGAACTTCCACTCAACACCAAATCAAATGAAATCCTACTTAAAGCCACCAGAGGGCAATATTTTGTTGTGCTGCGAACACAAAGGGGTTGTTTTTCCTTGGAATTTGCTGGCCACAAGGAACTATAACAAAATCCAAAATACCCACTGCAGTGATAGTATTTATTAGGCTAACCAAAAGTTGCAAAATTAATTTATGCTAGCTTTAAGTTTGAGCTAAGGTGATCTCGAAGTAGTTTCTTCTGCTATATGATTTTTAACATCTCTGCCTATGAAGACAGTGCATGTCAAAACACAGAATAATGTATTTTGTGCACCTTGTTTGATCCAATAAAGATATCAATGTGTTTTTGGAAGAAACTAATTAATCTTATTTGTAACAAAGGTATAATGATATTATAGCACAAAAGTAAACATAAGGATTTGTGGGGGTGTTAATAGTCTGTAGCCTCTCTGTTTTCATGAGGGATCTGTTCTGAACCCCCACAGCGAAAAAGGAAAATCACCGATATTCAAGCCTCATTGCTTGAATGATGGCACATGCCTGTGGGCACACGCCCCATTTTCTCCCCTACTGTTTGTCACCCATGAACATACAATGGATGCAGATTCAAAGTCCATGAAAACAGAGGGGCGACTGTACTTTTTCCTTAACTTTTAAAATATTTCTTTTGAGCAGAATTTTTCCAAAGTTCCATTTTCTTATTATTCCTGTGCTGTTGTTTTTAAGGTAGTGCAAAAGCAATGAGCGCGTGACTTAAAAACATTCAAAGACATAGCCATTTTAGTCTGGGAAATCATTATGTAAAAGGATCTTGCAACATCTTTGAGACTAACTGAAACAGAGAAGTTGGTAGTATGAGCTTTTGTAGATTTGTGGCCTCACAGAAGGATAATGTGCCATAACATTCAATGTCATCTGTCACAGAAGAACACTCTGATATTAATTTATAGGGAGTGTTAGAATGAAATCCTATTTTCACTGAAAGGATTAAAATGTATCTTGTGAAGCAGGCTGTTGTCCATGAAAGCTCATGCTACAATAAATTTCTTGATCTTTCTGGGGCTGGGAAGTGCATTATTTGGGAGACAGCAGTGCTGGGATCTTGAAAAGAAACAACAAAGAGGGATTCACAGCTTCTTGTCGAGGAATTGGACAGTGAATAGCACCATCTCCTTCCCTCTGACTTGATGCTAGAGGTAGCAGTCTCGTGAATGCCCTTACAATGTTGTCACCCCTAGAAAAAAGGAACAGAATATATGGAGGAGATTGTCAACTCTACTTCTCCTGAAGCAAGACATTTGAAGTTCGCTGCTGCATACAACCTTGGAAGAGCTTTCTATGAAGGATGTGGGACTGTGATTTCTGAAAAAGAGGCTGAACGGTAACCTCTCTAATTTCTGTATTTATTCCATTGTAAGTTTGTAAGCCACCAGCGCTGTGTGAATGCAAGGTTAGTTTAAAAGCTGGCCAGGCGAGTATTTGCAACTCCTTTTCTGTCTTTTTCTAGCACATATACAGTGGGCCCTTGGTATCTGTTGGAGATTGATTCCAGGACCCCCATGTATACCAGACTAGATGCTCAGGTCCCGTTATATACAATGACACAGTAAAATGGTGCCCCTTATATAAAATGCCAAAATCAAGGCTTGTTTTTTTGGAATTCATATTGTTTTTGAATATTTCCAATCTGTGGATGATTGACTCCATGGCAGCCTTTGCCCATCTCTCTCCCTTAGCATGGGGCAAAAGGTGAGGCTTTACTTTGTTCAGGCTCGTACTTTATTGCTTCACTTCCAGTTTGATGCAAATGCACTTAGGAAGCTGCCACATAGACATGTTCTCATGGGAAAACTCCACCATGTCACTTATGCTTTCCTCTTGTTTTCCAGATTATGGTTTATTGCTGCAGACCATGGGAACCCAAAAGCAAGTGTTAAGGCTCAAACTGCCCTTGGGATGTTGTATTCAGCACGACACCCAAAGGATCTGAAAAAGGTAATGACATGGGGGCCCTTTTTCTCCCCAATTTATTATAAAATTTGGACTTGATGTTTGGACTTGATGTTTTATTTTAGAGGCCCAATTTTAAAAGATTGTTGGATTTTATGAGGTAACAGAAATTAAAGGGAGCAGCAATGGCTTAGTGAAAAGGTTAAGATCCTTACATCTTCATATTTGACTGGGAAATACTTCTGCTTTAAACCCTGGAGCTGCTGCCAGTCAGTATCAACAATGCTGAGTTTAGAATAGTTGGAATAATAGTTAAGGGTGAAGGCAGAGGTTTTCTCTTGAGGTAAATGTCCAGTCGTAACCAAATGTAGGGAGTGATACTCATCTCCGTTACTAAGCCAAAGAGCCAGTGTTGTCTGAAGGAATCCAGAAGTCATATGGCCAGCATGACTGCATGGAACACTGTTACCTCCCCACCAAAGTGGTACTGTACCTATCTATCTACTTGTATTTGCATGCTTTCGAACTGCTAGGTTGGCAGAAGCTGGGACTAGTGACAGGAGCTCATCCCATCATGCGGTGCTTGGGCCTTGAATTGCCGACCTTCTGGTCTTACAATGATCAGAATTGGCATCTTAACCAATAAGCCACTGCTGTAATAGTACAGCACAGTTTAAGGAAGCTTATTATCCACTGGAGTTTGGTTCCAGGACCCCCATGGATAACAAAATTTGTGGATGCTGAAGTCCCATTAAATACAATGGCATAGTATCCCTTATATAAAATGGCAAAATCAAGATTTGCTATTTGGAATTTATATTTATACTTTTTTTTTTTTTAATTTTGAAGCCTTGGCTGTTTGAATCCGTGGATAAAAAAATTGTGGATAAGGAGGGAGTCTCAAAGCTACAAGATCTCTCTACATACCAATATTTAAATGATTTACTTCCTTATCTAATAAAATAACGGAAGTACTAAATTATTTTTAATATTTGCTTACGTATTCATTTTGAGTACATTTTGAAAAGAGAACCTTTTTTGCCACGAGGAAAAACAGATTTTGTTTTTAGGTGCTCATAAGTAATCCTGTGTATCAACTTGACTCCTTTGTATGTACAGTCCTGTTTGTATCACAAGACAAACTAAGATGATAATGAAACTGGGTCTCTTTCCAGCCACACTTGGATAGTACATATGACAGGCTGCTAATCCAGGAGGCAGACATTTCATGCTTGGCTCCTCCTGTCCAGCCACTTCTTCCTCCAAAGCCCCTCCAATTGGCCAGGCGCCCCCTCCCTCCCCCGAAAGGCATCTGGATTGCTCCTCCTGGAGGGGGTCCTGCATAGAGGAGTTGGCTCAGGGCTGAGAAACCAGGTGTCCTCATAGCTCTAAAGGAGGACAAGGCTCTATGAAATGGAGAACATTCAAGAAAATAGAGGACATGACCAAATAAAAAGCTAACAACATTCATAGAAATGTAACTTCATGCTTTTTCTTAGTGATGCTCCAAATGGAGGCCTTTTTGGAATCCCTCCTGAGCAGGCTGAAATGGAGGGCATGTCCTGGAAAAGGAGGACCTCTGCTCTCCCTCTTTGGGGCCCCCGAGGATTCTAGGAAGACCCCCCCCCCCAAAGAGCGGGGATCCTCCCCAGAGAAGAACTACGGAGAGCTGCACCCCTTCCATCCAAGCCTAGTTGATAGAGAGGGAGGTAGCAGGAAGGGAACCATTATTTATAGGAGCTCTGCCTTTCCCCTCCTTAGTTTTTAGCAGCAACTCCGAGGACTAAGAGCAGCCTGGAGGCAGCAATGAAAATAAGAGGGAAAAGAGGGGGCAGATCTCCATAGATGAGTCCCCACATGCTTTTTTGGGGGGAGAAGTTGGAGCCCCTCCTGGTCCGGGGTCCCTAATTGTGGCCATCCCTCTCCTCTCCCCATCCATCCCTATACAGGTAGGGCCATTTCTAATGAAACAAGCATCCACGGATTTTGCTATCTATGGGGGATCCAGAACAGATTCCCCGCAGATACCAAGAGCCGACTGTATATACAGTAATGAAAACAATTGGCAGGTATATATAGAAATGTTTGTTTAAAAAGCAGAATCAGCAAGACAAGTAATCTGTATTAGAGATGGTGGCTGCCCAACTCTGACCCTCAAAATGGTTTTTCCCTGTCATTTGTAGTGCCATATATCTATATTCCTAAATAAAATATAAGTCTCAAATTAGTTGGTTTAGGGATGCCATATCATTTTAATGATCAGATGGTTTTCTAATTTCTGGTTAGCTACTGAGGTTGTTCTGTTGGTTAAGCATTATAGCCTTCAAACCATATTGCCTATGTCTTACAAGAAAAGAGAATGTATTTTCTCTCCTGAACTGTGACAACCTGCTTCCTCCGATACAGGCATTCTTCTGGCATTCAGAAGCTTGTGGGAATGGAAGCCTGGAATCTCAAGGCATTCTTGGTCTTATGTATCTTTATGGACATGGTATACGCCAGAATTTAAAAGCTGCTTTGGAGTGTCTAAATCAAGCATCAGATCGTGGAAATGTCTATGTTAAAGGTCATTTGGTGGAATATTACTACAAAAGAAAATTTTATTCAAAAGCTGTTAAATTTGCCAAAAGGTGAATTATTTAATCCTGTAATTCAAGGGGAAGCTAATGAGGGAACAAAAGTGTTAGATCAAATTCTTAAATGCAGATAAAGGACATTTTCACACAAGGGCCAATTCCATTACAACCACGCTATTGGAAAATAACGGAATAATAGCACTACAGTGATGTTTTTACAGTTCCGCAATGACAATACAAAAACGGCAGAGAAACACAATTGCATTCAGCATACATTCATTCTTGTACCGTTAATATATTGTTATTGAACATTTTGTGCATGTGCATGAATTTGGCACTAATACACATATCTGAAAATCATAGTTCTGTCCCAAATAAAACAAAATAAGTTTGATATATTTCATAACATTATTTTTATTAAAGTGAAACAAAACTGTGCCGTAAACCTCAAAATAAGAGAGAAATCCATTCCAAAAACAGTCGTAGCAATGAGAATGAATTGCTTGTATTGAAATCCAGTCTAGGAAAAGGTCCTGGATTGCTCCACGATAGCACGAATGAAATGTTATTGGCTGCTGTACCTTTGCGATAGCACAAATGAAGTGCTATCAGCAAACCATTCATGGGGTTTCCCCGTTCATAAGAAGTTATGGGGGCATTACAGGTTATTCACAGGCGAATTACTGAATGAGCGCAGTGTTGTGTGAAAATCTTCACACAATCCTGATAGGAGCATTTGGGTTTTTCCCGCTTCTTATCTCCGTGTGATAATGTCCATAGGCAAATATGTTACCTTTTGACTATTGGTTTTCCCACCCTTTAAAAAATAGTTCTGTTAATTACCACTATGGCTACATCCACACTGCAGAAAAAATCCAGTTTAAATTTGTGTAAATTTACAGCACTATATAAATAAAGGTTAAATAATAATAATAATAATAATAATAATAATAATAATAATTTGACACCATGTCATTTGCCATGGCCCCAGCCTATGAAATTCTGGGAATTGTAGTTTCTTGTGGTACCACAGCTCTCTGACAAGAAGGCTGAATGCCTCAAAGACTACAGTTCCCAGAATCCCACAGCACTGGGTCATGGCAGTTAAAATGGTGTTATACTGGATTATTTTTGCAGAGTGGTTGCAGCCTATATCTTTTCTCCTTTTTTCTTCCCCAACCCTTATTTCCATTGGCAAAAGTACAAACCCTCCACTGTTAATTATATTTGTGGATCTATATTTTAAATTGCAGAGAAAACATCAGATGAATTTAGAGAAGGCCTAATTGTTTCATGTCAGATAAAACATGATAAAAGGGGTAATGGAGGATTGGATATTTCTTTTCCCCATCTCATGTTTCTTCCCATCTCATGGCTATTGACCAAAAAGTCAGCATGTTCAAGTGCTAAAATAATCTCTCTCATCATCAAAAGGTTCCTTCATTAATATGGTGCACACAGACAATCTTTAAAGAGCTTGAATCTTTCTTCCAAGAATGGACGAAAGGTTCAGCACTCTTATTTTCTTGGCTGTTCCTATTAGTTGTGTGTGTTATGTGCCTCCAAGCTTTTTTTGTTTTGACTTCTGGCAACTTGTAATTTTCTTCACAAGATTTGATCAGAGTTGGTTTGCCATTGCCTTCCCGAGTCTGAGAGCATGTCACTTCTCCAAGATCACCTAGTGGGTTTCATGGCCAAGCTGGGGATCGAACTCTGGTCTCGAGAGCCATAGTCCAAAGCCCAAACCACTACGCCACACTGACTCTAAATTAGATGATTACTTGTTGAAAGGCCTGCTACCGGTACTTAGAACAGTGTGCTCTTGAATATGGACATTACATTGAACAGTTGAGTTTGGGTATGGTATTTGGCCAAAGTAGCAGCATAGCCGTAATATAAATAAAAGCAACTTTAGTTGGGTGCATAAGAGGGGCATAAGAGTTCGTTCCTGGGCCTTTAAATCATTGTTGGATAGATTTGAAATTATGATGTCAGAACCAGTCCTATCAGGATGACTTAGTGAATTCGGCATTAAGCATCTGAGAAATGTAGTCATACCTATCTGTTTGTAAAGAAAACAAGGGATTTCAGTACCTTTGATGAACTGTTCTACAGAGTGTCGCTGCATTCATTATCTATGCCAGAGCTATCCTATGCCAGAGCTATTGTATTGCTTTTCTTTGAGTCAGGGCATGTTTTGACTCACATTGGAAGAAGAGAATTTTTTAAAGATTCCGGGTATTCCCAAATCTTCTAAGTACTGAAGTGCACAGATCTTTAAACAGACCTTATTATCCTATGAGCAATTAGCAATTGCTAGTTATTTGAATGTGACATTAACCCCCACTGAATGTTTCAGGGACAGCTATATAGGATGCAGCTATGTAAAACCTTATGTACTTGGGTAGTGACACCGTTACCTATTGATGTAACATTCTTGCACAGAATTGGATTCTGACCATAGAATTTTCCAAAATCTTTCATCATCCTGTTCATTATTCTGGTCTGTTCTGGTTACTAATCATTTACGTTGCATTTTGAATTCTAACAGAACCGTAGAGGATGATGATGTTGAAAAGATAGCAAAGGCAACAGATTGCCTTCCTTTTTACATAGCCAGAGGGCTTGCAATGGCTTCCTTTTACTTGGCTAGATGTCTCCAACTCGGCCGAGGAACACAACAAGATATAGCAGCAGCTAAAAAATATTATTCTAAGGTAAGCTGGAGGGAGGGTGTTCTGTTAGCTCTTTGGACTAGTATTGGGGTATGAGGCTTGCTTTCCCTGGGCTCCTTTGCTATTACATCCAAGTTAATATAATTTGTAAGTGAGTTATAAAATAAAATTAGATAGTAAAAATGGATTCTAAATTATCTGGATAATGTTACTTGGATACTTTAAAAAGTAATCTTATATTGCAGTCCAGCTTGATGTGTATGTAAGTTAATATAAACCATTAAATATAATTTTAAAAAAAACAACAACTGACATTTTGAACAAATTAGGGGTAGGTAATTTTTAGAACAAATTATTTTCAAATTCTAGCTGATGTAAAGAAAGAAACTAAACTATGATTTGAAGTTGGCTTGCTTATACCAGTCATAGTTAACATTAACTAGATTGGCACATATTCTCAGAAAAGGTGCAGTTAGGCAAAAATGGAAGCAAAAGCTCCTCATGGAAGATGCCAGAAGGTAAGTGGGGATTTACCTGAGCAGAGGAGGGAGATGAAATATGTTCTTACAATGCTAAATTATGGTCTAGCATTAGCTATGAATTAGATGATTCATCTGTTTTGTGAGGAGGCATTAGCTTGTAATGAGCTAGATCTGCCCAAGTAGCTCTTGAGAATAACAAACAAGCCTTTTGTGCAATTTTCTGTGATAAGGAACAATTTTTCACCCATACATTTTCTTTTTTTAAAATTGTTGACTTGAGCATCCATCACATATAATCTGTGCTCTAACTTTTCACTATAAGAAATGTGAATTCAAGGAAATCACAGTTAAAGCTCAGTTTTAAAGAAGATGTTAACTGGTAAACAGGTTAGTTTATATAAAACCAGAAGAATTCAATGTTAAGCTTCTCTTGAAGTATATTACTTCAGGTTCCAGGTGGAGAATTCATGCATAAAATTTCTCCCAGGAAACATCCCTATGTGTTTGTTACCATGTCTGATTTCAGCTTAAGTTTGTTTCTGTTAACAAAGCTGGGGGGGCGCTGACATGATTATTTATTATTATTATTATTATTATTATTATAATAAAATAAAGGGGTTCATTCATGGTGCACCGATGCAACTGTGCACTTAAAAAAGGGAAGCGAAACCACAATGGTAATTTGACAGATCTTCATAACTGCACCGTTCATGTGTGATGTGCCTGCGCAACTGCGCAGTTCGCAGCTGGCAATACAATTGCCTGTATGATATACCAGTGTACCTGCGCAGTTTGCAGCCGGCAACAACAACAAAAAAAATTAAATAATAATAATAATAATAATGTTTTATTTATACCCCGCTCTTCAGCCAAGACTATTTGTTACAATTTGTTAAACAAACAGCTTCATTTACAATTGTAAGCTATTTGCCCCCAACAATCTGGGTACTCATTTTAGCGACCTCGGAAGGATGCAAGCCTGAGTCAAGCTTCAGCCCTTTGCTGGTCTTGAACTCGCCACCTTATGGCTTTGAGTGAGTGGCTGCAGTACAGGCATTTAACCACTGCGCCACCAGGGCTGAAGGTTCAGTGCGGCCAAAAGCCCCATTCATTGTCACCCGTGCAGCTGCTCTGCCTGTGTTTCTAGTGTCCTGACAGCTTCCAATGTAGTTGCTGAGCAACAGAAAAGACTTCAGATAAGTCATCCTCACACCTTCTCAGTGTAGCTGCCCTATGCCTTTTTATTACACCTCTGGGACCTGCAGTGTAGCTGCTAAGCATTAAGGAAATGGCAACTTCATGTCGCCCTTTCCTGCCAATCTAGAAAGCCCCTATATGATTAGCCACGTCTGTTTTTATCCATCTTACAAGGGACACCAAAAAAGAAAAATGAAGATTAAGGACAGAGGGAGGTATATTTTTAGTCATGTGATTTAACTCATGATATGTTGGCATATGCTAACAATACCGGTAGTAGATTTATAGTGGAATTTTAGACAACTTTATACAAGATTTATTGGGGTCAATATAATTTGTCTCTTTTATGTTTTAAAGGCATGCAGACTGGACCCTGCTACAGCTGCTGATCTTGAATTGACAGCTAATCATGGCAGAATTTAGAACATCATTTTGAGGAATCTGAGCAAGTTCAAGCAGTTGCACTGTATAACGATTTATAATTTTCACTCAACTTTTGATAAATCATGATTGTGAACAACATCAATTGTTTAGATATTAAATTTTTAGATACATCAGATGTTCAGATGTTTCTCTCACTTCATTTGGAAGTGAAGCGAACAGGTCAGGAGGTAAACATCATGCGTTCGTTTTTTCAAGTTAACGATAGTTTAGTTTGTTGATGTAATAAAAGTTGGGAATGAATAATTAAGCACAGCATGAAGCTATTTATGGCCACCAACCTTACTTTAACTACTATTTAATCTCCCTTTTCCCTCCATTGCACTTAAAGCAGAGGGGTCTTCAAGCTTTTGGGGTTCAACAAGAGAAAGGGTTAGCAACTGGTACAGTCTTTCCATCCTTGCAGAAAACCAATCCATAAACTAAGCACGTTCTTACAATAGTTAAACTGAGATTATCATGGCAATACTAAAGTGCTCTGTGTTGTGACACATTTGTGTCATTTGTCAATGTACAATCCAGTTCATTTTTACTCAGAAAACTGGGTAGCAGCTAGGTTCTGGGAGTGCTGAGGGTTTAAAAAAACACACACTAGCCAAGTACTACATTCCCTGTATTGCAACCCTGTTTCTTAGGATGGCACAAGAAATCAGAAAGGATGTCTTCTGTATTGCTTATAGTGACCACAAGGTGTATGGGCCCTAGACATAATGTCGTATCTTTAGTGCTATCATGACATAAAATACATTTCAGGAAATATCCACACGACAGCAACAAAACTCAGTTGTCCATAGTTTTTCTTTCAAAAGTGATGAACCAGCAACCTTAGCATAAAATCAAATATAGCTTTAATAGCCCTTTTAAAAAAAACGCATATTAAAAAAAGCGCAAGATAATATTGGGAGGGGATGAATAATTTAGGTGAACTTGAAGCTTCTCAGCAAGATAAGTCATTCATACATAAGGCTGGATCACTTACACTGTTTCAGAATATTAAATGTAAATTATAACTCTTGCCAAGACAATCATTGCAATTTTTTTCTGAAAATATTAAGACCCATTGTCAAGCTGTAGTGTACGTGTAGCTTAATTATGAAGCATTACAATCCAGTTTTATTATTTATTGCTTACAAAGGCTCCAAACTATGGGAAATCTTTGGTAAAAATAAAAACAATAAAATTTACACAATATCTTTACATATATTGCACAACAAGGCTCTTCAGTACACGAGAAAATAGAGGAATGTTCATTATCCTCAGCAAGGAAATTAACTGTACAACATTCATTGATATACCACTAAAGCAAAATGCCTTTCATAAATGTTTAAAATATTCTATAATTCTTACAAGTCATATTAACATTTACATTTCAACCTGCACCTTAAATGGACTTATTCATATAACAAGTTAAATAAAAGCCAGAAATTACATTGCTGGCATTCTACCCTATTTATCATCATCCATTCTTTTCAAGTCTTGTTTGCTTCACATAAAATCCAAAGGAAAAAAAATACTCTACAAATTGTCAGGAATCTTCAGTCAGCCCTCTATGGAAAAGAGGGAAATAAGTTTCATGTCTATTATTAATAATAGACATTTCTCTAGTAATTCATTTGTGCAGATTCAGACCTGAGCTGCTTTAAACTGTTCTAAATTAGTTCGCAACTCAGGGCACAGTTCAGTTAGCAGCAATTCCAATAATACCTGGAAAAGAAAAGAGATTAAAGTTATAGGTTTCCTCCCAAACTTGACAATTTCAGTTTATGATAGGGGAAGAAAACCTGTGGGTCTAAATCCAGACCTCTGGGCTCCCCAGTCTTGCTTGTGGAGTTTTCCTCTCAGAAGCCCTGCCCTGTGAGAAGGAAAATGGGGCAGGAAGAGAGAATGGGAAGGTGAGGCTTTTGTAGCCCAGAGTTGATTTTGCTCTTGACTTGTATTTCCAGCATTTGGAAAGAAGCTGGTATCATTTAACAGGCACTTCAGGAGCCGTCTGCATCCTTACTGGATGCTCTAGCTGCCTGAGACCAGCTATCCTTCTCGCTCATCTTTCCAAGGACAGTTGAGGGAACAAAAATGGAGCCACATCAACTTCAGAACCTGGCTGAGTCCCAGCATCTAGACTCAGTTATCTCCCAAAATGCTGGCTAAGTATGCCTGCTGGGCAAGAAAGGCAAGCGGAAAGTGAACCCAGGCACTGGCCAAAATGTCAGCTGGAAACTTCAGCCAGCTTAGTGTTAGCGATGTCATGGCTCTGTGGCCAGGTCCCTGATATCATCTGTCCCAAATAAGTTTAGGAAGGTAGATATTGACCTTGCTTTCCTAAACCAGTTCCCTAACCCTGGAGCAATCCTCTCTGTGGCCCCTATAGTGCACATGGCTAACAAAATAGTCAAGAGATGGAAGTGAAGGCTCCATTAAATCAGTTAATATTCATCATGGAGTCGAAGGCTTTCATGGCCGGCATCCATAGTGTTTTGTAGGGCTTTGGGGGTATGTGGCCATGTTTTAGAAGAGTTCCTTTCTGATGTTTCACCAGCATCTGTGGCTGGCATTGTCAGAAAGGAACTCTTCTAGAACATGGCCACATACCCCAAAAGCCCTACAAAAAACTATTCATCATGGATTACACCTGGCTTCCTATATGTTATAAGCAGCATCTTTTTATTTTTAGAGGTGTCAACCCTGCAGGAATATTGAAGCCATGGAAAAATTGGGGGGTGGGGTTATTGGAAAAACTGAAAAAGGTGGTATTGGAAACCTTTACAAACTGAAAATCACTTTAATTACTTTAGGAGCATAAAATGTAATATGTATAATTTGGTTTGGCACAGAATTATCATGTATAGTTTATTCAGACAATAATTACAAATCTTAGTTTAACTTTTTACTTCTTTGTTGTTTTTGTTGGTATTGGTCTTTATTATTTGTTACAAATGGAGCTAAAAGGTCTTGAACTACTGGAGAACCTTTCTGGTTTTACCAGTTTATGAGGAGCAGGCAAAAAACAAATGAAAAAGAAGAAACAATCAACATTCATAAAACAAAAGAAGAATATTTTCGTCTAGGCTTTTGCAGTGTCAAACAGATAAAAAGCACTTATTTCTGTTAAAAAATCAGAAGAAGAAGAAAAACCAAAGTCAGGAATTGAAATGATCTGATACTGCACATAATATAAAGTATTCAAGTTACATAGGTTTTAGAGATAATTTAGGAAAATAAATATATGAATACTTTGTCTCAAACATTTTACTCATCATTCTAAAAGAAAATGTTCCATAATATTTTTTCCCAATTTTTCAGATTCCTCCACCTCCCAAAAAAGGCTTTGGGAGGAAGGGGGCAGGGGGAATCCTCCCCCTGAATTTTTCAGTAAAAGGCCTTCACATCTCTAGTCCTTAAAAATAAATTAATCTAAACTTCATCCCTGTACTGAAAACTATTGCTAACAGTCTGGCCAAGAGTAAAATATGCACATTAACATGCAGAACTGCAATGCCGTGTTCCCCAAAATGTACTACACCATTCACTTAAGCTTTCCGTCTGTAGCAAACTCTAGTTCCTTTCCACCACCCTTACATCTTCCCAGTGACTCTGTAGCATAGGGGAAGGTCAAATCCTTCCTATATATTAATGTCTGTTGACAGTAAAAATCTTCTGCATTTGTGCACCAGGATTGGGAAAGATTTCAGAAATTAGCCTCTAATTTAGCCCATCCGCTCTTTCGTGTTTCAACCAGAATCCAATTTTAGAGAGACAGAATTTGAAGGAAATAGGGGCCCCAGCTTTGGCTGTGTGGATTTTTGCATAGATTTTCTCCAGTGGGTTTTGCTCATTCATAAATAGTCAGTTCTACAATTAATTATAAAACAGTAAAACGTAAAGTGGGATCTCATGCTGTCATCAAAGAATAAATTCTGGCAACGAACACTTAAATGTTTGTTCAAAGATCTGTGGAGAGAAAGTACGTGTATGTCACAGAGGAACCCACTATGCTTCAAAGCAGTGTGCTAATAACTCACATAAAGAAGATGCTTATTGGCCTTGGTTTCTTGAAGTGCATTGAATACTTTGATTATACCATGGCGAGCATTTTGCTGTCCCACAAGATTCTGGAGAGTATCTGAAAGAAATAGTTTAATCTGGTTTTGACAATATATAGTGTTTGCTAAATCTACGCAGAAACATATACAAAGCAAAAATCAAACAAGCAGTTCAAAGCTTCATATTAAAATGCTGCTTTAAAGAGCTGTGTATGTTGAAGGGCCAAACTAGAAGTAATGGTAAGAGCACTTTGACTGGTTTGTATCTGGCAATGCTCAAAAGGGTTTGAGTAAGCAGCTAAAGGGTGCATGGGTGAAGACAGGGTTCAAGAGCCCCACACCCAATTGACCTTCTTGCTTTCACTCGAATTCCTTTTCCTCTCACTAACACTCCAGGATTAGAGGCCTGTCTATGAAGGTTTCAGTTTCCCGCAGTTCTGCTCTTTCGCTCTTAAAATCTCCCCTCCCAAAACTTGAAATTAGATAGTAGGACACATACAGCTCTGCCACCTTCATACTATGTTGAAACACACCTTCCCTCAAATACCCAACTCCAGCATTGTGGCTCAACAGAAAGGAGTGCTAAACCTGAAAAATCCAGTTTTAAATCTTCGTTTAGCTAGTAATTCACTGTGAACACAGCCAGACTGTTCTCTTCTGCTTCAAATAACTTTTTAATCCCAGAATTTAGTAAACCATTCCTCAATTGTTTTCCTTAAGATTTTTAAAATGGGATTTAATTTATTCCCTTTTCAATACAGAAATTGTAGCAATACAGTATCCATATGAATGGGACTGATTATTTCACACAGCACACACACACTTCAGAACTAGCTATTTAAAGATGAAATGCTGGCCTTTACATTGTTTTTTAAAATACTGCCAGACAGCTCACCCAGTACTTCTTTACCAAAGTACAAAGGTATCTGGCTTTTGACAAACAATAAAAGAGGAATCTTATTATCCATGTAATGTAGGTTATACTGAATTGGTTCCTTATAGAATGAAACAGAAACAAGGCCAAAGTTAGAAAATCATAACCCAGCTATGCCAGAGTGTATAAAATCTCAATGCAAACCAAAATATTTCATTTCTAGATCTCAGAGCAAACTAGGATCACAGTGCAAATTTCTTTTACTTGAGGAATTTCAACATATTTGGGTTTTTTTAAAAAAAAAAACCTAAATGTCTTTATTCCATTCTAAATAAATTACAAGAATAAAATAAAAACAGTACACAATAAAACAACAAGTACACACCCATATGGACCCCCCCCCCAAAAAAAATCAAAATTGTCATACATGCCTAATTGTTTTGTCCTATTCCTCTGCTCATTTTGTACAGGGACAATCGTTTGGTATAAGTTACTGATGAAGTTCAGCATGGAATCACCTCAATTGTTAATAGTCAGCTTGGCTTGGTTTGGCTTGGCTTGACAGAGGGTCAGTTCCCAACAACTGGGGGGGGGGGGGAGACACAGTTTGCCAGGCCCTGATTTACAGATACGGTGTTCCCTGACCAACACCGGGCAGATGACAGGAATCCCTACAGAAGTTAAACAGGCAACCCAAGTGTATGTACTTGTCTGCTAAAATTAAATGTGCTTGTTAAAGAAAGAAAGAAAAATTTACCTACAAAGTTCTGAAGGGCTAAAGAACTAGCAAGTGATGTTTGTTATCATTCCTTTGGTTAATTATATTCTCAGTGCCACTGTATTACACATGACTGTCATGCTCACCTGGAATGTTTTCTAGTAATTTTTGCTGTGCTTTCTGTTTTGTCTCCCGGCTTTGCTCCTCACTTCTGGGCTTTGTGCTGGATGACAATTTTCCGTTTGGCCAAAAAGCATCTCGGAATATATTGATATAGTAAACAAGCATTGGTTCACTGAAGATCCAGTTTACAGTGTCACGAATTTGCCTTGAAATGTAAGTGATAAAAAGAATTAGACATAATATTGTGCCTGATTAGACAAATGCTTAACTCATGTTCAGATTTCAAGAGATAACCTTGTATCAAACAATACAAATGGTTTCTGCATGATATGATATTCACCTAGGTAGTCATAGTTACAACATGCTACCTAGACAACACAGCTTGAACCTATCTAAATGTTAAGCTTACAAGTGTAATATCTAACTTTCAGAACAGAATACAATTGAATTATGGGTGTGGGTAGATAGAAAGAAGACAGACAAAGGAAGAATGAGAAACTTAGAACTACATTTTGATTATTAAAATGGCAAGTTATAATAATGTAGCTGGCATTTCAGTATTAAAGAAATAAGGCTTGGCACAAACCCCCTGCCCCAAAATCCGAAATAGTCTACATGGGTCGCTGAGATACTGACACCTTTGCTTCCTGAAAGTTCAGTGTACATAAACGTTGTTTCATGCACAAAATCATTTAAAATATTTACATATTTTTCTTCAGGCTGTGTATATAAGGTGTATACAAAACACATGAATTTCATGTTTAGACCTGGGTCCATCTACCTCATTGAGTAATAAGCAAATATTCCAAAATAATTTTTAAAAATCCAAAATTCAAAATACTTCTGGTCCCAAGCATTTTGGATAAGGCAGACCTGTATATCATTTTCCCCAAACTGTAGACTAAGGGCTTAAAGCTGCCATCTGAGTGACTTCAGAGGTCAATGTTTTGACGCCACACGTCCTGAAGCTGCCTGGAAGTCAGGCAGCTGCCCAGATGTGGGAAGCTTCATGATGCTCCAGTGGAGGCACATTTACACACCACATGTCACTGGAGCATCATGAAGACGCCATGGGCCGTGGCAAGGCCAGCAAAACTGCTTATTCCCTGGCCAAAAAAGGAATGGATCTTATCCATTTCTTTTTTGGCTGCGTTCAAGGTGGAGTGGGGCTGCTGCGTGTGTTTGCCATGTGCCAATCCATGTTCAGAAGGTCTGTTTCCCCTGTAGCATGTTCTAAAGCTTTTATTAGCAAATAGACTCCATTGACCTGAATACTCCTTGTTAGTCTCAACTAGGCGTAGACCCACAGAATTAATTGCTGAAAGGCAACTCAACATATAGGTAAATTCGACTGACCTCAGGCCATTGTATCTTTTTAATAGCATTTTACAGTCTGAAACAAGTGGGGATGAACTTGTGTCAGTGCTTCTATGTATTCCTGGTTGAGTTGCACAACAAGGGACTTCTATTCTCCCTGCCCCCCCCTCCCATTTTCAGAAGCTTGTTCTTTTTCCACTGGTCTACTATGTTTGGAAGACATCATTACAATTGTCTGGCTCCTGTAAGAGACATGCTTGCACTCCACATTGCAATAGGACATGCTTAAATTCTTTTCTGATACATGCTACATATATTAACATTAAGAATGAAAAATAAAATAGAAACCTGTTAACTATCAACATGATCATCTTTCATTTTCTTGGGGAAAGCAAAGCTGATAATAAAGAGTTAACTTACAGAGGACTCTTCAAAATATTGAGAAACACTACTCTGTGGAACACATACAACTAGGTCTCAGTCTTCTGCTCCCTCTGGTGGTTTATATGGTACATGCATTATATTTTCCCTACAGCCATGGGTTGTATTCATTAATTTTAAGGTGCAGGATTCGGTTTTCTATTTTTTTTTAAAAGGAACATTTCCATTTCTCACAAAATGGGATGAAAGTTTTAAAATATTCATGCAATGCCTGGAAAAGTCTCACAATACAATCCTATGTGTGAGTTAGGAAAATTGAGTATAATGGCAGCCTCAGATGCTTGACAGTGGTCTGCATAACTCTGCGCTACCCCACCTCATTGCTACCATGACTAGCAAAATTTAATTTTACATTTTGCTTTTTTTAGTTAACCCTGTTCACATGCCACATTTGATGTACAAGGGCTTAAAATATTTTAAAATGTTTATCTAGAATTCTAACACAAAGCTTGTGAAATGGACTTTCCTTTCAATTTTCACACACTTGTTTCTAAATAAGCAGCACTGAACAACATTGCTAGAAGCTGAGAAAGTATAATACACTCACTTGTTTATAGTTCTCCCAAAAGTGATTTGAACTAGTGCAATTAGTGTCTTCCTCACCCACTTAAACACTAAAAGAAAGAAAAAAAGCAGAATACAGAAGTGAACACTGGACACGCAGTTATGGTTTATTCAACATTGGTACTGCTTAACATCAGCATAAAATGGTTTGGAGAGGTAACTCATGCACATGCAGGGGATTTCTTACATGGTGTTAAGTACCAGTTGAAATGTATCTTGTAATGATTCTCTCTTAAACCAATACAAACAGAATTGGGCAGTACATCAATTGGACAGTACAAAACAAAACCCTGTTTTACAGTCCCACTAACTGATATATCTCTTATCTCTTTTAATATGTCTATTCATAATAATTGATCACATTTTGACAGTAAGTCTTTTGCTCCCTTAATATTTCTAAAAATTAAAATCTTCTGAGACAAATCTTCACATCACTTAATTACTAATATCACATCTGGACACAGTTTGGTTATTATCCTGTTCACCCCGTTACAGCCTTCTTCACCACATAATCTGTGTTTGAGAGTACTGGCATGCCTTAGAGAGGTTAACCCAGTCTCCAGTCCTCATGCTAGAAGTCACATTCTGGATTCATGTGGATTCTAAGGCTTGGCTGAAGTCTGATGTGAGCTATGGGTAAAGCATTGGCTCACCTGTCCAGCTCACCATTCACTGACAAACTAATATGTATAATGGGCCAGCCCTTGTAGTAAAATTATTTAACTTCCACCAGGGTTCCTGTAGAATGTCCACGTAGGCAAATGTTTCACCCACAAAACATAAACCCCACCTTCCCATATTAAAACATTCTCAAAGAAAACATTTAATGTGGAAATACATTAGCTTCACTGCATACTTCCTCGCAGCTCAAAAATCTCGCCTATCAACATGAAGCAAGGCTCAGCAAGGGCGTCCCGTTTCCCATCCACATCATCCCCGTAGTCTGACAGATCATCATCGTCTTCAGCCTCTTCCTGAAGAAGCAACACAGATACAAGAAGGATGGGAAACAGGGTTAAATAAGGGTGATCATTTTGGCTCCCTGCCTACCCTGTAATGGGGAACGTTTCTTTTTAATTATGGCAGATGCAAAATAGTTTCTCCTAATAATGGTTTTCTCTCATCCTCTTAGGAAAGATATACAGACTACTTGTTATATGCCTTCAAGTCATTTCATGCCTTGTTATATTCCTTCAAGTCATTTCTCACTTATGGTGACCCTATCATGGGGTTTTCTTTGCAAAATTTATTCAGATAAGGTTTGCAATTGCCCTTCTCTGAGGCCACCCTAGGCTAAGTGAGGATTTGAACCCTGGTCCCCCAGAGTTCTACCTAGTCCAACACTCAGACCAGTACACCACAATGGCACCACATACAGGGTGCAAAGTGTTTAAATAAAACAATTTTGAAAAAGTGTTGTATATGGTCTTGACAAATAACAACAGTAGGTGAACTGCTGCCCCTGCAAACCACCTTATAAAAAAATTCTGAGACTAAGCTTCAAGCTGTTAGCAGTAAAAAAGAAGAGGGGGGATTTCAGCCTTGCATATATTTTCCCTAACACTTTCTTATAATTTTTATAATTTAATTTAATATTCCTGTTGGGCTGGGATCACAAACTTATTACTAAATGCATGCTATCTTCAGCAAAGGTTTACATGTCAGGTCTTGAAGTGATGAGATATGGCATAATGTAGATGCATGTGTAAATCAGCTTGTCAGAACATGCCCCTACACTGTAGCTATTCAGATCTCTTCAGGCTGTGAGGTCCCACTCAGTTGCTCTTGTTAATACCCAGTCTTCACTTGTAACATCACTTCACCAGTTCATTCCTGCTTTCATGCCAATAAATCCATGAGATGACATGGTCCCACAGCCATCTGCATAGTGAAGGAGAAGGACACCTCTTCAACTATCAGATCAAGGGTGCTTCTATACTGTCAGCTGCTTTCTAGAATATCTTGCTCAGCTTTGCTGTCTGATATGCATAAATTAAGTATGAAATGGAATGAATCTGGAATCTTATACACGGCCTAGTATATGGCACTTAATCCGCTTCAAATAAAGATTTTTTTTCCCTTCTCAAAGTGGCTTGTATAAGAGACGCTACCACTGCAATATGGACCCACACATACCTTAACTTTACCATAACTTTAATATATTACCAGAAATTCACATAGTTTTGCAAATAGTTCATCTGGGATGACATCAAGGTGGTTCCTTGAAAAGGTCATTCTGCTATCCACATGTATTGCTTTTCACACACTCACCTCCTGATGAGAAAAGAAATCACCAGGAAGCCTCTCCAAGAAAGAAGAAAGCGAAAAAGAAGATTTCTTTCCCTGTACATCGATAGCCTTGAGGTATTCAGGGGAAGGGCTTAAAAAGGCATAAAGAGCTTCACTCTGACAGAGCCTTTCATCAGAAAGCAATTTCTGTGGAAAGAGACAGAAGATTATTGCAAGACACAGATATTGTAGGATTGATTTGAGCATTCACAGATTTTGGTATCCACATGGGTCCTTGAACACAGCAGATACAAAGGGCTCACTGTATTTGTTACATTTATACTGTCTTTCCTCCAAGAAGTTCAAGGTGGTGCATACAGCTCTCTCCTTCACCAATTTATCCTTGTACCAGGTCAAGGATAACTCAGATCAAATGCACCAAGAGCACACAGTGAGTCTCATGGCTGAGTGGATAAGTGAAGATTTCAATCTGGATATCCTAAACCAAACTGACCATTAGAACACACTGGTGCTTACGTAACATATATGAAGACAAATGTTTTCTTATGTATGGTCAATATAAGGGTCAATCTATACAGTATGCAGGACCTCTATCTTGGACCATACTACCTGAATTAACATTTTCTGCTCAGGGAAAAGTGCCATGGCAAGAGAAGATTTCATGTTAAACTTTTTCTCCAACAAGATAATTCTTCTAAAAAAAATCCTTTTTGCCCTCTCTTACAGTGCCAAGTATTTAAGCAAAGTCTTCTAGGTACAAATTCGAAGTAGTACTGTACACATTTTCTCAGAAACCAGCACACTAGCTAAGTAAGATGAATAAATTCAGACTTATTGCCATGATAGATAAATTCTGCCTGTAAATTACTAGTACTAGTACTAGTAATTACTACTAGACATTACTACTAGTAATGTCAGAATATCAACAGCAGAGCTTTTCTTTTTCCAATATAAATCTGAGGGAATTATACTGCCACATCTACATACTTATAAGCAGATATTCAAAACTGGCTTGGAGAGGACTGGCAGGAGTGACAGAAGCAACAAAACAAAAATAAATAAAGATGGACAAATGCTTAGGTTTGTGCAACTTGGGAAGGCCAAATTGCAGAAAATCTAAGCAATAAAAAAGAGGTAAGACTATTCTCAAGTAGTATCTGATCACAGTTATGACATATGTTCTTAAAAAATAAAACTGAACAGAGCCCATCAAAAAGTAACACGAACTGCTATTCCATGCATACAAATAGGGACCTGTTCTTCAAGAAATGCAAGTTACTGTGGGGTTTTAAATATGTACTGTACTCTGTAATTATTTTGATTTGCTATAAATATTAAAATATTAGTTGTAGAGTCTCCGAAATTATTAAGACACTGCCAATTATATTTTTCTTCACACACAGCACAGCTGTATGTTTCATACACTCTGAAACTAGCAGTAGATACCTCTACTCTGCAGCCTTGCCAAATGTCACTTTCATTTTGGTTTTAAAAAGCATGTGTGAACTCTTGACTGTATCCACCTTCAGCTTCAGAATGTCATTTAGCCTCTCAGCAGGGCAACCTATACAAAATTTGTAGCTGTATCTCTTTGGGAGACTGGAAAAACAGGACAAAATGATTGGTGAGGGCTGGTTATGGTTGGCAGTGAGATTTAAAATGTAATCGAGCATCAGATTTTTCCTCCAAGTACACTAAAGGACAATAGAAGCCATCAAAAGGCATATAAGGGGAGGAAAACCTTTTTTTAAAGAATTGCCCCACAGAACAAATTAGGCAATAAAAGCTGGGTATCAGAGAGAAGATGCCTTTTTTGACAGTGTCAGGATGCAGATAGACAATACAGTTGCCCCTCATTTTTCATGGGGAACCCATTTTGGATCCCCTCATGAAAACAAAATTTTGTTTATATTCAAGCCCCATATAGGAGCGTATAGGGGTGCACCACAGGTACGCGCCCCATTCATTTCCCTTGCGCATAAGCGAGGGATGCGAGTCTGAAGACCGCAAGAATTGAGGGAGGACTATAGTACACAGTAGGATCTATTACCTGCTACAGACACAACCAATGCGATACTAGACAAACCCAGTTCTTCCTCATATGATTTGTGTTTCACAAACACTGGCTTGTCACACACTATATGGCAAAATGTATCCTTAAAATAACTGTACACTAAAACAATCCATAGATCTAAATGGAAAAGAAGACAGTCATACTAAAACCTCATGCAATGAAAGATAAAGTGGTAACAACTAACTTTTCCTATTGATTTTGGTGGGGCACGATCATAACTTTCTCTCAGCTTAGACCACAGGGTCCAGAAATATCAGGAGGAAAAAGCAAAAATCTGAAACCCAGAAACTGAATTCCATGCTCAAAAGCTCAGTAGAAAGTACAATAAGGTACCAATTTTTTTTAGAAGAAGATACTCCTCAGTAACCAGTAACATCTTAGGATTCCTTACCTGTAAGAAGTTATTTAACTGGTTCTTAGACTTCTCCATGAATTTCTGGTCTACAGATTTAAAGGGCAGTTTGCTGAGTGAAGGCAACTGAGCTTTCTTTAATGATGGAAAGCACTAGGTGGGAGGAGAAAAAAACATATCCCCTTTATTTTTGAATTTGCACATTTCACGACAAACCAAGGGCTAAAAAGGAAGACAGGGATGGGAGTGCTGGTTTTCAGACAATTCTCTTGTTTAGACAATTCTCTTCTTTAGACAGTTCTCTTGTTGCCTGAAAGAACTCTTTCACCAGATATGCAGAAATGGTATTTGAAAGTGCAGCAATTGCTCCAGATACAAGCTGATGTCCAACTGAAGCTGACTTCAGTGAACTTCTTGCCAAAATTCAAAGTTCAGCACCAGATCGTAAATTAAGCTAAATTAAGCAAAGAGAGTTGACTTGTTTTACATACAATTTTTCCTTGCCATCTGTCTTGATCTATTTATGCCAGACAGCTCTTGGAATTCTAGTAAAGGCAGGTGGAAAAATTTTTAAACAGTATAAATTTATGTCCTTCTACCATGATGAGAACCAGAGCAGAATACAGAACTGCCACTGAGAACACATGAATACAAGGCACCCTACAGTAGGAATACTTCCCTCGATTGCTCCAGCAGCTACTAATACTGATAATAAGGCTCTATAAATGTAAAAAACAAACCCAAAAAAGTTCAAGGAGAGTGAAGGACAGGTTGCTTACCTGTAACAGTATTTCTTCGAGTGGTCATCTGCGAATACATACAAATGGGTTCTCTGCGCCTGCGCAGTCGAATTCGGAACTTTCTGGAATCACTGGGCAGAAAAGCGGCTTGCAACTTTTTGCAACTTTTTGGCGGTAGCCCCTCCCCTCCTCTATATAAGCCCTGTTCCCGCTCTTTTCCTCAGTTCCGAAATTTTTCCGCCGCAAGCGACGGAGGAGCAGAACAATGTTGAGCAGGACACTGAGGGGAGGAAGGGTGGGATTTGTATGTATTCGCAGATGACCACTCGAAGAAATACTGTTACAGGTAAGCAACCTGTCCTCCTTCTTCGTGGTCTCTGCGAATCATACAAATGGGTTAGACTAGCAAGCTTAGGTAAGCGGCGGAGGGAGTGTCATGACAACAGTTGTGAAGTGAACCAAAAAACATTTATTGATTCACAATAAAAATTGTCAAATTGAACCAACCCTTGTGTGATTCTTGTATGAATTATAGAACAAAACAACCATCGTGCAATGCTGCTCACAGAGCAGAACATAAACCAAATACTCAGAGAGTAAACTATGTACATGGTGTATAAATGCAATCAGAAAGACACCATAACACCCAATCCTGGATGCAAAGGAATCAAGTAAAAAGGCAAACAGTGCAACAGTTAGTGCAATGTGTCATATGCAACCATAATGCAATGTAAACTCAACATGGCATAGTACACAACATGGCATAGTACAGAACTTGACATTAGTGTAAACCAGACAGTAGCACTGCTCTGCCGAAGGCTGCATCTGTCCTTGCCCTGGCGTCCAACCGGTAATGTTTTATAAAAGTCATAGGTTGGGACCAGACAGCAGCCTTACAGACATCCTCCAGCGGAATCCCAGTCAAAAAAGCGGAGGATGTCGCTACCGCCCTAGTTGCATGTGCCCTGACCCTGGCCGGAGGAGTTCTACCCGACAGTTCATAACAGAGGTGGATGGTACCGACCACCCATTTAGAAAACCTCTGAGCAGTCACAGGTAGTCCCTTCTTGGGCTCTGAGTAGCACTGGAACAGTCTGTCAGAGCGGCTCGAACCCGAAGTTCTGTCCAAATAGAAGGCCAAAGCCCTCCGAACGTCCAACAGATGCAAACGGCGTTCGGTGTCGGTGGTCGGGTTCGGGGCCAGGGTCGGGAGCACAATGTCTTGGCACATGTGAAAAGCAGACACTACCTTAGGCAAAAAGGTAATGTCGGTACGGAGGACCACCTTATCCTTGTGGAACCGAAGGAAAGGTTGGTCCCTCCGTAAGGCACAGAGCTCGCCAGCACGGCGGGCAGAGGTAATGGCTACCAGAAAGGCTGTTTTCCAAGTCAGCAGCCTCAGATCAATGGTAGCCATGGGTTCAAAGGGCTTGGTACCAAGACGAGACAAAACAACCTCAAGGCTCCAGGCAGGTGCCGGTACCGCGGCCGGCGGATGGAGGTTGTTAAAGCCCTTCAAAAACCCCTTCACCAAGGGGTCCTTGAAAAAGGAAGGTTTCCCATCAAACTGGAAATGGGAACAAATAGCAGACAAATAACACTTGATGGAGTTAAGGCACAGCCCCGACTCCACCAGCGTCATCAGGAACTCCAGCACCGTCGGTGTCGATACCCTGGATGGAGAGAGGCCTCTCGAGTCCAGGAAGCGGAGGAATCTCTGCCACTTGCAGGAGTAGGACCTTTTGGTAGCCGGTTTGTGGGCCGCCAGGATCACACGCCTCACCGCCGCCGGGAGGTCCGCTAAGGCCGGAGTCGCCACGCCACGAGAGGAAGGTCCTCGATGTCCGGATGACGAACTCGACCCTCCTGTAGAGTGAGCAGGTCTGGTCTGGGCTCGATCCTGAAGAACCGGTTCCGCGACAGGTGAAGAAGAGACGGAAACCACGGCTGCCTGGGCCACCAAGGGGTGATCAGGATGGCGTCCGTCCGGTCTCTCGACATCTTGGAGACGACCCTCGTGATGAGCGGGAACGGAGGGAAGGCATACAGGAATTCCCCCGTCCAGCTGTGTAGAAAGGCATCCCCGAGCGAGCGTCGAGACCGATCCCGGGAGCAAAACCGGCTGCAGTGTGCGTTGGTCTCCGACGCGAAGAGGTCTATCTGCGGGGTGCCCCATCTGGAGAAGAGGTCCGCGACCACGTCGGGGTGGAGAGTCCACTCGTGGCACTGCGAATCTGACCTGCTGAGCTGGTCCGCCAAGACGTTCTCCTCCCCGGGAAGATGTACTGCCTGCAGGAAGATCTTTCTCGGGATGCACCAGTGCCAAATCCGAAGAGTTATCTCCAGTAAAGTTGGAGATCTGGTTCCGCCCTGTTTGTTCAGGTAGTACATAACCGTGGTGTTGTCCGTCAGGAGCTGCACTACCCTTTCGCAAAGCTCGGATTCGAAAGCCTTCAAGGCCTTCTCGACGGCTAGCATCTCCAGGGCGTTGATGTGGAGATCTTGGTGACACGCTTGCCACTTGCCCCTTATGGTGAGACCCATTGTGTGGGCCCCCCAACCGTCCCTGGATGCGTCTGTGGTGAGGACCACCTGCGGGTCCGGAGAGACGAACGGCATGCCGGCGCAGACGTTCTGGGAGTCGAGCCACCAGAACAGGGAACGAGCGACGGGCCTCGGTACCGTGAGCCACTTGCTTGCAGGATCGGCTGACGGGTCGAAGACGGAGAGGAACCACGACTGCAGGGGCCGAAACCGGAGCCTGGACCACGGGGTGACGAAGGTGGTCGAGGCCATATGGCCCAGCGCTACCTGGACTTCTCGAGCCCGCACCCGTCTGCTGGCACAGCAATGCCGGACGGCCTTGGAAAGGGACAGGAAACGGTCCTCGGGCAGGGATGCGATGCAACTTTCTGAGTCGAGGATGGCCCCGATGAACTTGATCCTGGTGACGGGGGTCAAGTGGGACTTCTCGAGGTTCAGTACCAGGCCGAGAGACTGGAGCAGGGAGACGGCGAAAGAGATGTCCTGGCAAAGGGCCTCTTTGGAGTCTGCCGCGAAGAGCCAATCGTCTAGGTAGGGGAAGACTCTTGACCCTCGCTGGTGCAGGTAGGCGACTACCGGAGCCATGCACTTGGTGAAGACTCTCGGCGCCGTGGCGAGACCGAAGGGCAGGACGTTGTAGTGGTACATCTCCGTCCCGATGGCAAAGGAGAGGAACCGTCTGTGTCCCTCTCGAATGGAGACCTAGAAGTAGGCGTCCTTGAGGTCCAGCGTCGCAAACCAAAGTCCCTGCGACAATAATGGCAAAATGGAAGCAAGAGTTACCATCCGGAACTTCTTGTAAACCAAAAAACTGTTAAGGTCCCGAAGGTCCAGTATGGGACGGAGGCCTCCATCCGGTTTCGGTACCGTAAAGTATCTAGAAAAGAACGCCCGGTGGGCCAGGTCCGGGTCCATGGGGGAGATGGCCCCTTTGTCCAGCAGAGTGCGTACTTCGTCGAGGAGGGAAGGTGAGGGATCCGTAGACAGGAGGGCTCCCGTAGGCGGGAGCTCTTCGAACTCGAGGGCATATCCTTTGGATATAATAGTCAGCGCCCAGGAGTCGGTGGTGATTTGAGCCCAGATGTTATAGAAAGGCCTTAACAGATCCAAAAAGAAGGGACGAGACGGGGAGACAACGGAGTACGCTGGAGACCTTCACTGTCCCTTCTTACCCGAATCAGGTCCGGGCTTCCTCGGGAGCGGTCTTCGGTACCGGGACTGAAGACGTCTCCCAGATGAAGATGAGGAGGGAGAGGAGAACCTCTGCCTGGTGTCCTGGCGACGGTACTGCCTCTCCTGTTCAAATGGCCTCTGCGACTGTCCGAAGGGTGGTCTGGTCCCGAAGCGCCTCCTGGAGAAGGCCTGCTGAGGAGCGGACATGCCGTGCTTCTTTGCGGCTGACTTCATGCGGTACTTGAAGTTCAGCCGCTCGTCGGTGTCCTTAGCAAAGAGCCCTTCGCCATCGAACGGCATGTCCTCTATAGCGGCCTTCGCCTGCGGGGTTAGATCCGAAGCCCGAAGCCAGGCATGTCTCCGGAGGGCCACACTGGAAGCCATGGACTTGGCCGAACAGTCCGCCGTGTGTCGAGCCGAGGTAATGAGAAGGCCTGCAACCGAGTGTACCTCCTCCCGGAGTTGGTTTGCAGCAGGAGCCTTCTCCTGAGGGAGGTCAGCCAGCAGGGGTGACATCCTCTCTGCCAGGTATTGGATGTAGGCCCCCATGCAGGCATTATAGTTCGACACCCGCAGTCCCAGGGCTGAGGCCTCGAAGATCTTCTTCGAAATCCCGTCTATCTTCTTGCCCTCGCGGTCCGAAGGAGACGGGGTGGTCTTTGGGGTGAAGACCTTCTGTGACCCCTCGACAATTGCAGAATTCTGAGGCGGGTGTGAATGGAGCCACTCTGCCGATGATGGAGAGATCTTGTAAATGGAGTCGATCTTCCTCGAGGTCGACGGGGTTGATGCTGGATTCTGCCACGACCTCTTGGCGATCTTCTCCAAAGACGGCAGGAATGGGATGGCTGCCAATGTTGGTGCCGAGCCCTGAACACGTTTCTCGACCGGGTCGAGGGCCTCCTCCTCGGACCGAGACACCTGGAGCTCCAAAGCATTCGCCATCTTGATAACGTGCTCCCCAAAGGTATGCACGTTATCAGTAGGAGACACTGGACCTGGTTGGTAAAAGGCCTGCCGAACCGGCCCCTTTTCCTCGGTGTCGGTATCGATCGGAGATGGGACCGAACCTTCGGTGTCGAACTCCACGTCCGAGTCGGAGCTGGGCCCTCCACAGAGTACCGCACTGGAAGGGGAGTAGGCAGTCTGGGTTGCTGCCTCTCCGCGAACGGCGTCCTCCTCAACGACCTTCGCCGGTGCCGAAACCTGGACTTCCTCACCCACTCTGGCAGACACATCAAGTGGGCGCCAGCGCTTGCCTCGCGGTCTATCTAGCGTAGAAGGGTCGACCGCCACAAAGTACTTGCCGGACTCGCTATCATAATAGTATTCCGGCTCGTCCTCGGTCTCGGCCATAGGGGTCGGCGACCTACGAGACCTCTGGCTCAGCTGTGGGGAGCGCTGGGCGGGCGTCAGGCTGCGCGGCACCGATGTCTCACGACGGGCGGCCTGGGAGCGAGGCGACGCCTCTGTCGGTACGGAAGCGGCCGGTACGGAGGCGGGTCTTTCGACAGCGGGAATTTCCGTGGCGGGAACATCCCTCGGTGTCGACGCACGTGGCAGCTCGGTTCCCACGTCGGAATCGGAGCGGCCTTCTTCTGGAGGGTCTCACCCTCAGAGGAGCGCTTTTTCCGGAGGGATTCCCCCTCGGTGGAATGCTTCCTCTTGGCAGGGGCTTTAGAAGTGGATTCCTTCAGAGAGGAAGAGCCCTCTGCCATGCCCTGAGAAGGAGTTTTCACCTTCTTTCTCCGATTCTCATCCCTGTGGTCCTTGCCCTGCCTGGGCTTGTCCTTCTTGGAGGACTTAGACTTCTCACCCGTCTTCTTAGCCGATTTCTCGGCGGGGTGAGTCTCCGTGTCCCGGGAGGACTTGGAGGGACCAACAGGGGAAACAACAGTCACCTTTTCCTGAGACATCTTGGAGGCCGGAACGGGTGCTTTAGAGACCGAAGCCGGAACCGAAGCCGAAGGCAGGATCTCCTGAGGGGCCAAAGCCCGATCGAGAAGGTAGGATTTCAGCCAAGAGGCACGGTTCTTCCTCGCCTGCGACGTCAATGATCTGCAAAGGGCACAGCTCTGGGTGTCGTGGGCCTCGCCCAGGCAGATCAAGCACTTGGAGTGGGGGTCCGTGTGAGGGACCTTGGCCCCACAAACAGCGCAGTGCTTAAATGGAGCCGGAGACATCAAGTCCAAATCGGGATCCAAAATCGAAGTCAGTCAAGCCGAGAGGTCAAACAATAGCCGAGTCACAGACGAAGGAGAGTAGTCGAGAAGCAAGCCGAAGATCGAGAAAACCAAGAGAGACAGCCAAGCGATTCCACACTGTTCCTTTAGAGTAGCCTACGTGGCGGAAAAAAAGGAACTGAGGAAAAGAGCGGGAACAGGGCTTATATAGAGGAGGGGAGGGGCTACCGCCAAAAAGTTGCAAAAAGTTGCAAGCCGCTTTTCTGCCCAGTGATTCCAGAAAGTTCCGAATTCGACTGCGCAGGCGCAGAGAACCCATTTGTATGATTCGCAGAGACCACGAAGAAGAAACAAAACTACCGGTAAACAGTTCTCACATCACTCAGAAGAACTGAAAGAAGTGGGAGGAATGAAATTTCAAAATGAAACCAGTACAGATACATAAGAAGTAATTGCTCCCTATCATTGTACTTGAAAATAATTTCAGTCCACATAAGGTAGTGAATACAGCAGAATTCCTACAATCCATATCTTTTCGGTGTGTCTCCCACCCCACTCCCATTTATGTGGATTTGGGAAAGGTGGTTCAACAACGAGCCACCTCTGCTGATTGAGATATCAAGAAGCATGCACGCAACTAATATGAAATACCAAGATGGTAGTACTCTTGGCTCAGTGGGTTTCTGCCTACCCCATCTCACCTGATAGCACCATCTTGAGGAAATAAATGTTAATAAAGTAGAAACAGCAACAGAAGAGAGATAATGCATTCTTGTGTTGCTAAGTCATATTTTACTCTCAGTCATCTTCATACTTTGGGAAGCTTTGACACTAAATGAAAGAAAGAAGCAGGCAACATGAGCTTTTGTAGACTTAAGCCTACTTCATCAGATGAATGTGGCTCAAGTCTACAAAAGCTCATGCTACCAACTTCTTTCTTTCAGTTAGTCTCATATGTGCTACAAGATCTCTTTGCATACTAATTTTCCAGATTAACATCACTATGTCTTTGAATTTTACTTTGGGAATTTATCTTGAATCTGCTTTTAGCATCCAGAGAACATAGAACATTCTGTATTTCTTCTTTTCAGGAAAACAAGTATCTGATTAAGTTTTCCATCATTAAACTCCCTCTCTCCTAGTGCTACACCCCCAAATCAATTGCTTCCATCACATCTAATTTGACCTTTAGTATTTTGCTATTTTATTGTATAAATAGTACTATACTGTAAATGAAGTTCAGTGGCATTGCTAAAAACTTCCAACGCTCTTTGAGAGCACTGCAGAAAGAAATTAAAACAAGCACATGCTTAGGGCTTGGGAAAGTTATATTTTGAGTACTCCTAGAATCCCCTAATCATGGGACTGATTCCCCAGATTCCCAGCCACCCAGTGGCTAAACTGACAGCGGGATTCTGGAGATCCTGGTCCAAGGCAGTATCCTATAGTGACAAACTACTTGTGTAACAAACCATAATGTGAAGAATTTGAATCTTTGCACTCATGCAGAAAGGTTTCCCAGAACATATAAATGGAAGAGCAGCAATGGCATACAGGAGGGGTAGCCATTCACTGCCTTCCAGAGGCTGGCCAAGGTCCTGTTTCTTAAATGCCTGGCTTCAAGGGGTTTGCAGTGCCAAAGCTGGGATGGTTTGGAAAATCACTTGTGACACCCCTTCCATAGTGCCTTAGCTTCAAGGACCCCTTGAACACAAGTATTCAAGACACAGGGGGCCCATAGCTGGCCATCTCTTCCTCCTGATTGAGGTACCAATGATGCCTTCCTCTCTCATCTTCCTTTCCTGACACTGCAAATCATTGCATGATGCTACCTCCTCCTCCCACCTAACTACACCAACAGAGTGCATAGAGTATCTGTCTCCAAAAGCAAGTGTTCCAAGTTCTGCTATGCTTCTCTTAGATACAAGAAAATAACTTTGTGTTATTAGTGACAGTCACTAGTGATAGCCAAGAGGAAGTTCAGAGGCAAGGTGTGTCTTTTGAAGTAACACTTCCTGGCCCACTTAACCCTGTTAAATTGGAAGTCAAAGTCTGTTTTAAAAAACCTTGTACCTTGCAAGGTGCAGGAAATTGTTTACAAAATTTCTGAGTTTTTTATATGTAATACCTCAGCCTTGTTCCAGTGAACATCTTCCACAGTTGTGAAATTCTGAATTCTATGTGACAGTGCCTTTACTGTGGAATCTGAGTGCCTGAGATAGCACTGGATTATTTGATGAAACACACCTCTGGCTTCTGCCCTACTAATACAAGGGCTGAGTAGACCTTGAAGATATAAAGGAGCTGCCCACCCATGTTTCAAACAGGATACCAAGCAATATCAACTTCCCACCATTTCTCTGTACCTCACTGAGTTTCCGGTGCAGGCTTTGAAACTCGCTGAGTTTTCGGAGAACCATCCATTCCTTTGCTTCATTACCACCAATCTCTTGTAAACTCACCATAACAGAGTAACAGGGCACTTGTTCGCTATTCTCTTCTATGACCTAAACAAAGAGAATATTTCACTTACCGATATTACTGGAAAAGGACATACATGCACATGAAATGTACATACATTTAGCTTACAATTGTAAACTAAATAAATAGCTTACAATTGTAAACCGCTTAGACACTCCTTAAGGGTATGAAGCGGTATATAAATGAGGCTGTTTTTTGTTTGTTTTTGTTTACATACGAATCTCAAGAGCAGCTTGTCCCCATTAAACAGAAAGGTGATTGTAAGAAAAAATAATTTCCAAACTGAAAGATAAAACTAAGCAGTCCCAGGTATAGTTTGAAGACAAGAAAACAAATGGTCTACATCCAACTGTTAGTCCCAACTAGAGAAGACTCACTGACTCATTGATAGAGTGCACTCTACTTGCAACTAACTATGCATTTGATCTTTGTCTCCATTAAGCTTTGGATGGATAACACGTGTATGAGGAACATGCTACAAAATGTATGACAAATTTATATTTTTAAAAAATTCTTATCGATACTCCCAATCACAATATACCTCCTTTAACTTCCCTACTTGATTCTAAAAACAGAATAAGCATTTTCACTGAAGAAATTACCCTTGAATTTGTACTGTATACACACGCTGATCAAGAATGCAGCTAGTATATCAAATTGTTTAGCAAACAGCTAACAATGCCTTACTAGGGACAAACACTAGAAAAGCAGTTCCAGGAACCCCAACCAGGTTCTACAATCTTATTATCAACAATTTAAGATGAATTTTAAAAAACCATCTTTATACTGCCTTTACAAGGGACAAAATGGAATTCCTAGGCATGCCAATCACTTTGGGGTTAGAAGAGTAACCCTCCAGCACCACTTTCTGGTCATGTTTCTCCAGAATGGACCAGAGCTACTTGGCTCCCCCCATATCTCAGCTATGTAACTCAGAATAGTATCACTGTGGGCAATATTCAAATCTGCTGAGAAGGGAGATATAGGATAACTATAAGGGTGCACCTTTGTCAGGCAAAGATGTCAAAAATCATACAGGGAAAAAAAAAGATGATGATGTTAAGAGTCACAAGTCTACATTCTGTCAGAGATGTCAGTTAAGATAATAAGATGGCCCATGAGGCACAATTTGGGACTATAATTGGCATGTTTTACATATACAGCACCTAAAGATTTTTCCAGATGTAATAGTACAGAGACTCCTTGAGAAATCCAATGTTCACTGCCTAAGAAAGCAGCTCACTTTGCACAGCACAGTGACATTTGGATTTCAAGGGAAGCTACTGTCTACTGCTGATGGGAGGTGAAATTTTATTGTCTTTTATTGCTCTTTATCCCTAGTCCTCAAATGGCCAATAAAGGGAGTGACCTCTGCCTGCACTGAAATCCCTCAATACCAGCTAAACTGACAATATAGATTGAGTGGAGGCCTCTGATTCATCACTTTTCTCCAGTATGAGTTCAACATCTTTGCTTGATGAAGAAGCCAGCGAAGTTTTACCAGACTGCATAATGCATTCTATGCTCTAGAGGTGGCCCCAAAAATGAATCTATTGTGGATTTTGTTGCATTTTGCAGCATGGCAAATATGGCTAGTCCGGATATATTTTTTCCTTGGTGCAAGTTATTCACCAGGGTGGAGCTTCCCATGTTGTTTCAACCTGCAATCCAAACGGAGAAGATTCCCAATGATTCTACTTCCTTTTAACTCCCCCCCCCAATGGTGGATTTATTTATTTATTTATTTATTTATTCCAGACAGATCTACCAAAGCCAAAAACATAGTATTTTCAGCAAGTGTGCATTTCACAGCAAGTGTACATAGGGTTGGGCTACTGCTATACACTCAAACAGAAGAATAGGGTACTTTAGCTCAGTCTCCCTGAAGTGTTTTTAAAGATTCTTGGCTGCAGCCAAGCTTGTAGTTAGGCAGAACTCACACTGAGTTGGTGCTTTCACATGGAGAGTGCATATTTAATCCAAATGGTTTGCAGTCCTTTCTTGAATCTCAGCCATTGTACAAATCACAGCAGCCATGTGTAAAGGCCCTGACTATAGATGCCAAATGTCTCTGTGTAAAGTCGTTCCTAACTCCACCTTCAATGTGCATGCAGCTGCTCTCAAAATGGCAAGATTGGATGGCAAGGCTGGGGAAATGATCTCTCAATAAATTTTCTTCATTATTTAAAACAATACATTTCGACTACATTTGCACTGTATTTCCAATTAGTAACTAGTCTGACAATGCTTGCACATCACAGGAACCCCAAAATCCTGGCTATTTGTGCATGGGAACAACATTTTTCCAACTCCCAGCTTCTTAATCGCCTAAAAGCCAATTCTAGAGCCCACAGGAACTGATTTTGGGTATGCATGAAATGCTGCAGTGGGTATTTCTGCCACTTCCCACTTCTACTGGATTCCAGTGTACCAGCTGTAGCAGTACAGTGTTGGATCCTGGCCTTATTAAAATAGAAGATGTACAAACAGTATACACTTGTAGACAGCACTGTCACTCCTGTTCTGGTCTTCCTTTGGCACAAGTGGGGAAACAAGCTTCTGCCATTGTATCTAATTGTATGCAAACCTGGGCTGCAGTTATTTGTTCCCCCCAAAAGCTCCCAAGACTCTGATTTGTTTTTCAACTAAAATAATAAGAATCATCTGTGAGAATCAGAACACTGAAACTGACAACACCAACAATTATGAGTACTTGTGTGTATTCACACTAAAATGGGAAGGGGAAACCCATAACAAACAATGGCTGCAATCCTGTATTACTCATGGTACGGTATTAGGTCCTCATGTGGAATCATGCATGACCAGAAAGTAAGGTTCCACTCATTTCATAAGGGATAAGAAAAAATTATACCTCACTACTATTTATAAAGGCTTTCCACATGCCAAAATTCTCACACCAGCAATCTGTTCTTTCAATATGTAACTGAAGGTCACTGTGTTCTCTCTCCATCAGAGTGATTTCATCCTTCAATTTAGAAACAATCTGCCAAAGGAGAAAATACAACGGTTAATGTTGATTATCATATCATAAAAATTCTGTGCAACTAATACAGGTGATCACAATGGAACACATACTGAAACCAAAATGGTGAAAATATGCAGAAAGAAGAGAAGGAAGGATAGTCCTGTTAAACTTGAGGTGGGAGGGGGATTAGAAATTTAATAAAACTCTCAAAACACTGTACATCTGCATGACTCTGACTTGGCATTGGAACTGTACCAAGGTCAAGTATAATTCTGAAATGAAAACTAAGTTAGGCCATGAAATATAATGCTAAATGATTTTAGTGTGAGTTCATGGAAAAAAGGAGGTGAGGAGGTCCCAATTAAATTGTTTTTAAGAGATTTTGTAAGCTTTAAAAAAGCACAGTGATTTAAGGATTATCTGGCAATAATCTAATTAGATGTTTTTGAAATAAAAAAATATGGCTAGACGTATAGTCATAAGTGACAGTGGAAAGTCAAAAAGCCTTGCTACTGGAAATGCAATTTATGAAGAGACAGCTAACCATATGGCACTCGGATAGAAGGCTAAGTATTTTGAATCCTAAAAAGAATAGCCACTTTGCATGCGTCATTTTAATAGAAATACACAGAAATCTTTTGTGTTATAGAGACAAATGCATGTGTTCAGATCTGTGCATCTCACAAATGGATGATTGCAGGAGCCTGTTTCAGCTGTGGAATATTATTACAAAAATCCTTTTGACCAAGTATGAAATAGCCTGAGAATGAACTGACGTGCCTAAACCTGTCAACCAAAGACTTTACTACCACTGCCAGTCAGAACTGACAGTACTTGGTTGCAGGAATCCTTTGTTCAATTCAGTGTCAGACAGATGTATAAAAGCTTGTAAATGTTAGTTGTTGATCTTCACAAGCAAATGTGAGTACCAAGTAGCAGAACGTGTTATTAACATGACAACGTTTTCCTGTTTTAAACAAAAAACACAAGCATCTCTCCAAATTGCTAAACCCACCATGGGAGAATGATGCAAGTTAACATGGATTGTTCCACAACACATTCCTGAGGTTTTACAAAAGCATCAATGTACAATCAGTACCCAATTAGCAAAAATGGGCAACATCTTTGAATTCAGCTTCATGACTATCCCAAAAACCAATCTCTGGGTGTCATGCATACAAATAACAAAGCTACTGGTAACCTACCTTTTTGTCAGGTTTTGGTGAACTACAAAGAGAATTTAGAGCTTGTCTCTTATATTCAAGTTTGTCATTTAATTGGCGTAGCTTATTTACAGCGTAACTGGCCTGTTCATTAATTCCTGAGCTTCCTTCATCAATAACTTCTTCACAAACTTGGTTCTAGGAGAGATGGGTTTGGTTACTAAGGAATACATATAATTAAAAATTGTACAGGAGCTACTTGATTGGTGGGGTTTCATATGCTTAAGAGAAGAAGAACAAGAGTATGGTGGAGTTGAAATGTAGATTAGAAATGTAGGATGAGAGCTAGGTTCAAATCCCTACACAGCCATGAAGCTCAAAAGGGGACCTTGGGCCAAATCAAAATCTAATTTACATGATCACAAGGCTGCAGCAAGCTAAAATGTCACAATAAATGCTTTGGAGGAAGTACAATATATTTTTAAAAAAGAATAAAATGAACCAATCACAAGGTTTTCTAAAGACATTTTCAGTAGATATTCCATGTATCTCAAACACAAGCTAGTCATTCAGAACTGTATTTGTAAGTCATTTGTTAATGAATGTTTTTACACTGTTTGTGTGATTTATGCTTGCTTGCACTAGGTGTTTTAAATCAAAAAGACAAACAGCAGTCAAAGAATTTCCACTAATAAATGGAAAATATTCCTGTTCAAAAGCAGTTGCTACTTGAAACTGAAACATGTTTTACAATACACTGAAGCTATAGCAGTGCAAGATATATGTGTGTATGTGCCTTCAAGTTGTCTGTCGACTTATCGTGATCCCATGATTTTCATACGTTTTTTTCAGGCAAGGAATACTCAGAAGTGATTTTTGCCAGTTACTTCCTCTGAAATACAGTATAGCCTACAACACCTGGTATTCATTGGTGATCTCCCATCCAAATACTAACAAGAGTTGACTCTGCTTAGCTTTCAAGATCACATGGGATATCATGCCAGATACAGAAAGGACAAAACTTTTAAGCAGCCAAACATCCCCAGAAAATTTTGGACCTATATGAAATATTTGAATTAGCTCCGTATGTTTTTTTTTTAAATTCATAAACATCCATGCAGAAGAGATCCTGAAGCAGTGTACACATTACAGAAACAGAATATAATGGTGATGATAAAACTCCAAGAGGTATAAAAAACATTTAACCAGCAAACAAACTAGGGTTGTCCCCCACTGATAAATTCTGTAGCCATAACTCACTACTTCATCTTTGTCATCCGATGTCATCTGTACAGAACTCCCCTCTTCTTCCTTCTTGATCAACCTCTCATATAAATCACTGACAACGAATGACGGGTAGTATCTGTCCTTCAGCGTTTCATGAACATCAGTCTGAATTTTGTAAAACACATCAATGCCTTTGTTGCCCACAAGGCTTTGCTGTATCTCTTTATAGAGTGACTTTTCCACAGGAATTTCTCTACTTTCCACAAAAAAGTTCTGATAGATTTGACTCACAAGTTGAGGTATTTCAGCCTAGGTAGAAAAGAGAGAATACTGGGTTAGGGGAGAAGAAACCCAACATTATGAAAAACAAGGTAGTTAAACTTTTTAAAAGTTTTCCCAATTCAGTTCTCTGGAGGGGAAAAATAAGCCTCAGTTTAAGATAGCTATCAAATGTAAAAACTATAGAATGCTGAATGAAGAGACTTCTCTTTCTGTTCTCACTCACCCACGGAGCTTCACTGGGTAACAATAAGCAAGCTGCTACTTCTCATCTGAACCTATCTCACAGAAGACTGAGAACAAGGACTAGGGGAAGAGAACCTTTTATGTCAACCCAAGCACCCTGGAGCAAAGATCGAATAAAATATATCTAACAAATAACAAAAAATAATAATTGAGAATAGAACTTATTTGTTATATTATCTACAAGCAGAATGCAAGTGGGATCACAACCACATAATGTGAGGAGGTATCCAGAAGACAACTCTGTACTGAAAAAATTATCCCCAACACAAAATACGATGAATTGCTAGGTCTATGTCAAACATTTTTTAAAAAAGCAAATTCCATGTCAATAACACTTTTGAATAGTTGAATACACATTGTGCATTCACTGCAAATTGAGTTGGAAGTGAAAGTATTAGAGTAAACATATGACAAAGAACAAGGGAAGCCTTGCAAAACACAATGCATTTCTCCCTTGGGAGTTTCTTTCCGGTTTAGCATTAAACTGAAGCCAGGAAAAAAGATGTTCCCATTCAGATACAAAACTATTGACTGGGCTTCAGAAAATGATTTTTCTGTGCACAAATAATGGAACATGTACCAGCAATCAAATAAGCAATATTACGGTTTACATGTTCAACATCGCAATTTCTTCCGCTCCTTCCATGGAAGAGAGAACGAATTTTGAAATCTGGCCCCATTATCATGATGTCAGGACAACTGAAGGGACTAATAAAATGTCTTTTAGCAAAATCATATAGTAAAGCCAATGTGAACTTTATGGTGCATAAAAAAGTAATGTCTTAACAAGGAATTGTTTTGATGCAACAGTTATTTACAAGCAAGCTCTTGACATCATTCATTCATACATACATGCTACTGGGGAAAAAGAGAGAGAGACAGATAGAGAGAAATCTCCCCAACAGCAAGATCTGATATATTTTCGTCTCTTTGTACCTTGTTAGCATTCTTCAAGTATTCTACAGACTCCCAGTAACTGATCAGAACCCTTTTATCCATTCGTTCCATATATATTCGGAAGTGCTCTCTGTAAGATGGGTTGCATAAGATATCTTCAAACTGAAGAATCTGGAGGGGGATGGAATTAACATTACATTATATCAATATACTGTTTAAAATCTAGGCCACTGATTAAATACCTTATCAAAGCACAAGGTTAGAATGCATGTTTAACATAAACTGGCTTAAGGCAGGAAGTAACAACACAAAACTTATTCAAGATTTTATATGTTTAATTATATGCTCCACAGATTTGCTATTCTTTTGCTACATATATTTTCCATCTCACACATATTCATTAAATACATTCTCAAAGATTCTTCTGATGACAAAAACATAACTGAGGCAGCATCAACTATATTACTATTAACCCACTATATGCTTCTACTAAAAAAAAATCAGTAACCTGAAGATCCCTAGATTCTTATAAAATAATGCTGTGGATCTTAAGACAAATCAGTGAAGTCCAGAAGAACCCCTTTTAGCACAAGCAAGAATTTATGTGCTCTATGTCCCCAGTTCTTCTTGAAACTGTTCCTTGTATTGAGTTAAAGACTGCTTTTAACATTTTCTCCCAGTTCAGTAAAAAGTGATAAGTTTGTGATAAGAACTAATGGAGCATACCAAGGAAGTCCAAAAGAAAACCAGTTTGTGCTTTACAGAGTATAGCAAAGCCTCGGACAGAACAGATCACGAAAGGTTATGGAGTGCCCTTTAAGACATGGAAGTGCCAACACATCTGATAGTCCTAATGAGAAATCTGTACTCAGGACAAGAGGCTACTATCAGAACAGAGAAAAACAGAATGGTTCCCAGTTAGCAAAGGAGTCAAGCAAGGCTGCATCCTTTATCTGTTCAATCTATATGCAGAACATATTATACGGAAAGAACAGAAGGAGGAGGAGTGAACAGGAGGAGGGAATATTAACAATCAAAGATATGCAGATGACACCATACTGGTAGCAGAAAACACCACAGACCTAGATCATCTACTAAAGATGGTCAAGGAAAAACGTGCAAAGGCAGGCTTACTGCTGAACATGAAGAAAACAAAAAAGGACCACAAAGGAACTATACAAATTCCACTTAAACAATGAGGAAATGGAAATAGTAAAGGAATTCTCACACCTAGGATCAACCATTGACCAGAGCAAGAACTGCAGTAAGAAAGTCAGAAGAAGACTAAGAACAGGGAGGACAGGTATGAAAGAGCTAAAAAAGATCCTAAAGAGCAAAGACATACTGCTAAGCACAAGAGTTAGATTTGTACAAGGCACTGTATTCCCTATTACCATGTATGGATGTGAGAGCTGGACAGTTTAAAAATGCACAGGAAGAAAATCAATTCAAGATGTGGTGCTGGAATAGTAAAAGGCATGGCTCACTGGAAAAAAACAATAATGCTAGAAAAGGTGTACAAACAGAGGAAGGCTGCATGCTAGATGGATGGACTCCATTAAGGAGGCCATGGGTATGAATTTACAGGACCTAAGCAGAGCAGTGGAGTAGGAAGTCTTGGCAATGTCTCAGCCACAGTGTCACCATGAGTCAAGATCGACTTGACAGCAGTATAAAGTATAGACAACGAGTATAAAGAAGCTGCATCCAGACAGGAGGGTGATAACTCAGCAGCTAACAGCATGTTTCTGTAGGCAGGCGTCAAAGACTCTGAATACATGGCTAAGAGGGATTAGTAGTTGTATCTTCCTGAGAAATATTCTTCAGAAATAGTATGCAAAGTGATCTTGTAGCATCTTTGAGACTGCAAAATCCCTTTGAATATTAATACTAAAATTTCGTCACTGGGTTTCTCTACAGATCTTTTACGCAGCACGGAATATGAAAAGGCTGAAGTGACCATCAAACAATGGGTGATAGATATAGAGAGACAACTAGACCTAGCTAGCCCCCCAACTTTTATTATCAGGGACTCCAACAGATATTTGGCATCACCTATGGCATATTTAGCAAAACTCGAAGTACCTAAACACTGGAGAGCCTTTACTTTGGCACAATGCCATGCCCTCCCCTCCGCTGTTCTTGAAGATAGATATAAGAAGACTATGCACTGTGACTCTGGCCAAATAGAAACAACAGAGCACATATTACTCCAGTGCTCACACTACAGGGACATCTGCCTCAACCTTATGTTTCCTCTATCGTATAAACACCAAAGACATACCAGCAGTGGTGTCTCTAGGGTTGTTGTCACCTGGTGCGATCACTCATGGTGTCACAGCCCCCATTGACCTCCCCGTTTCACACCATACAGAATCCACAGTAATGCGTTTTTCCACTAATTTTACTCATAAAATAGTAATTCCCATACGCCACTGAATATCATGATAATAGTTGTGACAATTAGCAAAATTAAAATTATACCTTCAAATTACAGTACCCTATGCACAATCTAAATGTTTTTACATATACACAGTGAAGATTTGGTTAAAATGTAATTTTTAAAAGAATAAAATTTAAAATTTTAGGAGGCATCTCCTTTCTCCTCCCACTGGGCTTCACCCCACTCCCACCATCACTTAAAGCATTTTAAAGGGAAACAGATGAATGCCACAGCCCATTTCTTCCAAAATACAGATGGTTGAGGAGCAGTGGTGTCACTCCCCTTTAGGGTGTCACCTGGTGTGGTCCACACGCCCCACACACCCCTACACTTCCTTACTGCTTTTGGACACCAATCCAGATATAAAATATAATGTTGCCAGATTCTGTGGAGCTGCTGTTAAAATCCATCAGGCAATGACCTCTGCAGTAGACTAGTATTAATCTTGCCCTGCCATATCGGATTTTAAAAGGAAATACTGTTTTTACCTGGTGTCTATCTTGTTTTTACCTTGCTTTTACCATTACCTTCTTTTATCCTGTATCCCCAACAGCAAATGGCAGCAATCCTATTGAGGCTATACTGTTTTTAATCTGTGTTTTTATCTGGGTTTTACCCTGTTTTTACCTTGCTTTTACCATTGTTTTTATTCTGTATCCCTTTTTTACCTGTGCTGGTCTATGACTGTCACAAAGATGAACTGAACTGCATACAGTACTAATATTCCAGATTAACATGACTATGTGTCTGAATTCTTCAGAAACAGCAGAGCAGGGGAGGACAATGGTGAGCTTCCAGATGTTGATGGACTTCAAGTCCAATGATTCCTCATGGGCTATATTAACTAGGACTGATGGAAGCTGCAGTCCAATATTTGCCAATTGCTGCATAATATAAAACATATACTGCATAACATTACAAATAATAATAATAATAATATTTATTTCTATTCCGCCCCTCTGAACAAGCAATCGGGGCGGAGTACAGCAGAGGTTAAAACAATATCAAGTTAAAATACCCCTTCCTTACCCTTACCACCCTCCCTTAAAAAAGAATTAAATCACAATGGAGTTAAAAAACATAATAGATTAAAACAGCAATACACAATAGTAGGGAGTGGACCCAGCTTAGGTTGTATGGAGAAAAATGCAGGAAAAGATTTAAAAAGCCCTTAAAACCTAGGTATGGAGCTGGAGATATTCACATTCTCTGGAAAGGCTTGCCGGAAGAGATGCGTCTTTAGGGCTCTTTTAAAGCCTTCTAAAGATGTAATGAGACGCATCTCGTCCGGCAGGTCATTCAACAACTTGGGGGCGACAGCCGAAAAAGCCCTCTGGGAGGTCTGTACCAGCTTGGTCTTCATGGGTTGAAGCAGGTTCCTCCCAGAGGACCGGAGTGTGCGGGGGGGTTCATATGGGAGGAGGCGGTCCCTTAGATAAGATGGGCCCAAGCCATGACGGGCTTTAAAGGTTAAAACCAACACCTTGTACTGTGCCCGGAAACTGATCGGCAGCCAGTGGAGGGCTTTTAGCACAGGAGTGATATGCTCTCTCCTGGATGTTCCAGCCAGAAGTCTGGCTGCCATATTTTGGACCATTTGTAGTTTCCGGGTTAGGCACAAGGGTAGCCCCATGTAGAGTGCATTGCAGTAGTCCAAACGTGAGGTTACCAGAGCGTGTATCACAGTTTCCAGATCCCTCCTCTCCAGGAAAGGGCGCAGCTGGCGTATCAGCCGAAGCTGGTAACAAGCGCTCCTGACCGTCGCATTCACCTGACTTGTCATGTGAAGTGACGGATCAATAATGAATAGTTGTGGCAATGCTTCCCTACGTAGATGACACTTCACGTGATCTTGCACGGGTTATTTTCCATACCGTGTTAAGGAACACACATTGTTAATCCCTCCACTCCAGTTTTGACTATTTGTACACAGCAAGGCACTCACCAAAGCCAGCACTTCAATGCATTTATGAAAGACTGATTATCTAATACAGAATTCTCAAGTTCGTCCATTTTCTTCAATGACACAAATTGTTCTATATGCACAGAATAGGAGGGTGACTATGGAGACCTCCCCTACTTTTAATCAATACACATTTCTTGGTGTACTTTCCCCACAACCAACTTTGGCTTTGCACTTTGGTGCCAAACCATCTATGAGGGCAATCTTAATTATATTTACACTTAACTAAGTCTAACTGAGTTCAATCGGACCTAGTAAACATGATGGACCCTGAAGCATAACATCATTTAAACATACAAACAAGAAATACTGTACTTTGTTAGTACGGTATGTGTCACAAGTAATACTTAAAATAGATTAACAGTGCACTTTAAACTTTTACAAGTTTAAGCAAGAATGAAATAAGGAACTTAATTAACAGGAGCAGAGGAGAACAGATTTTCTTATAACCTCAATGTAAAAACAGTTATATGCCTGTTGAATAACTATATATAAATGGAATCTGGTGTCTGATGCAGGTGAGCTGAATGTTTCTGGCACAAAAAGTGCTGGGAGAAACACAACTTTTCTTGACAAACCCTGAAAGAAGTCATAATTTGTTCCTGTTCCTCACCCTGATCAGCATAATTGTCATTTTTAGGGTGGTGCAAAAAAATAACAATTATACTGTCAAGTAAACAATTAGGCTTGGCTATGTCAAGATGTTGCTATAAGCAGGGTGGAGCATTTTGGTTTTTTTAATGACTCAAGATGCAACTGCAATGAGCATTACCTTATGAGGGAATGAATGAAAGTACGGCCATTGCAGGGGTGCTATCTATACTAAGTGAAGGTACAATACAATGGGAGAAGGGTGCTACTTAAGTGTACATAAGAGGTTACTTCTTGAATACAGAGTTTGTTGTCCTTTGCATCTTCTCAAATAACCAAAAAGAGGGGAGCACATTTCATGTGTGTATGGGGAGGGGTGTTGATGAAATTCATCCTGATTCCACTCAGCCAGCATCCGGAAAAGCCCAAATTTCTTTTTAGAAAAATCTTTACTAATGAAAAAGATACTACTGAAGCTGAACTGAGATTAAAAAGCTAAAGGGGAGGACGGGAGTTATATGTAGACAGAAGAGAAAGCTTCAATCACTGCACAGTCCCTGGTTCTTTTTTTACATTAACCTCATCCCTACACTACTGCCCAATCTATCCAATCTTCTTGCTCTTCATTTTTTGTTCTATATCTCCATTGCATATTTAAATCATTAAGAGCCTTTACACATCTGATTCTTAGAGGCTGACTTTATTATGTATAACAATCTTATCAATATCAGATTGCCAATTACCAGGATTTCTGTCCTGATAAGGAAGGAAGGGTAACATTCCTTTTCCCACAGTAATTCTTTTTGTGAACCGGCTACATAACTCCAGCTACTATATATTTCAGCTACTTGTTTAAATAGCTCAGCCCCACTAATCCTAATTTTTTGTTGTTGTTATGTGCCCTTTCTCCTCCGGATCGTTGCTGCGGCAACTGGACAGCCGCAACCACAATCCGCTGCAAAAAAAAAAAAAAAAGAGAGAGAGAAATGCAGCTCCTTCCGGCAATACTGCGGAGGTGCCATTAGCACCTTGGAGTGTTGCGGGGGCGTGTTCTGTGCGCCACGCCGTTTAGACGCATTGCACAAAAGACATCATTGGTACACGTGCTGTGTAAACATGCACATACCAAAATGGTGCCAACAGCACACTAGGACTCGGGAGCATGCGGTTGCTGTGCGTTCCCAAACCCTAGAATCGGCACCAGCACGCTGCTTCCCACCAATGTGTACCCGGCCTTAGATACTTCTAAATCACCAAAGGAAAAATCTAAAGCCAAGGACATGTAAGTAATACCGGAGGTGCTTGTTATCAGCTTCGGCTGATACGCCAGCTGCGCCCTTTCCTGGAATTCAGGGACTTTAAGACTGTAGTACATGCGCTGGTAACCTCACGCCTCGATTTCTGCAATGGGGCTACCCTCGTGCTTTATTTAGAAACTTCAATTAGTTCAGAACATGGCAGCCAGGCTGGTCTCTGATACATCCAGAAGAGACCATATAACACCAATCTTAAGATCACTCCACTGGTTGCCCATTAGTTTCCAGGCCCAGTACAAGGTGTTGGTTATTACCTTTAAAGCCCTAAATGGCTTGGGTCCATCCTATCTTCAGGACTGCCTCCTTCCATATAATCCTCCCCACACACATAGCTCCTCTAGGAGGAATCTGTTACAGTCTTATAAAACAAGGCTGTTCACAACCCCCCAGAGGACCTTCTCAGCTATCGCTCCCAGATTGTGGAATGGCCTGCCGGACGAGATCCGTCATATTACAACCCGAAACAGCTTTTTAAAAGCTGTAAAGACAGATCTTTTCCAGTAGGCCTTTCCTGAATAGTTCTCCGGCCAGTAAAAGGAAAATCTAACTGCTGTACTCCGACCTCACCTTAGTGACGATCTATTGTTTATTATATTAATTTTGAAGTATGTTTTAACTGTTACATTGTTTAATAGTATTTTAAGGGGGGGATTAAGGGATTTGGATTGTATGATTTTTAATCTTTGTAAACTTCCCTGATTGCATTTTGTAGAGGGACAGGATATTATCATTATTATACCATGGACCAAAACCAAAACCCAAAAATCTAGTATGAAATACTATCAAACTAGAACAGAGACTCTCCCATTTGACTTTTATCAGTTCTGTAGCCCAAAGGAGGAGAAAGCATCTACAGGTGCATTTTCAAATTTCCACTAGCATAAGCAAAAAATTATTAGTCATATTATTATCTTGGTTGTAATCCATTCAGTTTTATCAGCCTAGCACAACAATCCTCACTGCATTTTCTCAAAACCAATTTCCATCTTAAAGAGTACAACCTGCATCTAAGTAAATATTTAAAATTGCAGTAATCACAGTCATATATATATTTTAAAAAACACTATTTGGCAATTAGGACTTTAAGAACCCATCATAAAGTTTTTGAGCAAGGTTGAAATGTTTGTAGGTCTCAGATACTTCAGTACCATTAATGTCCAGTAATAACTTGAAAGAAAACAGCTATACTAGGACACATGCAAGAATTCTGTCATGTGAATGTCCACCACTAGAAAATCTAATTTTATCCCCTTAAGCTTTTTAAAGTCAAGCAGCTTCAGACTCAGAGATGAATACTCACCCTTAGCTCAACCACAACGTTCCCCTATGGCAACAATCTAGTCTTAATGATTTATTTTAAATTTTTGTCTCCCACCCTTGCATAGTTTAATGAATAGTTGTGATTTACAATAGCAAAACACTGTAATAATTCAACAAAATAATTTTGTAAAAACAAAAACAGCCTCATATTGCCAGCCTCAAAGCTAAATACATCAGCATCCAAAATAATTCAAGTAATAAAAAGCAAAGCAGTACAGAATTAACTTTAACCTCCCTGATGTATACAGTGGGCAGAGAACCTGCATTGGAACATGCTGAAAAGGGAGATGTTGGGAGGACTTTTGGTTGTGCTATGTTCAAAAGAGACTTTCAACCAGGACGGTGATAAAACAAATAATTGCGAAGGCTTATGTCAGACTTGTACCATCTTAATTCATGAACAGGAAGGCAGTCCATTGTGTTTTTAGTTAGCACTGATACATTGTCTAACCTTCTAGGATAGATATTAGGAGCATGGTGCTATCTAGAACTCCTCATCATTCCCCAGAACTGGCAATGCTGGCTTGGGTTGATGAAATCTGTATACCAGGAGTGTCTGGAGGGTCGCACAATCCTCAGCTGTATTTTGACAATGTGTGATCAAAATACCAGTGAATTTTAGCATCCCTAATCTGCAGCACCTTGGAAACCCTTGGTTAGGGTCCTGCCAGGCAGAAAAAATAGTTTATTGTGGGGGGGGGGGGATGTAATTATACTAACAGAGCTCTATCAACATAGTTATTTCTGACAATGTGATGTCACAGTCTGATGTTTTTTAATGCTCTTAACTGCTCTCTTATGTGTTCGGACTGAATTTCAGTATTGGAAATAACAAATATATTTGATGAAGTATGTACAATACAACTCACAGTGAAATGCAATAACTGTGGGAGAAATTATCTTTGAATAGATGTGTTGGTTTCGTTAAGGTCAACCCATAAGTTTCACTCAGCTCTAGTGGCATTTATTTTATTTATACTCTGCCGTTCTCTACATAGCTTACAATATACTGGTAAGTTAAAACAAAATCACTAAAACAATATGAGAATCAAAAGTGTTTAAAGGATTAAAAAATTAAAATTAAACAATTAAAAGGCCTGTGCCCTTGTCTGCCTCAGGATGCCTCATTTTTACTATGTATTAAGTAGCCGAGCCCTCCCTCCAGTCCATCTGCCTTGGTCCAGGCCCCAGAGGGAGAGAAGAACCACTGGACCTCATCCCTTTTCCCACTACCTTTCCCTTCTCCTTTTGTGTCATGTCTTTTTAGATTATAAGCCTGAGGGCAGGGAACCGTCTAAATAAAAGATTGTATGTACAGCGCTCTGTAAATTTACAGTGCTATCTAAATAAAGGTGAAGGAGGTGGTGGTGGTGGTGGTGGTGGAGGAGGAGGAGGAGGAGGAGGAGAGGGGGCCAACCAGGCTTCCCTCAAAAGAGATTTCCACAGCCTGGGAGCAGCCCTGGCAAAGGCTTGTCCTCTTCCCTTGTCCTCTCCAGATGAACCTGTGACAGACAAATCTCTTCCTCAAAGATTGTTACACTTGGACAAGCTCATAGGGGGAGACGCAGGCTTTCCAACAGCCTGGATCTAAGCCATATAGGGCTTTATAGGTCATGACCAACACTTTCAATTGTGACCAGAAATGGACCAGCAGCCAGTGAAGCGGTTCTAACAAAGAAGTTATATGCTCTCTAAAACCAGCCTCAGTCAGCAGTCTAGATGCAGAATTTTGGAGCTGCTGAAGTCTTAATTGTGGAAAAGCACTGCTGGCCACCTGAAACTTCAGGTTCAGAGCTGAATCCAACTGTGTGTCTAAGGTATTAACCTGAGATTTCAGGGGGAGAATTACTCCATCAGGTACAGGCTGAATCCCCATTCACTGATCTGCCTTCCAACTGAGCACCTCTGTTTTGTCCGCATTAACCTTAAATTTGTTTGCCCTCATCCAGTCCATTACTGGCAATAGATACTGGTTCACACTGAAACAGATTCCTTGAGATTAGATGGAAAGGAGAGGCAGATTATCATCCGCATACTGGTGTCACTGAACTCAAAATCTCCAGACCACCTTTCCCAGCAGTTTCACGTACAGTGGGCCCTTCCCTTACACGGGGGAGCTGTTCTGGACCTCCCTGTTTAAGGGAAAAAAACACATATGCTCGAGCCCCATTGAAAACAATAGCGTGTGTGCATGTGGTGTGGCGCAGTGCTAAGGGATGATAGTTTCAGCTCTGCAGTTATCATTCATACTTTGCACATACAAACATTAACCATGCATGATCAACAAACTGGCTATTATCTTGTTGCTTTTGTTGTGTGTACCTTCAAGTTATTTCTGACTTAAGGCAACCCTAAGGTGAACCTATCATGGGGTTTTCTTGGCAAGATTAGTTCAGAGGTTTGCCATTGCCTTTCCCTGTGGCTGAGAGAGTGTGACTTGCCCAAGGTCATTTAGGTGGGTTCCATGGCTGAGCTGGGATTCAAACCCTGGTCCAACACTCGCTGGCCTCTATCAAACCCTAGTCCAACACTCGCTGGCCTCTATCTTGTTACACAAGTGGCTTATTTTTATGTTGGTTATCCCAGAATCTGAGACTGAGAACATCTAAGCCCTTTGGGGATGTTACATTCTTCTACGTGGAACAAAAGGAAACCATCAGCACACACTTCGTCCAGCAGCAAAATGCAGTAGTTAATGAACCAAATATTTCACAATGCAATTCTATGCATTAAAGCATTAAACTTCATTTAAAGTGTATTCCCTTTGGTCATATTGTTAAGACAGAAAATACAATAGTCCTTCTTTTGTTTACCCAGCAATCACAAATCCTGCATTATCCTGCTCTTTTGTATGTCCCTGTTCCAGTTTGTAACTGTTTTATACTTCCTGAATTCACTGAGTTCCTTGAAGAGCTACTGAGGGGCAAATGCTCTTCCTGACCAGCATCTGGTGCTTCCAGCCAGGTGACCATTTTTAGACCTCTTAAGTGGAAGAAATTTTAGACTGTTTCAGAATAATCTGTCATAAATGTAACATGACTGAGTCTGGAATCCTCATTTCCAGGGCACTTCATATAATAAGGTCTTGATATGGCTAAATGTAATTTTCCTACCCCTTTTTTGGATTTAACTTGATACCAACAATCCCCTACTCTTTCTGTTACAGCTGAGAATAAGGGAAATTAACGTTTTTAATCTTTTCTTGCCATAAATTCATTGACCACAATGTTGAGGTTGTGTCCTGGAGACCCTTTTTGATATTGCATTTAGCAGCACAAGGGACAGTTTAAAATGTCTTCTTCCTAAAGTGTTAAAAAATGCTGGAGTTCTATGACCATATAGATGTAGTCACTCATGCTAAGTTCATAACCATTGGCAGAAAGATGCTCTGACATGAACTGCTCCTATACAACCACAAGCTTCTTACATTTTGAAAAGTGCCCATGCTCTCTTGATTCATTCACCATTAAAATGCTAGTGGCCTTTGGGGAAAGTGCCAGTGGCTGGGGGAAGTTAGCTCAAGTGCAGCTTTTCTCTCTGTGGCACTGTATCTATCCTGCTATAGTATGACTGGTAGAGACATTCAGGCTTGCTTTTAGGCATTTTCCAAAATACTTAAGAAGAAAGTAAAATAGAAGCACATTCTTGGCTGCGGATGGCCTGCCCTCTAAAGATTTACTAGGGTGAAATGGAGCAAAAGTAAAAGGATTTGGAGAAAAGGGGTTTATTGAGAGAATGGAAAACAAAATCTCATTTGAACAACTAACTGAGGAGATTGGGGTAAGCCAGGGGAACTGTAGTGTGTTTTAGGAGGAAAAGAGTTGGTTCAAAGAAATGGGAATTGGAAAATAGCAAGAAAATAACATTCTCTTATACTCCTGCACCTTCCCTTGCTAACATGCACAGAAGACACCCTTACCTTTTGACTTTGAGGGCCATCACTATCTTCAAATATACCATCTTCTGACTGGTCATAAGTAGGACCTCCCAGAAGCCGTATTCGCTTTTCACACTGCTTTTTTGCAACAGTTAGCTGATTGATATACCTCTTCATGTTTCGTGCTCTCAGATGGTCAGCTTTCATTGCAGCAGTCTCTTTACCTTTACTTTCTATAACAAACAGTTTTAAAAGGTTAACTTTCTGAACTTGAAAAAAGAGAAACAGTTAGGTTTTTAACATGCAATTAATAATAGTAATATTTATTTATTTCCCACCCAGTATAGGGACCCAAGGCAGCAAACAATTAAAACAGTCCAAGTTAAAGCAATACAAAGCATTAAAAATACAAAGTTTAAAAAACAATTAAACAATTTTTAAAAAGCTAAAAACATTACATATTAAAAATTTTAAACTCTTTATAAAACATTTATACAACTTTTATAGTTCTCAGGTTTTTGGGTGTGTGTGTTTTAACTTTTGAAGAATTTACCACAATATATACTATTCTGGAACCTTTCAAAATACTGAAAATGCTAAACAAGCCCACCCAGAAAATGTGATAAATCATAGTTCTGGCTTACAAGATACCGACTGACATATTTATTTCCTAAGAGTTAGATGATGCTGCACCATGGCAATTCCAACCAAGTGATTTGGCCTGGTTAAAACTTCTTTAAAGTAATGCAAGTTAGTGAAGCCACTTTTAATAATAATAGTCACTTGCCTTGTTGCTTGTAGCAAGTAAGAATTATTTCTAGGTGGCCAGGTTTGAAGCTTTACAAAATTTTATTCTTCCTTATTTTAGAGCCATAAACAGGTAACAGAGTTACAAACGAAGTGTGAGGACTAATACATTTTTTGGGCGCTGTTAATTTTAAAATGACGTCTCCATTAAATAGGAGTCCTGGTGATGCAGTGGTTAAATGCCTGTACTGCAGCCACTCACAAAGTTGTGAATTCAATACCAGCCAAGGGTTCAAGATCGACTCAGCCTGGCATCCTTCCGAGTCTGCTAAAATGAGTACCAGCTTGTTGAGAACAATTAGTTTACACACATTGTAAACTGCTTACGGAGTGCTTAAGTGCACTGATAAGTGGTACAGAAATGTACTTGCTATTGCTATTAATGCATCACACCAAATCATTTATATGTATGTCATATGCCTAAGTGTGAAAGCATTTTAAAAACAGACATCTTTAAAGTAGTAAGCCAATCTCATAAATATCATATAGATACATTCGCTGCAGTCTTTAAGCTGCCAGAATACAAAAGTGCTACATTCTTAATAACCCTTGTCCTCTCCAGTTGCTAATTTTTAAAAAAACAAATTGCTTGAATGTAAATTTTGAAGTAACGATGAAGAGGGAGCTTAAGTAAAAGGGAATGTGTTTTTACCACTTCATACCGGTATATAGAATAGTGAAATAAACAGCGAAAGGTGTCCTCTACAAATAAACAATGATGATTGCAAAAGATGTCTCCACAGCAACCATTCAGAACTGCTGAGGGCACTTGCTAGAATCCCAATCAAGTATTTCAAAAGTGCCTTAAGATCAATGTTCCAAGATCAGACAAGTTATTGTCAGTTAATAGTTATGGTCAGGTTTGATCATCTAACATCAAACCAAGCTGCAGATTTTGCAGTCATCAGCGATATCAATTTTATTAGGTAAAGCATACCAGCAGATCAATCTTGCAAGATGAAAATATTCTTCAATCTAAACTTTCAGTTCACTTTTAGCAGCTGAAAACTTGTTACGGGAAGTTAAGAGAGCATAAGAGGTAAAATCTTAAATAATATAACACTTATGTTCAGCCAGGTTTGCTCTTCAGAAGCAATGTTTACAGTCTCTCTACCTCCACAGTTGGTGAAAATATGCAGTCAATCAATCAATCAAATCTAAGAACAATTAGTGACACATATGCCTCAATATTTTACTTTTAAAAAGAAAAGATATGTTTCAGTTCCCAGGACAGATTTGGAAAGCTGTTTGAGACTGAGTGCAAAAAGATTAATAAGACACTGCAGAATGCATAATACAGAATCTTGGTGTTATTCCAAAGACTTCAGTAACAGAATATAAATGCATGGTCAAAACCAGAACAAAAAGCTGCAATAGCAGAAAATTATTCTTTTGTCAGAACAGAATATGAAATAATGCAAAATGCTAATTATAGAAAAGTCAATGAAATATTAGTTAATTTCCTTTTTATTACTTTGCAAGCTCGTCTCAGACACGAAGTGGGGCCTTTGGCAAGATTATTCCTATTTAGCTTGAGCCCATGGGAAGGACCAAGTTATAAATATAAATCAAATAAAAATCACCCTTATGCGTGAAGCAATGCACCATGGTATACACATGCACAAGGTATCTTCAAGCTTTTGGACAATACAAAGTCAGTCATTGCAACCATGGAATATGAAGTACAGTACTGTAAACATTTTGGTAATGCTAATAACATGTCCCAAGGCATCTAATGCTATAAGTTCAGCAAAGTATTAATAGAATGCTTCATATTCAGACAAATCCCAAACAAAATTAAACTGATTTGAGAGAAGTCCAAAAAAACAGGATTCATCTGAGGTGGACTGAATTCTAATGTTGTGAACATTTGTTGGCAATTGGGATATTGAGAGTCTCAGACATTATTCTCAAAAAACGGATATTCTCCACCAAATTCTCTATACAAGGAAAATATCATGATGAGGGGTAAAATGGAGAGGGAGAGGTGGTGCATAATTTTGTGACTGACAGTTCTAGCTTCTAACTGTCATGAATGGTTTTATCAAAGGTTTTTTAATCCCACTCCTAGTTTCCAAAACAAACCCTTTAAAACATTTTTGTAGTATTTATGGATGTGACAGTGTAGTTAATGCTAGATATTTAAATCGTCCTGTCTCTGTTACCATATTTTATGTCAATTATATAACCATGTCAAGAATTATAACTTCAGTGACTTTGACACCTGCTGAACAACAACAAAAAAGCCTGAAATTGTTTTTATTCATTAAAACCTTAACCCCTCACCCATAATTGTGAAATTCTGCAGATATCCTACCTTGAGACATCTGTACAGTATATGCCATGTTCATATAAAATCATAAGCTACACAGAGCAGGAAATCATCTTTTGGCCCAATTTAAACATCCTTTTCTACACAAGCCTCTGCCAATTCTGCCCACACATTTATGCAGCAAATGTCATCACAGGAACTAATTATATTACCCACAAAATATTAGAAGTACTTTCACTTGCTCATCCTCTAATATGATATATGCCATTCTCTGTCAACAATACCCTTCAGCACTGAACATGGGCAAACAGGCCAGCCTCTGCACAAGAGGATGATTGGACATAAATCAGACATTAGGAATGGAGATACACAAAAACCATTTGCAGAACACTTCAATCTTCCTGAGCATTCAATCACTGGACTCAGGACAGTAGTCCTTGAACCAAAACAAACAAACAAACAAACAAACAAAGATTGGAAAGAGAAACAGCTGAACTGAAATACAGTCAGACTTCCATATCTACAGGGGATCCATTCCAGACCCACCCACGCCGGCGGATACCAAAATCCACGCATGCTCAACTCCTGTTTTTCTTAATGGTGGCACAGTGCGTGTGTGTCTGCAAGTGCAGCTGCATGCACACACCGCCATTAAGAAAAACGGGCATCCTCTCTGTGGATAGTTAAATTCAGGGATGGCAAGTCCACGAATAGAGAGGGTGGACTGTATATCCACAAACTCCAATCCAGCAACAGTGGGTTGAACAGAGAAAATGGATTCCTGGAATACTACACATATTGTAACACTAGCTAACACTCCAGCCTCATGACAGCTCTTTTGGCCTGTTTATCACCCTTCTTTTCTTGTTCCCAGGCAGTATCACACTACAGTACAATAACTCCCTCAACCATTCATATGGTTATCTACTCATCTTGGCTTTAGGAAGTGTCTTTCCTTCTGTCTCCAGCCTTTTTTCCCTTCCACAGTCAAAACAGAACTTTTTATTGGCTGTGGGGTAGAACTGCACAATCCCACAATACACTCTAACCTGTCTAAACCACATGGAGCAATGCAATGTTTGTACTGACCTTGTTTCAATTAACCCATAAAAACTATATCCCATGATTTTGGCTTCATGGCATGCCTTTTTGAAAAACAGATGTTGCCCTTACAAGTGTTCTAGCCTTTTTCATACAAGAAAGAAAACCGGCATAATAGATTTCTCTTTCCCTTTTATCTTTTCAAATTTAGCAGTACGAGTTGCAACAATTAAAAAAAAAGATAACAACACGCAACAACCCAATTCTACAAAAATAGCAGTGATATAGCTATTATTTATTTTTAACTGCACAAAAATGCATTTTCCCTAAAATAAAAAAATGTAAAAAGACGAATACCTATTATTAAATTGTAAATGTAATAGTCACCTAGAATACTCTAAAAAGTGCTATTTCTTCACTATCCACACTCCCAAAATTATGCTTCTTCTGCACTCAGTGCTGCAGTTTTTCAGACCACTTAAAAGTTGGTATGTACAGAACTTATGTACTCTGAAATATTCAAGTGTAAGAAAAGTACCTAGCAATCTTATCCTTACTATTGCATTTATTCAACTTGAATCTCCTTGAGAGGAAACAACCTCTTTTGGAAGGAAAAATGATCGCACATAGACATAGACTACTTGTCCACAACTTGAAAGTAAAAACTAACTTCAAGTTGAAAAGTACAGCAAATAGGTCTCTTTTACTGGCCCACGATCAAATAGGTGAAAGAATTAAAAATCCAGGATGATGTGCTACATCCTTCCTTGAAAACACTTAGTTGGCTAAATTCTACAAAAATACACAACTAATTTTAATTGTGATCTAAATCCAATGGAAGCCAATGTGGTATAGTGGTTTGAGCACTGGACTATGACTCTGAAAAGAAGGGTTCAAATCTCTGTTAAGCCATGGAAACCCACTGGGTGACTTCTCACACTCTATCAGCCTGAGAGGAAAGCAAAGCAAACACTCTCTGAACAAATCTTAGGCATTTTTAGGCAAAGAATATACATATATATTGCCTAAGAAAATCCTATGAAGTTCATGGAGTCACCATAAGTCAAAAGGCTTCTTAGGTCACCACATATGCAAAGATTAATTACAGTTAAATGTATGCCATAGAATCTTCAGAACAAGTCTCTGCCAAGGGTTTACACAACTCTCAAACAATTTACATCCTAGAACCTATGGCACATTTGCCGTTTGTGGCACACAAAGCCATTTAAGTTGGCATGTGACAACCACAGGAGGGAAGGGTGGGGTGGCATGGCCAGCCCACCCAGTGGCTTCCTGCTGCAGTCCAGTTTGTTCTGGACAAAAAAGCCACAACAAGGAAAGGCAGAAGTCATCCCCCCCTCCCCGCAAGAGGCACAGTGCCGAAGGGGGAGGTGGTGGGGTATGTTGTGAGCCTTCAAGTCATTTCTGTGCGACCCTATCCCGAGGTTTTCTTTGTAAGGTTTGTTAGAGACAGGTTGCTATTGGTATCCTCTGAGGCGGAGACAGTGTTTCTGCATGGGGGGTGGGTGGGTTGTTGTGTGGCTTCAAGTCTTTTCCCAGGGTTTTCTTTGCAAGATTTGTTAGAGGGAGTTTGCTACTGTCATTCTCTGAGGCTGAGAGAGTGTTTATGCACGGGGATGGGTGGGTTGTTGTGTGGCTTCAAGTCTTTTCCCGGGGTTATTGATAGTTGGGGAAGGAGGGTCCCAAAAAACTACAAAATTCAATGGATGTATGTGTATATGCATTATGCAGGTGGAGCTACAAGAAATCATTGATGTAGGGAAAAACTGCAGTGCTGGCAGTTCTGAAATGAGCTGTCACACAGCCGTACTCCCTAAACCAAATGGTAGAACTCAAAACTGGAAAGCTGAATTGCCCGACATAATTCTCAGGAACCAACTGGGAACTAAGGATCGAAATATAAAAATAAGCATCCTTCAGGTTCACTGTAGTGAACCCATTGTTTCTTTGTGGAAGAGATACGATAATCTGCTAAGGGGAGATGCAGATTTTTTTTGGCATGAAAAAAGTTAATGTCTCATAAATCAAGAATCCATTGAAAAAACAGTATAGATAAACAGTATATATAAAATAACAAGAGTAGAAACTGTTGGCAAGGTCTAACTGAGGGATATGTTCTGTTACTCCCCCCTCTAGTAGTAAACTGATTTCTTCATCCAGGGCAGCAGAAGGAGCTGTATGCCAAAAGATTCCAGTTGTGTCCTTATGCTTCCTCTGACATGCCACCACTATTACAGAATTTGCAGGAGTTTCAAAGGAAAAACCCATATTCTGTATGGAATAATTGTTTTCTATCTTCATGCAGGTTTCAAAAAAGAAGAAGACTTTTATGACTGTCAAGCAGCATGTACAGTATAGGTAAAGCTAATGGGGCACTGGCTTCAGTCTGAATCTTTTTGAATGCTGGATTTATAGTCTTCAGTGGTGCTGATTTAATGAGGAAGTTTAGGGATTACAGTAATTGAATGAATAAGATTGTGCATATCTAGCCCATTAGACATCCAGAAACAATGTCAGCTGGAGCTGGATAAATGAAGAAGAGTCAAAACAGTAATCATTATCCAAATCTAGTCTACAGTGGAGTTCTTGTCAGTACTCTGTTCAGATACAGGCGGGTATCACAATAGATCAAGTTGAAACTGTCCAGCTTCAATCCTGAATGGCTGCCAGCCTGGGAGATGGCTGCAACAGGCAAGAGGTAAGAACATGGGATCCATTCGGTATTAGGAAAGTCAGTCCTTGTGCATTTAACACTAATTCTCAAGATGAGATGAGACAATAGGTGTAGTCATTATATCAGGTTATGGCTGGAACCAACATGGAGATTAGGGAAAAAAATGAACTCAGAGAGAAGTCTCTTGTATGGATAATCTCCATCTGATGACTTGGAAGCAGTTCCTCGACTAGTGAAGCTGATTCCAAGATTTTTCCTTCAGAGTAAGAGACAATGACTTGCAGATCATCATCTTCCTGAAGTGGAAGCTTCTGCTAGTTATTCAATGTTAAAAAGTCAGTAGGTTCCAGCAGAATGTCTTGCTCCAGCCTCCAGCATTCGTGAGTAAAGTAAAGGTAGAAGTGGAAGAACAACTGGAGCCATTTGCTCCTGTACAGTAGAAGCTGATGTTGATGGTAGGTTATGGATAGTACCTTGCACCCTGAGAAAAGTTGGGAAACACGGGATCAATCGGGATCTGTCCCTATCATCTCTCTGTGCTTCTCTTTCTTAGACTTTCCCCAATCCTTCCTCTTCCTCTTGAAGACCAAAGAAAGTTTACCTGAAGTCAAGTTATTCCATTGGTCAGGTTGCTAGAAATCTATGAGTCCAAGATCCAAGGTTTTTTTGGAGCTGGAGGCCTTGAAACTGAACAGATATGATCAACAGCAAGTGAGGTTGCACACAGTACCACTTTGGAGGTCATACACTGGATCAATGTGTCCACTGTACTTGGGACAGTCTGCAAAAGCATGTTCAATTGAGGAGGCCCAATATATATGTTGGACGAAAACTTTAGATGAGCCTTCTATCACAGCCCCAAATGTCTTACTAAAAATAATGGGTTTGCCCAGTTCTGAACTGTGTGCCTGGTAAAATTTTACAAATACTTACACTTCCTGATTATGTGGCCCTTTGCAAGACAAATGAGATAACAGAAGTGGCCAATGGCAATAGGAATTTTGCCACCACATCCATCATGATTCTTGAAATATTGCTAAAAAGTCATAAGCCCCTCAGGCACGCAGGGATGAAATGAGTATTGAAGAAGGCATAGGAGTGGATGAGAAGGAGAAGCAATGAGAGGGAGAAAGAAAGAAAGACAACAAAAAGAAGTAGATCAAAAGATGAATAATGAATACATTAAAAAAAAAAGACCAACTCTTCGCAAAAGCTGAAGGTGCCTTCTGAAACTGTTGTAGACCTGGTGGGCAGGAAAAAATTAAGGAATTCAGAAAGCGCCTCGACATGCAGGTGTACTTGAGGGAGTGGGGCTCCCACCAAAACACTAAAAATAGCTGTATAAGTTTCTGGTCAACTTTATGTATGTGTAGAACTATCTATACATTTGAGTAACAGAAACGACAAAGACCCCACCCCTCCGCCCCTGCAACTGTTTCTCACCTTAGTCTAGACTCTGTAAAGATCTTGCATTCCAACAATGAATGGTGTTAAATTGCCCATCTTTTTAAAATCAACAAGACTTGTCTATCACAAAGAACTAAATCTAATAGTTCATCCCCCAGACAGAGTAGAACCAATGGGACTTAGATATGTGTTTACTTAACAAGCCCCACTGATTCAATAGAGCCAGTGTAGTAGAGATGAATAATAGGATTTAGTATAAAATCTCCTGAACTGGAATATGTATTTTATTATCTTACCTGCCAAATTTCAAAAATAAAAAGAGGAAGGAGAGGAGAAGGGAAGCTGTACACAGGAATCTGCTTATACTATCACTCAGTGGCTGAACTCATTGGATTATTGATTTTTATATGGATGCCAAATAGTTTTAGCCTCTCTCCATTATCTCATAAAATGATCTTTCCAGTAAATTAATATTTTTATCTGAAAGGTGTATATATTTAGCTCTGTTAAAAGATAAACTAACCAGAAATATCACCTAAATTTTCCCTTCATGCTATTTTGACTTAGGACTTATTATTTTATATTATTTTATAAACAGCAGGCCTCTTTAAAAGCACTTCTCTAAAAACAAAACAAAAACTATTGCACCCAAGTAAAATGGAAAAGTAAGTTATCCATGTTCTAGAAGAAACTTAAATAGAAAGAAGCATATCAGAAAATTACAATAGTGGTGATATAAGCTCTCAAGTGATCTTAGGAAACAAGCGTCCTACTTTGGGATTCTCACTATGACATTTATTTGATGTTATTTAATAATGCTGTTTATGTTATTTACTAATGTTCCTAGTAATAGTGCACTATGCTCAGCACAATAGATGCTCATTATGCAAAATGCACGACATAAAAAGTAGAACTGTTTTCCAGGCAGCTAAAAAGGGAAGATACAAACCAAATGGAAAAGAAAAGTTCCTAATAAATAACACTTATAATAATCATTAGAGACAAAGCAGTTGAAGCAAAATTATACCATTAGAATGTTCAAAGTGAAAGTAGTTTCTTTATTTGTAAGAAGGATATCGTTTTAATCAGCTTCCATTGTTCTTGTGACAAAAGCAGTACTTCACCTAGGCCTAGGTACTATCCCTTAAATCACTGTGTGATGGGGAAAAAAGCACATTCCTATTTTGGGATGTATTTAATTTCAAAAATTAACAAAATGACCACCATCCAATATTTCAAACTGGAATCTCCACATTTTACAAAACAATCTCCTTGTTTCAGCAGCTTGACGTCCCTGCTAATCACAATGGAAACCTCTCTACAGTATGGATGGAGAACTAAAGAGAACATAACAGTAGGTTTCAGGTCTTTTGCAAGGACTTAGACGTTTTGTTTTTAAAGTAAGATGCATACAGTACTTAATTCTGAATATTTAAGCAATAACACAAAGTCATCACAGCACATAAGTCTGAAAGTATTAGTCTGAAAGTAAAGCACTGGTGCCCTGCATATATCTGTATTCTTATTCCTAAGTCATTCTTACTGGCTATTAAATTTTAGTGGCTTCCATCTACTCCATCTCTCAAATATCACCTAACCATAAAAATGCTAAAAAAATATCCAGGGATAAGCCGTGTTGGCAAAGTACAATAAACATCCAAAATCTACAAAACCTTTATTGATATTGTTGTTTTGTGGATTTTGGATGTTATAAAAATGTTGTTATTTAACAGTGAGGACGTGGATTTCCATAATGTTGTCATAAGTAGGCAAATTTAAACTTTTAAACATGCAAATTATATCTGGCAATATGACAACTATTATTAACTGACATTTTTGTTCAGTTAGTTTCAAAGGTGCTACAAGATTCCTTTGCAAAAATTATGAATCCGGTGAGAAGTCAAAATACATGATTTTCTTAACCTTAACTTGGACCAAATGTCTATTCAGGCTCACATAAAGGATTTGCATTAGCTCACTGAAACGTGATTTTAAGTGGCCATATGAAAAAAAAAAGCTTAATACCATTAATAATAATAACAACAACAACAACAACAACAACTTACTGGAAACAGACAACTTACCCCTTTGCCGCTTCATCTGTGGAAAGCTGCTGATAGTGGTTGCTTGAACTATTTCCACTACAATCTGGTATCTAGTATAAAGAAGAAAAAGTTAATTATCTCATTTTTGCTCTGTGGCTAATAGACAAAGTTTGGACAACATAACTTATTTGGATTAAACCCAATGAGCTTGGGGATTCTAGGAGATGGAATCCTAGGATTTGTAGGGCTCTCTGACTAAGAAGGCTACATGTATCATAAAACTACAAAACCCAGATTTCCACAGCATTGAACCAAGGCAGCTAAAGTGGTGTCAAACTGCATTATTTCTGCAGTGTGGATTAAGGCTGTCTGCACAGTTTATTAAAAAAATACATTATATTTTTATTTCTAATTCCACTCAAAAGAGTATCCCCAGAATCTGCTTTCTCTTGCTGAACTATGCATTGCTTCTGAGGGTGCCAACAACTGCTCTGTTTATCTGTGCCTGGCAAATGCCTTGTTTCTGCAGGTGATACCAAGAGCTATCCATTAACTCTGTTTAGTTCTGCCAAGACAGAGAACTCTCATCTCGCCATGCTTAGAACAACAAGCAGTTTATTTTAATTCAATCATAAATAAGAATTATACTCATGGATCCATCCTTGTCTCCAAAAACCCGAGGCAAAAGATTTAATTATAGCAACTTTTTCAATATGCAGCAGTTTCCAGAATGCCACATGTAAACTGATTGTTTAGCTTTAAAATTCTAAATATGTAATCAATGGAATGTAGTATGTTTCTCCTACTACCGGTAGTTACTGTAGATAACCACACTGGCAAACCAAGCAGACTTACAATATTTCTGAATTATATCTGTAGCTTTCAAAAAGTACAGGTTGAGACTACCTTACCCAGAATTTCAAAATACGCCAAAACCCAAAACATTTTCATGGGTGGCTGAGATAACAGACACCTTGGCTTTCTGATGGTTCAGTATTCACAAACTATTTCATGCACAAAATTATTAAAATTATTGTACAAAATTAACTTCGGGATATGTGTATAAGGTATGTATGAACCATAAATGAATTTTGTGTTTAAACTTGAGTCCCATTTCCAAAATATCTCACTATGTACATATATGCAAATACAGGTATATCAAAATAACAACAATAATAATAACACTAATAATCCAATCCAAAACACTTCTTGTCCCAAGCATTTTGAATAAGGGATATCTTAACTTGCCCTTCACTTTATAAATAATATTGGTGCTAAGCAGACAGGCAAAAAGAGGTGCTTTCAGGCTGGCTTGAAGGCGTGGTGTTTAGATGACAAGTGCCTTGAAACCAGCAAAACAGTGCTCTTATGCAGAGAAAAGCCATTTTAAAGAGCAGTTTTTTTCTGCTTCTTCCTGTCTTGAAGCCATGTTATGTGGTCATGACATGAGCACTCCAGCTGCCTTGGGAGCCGGTGGTGAGGTTGGTGAGGTTTCAATGTGTCTACAGAAAAGGCAGCTTCAAGCCACCTTTTCCTGCCCATCTGTTTCGCCCCACTGTAAACCATTTCTACTCAACAACTTTGTGGGAATGTAATAGTGAACCAGAATTTAACCATTTAGCTGACAAGCATCTGGAAGCCCAATGAAGCCTTAGGTTCAGATGATCTTGGATCTTCTCTCGACAGTCCAAGGTTTACTTTCAGCTTGGAAACGGTACTTCTTTTTACATTATAACTTCCATTATTCCCCCATATAATTGTCATATATATATATATATATATTCTTTATATTCTTTGTCATTAAAAAAATCTTTCCATGTTCTGGTTTTATTTTCTTCAGTTTCTAGCTTGTTGTTACATATAAGCAGAAAATGTGTATGAGTAAATTTACTAATTAATTGCTAAATATTCCAACAACATCCTATGGACTGTTCTGCTGGCTTGTTTAGAAAACCAAACTTATTTTTGAAGGTATGATTCCAAATTTACATACAGTGATGATGGTGTCAAACCAATAATCAGGGAAATTTTAATCATAGTAGATAGGAATCTACCACCTGGCTATACAGAAGAGGAGATAAGTATGAGACCAGAGATTGACTTCTAACAGAGACTAACAGAGGCTCAGGAACATAGTGCTAAAGTATAGCATGAAAACTTGGAAAACGTACTTTTCTGGACTACAACTCCCCACTCGCAGTCATTGGCTGTGATGACTAAGGGATCCTGGGAGCTCTTTTCTGAAAAGTAACTTTTCCAAGTTCTGATTCAATGTTAGAAGGAAAAGTAGCTTTTTCTACAAAATAATAATTTCATAAGAAAATTGCTGAAAAGTGTTGAAATCAATATGTTTATTCCAAGAGAACAAGCAGAGAACCACCAAAATTACAGTATACAAGAACCCCTGTTATCTGTAACTAAGGGTGCATCTGCACAGGTGGTTCACAAATGGTGGGGCAGGAGCCCCAGACGTATATGAGAGATGCTCGGGTGGGGGGGGGGAGAATGATACTTAGAGGCTCTGATCCCTCCTCTTCCTCCTAAACTTTTTTATGTGCAAAATTTTCACATATGTTAAGCTGCATATTGACTCTATTTAAATAAAACTGTTCTAACTCAAATAATATTTCCTTATAAAAGTTTAAAATATGAATATACATATGTATGTGAAGGAAATGCACACAGTAAATAAACAAAATATTTTCATTCTTATACCACGTCCAGTCGGGGTGTGTGTGTCCACATGTAGATGTAAATGAGGGTCCCAAGAGTAAAAATGTTTGAGTACAACAGTACAAATAATGCAGTTTGATACCACTTTAAGTGTTGTCGCTCCATCCTATGGAATCCTAGGATTTGTAATTTTATAAGGTCTTTAGTCTTCTCTGCCAAAGCATGCTGTTGCCTCACAAAACTACAAATCCCAGGATTCTGTAGGACAGGGCCATAGTACTTAAAATGGTGTCAAACTGTATTATTTCTACACTGTAGATGCATCTGCCAACAGTGCAATATCATAAAAACAATGTGATATTGCTATTATAAAAGACTAACTGTAAACACCACAAGAGAATGAGAGGATTTCTTTCTTTTTTCTTCTGGAATACTATGAGATACCAAACTGAATGGAAGTTTTTATCCAAAAATAAAAAAGAAGGCAGGCAGGCAGGCTCCACAGATGTGCAGAAAATGTCCTCAGGTAATATTACAGAGAACAATTTACACTGTACTGATAAAACATATGGTACATTACTTGTCTCCATAGCAGCGAGTTATCTTTCAGTTGAAGAAAGCACACTCATTACTGTTATGAAAGTAATGAACTCCACATCAATTTAGATTTTAGATCTATTCAGGTTATTTCTACTGTCAACAACCCTGCATTACCAGCAAAAATATGGAAAGGGAAAATGAAGTAGCTGAGTAACAAAATAATTTAATGCAATCCTTGAATGTACTTTCTCACAGAAAATATAATTTATTTCTTATCTTTTGTTCTGTCGCATTTATCTAGCCCTTATGTTCCATTTGGACATATTAACATACAGAATAATCAGAAGCATTTCAAACAGAAATGAGAATCGATTCTATAAGGTAATACTGTACTATGTGTAGATTCTCCCATTGCTTTTGTCCTGACAAGCTAATGTATACAATTTTGTTTACTTTTCTGTGGATGTAGTATATGAATATGGGACTGTGTGTCTCTACAGAGTTCCAAACTTTGTGCTGAATAAACATATAACTATAGAAGTTGCATAACAGAGTTGGAAGCCCTCCAGATACAGCTTTCATTAACTTGAATGAGAACGGCCAATGGTCACAGATTTTGGGAACTGTAGTCTACCATCATGTAGAAGACCTTGGGTTTCTCATGCCTGCACTAAAACCTCCAGATTTACACAATCTGAACATTTAAGGTTCAGAATACAGGTGGGCTCAATCCTTACTTGGATTGAGACAGTCCTGAGTCAACGAAGCAAGTTTAGGAAATCTATCAACTGATGATGGTCCCAAAATAAGAACTTCAGAAGTCGAAATTCCTCAATAGTCAGAAGCTCTGGCATTGCAAAAAGGCAAGAGGAGACCCTCAGAGAAAGCCTTTCTAGACATTTTGTTTTGCAGATATCTCCATTTGAATCCAATAAGATTAGAATGATCAAGGTGGAAAACAGAAATAATTCCCTGAAGGACTCATGAGTTTTTTTAACTAGAGCCACTGGAGTTGAAAGCATAAGTCTGATAAAAAACCTCACCACTAAAAAAATCAACACAGAATTGTTCGAAAAGCATTAAACAATGTCTTTGCCCCATCAAATCTGACAAGTCAGCAATGTCTCAAATTGATTTAGGATTAGTCTGTTTTTAACCTTTGTTGGAATAACACCACAGGGGTTTAAATTTGGTAATCTGGAGGAATCCTAGTATCAATGACTGCTTTTTCTTCCTTCCTCCACCTGTTTTGAATCTTATTCTTGAGCACAGGGCATTATTACTTCACCCCTCTGTTTAAAAGGATAATTTGCTTCTGCCTTTCCAGATCTCTCTCTCTCTTCTTCATAAGTGAAAAATCCAAGAGCTTCTCACTATAGATTCCCAGGCCTGATGAGACTGGATGTATGTAAAATTACAGCAAAAGACTGCTTTATATTTTACCTTTCACCAACAATGCTACTCAGACTGGTTTAAAAAACAACAGCTACCCAACAATCATACATATTGCAACTGAACTGCCAGATCAAAGGCTAGTGTATTTATGAATTAAACTAAAATTACCTTAGATTGAAGAACTAATATACTGTGTAAAAGAAGAGATGGTTATCACAGGAACTACAATTTAAATCTGGAAATGGGATCTAACCGGCCAAGAATCAAATATGCTGAAGCCCTAAGTTATGTCAAATGTAAGAAATTACTAAAACTAAGTTGGAAATTGTTGCTTTTTTCACTTCAGAAGCCTTTCATAAACCGAGACCCTACACAGCTGGTTACTTAGTTTGCATTCTACTCCAATTCTGCTAATCTTGTGATTTATGCAGGACTTTCTGTGCTCAGATTTCAGAATTCTTTTCAGGTAGAAAAAGAATTAAGACTAAGTAATATCATCCTCAAGGCTAGCAGAGGTCTCTCAACTGGTTTTGCCAGATATAAATCCCTGTAGCCTAGCCTGCTTCTGTATGATTAAAAAAGCAAAATCTTCTGCTTCGTGTTCTTGACAACAGAAACCCCAGGCCTCCTGCTTGTTTCTAGTGCAGCTCTTTAGTTTGGCTCTAATATGTATGTCGCACATGCTGGAATTTATCTGTTCTCTTTCTGATTTTTCATTTTGCTCCTCTGATTCATGCTTTATCTGCAGCGCAGAAAGAATCCAGTTTGACTCCACTTTAACTGCCATGGCTCAATGCTAATTTGGGGAATTATAGTTTTGAGAGATATTTAGCCTTCTCTGTGAGGGAGCTCTGCTACTACAACAAACGATAATTCCCAGAATTCCATAGCACTGAGCGATGGTAGTTAAAGTAGTGTCAAATTGGATTCTTTCTGCAGTGTGGGTGCAGCTTTTGATAAATGGCAGTAAAGGTATTCTGGACTGAGTGTTCTAAGAAAAACATTGGATACCTTAGTTGTTTGAGGAATTCAACATCAGAGTTGCTGTTAATGAGCTTGATGAACTCTTCATAAGAAGGAGCGTATGTGTAGGCTCTTTTGTGATGTTCGTTCACTTGCTCTCTGTACTCCATCTGGGCAAGCAGCATCTGGTTAATGTAGTTTGGATCACTCAGCAGTTCCACCATTGGTTTCAACACTAAAGCAACAATAACAAAATGATACCTCAGAGAAAACGGTATCTTTGCACCAGACAGGATCAGTCTATCATGCTAGATACAAACATTGACTAAAACATAAAAAATAAAATTACATCTCATTACTATTAATTTTTCAGTTTAAGCAGACCCTACAGTGTTCAATGAGACTTACTGCCAAGAAGCCCACGTTAGATTGCAATCTTAACAGCTTTTCTCAGAAACAGCCAGAGGTGGCTCACAACCTTAAAAATTAATATCACAGAAGTCTGAAAATCCAGTTTCTGAAACTATGGTTAATACAAACTTGTTAAACTGGATTTATAACACTGAAAAAAGTAGAGATGCAAATGTTAAACTGATAATCATATCTTCAGTTGATGCAGGCAGATTTAAGATCAGTAGGATTACAATGTTATTGCATCATAAAAATGGAAAAGGGAGATGGAGGGGGGAAGCTCATGCTAAAATAAAAAACAGTCTTAAAGATGCTGCCACATTTTTTCCTCCCTCTTCCTTCCTCCTTTCCATGCTGAAGAAGACTAACACATCTACTTCTTTGAAAACTACCACCAAGGCTAGTGCATATGTGTTTATTCTGTGTAACTTTTGGCCAAATGCTTATCAAAAAAGGCCAAAATGTTATCCATGCAAAAAGTCCCAGATTCAATTTGTATTACCTGCAGACAGACCTGGGAAAATGTTTTCTGTGTACACATATGACATGAGTTGTTTGTATACACAAGATTTACGGTTTATACAAAAATCCTGGTTTTAAAATTTAATGCTAAGTAACATATGGATTGATTTTATTATTGTATGCCCTTAATCTATGCAAATGCTTAACCATCTCTTAATGACAACTACCTTTTGATGCAAGTATTTCTGCAAGGACTATGCGCAAGCTCAGAGACCGGGCATCCTTTGAGGGCAGAAGACAATATACTAGAATTTGAGAACATGCTTGCAAGAATCTGTCTTCTTCATCCGAATTCCTCAAACAAGGGTGCAGTAAAAATGGCCGTGGTTGCTCTTCCTGTCTAGAAAAAAAATTGATAAAGATTAGCTATATATAAAAATGTATGATAAAACTTTGCCTTTGCTATAATGTCACTTGAGCTTCAAGACAGGCAATGCACATGTGACGTAACTGTTCATTTCCTCTTTACAATCCCTTGCTTTCTCTCTCATTCATCCTAGAAACAAAATATAACAGCATTTTTCAACCACTTGGGCCATGTAAAATTAACAGGGTTACCAAAATTTCTCAAGTTCTCTCTCTCGCACACTACATACATGTGCGAATATACTTCAGGCTTTAACCCACAAACATAATTGGCTGCATTTACATTCAATACTAAATAATGTAATGGAGGAAAATGAGCTTGTGTGTGCCTCACTTCATGAGCACCCACCCTACCTCAATTCCTTCTCTTCCTCTCTTGAAAGTCCAGAAGGAGGCATTCAGCTTTTCCTTCGTTTTAGAGTAACTGTAACTTGCCATTTTCATAATCAAACCCTGACTGTGGTCATCCTCATCAATGCCTTCTTTAAAAAAACCTAACTGTCTTTAAACTACAGCTGGCTAGTTTTTAAAATTAAACCACAAGATTTGACTTCAATCCTATCACTACATTGTGATTACTGTAATCAAAAACAGAAATGTTAAGTTTCCAAACTCCTCCTCACACAGCTGCAGCTATAGGAAGGCAGAGGAAGTGAGTTCAACACTTGAGCCAACTCATCTTCCTAATTCCAAACCACAATTTAGCATTATGTTAAAATGCACCAAATACATCCAGTCTCATTCGACTCAATTTACTCAGGAGAGTGGGATGGAGATGAAACTTGACTCAGCTGTTAAATGGCTTTCAAACTGTGTAACATCTGAAAATATAACAAATCAACATTCAAAATATGGATGTAGAGACAAGATAGTGAAAACAGAAAAACCACCACTTGTCTGGCCGCCTGTAACTTCTACCATTTGCCTCTGGGCAAACCAAGAGAGAATCACAGGCACGTTCACCATAGAGCATAAATGCCTAACAATTAGGGATGATGGTGAAGTTCACCCAAACCAAACACAAAAATGAACAGAGTAAATGAAAGGGGACCAGACTGTGTTCTGTAACATCTCCTAGCTTCTTACCTTCACCTTGTGTGAATCTGTTACAGTCGTCCCCAACACAAACACACACACACACACTCCAGCCACATTTCATCTTTCTTTTTACAGAGTAGCAGCAAAATGAGCAAGCAAAGTCATTCCGGGAGGAACGTAGTGGGAATTCTCCACCTATATTTGCCATTCCCCATTATATTTGAAAGTGACTTCATAGAAACCTTGAAGAAACTACATCTGGATAGTTCTGTGTTTCATTACTGTATTTGTAAGATGGTGGGGCAATAAGAAGAAAGTGGAAAAGAACTGGGAGATTGTCTTTTTTCCCCATGTACCATCAATAATTTTCTCCCTTTCTTCTCCCTGCTCTATTTCTGTTTTGCCGAGTCTTTTTCTTTAAAAAAACCCCTATAAAACTGAAGGCTGGGACTGGCTTTTTAAAACTGATGTGGAAACTGTTGTTTACAGCTAAGCAGTTAGTACAAAAGCTTTAAATAAATAAATACTGTTCCTCCTCCGGAAAAGGAAAGTGTGTCTTTGACTGAGGTGGTAGTTTTAGCAACATATGAAGGGCTGCTACACCTGGAAAGGCTCTAGAAATTTTTTGTGCAAGTCCTCCATAGTCGTCTTCCACCAAACTAACAAAAGAAGACCGCAAGGTCATTCTGCATATCTACAACCTGTGTCATAACAGGAGGCCTGCTAACTTGCGGACTTATCTGCAAAGTTGTTAAATCTACATTTGCACAGAACACCTTTTGTCATTAAGTTTACTACAACTTTCCCAAAAAAGGTTTTAAAAAGACAATGGAAATCATGTCATATCTTCCCTACAAGTCGAAAGGTCAAAGTAATTAGATACCAGATAAGTGACTCAATGGTGACAATGTCAGAAGGCCGAAATAGGAAAACTGCAAATAATCTCCTGGAGGAAAGGAAAAGTATAAAGCTTCTGAACGGAAAGGGGAAAAAATTAAAAACCTCTCGTCCAAAACAGTAATTTGTTCTGGCTATCAATGAGCAAGGAAAGAAAGCTACTCAGAAAAACAGGAAAATGTAGAGGGGGGGGGTGTATGAAAAAAATCAGGCATGAAACTTCTCCAGTTTTTGTGGCATCAGGGTGTCTCAGTGGCAATGACAGTCTTCAGTTTGCATAGTATGAGGTGTGCGTTCAAATTATTTATTTAATAAGTAAACCAAGAAAAGCAAGTGGGCTCAAAACCCAGTAAGAGGGCTGAGAAAAGACTATTTACCAGAGACCTCAGAGAATAAGGAATCAGATAGGGACAAATGTTAACTTCCAGTTTAGTACCAGTTTCATACATAATATGTACAAGTACACTGTATTACAACCAGATTATACATTCATTCTGGATTTTATAAGATTTTATATGGATATAACTAGTTTCATATTTCAGACGTTTGTTAAATTTACCCTAAATCTGTTTGAACATTTTTGTTGTGCGTAGTTTAATGTTGTTTGTAAAACTGAAATAAATAAAAGGTTGGGGTATTTTTAAGTTAAGAAACGTAAAATAATATAAATCCTGACACCCTACCACCCCAGTGTCATCCCCCCACACATCTGCATTTTGCACATCAATCACACATGCATTTAAAAGATGGGGAAAACCACTCTTCCTATGAAGAGTGTATAAGAAATTATTAAAATGCAATATGTCAGCTTAAAATTTGACCAGATTGCACAAAAAAGTCCATTTATCTTTACCACCAACCAATTAACCAGTTTTACAAACCCTTCTATTCACCTTCACCTGCCTTCTCCTTGACTTTCTGCCCACTTCGTAGTGCTCAGATTTTAGTACACTTTCCAAGGACTTGCCACATCCCTGCCCACCTTTGAAGAAAACCAATGAAAATATAAACCACAGCAAGTACTGCTATGATGCAATTTTATCTCTGACAATCAAATATTTTCATCCAAATACTCTCACAGAGAAACAAATACATATTTTTCAACAGCACCAAAATCTATTTTACAGTTTTTCTGCATAAAATATTAAGCAATTTTTTTATAGTAACAGAATGGAACATTATTATTTCAGTTCCTCTTATTAAAAAGCCATCACTCTACCAAGAAGCTTGCAATGTGAAGTCCCCACTGAGCAAGAACCTTATAAAAAGGTCAGGGTTAAATCCACTTTTCCATTTTCAATCAGTAAAATGCTTTCAGTAAATGGTTGCATGCAGAGGGCAAGCGTATACTGGACAGACTTCTCTCTTTCCAGGTACTTGAAAAACCCTTCTGCAACTCACAGTGAAAGAAAGTACTCAATAAGGTTTTGACATGTTCTCATAATGTATCATTTCAAGCCAGCAAAAAGGAGGAGGGAAAAAAAAATCATCAGAGTTAGAGTCCAAAAATTGCAACAAAGGCAGAAAAATATAAATTAATATTGTATAAGCATCATTCATAGACCTGGTCCAGCAGAATGCCTAAACTCAGCCTCTGTAGTCTGAGTAATAAATGAAAATATTGGGGGGGGGGGGGGGGAGAATGTGAGAACTCCTTCTTATATGTTCACCAAACTGCATAGAACTGGTCCAGAAATAGTGCTAAGCCATGGTTTTAAGCTTATTAAGATGAGAAGCCAGAATAAACTGTTGCTCATCATTCTTTTTTTGCAAGCCCTGTATTCTCCCTAAAAACTAATGATTAAAGAAAAGGGAATTTGATTCAAAAGAAGAAACGCATGCTTCCTATTAAGCCGCCCCAGCCTAAGTGAATGCTTTGGCTGCAAAGAGAGGCAGAGGACATTTAACTTCCCAATCACAGAAACAAGAAATCAGTCACCTCTGATGTGGAGAAAGGGCCAGATGAACACGTTCATTCCATCACATCCCCTAAGCAAACACTACTAGTAGTGCTAGTATATGGTGAGTTTCCTATGAAAGTATGATCGTAGACATTGTAAATATGGTACTGACCCCTGACACTTTGGGGGAAAAACACAATTGCTTATCTGACACATCATTTAGTGTGAAAAGAACTACTCTAAACCAGTCCTTGGAAGGACCACGCAAGGCCAAGTGATAGAGCAAAGAACAGGCCCTTTGTCTCCCCTCAGCCAGCAAAACTCTGGCTCTTTACATTACCCTTTGCTAAGAATGGAGACATTTCACAACGTTGCATCCTTGACTCGCTAGGGCTTGAATTGAAGGTATGGTGTAGAGGTCAGCTATATCTGTACAAGGGAAAGAATCTATAGTTATAGTTGAGAAAAGTATATAGGGCTGCCTTTAAAGATTTCATAGAAGAAGAATTTGTTTAGAAAGTAAGGCAATACACAAACCTTACGCCAACAAGATCTCACACCCCCAAAAATGTTAGTCGTGACCTTTACAATGAAACCTGGCAATGCATGTATTTTGCTTCATATTTCTCTAAATGCAACATTTCAACATAAAACTAGGCATAAGATAAATCAGATAGGCATTTTCCCCAGCAATAAATCTAAATGCCACTTTCCACATCATTTCTACCAGGACTTCCACACAAATTTACAAGTTACCTAAGCCTAAGGGAAAACAGGTGGTTGTACACCTTGAGAGAATAATGGAACTGAAATATGTTTGAACTGTTAAAAACTTTGTGATTTAAAAGATCTAAATTAAGCTACTAGAATAAAAATAATGAATAATTAATGTTTCTCTTAAATTAAGTAAGTCAGAGACTTCATATACTTGAACATTTTTAATATGACTTAAGATTGCTATTTGCAATCTTTACACATATTTTTACGTCCATTACATTCATGAAAATGACTATTGCAAAAGCTATTAAGGAAGGGATGGGGTAGAAAAAGAAAATGGTACAAGCTGTACTCCAGTTATCCTTTTTTTGGCTTAGTTCTGAAGTACATTAGCTCTTTTCACAACAGAGCTGAGATGTTTTACAAGAATTTATCAAGCCTTCAGAGTATCAGAAGCATTAGTAATTTTCAAGTAGTTCTTTCAAAGAAATGAGCAACAGCAACTATGCCCCAAACTGAACTGAACATGCAATTAAAAGAGATTTTATCTTAGAATCATAGAATTACAGAGTTGGAAGAGACCCCAAGGGCCATCCAGTCCAAACCCCTGCCATGCAGGAACTCTCCATCAAAGCATCCCTGACAGATGGCCATCGAGCCTCTGCTTAAAGACCTCCAAGGAAGGAGACTCCACTACACTCCAAGGGAGTGTGTTCCACTGTTGAACAGCCCTTACTGTCAGGAAGTTCCTCCTAATATTGAGGTGGAATCTCTTTTCCTGCAATTTGTATCCATTGTTCCGCATTCTAGTTTCTGAAGCAGCAGAAAACAAGCTTGCTCCCTCCTCAATATGACATCCCTTCAAATATTTAAACAGGGCTATCATATCACCTCTTAACCTTCTCTTCTCGAGGCTAAACATCCCCAGTTCCCTAAGGCGTTCCTCATAGGGCACAGTTTCCAGACCCTTCACCATCTTAGTTGCCCTCCTTTGAACCCGCTCCAGTTTCTCCACATCTTTTTTAAATTGTGGTGCCCAGAACTGGACACAGTATTCCAGGTGGGGCCTGACCAAAGCAGAATAGAGTGGCACTATTACTTCCCTTGATCTAGACATTAGACTTCTATTGATGCAGCCTAAAATTGCATTGGCCTTATTAGCTGCCACATCACACTGTTGACTCATGTTCAACTTGTGGTCTACTTGGACTCCTAGATCCCTTTCTCATGTGGTCTCATTCAGCCAGATGCCCCCCATCCTATATCTGTGCATTTCATTTCTTCTCCCTAAGTGCAGTACCTTACATTTTTCTGTGTTGAATTTCATTTTGTTAGCGTTGGCCCAGCTTTCTAGTCTATTCAGGTCATTTTGAATTTTGATCCTGTCCTCTGGGGTATTAGCTACTCCTCCTAATTTGGTGTCATCTGCAAATTTGATAAGTATGCCCCCAATTCTGTCATCCAAGTCATTAATAAAAATGTTGAATAGCACTGTGCACTTGAATCGTTTACCCAAGTCTGTCAGAAAGTTAAAAAGTAACTACATAATGAAACAAAGCAGGGGACCTACCAATCAATATTATATTATTGTTTGCAAACAAAAATGTATATTTGCATCTCTCTTCTGCCTAAAATCTGTGTCTAATGTCTAATTAACAGTTTGTAAGCTGCTCTGATAGCCTTTTGGCTGAAGAGCAGGGTATAAATAAATAAATATTATATTATTAAAAATATATAGTTAACATCAAATTCAATGCAGGAAACAAAATAGTATAGGTACCACTGAACCTCCTCAGGCAGAATTCTTGTATTCTGTCAGGAAGATTTTAAGCAAAGGAATATCAGAAAAAAGCACACCATGTTGCTTACAAGTAAAATAAATAGCAACTTTAATAAATGACAACTTTAATCAAGCATTTAGCATCCATGTTAAAAGCACATAGATTCAGGTTCAAAACATGCTGCAGAAATAATCCAGTTTGAGACCACTTTAACTGCCCTGGCTCAGTGCTAGGGAATCCTGGGAATTGTAGCTTATTGTGGCACCAGAGCTCTCTGACAGAGAGCTACATTTCCCATTGTACAATGTACAAACTACATTTCCAAAAATTCCCTAGCATTGAACCAAGACAGTTAACGCCATCTCAAACTGGATTATTTCTGCAGTATGCTTTGGACCTCAGTGATGTCCAGCTGGGAGCTCTTGTCCAAATTAGAGCATTGTGCTATTACTGCTTTATATTAATATCCAGTCCTTCCTCCAAGGTAGCTGAGGACATCTATCCCAATTACAATCTCCTTATCAAGCAAACTGTACCAAGAAAAGCCCTACAGCACTTACTTTTCCGTTCCTTTCTATTTTCCCAGGCCATTATTTGTCAAGCTGATCATTTTTATACAGACTTTAAAACCTTCCTTTTATTCTTGTGGTTTTTATGGACTGTTTGGATGTGTCTCTCTTGTTCATTATTTTAATTTTCATATTGTATAAACTCCCCCAGGAATTCTTATTATAGGACTGCCTAAATCAATCCAATTTTGAAACAAAAACTGCCACAGGGTCACCCAGATTTCAGGACTACACAGAGATTTACGTCCAGTTTTCATTGGCCGAAGTCCTCCTACAATGTTGTCGTGTGGGCCTTCAAATTGTTTCCGATTCATGGCAACCCTAAGACAAACCTATCACAGTTTTCTGGGGCTGAGAGTGTGTGACTTCCCCAAGGTCCATGGATGAGCAGAGAATCAAACCCTGATCTCAAGAGTCAGAGTCCAATGCTCATACCATGCTGGCTCACAACACTGCACACTAAATCCACTTATCAACTATAAATTGCCTTATTTGATAACCAGCAGGGCATGGTAGAGCTCTCTGATCTCTGTTCAAGGTACAGAGCCAAACTCTGTATGATATAAAGAATAAATTTGAATATTAGCTTCACTCCCACAGGCCAGACTGCACTTTAACTTAAGGGAACTTGCCCCTGTTATATCTTGCCACACTATTTATTATTTTATTCATTACTAGATATGTACTCTAGTTTTCTTCCAAAAATGATACTCAAGGCGGCTAACAATAAAATCAAATAAGTGTTGTTAAAAACCTAAAACAATTCAAAATACCAGGCAACTTTTTAAAAATCAACTAAAAAACATCAGTTGGTGGGTAGGACAGGAAGAAGACAGACTCCTGTGGATTAAATCCATTTTAACTATTAAAGGCCTGCCTGAATAAAAAGATCTTTGCTTGCTGGCAGAAGAACATCAAGAAGAAAATCAGCTTAGCTTCCCAGTGCCCTTAGAGCCCACAACCTTTGGGAGAGATCACTGAGAAAGCACAGATAGTTGGGTTTTTTCTTTCACTTAGACAAAAACCTAGTGCATTATACCAGAAGCAACAAACTAGGCATCAGCAAATTCAAAGAAAGCACGTGGAGAAGAGAAAATGTATTTGCAAGGATTTCAAATGCTGCAATATTTTGAAGATTTTATATGTGAACACCTCAAATGGCTTCAATGCCTGGTGAAAGAGAACAGACTAGCGGTCATCCGTCCTGTTGACATCAAATAAAAGGCACTGTTCTCATGTCTGAATTCTGGATTTTCTTTCTTTTTTAGGAGGGTGAAATGGAAAACCTCATACATATATGTTTAATTAGGGCATGGAATCACGAAACAAAAAACGCTTATTGGTAAAATGCAATGCATTTTAATAAATTACCTAGAACATACAAAATGATATCATAATCTTCATTAATTGAGCTTAGCAATATTTCTAACCCATACTATGAATGTCTTGACAATGATATACCGTAAGACATAAAGTTAATATTCCAATGTTGCTTAATAATAATAATAATAATAATAATAATATCTCTCTCCCTCTTCCTTTCAAAAGCAACACATTTCATTATTTGTTTGTGATATGATACTATAAATTATAATTTTTCAAGTCAGAAATACAAAATATATCCCACAGATACATTCAATAATTTGTTGTGGTAAAAAGTAAAGTTATTTCATTTGTTATTTATAACATTAAGGCTGGTTTTACTATAAAGGTTAAAGTAACAGCAGTGACACTTGTTGTTAAAAAGAAGAGAGAAAAGTAACAACTAATGATTATTATGTTAATGATGCACTGAGGATACCAAAGTGAGAATTATGACCACACTCGTCATGCACATTTTGAAAGTCAGCACAGCAACACCACTTTATAGTTAGGCAGGATCAAGGAAGCACAGGAGCATGGCAGAACACCAGGAACATGCCTATATTCCTGTCTCTTTTTCTGGCACAGCATTGCACCTGCTTTCCAACTGATTTGACTAAACACAAACCAACCACAAGATGCAGAGAAAGAGGTGCATGGCTTGCCTCATATTTTGGACTTGTGGTAGTCTTGCTCACCATTGCTATAGGTCATATTTGCCTGCCTCCCTTCCCTTTGAATAGTTCAATCATAGCAACGAGTGCGGAGGTGGAGTGCAGGTTCTTACCTGGAATTGGCTGCTTTAAGGTCACAGAAATGGGTGAACAAAGCTTTCACTACATCATTGCAGACGACTTTAACTACATCAATGTGACTGAGCCTTTGTCGCAGCTGCTTGGCAACTTCCCAGAAGTCTTCAGACAGCAGGTGATACAGCTGTCCCTCGTCTCTGCTGAGGTGCCCATACCAAGACAAAATGTAATCTCGGTAGCTATAGTCAAACACTGGAACAAAAACAACACCAAAGATGATGCTGTGGTATTCAATTAGGAATGAGTCTTTTTTTTTTAAGACCAACTTGCTAACATTTACTGCCTGAAAAGCCTTCCTGTTTCCCATTTATATTTTACACTTTCCCCCCCTTTCCAAAAATAAGAGAGACAGGAAATACTACAATACAAAAAACTGATTCTAAGAGAGATTATTAGGGGTCAGCAGGGAAAGCCCATAAGAAGATTTGGTCAGTCAGCCACCTGAACAAAAATCCCAAGTGTCTGCCTGGTACTGTATTACAAGTAGGGTTTCCAGATTTCCAATTTATAACTGGAGAAAGTTCCTGTATCTCTAACAGTTATGCAGAAGAGGCAATTTCAGCATGTTCCTATAGCTGAATGGCAAGCAACCCCTGCTGAAATTCTCTCCCTTACAAAACCATTAAAGTCACAGGAGCTCTCTACAGTTTTCAGTCTGGCAACCCCTAATCACAAGCAAAAAAATTTTTTTGTCAGCAGTGAGCAATTGGTTTGACTAAGTACATCTGTCAAACATACCATTTCACAAGGGAAAGCAAGCTTTATTCTGCAAAAAGTGTTAGTTATCTAGTTCTATCAGTCAGCCACATCAATTTGCCTTTAAGGCATGCAACACAAACTGTCCCGCACCATCTGTATGTGTGCACATTTAAAATAAAAAACTTCAAGTTACAGTATTCACCAAGGCAGTGGGTGTTAAATTTGGTGCTAAATGCACAGTCTCCCTTCTCCTTCTTCTCACTTTTTGACCATTTGCTTCCACAGAAATTACAGCTAGCCATTCAGTTTGTTGCACTGGATGTAGAGTAAACTATGGTTTTTGCAAAAACAAGATTCTGTCTGATTTTGGAAACTAAGAAGAGTTACCCCTGGTCAGTACTTGGATGGAAGCCCACCAAGGAATACCAGGTGCTGTAGACTATACTTCAAAAAGAACTGGCAAAACCACCTCTGAGTAATTCTTGCCTAAGAAAACCCTATGAAATCCATGGGGTCACCATAAGCTAACATGTTCTTTCATTAATTTGTGCAAATACAATCCTTGTCCATATAATGTCAGAACATTAAAGTACATCCCAATGTGAACTACAGGATCAGGAAAAAACCTGTAATCAAAGGTTTCGAATGGGTGGTTTCTGTAACAGAACCTATGCCTTTCCACCCACCTTGCAACTACCGATATTACAGCTGCTTAGCATGAAGTTGCACATATATCTGGTGTTTCTGTAGTTCCAGCCTCCTCATAATGCCTGAAATGTTTTACTCAGAACACCTGTATCAGCTGGTAACTATGACCAATACTTTTCTACTCTCTAGTTAAAATGTCAATGGTCATTCTAATTAGATGATGATGATGATGATGATGATGATGATGATGATGAAGAGGAAGCATTACAATAAAGTATTTCAAGTACTGAAAGCATTCCACCACAATTACCACAGCAGTCCTTAAAACAACCTTGTGAAATAAGTTTTTATTATTGCACAATAAACCCACATTTGCATGGCATTTGAGGGGTGATGTGAGGACACATGATATTACCACTCTACTGAAGCTAAGCAGATGTGTGATCAGTATGCAAAGTTGGTAGCATGAGCTTTCCTAGACTTGAGCCTACTTCCTCAGATGTCGGCCCAAGTCTAGGAAAGCTCATGCTACCAACTTCTTCCTTTTAGTTAGTCTCAAATGTGCTACAAGATCCCTTTGCATACTGATTTTTCAGGTTAGCACAGCTATGTCTTCAGATCTATGATGGTCAGTGTCCAGATGGGAGACTGCCTGGGAACTCCATGGAGATAGAACTATAAAATGTTCTAAAAAAAAGATCAGACCCCCAAATCTTTGTTCCCATCCTTGTAGCTGTTGTGGGGAAAACCCCACTATGTTGCAAGTTAATACAGGCATACACCAATTAACAAAGCCTCTGAAAAAGAAGTTCCCTGTCCTGGCAAAAGAAGTTCCCTCTCACCCACCCAGCCATCCCATTGCCTCTACAACTTTGGTGTGGTTAGAATAGTTTTTTGAATTTTGTTTTTAGCAGCACTTACATAGGGAGGATTCTGAAGGACGGGTAAAGAAAACCAACTTTTGGCGTTGGATTCCAGCAGCATGTCTGTAGTAAATAATGTAATCAAGCTTAAGCTGAGAGATAATGGAATTCTATTCTAGCTGGTATAACTATAGCTATATATAACTGCCTGCCTACCACAGCAGCTAGCCCCAGAATCCTTTTCTGAACATATTTGCCCAGCAAAACAGAGAGAAAGGGGACATATGCCTTCTTCAACAGATACTCCCAGCACATTAAGAATCATAAATCAGTAAGTTTGACCAGCAACATGGAAATCATTGAAAAATGGATTGTTTGCCTACCCTATGAGAAGCCTACTGCTTGAGGAATTCAACCTTACATCATTGATAGTTTTCAGTGTTAACACCATTTTTCAATAGACAAAATTCCAGAGTAGTGGAGAGTAGCAGCAGAACAAGACATCCAAACAACAGAAGCCTCCAGATATAAACCGGGCATGCATACCACTATCACTACGACTGTCTTATGTTTATTTATAAAGTATTTAAGTTATAGTTTTCAGCTTTGATTTTGGAGTGCCCAAATTAGCCTACAACAGTATGGCATAAAAGGATGTTAGAACAATAAAAATTCAAACACAAAGAAACAAAAACAGAACCACTGTGATTGAGATACACCTCAAGGGGATGACATGTTAAGCAAAATCTAGGCCCGAAACTTGAAAAAAAGAAAAATGAAGTCTGGAGATCAGTAAAGAGTAAACAGATTTTGCCAAAACAATCACAAGCAGTAAACAAAGAAAAGGGTTTTTATCAAAAACCTGCCATCTCATAATGATGCTACAGCCTTCACATATGGGAGAGAGATCTGAGATATCAGGTAACAGCAGCATACAGTACTAGAATAACACACTTGAGAAATCAGTATAATGTCTATGTACATTAGATTAGGAAAAAACTAAATAAAAATAATCTACAGATGATATTATGCACACCTCAATTGAATAAAACATTTCCAGAATTAAATGCAATATGTTGGCACTGCAGAAATGGGGTCTGTTCATTAGAAATGGGGTCTGTTCATTTAGTTCCATATAATGAGAATAAAGCAAAGTAAGAGTTCTGGAAAAAATATAAGATAAGCAAGGACATACATATTATATAGAAGGCCCACTGTGAATAAACAGTTGTCAATATAAAGTTTTCTACATTATACTATTAACTGATATCTACAAAATGTTCAATATTTGAATGGGAGGGAAGAATAAACATAACGAATAAATGTAAAAAAGGAAAGTCTCACTTTTCAAACATTCTGAAATTTAAAGATGTAAAGTAATGTTTTGCAGACTTATTATAAATGATAATAATCCTTTTGTTTTTAATTCAGGAATGTAATTATTCAGTCATACTGTAAAATTCATTTTGATTTGTTCTGTTTTCTAGAAGAAACATACAACAATCAACTAGCATTAACATCCACAGCACTTTCTCAATTAAGAATTCTTATTACCGAAGACAACCTAAGGGTATGTTAAAGGTGTACATTTATATATTAACTGTATATATGCATATATGCAACAAACTGAGACACAGTGTTGTATAGTAGTTTGAGTACTGGACCAAGACTCAAGATAACAGGGTTTGAATCTATGCTCAGTCATGGGAATCAGCCTCAGAGGAAGGCAAAGGCTAGGCCCATCTGAGCAAATCTTGCCAAGAAAACCCTGTGATAGATTCCTCTTCAGGTCGCCATAAGTCGGGAACAAACTTAAAGATGCACAACCACAAATACTACAATTAAAAGATAAAATTTTAAAAAGCACACTTGTATTTTTGCTTTTATAAATCCCCTACACTGTAGTGGAATACTGAGAATGAAAACATTTCATAAAATAACATTATTGTCTGGTCTTAACCCAGAGGTGGGCACCTTTAATGGGTCTGGAGGTCAATTCCTGGCCAAACCAACTTCCAGATGCACTACTGTATTACTGTACTACTGAAATTCAGTGGCAAAACATATCATCATACAGTATTTCAATTGCAAATTGCTCAAACTCCTTTGAAAGAGCTTTTTATGATTTGCCACTAAATTTTGATTGCAGGAGCTGAGGTACACACAACAGCCTTAGGAGGCCCAGGTGGCTTTGACCTAGTCATTGCCCACATTTGTCCTACACAATCCATGGGGACTTACCTTCCTTCAGAGCTTTGTCCATATTATGAGAAATCACCACTCTCCTTGACTGGACAGGTTCGTGTGCGTTTCCAGGTAGAAGATTCTAAAACAAAGAAAACACACAGACCTAAGTGCACATAAAAGCAAAAAGGTTTTCATTATTAAATCTGGGAAAGTGCACAATGTGCCTGAAAAACCGAGCTAAGCTTTTATGGACAAATTACAACCATTAAACTAGAACTTTCCTTCAAAACTGATGTTGCCCAAACCCTGGGCCAACCTTCCAAAACTAGACTTGCTCAACAACTCCACAATTTGGAAATATTAAAGTGTTTGTGTGCATGTGTGTCAAGTTGCCTGTCTATATATGGTGACCCCATGAATTTCATAGGGTCCTTAAGCAAGGAATACTAAGAGATGGGTCACAATTAAGCATATTATATAAACTGAAATCAACAGGATCTATATTTCATTTCAAAGTATTTAGGGAAAGTAATCGTTATTTAAGTGGCAGCTAACAAAAGACGATTAACATTTCACTATCCCATTAATTTCAGTGACTCTACTCTAGGTAGGATTAGCACTGGTTGAAACCCAATATACCTTGTTAGAAGACATATTTACATCTTTCTCACTAAAATGAATAGAGGCAAAATGTCCATTTACCATAACACACACGCAACCAGAAGCATTTTTTCACCCATTCCATTAAAATTTGAAGATGCTGGTAATTCTAGTCTCATCTCAAGGGTACTAGATTCAGTCTGAGAGATCCATGATCATGATCTCTCAAGGTTATCCAATTTCTAAGAGCCACAAGTTGAATGAATCTAGGTATTCTCCTCTCTTCCTTTCCAAGACACAATCAGTACACAGCTTCAATCATCTTTGCATTTGGGGAGGGGAAATTATTTGGTATAGCCATAAATGCGTAAACCTCTGATGTGTAAAATTAAGAGAATGTGTGGGTAACAGAAGCAGCAGCAGTTCAAAAGAGCAATCAGAAGACAAAATATATGTTCCTGAACATTCAAATCAGAGTGACTTTAGATCACAGGTACATGAAAAAAGGAATGCAGGGGGCTGCCTTGAAATATATTAACTTAAATAGTCTGCTGTTGAACTCAAATAGGTGGGAGGACAAAATAACCTTAACCTTAAAACTTCACACTACAAACCTGTGAGGATTTTGGCTTTTGAGTGAAGGAGATCCAAAGCTGTTATTGACAGTCCTGGTGGCTAGCATGTGGCTTGTAGGAATTAAATCCCATTGAACCCAGGGTACACATATTTTATAGAAATAATGCAATTTGACATGACTTTTACTGTCATAGCTCCATCCTACAGAATACTAGATTTTGTAGTTTTGTGAGGCACCAGCACTCTTTGACAAAAAGGCTAAAGACCTTGTAAAAACTATAAATCTCAGGATTCCAGGTTTAAGTGGTGTCAAACTGAATTATTTCTAAAATATAGATGCACCCTAAGTGGGGCTTCTGACTAAACATCCTCTGCATTTCACCTCTGCTACTCAGCTTTTTAACTGAAGATTTAAAAGCCTGGGGGAATGAAATAATTTCGCTTACAGATGAAATGACATCAGAAGGTGACAGGTGAGCTTTCCTAGAGAAAAGCATCCCCACAGTTAGAGCGTTCCACCCAGGAGGTTCTTTCCCAGGAGTATAACTTTGAAAGAGGCTAAAATGAGAAAATTGCTGCCCCAGAAGAATTTTGTCCCAATTAAATTTTCATTTAGTTCTTCAATTTCTAGCACTGAAGAGACTGAGACATTAAAAACCATTCATACTTAGAACTTTGTGTGCTGCATTCACTTTTCCTTGTCCCTCCCAACTTTATTTTTGGTGCCTAACTGTATTTCAAGATGTTCCACTGATATTTTAGGTTACTTGTGGGGACTGAAGGAAAATTCCTTTGGCCAGCAAAATTCCCTTGTAGGGGTAATGCCCACACAGTTACACCCCTGCTCTTTCCCCCCCAGCCACCAATTTCACTCTCCACACCTGACAGGATCCTTGAAGAAGGATTTGTTTCGAAGAGACCACCGTACCACCCTTAACACACAACCATATCTGATCTCAGAAGCCAAGGAGGTCAGTAATTTGATGACCACCAGAGAATAGCAAGGTTGTCTAGGGGAAAAAAATCTGCCTGAAACCCTGGAGAATTGTTGCAAGCCAGAGTTGGTTACAGTGGGCCAGATAGATCAGTTGTTTAACTCAATATAAGAAAACTCACTTATGTTCCTAAGATCTTAGTGTAAGAACAGGTACATACGGAGACTGGTGAACTTTCAGGTATCTCCAACTCTATGATTCTATGACTCTATGACTCTATTACTTTAAGATCAAATCCACTAAGCTATGGCCTTTTTCCTCAAAGGGTTCTCAGACACCCAGCATAAGCAGTCAAAACTAGAAGCAAATTTGTTCCATCCTCTTGTTTGTCTTAGCAGATGCTGCAGTAAAAGAAAAGAAAAAAATGAAAAAAACACCAAAACAAAGAACATAATGATCCTAGAATGTCCACAGACCAAATTGTCTGCTTGAATATAGGGGCAGAGATTAAAAACCCAGCTGCACAAGAAGCAATTTCAGATGAGTCACACATGCTTAATATTCAACACTGAGACAATTATTATTCTTCACCAGGAATCCAAATATCTTGGGATGTCAATTAATGTCCAGTTTAACTTTGATAATGAAAAGTCATTGCTCTTGATAGCATTTTAATATTTGTTATCCAAGCTTTATTTTAGGATATGTGATTCCTCCCTCTGTGTAATGGCCAAACTAAGATATGTCTTAGCATAATAAACCAAGATAGTAAACCCTGGACAATCATCACTTTCATTTTTCAAAAATCAAATTAGAAAATCTCTGAATGACAAATTTCCCTTACCAACTTAATTGGAAAACTACAGTTGTTGTTGTTGTTGTTGTTGTTGTTGTTATATTTATTCGTATCCCGCTCTTTTCCCAGGAGGGGGACTCAGAGCGGTTTCACAACATTACAAACAGTACAATTAAAACATTAACAAATTATTCAACATCCCTGCCTGTCCTCATAACAATTCCTTAAACGAAGGTGTGAACAGGTAGGTCTTAACCTGCCGACGGAGGGCCATCAAGGAGGGAGCCTTTCTGATCTCCCTGGGCAGGGAGTTCCAAAGTCTAGGGGCAGCCACCGAGAAGGCTCTCTCCTGTGTTCCCACCAACCATGTTTGATGTTACACCATGGAATAATGAAACCAGACAACAAACTAGGGTAAAACAGGGCCACTTTATCGACCTATTTACAGCTCTAAAATCCTGAAGACCATAAAGGGGGGAGTGACCTGGTCGGGGATCAGTTGGGGCAGGTGTCATTCCTGACTACCTCCCCAGCTTTCCCTCGGGCGAAAACACCTGCCCCCCGCAGGACAGTCCGGTTTGGTTGGACTGCCCCTCGAGCTGGACCTCTGGTTGGAAGATAGACCCAGGCACCCCACCCAAGCCCTGAAACTTTATAAGTGGAGTGTGAAGTCCCCGGTCTACCTCAAGGATCGAGTCCTTCGCCACCTCCAGGCCATAAAAACCTACAGAGGTGGTTCCAGAGCTCTACCTACACCACAAGGGGGTGCCACGGTGTACACCGTATTACTCCATCCTCCCCACTACCTGCGAAGTGTCAGCCTATTTATAGCCTCACCCTAGCCAATTGTCCCAAAAATCCCTTGGGAACAGTATGGAGTAGGTGAAAAACCCCTTGGAAACAGGGGAGAAAATTCCTACTCGGCCTCAAAGCGATCAGCTGTGCCCACACTGCACCAAGGGTGGGAGGGTGGGACGCGCCATGCAGCTAGCGAGAGGGAGCACTATGGGTCGGGGCCAACATAGGCCTTGGCCACGCCCCCAGTGTGACATCACAGTGCTAGCACCGCCCGTAGGTGGACCCCTGGTCTCCTTTCCATTCGTCCATCAAACAGGGCCTCTCCTTGCCATGCTGCAGGCAGCAGGCATTCAGGACCCACTTATGATGATGTTGGGACAGAGAGAAGGACCTCTCCAGAGGATCTCAGAGTCCAGGCCGGTTCATACCATGAGAAACAGTCTGACAAATAGTGTGGACCTGAGCCATGTAGGGCTTTATAGGTGACAACTAGCACCTTGAATTGTATCTGGAAACAAATTGGCAGCCAATGAAGCTGTTTCAACAGGGGCGTTGTATGGTCTCTGTAATCTGTCCCTGTTAACAGCCTGGCAGCAGCTCTTTGAGACAGCTGAATTTTCCGAACACTTTTCTTAGGCAGCCCCATGTAGAGCCCATTACAGTAGTCCAAACAGGATGTAACCAAGGCATGTACCACCGTGGCCAGATCTGGCTTCTCAAGGAACCGGCGCAGCTGGTGCACAGGTTTTAAATGTGCAAAAGCACTCCTGGTCACAGCAGAGACCTGGGCCTCCAAGTTCAAAGCTGAGTCTAAGAGTACTCCCAAACTGCAAACCTGTGTCTTCAGGTTCAAAGTTAGCATCTTCAGAACAACTCAGCATATTAAAACAGTTTGAAGTTAATACCCTGGGCCTGGTTTATTCCAAAACTGATAAGCAGAGTTGTTGTTGTTGTTGTTGTGTGCTTTCACATCATTCTGACTTATGTGATTCTAAGGTGAACTTATCATGGAGCTTTCTAAGGCTGAGTGAGTGTTACCTAAGATCAACCATTGCGTTTCCAAGGCCTAGAAGGGAAACAAACCCTGATCTCCAAAGTCCTATACTTATGCTCAAACCATTACACCACACAGGCTCTGGCACCACCAGAGTTTACTACTTTAGACAAAATGGGAAACTATGGCTGAACACAGTCTTTCTGGTTCAAGTGTTCACACTGCAAAGGAAGGGACACAGGGAGAGATTATTAAATACATTCTATATGGCAGATTTTCATGCAAGTGAAGACCACTTCCATGCTTTTTTGAAGATATGGTGAAACTATGTCCTGATTACTGGTGTAGTATTTAACTATATACCTTATAACTATACTGAATCACATCACTTATATTTAAAATAGAATTTGAAAAGATGCTAAAGTCATGCACAAAAAGTTTGAAAAATGTAGCAGGATTTTTTTTTTAAAAAAAAAATCTTCTCAAATGCCCCACAACCAGTAATCTAATATCAAACTGCTTTGGAAAAGATCATAATTCAAAAGCGATTTACAATGCAGCATGCATTGCAAGCAGATGTTCAAGAAGAATAAATCAAATCATATTTCAGAGGATGAAACTGATTGCATGATTCTTTGGATTCTTTGGTCTTTACTGACAAAATGTTAATACTGGGTAACTCTTCTAGTTTTTAGTAACAGAGGAGCTAGGAAATGGAATGATAATGTAACAAACATGCAAAACAAGTCTTCAGAAAATTTTATTTTCCTTAAAAATATCTTGAGTTGCACTCAGCTAGCAAAAGTACACACTCAGTGGAAATACAGAACAAATCTAAATAGCATGCACATATTTCACTGATCTGCAGTAATGCTCCCATTTAGGATTATTATCTTCTTTACACAAAGATGATAACAGGGATTGCTCATTATATTTTGTGGGATTTTTTTAAAATATTACATACATATGCCACATAATATCATAGTTCCCTGGTCTGCTTACAAATAAAAGGAAAACTATTAATCAGAAGGACAAAAATAGAATGTCAGTGTAATAGATTATAACGGAAATATAATAGATTTCCTGTCTACAAACCAGCTGTGACATTTCCAAACTTCATAACAATATATCAAAAGAAATCTGTCCAAAACAACACAGTCAAGATTAGAACAGATTGATTGCTCTCTTCCTGTATTTTATCCTTTTGTAATGTTAGATTGGTTAAAGGGTAGCATGCTGTTTAGCTGTATTTTTCCACTTTCGTTACCAGTTTACATCTGCATCAAGTCTAAAATCATGCCTACACATGCCTATTGACTAGGTTCCATGAAGCAAAAGGCATCAGAGTTGAAGAGAAAAGACTGTACTGATTTTCTTTGGAGCCACAAATTATTAGCAGAGGTACGTACACGACGAGCAGTGCAATACATTTTTGTCAGCTAATAAATTCTGTGTCCTTCTTTGCAACTAGAGTCTCATTTGTAGGACTGTTTATTAAACCATAAAGTTTTAATTACTCTTCTTCTGCATGTGGACCTATAGCTCAAGGAAAACCAATCACTGTAAAAGCAGCTAAATCGGTGAGCTGGGGTGAGTGGGAATTATATCTAGGCTATCAAACTAGGCTGAATCTACACCAGGACTATGGCTTTGCCACACGGCAGCATTAATGCAGTTTGATACTGCTTTAACTGCTATGGCTCCATCCTACAGAATCCTGGGATTTGTAGTTTACTGTGGCACCAGGGCTTTCCCACAGCAAAGGCTAAATTATCTAACAAAACTATAAATCCCAGGATTCCATCACATTGCGCCATGGCAATTAAAGCAGTGTCAAATTACATTAATTCTGCAATGTAGGTGTAGCCTTAGTCCCATTCCCAGCACGGATTCTTCCTCTTCCAGTTTAGTTCCTGTAGGATACACATGTCCCTTCTAACTTGGACTCAGGAAAACAAGCCATGAGTCCTCCATCCAAGAGCCAACTCACTTTAAAGGAGTACATCCACTGTGGTTACGTGCTGGCTGTATCCAATTATTTATGTTAATATATTAATACAGAACTCATAGCAGCTATGTCCACGGAGGCTACCAAAAATAAAAAATAAAAATGCATGTCTTGCTTTGCAGCCTCTGTGTTATTTTTGCATGGTGCGTGTGCACCTTCACAGGTGTGCACCTGCAACCATCCAGTCAGCATTGCCACTACTCCTCTCCGTCAGCAGTACTCCCAAATACTCCCTAACACTGCTCCCCCAAAGTATGTACAGAATTATAGCCTTAACTGAACCATCTTTCATTCGTTTCATTTATTACAGCAAACAGCCAGCATAAACTGAACCGTCTTATATATGTATACTCATAGGTAAGTCCCACAGAGTTCAAGGAGGCTTCACCCCAAGAAAATAAACTCCCTCTCCCAATCGGCCAGCTCAAAACAATATCCACCTTTCCTGAAACTATTATGTGACCAAATAATATTTAAAGGTACCCTAAAGGCTAGTGTTGATGGGTGGGGGGTTTGCCACAGGCTCTGAGTTGTAAATACATGCAGCATCATAGATTCAAAGCTTTACATATGTGCAGCGCACAAAGGAAGATGGGGGAAGGTGTGCGATTTAGCGGAATCTCATGTGTGATGCCAGTTGTTATTTTTCCCGTGCATGCACCCAATAAGGCACAATTTAACCTTCTAAAACATCTTTCATATATTCTATATTATCAACAAAGCCAGCAAAAAGTACTGTATTTAGGTAGCCCAAACAGAGATGCAGGCCCGCTAATGCGCTCTAAATTCTTCTAGCAGGATCCATTTAATCCATATTTCGCAAAACTTCCTTTCATTCAGCACTAAACAACTGCAACTCTAATGTCGCCCAAAATATTTAAAATTTGCTCTCATTTTTCTTAAGCGTGAAGATGAGCAGCCAAAGCCATTTCATCCTTAATGCTTTCTGTCCACATCATTCCCCAGTCCTGCACAAGCTTAACTCCCTATTCAATACCAAACAACAAGTCTACAAAACAATAACCAGTTACAGCAAAGTACATGAATAACTTACTGTTCGTGACATTACAAAACCCTATTATTATAATGAACAGGCACTCCTCAGCTAACAAAGCCTCTGCCAGTGAAGCTCCCTTTTACAAGGGTTTTTACAGGCTCAGGCCACCTTTCTTCCTTCTCCTCTATCTAGCTTCAAGTATTGTAGCAGCATTGGCATTGGGAATAATATGACGGAGGACTAGCAACACACTTCAAATGGGCTCTGGAAGGTTCAAAATATTGCTCACTTAGGCAAGACTTACCTGACCCATTTGTTTCATTTCATATGTGCATACTGTTAGCTTTGTTTTAAAATGTTGCTGAAACATGTTGTTCTACTCTTTCTTCCCTCCTATTCTTTCCATGTTATTTCTGCCTCCTCTGATTTCAATGATTCTGTTAAAGAAGTAATATCCAGGAACAAATCTACTTCACTAAGGGTGCAGCTACACTGTAGTAATAACGCAGTTTGACAACACTTTAACTGTCATGGCTCCATCCCCATCAGAAACCTGGGATTTGTAGTTTGTGCGCCACCAGTACTCTTCAGCAGAGAGGGCTAAAGTTCTTATAAAACTACAAATTGAAGAATTCCACAGAATGGAGCTCTAGCACTTAAAGCAGTGTCAAACTGCATTATTTCCACATTACAGATGCACCTTAAGTAAGGTATACCTGTAACCACATGCAACTTCTGGAAATATCAGTTTATTTATTTTCAAGGCCACCTACAGACCACAATGTAATATTTTGCCGAAAATATGACAGAATATCAAAACAAAGCAGAAAAGCTGTGTGTCACCCGCAGGTTACATTTCTACAGGTAATCAAAAACTACACCCTACAAAACACACAGGCACAACTCAATCTGAGAACGCTACCTAAAGACAGGATCTAAACTACAAGGGCAAGGAGCATTCAGTGTTAAACTCAGAACTGCAGAAGGTAAGCTGGGTCACTATTTAAAGATAACAGTTATCAGGGAGATAACAGGCCTCACTTATACTGGCTCTCACTTTAGAATGAAATTGATCCCATTACTAAAGATCACTTAGCAGTTTTAAGTACACAAACCACTGAGGCATAAACCTGAACAAGAGATATGCATTTCTTTCACAGAGCAAGTGAGCAAGTGGCCAATGAACTTCTGCATGAGAAATGTAGGCTAGCAAATATTCCGTACATTAATAACTTCAGTTGACTTATTTGCAAAAAATTTTAAAAGCTTGCTAGCACTAAAAAAACCCTGATCTGATGATCTTATGTCTGTCCTTTTTTCCTATTTGCTTTTTGAAACATCTTGCCTGAAGAAGATTTCAAAAATTAGCACGCATTTTATAAACTATGGATTTTCCCCCCTTAGCATCAAGTCAAACATGTTTGGTTTATTTGAAAAGTTACAGTAAATATCGAACAAATGGATCTCAGAAATATCAGGAGAGCTTTTTTTTTAAACTGTATCAGCAGATGAAGAATTAGTAGCTTGGCTTTTAATAATTCAAAGAGTAACTGCAAAGAGCAGCTACCTGTGGATTACATCAAAACCTACCTTTCATAAGCAAAGATTACACAGACCCCGGCCTCTGCATCCAATAGAAAGCTCTTGGTGGCATATGTTTTGACTTTTTTTTTACAGTGATAAAATAAGCAGCTTGGGTACTCAATCCTTACATTACATGGCGCTGATACTATCTAAGATAAAATAAAACCTTAGTCTTTATAAATCTGGAGTGATAGGTTGAATAAACTCAAATATTGCAGCATAACAAAGCTTGTTGTCAAGAGGGAATTTTAGAGGCCAGGGGCATTATTGAATGGTTTTGTAATTGGCCAAATTACTTGATTCTGCCTACAGATAACATTGTTCTTCCAAGGAATTCCAAGCTAAAACTGTGGCACAACAAAGATCCCAGACAATTAAAAACATAGATGGAAATCACAACAGGGGAGAGAACAAAAGAAATCGAGATATACCAGTACGCCTGCTGCAGATACCAACCCCATACAAATTTGTCTGGTAGACAAACAGTAGAATTGGATTTAGGGCACCTGCCAGCTTGACCTGCCACAGCCAAGTTTTCTTTGCTAACAAAAACTGCAGCCAATATTTCATACCGGTAAGCTAGTCACACTGAGCAGCTTCTAGATATCTAAGAAAATGAAATCCATGAAATAAGGAGGTGAGGTTTACTAGCTATCAGGCATTACAGTCTAGAATAATCTGATCATCGATTATCTGGTAGAATGAATTACGAGACTACAGTTACCATAAGCAATAAACATGACAATCGTGTAGAATCCAAACTTCCCAGCATTCACAAAATTCAAGATATCATCTCTCACCTAATTACAGAAAAAAAAAATTTAATTGCCTTACAAGCACATTTCCCATTTGTGGAGGCAGCTGAATGAAGAATTTCATAAACAAATGTTTCTCTATCATGCATCACACTGACAGGTCTCCTGCAGATATTATTCTTGTACAAGAGTACACAGGCAATGCCCTGCAAAAAAAACACAGGTCTCAAATCTGGGTGTAATGAATGAAAATGAATGAATTTGAGACACAAGTGATGTTCTTCACAATTCTTCCTGTTCACCAGGTTACTGGTATGGGAAGAAGGATACTGAGCACACAACTAGCTAACGTAGGTAGATGATGCCACCAGGAAAAAGTGCTGTACTGGACCATTAACTATTATATGAATATGAAGGCTTCATTGTGGGTGAGGGAGTGCATCCTATAGTGCCTCGGAAGATTGGCAGGAGTCTCTCAAACTTTAATCAACATGGCTTCACACAATAGCTGTGGATGACAAAAGAAAAAAGCCCAGAGTTCACTACTAAGCCAAATACTGTATTAGAATTAAGAACCGAGCTGAGAAGCCAAGACAGTGGGGGTTGAACCATCTACAGATAAATATAGCAGGGAAACCAGAAAGGTATCATCACTATGGCCTCTGATATCCTTATACAGTGGTCCCCCGGGTTACGAAAGTAATCCGTTCCGGATTACCTTTCGTAACCCGAAAATTTTCGTAACCCGGGGGAAAGAGAGCGGGGACCTCCTCAGAGAGAAAGGGACAGCCCGATCCGGCGGATCAGGCTCTCCCTTTCTCTCAGCCGGCATCGAGGAGGGCCTCCTCAGAGAGAAAGGGACGGCCCGATCCGGCGGATCAGGCTCTCCCTTTCTCTCAGCCGGCATCGAGGAGGGCCTCCTCAGAGAGAAAGGGACGGCCCGATCCGGCGGATCAGGCTCTCCCTTTCTCTCAGCCGGCATCGAGGAGGGCCTCCTCAGAGAGAAAGGGACGGCCCGATCCGGCGGATCAGGCTCTCCCTTTCTCTCAGCCGGCATCGAGGAGGGCCACCTCAGAGAGAAAGGGACGGCCCGATCTGGCGGATCAGGCTCTCCCTTTCTCTCAGCCGGCAGAAGGCCGTCCCTTCTCCTCCGAGGCCTGGGCGCCGGGGGATCTTTCTTTTTTTTCCCGGATCCCGGGGGATCCTTCGGATCCCGGGGGATACAGTCGCAGTCCCGCCGGTTTCGGATCCCAGGGTTTTCTTAACCCGGGGGATTCGTATCCCGGGGGACCACTGTACTAACATGGGAAACAAAGAGAACGTACCTGAAATCCTAATGCAAATTGTATGACACCATAAGTCTCATTGAGGCTCAGTGGGATGAAAAATATGAATACCGTATATACTCGACTATAAGGCGATCTCATGTATAAGTTGAGGGCAAGTTTTGGGGCCAAAATTATGGATTTTGCTATGACCCGTAGATAAGTCGAGGGTAAAATTTAGGGGCATATAGGAAAGGATCTAAAGAATGAAGCAAAGCAAAACAATGTCAAATAACTTCCAAAAGTCCATTAGACATAACTCTTTGTGCTTATTCTTAAGACTGGACGGATGAGAGAGTAAAGGGGGTCAGTGATTCCAGGACAGATTATACTCTTGCTTTTCACCAGGGGATGGTTCCTTATTTTAAATAAGAGTTAAGGTACAGTACTTGCATGGACCCGTGGATAAGTCAACTCAGGTTTTTTGGGTCAATTTTTTGACCTAAATTTCTAGACTTATACATGAGTATATACAGTAGATCACAGTAATGGGAGAGTATGGCTTGTTAAAAAGAAACAGACATACACTGTAATAAGAAGCAAAGTAGCATTTATATGTTTTAAAAGTGTAAAATATATTGAAGTCACTAATTCTGATAATTAATGCTTTAAAAAAAAAACGGGGGGGGGGAACAGTGGTGTTTCCAAAACCTGAATATCAGGAATCAAGAAAGCAAAGAGCCAGGATGAGCTGAGAGAGATGCTAAAACAACAAAAGGACTTCTTTGACTATCTTAGGAACAAGATGATTACTCCTTCTGTTTAGGAAAGATGGTGAATTGTGAAGAAGTGAGGAAGATAAAACAAATCAAGTCTTCTTTTACTTCAGTCTCCTTCCACGAGTCTTCATCCTGGAGCAAGTGATATGAAGGACTTCTGCCCAAACTATGGTTTGAGACCACCTAGCTACCTAATGAGCTCAAATCCAAAGGATCAAATTAATTCCATCCCCAGACAGTGAAGAACTGCTGGAAACTGAGCCACTGTTTGTAATCTCTGAAAAGATTTGAATAGGTAATTTACCAGTAGGCTAGGGTTGTGCACATGCTGTCCTAATTTTCATAAAAAGGAAAAATATGGGTTCAGGAAACTTGACCAGCTTGATGTCAACACCAGGTAATATTCTAACATCATTATTAAGCAGTTACTCATCAACAATCTATAAAATCAATGCACTGATTAACAGGGAACAACATCCATTTGTCAAGAGTAAGTCATACAATCCAAGCCTTTTTCTGATTGAATTGAGATAGACCATGGGGATATTGTGAATATGGTACGTCTTGATTTCAGCGTTTTTTTTAAACAAAGTTTCCAATGACATCCTTGCTGATAAAACGGTTAAATGTAGGTAGGCTAAAGCTGCAATTAGGTGGATCTACAACTCACTGAGTAACCATGACTGTTAGTTAACAGAATAGCATCCTCCTGGAGGGAGGTCTCAAGTGGAGTGCCACAGGGCTCTGTTGGTACTCTTATGCTGTTGATTTTTTAAAATAAATACCCCGCATGAGGGTATAGAGGGGTTGCGCCTCCCTCTGTCTATGGTATTTAGACATTTTAAAAGCAAAGAAATATGGAACTACAGAATGGAAAATACCTGGCTTGGCACAAATATATGTAAAACAACCCTAGGTGTCTTAGCGAAACGAAAATGAGTGTGAGTCAGCACTGTGATGCACCAGCTAAGAAATCTAGTTCAATCTAGGGCTGCACAGGCAACAGCATAGCATCCAGGTAACTGTGAGGAAGTAATAGTTTCCCTCTATTCTGTATTAGTTCACTTGCCTTTGGAACAATATGTCCAGTTCTGGAGGTAATATTTTACAAAGGACTTTTTAAAGGTAAAGGGTGCATCCAGGAAAAAGCAATCAGAATTTTGAGTGGATTGGAAGCCAAGTCCTACATAGAATGTCAATAGAGCTCAGTATGTTTAGCTTGGAGAAGAGAGGATTAAGTGCAGACATTGACAGTGGCTTTCAAATATCTAAAAGGCTATGAGGAAAAAGATGGAACAGACTTATTCTCTGCTAAACTGAAAGGCCGTATTAGAACCAACCGCAGAAAAGCAGAATTTGGCGAAACACGGGGAGAAATGTCTTAACAGTAAGCTATTCAGCAGTGGAACAGACAGCCCTGGAAAAGAGTGGGCTCTCCTTCACTGGAGATACTTCAGCCAAGACTGGATGACCATCTGCTAGGGATGCTATACCTCTACCCTGCATCACAAAAACCAAAGTAAGCAGCAGGTTGATTTGGTGATTTTTAAGATTCCTTCCAGTTCTGATTTTACAGTGTATACATGCATGCACAACAACAACAATGAAATATGTTTTTAAGGTACCATTGTCACATACGATGAGGTTAATTATTTCCTATAGAAAAAACAATAAATGTGTAGAAAAAATGGCCCTGTGTGAAGCATTAACATGTGTTTTATTGTACTGCTTTTGCAGCAAATTTGATACACTGCAATGCATGCCAAACAAGTTGACTTCCACACACAAAATGTGGTTGTTTCTGGGTGCATCTGCTCTGTAGAAATAATAATGTAGTTTGACACTGCTTCACATGCTTTAGCTCCATCCTACGGAACCCTGGGATATGTAGGTTTACAAGGTATTTAGCCTGTTCTGCCAAAGAGGGCTGGTGCCTCTCAAAACTACAAATCCCAGGATTCTGTAGGATGGAGCCACGGCAGTTAAAAGTGTTGTCAAACTGTACTATTTCACAAAGGTTTATCACACTAGGGGGCAAACAGGATTTAAACATGAATTAAACAGGAAATGTCCTATGTTAAACAAGGCATTTCCTGTTTAATCCCTGTTTAATTCCTGTTTAAATCCTGTTTGTCCCCTAGTGTGATAAATTCTTTAAGGCACCCCCTGTTGGTCTTACAGATTAACAAATTCTGTCCTGAATTCTAAATGTATCTGCATATACAGAAATCAGAAGCAAAGTTTCCCACCCTGACCAGTGGTTTGGACTCGATAGCCCATAAGATCTGCTCCATCATTTCTAATATTCATAGATGACTCCTGTACTTGCAAAGCACATTAATCAAATGTAGATTTTACTCCAGATGAACCAAAGCCAATTTAAAATAACTATATTAGGGGTCAAAATGTTATGACAAATAAAAGGGTGGAAAGCTGGATTTGAATTTTTCTTAAAAAAAAAATCATGTCAAAGGTTGTCACGTGGGATAACATGTTGAAGCCCAGGAGATGATATGGAATTTAAACAGTTCTGCTCAGCCAGTTTAAACAAGCTAAATGATAACTTTAGTAATCAAAGAGTTGATTCCCACAAATCTTTGCAGAAATAAAGGTTTATTAGCTTCCCTTTTGGTCTAATTCTCGTTTGAAATGACAAATCTGTGTCAGGGCTGGACCTCTTCAGCCTGCTCGGTGGAAGGCCACATGAAGAAATGCTCTCTACTTGTCTTGTTTTTTAAAAAGCATCTTTATACATAAAAATTTAACTGTCAAGGAAAATATGAGCATTTAGTTTTGTACACGTGGGTAGCTGTGAGGATTTGTTTTGTTTTTGTACGACAAGTGTTCCACTTTGCAAGCTCTTTTCTGCAGCAGTACACTCCAGAAATGAAAATTCAAAGATATAGCAGTGTTGGTCCGCAGAATCAGTATGCAGAGAAATCTTGTAGCGCTTTTGAGAGTCACTGAAATAAAGACGTTGGCAGCATGAGCTTTCCTAGACGCATCTTGAGGGAGCAGACTTTAGTCTACAAAGCCAATGGTGCCAACTTCTTTCTTTCAGTTAGTCTCAAAGGTGCTACAAGATCTCTCTACACACTGACTCCAGAAATAAGTTTGCCACAAAGGCCCGATGGTTTAATGTCATCAAAATCCTGTACAATTATACCACCTTCCTTTTTATCTGCCGCATCTCATACTTCTAGTTTACGGCCACCGAGCTGCAACGGAACAGAGGAAAGCTTCTCCTCCTCAAAATGCAGAAAGAACCTGGAACATATTGGCTGCCGAAGCAAAAAATGCAAATGTCACCCACACGGTGAAAATGTTGGTAATAACAACTGACAGTTTCATTGCCCTTGAATGGTACCCTAAACACCATCTCACACTTCCTGTTCATATTGGCAGAGAGGGAGAAAAGCAACCAAGGACATCTTAATTTTGCTGGTATGTGGCTGCTCCTGAATTTAATTTCCTCCCTCTCCTGTGTCCTGTTTTATTTAGATTGTAAACCTGAGATCAGAGACGGCTGAATTAACTACAAATTAAATATTCCAGCCACACTGCAAACCAGACTATATTTGCAGTGTGAATGGACTCTATTTGTAGTTTTCTAATTCTCATTTGAAATGACACATCTATTTGTCATTTGTACATTTGGGCTCTATTTGTACTTTTCTTTGGGAGGTTTTTTTTTTTTTGGCCAAGGGTAAGTGCCTCACGTCTTGCTTTGAGATACAGCAACTGCATTAATAAAACAGCGCTTTGACTACTAAACTAAAATGATTTGAATGCAATGCTGAAAACTACAGTACAGCGGTTCTTTTCTGTATCTGATTCAGATTGGGATCGTATTTAAACACTCTCTAGAAAAGCACAATAAGCTGACAAACTTTTTCTACTCAACTTTGTAAAACTGCACTAGAAAGTCTGGAAGCTGCACTAGAAAGGCATTGTTAATCCTACTTTGGACTCTTTGCCAGTATTGAATTTTCCATCCGGAAGCAATCCTCTGAGATTTGGGGATCTGAAGCCAAAATAACTGGAGCAACTGCACCGTCACTGCTCAGGTGAAAGCAAGAGAGCTCCAGCATTCAATACAAAATGAAGTGTTAGGTTGCTGAAGGACCCCTACTGACCTCCCCCAAGTTGCCAGATATATACCGTATATATCTATAGATACACACACACACACACACATATATATACACATATATGTGTATATGTATATATGTGTGTTTGTATAATACACATATACATATCTGTGTGAATGTATGTATAAATGTGTGTAGATATACACGCACACAAATATACACACATATATGTGTATGTGTGTGTATATATATGTGTGCAGATGTATGTGTGTGTATATACATTTATGCACACATGAACATACACACACACATATGTGTATGTATATGTGTTTATATGTATATATATATATATATATATATAAACATATATACATATGTACACACATACATATATGTATTTATGCATGTAGGTGTGTGTATATACAGTATATATATATATATATACACACACACACACACACACATATATATGTATATACAGACACATATACACACATATGTGTATGTATGTTTATATGTGTATATATAAACATATATACACCCATACTGTACATATATATGTGTCTGTGTAGCTGTGTGTGTATACACACACATATATATGTATATAGAGACATATATAGAGACATATATACACATATATGTGTGTATATGTATGTATATGTGCGTGTGTGTATTATAATAAAGAATTTTCTCTCTCGCCTCTTCTCAATACCTTTTTCTATCCTCAGTTTGCCCTCCAAGAGGCACATCTAACCTTGATTATCGTTTTACATAAGGATTTACTTATTTAAAGGAGACTCAGGCCACCTGAAATACAGTCCCCTCACATGTGCCAGAGGCCTCCTCCTGAAGTGTAAGGAAAATCCCACTCTGCACAGGCTCAGAGGCCTTCCTCTGTCCTACAAAAGCAACTCCTGCTGCCTGTAGCACTCCGTCCTACGGAGCTGAGGGCTGATTAAGACCCAGCTCCATCTTATTCCTGTTTCCAATGGCGTAACAATACTGGTTGAGGCTTGAAAATTCTCGTGGCCATGTGTCTTCAAGTCATTTTTGACTGAAGTGAACCTGTCATGGGGTTTTCATGGCAAGATTTGTTCAGAGGAGGTTCGCCACTGCCTTCCCCTGAGGCTGAGAGAGTGTGACTTGACCCTGAGGCAAACCTATCATGGGGTTTTCTTGGCAATTCTGTTCAGAGAGAGGCTTGCCATTGCCTCCTCCTGAGGCTGAGATAGTGTGACTCGACCCTGAGGTGGACTTATCATGGGGTTTTCTTGGCAAGTTTCCTCAGAGAGCCTGGTTATTGCCTTCCCCTGAGGCTGAGACAGTGTGACTTGCGCATGGTGGTTACTTATGGCGACTGTGAAGTGAACCTATCATGTGGGTTTTTTGGGCATATTTCCTCAGAGGGAGTTCACCACTGCTGAGGCCGAGACAGTGTGACTCAACCCTGAGGCAAACTTGTCATAGGTTTTTTTTTGGCAATTTTCCTCAGAGGAGGGGGTTCATCACTGCCTTCCCCTGAGGTTGAGAGAGTGTGACTCACCCATGGAGTTTTCTTGGCAACAAGTTTCCTCAGAGAGAGGCTCACCAATCTCCACTGCCTTCCCCTGAGGCTGAGAGAGTGTGACTCGACCCTGAGGCAAACCTATCATGGATTTTTTTTAGGCATGTTTCCTCAAGGTGCCTTCCCTGAGGCTGAGAGAGTGTGACCTGACCCTGAGGCAAACCTATCATGGGTTGTTTTTAGCCATGTTTCCTCAAGATGCCTCCCCCTGAGGCTGAGAGAGTGTGACTCGACCCTGAGGCAAACCTATCATGGGTTGTTTTTAGGCATGTTTCCTCAAGGTGCCTTCCCTGAGGCTGAGAGAGTGTGACCTGACCCTGAGGCAAACCTATCATGGGTTGTTTTTAGCCATGTTTCCTCAAGATGCCTCCCCCTGAGGCTGAGAGAGTGTGACCTGACCCTGAGGCAAACCTATCATGGGTTTTTTTAGCCATGTTTCCTAAAGGTGCCTTCCCTGAGGCTGAGAGAGTGTGACCTGACCCTGAGGCAAACCTATCATGGGTTGTTTTTTAGCCATGTTTCCTCAAGATGCCTCCCCCTGAGGCTGAGAGAGTGTGACCTGACCCTGAGGCAAACCTATCATGGGTTGTTTTTTAGCCATGTTTCCTCAAGATGCCTCCCCCTGAGGCTGAGAGAGTGTGACCTGACCCTGAGGCAAACCTATCATGGGATATTTTTTAGCCATGTTTCCTCAAGGTGCCTCCCCTGAGGCTGAGAGAGTGTGACTCTTTGTCTTTCCTTACCTCAGGGGCGTCGTCGTCGTGGACCCCTCCTTTTCCTCTCCAGCAGAAGGGAAAGCTGCTCTTAATCTTCTTGGTCTTGGAGGAGGCTGCTGCCATGAAATCCAGGGGGGCTCTGGGCCTCCTCCCTTGGCTTGGAAGGAGCAGGGCCCCCATGAGGGCTCCCAGGAGGAAGGCTGAGGCTGAAGAGACCAAGTACATGGAGGACTGGAGCCACAGCCATGATCCCTCCACCTCCTCCTCATCCTCCTCTTTCTTTGGCCCCAGATTATAGAAGGAGAGGAGAAGAACCACCAGGAGCCCCAGCCCGGCTGCCAACAGCATGGAGGCCCCCTCCTCCTTGTCCTCCTCCTCTTCTTCCTCTTCCTCCTCCTCCTCCTCCTCTTCGAGGCTGCTTTGCGCGCAGGATCCGAACCCAGAACCCAGCTGGTGGTTGTGATTAATGATAATAGGAAGGTGGTGGTGGTTGTTAGAGGACATGCTGCTGCTGCTGTTCCAGGAGGGAGGGAAGGACAGCAGCAGCAGCACATCTCAAGCCACTGGAAGAATAGGAGCCAAGAAGGCCCAGAGGAGGAGGAGGAGGAGGGATCATGCCTGGAAAGAAGAAGAAGCAGAAGAAGAAGCCAGGCTTCTCCTCCTCCTCCTGCCCCAAAGAAGGGAGCCAGGCCCCACTGACTGAGATGGAGGAGGAGGAGAAGGAGGCAGGGCCTGGAGGATGACAGCCATCATGATGACGATGGAGACTAGGACTCCTCCTCCAACCCTGAAAAGGGTTGGTTTGTTGGGGCTGCGTCCACACTTGAAGAGATGACCCGGTTTCGTACCGCTTTAACCCTCTGTCTGGCTCACTGTTGGGGTTTGTTGTGGGGGCCTTAAGGCAATAAGTGCAATGAGAACCTAATGGGGGTCTACCTCATACCCCAACGTCAAGATATACCGCAGACTGGCAAGGAAGCTTGCCAGGCGAGGGTTGCAGAGGACACCGACCCAGGTGGCCACCAAGTTAAAGGTTATGAGGACCTCGTTTTACCGGGCGATGAGTGGCCGGGAGCGTCTGGCGAGTAGCAGGCATGCCCGGGTCAGAGGAGGACCTGGCTGAATGTGAGGACCTTCTCTCTTACATCTCCATTGTTATAGTTATTATTATTATTGCTTTTATTTATATTTAGCGCTGCAAATTTAGACAGCGCTGCACATGCAGTGTTATCATTAGGCAGTTCCCTAGTAAGTTCCTGTTTTCTTTTCCCCACCGTTCGTCACAAAGGGATGTTCGCAGACGCTGATAGTAATAAGGCATTGCCTTAACGGGATAAGCACAGCATATGTTCTTGGATGAAAACCGTAAGGGGATCTATCCCTTAAGAGGACTGTATACTGTAGGGTTGGCTGTCCATTATACTGTAGGGGACCTCTAAGCAAAATTGCTGTCTATGGCATTACTGCTCTTGAGTGTTTAACCTCTCCCCCTCTCCTTTCACTACAGTGTGACGCCACATCCCAGACCTGGAGGAGGAGGACCAAGGTATGTCCATAAGCACCTATGTGCAAAAGCAAAGCATATATTGATAACGATGAGATAGATGTGTGTGCCCTTATGTCCCACTGTCAACACATGTTATGGCAGAGATATGTACGTGTGTGTATATGTATAACATAGAATCATAGACTTGGAAGAGACCCCAAGAAGGGCCATCCAGTCCAACCCCCTGCCATGCAGGAACTCCCAATCAAAGCATCCCCATTGACAGATTGCCATCCAGCCTCTGCTTAAAGACCTCCAAGGAAGGTGACTCCATGATTCTCCGAGGGAGTGTGTTCCACTGTCTAACGGCCCTTACTGTCAGGAAGTTCCTCCTAATGTTGAGGTGGAATCTCTTCCTATAGCTTGCATCCATTGTTCCATGTTCTAGTCTCAGGAGCAGCAGAAAACAAGTTTGCTCCCTCCTCAGTATGACATCCCTTCAAGTATTTAAACAGGGCTATCATAACACCTCTTAACCTTCTCTTCTCCAGGCTAAACATTCCCAGCTCCCCAAGTCGTTCCTCATAGAGCATGGTTTCCAGTCCCTTCACCATTTTAGTTGCTCTCCTTTGGACACGCTCCAGTTTCTCCACGTTTTTTTTTTAATTGTAGTGCCCAGAACTGAACACAGTATTCCAGGTGAGGCCTGACCAAAGCAGAATAGAGTGGCACTATTATTTCTCTTGATCTAGACACTAGACTTCTATTGACGCAGACTAAAATTGCATTGGCCTTTTTAGCTGCTGCATCGCACTGTTGACTCACGTTCAGCTTGTGGTCTACTTGGACTCCTAGATCCCTTTTTACATGTACTTTCATTCAGCCAGGTGTCACCCATCCTCTATCTGTGCATTTCATTTCTCCTCCCTAAGTGCAGAACCTTACATTTCTCTGTGTTGAATTATATTTTATTAGCTTTGGCTCAGTTTTCTAGTCTATTCAGGTCATATATATAACACACATGTTAGTATGTCAGCACACATCACAACATGATTGTTTGTTACTGTTTTATAGGCCTGCCTGCAGAGATGCCGGCTGCAGTGGAGGAACCAGAACTTGAACCCAAGCCTCAACCCGAAGCAGGTATGTTTGAATGGTGGTTCTGTCATGTAAGAGAATATCGATATGTATATCTATCTCACCATCTGTATGGTAATGCAGGAGCATGTATCTATGTATGTATACACACAGCTACACACACATACACGTTTATATCTATATGCATATACATGTGTGTATGTGCAGATATATACATATGTGTGTGTGTGTATATATATATATATGTATGTATATACAGTGGTCCCCCGGGTTACGAAGGTAATCCGTTCCGGATTACCTTTCGTAACCCGGAAATCTTCGTTTCCCGGGGGACCGCTATTTTTGCCGGACCGTGCGGCTGATTTAAAGGGGCCGCACGGTTTTTCTCATTCGTAACCCAGGGTTTCCTTCGCATCCCAGGGGCTTTTTTTCACCCCCGGCGGTTTCGGCTCCCGGGGATTTCGTTCCCTGGGGGCTTCATATCCCGGGGGACCACTGTAATATGAGTGCATATACACATGTGCAGATATATGCATTTACATATGTACTACATATATATAGATATAGGTACACATACATATTTATGTGTGTGTGTGTATGCACATATACATACGTATTTATACATAGATAGATAGATAGATATGTCCATATATATAAGGAAAACATATGTCCCTGCCAGCATGCAGTAATGCATTTCACAGCCCCCCCCCCCTACCTTCCTAAACAGGGCTCTCAGATTGAGATAATCACATGAACACAGGTTTACATCCATTTACTGTTCTCTCTGTTGTAATAGGTGCAGTCGCACAGGAAGAGGCACCTTTGGAGGGCCTGGCAGAACCCCTTCCGGTCCTGGAGGGACCAATAGCTTCTCATCTGGCAAGGACAGAAGCACAGCTCTGGGAAAGTAAGCCCCTTCCCCGATACACACAATTTGATTACTGGGAAGGACGTGGTGGCCGTATTTTTTTAAGAACAATGCACCAACAATTTGCTTTCCCTCCACAGCAGGAAAGGCTAGAGCAGCACCAGGTGCAGATGCAGAAAGGAATGGCAGGAAAGGCTAGAGCGGCACCAGGTGCAGATGCAAGCCACCTTGGAGCAATATGGTGTGTGGATCAACCACTTCCAAGTGTGGCGATCCTCACCACGCGATTGAACTGCACCTGCAGCTTCCCATCCTTTCCCGCCACTTGGAACCCTCCCTCCCTCCCTTCCTCGGTAGCTGTGAACGAAACCGCTACTTGGATTTTTTAAAATTATTATTATTTTTACCAGCTGTATATAGTACATATTGTAGTTGGGCATCCTGATTTGTTGTAGGGATGTATGTGGTCAACTACTTTGAATTATTTTGTTTGTATTTGTGTGTTTGTGTGCATGTATGCGTGTGAGTATGTGCATGTGTGCGCAAATGTGTGTGAGTGCATGAGTGAGTGAATGTCCATGAATGTCTTTTGATTGCCTGTGTGGTGTTGTTGTTTCATCCCAGCCCCCCCCCCCCCCACATTACCTGTGCTGGAACAGGTAATGGGTGTACCTGAGTTTTCACCCATTCCAATTTCACCCTACCCTAGTGAGAGTGCATGTCTTTCCCTGTCAGTGCATGTTCATGTTATGTGTTTCCTCATGTGTGTGTCCGTTAGCCCCCCCCCCCCCATGACCTGTGCTGGAACAGGGAGCGGGTGTATTTAATTTTTCCCATTTCCCAAACCAGTCCCCCACCTTTTGTTTGGTCAGTCCTGTGTATGTCATTATTGTGTGTTTTGATTTTTCAGATATGTAAATCCAATAAATTTATTTGATCCTTGAAAGCTGGTGTCATGTGTTTTTCCATGGGATTATGCATCACCAAATGTAAAAAAGTTTTAAAATGGGGTGTGTCGTTAACTTGATAGATACAGCCTGTATTTCAGCTGAGAAGTTGGTGTGCCATGCAGGAATTCCCCATCAAAGCATGCTGCATGTTGGCCCAGTGCCCTAAGTCGCATGCGCGCTGAGAAGTTGGTGTGCTATGCAGGAATTCCCCATCAAAGCATGCTGCATGTTGGCCCGGTGCCCAAAGCTCCATGCGTGCTGAGATGTTGGTGTGCCATGCAGGAATTCCCCATCAAAGCATCCTCCATTTTGGACCGGTGCCCTAAGCCCCATGTGCGCTGAGAAGTTGGTGTGCCATGAAGAAATTCCCCATCAAAGCATGCTGCATGTTATGGGTCAGAATAGAAGACTCTCAGGACCCCATGCCCCATGATGTGAGTGTCATCTTGAAATCACTAACAGTGCCAATTCTGGGGGGGTCACAGCTTATCTACCCGGACAAGTGGTGCCATGCACCAATTCTATGGAATGAATGGGAACCAGGGCAGATGGGGGGTCTGTTTGGATAACCCTTGGGGACCTCATCACAACTGGGCAAGTGAAAGAGGCATTGCTGTGGCAACTGTTGGAAGCCAGCAATCATGCTAAACATATGAGGGCAAAGCACTAGATGAGCGTAAAAGTGCTTCTTCCTCTGGCCACCTGTTCATGCGTGGCTAAACATTTTTGGGACTACAGGAAGTAAAAAGGAAAAGCCAGTGCCATGAGGGATCATGGGAATTGTAGTAAAGATGGCGAAATTGGGGATCAACAGAAATGCCTATCACACCCCAAAAATGTGAAATGAATACGAAATTGCCAGGGAATAGGAATTGTAAGTCCGCTAGTTCACCGAAGTTGCCTACGTTCTGATTGCGTTCGGACCGCGTTCGCACATCAAGGAAAAGTATGTAATAATCTTTCATGTAATTATGTGAAAACTCCTTTTCATTCGGTGTTCGTTCGCAAAAAACAGGAATTGCATGTGATGAGAAATAACGCAATAGCGCGAAAACTCATGATTGCATTCGCAAAAACTGCAATTACATGTAATATGAAATAACGCAATCGCGCGAAACCCCACGATTGCGTTCGGTTTTCCATTAAAAAATTGGTCGTGTGATAAACTCCAAAGGTACTACAAGACCCCTTTGCATGCATTCTTCTTGAATGTCCTACATTTTGTGGTGCCTTTTCCTCCTTTGCAGCTGTGACATCTGGTCACCTTACAGGTGTGCCTACTATGTGAGGAATTTGAGGACCAGTTTTGCTTCTTGCAGTGAACAGATATTAAATGACAAAAGTTAATACCTTGACACCTATAAAGCTGACGTTTTGTGGGCCTGCTAATAATCCCAGGTGCCCTACTAGAAAACATCGACAGCCGTAATGCTTATGAGAGACCTCAACTGGGCTCTTTTTCAAGTTGTGCCACCGCAGCGATGACGAAAAAGGAAGACTTGACCTCCCTGTCTAATCTGGAGGATTACATACTCTATTTATGGCGTGTCAGCCGCTGCCACTTAGATACCTCTCTCCATCAATTCATTACTGCAGCCATTTGTTTATCTTGTTGATATGAGTTAGTTGAGTTGTGAAGGCTGGTCAGGCAGACTTTTGCAGGCGTCTAGGTGGCAACCATGAAGGGTGATCAGGAGTCCTCCTTTTCCAGGACACATCCTACGTTATTTCCACCTTCTGTCCAGGAGGACTAAAAAGCATGAATGTATATTTCTATGGACTCTTTCACACAGGAGGAATTTCTCCCAACTTCGAATGGAGCCAATGCGAATTCACGTGAATCCCCATGGTGTTCGGAATGACTTCTCATTACCCGAAAATAACCCTCCCTTGCCCGAAATTGTGTGAGAAGTTTTAATTCGCAATAACATGAAACCCATGATTGCATTCGGAGTGACTTCCCTTTTGCCCAAAATTGCGTGAGAAGCTCTAATTCACAATAACGTGAAACCCCATGATTGCATTTGGATTGCCCTTGGATTATACTTCCAATTTCCTATGTCTGAAAGAGTCCTATGAGTGCTTTGAGTTTTTATTTGGCCATGTCCTCCATTTCTCTTGACTGCCCTACATTGTCCTACCCTACAGTGTCAATACATTGCATCCATGAGTTGAGGCCTACTGAGGGTGACCGGATGTCCTGACCGCAAAGGAGGGCAAGGCACCACAAAAATGGCAGGACTTTCCAGGATTAAATGGAGTACATGGCCAAAGAAAACACTCAAAACACTCTTTGAGAAATCTAAATGGATGCTTCTTGGTCATGCTCAAAATGGAGGATGTTTCGGAATCCCTCCTGGACAGATATAATATATATATATATATATATATATATAGTATAATATAATTTAAATACAAATGATATATAAATTCATGCTCCTTATATATAATATATTAGATAATATATTATATAGATTATAAAATATATATATATACATATATATAGTATAATATAATTTAAATACAAATGATATATACATTCATGCTCCTTATATATAATATATTAGATAATATATTATATAGATTATAATATATATATATATATAAATATATAGTATAATATAATTTAAATACAAATGATATATAAATTCATGCTCCTTATATATAATATATTAGAAAATATATTATATAAATTATTATATATATAGAGTATAATATAATTTAAATACAAATGATATATAAATTCATGCTCCTTATATATAATATATTAGATAATATATTATATAGATTATAATATATATATATATATATATACATATATATAGTATAATATAATTTAAATACAAATGATATATAAATTCATGCTCCTTATATATAATATATTAGATAATATATTATATAGAATATATATATATATATATATAGTATAATATAATTTAAATACAAATGATATATAAATTCATGATCCTTATATATAATATATTAGATAATATATTATATAGATTATAATATATATATATACATAGTATAATATAATTTAAATACAAATGATATATAAATTCATGCTCCTTATAATATATATATATATATATATATATATATCATAAATTTATATTATTATACAGGAGTTTTCTTAAGCTTTTCTTTGGGCATGCCCTCCATTTCCCACTGCCTTATATCCTCCTTTGAGGTGAGGAGGATTAACCACTAGGCCTCAGTCAAATCCTCCATTCCTGAGGTAAAAAAAGGGCGCCTCTCAAGATTCAAGACAGCCTCTAATATCTATATATAGATATAGATAGATATCTCTATATAAAGAAGGAAGCTTTCCTCTTCCCCTAATAATCCCTCCTTTTCCTGGTTACGCAAAAACACACACACAAAGCAGGAGGCGGGAGAAAGAGCAGGGAAGAGGCTGAAAGAAGCGGCGCCTCCTGGGCCTGCCTTCCTTCCTTCCTTCCCGCCAACTAGGCCTCACAGAATCCCCGGCCTCGATTAGAGGGCTGTGGCCGAAGAGGCTGCCACCTCTCCCGCCTTTGGAGAAGGTAACAACAAAGTGGGTTTAATGAAGAATGCCAAAGCAAGGGGAGGAGGAAGATGGAGTCCTTGGCTTAAAAGAGTCTTAGGTTGCATCTGCACTGGAGATTTAACCCGGTTTGGAAGCGCTTTAACTCTTTGTCTGACACACTGCTATGGAATTCTGGGAGTTGGAGTTTGTTGTGGGGCCCATCTGGGCCCCACAACAAACTCCAACTCCCAGAATTCCATAGCAGTGTGTCAGACAAAGAGTTAAAGCGCTTCCAAACCGGGTTAAACCTCCAGTGCAGATGCAGTCAAGTTGTTTATATTATACAGTGGGCCTTTGGTATGCACTGGTTTTTGGTTCCAGGACTCCCCAAAGTCCATAGATGCTCAAATCCCATTATACTACAAGGTAAGTAAAATGGTGTCCCTTATAGAAAAATAAAAAGGCTTGCTTTTTGGGATTTATATAGATTTTTAAATAATATTCAAGCCACGGATGCTTGAATCCGTGGATGAAGAATCCATGGATACAGAGAGCTGACTATCTATAATATATGTTATATATTATGTGTATATAATATTTTATATATATATATATATATATATGGATTATAATATGTTATATTAATCCTTTATTTTGCCTCCCTTCCATTTTTCCCCTCATTCGTTTTCTTCCATGCAAATCTAATACCTGGGGTGTAATAATGGTGTGGTGCAATGTTGTGATTTCAGTTCATTCAAAGGTGGATCAAGCCATTGTGGGATTTTGGGTTGCCGCATGGATGTGTCACAGATTTGTGGCATGTTCATGGCTCGCCAGGGGGCAAGCGTGGATGTCGTTGTGTTGCCACGCGTTTGCAAAGACCTTGCTGTTCAGAAGTGCGCACGCGGTTGAGCCTTGGCTTCTGCTGAGTGCTTTGAAATGTTTGCAAAGAGGGAGCTTGAAGCCATTTCTGTGACTTGTTCTTTATGCAACAATTTTTTTAAAAAATATAATATTTATTCAACCAGTCGTCTCACCAATCTTTTACACTTATTATAGTTTTCCAGTGCAACCTTAAAAACATACAGAACAAACAAGAAAAACCAACGTCAAGGTGCAATACAGATCCATAATTGTTACGTTAATCCAAACAGACAGGCCAGAATAAAGCTGCTTTGGGTCGCTTTGGAGGTATGCTGTTTAAATGATGTGCATGTCCTGAGAGTCTGGAAGCTGCACCAAAGCCACGCTCCAGTCCTAAGGACTGAAGCACAGCTTTTGGCGCAGCTTCTGGCCTCTTAAGATGCCTGTGTGTCATTTAAACAGCATACTTCCAAAGTGACCTGAAGCAGCTTTATTTTGGGCTGTCTGTTCAGGCCCATTGTCTCATTTGTCCATTTATGTCTTGTCAAGCTAATTTATATAACATCAAACCTTATACACTGTGTTCATTTAAATGAGAAATGAACCAAAATATTCTGTGTGTTTAACTCACTTCCTTCTTGTTGTTATTACTATCAATACATTTTCAAAGTTTCGTCGTTATGGCAATGTTACTAAAGCCTGTCCACTATACATTCTACTTGTGTGCACCCAGTTTTCGCTCTACCCTTTATTCAGCAAAATTTTGACATGTAGCCACTAGCAACGCTCGGTTCTGTAGTTTTTTTCCTGCATTCTCAGATGGGCCAGGATCCACACTGCACAGTTATGATCCTTTGGGTGCATCTGTGCTATAGAAATAATGCACTTTGACACCACTTTTAACTGCCACGGCTCCATCCTGGGATTTGTACTTTGGTGATGCACCAGCAATCTTTGGCAGAGAAGGGTAAAGACCTCTTACAACTGCAACTCCCAGTATTCCAGAAAATGGAGCTACAGCACTTCAAGTATTCATTGCCTAAGAAAACCCTATGAAATTCATGGAGTCACTGTAAACTGACAGGTTACTTGAAGACACACACACATACACACGACAGTCCTCCCTCCATTTTTGTGGACTTTGAGCCCGCAGTCTTAGTCCTTTGTAGATCGGCACACGGGGAGGGTTAAAATGGCACATGTGTCGGAGCATGCAGCCACTCAATCCAATGGGGCTTGAATATCTGCGGATTTCCATTTTCGCCGGGGGAGGTCCAGAATGGATGCCCTACAAAAATGGCAGGATGACTGTACTTACCCCTCACCCCACTTCACTCAGGTGTACAAACTTGGTTCTATGTCTGTTTCCAGGCCACAAGGAGAAATTGTGTCAGTGACAGCTATTCCTTGGACCACGTGAAGAATGGTGAATCTGAACAAAAGTAGGCTGTTGCTGAGTTACAAAATCAGGCTGCTCCATATTGAGGGCTTTCAGCATAAGGGATAAGGTTTTGTGGCAGTCTCTATTATGATTCTCTTCTTTTGAAAAGCAAACCTCTGCTTTGTTTTAACACAAACCTCAAAAGAACTATAATGCTGAGAGAAAAGTATGGCATCCTCGATCTTTGCCTCGAGTATCTTTTGGGAGGTGGGGCTGTTTTTATGGAAGAAAGATGACCAATGCAGGCACTAGTTTCCAGTATGCCTGCCCTAATCTTGAATGAATTTTTTTTGTTCATTCTCTCTTGATTCCATGGATTGTTTCTGTCTATAAGACGTAACAGAATTTTTCATGCCTTCCATAGTTGTGCAGAACAGAGGAACAAGCTTTCCAATGTGCTTTCTTTATCCATACATACCTCTTGCATCTGTAAAGTATTTCCTATTGTTTCCCTCACTTCTGACAAAAACTCTGTACAGATAGGAACTGTAGGTAATTATCAGAGAATTGGTTTTTTAATCAGATGTGAGGCATTTTAATAGCTTTCTATGTGGAGCTTTTGCATGCAAGTGTCAGCTCAGTACAAAGCATTGCTGCATTTGACAAGCACCTATAAATATTTAGATTGCACAAAAAAGTCAAAGAGTGTTGTTAATACAAATTTTTGTATTTAAACTAGGGGCCACCAAGACATGGCATGTCAAATTATCTTTCCTCCTGTCTTGACTGTGTGAAACATGCAGCATTGTGTTATGAATGTACAGACAGAATCCATTACAGTGCAATAGAGAACACACTTATCAAATTTACGGACAACAGCAAATTACTAACGGCAGCTAATAGCCCAAAGGACAGGACTACAATTTAAAATTATTTTAAGGGATTATAAAGGTGGTCCAAAACTAACAAAATGAATTTTAGCAGAGAGGAATGTAAGGTACAGTGGGCCCTTGGTATCCACCAAGTTTTGGTTCCACACCCCCCCCCCCGGAGATAACAAAAGCTGTGGATGCTCAAGTCCCATTAAATACAGTGGCATAGTAAAATGGTGTGCCTTATATAAAATGGCAAAATCAAGGTTTGCTGTTTGAAATTTATACATTTTTTCAATATTTTCAAACCATGGATGCTTGAATCTGTAGATAAAATATCTGTGTATACGGAGGGCTGAATGTACTACACTTAGGCAGTAAAAATGAAATGCACAGATACAAGATGAGTGACACCTGGCTTGACAAAAGTACAAAAGTAGACCACAAGCTGAACATGAATCAGCAATGTGATGCATCAGTTAAAAAAGCCAATACAATTGTAGGCTTTATTAACAGTGTAATGATTAAAGAGATTATCACACCCAGAAATCCCACCGGGATAGACACGAGTTTGAAAAGTCAAAACTGTGTGTTATCGAATGCAGCTGTGGCCTGCTGAGCACTACCGTTATGCATCCTGGACCCCAGCTGTACTTATCCAGTGGCTTTTCAAAAAAAGGAGTTTGTTGTTTTTGAAAAGCTGCTGGATAAGCACGGTTGGTGTCCAGGCTGCATATGGGTTGTGCTTGCCTGGCCATGGCTGCGTATGATTTTTCAATCCCACATCTATCCCAGAGGATTTCTGGATGTGGTAATCTCCTAGATTGAAGTACCACTCTATTCTGGTCTGGTCAGGCCTCACCTGGAATACTGTGTCCAGTTCTGGGCACCACAGTTCAAGAAGGATGTTGACAAGCTGGATCATATCCAGAGGAAGGTGACCAAAATGGTGAAAGGCTTGGAAACCAGGCCCTATGAGGAGCAACTTAGGTAGCTGGTAATGTTTACCCTGGGGAGGAGACAGTTAAGAGAAGACATGATAACTATGTTTAAATACAGTGGGCTCTTGGCATCTACTGGGATTTGGTTCCAGGATCCATGGATGCAAGGTGTTCTGTTTTGGATTCATAATTAACATTTATTGTTCTTCACTATCATGATGATCAGATATTTCATTATCCATTGATAGTTAATTATGCTTGTATTTGTAAGCATCTAACTAAATTTTGTGCAGTATCTTACTGTTTGTTGGTATTGGTACTTAGTGATATATAGTGCATCCACACTTTGTTTTTTCCTTCCCCCCTTGGTTTGGACTAGTTTCACTGAAAGCCTCCTGTTGTGTTAGGTTCCCTTACATAAAATGGCAAAACCAAGGTTTGCTTTTTGTTATTTATATGTATATCTTAAATATTTTCAGACCATGGATGCTTAAATCCATGGATAACAAATCCATGGATATTGAGGGCTGACGGTATTTGAAGGGATGTCATATTGAGGATGGAGCAATCTTGTTTTCTGCTGTTTGAGAGACTAGAACACATCAGTGGATTCAACTTCAAAAGAAGAGATTCCACCTCAACCTTAGGAAGAACTTACTGAGAGAAAGAGCTGTTTGACAGTGGAAAACATCCCTGAGAGAGTGATGGAGTCTCCTTCTTTGGAAGTTCTTAAACAGAGGCTGGATGCCATCTTTGGGGGTGCTTTGATTGTGTGTCCCTGCATGGCAGAGGTTAGGCTGGATGGCCCTTGTGGCCTCTTCCAACTCTGTATTGGAACAGATCAAGCTTGAGCTCTCCCTAGAAGCCAAGATGACCAAACTGAGGCAGTCGTACTTCAGCCATATCACAAGAAGGCATGACTCACTAGAAAAGACAGCAAAGCTTGGAAAGGCAGAGGATGAGAGAAAAAGAGGTAGATCGCATGCCAGATGGATAGACTCAAATCAAGAAGGCTGTGGCTATAAACATGAAGGAACTAGTCAGAAGAGCTGAGGACAGGAAGTCTTGGAGATGTTGCCATGCGTTGAAGCTGACTCAAAGGGAGTTAACAACAACAGGAAGAACGACTTAATAGCTTGAATTCTGAGAACCAATAAATGAAACTACTTAGAAAATAATGGGTTGGATTTCGAACTAATTGCCTATTACACTCCATTAAGGTATTGCCAATGTACATCAAATACAATTCTATCAAAATTACAATAGATCCAGGGATTCTAAAAAAATCTCATTTAACTAGTGTGGATTTTTCCTGTTTTTAAACAATTGAACAATTAGATGTTGGGAACCTTTCCTAGTACTGTGTACTAAGAATTAAAATACAAATATACAAAACCTTTACACACCTTTGCTGAAATATATATGCAATGTTATTACTAGTTCTCCAGTCTTTTAAAAACGTACTAGCAGATTTGCTTGCAGCATCATTTCAGTTTCATAGCAACTGAGCTTTAGAGGCATGATTTGTTACTGCCTAGCATGCAGTTAAGTAATCAGTATGAGGCATCACTTGCAAACATTATGGCTACCATGTGAACCTGTGGCTTGTGTTAGTACTTCAGGAGGCCTCCCTTGTACAACATGCAAACAAACAGGTCTATCTCAAATATATATTATATTAAACACAAGCTTTTGCAGATGAGAACTGGCTTTCCTTTCTTGTTTCCCTAACCCCTGCGAATCTGGAGGGCTGACTCTGTGTGTGTGAAATCTGGAATATCTGCATATACAAAATGAATGAGATATCTTGAAGATCGGGCCCAAGTCTAAACATGAAAGTAATTTATTTCATATACACTTATACACAGCCTCAAAGTAATTTTATAAAGTGGGAACTTGGTATCTGTGGGGAATCCATTTCAGACCCCCCTGCGGAATCCAAAATCCACAAATGCTCATTTTCCTACCCAGTTTGCAGCTGCCGCCACCCTCCTCCTCCTCCTCCTGATAGCAGTCATCCTCATCCTCCTCCAGCTGCTCCTCCTTGCAATTGCTGCCACCCAAAAAGAGCAACTTCTGCCCACAGGGTTGCACTGCTGTTGGCAGAAGCTTTTCTTCTTGCAGCATAGGAGTAGGAGGAAGGTGGTGGCGGAGATTGCAAAGAGGTGGAGGAAGAGGACAATGACCAGGAGGACTGCTAGGATCAGGACGAGGAGAGGAGACTGGTAGAAGGAAGAGGAAGGCAGTGGTGGCGGCAGCTGCAACAGCAGCAAAATGGAGGCTTGCCATCCGCAGATGCTGGGATTCACGAATGGCAAGTCTGCGGATAAGGAGGGCTGCTGTACACAACATTTTTAGCGCTTGAAATAAAGTTTGTGAACACTGAACTATCAGAAAGCAAAAATGTCACGTTCTCAATCAGCCATGTGGACAATTTTGGATTTTGGAGCATTTCAGAATTCTAAATAAGGAATACTCAACCTGCATAGAATGTGACTGCGTGAACAAATACATTTACTGTGTTATCTTAAGTATATGTACTGCTTATTGTGAATTGTACAGTAGTTCACTTGACATAGAACAGATACATACTAGTAATTGCCTCTAGTACAAGACTGCAGGTTACTTAGTGCAGTTATGAAATTGTATAGAAAGATATTAACAGAATATTTTATCCATTTATTTATTATTATGTTTCATAGCCTGCTTTTCTCTCTTGTATGGGATACAATATGAAATCACTATGGCTGTAACGTGGAATTTTTCAAGTTGGACTGGTTTGCATAGTAGAGAGATCTTGTAGCTCCTTTGAAACTTATTGAAAGAAAGAAGCTGGCAGCCTGGGCTTTCATAGACTTCAGCGTACTTTCTCAGATGCATTTAGTGGTCTACTAAATGTATCTGAGGAAGTAGACTGAAGTGGACCAGTAAATGCATAGACTGAAGTCTATGAAAGCTCATGCTGCCAACCTTTCTTTCACTTAGTCTCAAAGGTGCTACAAGATCTCTCTACATACTGATTCTACAGACTATCACAGCTATATCTTTGGTTTGCATAGATTTAAACATATGTAATAAAGCTATAAAGAAAAGTTTACAGCAACATGTGTGTGCCCCCCATCCTCTTCTGCTATATTAATTTCAGTTTCCCACTTGCAGGAGAAATATTTCATCAACTTTCTTTTCATCATGGACCATCGATATGAAGATGTTTCAGACTGTGAAGTAGATCACTCCTTTTTTGACAGTGACTTTGAGGAGGAGGTGAAGAAAAATGGAGCCACAACAAAAATAGATGGGGAAAACAGTGGAGAAATTCCACAAACAAAAGATACAGTTGAAAGTAATTGTAACTTGAACATTGAAACCAAAGTGGTGGAAGGTGACTGGGCCAAGGAAGAAAGACAAGAGAAAGAGAAAGAGGCAGAACTGCAAAAGGAAGATACCTTGGACAGTACTGCTTATCAACCCGAGGATGCTGCATCTTTCTTAGCTTCTCTGAATTTAGAAAATGCAAGTTCATCTGGTGGAAACTCAGCACACAGTATAATACATGAAAAGAAGATTCCAAATCAGATTCCCCATACAGATAAAAAATGTGAAGAAAATTACTATACAGATGAAGAAGACAGCAGTGATGATAACAGAAACCAGAAAGTTAGACTTAAGTTGCCTAAGCAATCAAGTAGTGCAAAGGTTAGCAAGGATATTGCAACCAATCCATCCTCATCTTCCTCTTCCTCCTCATCTTGTAATTCTGATACAGATTGTTCAGACATAGATTCAGATGGTTGCTTGTCAGACTCTTCATGCTCTTCTTCAAAAAAGAACAGCCTGTCTAACCTAGCACTTCTTTCTCCAAAACAAAAATCTGCCTCAGGAATAAAGTCAGTGGAAGTAAAACCAAGGCCAAGTGACTATGCGGAAGAATCTGAAGACACAGTGACTGATGTTACCCCTCTTTCAACACCAGACATCAGTCCCATCCAGTCTTTTGAAGTTGCAGCATCCAATGATAAGAAGCTGAAAGTTAAAAGGCAAGAGAATGTGAACCAGGAGTTATATGGTAAGTCTGAGGAATCTAATATGGTGCCCAAATTGTAAAAAGTAAAAAACAAACAAACACTGTACTTCTAAGAATAATTATTATTTTTCTTCATTTTCTCTTTTTCATTAGAACCTGAGCTGGATCACAGATGTCAGCAAAAGGTCCTGAATGAAGCTGTGGACTTGAATAATCTTTTGAGAGGTGACTTTTCACTTAGAATCACCTTAAAAGCATGGGGAGGAGTCTTCAGGTTTTAAAAAAATACAATAGCATTCTTGTACAGTGGTGCCCCGCCTTACGAATCCCCCGGGTTACGAAAACCCCGGGATCTGAAGGCGGCGGGACCGGCATCGTATCCCCTGGGATACAAAATATCCCCCCGGGATACGAAATAAAAAAAGCCGCGCGGCCCCTTTAAATGGCCGCGCGGTCCGTTTAAAATAGCGGTCCCCCGGGAAACGAAAGCTTCCGGGTTACGAAAGGTAATCCGGAACGGATTACCTTCGTAACCCGGGGGACCACTGTACAATGTAACTGTTTAACTGTACCTGAGACAGGATGATGAATTAAAACAGAGGCCTTCCAATTATTTTGTGGAAAGAAATAATCTACAAAACTTGTTTAATTTACTTAAAAGTGTTTGGTTAACACATCAGACTTAAACATGTGATGCATGATTATTAATCCTCCTATGATATTTAAATGTTTAGCCATCATTTTCATGGCTTACCAAGGCATGTGTTCATGGCTATACTATATACGTGAAAGTAAACCAGAATTTCACGAGAATACAATTAAAAGTGTATTATATATATTTATTCAAAGTAGCAAGTGGAGTTCAGACTAACAGCAATTTTTATCAAGACTTTTATTTGAACTCTGGGAGAAGTGGCATTTACCATTCAAAAGAATGACAACTGTGATCCAAAACTGACCTGGTTCTGTACTAGGAAATCCTGGAAATTGTAGTTTGCTGTGGCACGAGAGCTTTCATAACAGAAAAGGCTAAATATCTCACCTACAGTTCCCAGAATTCCCTAGCATCAAGCCAGGGCAGTTAAAGTGGTCTCAAACTGGATTACTTCAGTGTGTTTTGGACTAGAGATACTGTCTGGTGAACTAATCTGTAATTTCTGACAAGTAAATTTCTTAAATTCATACAGGTTGAGTATCCCTTATATAAAATGCTTGGGACCATATCTCATATTTTTGTTTTGTTTTTGTTTTGCTTGTTGTTGTTGTTTTATTTTGGGATACCTGTATTTGCATATACATAATATACAGTACACAACACATGTAACATAATATGTTCTGTATTTGCGAGGCTAGAGAAAGATTGGAGGTTGGAGAGAGTTGCTTTTGGAGACAGATGCAAGAGCTATGTGGATCTGTGAAATGGCAGGAATCCAAGCATTGTGCTTAGTTCGAATCACACTTCCTACCATTTTATAGATCCTCGTGTCTCTCTCTAGTCTCTTGTCTTGTTAGTTTGCTTCTTGTGTTGAATATGAGATGTGACGCTGGAGAATGACTGAGGTTCTAAGAAACAAATGAGCAGGAATGCCACAGCTACCACTTCAAAGACAAAAGTGAGTGGCTGATGGCAAAAAGTTTCAGGTTTTGGAGGTTTTCAGATTTCCAGATTAGGGGTGGTCAACCTATATTAATTTCTTTGGAGATTCTCACATTGCTGTTTTGCCATTGGAGGGATTCTCAGCTTAGTGTTTTCCTTCATTGTTTCAATAACTTAGGATCAGTTAAACCATAGCTGTCATACATGCACATCATGTATCTACATAGAATTTCATCTTTCCATTTAAGTCCTCGAGAAGTTGAAATGGACTTCTGATTTGCTTGAGAGCACTTCTGTCCCCATGTGTATTTGGTTTGTATGTCTAGTAAAGCGATTTGCACTCTGGGTGCAAAAAAAAAAAAAAGTGGATTCTGTGTACAGATAAGCCTGCACATCCTTGTGGGAAAAAAGATAGTAGGTTAGTAGTGTAGAGCACATGTTTTGCCATGCATGAGGTTCCAGGTTCAATCCATGACAAGTAAATAGCCTGAGTAGAAGTGAGGAGAAGGACCTTTGCTTGTGACCTTTGATTTCTCCTTCCATTCTGGTACTAGATAGGATCTGATCTGATGTAGGACAGCTTCTGCATTACTGCTGAATTCAGTCCCGCCTTTAAGATCAAAGTAATTCAGTATGCAGCGCCTGCATTCAAACTTCATTTTTTTCTGGTAGGAAATCACATTACTGAAAATAATATTCAGCACTTTTTAAAATCAATAACCTTGTGCCTGATGTCATTATTTTCTTTTAAAAGTAATTGTGAGGAGAATAGATACTTGGTTTAGTATGAATTACGTTTCTCTATTGAAGATCCTCCCCCCCTCAGTTATTGGTAAGTCCAATTTATTCTACCATTACAAGTGAAACCAAAAATGGCTTGGCCATCAGAAGAGGAAAGCAGTAGAGATATTTTTAATGCGGTAAATACTCTGGCTGGCATCCTCTTCATTAATTACAATGTAGTAAGCAAAGGGACCTTGTAACACCTTTGAGACAAAAGAAGTTATGGCATAAGGTTTCATAGACTAGGAAGTAGACCTTGTGTATGAAAATTAATGTTAAAGGTTCTTTCACTCAGTCTCAAAGTTACTACAAGATCCCTTTGCATAGTGATGTTCCAGACTAACACAACTATGCCTCTGAATTCTATAGTTTAGTAAGTTTATATTATACTACATTTCAGTTTTATGGTAATTGTGCATGCAACAACAATAAAAAAATCCTCCCAAACCTACCTTTTCAGCAGCACAGTCTCCCCCCTCCAACAAAGCCATGTCCATGTTGCCAAGCAGCAAAGGGATGAACAAAAACACATCCAGCTCTCTTTCTACATCTGGACACACTGAATCAGGTGTCTTTAGAAACCTCTGCTCTGCAGAAAAGGTAAATTTCAGTGGTAGCACTATAGAACATAGATATCTCTCAAAGCAGAATCTAAGCCACCATTTTCTTCTATTCAGGTTTAATTCAAGATATGATTTTTCTGATCATATGACTAATTTGTAAAAAAAATGTAATAAAGATATAGCAAAGCACCTTCTTTTAAATACTGGCCTACCCCTATTAACAAGATAAAGAAGTTAAAAAAAAAACCAAGGGGCCTGAATAGACAGGCCAAAATTAAGCTGCTTCAGGTCACTTTGGAGGTACAGTATGCTGTTTAAATGATACATGCATCTTAAAAGAGGTCAGAAGCTGCACTCCAGTCCTAAGGACTGGAGCACAGCTTTGGCTTGGTTCTGGCCTCTTAAGATGCAAGTATCATTTAAACAATATACCTCCAAAGTGACCCGAAGCAGCTTTATTTTGGTCGGTCTGCTTGGGCCCAAAGTCTTTTTATGTCTCCCCCCACCCCCCCCCACCCCCGGCCCTTCTAACGAACTGGGAGAGATTTTTGTAAGCAGCATCAACACTGAGAGGATGAAGAAGGGCTGGACAAACAGACTTCCATTGTCACATTGCAGCAGTGTGTCTGATGCAATAAAGCATTAGCTGAGAAAGAATGGGATTCTACTCCAGTCCTACTGGAGCTGTGTGCAGCTATCTAAAACAACAAGGTAAAAAGCATCTGCCTCCAAAATTCCTTACTGAGTGTGTTTGAAAGCAAAACAGATACTCTCCAGCATGTTAAAAAAAACGTAGACCTGTATTCTTTCAGTGTTACTCTGCCTCTGGTACCAAAGTTTTTTTTTTAAAGAAGTAACACTCAGGAACTCCTTTGTAAACTGAGGTATACTAATATCTATATTCAGAGGATATTTGTGATGTTTAGATCTGTTTTGAGGGTAGGTCTTGAGACTTAACTTTTTCCCTGTATAGACATACCGGTAAATTTCAAATTTGTTCCTGTTCATCAATTTGGGAGCTGTATGTAGTTACTCTATGAAGGCTATTTCTACTATTTGAACTTTAGATAACATAACAAAAATTAAAAATGTTATTCAGATATTTTAGAGGAATTGAGCCATTTACATGTCTCTGAGCATAAAGGAATTAGAATAGGCACACAGGAAAATGTATATACTAATGTATAGGTCTAGAAATTTAGGTCAAAAAATTGAGCCAAAAAACCTGAGTAGACTTATCTACTGGTCAATGTAAGTACTGTATCTTAACTCTTATTTAAAAGAAGGAACCATCCCCTGGTGAAAAGCAAGAGTATAATCTGTCCTGGAAGCACTGACCCCCTTTACTCTCTCATCTATCCAGTCTTAAGAATAAGCATAAAGAGTTATGTCTGTTGGACTTTTGGAAGTTATTTGACATTGTTTTGCTTTGCTTCATCCTTTAGATCCTTTCCTATATGCCCCTAAATTTTACCCTCGACTTATCCACAGGTCATAGCAAAATCCATAATTTTGGCCCCAAAACTTGCCCTCGACTTATACATGAGGTCGACTTATAGTTGACTATATACGGTAATTGTCTGTTGAACCATAGATCTTTAGGTTAGCATTGGTTCTACATACAGTTGAGGCAGCTTTACTTTTCAGTAACATGTTGCCATCATCTGATAACTTTTATTGACTCTGTTACACTTTACTTTAGACTTTATCCCACACGAGTTGCCCTGTGACAATCTATTATGATGTAGTGCTGATGACACATTAGCATATTCTGTATTATGACATGCTGGCAGCAATCTTTCCAATGCCAGAAGTGTTTCAAAGAGTTAAACAGCTAGAAAGGGGGTTTCTCCATAAAGTGTGATACAGGCCAGTGTGATGAAGCATCTCAGTTTTCAAGAATTTGCTGAAAAAAAATAGGTAAGAATAAGTGAGCTAAAGAGAATCATTATAATAAAGAGAGGGAGAAATTAAAAGAAGAGTTCTAAAGCAAAGCACAGAAAGAATGGGCTTTTTAAAACTGAATAATCTATCAGATGTCTTTTGGTATATATAATTAAATAAATCTACTTCTAGGTGCTGACATAGCATAGTTTAACAGAAGAAATAGTTATATGTATGTACATCTGTATATATTTATATTCTACTTTTTAGCTAATGTTGGCATAGTATTTTACACTCCACTAAAATAATAGATATGTGAGGGATGCCTGAAGTTTACATATGAAAGTCTCTTTCAGTTCCTAGCCGCTGTTGTCATAGTCCTAGTTCCAGGCTATTCCGTTCAAAAGGAGAATGCTACAAATGTACGTGGGGATGGCTCACGGTAAATGTCACACACACATAAACAGCACAGTAGCTATTTTTCTTGAGGAAGATAGCTACGACCGATAGCATCAACTGGCATTTTTATACGCAGCACAACTTTCCAAAGTGAACTCAGCTTTTAGCCTTATTTTAAAAAGTCCTAGTTACAGTTCCTCTGTCACAAGGAGTAATTTACATACAAAACTTATTTTATAGTTAAATCCCTTTTTTAAGTTTAACAATGTCATTGTATAGTTTGGCATTATGTGTAACCCTAAATCCTTTTTGTAAATCTAAAAAAAAGAGTAATAAATTATTGGTGTTTGTTTACAAAGACATTTTTCCATACTCTAAGCCAAGGAGTCTTTAGGACATTATTCATATTTTGTCTGCTTAATTTCAAATTTATATACACAAATCCCAAATTTTCCCTGCCAGTGAAGGCTGTAAAAATAACTAACTTGTGAGATACTTTTGCAGATTCCATAAACCCATTTAAAAATAGTGGGCTGATTTCCCAAAACTACAACTTGTGGTTTCAGGCTGTTCTTTAAACCTCTTCCACCACTGTGTCCTTCAGCCCCCAATCATATTTTATCTATAGCCATTTTGACCAGTATTGTGAAAGAACATAGCTGGTATGTGACTCTTTTGATGCAGGCTTTTTGGATTGTGCTGCCTCTGTGTGATGTCACACATGTAGTCTTGAATGTGCCTATGGAGTCTTACAATACACGTGTCTTACAGTGGTTTCATCCATGCAGCCTTATTTAGGGATACAATCCTTTTCCGATGAAGGCTTTGGCCCCAAGCCACAAGTTTCTATGGGGAAGTTGTCTTAATGGTACTGTAGCTAACAATATTTCTTGTTCACTTTCAGCCAGTCCTTTAAAGTTAGTCAGTTTTGCTCAACTGCTGTTCAGTTTAGTGTGAATGATCACATAGATCAGTGGTCCCCAAACTTTTTCAGGCCACCACTTCCATTCCTCTTGAGCAACAACCCTAATGCTCTCCAATGTCAATTTGTTGTTATTAGATCTATTGTTCTACTATGGATTTCAAACAGCCAACCATTCTCGCTACTCTCTTTGCACACAGTCACCTTGGGAGCAGCAACCAAACAGATGGCTGAGCAGTGATCCAGAAGCCTCTCAACTGTGCCAATCTTGCAGTAAAGGCCAGCACAAGCGAGAGGCTTCTCAGTTGCTGTTCAACTTGCTGTTTGTTATTGCTCACTTTGCACCCAGTCACCCTCAGAGCAGCAACCAAGCAGCTGGCTGAGCAGTGACTGAGAAGCCTCTCACCCATTCTGACCTTATGGCAAAGGCCAGAAGCTTCTTGGCTACTGCTCAGCAAGCTACTTGGTTGCTGCTTCCAGGATGACCAGGTGCAAAGGGAGAAGGACTCTCAGTTCTTTTTCAACAGGGTGGAGAGGGGTGCACTCAGTATGTTTATAGTTGGTTTACAAAGGCCACATGCTCTGGACTGGAGATTGGTGTGGACAGGGAAAGAGAGATATTTTAACTACGGGAGTTCCTCCAAGGTGAAGGACTCTTTTGAAGAATCGACCCCAGATACTCCTCCCTCTCCTTCACCAGAGACATGTTTTCTCAACAGACAAACATTGTTTCTCATGCTGCTACTTCTCTCAGCTTGTCTGATAAAAGAAAGGAGGAGCAAGTCTCAGCAAAGCTGACATAGCTTAAGCAAAGTTTCAGATTTGAAATCTCCTTTTTGCAGCCTCTTCTTCTCCACTGCCACATCTTCTAATTCCTTCTTCAAGTAAGTCAGTCTGTCCCAAAATGGTGCCACTCTTAAACCACAGAAATGATGCCCTATGCCCAAGCCTTGTGAGAATTTCCCAACTGCTGGCACCATCAGTAGTGAAAGATGCAGCTAATAGAATGAGTTCACATGACCCAGTGAAGAGCAGGAGACACCATCACATGAAGTGAGGCTTTACCGTGGCTTTAAGGGACTCTGAAAGGAAGTTTTATGGAATCCTGATCCTTACGATGGTCCTTAAGGTGTTGGTTTCCCTTGTCTTTCTTGTGCACCAATACTTTAACTGAAGGCCTCTTGCTGCCCCCCTTTTCACTCCCTGCCCTCCTGCACTGCCCTTTCCCCCTACTGCCCCCCTGGATTGTTCCACCATCCCCAGGGGGTGGGACATACTACCCACTTTGGGAATCACTGGCATAGATTCTAATTTGACTAAGAGGTCCTAGAGCAGTGGTTCTCAATCTGGGTCGCAACCCCTTTGGGGGGTCGAATGACCCTTTCACAGAGGTCACCTAAGACCATTGGAAAACACAGTGGTCTTAGGAACTGAGACACATTGTTGGGGGTCACCACAACATGAGGAACTGTATTAAAGGATTGCGGCATTAGGAAGGTTGAGAATCACTGTCCTAGAGTAAGGTGAGGGTATTTTGGACAGCAGCTCCCAGCATTCCTTGCCTACTGGGTCTCCTGGTAGTTGCAGTTCAACAACATCTAGAAGGATGCATAATTCCCATTTTTGCCATAGATGGTTAACTTCTACCAATGGTGAAAAGAAAAGATCATTTCTGCTCTTAATTTGGGGTCAGATTCAAGCAAATAGCCTTCTAGTGAATCTATATAACAAAACCAGATTGGTTGTAAGATTCTTGAGAACATTTTATGCGTATGAGAATATTAAACTATAGCAGTCCTGTGGTGAAGACAAGAAGTTATAACTTGCTTGCCACCTTTACCTGGGCCTCTTTTGTCAAGAATGTTGCTTATGAAAAAAAATAAGTCAGGCACTTATACTATGCAGCTTTTCATCATCTTTGGTGAGCTAGTGAATTTAAAGTGTTGGACAGTTTCACTGCATGTTACAATGAATTGTTTTAATATTGACCATTAGGGTTTTAGCTTTAATTACATTACCTGAGGTGACTTTTGTGTTTCAGTACTAAACAATACATTTTAACTGTACTCCATAGGGACTGTGTGATAGAGCAAGACTGGGGTGGTTTATTCATTGCAGAAAACCAAAGCACTCTAATATAGAAGAGATTCTTTATATAGAGGCTACAAGCGATAAAGGGTTGAGATGTGTAAGTGACTTTGCAGTACTTAGTATTGTGTAGTTGTTCCTCTGCATGCTAGTATGTAAAACATAGGAACAGAATACTGAAAACATAGAAGTATAAGTATTATTGGACAGAGAATCATATAAGAACCAAAACATTTTGTGGTCTTCTATTTTTTTGAACAATGGTCTCTTTTTTGTTGGCCAAGCCAAATTTCCCCCCACTTCTGGCACACTACTGCTTCCAAATGCATCCTTTATACAGCAAGCTGAATGAAACACAGAGTTGAACAACATTGTTCGCCATTTATTTATTTATTTTCATAGACCAAAATGAATACCACTGCTTGAAGGTGCCCTGTTTGCAGGTTCAGGCAGTGGAACCCAAGCAAGTCAGTTCCCTACTAGACAAGCCCACAGGAGTATTTATCTTTTACTATTCTGAAGCAGGAAAAGCCAATGAATTGGGGACAGGGGAATATAAATTTTGGGCTGCATGGCCAAAGCGCACAGCTCACAAATACCCCCAAGCTTTGTTCACAACTGAAGTGAGTAGAGATGGTAGGGATCACTGAACATAAGTTCTTATTCCTACCCACATCTGTCTCTTTAGATTTGGGATTAAGTCTGGTTACTCATGGTATTTAACAGAGCAATTCCATATCATGGTGAATATGTGGAACTGAAAGGTTGAAACTTGCTTTTGATAGGCAGCCTCCGGTGTTGCAGGGCAAAGAAACCATTTGAATGAAGGAGACTGCTGAAGCAATTCATAATGGAGAGTAGCAGTTTCCTGTTTTTAAAAATAAAAATTGGGATGGAGGGGAAGAATCCTGAACAAATTAGTGCCTTTCAGATAGTGTAAAGTAGCTATTTGGATTCCAGCCATTTCTCATAAAGTATAGCATCTTGAAGTAAAAGATTCATTTCTTTGGGCTAGAGTGCCATTTTTGGAAGAATTATACAGCATATGACATATTGAGATCTGTTTATATTTGACCACATAGCACACAAGGTTTAACAGAGGTCAGGGACATTCACTTTGTACAGAATCAGGACATTTAGAGAAGAAGTAGACAGAAGAGGTAGTAGGAGAAAGAGTGGAGCTAAAACATGCTCAGTTTCCAAATCATATTCATCTGCTCCATCCTTACTTTCTGTTTGGAAGAGTAAACATGCAGGACTTCTATGACGATCTATTTGTTCTGTGCTTGCCATCTTTCAGCTCAGAATGCTATGGTGTATGGTGCATTCTCCCTCCCTCCCTCCAAACTCTGGGGTCAGAAGAAGTAACCATGAGGGGGACACAAGAAGTTATTACTTCCACTTTAGTAACTCCATGTTGTTATTATGTCCAAGTCCTAAATTGTGGTTAGTGTTCGTTCTGGTTAGTTGAAATAAGTCAGCTTCATTTGTTTCTTTCAGCAACAATTAAGACAATTGTTCAAATGTAGATATAAAAAGTGTCAGTTAATCTAAACTAGAAGTGAAAGCCATGTTCTCCTGGCCATTCAGAGAAGGAATGAAGAGTACAAAAGCCCAGCACTCACTTCATCCTAAAAATGCTGACCCAGCATCACAGAAATGTGCAATAGTACTTCATATAGGCATCTGTAACAATCCAGCTTTTCATCATAATGGTGTCAGCATACCATTACTGAACATCATTTCGAAGTGATAGGATGGAAGACAAGTACTAGTGACCATACTGGAAGAATTTCTACTATCTTCACCCAGGTGACTGAAAACTTGATACAGGTGTCCTGAATCTTGAAATATTATTTGCTGTTTTTCAACTTTTGTATTCTTTCTCAACATTAACATTTTTCCATTCCTTGTGATAAAAACCTACAGTAGTAAAGAAAAAGGATAAAACAAAAGATTATTGCAGTTATAACAAATTTACATAAAGACTGAAGCATGCTTTATTATATATTAATTCTCCATTGAATGTGCTACTATTGGCATGAAGAGCCAAGTTGTGAATACTATCGAGTTGAATACAGAACTACAAGCAGAAGGAAAATAGCCCCTAGTACAATTCTTCAAATGCATAAAGAGTTCATACATTGCTATAATAGCTAGGTTAAACAGTCATACTTGTGGTTCTGCTAGTGCAAAAAGTTGTACAGGCACAGCATCACCTCTGGATTTCATTTCGTTTGTGTCACATAACATTCAGGTGCAAGGCATAATTTAGCATGTCTGTTAGCAGAAGGGCACTCTTGGATACAATCTGTTGTATTTAACTGAAATATAGGGAAACTGTGCTTATGTCATTATTTTATAGTGAAATTATTAGGTGTCATAGAGCCAACATTAAGAATTATTTGGTGATATTCATGAATGACATGGGCCCAATGTGCCTGGGTGCCTTTTCTTTTGAAAAAGGTCATCTGTACAGAAACTTTAGTTTTTTAATACCATCTGAAATAAATAGGTCATTTGTAAAATACTATTTTCTTGTGATACTTTAAAAGATAGTTAAGATCAGTACTGCTTAGGTGCCAAACCTAAATACTCCATTGTCATTTTTATTGTGTTTTGCTTTACTATAACTGTTCAGTGAACCAGTTTGCCATTTTAAATTACATGTTTCTGTTATGCAGTTACTGCATGCTTTTATAGACTATGCTTGATTTTTTTGTTCTGGAGTAAGAGGAAGAATGTGAGCCAGTTGTGATTTTTTCTTGTTGGTCAACTCCACTGTATTTTTAGGGGTCTTGCTTTTCTCTTTGGCTATTGAGTAACTGTAGATTCAACTAGAAGCTATTCTGTTTTAGGAGAATACTGAAGAATGTTTTAATAACCCATGCTTGTATGTTATAAGCCCATTTTTTTGTAGCAAATCTTGCATTGCATCATTAATCCATACCTTTTGTTACTTGTTATCACTCATCAATTAGTGTTATTCACTTTATTGTGTTGAAATGTTTGATTATATTTTCAGATTTGAGGAATGCTTGAATTAATGCAAAAGCATTTGAGTTTTGCGTTGGTATGAAATGGTAGTACTAAATAATGAGAGAACTTTTTACTGATTTTCAAAAACTTTGTATCAAGATTGGCTGTTTTCCTGGAAATAAATAATCCCAGTTTTTGCTTCTAATACAGGCTAGTATTATATTAGTAGTATTTTATGCAAAAGGCACTCGTCCTCTATTGTCATTGGCTTGTGATGGAAACATCCCTATTGTGGGATAATTGGTTGCTTTCTTTTCCTCAGTATATGAATCTCATAACACTTCAAAACACATAACAACAACAAATTCTTTAACACACCATATGTTCCCATAACATTTCTGCTTATAACTGTTTTCTAAAGGGGTTATGCTACCTTCCCTTTAACCCTTAAAGCTCTTTAAAAGACTGCAAGTTTTCTGACATCACAGTAGATCTTTTTTACTCTTACACTTCAGTTAATGAGCCCAAGTGTAATGTGGTCTTCCAGAGGAAATGGGCTTCCTTGGAACAATACATCTCTAGGGAAGCAAAGTATAAATACTAACACCTTTTGAATTAAACTGTATGTTAAACACCAGTTGAGCTGTCTTAAATCCAATCAGCAAAATGTAATAACATTCCCTGATGACATTTATAGAATCATGAATTAGAAATATGATCTGAGTCTTTTATAGCCTGTACAGACTTCTTGTTGGGATGTGTCATACTTCCCACAGTCAGGAAAAAGAAATGCTAAGATTCTCAGAATGAAAAATGTATGGCCCATGTCAAGAAATTTTCATTGAAGTATACAGCACACCTCTTTTGGCTAGATTCAGACCCTTTTGCCATTCCATTTTGTACAGTTTAACCACAGTTCCATGACTGATTCATTGAGGCCCACCATACATAAAGGGTAGAATGGACTCTCCAGTGCTGAAAACTCTAGAATTTTGGATACTTAAGTGAACTTTTTAATGTCCATGACCTTTTCAGCATTCTGCATGTTAGCAATTATGAGAAATGTAAATTGATCGGCTTTTCTATGTTGATAGAAAGTCTGCATTAAATTTGCAAGTGAAAGGCATCCCAGCTGTATGTACATGTTCAAAATTAGCCATAATACAGTGTGTCTGTGTCATACATGGGTGCGCCATATGTGGCTTTCAGCATACGCTGAAAGCCACATGCCAGAAAAGCAGTGACACGTGTGCTGTGCCGTGAGCACAAGTTTCATTGTTTTAGTGGGGCTCCACCATATGTGGTATTTCCCTTATGTGGAGGAGTCCAGAACGGATCCCCCATGTAAGGGAAGAGCGCACTGTACCTATTCACATTACAAATGCTCACATTATCCAGCCCTAGATCAAGTTTAAGAAAGAAAATGTACAGTATTTTTCTTTTCTTTGTTGTGTGTGCACAAGGGTTTAATGTTGAATAATGCATCATTTTGAATAGTTTAATATTTTGAAATACTCCCCCTAAAAACTTAAATGTACCCTGTATGTTTCTTTTGGAAGCAAAAGCAACTCTGTATGCTTAGGACTATTTGCAGTACAATCATACGTGCAGTTATTTTGATGTTACTACTTTTGATGTTACTACTATTTTTAGTTACTACTAAATATACTGGGATTTATTTGCAAGTGAGCATGTGCAAGATTGCATTGTAAATATCTTACAGTTCCATGGCTTCAGTAATAATATTTGTTCTAAGTTTCTGTTATGTGTGGTCAGTTCAGAGTTGTGTTCAAACCCATCTGAAATAGTTAAGTTAAAATTTCTGAAAGTGAGCTCATTTCATTTTAAATGTTAACTTGTTTGTTTTCAAGCTTTTCTGCAGTTGGAGAAAAAGGAACAAGAGAAGATGGTTTTGGATCAGTCTTCTCTAGGGTCAAGGAAAAACTACTCTTTTACAAAAGAAGAAATTCGACAAATTGATCGTGAAAACCAAAGGCTCTTAAAAGAACTGACGAAACATGCTACAAAACCCAGAAGCAAAAGTGCATCTGTGAAGAAACCTTCAGGCCCAACACCTAAGATGTACCACAGTGCCATCAACAGGCAGAGGGAACAGCAAAGGATTGACAGAGAGAATTTGGTTAGTTGAAATTCTTGCTATAACAGACCTTCTTTTAGGCAGAAAATACAGCCTTGAGTCATGGGCAGAGTAGTACTATATAATAAGTATGCAGGTGAGGGGAGAGGTCCCTGCAATGGGTCCCTTAATAAATGCATGGAGGCTGCAGCGGAGAAGCACACAACTAGAAAATAAAGAAATGGTAGGAAATAACAGGCATATGCACACCTGTACACACACATTCGTGTACACCTACTATAGTTTTCCACTTGGAGTGTGTGTCTAGTGCTACCTACAAAGAGAGAGAGAGACCTTAAAAGATAAAGTCACACCAGGGGCTATCAGCTCATTCCTAACAGGCTTGTTGGGCCTTTTGGCACTAAAGTATAGATTTAATAGATTCAATATCCACATTTGAAACCCCTTCGCCTCTTGTACATTTGTCTCTTATGGAGTCCATAAGGGTACAGGAACCTGCCTAAAGCAAGGAGGTTATTAGCCTTATGGAGGTTTCAGCTGCTGGTCATGAGGTGGGTCTCCTTCTTGACCTTGGACCAGAGTGTGTGGTGCATCTTGTACCTGTGGAAGATCAGCCTGTAGAGAGCAGGGAGGAGCAGGGATGGAGCAACAAGTAGGAGTCAGCAGCTGGAGCAGCAGGCCCATAAATCTGGATACATAGGTATTTATTGAGAGAGAGAGAAAAGGGAATGGTGCTCCCTGAGTGCTTGGATATTGCTCATTCAACAGCAATTTCCTTCTTCTCCCTCTCCCCCCCCCCCCCCCCCCCCGCTCTTTTCTCCACACCTGTACAGTATAATTGAGAGGAAAGCCTGGCTGTGGTGGAACTCTTGGTCTGCTTCATGCATTTGTATTCTGATTCTCGAAGGGGAAAAAAGTTATGAGTGTTTGGCCAGCAGTGGCTACAATAGCAACAGAGTTTCTGGCTGTTGCCAGCAGAGCTTATCTAAATGTAGGGATAGGTACTTTATATGTATGGGAGCACTACTTCTCCCTGAGGGAGAGGGAAGGAATAGAGGGCAGAGAGCAAAGTGAGGGCCATGGGCTACTTCTGACTCCCACAGACCATTCTGCCATCACAGACCCCACCATCAATCCTTCCATAAAATGACTGTTGTTTTTATATAACAGCCCCCTCTGCCTAAAATGTGTTTTCCTACTCCTGAAGGGGTGCAGGATTTGTGATTTTTTACTTAAAACAAGTTCAGGATGGAACCATGTGGCTAGAAGAATTAAGTACAGCCAGCCATTTGTATCCAGAGGTTCCATATACCACCACCCCCTGCGGATGCGAAAAACCACAGGACTTCAATTCCTGTCAGTGCAGCCGCATACATGCCATTGGGATGAATGGGGTGGGGCCATCTGATCTGCAGATCTGCTCAGATCTGCAGATGGCAAGCCCACGGGTACAAGTTGGGATTGGCCGACTGTATTATATGTCTGGAATTCTGAGGTCAGGGACCTGTTATGGTCTAGGTTGAGAAGTACTAGCAAGCTGGTCAGATTTCTAGAAATAATCTGGGTACAGGCTGTTATTTGCAAATTGTCATTCTCCCTTGTGATCTGAAACAGAAGGGTGGGGAGATAAAACTTTTAGCAGCATCCATGTTCTAATTTACACGCATTAGCCTTTATGCTATTTGTGCTGTGCTATAATTGGTTAGTGAATTATACAGGTTCCATGGGTAAAACTTTGTTGGCACAGAAGTATCTAATCTTAAATTCCCCTCTTCTGTTAAAGCCAGATGTATGGAATTTTTGTGTGTGCAAAAATTGGGGGTTGGGATAAAATTGTGCTGTTCATGGAGTGGTGGGTATGGTCTGATCAACAGTGGATCCTACTTAAAATGGCAGTACAGGTTGAGTCTCCCTTATTTGAAATGCTTGGGAGTAAGAACTCTGTAGTGGGGCTTCCACCAAATCCTCAAGCACAAGGGTACATGACCTGCAGCCCACACCCCAAAGTCTGCGAGTGCACAAATATCTTGCCACTGCTTTGTAGCCAGTTTCATATACATTAATTGAAGTCAGTGGGTAGACTTCAAGTGTAAGCTTTCTCTGTAAGACACTCTGGGGTGATGGGTGTTGTTAAATTCTAATTTTTGTTGCAGCTGGACTAAATTAAACTGGCAACATTAATACAACACTCTTAAATTGTCAAACATTTTCCCATGGAGTTTGTTGTTTGGATTGTGACTTTGAGCTGAATCCTACCATGCCCAGCTCTGTGCCAGATTCTGGCTTGGCTCTTCCCACCCCCATATCTGAAGAACAGAGGTTGCAAAAGTTACCTTTTTAGAATACAGCACCCAAAATTCCCCAGCCAGCAAGTGACCATGCTGGTAGGGAAATCCTGGGAGTAGTACTCCAAAAAGTAACTTCTTTAATATATAGATGTTTGTTTGCTCTATGTCATAATAGTATTAGCACATTTAATTGTGCAAATAGTTTTTCTAAAAGTATAGATAAAGACTCATTAAATTGTTTTGTGTAAAGAATTGATCTAAAATAATGCAGCTCTGTTGTTCACATTTGATCATCTTTGTTAATCTTAGTAAGATGGTAGGAAAATCTAAAACTAAGAAGGAGTTCTGTCATTTGCAAGCAAGAAGAAAATGGAAAACCAAGAGTGCACATTATTGTGTGATTAAGACACAAAGAATGTAGCCCACAATGTATAGTGGCATGGAAATAGCTGACGCGATAGCCAGCAGTTCTTGTCGTCATTGGTATCTTTGCTTCTTCCATTAACGCTGAACTGCTGTAGTAACCATAGTAACATCTTGAGGCAAATGGAAGTACACTCATCTTGTAATAGGCCTTTACATAGAATCTGTAAAATAATAACATAATGTATATAGCATCCATTCCTACAGAACAAGAGAGTTTGATTCACAGTCCATCTACTTCTTATGCAAGGAATTTGATACTTGATAAGTATTTATGAAGCCTGCATTTATAGTGAGTTAGACAATGAAGTATAACATATTGTAGCTCAGTGTGTTACTGTTCCCTTTTGGTTTTCAGTTGGTTTGAATTCTATGTTCACAGTGCTCAGGATTTTATTTTGTAAAAATACTTTCTTTGCATAAAACCCCCAAATCCATCAGTTGGCATTCTCCAACTTTATTATATTCTTTTGAGGTGGAGCAATCACAAATACATAAAAATATTTTGACTGTGGATTTATCATTGATTGATGCAACAATTTTGAGGTTTATTGAAGAATTGGATTGTGGCTTATAAACCAGGGTATGCATGTTAAATCATTTTAAAATTAAAGATATCACTGACTCCTACTCTATCTCTTGTTCACTCCTCCGTATGGATTGTGCCTTTTGACACAATCTCTGTCTACTACAAGTTATTTGCCCAAATGCTCTCCAGTGCAATGCTATACAGTCATCCCCCCCAAATTCGCTGGTTTCCCTTTCACAGATTTGATGATTCACAGATCTGATTAATACTGTCTCTAGAAATCTCTACATCTTTTGGCACAATTCTGTGGTCACCTTCTGCCAGAGGTTGACCATAGAATTGCTCTGGAGGACCTGGCGATTCTTAGAGAAGTGTTCTCTCAGGTTAAAAAATAGCATTTTGTGATTTTTATTTACATCAATTTATATTGACAGTTTTTCTACTTTTGTGGAGGGGGGCTGTGCCCCTAACCTCACAAATGTGTGGGGGGGGGAGCTCTATTTATTAATTTTGATGCATACGAGAAGTCTTATGTCAGTAGATTCTGCCATACAATACTAAGCTGACTTTCCATGATTCTGATATAACTTCTAAACAATTGGTTGTGAACAAAAACTGATTTCTTTTAAAAATTAAATCAAGGCTTTTTTGAAGAGACTTGAAGCAGTGAAACCAACAGTTGGTATGAGACGCTCAGAACAGCTCTTGGACTATCAACGGCAGATGAGTTACCTTAGTGCTGCTCCTCCTACTCCTAGGCGAGGAAAGTCTGCTTTAAGTCACCACAGCCCTTCTCGTAAGTAGCTCTAATGTGACAGTTTTCTCTATTTGTCTATTGCATTTTAGGGAATAATCTTGCAAGCACAGATACATGATCTTTAAAGCCCTTGTCCTTCAATCTCACTAACATTCAATTGTATGGGGCTAGGAAGTGATTCAACTGGGGAAAGAGTAGAAGTAAACACTTAGACTGATACTTGGCATCCCTGCTTAAGTTATGTATGTATAACTATGTAATTTTCCCATGGCCAACCCCCACCACCACATACACACACTGCAAGCCCACCTTAACAGCCAACAGCTGAGTCAGGTGAAGAAAGTCTGTTCAGCTGCTGATCAGGGTTAGAAGTAGGAGAAGGTTTCTGTCCACCTACCACCAGTGAGCAAAGCTGCAAGAAGGAACTGTGACAGAGATCCTGCGTCTGATTGTCACACCATTGCTTACTGGTGAGAGAGAGGCAGAGCATCCTCCTCCTGTGTCCCAGTTGGCAGCTGAATAGACCTCTTTTGGTCCAAAACACACTGCAGAAATAATCCAGTTTGAGACTGCTTTAACTGCCCTGGCTTAATGCTAGGGAATTCGAAGAATTGCAATTTTGTGAGACATTTAGCCTTTGCTATCGGAGAGCTCTGGTTCCACAATAAACTACAATTCCCAGGCTTCCCTAGCACTGAGCCAGGGCAGTTAAAGCGGTCTCAAACTGGGTTGTTTCTGCAGTGTGTTTTGGACCTTTGCCTTGTTTTTCTGCTGGCTGTTAAGGTGGATGGGGCAATACATTTACTGAATACAGAACATTTGTAGATCCATAACTCTAGATTATGAATATACAGAATGCCGTTGTAAATTTTTACGGTTAATATTTAGGCTCATGTGCAACTTGCATAGCTCTGTATTGGTACTGGTACTCTCAAGGTTCAACTAGGTTGTGATAAATGTTTTTTAAAAGATCCAATTTTCTGTTTTTTCTGGTAAACAGAATTTCTTGGGCAATGTGACTACCAAATGTCAGGCTTTCTCCCTAGTGGTGAAGTGCCTTAATTATTTCTGTACGTCATGATCCCTTATCAAGGATAGTATTCAGGTTCATATTTATACTTTTTCTAATAAAAATACCCAGTATTTTTTTACCCTAAACGTGAAGTTTCTTGTACTGTGTAGGTGTTAGACTTTTTGTTCAGAATCCCCTTGCCCTGACTTGTTCATGGTGATCTCTCTTTGTGTATGCTTTTCCTGCCATTAGGTGCTTCACGAACACCCAGTCACAGTGCATCAAGTACAGTGAGCCGGAGGAGTGAGAGGCCAGTTTTTGACTCATCCAGTGGTGCTCTGCAGCGACTGAACCCTAGCAACATTCGTGGTGCCTGGTTATAAGTTTATATTCATTGCATCGTCAGATTTCTAATTCTGATGTTTTTGCAGATTGCTGTAATTCTGTGTAAGAGTATTGTAATATTCACTGTTGGTGATTAAAGGACACTGCAAGGTGATATTAAAGAAAAAGGGGTACAGCATTGATAAATTTATTTCATTTTATTTTGAGCAGGCAAATTCTCTATTCCATCTTTTGAGTAGTATTTTCCCAATCAGTATTTCCTCTCAAGACATATTTATACCAAAAAAATTGCAACACTTTAAATCTTTATTTATAATTCTTTAAATCTCAGATTAAATTTAACTTTGATAATTGCCACATTTTGGAACCAGAAGGAGTGGGAACTACTTTTCATTTTATATTTTACAATAAATACTTGTGCCTGTTTTTTTACTCTTGAATTTTGCTTTTTTTTATAATTAATATAGCTGCCATTTTTAATTTAGCATATTCTATTTATGCAGAGTCTTTAAAGATGAATCAGCAGTGTTCACGTTAATAATTTTATGGTAACTGGAGACACAGGGCATATGCCATGCAGTTCCACTGTCATTCATTGCTGAGCCTTGAAATGGTCAGGTGAACAGCCACGGGATGGAGGACATAAAATGAGTCTTTCTGGAAAAGCTCATACTGTACTTTTTCCAGCTTTGCATTCCAAGAACAATTTCAATCAGCTGTCCTTGCATAACATTATGAAAGATTATATTTAATGTCTAATATTTCTTGTAATATAACTAAAATTTGGGTTTCATCCAGTTCCTGTAATGCCTCACAAATTCAGTGAAGCATTTGTTTTTGTGGATTAAATTCAAACATTGACCAAAAAAATTAATGTCTTAAGTAGTAAATGTTCAAACAGTGTGGAAGAGTGGTCTCAAAAGCTTTTTTCTCGTTGGCATTGTAATGTGACTTTTGGGTGACTCTGCCTGTGCAATCTATGTGCAGAATTATGCTGGTTGAATTGTTCTGTAATGTTTCTTTAATGAGTACCAATGAGCAGCTATTTTGTGGATGCACTTTTTAACTGCAAGCACTTTTAAATTTTCCTATGACAGTTTTCCTCCTTGGTAAAACGCCACAGTTTGTGCTACTTTTAAATAATGTAGTTGTAGTGTTTTACATGATTTGTTATAGTAGTTTTGTATGTCACTCTTTCAAACCTAAGAAAGATGAGTAATTGAATTATACTTGTGTTCAGCATTGCACTTTTTTCTCAACAATTTATCTTGGTGTTGTAACAATATCAAAACTATTGAGTTCTGATTTAATAAAGTGTATCTTTCAGTTGTATTCACTTTCTGCTTTTAATTGAATTTCTCTCTGTAAGTCTTTCTGACTTCAGAATTCCCTATAGTGTTCCTTTCATTTTTGATAAAGAAATCAATATGTTCTCCATGGACACTCATTCTTTGGAATACGTTTTGTACATAGATGTCTTATTTTCTTGATGTACATTCTTGTTCTTTGCAGAGTGAGTACTGCATTACATCAAGCACTAAAAAAGAGGGATCATATATACTACAGTATATCTTTTAGTGCTCTGCATAGCCTCCTTGCCCAAGTCAGGACCTGATCCCGTTCAGCTCTGGACTGATTCAGGCTAAGAAGAAGAGTCAAGATAGTATGGGCTCAGCCCCAGCGCTCACCTGGGTTGGTCTCTGGGTCGGTATGGGGATGGGCACATGCTCACACACCATCCCTGCGCCCACCTGGGACATGCTGCCAGTGTGTGCTCCTCACCTTGCTTCACCATCACTTGTACACAGAAGCCCCCGTCACCACATCTGATGCTGAAGCAGGGCTCCTGTTTACCATGTGGCCAGGTGTCCTGTTTCTGTGTCAGACATGGCAATGGGGGAGCTTCTAAATCTGAGTGACAGTGCAGCAAGATAAGGAGCGGGGGGGGGGGGCTGTCTGAACATCTGGATTTCCCATGGAGTTTCCAGGAAACCACAGCAAACCAGAAGTAAATAACTCCAGGGTAATGGCTGTTTACCCTGAGATTGGCCTGAATCCTCTGGATCTTTGTCTGTTTACCCTGGGCTTTTGGCCTGTATCACCTAAACTAGACAGTGCAAAGCCAGAGGGAACCTTTGACCCGTGCAGACAACCCTTCAGGCGCACTTTGGTCCAGTACAGATCTGGATTGCAGCTGCTTGTAGTCATTTCCATTGGGAAGTCTAAAATAGCTATGATTTTGTCCAAATGAAGCTTGGAGGCATGGTAAATCCTGAAGAGGGGAATAGCTCTGTAGATTGCATACAGCTTGCATGATGGAGTTCCCCTTAATTTCTACCGGTAGCAGCACTGGTTAAAATAGTCCCTCCCTGCCATTCAAAATTAAGCAATTATCTTTTTCACAATAATTATTAAATAAGCACAGAAAGAATAAGATAAAATCTAGCTCTTTGGAATACATATATGTATTTTATGAATACAGAAGCTTATTGTGTGCATCTTAGCATTTTTAATATAGCCGCTTTGCGCATATAATGTGCTATGAAAAAGGTGGGGAATTAATAAATGAAGCGTATATTAAAGCCTCTGTGATCCCAAAGTGATGATATATGCCATTTTTTAGCTTAATAGACAGAACTAAAGTTAAGCCTGAAGACCAAACAGGAATGATTTAATTGGGAATACAGAGTTAATGGCATTTGAGTTAAAATATTAATAGATTGCATACAAGAGATCATTCATTTTTCTACAGGTCATTCCTTGGCTCAATGAAACTAATTTTGTATCGCCACCTTTTACAGAATTGTTGACAAACTTGAAACTGAGATGAGAAGAAGAGGAAACATATACAAAGAAATAGCAGATATAGAGGGGGGGGCACCAAAATCTTTTAAGTGCTTAGGGCCTTAATCTGGCCCTGGTGGTGGGTCAAAGGAAGGGCCTCCCCAGAGGATCTCAAAGCATGGGCAAGTTTGTATGGGAGATTACAGTCCTCCAGCTAACCTGGATCTGAACCATATATGGATTTATGCAGCATAACCAGCGCTTTGATTTCTGCCCAAAAATAGATGGGAAGCCAGTGGAGCTGTTGCAACAAGGGAGTTGTATGCTCCCTGTAACCAGTCCCAATTAACAAGCTGTAGTTCTTTAAACCAGTTGAAGTCTCTGAAAATTATTACAAGGAAGTGTGAAGTAGAGCATGTTGCAGACATCCAAACGGGGTGTAACCAAGGCATGTGTTCACCATGGCCAGATCTGATGTCTCAAGGAACAGGTGCAGCTGACACACAAGCCTTCACTGTGCAAATGTGAACCTCAGGGCTCAATAGTGAATTGAGGAGCACATCCAAGCTGTAGATCTGCATCTTCAGGATGCAACCTCTATCCAGGCACAGACTGAATCCCTGTTTCTTGATCCGCCTTTTGATTGATCAGGAACTCCTATCTTGTCTGGATTTAGTATCAATTTGTATTAAATCTCTCTCTATTGTATGCAGGTGGGTAGCAGGTTCTGAACAAGGGTAAGTTTCCAAACCATGTGGATAGAAGTTTTAGACAGCACTGAGGGGGGAAATACATCAGAGGGTGGCCCATGATCCATGTAAGGGAAGGGTGCCATCCCCGCAAATGTCAGGGTCAGATACAACCAACTTCTTTTAAATTAAATGAAGAGACCTCACAGGATCTCTAGCTTCAATATGTCTGGAATCTCACAGGGTAGCTTGTGTTTACCTACTTAAGGTGGATCTAAACATTAGAAATAATGTGGTTTATTTCAAACTACAAATCTGAGGGTCCCATAGGATGGAGCTACAGCACTTAAAGTGGTGTCAGACTGCACTGTTTCTGCAATTTAGATGCAGCCTCACTCTCTGGGCCTAAGAAACTGAGGCTGCATCTGCATTGCAGAAACAGTGCAACATTTAATGCAGTCCTGGCCCCATTTCTAGCCCTGACATGGCACATGATGTTCACTCCACCCAGGAGTGGCTGGCCCTTTTTTCATGATAAACAGGAAATAAAACCTTGTTCCCTTATATACTAGCTATATCTTGGCAATATAATCCTGTGCTTATTTATTCTGAAGCAAGTTCCACTGCATACAGATTTTTCAAAAATAAGAGGGTATAGGATTACAGCTTAATGGTTTCAACTACACTTGCTATATTAAAAAAAGAAAGATAGAAAGAGTAATAATTCTTTGCTTTCACATGCATATTCCTTTTGTCTCTGTTGCCAACCTCTCGTTTTAAAAGATTGCAATGGTTTAAAAGGAGCCATATGAAATCAGAAAATTGTCTTTGCTCCTGTATATAGCACCTTTCTCTTTGATCCCCAACCCCAAGCAACTGACCAGACTGCAGCAACCACTAAAATGTAATAAGAAAATGACATTAACAGCACAAAATGCCAGGAAATAGCAACCACACTGACAAAACCAGATACCAGGAAGGGAGCAATTTAGCCGCCTCAATTGCTCTCAAAGGGGTGGGATATAAATACTTCATTATTATTATTATTATTATTATTATTATTATTTAATCCATTAGGGACTAATTCATTACACCTATTCTTGTAATCCAAGAGGTGGAAACCTTGGTGCAGTGCTGGACTGCAGCTCCCAGCACTCTTCACCAAAGGCTTTGCTAACTAAGGCTACACCTGGAAATGGTTCCCACTTCTGTTGTAGTCAAACTATTTATTGAAGATGCTTCTCTGACTTAGCTATACAGATTTCATCCCCTACAGCAGTCTGTAACCAGCACCACTGAAGATAATGGCAGATGGAGTGCTGCCACATGTATGCCTCACTTCATAATTGTCCTGGCAAAAGCTTGGAAATAATTTGCTCAAAATTCATTTGCTGGCTCTAACTCATTAACATTTTTAACCAATTTAAAATTCACAATCTTAGTAGTTACATGCCAAGAACATTAAATTTGTGAGTCAAGACTAACACTGTTCTCTATCTGGGAGGCTAATTTGGAGCGGCAGCCATTTGGGCTGTTCTTAAAAATTTTAAATATTTAATTTCATTATTGGGTTATTATTTATGATTAACATGGCAGATCAATTATATCTTTTTATTTTGTAAAAAATGACATTCATTCTAATACCAGTGTTTACAAGCAGCTGAGCACTTTCTAAAACATTTCAGGTATTCTGCCATTCTGCACATCACAATCCCTTGACATGTTTATCATCAGGCATTTCCTCCATTAAAATACTCATCAACTCTTATTTTCTCGCTTTCAATCGATTTGTCTTGCTATGCTTCATCATAATCATCCGTGAGAGGGAGCAGAGTTTCTCAAAAATGCAACATCTGAGTTCAAATTATGAAATGAAATGTCTGCTTTGGCAAATGAAGAGTGTGTCAAGGATGGTTTCTTTTAGTAGGCAGAGTGAGGAACCTACCTTAGATGCTCCTACTGTCTAGTTTGTCTTATGGAGATCTTACTGTCAGAGCCTCAAATAATCCCTATTTTGGATGACAGCTCACAGCATCTCTCATGGAGAGTACTGTTTATGTGAGATGGTATTTGTTTGCTTAAGATATATATATATTTAATGTATCATTTCCACTCCAATTACTTTGTGGACTTCTTTTCCATATGACTGATATAGCCATTTTCACAGCAATGCTGGGTTATATCCTCTGCTCATTAAGGGAACCAGCCATTTCCAGGAAGAAGGCTGGAAATGATTGCTCATCTCACATATTTGAGAAGCGAAGTGTGTTGAACAGCAGTAATGATTTTGTATTTTTTTTTTAAAAAAGGCAGTTGTTGCAGCTAAAAACTAGTGGATTGAATCCAGACAATAAAAAAATAGTATAGACTTACTGCTGTCACTGGAACATAAGTTATTCATTAGTGATTTAAGCCCAATTGCTTTAAATATGTCAAATCTAGGTATGACTGAGTCTGGATCCAGCATAGTAGCTGGCATCTTGTTAGTGGAATATTCATGCTTAAATTTCACCAAGGTACTATTTTTGGGGGGAGCTATGGATACTGGTATTTGCTTCCTCCCTCCTCAGCACCAGAAGCCACCCTTACATACCTGTATAGCCCCAAAAGCATGGTTATTCCATGTTTTGTTGGGAGCAGCTGGAACTGAAGCATCTGTTTACGTTTCATAGCCAGATGTGAAAAGATTATAGCGGCACTGAAACCTTCAAAGGACCGCAGGTGTTTTCAGTGCTGAGATACTCATTTCCTATCTGGCTATGAGGATATGGCCAATATCTGTATGTATGCTCAAATAAGGCGAGGCAATGCTTGCCATTACATTATACAGTAATACACACAACTCTTAATACACACACACACATAATATTTGTATCCCCCCTCTTCTTCCAGAGTTCAGAGCAGCTGCATCTTGAGTCTGAGCTCTCTTCTATTGTTATGTGCCTTCAAATTGATTCTGACTTACAGTGACCCCACCACAGAGTTTTCTGGGTTAGTCGAAGGCTTTCACAGCCGGCATCCATAGTTTTTTGTCTTTTTATTGGGCTATGAGGCCATGTTCTAGAAGAGTTTATTCCTGACGTTTCGTCAGCAGCTGTGGCTGGGATTTCCAGAAGATGCATCTTCTCTGAAGATACCAGCCACAGCTGCTGGTGAAGCGCCAGGTATGCACTTCTAGAACATGGCCTCGTATCCCCCAAAAAACCACAACAAAATTTATGGGTTAGTTTTATTCAGAGATTTACCATTGCCTTCCTTTAAGGCTAAGAAGAGTGACTTGTCTAAGGCCACACAGTGGGTTTCCATGACTCAGAAGGTATTCAAACCCTGGTCTCCCAGAATCTTAAAGAGTCTTAGACAAATACTCAAGCTCCTTCATCATATTGGCTCTCATCTTGATGACTCTTAAATTCTAGCACCACATTCCACAGCTTGCATACGTGAAGCTGGAGTCATCAGTAGCTAATGGACATGGAGCCCTCCAAATTTGGTGGTTGCAAGTCTCATCATCCCACTCCTTGGCAATGTTCCCTAGGGATGAGAGTCGCAGCCAGCAAAATCTGGAGAGCATGTTACTTCATCCCTGTATTAGCAAATTACTACATGTTCTTTATTGTCTATGCTGGCAAGGACTGATGGAAGATGCAGTTCATACTGGAAATCTGGCAGCTCACCCAAGTTAAAGGTGTTTATGACTCACTGACTATGATGAGAAAAATAAAATGGGACTACATATTAAAAAAAAAAGTAGGTCTGAGAAACGTTTATTTTTTATACCATTGTGCTGGATAACAAATCAAAGAGAGCTGTATCACAGCGAGATTTGTAGCCTTTAAAAATGCTAGATTGTTGCTTTGAAATGTTTTCCCCCTTCTTCTAATAATGACCCAGGTTCCTAATTAGCAAAGAGCTTTCTAATGCCAAATCAAGGGAGTACTGCTAGAATCCAGGACAGCTGAAAGCCGTGCATCAGCATAATAGCTCATCACAATTTGCTCATTTCTTGTTTTATTCTAAAGTATGCTGTACGTTGCTGAGTATTATGATGCCTCTGGAGACACTTAATCTAGCAGGATGCTCTTACTGTATGGTTGCCTTCAATCAGTGTTTAGTTCAGATTTAACAAACACCCTGATTATAAAAGTTATCAAAGAAACCATTTTGATGATGACCAGGCTTCAGAGACAAAATTCAGTGGACTTAATCTATGTTCTTATCAAGTATGCAGTATCTGGAAGTACATTTTGATTTTATTTTCCCCAAGCCATACGAAAAATTCTTTCAGAATTGTGTCTCCACGGTTGTTTTAGAATTGTGTATCCTAAGCAGGAATACATATGAGTACACATTATCTGCACCGAAAGCATCCAAGAACTGGTGGAGAAGGCAACAATAAGGAACTGAAAAGGATTGTGTTTTCTCATTTGAAGGAGGACAGTGGGGTGAGGGATGCTGAAACTTTCATAATTCTTTTCATAATGAGAAGAAACACAAACAGAACACAAAAGCACTTGGTTAATTTTAATGCAGACAAATCAAGCACTTGAATCTTGCTGAAATAATGTTCTAGCATGTCTGGATTGTCCTGTATACTCAGTTAAACATTTCCTGGTGGTGTTTGGACATTCATGGATAGGAAACACACACTGTTCCACATTTTGCTGCTTGCACACAGGTGAGACAGTTATTCTTGCTTAGCAGGCTATTGTATCATCCTGACAAAGATGATAACTACAGCATCTGTGAACAGCCTAAATATGAAAAATATATATCTACATGTTCCATATGGCACGGTCCCCCCCCCTCCGAGGATTTGTTATAAAAGAAATAAACATGGTGAGATTTTACTTAAGAGTGTTTATTGAATTCACATTTCTATTGTTTAAATATTGTGTGCCGAGCCATTTCCAAGAAATGCACTTAGAACATAAGAATATATTACTGATATTTGTCAAATATTTGTATATACATAGAGGCCGCTCCAATATTCCATACAAAAATGTTTCGTTTGTGATCTAATGAACAACCATTGGCCTATCTTACAAAACAACAAACCTGATCTCTCAACTGGATTTGACCCATATTGCCATCTCTGTTTCCCTAGGAAATATTTAGTTGCCTGTTAAAACCACATGTAGATAACATTACAAAAAGAGAACATTTGAATCAAGCAGTTTGATTCTCTTAGACATATTTCTTGATCTCATCATACAAGACTAATACAAAAGCACCACCCATGCCTCTTAACACATTGGACCAGGCGCCTTTGAAGAAAGCCTTGCCTCCTTCATCTTTTGCTATCTTCTTCCAGCAGTCGATTGTGCCCTTGTACATGATATCAGCTGTGGAAGACAACATGTGCAGGTAAAGCATATTGTATCCAAATGTGCCTTTCTTGGAGAAAAACATCTGGGCAAAGTAATGCAAAATCTTCAATAACTTACCGTTAAAAACCACTGATATCCCACACCAGCTACTTATTTACCGAAGCATAACTAAGTAAATTCTTCTGACCTAACTCCCCAAAGCTCAAGTTATTAGCCAGCAACTGTATCGAACAAAGGCCTGTTCAGATGCCGATTAGGGCACAAGGAGGATACCATTTAGAGGCCTCTACCATCAGTGAGCAAAGTGGCAAAAATGAAGTATGACACGTGGCCCTGCTTCTGATTGTTGAAGCCTCACTCAATGGCAGAAGGGCTGAAGATGTCATTCTCCTTGTGCCCTAAACAGCAACTGAACAAACATCCTTCACTTGATGCAGCTGCTGGCTGTTAAGATAGGCTTGGGGGGGATTTACAATCATAGCAACAGTGCTATGAACATGACTATGCAGTGTTACTATGGAGCAGTTACAGGTCTGTAACTCTAGGTTACAAAGCCATAACTGCAACACAGAATGCTAGCCAGAGTTTGGAAAGTTATCTGTGTCAGTGCTGAGCACATACACACACCCCTATTTTTGTGCAGTGCTTGGCTTCTGGGTGGTTTTCTCAGAAACAGAGAGCCCTGGGAAGGTTGGGGTGCAAATGACTTACAACACAAGACAAGCAATTCTTCAAATCCAGCTTCCCATAGCTCTCTGGCTCTGAGGCTCCATCCAGAAGCCAGGTGTTAGAGAAACAAACCGCTCGGAGCTTGCAGTTTCCTTCTCCCAACGAGAAAGACAAGTACAACCACTAGTATAACAGACCATTATGCTAGCATAGTGTACCAACAGGACACTGGCCCAAAAAGTAACTTTCTCAAGCTCTGGAAGTAAAACTGGAATGCTGCTCTCTGGTCCTTGGCTGCTTCAATGGGACAAGGAGGAAACCATAGAGTTTAATGATTTGAACAGTTACACTACTACCAAAGAAGATTCTATTTCATTTCCCCCCAGTGTACATATGTCGACTAATATTCTACACCAGCTACTTAGTTAAGTATACTTATCTAAGCAACCTCTATTAGCTCTCTCCCCCATAGGCTGTATCCACACTGAAGAAATAATGCAGTTTGACACCACTTGCCATGGCTCAATGGTGTATTCTGGGAACTGTATTTTGTGAGGCATTTAATCTTCTCTGTCAGAGAAGTGCCACAACAAACTACACTTCCCAGCAATACAACATAGCACTGAACCATGGCAGTTAAAGTATCAATCTGTATTATTTCTGCAGTGCAGATGCAGCCAAACATGATGGAAATGTCATTCACCCGTGCTTCAATCACTGGCAGAAAGGACCTCCTTATCCCCATGCTGCTGATGCCTGGTAAAGTAAGTTTGGGAGAAGTTATGATCGTGGCAATCGTGTCAAATCATGCTTCAGTAGTGATCATGAGTATTAAATAGTTACCTAGATTTATTCATCCATAACTGTATACTTAACTAAGAGGATGTGCAGACCGGCATCTTTGGCTGGCCTGGGGTGGAGTCTGGGCATGGCATCCACACGATGCACACCCTGACTCCACTTCCAAGCCAGCGTGACACTGTGCCCCGCACTACATGGCGAGTGGCATCATGGCCCTCCTCTGCCATTGTGTCCACATGATGCAGGACCAAAGGAGCACTGAAACACTGTGCCGCCTCTGGCTATGGCACCCTTTCTGCAACGCAGAAGGAGCCATTTTTTGTGGCACCTTTTTCTGCCACAGAAAGGTGAGAGCAGGCTGCGGCATGCGATTGTGTGGCCCTGATCTGGCTCTAAAAGGAGCAGCTGCAGGCCACCCCTCAGGGGTGGTGAGTACAGCCTCTCTGTTGTTTATGTAGAATGATGGTCAATGTAACCTCAATGCATCTTCAGATAAGTAGTTCTCATTAGAAGGGTAACATAACAAGCAATCACTCTGAACTGCTCATTTTCAGTTCATAAAAAAGTTGGGTCCTTTGCACTGATATCCAGACCCTTCCTCCATGTTCAGATCTAGACCATGTCCTCACATTCTCTCATTTACTCTCTCTGTGTTTTCATTCAGAGAGATGCAAGATAATAACGTTTATCGCATTGCGTTTTCAGAACGGTACAAAACGGGAATGGCCACTTCTGGTCCCATCCGCTCCCGTTTTGTACCATTCTGAGAACACAATGCGGTAATCTTAAATGAGAGATAGTATGAGTCAGAGACAGAGACAAAATATACTTTGAGTACAACACCTGCAGAATCAGACTATTTCTTATTTCTTGTTTGTTTGTTTGATGTATTGATTTATTCCCTGATTTTTCCTTTAAATGGGACCCATAAACTGCTGTTAAGATATTCACATAACATAATTAGGTAATATTCATGATGATGTCTTGAACCTAGGCACTTTTTAAAATAACTGATTTAAGAAAATTTTGCAATTGTATTTAGTTTAAAGAATAAAAAAATAATTTAAGCAATCAATTGGATTTATCAGTCCTGCTTCTAAGTAGATATGGAATTGTATTGTAGGTCAAAATAAATCTGTTCCAATTTTACTTCTTAAGAACGGAAGGCATTTAGTTTAAGTCTTCTTCCTTCCTTTGAGTCAGGGTGAACACCTGTTCTACTCTCTATACAAAGGAAGGGTTAATTTCTTACCTCCTTTCCTGCCAGACTGCATCATCATCCTACGTCGGACTGTATCAAAGGGGTAAGAGACCAATCCTGCTACTGCAGTAACTGTCTGGGCTATCATCCAGCTCACAACGATGTGCACATTCTTTGGATCGGGAAGCATACCTGTCATCAAGAGGAGCCAAAGATGTAGGCAGGAAGAAGAGGCGGGGAGGGGAGGAAGGAAAGATTAGCAACAGCATCTTACCACATCGACCTTATTCACAGGCATACTCCTATTAATTCAACAAGCACCTAATTCAGCAATGGCAGCACTGCAGTCTATTTGGCACTGTTTACATTGGTATCCAGAATGCAGAACAAATTTATTTGCAGGGCTCACTGACAAGAGAGTTACAGCTCCACTAAACTAATACAATGGAAACTGAAGAGTTAATCAAGGTTGCACCTGTACTGCAGAAATAATGTAGTCTCACACCCGTTTACTTCCCATGACTGGTGATGACCAATGGACAAAACATAATTAAATAATTAAATATATGATTAATAGCAAACTAAAATTCTTCTTTGTAGGTTTTTCAGGCTATGGGGCTATGTTCTAGAAGAGTTTATTCCTGACATTTTGCCAGCATCTCTGGCTGGCATCTTCAGAGAATGCTGGCATGGAAAAGTTGGGTATGTCAGGAATAAACTCTTGTAGAACACGGCCACATTGCCCGAACAACCCACAAAAAACTATGGATGCCAGCCATGAAAGCCTTCGACTTCACACTTAAAATTCTTCTTTTAAAAAATGTTCAACAACCATAGACAATTCCTTTAAAAAGTAGCTAAAAACAGCCAGAGTAGCTACACTTAATATTAAGAATCAAAGGCCAAGCCTTTTGCTGCCCACTGGAGGTTTCCTTCTGATCTGGAGCCAGGGACTTCCATGGAAGTGTTGGCACCAAGGAAGCCCTGTCCCAACCTAACAATGCGACAATGCCTCGACAAGGAAGTTTGCATGAGAGGAATATAGAGGTAGGCTACAGCAGTCAAGTAGCAGGCAAGATCAGAATTACTAACTGCCTCATTGCCTAGTTTGCTCATTTAAAAGATTGGTTAGTCATCAATGTTCTCCTTTAAAGGCACTTTGCCTTTGATGTCAAGAGAGCTCCGAAGACAACATGAAATTAGATCCTTACCTACATGCCAGATGAATCATTCTTCTCATAAATCTTCAAAAATAATGGATAAGAAGAATGGTGGACATTGAAAAATGGGAGAAGAACTCTAGTTGAACCCTGATGATGAAGAGGTATCTGGCTATTAAGCCAAGGAAACACCACTATGAGGGACCATGTGCAACTATTTCATAATCCTATCAGACAAAGCAGAGCTTAGGTTGTGTTTTGCCACTTCTGAGAGCTCTACAAACATCACCAGGCATCCTTTGCTTACCCTTAGCTGTATCATAGACGCCAAAATATGCTGCTCTGTAGATAATGATGCCCTGGACTGACACATTGAATCCCAAGTAGAGACCTTTGAGGCCATCAGATTTGTAGATCTTGGCGATACAGTTGCCCAGCCCGGTGAACTGCCTCTCGTTCAGGCCTTTCCCCACATCGGCCGCTAGCCTGGTCCTGGCAAAATCCAGAGGGTAAACGAAGCAGAGAGATGTTGCTCCTGCAGCACCCCCAGAGGCCAGGTTGCCAGCAAAGTAACGCCAGAACTGCTTGTGCCTATCCACGCCCCCAAGGAAGATCTGCTTGTACTTGTCCTTGAAAGCAAAGTTGAGGGCCTGGGTGGGGAAGTACCGGATGACATTGGCCAGGTTGCCTCTCCAGAAGGAAATGATGCCTTGCTCCTTGGGGATCCTTACCACACAGTCTATGATCCCCTTGTATTGGTTTGCGGCTGTGATCTGCTGGCTGGCATGCTGGACCTGTTGAAAGGAGGGAGAGCAAAGCAGGAAGGGGAAGAAGGGGAAAGGAGGATCACTGTCACCCAAGTCATGATGTTTGTTGCGTGCCTTCAAGTCATTTCCAACTTATGGCAACTCTAAGGTGAACTTATCATGGGGTTTTCTTGGCAAGATTTGTTCAGAGGAGGTTTGTCATTGCTCTACCCTGAGGCTGAGAGTAAGTGATTTGCCCAAGGTCACCCAGTAGGTTTCATGGCTAAGCAAGATTTGAACCCTGGTTTCCAAAGTTGTAGTCCAACACTCAAACCATTACACCACGCTGGCTCTCTTACAACATCTCTACAGAAAGAAACAGCCATTCCCACTTTTGAAACTGCAGCCTTATCTCTTATTTGCTGCCAAACCTGGTCATCTGCTTCATACAGGACAAGCACACAACCGTTCACCGAATGCCCAACTATGGTCACTTAACCTGGGCACCAGAACTGGGTAGTTTCTCTTCTCCCCATCAAATAATTATTCTTAGAATCATAGAGTTCACCCCATCATATGAAATGTTTCCTAACTTACATTGTAGTTTGATTTCCATTATTGTACATAAACCTTTAATTATATTGGTTATTTTGATGTTTTTTTTAAAGGCTGGGTCTACAACCTAAAAAAGGATGATCCTATTTTCAGCAAGAAGGGAAATCATCTGGTCACATCCTCTTTCTTCCATCTATATCACCCTTTCAAGAAAAGTCCTTCAGTTGACCTCTGTCCATTCTCACACCAGTGGTAGCAAAACACATTTATATATTGGTCTAGTTGTCCAATAACACTCTGGTCTGGAATCCAAATTCCAGTCTCCATTGCCAAGAAAAGCTCAGTGCGTAGGTGACCTTAGGCCGGTCTGTGTCTTTCATCTTGACCGACCTCACAAGGACATGAAAAGGGATCTTTAGCACCTTTGAAATTAAGAGCGCAAAAGAAGTTGTTCGTAGACTTGGTCTACTTCCTCAGACACAACTGAGTCTGAATGTCTTCGAAAGTCTATGAAAACTCATGCTACAACTTCTTTCGCACAGTTAGTCTCAAACATTGCTGCAAAATCTGTTGGCACACTGATATTCCTAGACTGACATGGCTATGTCTTTGAAATCCACCTTGCAAGGATACTGTGAGGAGAAAGAGGACATGTAACAGCCATTCATTCTGTCTTGAATTCATTAAAGGAAAGGAAGGATTTAATTGTCAGTTTGTTGTGTGCCGTAAAGTCATTTCCAACCCATGGCAACCCTAAGGCGACCCTAGATTTGTCCAGAGGAGGTTTTTGCCCTTCCCTTCTCCTGAGGCTGAGAGAGTGTGACTTGCTCAAGGTCACCCAGTGGGCTTTGTGGCCAGACGGGGATTCGAACCCTGGTCTCCAGTGTTATAATCCAACACTCAAACCTCTACGCCATAACCACACAGACATGTGCAACAACAACATTGTGCAAATACTAGTATCACTGACATTACATTGCCATTTTAAAAAGTATGAATCCTTTGATTTAATGATGGGCGCTTTGGAGATGTAGCAAACAAAATGGTACCCTGCCACCACCTCCCTGAGAGCAAAAGACCCAAGATCTGAAGAGGCGCTTAACACTTTGTAAACCGCTTAAGGAGAGCTGAGGTGCACCGATGAGCGGTATAGAAACCTAAAAGTTTATCAGATGGGAGGAATTTCTCTTTATTGCGAACGGAGCCAACTGGAGCCAATTCGAATTCACGTGAATTCGCTAGTTTAGCAAATTTACGCGAATTCCAATTATGTTCGGAATGCATTCAGAATGACTTCCCATTGCCCAAAAATGACCCCCTATTGCCTGAAATTGCGTGAGATGCTTTAATACGCAATAACGTAAAACCCCACGATTGCGTTCGGAATGACTTCCCTTTTGCCCAAAATTGCGTGAGATGCTTTAATACGCAATAACGCGAAACCCCATGATTGCGTTCGGATTGCCATTGGATTATACTTCCAATTTCCGTCGTCTGATCAACTCCTTACTTGCTATGGCTATTTTCTTCCAGCAGTCCCTCCGCTTGCTGCCCTGTGCTATAAACAGAGCTGAGGGAAGGACGGTCACAAGCTCCTGTAACCCAAGAACTGCCCAAAAGCGGCGTTTCCATATTTAGTCACTTCAGGCTGGTGCCCATCTAAGAACTCCTATTCCTTAGGCCCTTATCAGACGCGCGGATTCGAGCGAATCCGCATCGAATTATCACACGGGAATACGCGGTTGCTACGAAGCCCCAAGAAAGAAATCCAGTGAATTTTAGTAACAACCGAATATAGAGAAATCAGTCCCGAGGTGCTTCGGATTCAATCCGGTGTGATGATGATAAATAAGGTCCTGGGTCTCAAGGGTCAGAAGATGCTACAGGACACTCTTGCCTTTGCAAATAAGTATTTTGTTACTATTAATATTATTATGATGAATGACTTTTTTTAAAATGCAGCCCCAATGTGACTTTGGGAGAAGGAATGCCTTTCATTGCCATCACTAAGAGGATCCACATTGGAGGCTTAACCCGGTTTGATCCCGCTTTAAGGGGCCAGGGCTCCAGGCGGTGGCATTCTGGGGGGTGGTCGTTTGTTGAGGCACCAGAGCTTCGCTCTGGTGCCTCAACAAACGACCACCCCCCAGAATGCCACCGCCTGGAGCCCTGGCCCCTTAAAGCGGGATCAAACCGGGTTAAGCCTCCAGTGCGGATGCCATGCAACTTGGGTGCCATTGAAAAAGTGACCCAGTGGGGCCACCTAGGTCCCTTTCCCCGTCCTCCCCGGACCCTAACCCCCCCTTTCTCTTACCTGGAGCAGCAACTTGACCCTCTCAATGGGGGCCACAGCTGTTTTGGAGATGGCCGCAGCTATCCCTCCCGCCAAAAAGTCTTTGAGGAAACTGAGAGCTTGGTCAGCCATGGCCAAAAAAAAAGGGGGGAGCACCCTGCAGCAGCCCCCCTCCAAGAAACCACCAAGACTTGGCACCACCAGCAACCAACTCTTCCAACCAACCAACCAACCAACCTCCCCCAGCCCTTGCTTGCTTGCTCCAAATGGAGACTAGGGGCTCTGCTTTCCCTACTATTTATAGCCCCCTCCCTGGGTCTGCTCAGGGCAGGCATTGGTCAAGGCTCAGCAGGGACCCCCCCTTCTTCTCTCTCTGGGCCTCTGGCCTTGTTGGAGCAGGGACTTTTGGAAGGGCAAAGGAAAGTCGCACCACTCCCTTCCAGGGCTAGTCACACCATGAGGCTATTAATAATAATAACACCCCCCCCCCCTCTGACTGAGGCAGGAGGAGAGTTAAAGGCCAAGGCCAGGGAGAATTTAGAAACCCTCAAGTTGGGAGAGAGTTGCCATGCAGGAACTCTCCATCAAAGCACTCCCCACAAATGGCCATCCAGCCTCTGCTTAAAGACCTCCAAGGAGGGAGACTCCACTACACTCTGAGGGAGTGTGTTTCACTATTGAACAGCCCTTACTGTCAGGAAGTTCTTCCTAATGTTCAAGGTGGAATCTCTTTTCCTGTATCTTGCATCCATTGTTCCGGGTCCTGTTCTCTGGAGCAGCAGAAAACAAGCTTGCTCCCTCCTCAGTATGACATCCCTTCAAATATTTAAACAGGGCTATCATATCACCTCTTAACCTTCTCTTCTCCAGGCTAAACATCCCCAGTTCCCTAAGGCGGTCCTCATGGTTTCCAGACCCTTCAACATTTTAGTCGCCCTCCTTTGGACACACTCCAGTTTCTCCACATCCTTTTCGAATTGTGGACACAGTATTCCAGGTGGGGCCTGACCAAAGCAGAATAGATCGGCACTATTACTTCCCTTGATCTAGACACTATACTTCTATTGATGCAGACTAAAATAGCATTGGCCTTTTTAGCTGCTGCATCGCACTGTTGATTCATGTTCAACTTGTGGTCTACTTGGACTCCTAGATCCCTTTCACACGTAGTTTCGTTCAGCCAGGTGTCCCCCATCCTATATCTGTGAATTTCATTTTTCTGCCCTCAGTGCAGCCCCAGGGAGAAGCCCGGGAGAGGCCTCCCTCAGTCAGCTAGCCCAGGGCCACCAAGGAGGCGCACCCACTGGGCTCCTTGCTGTGACCTCCATGGAGGAAGGCTTCTTCCAAATAAGAAGAGCTTGGTGGTTATATTGAGTGGCTTCTTGGCTGGGTTGTTGTTGTGTGCCTTCAGGGCCTTTCTGACTCACAGCGACCCCAAGGCCTCTCTTAGCAATTTTCTTCTTCAGAGGTGGGTTTGCCATGGCCCTCCTCTGGGGCTGAGAGAGTGTGACTAAGATGCGCCATGGCCGTCCTCAGAGGCTGAGAGAGTGCAACTTAGGCGAACCTATCATGAGGTTTTCTTGACAAGTTTCTTCTTCAGAGGGGGTTTGCCATGGCCATCCTCTGAGGCTGAGAGAGTGTGACTTGTCCAAGGTTGCTTAGGGCAACTCTAAGGTGCCCCTATCAAGGGATTTTCTTGACAAGTTTCTTCTTCAGAGGGGGATTGCCATGGCCATCCTCTGAGGCTGAGAGAATGTGACTTGTACAAGGTCACCCTGTGGGTTTCCATGGCCAAGTTGGGATTCAAACCCTGGTCTCCATAGTCCATTGCTCAAACCACTCCGTCACACTGGCTCTCCTTGTGTTAGTCAAAGAAAACTCCTCCATAGGGCTGAGGGCGTTCCGGTGTCCTCACAGGGGTAAGGGTGACCAGGTGTCCTCTTTTTCCAGGACACACCCTACATTTCAACCTTCTTTCCAGGAGAAATGGCAAAACGTTCTTCATTTTGAGCCTGACTAAAAGGCATGAATTTACAGTCCTATGAGTGTTTTTAGCTTTTGTTTTGTAACATCCAACGTATCCCTCTGAGTGTCCTCCATTTTGCGGTGCTGTGAACTCCTCTGCAGTTAGGACATCTGCCTTTGGTATTTGCCTGTGTCCTTTTAAAACGTTGAAGAGATAGTTTGTTGAAATGTTGAAGAGCCCTGGTGGCGCAGCGGTTAAATGCCTGTACTACAGTCACTTATTCAAAACCATAAGGTTGTGAGTTCAATACTAGCCAGGGATCAAGCTTGACTCAGGTTTGCATCCATATGAGGCCATTAAAATGAGTACCCAGCTTGTTGGGGGCAATTAGCTGACAGTTGTAAACCGCTTAGAGACTGCTAGTTCAGTATGAAGCGGTATATAAATGAAGCTGTTTGTGTGTTTGTTTGTTTGAGAGGACTCTTTCAAACGGGAGGAATTTCTCCCAAATCCGAATGGAGCCCATTCGGATTCATGTAAATTCGCTAGTTTAGCGAATTTACGTGAATCCCCATTGCATTCGGAAGGCGTTCGGAATGTCTTCCTAGTACCCGAAAATAACCCCCCCCTTGCCCGAAATTGTGTGAGAACCTTTAATGCGCAATAACGCAAAACCCATGATTGCATTTGGAGTGACTTCCCTTTTGCCCGAAATTGCATGAGAAGAATTAATTCGCAATAACGTGAAACCCCAGGATTGCGTTTGGATAGCCCTTGCATTATACTTCCAATTTCCCACGTCTGAAAGAGTAGAGTGTTTCAAGGCTCAGTGGGAAGAGAAAGGAGAGACCCCAGGTTTTTTAAATTTTAAAAACTTAAATTTTAAAATTTTGGTTTCAATGTTTTTTTTTATAAATGTCACATCTTATCAAATTTTCACTCAAACCGCATGAAACCATGCCTATGTAAATACATTTAAGATGTATGATCTTGTGATTTTAAGGTATACTTTTAATTTGGTTAGTTGTTTCCATGAGAAGCAGTATTTGACATAGTGGTTTGAGTGGGGGACTACGACTCTGGAGAGCAGAAGATCAATTCCCTGCTTGGGCAATTCACATGCTCTCAGCCTCAGAGGATGGAAATGGCAAACCCCTTCTGAACAAATCTTGCCTAGAAAATGTTATGGAGTTTTCAGACAACGGAAATTGGAAATATAATCCAATGGAAATCCGAATGCAATCATGGGGTTTCACGTTATTGCGTATGAGTCTATCTCACGCAATTTCGGGCAAAAGGGAAGTCATTCCGAATGCAATCATGGGTTTTACGTTATTGTGTGTTAGAGTATCTCATGCAATTTTGGACAATGGGAAATAATTTTCAGGCAATGGGAAGTCATTCTGAATGCATTCCGAATGCAATTCGAATTTGCTCCATTTGAAATAGAGAGAAATTCCTCCTGTCTGATAAACTCCTATGACAGATTTGCCTTAGAGCCACCATAAGTCTGAAATGACCTAAAGGCACATAACAACAACAACAACAACAACAGTGTTTATTTCACAGCTGTTGCCACTACATTCAGTGGTATATGGGAATTACAATTTCTGAGTAACATTAGTACCAAAAAAACCCCTACTGATTGTACTGTATGGTGTGGTATGGTATGGTATGGAAAGAGGTCAGTGAAGGGGTGATACCATAAAACAGTGATGCCAACCCTAGTGACGCCGCTGCTAGTGTCCTCACAATATTCAACATAAGTTAGGGATACATCTATACTGTAGACGTAATGCCGTTCAACCCCACTTTAAGTGTTATAGCTCCATCCTATGAAATCCTTGGATTTGTACTTTTGCAAGGTCATTCGTCCTCTCTGCCAAAGAGAAGCAGGGAATTCCATAACAGGAGGAGTGGCCACTGAGAAGACATTCCCCCTGTCCTTACCAAACCTATGATAATGATGGGACTGAAACAAAATCCTCCCCTGCAGAGCTTGAAAGTTGGGCAAGTCCACTATAGCTTTGCACAAGAGCTTGCCAGGAAAAGCAACAACCCATCTTATGCAGTCTAAATCTCATTCATTCTCCAAAGAAGCCTGTGAGGAAAATCATTAAAATTTCTCTCTGCCAAAGAGTGCTGGAGCCTCACCAAACTACAAATCCCAAAGAGTCTAGGACGAAGCTATGTCAAACTGCATTATTTCTACAGTGTAGCTGAGCTATAGTGGTGGGCCCAGGATGGCCCTGGAAATAGACCCAAGCTTAGCTAAAACTATTCAGAGGATAAAAGGTTCCCCCTAAACCCAAGACACTACACTGTGGTGTAGTGGTTTGAATGTTGGACTGGGAGTCTGGGACAGCAGGATTTAAATCCCCATTCAGCGATGGGATCCTACTGGGTGACCTCGGGCAACTCACACTCTCTCAGCCTCAGAGGAAGGCAATGGCAGCTGTAGGAAGCTGGGGGCAGGAGCAGTTTAAAAACAACTCAAAGACAGTTTCCAACACTTAATATGCAATCTAGTTGAAAATTAGATGTGCTAAAAGGCAGGAAATGAATGCACAAGAACTACATGTGGACTGACGTATCTTAACTTTACAGCACACCCTTTACCAACCCAGCATTTCCCAGACATTTTGGACCCACCACCAGGCTGCTGAGAACTGTAGGACTTGTAACTTGTAGTCCAACGAAACTAGAAGGCACCTGGCCAGGGAGGCTCTTATATCACTTTTAAGCCCAATATTACAATACAATATCAGCAGCTATTTAGCACAATAAGATTTACTTCTTAGTCCTTTGGTTGGTTGGTTTAGGAATACCTGCTGATGTGTTTTTTTTTTCTTCTTGGTAGGTCTCTAGTGTCTTAAAAGAGATGCCTGAAGCAGAAGACACAAAGAAGTGAAGATTTCTCCTTCATTGTATCTCCATGCCAGGGAAAACTTGTTGCCTATCATTATATTTCATTTATTTACTTTTTAGTTTATACCCCGTCTTGGACCCAAGGTGGCTTACACAAAGCACATCTAAAAAAAAAACAACTGTTAGCACAAAAAATTAAAAACAATTGAACATATCTGTTAAAAACAATATTATAGCATTTAAAACACATTTAAGACACAAGTACTGTAGTTAAAAGCATAGCCCCATTAAAACTCCTCCTGCTGCATGACCTAAAAGGCCTGTTTATTTACATATTTTAAAAAGGAAGTCTTTGCCGGCAGGCAGAAAGAGAGCAGAGAGGGCACCAACCAAAGCTCCCATGGGAGGGAATTTCACAACCTGGGAGCAGCCACTGAGAAGGCTTTCTACCTGTCCTTAACCAAACCTGCTTTGATAGTGGTGGGACTAAAAGAAAGCCCTTCCCTGCAGAGCGTGGCACAAGAGCTTGCCAGGAAAAGTGACAACCCATCTTTTGCAGTCTGAATCTCAATGGACTCTTTCAAACGGGGAGGAATTTCTCCCAACTCCGAATGGAGCCAATGCGGATTTATGTAAATTCGCTTGTTTAGCGAATTTACATGAACCCCTGCTCCGTTCGGAATTACTTCCCATTACCCGAAAATAACCCCCTCCTGTCCGAATTTGCATGTGAAGCTTTAATTCGCAATAAAGTAAAACCCATGATTGCATTCGAATTGGCTTCCCTCTTGCCCGAATTTGCATGCGAAGAGTTAATTCGCAAGAATGTAAAACCCATGATTGCATTCGAATTGACCTTAAATTATACTTCCAATTTAGCCTTGTATGAAAGAGTCCATACATTCTCCAAAGAAGCTTAGTCAATAAAATCTCTAATATATGACTAGGTCAGTGAGCTCAATCTTAATGACAAGACGGAAAGATGCAAAGAAGGGTAAGCCTCCTGTAACCTTATGTTGCATGGGAAAAAGAGAATTTTGGCAGGTTTTTCATGCCATGGCAAGATTTGAGATGCTGCCGGTAACGTTCCCATGTCTCACAGAGGGATAAAGGACCCCTCTCCTTTGGATAGGGCTACCTTTATCCACTCGGCCACAGAAACCCACTGAGGAAGACATACTTTGTCAGACTTAGGGGAAGGCAAGGGCAAACTCCTTCTGAAATATCTTTAAATCCTGTGATAGGTTCACCTTATGGTCATCATAAGTCGGAAGGGACTTGAAGGCACACAAAAATAACAGACTCTGATCTTAGAACACTTTTTGTTTCAAGTGACAAGGGCAAGGATAAGTATCTCACTATTGTGTGCCCTTCAGACACAGGTCTTTTCCAGCCTTCCTATTGAGATCTTTTAACTGGCAATCCGAATGACTGGATCTACACATTTGTCTATGAAAAGTCTGTGTTCTGCCACAAACTTTTATATGATGTTCTGAAATAGAGATAATCGAGAAATGTGTATTCTTGTTTAAGGTACCTGTACTAAACTTCTTGCAAATGCAGTGCAGTGTCTTTAAAATTCAGCTGAGAGGGCTTTTCTGTTGCCAGCAATTTCTCTCCATCTATGGATGTCAGCAGGAGGAGTTAATTCTCTCTTCGTAGTTATCACTTGCAAGGACAGCCCTTGGATGTGATCAGAACGCAAATGTCACTACAGGGTGGGCAGAGGGCTGGAGAAGGGCTCCAGGGGCACATGACTAGGAAACGGAAAGTTCGTAATCCAAAATGTGAAATGGGAGCACAGGAGGTACTTGGGTACAGTGTGACATGCCTGCTACCTGACATCATCAGTCTTGTGAGTGTACTAAAATACACTCTCATCCTTGTCTGTATTATTTGCTAGACTGGCATTTTAACACTAGAGGCTAAAGCTATGGACCTCTGTAGACTGGGAAGTACAGAACAATGTATACAGTGCACAGTGCTTTTGTAGTTCGTAACACGTTCTGCCATAAAACACACTGGCTAAAGTATACAAATGCCAGCTGATCCCAAAATGACATGATTTCTTCTTTGTGCATTTGATAGCAGTTTGATGTGAAGAAATTCCGCTCACCTGGAGTACTACTGTATGTGTCCAGTTCTGGGCACCACAATTCAAAAGGAGTATTGACAAGCTGGAACATGTCCAGAGGTGGGTGACAAAAATGGAGAAGGTCTGGAAACCATGGCCTATGAGGAGAGGTTAAGGGAGCTGGGTATGTTTAGCCTGGAGAAGAGAAGGTTAAGAGGTGACATGATAGCTCTGTCTAATTTTTTTTTTAAAGGATGTCATACTGAAAAAGGAGCTTGTTTTCTACTACTCCAGAGACTAGGACACAGAACAATGGATTCAAACAACAGGAAAGGACATTCCACCTGACAGTAAGAGCTATTCAACAGTGGAACACACTCCCTCGGAGTGTGGTGGAGTCTCCTTTGGAGGTTTTTAAGCAGAGGCTGGATAGCCATCTCTTGGAGGTACTTTGATTGTGTCTTTCTGAATGGCAGGGATTGGACTGGATAGCCCTTGTGCAATCTTCCAAATCAATGATTCTGTAATTCTGAATATAAAAGCAAAATTACCTGCAGGAAGTCAGCATATGGCACTTCTGTTAGAGGCAATTAGTAGTGGACTCTTTCACACTGGAGGAATTTCTCCCAACTTCGAATGCAGCCAATGCAAATTCACGTGAATTCGCTTGTTTAGCGAATTTACGTGAATCCCCATTGCATTCGGAAGGCATTTGGAAGACTTCCCATTACCCGAAAATGACCCCTCCTTGCCCGAAATTGCGTGAGAAGCTTTAATTCGCAATAACGTGAAACCTATGATTGCATTCGGAGTGACTTCCCTTTTGCCCGAAATTGCGTGAGAAGCTCTAATTTGCAATAACGTGAAACCCCAGGATTGCATTTGGATTGCCCTTGGATTATACTTCCAATTTCCCACGTCTGAAAGAGTCTAGTGACTGGTTGCTTCATCATGAAGCTATGGCTTCCATGTCAGTGGTGAATCTGACCTGGCTTGCAGTCTGAAGTTTAAAGCTGCTATCCACAGTACTGAATTAAAACCTGGAGTAAATTCACCTCCCCACTGACATGGAAACCTCCAGCTAGCATGGTCATGAAAGTAACATATGCTGCAAAAAAAGAAAGAAAGAAAGAAAGAAGGAAGGAAGGAAGGAAGGAAGGAAAGAAAGAAAGAAAGAAAGAAAGAAAGAAAGAATTGTTAAGGCTGGCAGTCCTTGCAACCTTCCATAGAAGTTGAAGATACCAACAGATGCTCAGCATGAATTTGTTATGAATGTATTATGTTTTCATGAGATATACAACAGACTTTTCCAATAATAGTTCTCATCATTTCTTCCCACATGGAATTTGTAGCCCAAAACATTTGGAAGGCATGAGGTTAGGAAAGAGAAGTGTAGAAGGTTCTCAAAAGGAGAGCCAGCATGGTGCACTGGACGATGACTACAGACCCGGGTTCAAATCCACACTCAGCCATAGAACTAAGCGACCTTGGGCAAGTCATACTGTCTCAGACTCAGAGAAAGGCAAAGGCAAATTCTCTTTGAACAAATGGTGTCAAGAAAAACCAGTGAAAGGTAGGGATGCCATATGTCAGAAACAACTTTAAGGCATGCAACATTCTCCAAATCCATATGGAACATGGAGACATCTGTACACCTTCAGTTCCCCATCACATCTGATTTAGTTTCAAGTCTCTGTATCTATAGCAGGAATGGGCAAGTACTGCACAGGTTTTGGAGCCTAGTCCCTATCAATGCCATAGTCAATCATGAGGAATGATAAAAACGGAGATCGCTGTGTCCATAAGAACACAACAAAATTCACAGACTGGCAGTACAGTACCTTTGTTCGGACCAACTATAATTCTACAACAGTGTGCATGTGTTGAGTTCTCCAGAACTCTTGTTCAGGCTACATGGTTATACACGGTTAAAAAGGGGAGGGTGTCCATGGTTACTTTTATTTTTTTGTTGAAGATTTCCCAAGTGCTTTGTTTTTTTCCTGCTTGTGGACAGAATGGAATATTGCTCTCAAAGAATCATCAATCTGATTATTCAATACAGTTGTTTCCTCTACACAGATGTCAATAAACAGTGAGCATTTATTTAACAGCAAATTATCTGGGAAACGGTAAGCCATGCTGCTAATTCAATCTTTTCCCACACACGTGTATGTATGTGTGTATATACAAGAATGAAGGCAGTGAAGTGTCCCCCCCCCCCCGCCTTTTAAACAAATAGTGCTATGATAGTGAAGAAAGAAGAAAGAAAGAAAATTAACTCATTTAAAACCATATTGCTGGAGAAAAGTACTTAGGATACCATAGACAGCCAGGAAGGCAAACAAATGGGTTCTTGAACAGATCAGACAAGGACTCTCCTTGGAAGCAAAGATGATCAAGTTGAGACCATCATACTTTGGCCATATAATCTGAAGGCACAGATTACTAGAAAAACAATAATGCTTGAAAAGGCAGAGTGTAGAAGAAAGAGATAAACCAGATAGACTCAATCAGGGCGGTTATAGGTAAGGGCTTGTAGGATCTGGCCAAGGAAGTGGAGGAGAGGGAATCTTGGAGATGTCTCATCCAAGGGGTTGCCATGAGTTGGAACGGACTCGAGGGCAGATAACAACAACAAAACCAATGCTATAGAAAAGTTAGAAAAAGAGCAGTGATGCTGAGACAGACCTTTATAATTCACTTTTTAGAACTTACACCTTAGGGCAGTCTCTCCAACCTGATCTCTCCAGATGTGTTGCACTACAACGCCATACCCTCTATCTATTCCCATTTGGCTAGGACAGTCCCAACTAATCCTCTGCTTTCCCACTTTTTCAGCTGCTTTTAAAAGGTCCCAGTTTTTCTCTTCTCCTCCCATTTCCCCCCTTTCTCCTCTGCTTACTTCAGCTGTTGCAAAGGTAGTTTGCATTCAGTTAACCCAGCAGGGGGGGATGGACAGGAGGGAGTAAATCTTGTCCTTCCCTGTTGGCTTGAGTAAAAGCAAATTCCTTCAGTCTCCCTTTACTTGTCTGATCTTACTCATTAATATTTTTTGCTTGGCCATACTTGTCTCAGTTTTCTTCTGAGAAATATCACTACAGTACTATACAGTTTTACAAAAAGAGGATATTGGTACATGCCTACATGCCTCTTATGTTTATGCTGTTGCAGTGCTGACCAGAACGAGGCAGATACAGAAATTACTTCCTAACCCCAACCCTCTTTTTCTCTACACTAACTCCAATACAAAATATATAATAAGGTTAAGACAGAGATGTGCAGAGAAAGAGCAATGCCGGTTTGCATCCATAGGAAATCTTGTTTGAAGGACATTTTCAAAATTACCAGAGGTTTGGGCTATATGCTTTGTCACTATACCAGGGTTGGGCTAAGTGCCATTTTTTGTGATCTCTAGGACCCTTCCATGTTTCCCTCCATGCCTCCTGGGGGCTTGGGGGGCAGTTTCTCAGCCCATTTTAGGCCTGGAGAAGCTGGCGTTGTTACTGTTGTTGTTATATTTATTTCTATCCTGTCCTTTCCCCAGTTTGGGACTAAAGGTGACTTACATAAAATTAAAATTAGTTAAGAATTCACAAAATACTAAAGGGGAAAAAGGGAGTAAATATTTTCTTTTAAAAAAATAGACCATTAAATGCACATACACACAACACAGATACATACATGCACACACATAACCCGGCACAGCAATTAGAAAGATTCCGCTCATTTTTTTTAGGTGAAACAGACTATATACAATCAGTCATCAAATGCCTGTCAATACAGAAAAGTCTTTATTTGTCTGTGAAAAGAAAGTATGGAGGGTGCCAGTCTAAGCTCTCTGGGAAGGAAGTTCCAGTGCACAGGGGCAGCCACCTTTTAAAAACAGAAAGCGACTCAGGAGTGACTTCTGAGTCCTTTCCTGTAATTATAGTAGTAGTAGTAGTGGTAACAGGAGGAGGAGGAGGAAGCATCCTCTCCTAGGCCTAAAATGGTCCAGGGGGCAAATGTTTGGAAAAATGTCCCCACATCACCAGGTGTTCAGTGGCACATGGGGCCAAAAAAATCATTTTTTTTGCTGAGGGTTACAGTATGGGTGTGTGTGGCCATCCAAGGTTATCTATGGAGATGGTTGTTGCCCCCTAACCCTTGAACATTACCCCCTGTACAAGCTTTTCATTTATTGTGTATTATTGCTGTAAAAACAAACAAGTCTATTTTACAGACAATAGATCACCTTCCTCACATTACAGGTCCTGTATTTTCAATAATTGTCAAAATTGTCAAAATAATATGTCAAAATAATATGTCAAAATGACATATATTATTACTGAAAACCAATTCAGCACAATCACTGGATATACAAGAGTCCTGTTTGATTTTCCGTTGCATCTAGTCACTCCAAAGGCCCTGGGATCGGTTAGACTTCAGTTTCCATTGGTCTCTGCCAACCAGGACAGTGACATGGAATGCTGGTTGTGGCCACTTATTAAGTTATTTATTTATTTAGAATATTTATACCCTGCTCTTCAGCCACAAAGGCTCTCAGAGTGGCTTACAAAATGATTAATTAGACTTAATTAGAAAGCTACCGATTCCTTTAGGTAATCTCTGTGTCAACTCAGCTTCAGTAGTGGAGAGTAAAAATTAATAAAAGGGGAATTTGTTGCAATGAGACAGGGGAGCATATGTATCTGGGACTTGTTTCCTGAGCTGACCTCTAGATCACGAAGTAAACTTTTGCCTTATTTTAGCAGTGGCCTTCTGAAGTGGCTGACTTTTCACCTGAAAGGTACAAAGCCAGAACTCAAGGACTTCTGCTGCTTGCCTGGCTTGGAAAACACACTGCTGTAGCAACTGGAATCTGCCTCTGTTCAAAGGCAAGTGGCCTGGAATAACCTTGCAGCTTGCAGTAATGTTATCCCTGCAACAAATCTCTGGGGAGACTGGGTTCACTCCAAGGCATCATCCACCATTCCTACCTTCCAACTCTGGTGTGGAAGATTAATATTAGGGGAGGAAACTGTTTGAAACGCTTACAAAATTATGTTCCAAAATGGCATGTTGAGATTCTTTCTTTGTTGACATCCTTTGCTTGTTGAGATTCTTCACCTATTTTGTTCCTGGTCTTAAAAAAATAAATGCTGTTCTCAAAATTCTGTTGTTTGCCAGCTCTTCTGGTAATTTCATACAGGGATAATGGCACTAGTGGAGTTATCCAAGAATCTAAAAAAAGCCAATTCAATGATTCCAAAGGCCTTTTCTTGGCTGTAGGATCTATTGGTGTTAAAGTGATGTTTTGTGCCAAGAGTGCTTGACTGACAGGCTTTTGAAAAATATGATGATTTTGTACTTTTAATAATCACATAGAAATATAAACTTCTGACAGGTGCAATTTCTGTCACTTCTGTAACCCTATGACAATTCCATCTGGTTAGCCTAATCCCAAATTGGCCTATTTGGACATATGAAATGGCATCTAGAATGATATGTTCTTGGTCATGTGCTGCCTCAACGGCAGAAGAATAGTATGATCTTCTGGCTTCCTTCCAGAAGTATTAGCTGACAGCTCTGATATCAATGGGGTGATTAACTTTAAAGGGGCTATTCAAGGTGTTGAAACAGCTTCCTCCAAATAGGTTCAGCACCATGGGTAGCTCCTTTAAAAATTTGCACTAAAATCTGTGCCAGATTCACCACCCTTCTGACAATGGAAAAGCCAGCAGCTACTGTTGCCTTACTTAAACATTTCATATATGTCATGATGGCTTCATGTTGATATGTGATTATGTGCATTCTTGATTTATTTAGCAATGATGTTAAGTAAACCTTATAAAGAATAGAGAAACCATTTGACATATGTCCACGAATGTACATGTACAGTTTACATCCTATGTGATGGTATGTGAAGGTGAGAGAGAACATAAAACTGGAGAGATATATTGTGTACATTGCTCAGCAGTATCAAAATCATGATTGTCCGCATCCCGGATATTCTACAAAAAGCTGTGCTCAATATATTGAAGAGTTTGTACAGTCAGTCTGACATGTTGAAATCCATTGCTGAGAGCAATACGTAGGTGCTAATGTCCAGACTTAAGACAGTTGTGGCTATGAATTCAATAGCAAATCTAATCAAAGTGCATCTTAGCATTCAGATGAAAATCCATACACAAAAGTCAAAATCCATACACAAAAACTTATTAGCTCTGCTTAATCAGAATAAAATCCCATCTAGCACAGTGTTTATTCCGACACTGGCAAACCACGAACAGGACTGGAGGATAGTACCACTCTCTCAGCCACATTTCTTAGTATTTATATTAATAATGTCAAGAAGAGGAAAAGGAAGAGGAGGAGGAAGGGGAAAGGAGGGGGAAGAAGAGGAGGAATGGGGAGGAAGAAGAGGAAGATAATAAGTATCAGTATATATTACTTCTGATAGTGGAGGTCATATATAACCTAATGACAAGCAGCCATGCGTAGCTGGATCATTCATGAATTTGTCTAATTGTGCCCCTCACCTTTTTATTTCTAAGTCAAAAAGTACCAAATATTGTAACCTAACCTCATAGTGGAGCTGTTCCATTCCCTTGATCATTTGATCTCTCACTTCCTACAACTTTTCCAGCTGTATGGAATGGTGACCATAACTATAAATAATATTCCTAGTGTAGTTGCACCAAGGGCATTATAATATTGCCAGATGATGATGATAATGATGATTTGACCACTCGAATAATTTTTGATTCTTTGGTCATTCTAAGGATATCCAGCATCCCCTTTGTCTTTTTCACAGAAGATGCACAACTTGATCTATTTCCTTTTTGTGTGTGTCAGTTTTCAAACATTATTAGTACATTTGTGACATTAGGATTATTATTATTATTGCCCCATTATGCATCATTTTATAATTGTTTACAGTGAACTAAATTTGTCATTTTAAAGACCATTCTCCCCAGTATTTATAGCTTTCTGGTGTATCCCAGTTGCATTGTTATAGCACAATGATACTGCTTTAACTGTGGAAGGCTGGTGCTCTAGAACTCCCTGACAGAAATTCTAAGTCCTTCACCAAACAGCCAGTCCCAGGATCCCATAGGGTTAGAGCCATGGCAATTAAAACTGCATCAATGTGCTACAATTGTGCTTCTACAGCTCTTTTAAAACCTTCTAAACCAGGGTTGGGCAAAGTGTGGCCTGAAGACTACACACAGCCCCCTGAGGGTGGTTTTGGGAGTCTTCGAGGGCCTCCAGGTGTAAAAAGAAAACAACTGCCCCCAAAAGCCTTGTAGGGAGCATGGAAACATGTCTGCCATATTCCACCCGCTTCCAACTATTTTGGGCCCAAAAAAGACCTAAGTGATTTCTTGACACTGAAAAAAGGCCTCTTTTGGGCCTAAAATGGCTCAGGGGCCAGTAGAAACATACCAAAAATGCCCCATGTCCCCTAGAGGGAGTTGGGAAACCTTTGGGAGCAAAATGTAATTTATTTATTTATTGGTGTGTGTGCATGCTGGGGTGGGGTGTCATCTCCTCCAATGTCTGCTAGAGGTCTAAAGCACCCTCCTAGCCTGGCTTGACATCTTTTATGAATAAACTGAAGTGAAATAATCCCAAAATAGGTCTCTGGTGACATCCACTTATTGTAAGATAATGCCCATTTATTCCTCCTCTTTGTTTCCTGTTCCTTAACCTTGGCCTTCTATCACTTGATGCTTTTATCTTTGATGATATTTTCAATGAATGTGCCCAAAGCACACATTAAAGCGAGTCTGACTGTAATTTCCTGGATCCCTATCCACAATAGCTCTTTGGCTACTTTTCACTGGTCTGCCACGGCATTTTCACATTTGGATTCAAGAACCATTGATGAAGCATCATTAGGATCCAGTGATTCTATCTTTTGATTTTTGCTTGGCCTAGATAGAACTTCATCTCTTAACACTACTTTTAACACCATTCTTTCATCTCTTATTACTAGTAGTGACGTCTGTTATTAACTCCCTTCCTGACATTTTTGTTTCTTGTGATGTGAACACAAATTTATTCCATCTGTGTGAGAGTGACTGAAGCTTTGATACAGCAGTCCAAAAACACTTTAGAGCTTTTGACCTTACAAAGAAGTCCTGCCTTGTTGGCTTAAGAATGGGGATTTTCCTTATGATGAATCTTGAAAACACTTTTCAACTAAATATGTAACAACTTTACTGTTGTTTATCAGTAGTGGGTTTTCTACACTAAACTAATAAGTGATGCTTCTGTTTTTCTTATTCTTCTCATAACAAATGTTTGAGCTGCTTCTTCCAAAATATTGCTTTTGCTAGCAAATGGATCTGGACTGTTCCAAAGTGAAAATCTTCAGAACTTTTCTGAATCTTTACTATTGCCTTGTTTTTGAACAATACTAACTACTTCAGTATAGTTCAGAGAGCCCACTTGGTGTAGTGATTTGAACACTGGACTATGACTCTGGAGACCATGTAAATCCACTGGGTGACCTTGGACAAGTTACACTCTCTCGCCCTCAAAGGATGGCATTTGCAAACCTCCTCTGAAGAAATGTGCTAATAAAACCCCATGATAGGCTTGCCTTAGGATCACCATAAGCTGGAAACAACTTTATGCCACACAACAACAGCAACAACAACAACAACATCATCAGCAACTCCTTAAGTAAGCGAAAGTGCCATTGCCATTGTCTTGGAGAGATTCTCCACCACTGTTGCCCTTATTTTTTGCTTGCTGCCCAGTATCTGTTTGGCACGTTTAGTCTGGTTCCCCAGCTTGGGAGTCTGACTTGGTGGACCCTACCAACAGCATTGCTACGGTACCAATCGCATATAGTTTCTTGCCTAGCACAAGAGCACGCTGTCCTATATATATATATATATATATATTAGCCACTAGATGGCACAGCAGACATTGGTTAGAACTGATCAGGATAGATCCTTGTTGTTGTGTGCTTTCAAGTCATTTCAGACTTATGCAGACTCAAAGGCAAACCTATGGAGCCAGCCTGATGTAGTGGCTTGAGTGTTGCACTGCAACTCTGGAGAGTAGGGTTCGAATCCCAGCTTGGCCATAAAACCCACTGGATGACCTTGGGCAAGTCGCATGCTCTCAGCCTCAGGTGAAGGCAATGGCAAGCCTCCTCTGAACATACCTTGCCTAGAAAGCCCAATGGGAGCTTTGCCTTAAGATCATCCTAAGAGGCACACAACAACAACAACAACATAGCAACTTATGGGGAGTTTCTGGGCAAGATCTGTTCTGAGGGGGTGTGTGTCTGAGCCTTCCTCTGTGGCCGAGACAGTGTGACTTATCTAAGTGGGTTTCCAAGGCTGAGCAGGGCCAAAGGTGACAGCATCCACTGTGATCACCTGCTGGCTGCATTGTACTCTCTCTACCCACACAGGAGAATAGCATTGTGGTAACCACACCTAAGCTTCGTTTCCAGCCCCACATGCACATCCCCACAGGGCTGCCATAACACCACCCGTCTCATTTTCCCCATCACATTGCAAAAGGACACCTGCCACTCTTGCAAACTAAGGTGCTACGTGAATATGCAGTCTGTAAGTTATGAATTCAAAGCTTCTCTTATGTCTAGCATGCAAATAAATAAATAAAATGGCACAGATGCACTGCTGCTGCTGCTGCTGAATCACCGCACACAGAGAGATTCAGCTTTAAATCATGACTTAAATAATTTTTTTGGGGGGGGGGATATCTAATAAGGCTCCAGTTTTAAATACTGTTGCCTTGTTGTTATTATTGTTATATGCCTTCAGGTCAATTCTGACTTATGGTGACCCTCTCATAGAGTTTTCTTGCTAAGATATATTGAGAGGAGATTTGACATTGCCTTCTTCTAAGGCTGAGAGAATGTGACATGCCCAGTATCACCCAGTGGCATTCCATGACTGAGTTAGGATTCAAACCCTGTTCTCCTATAACTTACCTTATGAATCTTGAACGTATGAATCCTGAAAACATTCTTAAACCAACTATATACAAGCTCTACAACTGTTACCTTGTCAGTATTGCTTTTCTGTTCTCTTTTAAAGGATGCTTCTGGTTTGTTTTTGTAATTTTTCAACAACTACATCATGCTGGCTCTCTATTGTATAGTATGCCCCATTCAACTCAGGAGAACTTATGTAGACATGTATAGGACTGTACAGATTGTCTGGATCTAAGCTCAAGGAGTCCTTAAATTCATGTGTGAGCCACCTTTGGTCTTATCTTGGAGTAATGTGGGATATAAATCAAATAAATAATAAATAAAATACAAAAAACCCCGTTCCTTTTCATTTGTACTTCATCAACTACAGCTACCCTTTCTAAAGTTCACAAGTTTCTCAGGTTAAATGTACTAAGAGTAGTGACTTGAAGACACCCAAAATGCGAAGCTGTCTCACTGTGCCTGATGATAGGGCTGACCTTGACTATAGAAAATCTAAAGGCAACAACAGCATTTCATATGTTCTCAAGATCAATTTGAAATTATTTGGAGGAAAGTCTACTTTTTTCTTTCAAATGGCTGAATCATAGTTACTCCAACGAAGAGTTTTAATACTCAAAATCTATCAGACAGTAACTTGTCTTTTCTGCATCTCTGGGGTTTTCTTCCCTTCTTCCAATGCTGCCTCCCTTTTCTCCTCCATTTATTCTAGTTAACTCTATTGGGATCAATAGAAACAAACAAACAAACAAACAAAAAATTTAGGGCCTAAATCCAATTGTAAGTCTACTGAACTAGAGGAGATCCAATGAAACAATAGAAACCTGGTAAGTTAACATTTATCTCGTTTCTATTGTATCAATGCATTTGCTCTGGACTTAATTGGATCTAGGCACAGGATGCCTACCATGTTTCCCCGAAAATAAGACAGTGTCTTATATTACTTTTTGCTCCCAAAGATGTGGAAGGTCTTATTTTCAGGGGCTGTCTTATTTTTCCATGAAGAAGAATTCACATTTATTGTTGAACAAAAATTGGAACATTTATTATATACTCTATATATTTATATACAAAAACTTTGCTAGGTCTTACTTTTGGGAGAGGCCTTATATTTAGCAATTCAGCAAAACCCCTACTAGGTCTTATTTTACGGGGATGTATTATTTTCAGGGAAACAGGGTATGTCTTTACTATCTCTGTAAAATTTTGTACAAGATCTTTGTATTCCTGTCGGAATTCATTTTTTCTAACCAAGTTACATGAATCCTATTCTCATTTATTTTGACCAGAAGTACAGAAGAACAGAACTTATGCAGGCTACGGTAGTTAATACTTCCAGGGATCTTATTGCAGGATCTAGTAAACAGAAATGTAATTTAAAATTTTTTTTTGATTTATTGAACGTTTTAGTAATCATACTGTTAGCAGCACAGGGCCTGTTCAATACACAATGGAGCAATGTTTAACTCGTGGGCTACATGTATTCCAGTGCTATTGGGTCACCATGCTGTTGTGATGTTGCAGCAACTTGCATCACTGAATTTCAACAGCAAAATGGAAAGCTGTTGCCATCAAAATTCAGCATTATGTAAGATCTCTTTCACACTACATGGTTATATTATTTTCTAACTGGCTCTGTTGTCTCTGTCCTGTGAAAACTGGTCCCTGTAATCACCAAATTTATCCCCTCTTGTACTTATGTTTGTCCCCCAATTTCTAGCAGAAGGCAAATCTAGTCAAAGTTATTCTGAGCTTGATGTTATTAAAAAAAAAAAAGACTTGATTTTGTCATACAATTGTCCTCAGCAACAAAATGTTAATTACTGTGATTGTATTGTTACTGCCAGGGAGTTTGTGCCTCATGTGCCAAAACAGCCTGTCTGGCTTTATCCCAAGAGGGAGCTATTCCAGCCAAACTACAAGGAATTTTGTGACATCTTTTAAAGTTGTTATTTGGCTGGCTTCAGCTATCTTGACTTGAGTAATTGACACTGGCATTGAAAGAGGACAATTTGCTGCTCCTCTTTAGGAATCAAACTGACTTGTTCTGGTTCTAATTGAATCATATTTATATGAAAGTAAGGATCTGATTCCAAAGCAAACAAGAAATAAAACTCAATTTTTATTATTTCATATATATATATATATATATATATATATATATAATGCTCTCTCTCTGTTGTTGTTGTTGTTGTGGTTGTGTTTCTTCAAGTCATTTCCGAGTTATGGCAACCCTAAGGCAACCGTATCATGAGGTTTTCTTGGCAAGATTTGTTCAGAGGAGGTTTGCCATTGTCTTCCCCTGAGGCTGAGAGCTTGTGACTTGCCCAAGGTTTCCCAGTGGGTTTCATGGCTGAGCATGGAATTGAACCCTCATCTCCAGAGTCATAGTCCACACTCTAACCACTCTGCCACACTGATCCCGTCTCTCTTTCTCTCTCTATTTAGAGATGCAGGGATAAATGACATACAAGGTATGTAATTGTATGTACAAATAATCCAGAAGATATCAAGCACCAAATCTAGGATCCTGGCCTGAGATATATAGTTAATAAACAATGCAGATATGCAGTGCAGATATCAAAACCAACAATTTAGTTATTAAGTGGGCCAGAGGTGCCCCTGAGGCATGTGATCTGCACACATGCCTATAGTAAATCAGTGGGAACCAAAATGACAGGAAGGGATCCTTATGGATTAAAAAAAAATCCTCTAAAACAGGAGTGAGAATCATTCAGACTGTATGTTGGACTGCAGCCCCCAGCATTCTTCATCATTAACTATGCTGGACATTACAGAACAATGACATCTGGAGGGACACAGGGTTACTTTTGGATTGGCTTTGGATACTATGTAGAGCTTGATTTGAGTGGTTGGCATTTGCTGTATTTCTCGGGCAGTAAAATGTCTTGGGCCAACTCTGGGAAGAATACTTCAGTACTGTTGGCCCTCCATATCCACAGTTTCAGCTATCCATGACTTGAAAATATTCCAAAAACATATAAATTCCAAAAAGCAAACCTTGATTTTGCTATTTATATAAGCAATACCATTTCACCATGCCACTGTATATAATAGGACTTAAGCATCCATGGATTTTGGTTTCCACAGGCAAGGAGGGTTGGTGGGTCCTGGAACCAAACCCCAGCAGATAACAAGGGCCCAGTGGATAACAAGGACCTTCAGGGCCACTCCCTGTTCATTGCTATTCTGGCAGTGAGCAACAATAGGCACAATTTAAAATCAGGTAACCGGTGGGAAGAAGATTGCTGAGTTAAGTGCAATATGTGCGTGTGTGATCAAGGTACTTTGAAACAATTCCCTGGACCAAAAGACATTAAACCAAAATTGTTAATTCTTTATTACACAAATACATACTCATCTATAGCTCTTTTTAAAGCATATACAAAATGTCTAGGCATATGATGGGGAGTGACCAGATATTTGTACTCCAATATTCTGGAGGACACCAGGTTGCACAAGAATGGTATAAATTGTGATCAGATGTGAAATAGAACAAAGCTACAGTTGTGGCCTAAAACATCTAGAAGTTGCAAGGGCAAGGAAAATTGTGCAAAACCATAATTTAGGACTGAGTGTATAGTGCTACCATCCTTCCCTCCTGCATTTCCATAAGGAGGCCATTTTAAACTAACTTCAATTGCCATTACATCCGAAGAGGCCAAGATTAAACCATAACTACAGATAAACTGGCGATAGTTCTTTGAACAAAACAACAAATTGCAATCGTTTAAAAACTGAAGCGGATGGATCTGATCTACTCTACATTACCAAAACAGAGGAAAAACGAAGAGAAGTCTACTGCTTACTTGTATATCCGAAGCAATTGTAGAATAATGTTCTTATCGTTTGTGCTTCCTTATTCAGGAGTTTTATTCCCATTAAGTCTGCCTAACTACAAAACAAAAACAATTTGTTCAAGTGCATTAGTGCTTGGAATATGAAGATTTTGGACAATATTTTTCTTCATTGCCATTTATTGTACCACCATGTTTTTGAGAATCTTTTTGTCTATTAGCAGTTACAGGACCACCATTAAGAGAGAAGTTGGAGTACAAATGTCTGTATGTATCACAAGCAGTTAAAAGTGTGTGTGTGTGTGTGTCAGAGAGAGAGAAAGAGAAAAAAAATCAAATTCATGAAGAACATGCTTGTTTCCTTCCAATCATTTTATAGATTTAATGGAAATAGAAACTAGGAAGTACCCCCCAAAATCTGAAGCTGTTTCTATAAAGTAGTTTTAAAAAATTAAAATTTATAAAGGTAGTTGGCACTTTGTCGACTTATACAAATCAGAAATGGGGTGCTGGAGGGAACCCAAACAAGATATCAATGTTATCCAAGTAAACCCTTTCACTGCCTTGCTGAAAAGAAACCCAGGCTGTCCTTTTGCCCTCCCCTCAAATCATCAAAATGGCAAATGAATGCCTTATTCATGATTATCACTGAAGTCATTCCTACTTATGCCAGTATTTCATGGATTATGTTTTGATGAAAAAACTTGCTTGCTGGTGAATAAACACGGCCCCTTTTAAAAAATGTCTATGCAAAATGCCTTTGTAGGCCATTATGAAAATGCTTTGCAAATGGGCAGTAAGCAGCTTTTTGCAACCTCCAAAAAGGCACTTTTCCCCCCTCTCTGCCTTTTCTTTCATGCTAAACAGTCCCAAATGAAAGGCCTTTCAGAGTTAACTAGTTTCAGCAGTACCAGTGTTTTAGCGTAATGAATAACTTTTCACAGAGGACAATTGCGCATCGTCCAGCATGCCTTTATTTCTGTTTCTGTGTGCCACCAATGGAGGGATTTTGGTGGCAGAATCTCTTTCTCCGCGAAAGCTGGAGTGATCAAAACCCCGATTAACCTCTGATATTCACGTGCTGCTCTTGATCTTGGGGACCGAAGCAGTAACAAAGAGTTAATGGTAGCCATATGCTTAGGGGTATTGTGGGTTCCACTGACCCAAATGTGAACTCCGTTGAGTTACTGCAACTCGGCCCTGTTTGTTCCAGGTTTGGCATACAGATGACCAATGAAAAGTTTTAGCTGCTACTTGACAGAATCCCCCTTGATGAAGATGGAAATGTCAAATATCCCCACTTCGTTTCCATGTTCAATTCACAGAGTGAAGTCCCGACATTTTTCTTCATTTGTCATATGTCAATCAGCTTCTGTTCACCAAAAGAGACTCCACAAAACCAAAAAGAGACTTCATATAACCAAAAAAAGCAACTCAGGTTATTTTAAAAGGAGTCTTTAAAAAAAACACATTCGCATTGTGTTGCATTTAATATTTGGGGGAATGGTAGTCTACCTCATCTTTTGACAGTTAAATTGGTGTTTAAAAGTAATGAAGAAGTGTTTCCACATTAAGAGCATTTTCACATGTGCATTAAACCAAATTTTGCTGCATAATGTCATTCACTTAGAATGCACTTGTTTTTTTCTCTTCCATATTTTCATGAATTGAGAATATATCTCACATATGGCACAAATGGTGTGACAGAGGCTAAGGTATGTGCTTTTAATGTTTTGTGTGAAAACCTCCTTTTTCATCTGCATGTGGCACAAATACAATCTTTTAAAAACTTAGGCTTTTTAAAAAATTGACTTAAGTTTTGTTACTGTGTCTGGCTGGTTTCTTTTTCAGTGTCCTTTCTCAATATTGCTATTGATTTTCAGCATTGTTTCAAATGCTTAGAAATGCAGAATGAGCGGAAAATAGGTGGAATTAATTCAACAACATGTCATTTCTAAATGCTCAAAGGATAGCCACAAGTACTGTTTAATTTATGTGCTATATAGACAACCATGTGTTTTCTGACATTCTCATTTTTCCTGTTATTATAATTTATGGTAAAACAATATGAGGGCCCTTACCTGTTTTATCAGTTGATTATAGTGATTTGTGTGCATATTTGATTTTGCTGGTAATTTAAAGGATAAAAGAGAAAGAAAGTATAGAAAACTAATAAGCTAATGGTCGTCTCAGCAAGATATTAGAAAGTTAAGAAAATAACAAATAATTTAGAATGGTTACAAAAGGTAATGGACTTGGCAGAATTTGATGAATTAACTAATTGTATAGAGAGAAATTCAAAGGATATTTTTTTTTACATTCCACATTTAAAAATTGGGGGAATATTAATACTATGGGTTTTGATGTTTTAGAGAATAAAGTTAAAGTTTTCAGATACCAGAAAGAAAAGTATTTATATATTATATGATAGATAATTAATGAAAAATAAATAAGGATAAAACAATGTAGGGAAATGAAATTGGAATATATGCTTCAGTGGTAGAGGAAAGAGGGAAAGTCTTATTTTAATGGACGGTAGACGGTAGGGGATATAGTATAAGGATGGATGCTTTTTTCTAATTTTTGTTTGTGTCTATGTTTATATTTATGTTATAATCTGCATATATATGTTGGTTTTTAATTTTTAAAAACTATTAATACATATTATATTTTGATTTTGCTAGGTTTTCAATGAGCAATGATCAAGAAATATATTATTCTTATGACAAATTCTTACAGTTTACCATTCAATCCTAATTAAGGATTAAACAGAGGTGTGCAGCTGTATTCCATGGGATTCACTCCCTAGTGATTCTGTACAGTGATTCTTCATAGTTAGTGCATTTTTCAGAAGATGGTATTTGTTTTGGGGATGTTATCAAAATCCTTCTTTTTCTCAGCTGTCTCAAATAGATTAAAAACCAAAAGACTTTTCAGCTACCGGTATATTGTGGTGTGTGTTGGATTTCATTTATCATGGTGAAACTATTTAGCAAACATGATTGTATTCCTTTTTTAAACCTGACTTAAAGGGAAAGGGGGGACAGGGAGACAGGGTGCACAACCATTCCCCTATCTCCCCTGCATGTGGGTTCTCTTCTGGATTTCTATCATTGTTGAAATAAAGAAAAAAAAAATGAAAATACCTGAAAGAAGTATTAGCAGGGGGAAAAAACTTCATTACACTCTCTGAACCACAGATGAAGACAATTGCAACCTTCTCCTAGCAAATCTTGGCAAGAAAACCCTATGATAGTTCACTTTAGGTTTGGTGTGAGTAGGAAAAAGGCTTGAAGGAATACAGCAACCAGAATGTGGATTATTATAACAATCTGGCTTTGCAATTGAGAGAGTAATTCAGTTGTGTGGTTTTGTATTACTCTAGGACTAATCTACATATTCTTCCCATTAATCTTGCTCTCACATTTATGGTTTTGGTTATTTCTTTTGAAACTATACTGAATGGTTTGCAGCTGTACATCTGAACCCACATGTGTATTAAGTACTGTAATATTGATGCCATGCAGCTGAAAATATATGGGGAGGGATAGAACATGATTGGGGAGTTGCAGTATATCTGATTTTTTTTTTTTAAAAAAAGACAGAACTAACCCTCTCATACACCATGTAAATTATAGAAATAAATTAGTAACGGTTTTTAGTGAGAATGGATGAGTCTGCATAAATTTTTTAAACATGTTACTGAAGTAAGAGCCTTTGATAATAAGAGATAGAAAGAGGGAATTGATAGGTGATATATGTGTAATTTAAAATTTATTACAATCCAAAGACTTTGCATGCTTTTGAACTGTTAGGTTGGCAGAAGCTGAGACTAGTGACAGGAGCTCACCCCATCATGCGGCACTTGGGCCTTGAACTGCCAACGTGATGATCTTGCAGTAAAAAGAGCCAGCATCTTAACCACTTGAACCCCCGCATCCAAATTTAGTTATATTTACAAATAGATATATTTACTCATCTGTAAATTTCAGCTGTTCCCTGATCCCTGAGACAAGAGTGTTCAGGTGTTACTTACCCACTCTGAAGAAGGAAGTTACACGTGTTGTCTTTTTTCCTCAGATGGAAAGCAACTAGTCTGGGGGAAAAAAATCTATTTACAATAGGCCCTTATTATCTACTGGGGTTTGGTTCCAGGTAGGTTTCAAAACAGGACAAAACCACATCTTATCACTCGTGCAGACAACTCCATAGAGAGTTATATTTTCTTGACAGAACCTGACACTTGGTTGGGAAAACTTCTTGATTCCTGTCTATAGCCTTGCACAGTACTTGAAAAAGTTAATTTTTTCAACTGCACCTCCCAACACCTCTGGGAAACATGGCCAGTTTCCAAGCTCTGAAGCTGACAGCCTTCTGCCCAACCATCTTGACTCTCCAACTCCTTGGTCCATATTATCACATCATGCATTACCCTTATTTTCAGGACTATAGACATTCTTCATCCTATATAGGCAGTCACTCCCAGTCCTTTCACATACCCAATCTTGTGATGAGGCCTCTTACTTCCCTAGCCATGTGTGGCTACTGTCTTCCCATATGCCTCTCCTCTTTGGGAAGTTTTCAGGAAGGCTGAGAATATTGTGAAATTGTTTACAGTACAAGTTCTTCCATAGCTCCCTGGCATCTCTCCAAAACGGCTTTGCAGTGCCATGTCCTGTGTGTTGCCTTCAAGTCGCCTGTTGACTTAAGGCAACCCCATGAATTTTATGGATTTTCTTAGGACAAATTCCACAGGAGGCAGCCATATCAATTAGAGTGGAATAATAGTGCTATAAAACTGTAGGCAAGGAATACTCAGAGGTGATTTTGCCAGTTCCTTCCTCTGAAATATAGCCTTCAGCACCTGTTGTTAATTGGCAGTTTCCCATACAAGTATTAACCAGAGCTGACTCTACTTAGCTTCTAAGATTAGACAGAATCTGAGCCTTTATGGTATTTAGGCCATCATGATAAATCTGAATATAACTGAGCCACAAGGGAGTCTGATGTTATCATAGACAACATTATCATCATTTTTTCTAGTTATCTACTCAAAAGAGTATATCTCATTTCATCAAAGGGCTTTTCCAGATGTTATGCAATGTTAAATAATAAACAATTAAAATATTAATATTCAAGTGAAATAAAATGCTAAAATAAAACCCACTCACAAGAGGACACGACTGTTAACCAACACTAAAATATATAGGCACCAAAACTCTAAAACAGCAGAACATTGGGCAGTAAAAGAGATTCAAACAGCTTGTCTAAACAAAATGAGATTTACCTGAAACTTAAAGCTCACAAGAGGAGGCCATATGTATATGGTCTGAAGGAAGATATTCACTAAGGTTTGCCCAACTTAGGAAAAAAATCTTCAGATAAGAACAGGCGATACCACAGGCAATATATAACAAAGCAAGCAGAATCTCATTCTCAGACGTTGATGGAGGAAGAATGTTGAGATGGTCAGAAAATAATCCCTAAATGAGGAAGTGTTTCATCAACTACAGGAATCCTCTGGTCTGTTTCAGGAAGGCATGTTGACTACAAGAATGAACTCGAAGCTAAGGTGCTTTCCCCACATTGATGGAAGTATTGATGCAGAGGGTCATGATGCATGACTGGCAGCATGGCCAAGCAGCAATCTACCCATTTCTATCAATATTAATTTTAACCCCCCCCCCCCAATCCAAAATAATAATGGAAAAGGCTGAATCCTTCTTGGCTAAAACTGACCATGTGGGCATTGAACCCAAACAACTCAACCTCAGTGAGAGAGACAATCTTAGCATTAAGGAGGGAATCCACACGGAGAATTTATGAAATGACTTGGAAGCCATGCAAAACATGGTGCATGACACATAATGTCATGTAAGAGGGTTAAAAATGGCTTTTCTACAGGAAAGAATCACAAAAGGATTATGTCCCAATAGATTAAAATGTCAGGTGGATGCATTGTCGACAATAACGGATTGGACTGTTAGCACATCCACAAGTAAAACAGTTTTTGAGAGCAGCACTGTACATAGGTTTCCCACTTGGGTCTTGAATATAATTCTCAGTATGCTGACATGTACCACATTTGGGCCATTATGCCAGGTGTCTTTGAGAGTGCCAGCCTTGAAAGTGGTGTTTTAATAGAAATCACTTTAACAAGGTGGGTCTCAGAATTGGCTGCCCTTCTCTGGTTGAGAATTTGTGTTGAGGAAGATAAATGATCACTGACGAAGGATTCAGCTTTATTTTTGCTTAAAACATTGTTTACAGCTGCTCATGATAGCATTTTACACTTGCTTACTTTCTGTTTAAAACTTTAACAACCATTAGAAGAGAAAATGACCTAAGCTGCATGTGAGGAGAACAGTGAAAATTTAACATTCAAAGAATAAAGGCTTATAGTCACACGGTGTCTTCCTCACCTTCCCGGCCTCAATAGACAGGATAACTTGTAGGAGGTACTCTTACCTGGCCTAAAAGGTCAAGGAAGAGATTGCTGGGATCGCACAAAAAATTGGTAGGCATTGATGCTACAATCGTAGCCAAAGCTACAGATCATCATCAAAAGGTGTAAAAAGGTGGTTGCCAGAAAACACACAACCCAGAAGCTCCCAAAGCTCTGAATTTTATGTCCAAAACATTCACTGGAGAATATTCTAAACTGCAGAGCTTAAGATGAACAGCCATCTTTCTAATTCGTACTGTGTTATCTGAGAGCAAGAGACCTTGGATTTGCAAGTCAAATGATCCACGGTGCCTTTTGTCAGCCAATTAAAACATCTTCACTGAGACCTACAGAACTAACCTTTGTGTGGTCTCTGGTCTCAGATGGAAACAGTCACTTGACGTGTTTGGCAGTGTGAATTTTTGAGACGATATTAAATGTGTGTGGGAACATGGGGCCGAGTGGGGGAGCAAATCTTAAAAGATCTAGGATCAGGGTGGTGACAGTGAGGGAAGAAGGTGACGTTAGAGATGCTGGTAAAAGTTAGTTGTGGTCAAGCTTGGGACGAACAATAGTGCAGTGTTGTTATGGGCTGCTTTTACGACTTAGATATTCTTCCCATGTCAGTATAATCACTACTGGGAGGTAGCTCGATTAAGGATTACCATATCATTAATAGTATCCATGACTTTTGTTCAAAGGCTACTTGTGTAATGTTGCCTTGTGGATGAAGCTTCCTAATCCGCTGAGCTGCAGCTGTAGAGGAGGGCCCAGCTCGGAGCCGCCCACACTGACTTCCCTGTCCCCTTGGATCAGTTCTCAAAAACAGACAGAAACAACAGTCATCTCAAAGCCAGGAAAAAAAGAAACATCCATTCTACATTTCCACATTCATCCCTGAGCTTCAATCCCTGCCAATGTCTCCCATTCATCTCTTCTCTAACATCCAGATCACCACTCGGATGGTGGCCAGATTAAAAGGGGAACAATGCAGTTTTAAATGTAAAGTTTGCATCTAATTTTTTGTTACCCTTTCCATGAGAAAAAGCACATTTATTCTGTCTGTCTGTCTGTCTGTCTAATGCTCAGCCTCTCTCATTCATTAGTCTTTTCTTATTTTTCTTTGGCAACCTGAAGCATGCTTGCTCGTGGGTGCCCAGGCTGGCTGGACAACTGGTATGGCCATGTCTCAGCATAAATACCTTGAAATATGTATGTTTAGACAACCCTCTTGGATGCTAAAATACTAAATGTGACTAGTCTTGCCTAATAACCATGATGCATATCGGGTTTGCTCTAGCAATCAACTGTGCTGTAGACATTTTAGAAGCAGAAGAAATGGATAAGAGATATAGAAGAAATTATCAGCTTAGTCACTTGAACAGGAACAGGAAAAATAAAAATCTGCCTATGGACTTAACACAGACACTTCTGGTATATACAGTAGACTTTGTGGCAAGTATCCACTTTTAACTATTATAGGCAAGAATGGCTCTTCTAAACACACACACACACACAGAGAATGCAAAGTGCCCATAATCTAAATCCAACATTTGGAAACAGAATAGTAAGTCAGCAAGAAAAATAGCAATTCTGCAAATTATTTAACCAAGCACTGCTCACAGTTCCCTAATAATGTTCGTGTACAGACCAAAGATCAACTTAAATGATGTATTTGTCTCAGAGATTTTTTTGGTATCATGAGAAACAAATGTTTTCACAAGGTCTGTAATGCCATTAGGTATCAGTCTGAAGTTGGTCTGGTGTTTTTGTAGGAGACTTTTGAAAAGATTTGGAACACTGCCTTTTGGGTCAAAATGGGTCAGATACTTTCTGGTCTCCATGGGAGTGTGGCTTTCTCAAGCAACATATATTGCAAAAGGCAGTGCTGTTTTGCTTCATCCCTTGCCCTTGTACTCTTTTCTTTCACTGTATGAATTCTTTGTCTGAGATGTTGACATCCTTAGGTGCTTTGACACATTTATTCTACATCTAGCCATATAGTTTACCTCTATTTGTTCACCTGTTTGTTTATATGCTTTGCTAAGGCAATGAATTAATCTTTACAAAGGAGAAGATTGTTTTAGTCCAGGCTTGAGACTGAGTCATAAAAGCACTGCAATGTAAATGGAGTATTTTTCAACAGAGATTTTGATCATTGATTCCAGTCACTCCATGATAATATATTGCTATCCATTTATACCCTGGCCTGTGCCCAAGTGTCACAGAGGATAAAGAAAATATGCAGGGGGAAGATGTGTTGGCCATTTAGTAAATTCAAACAAACATCCACCAAACAGTGATACCTTTATTAGCCAACTGAAGTGGACAATGCACTTGTTGCAAGCTTTAAAACTCCACTGGCTTCGTCATCAGGCAAGATGTTACATACCAAACAGGAGAAAAATTAGAAATGTTAGTAAGATGCCTGCATTTTGTTGTTTTTGCCCTTAGTTAAGATGGTATGGAGAGGGTATCTTTATCAGCTAAAGAGAAAAATGAAGTTATGCACCATCTCTTCAGTACCCCATATGGGATAAATTGATGCTACTCTTATTTTATCAGTCCAGCAAGGCTGGCTGAGAGATATTTAACATATCAGGAAGAGGGTTAGAATTGTTTTAATTCCTACTGAACTAGGCACAAGAATTTTGTGCATGTAGGAAGTAGGAGGAGGGAATCTCCCTTTTCTCTCTCTCGCTCCATAATGTTAATTATTTCATTAAAGTCTGTTATGCATATTACTCTACTATCTTTGTCCCCCATCTAATAAAAGGCAGATCTTCTTCTGGAAGATTTGTCAGCTTACTTATTTTAGTTATCCTTTACTGTACTATCTCCAGCCCATTATATCCTTTTACAAATGGAGTGAGGACTTTATCACACCAGCCAGCATAATTTCTTATCACACTTTTCTCCATGAGAGGCCTTTGGAGATTCTTGGTCACGTGGTCTGTTTTCTGCACTACCAAATGCCATCTTCCGGGAGGAAGGGTAGGAAGGAGCTATTGCACTAAAAGGTGCACTACAGTAACAAGTGGAAAGCACGACATGACATTGTGGGATGGACATGACATTGTGTGATAAGTAGAGGCCTGATAAAATTCTACTTTTCTAGCTGATGTGATAAAGTCCTAGGTAGAAAACAGCCAGGTTGACCAGTGGCATCCATGTCGGAGGCTGGTTTTATTCAAGACTTTAATAGGGTTCACCTCCTTGAATAGTTCTTTTATAGTCATAAACCCTGAAGTGTAATTGAAAGGAACACCATCAGCTGCCCTTATATGTAGTATTTTAACACCGTACTGTAGGTTTCTGTAAAGGGATAATGGTCCTTTTTTTAAAAAAAAAAAAATCTGATTTGTTTTTCCACTTTTGAACACTGAATGTGATATTAAAAATATGCTGCAGCAGAATGTGTCAGTGTTTGCTGTTGTTATAGAGTGTAGCTGCACTCAAAATGATGGCAGCTTGGACTTTACCTCAGTGGCTCCATCCTATGGAATCTATGGATCTGTGGTGTTGTAAGGTACTTCAAATTCTCTGATAGATTCCCCTGAACTGCAGCATTAATGCTCTATGGGAGAGAATTCATAAAACTACCAGTCCTGGGATTCATAGCATGGAATGAAGCATGGCATGAAAGGGCTGAAATTGTGTATGTGTCTGCATCGATAGGGAAGATCGAGTTTGAAACTCTATAAAGAGGAGAATTGCCATTGCAAATCATTCTGAAAACCTCATTCATATGCATGGCATCTTGTCCACTCTTGATTCCTATCTCTTCCAAAGGGAGGCGTCATTACTTATTATAAATAATGGTCAAGATACTGCATCATCAGATGCAACTGTGCGGATGAAGCTCTGTAGTCATTATGTCTGACAAAGCCATACCCCCAATACTTACCAACTAATCATGGCAGCGCCCTAATGGAACGTTTCTGAGGTACTGCAAGCTGGGAAATCGTGTCTGAAGCATTTTCCTGGCTGTGGGGCATATTAAAAACAGGCAGCTTGAAAGACTTCTTGGGGTCCTGCTGCAACTACTTGGTACAATGCAGCCCGGGACCAGAAGAGCACTGCAGACATCATTTCCCAGTACCCCAATATGTAGTGGGGCACTATTTGTTCAGTCGGGGCACTGTCTGGCTGGAAAGGTAGGTTTCTGGGGTCACATCTAGTTGTTAATGACCATAAACCAAAACATGAGTCCCTAGCCATTATGAGATCTTAAGTCCAGTTTTCAATCAGGATACCAATGTTTATATACTGCCTTTCCACAAACTAAGACATCAAAAGATGTTCAGCTCTGTGCATTTAAGATGACCAGACTAGTGGCTGAAGTTTACTTCAGCACTGATAACAGGACAGCATTATTTCTTGCACCTGAGGACAGCAAGGGCCTTTCAGCTCTTAAGACATGTTTAGATTTGCCCATTGTGTGCTCTTTGGCACCTGCTACCTGAAAGGGGATGCATCTACACTGTAGAAATAAGGCAGTTTGATGCTATTTTAACTGTCATGGCTCCATCTTACAGAATCCTAGAATTTGTTGTTTTGTGAGACATAAGCACTCTATAGCAGAGAAGGTTAAAGCCCTAGTAAAACTACAAAACCCAGGATTCCACTGGCTGGAGCTACAGCACTTAAAGAGATGTCAAACTGCATTGGGCCCTTGTTATCCACTAGGGTTTGGTTCAAGGACCCTCCGTGGATAACAAAATCTGTGTATGCTCAAATCCCATTAAATATAATGGCACAACAAAATGGTGCCCCATATATAAAATGGAAAATCAAGGTTCACTATTTGGAATTTATACTTTTGGGGAATATTTTCAAGCCATGTATGCTCAAATCCATGGATAAAAAAATCCGTGGATAAGGAAGGCCAACTGTATTTCTAGAGTACAGATGCACTTTCAGATGGATCTTATTTGGACCAGAAAAACAAACAATTATTTTCATTGCTCCTCCTCAGCTAATATTCCCATTACCTGAGGAAGAGTAGTAATGGAAATAAATTACTTTTAAAGGATACTTTTCCAATAAGATGTGGAAACCTACTGTACTCCCTTTCCACTTCTGTTTTTAAAAAACGGAAAGAAATATGCAACAACATTGTTGAATCTTAACTCTGCTTACAGTGATCAGTCAAATTTCTATTGGATGAAAATACTGATTAAATTTGATTACTGATAAGAATGAAATATATCATATGAACATTACGTGACTCATAGTTTCCCACATGCATAGTTATGACTAGGTACCTGCTTCATCAAAGGATTACTAGCTTGCATCCTTCAGAGGTCTAATTCTTCACTGATAAAACTACATAGCTCATTTAAAATCATTTGGCATAGTTTCAAAGAACCTGATCCAAAGCGTAACAAAGAACTTCATATGGGCACCTACCTACCTTACTCACCAATCAGATGACAACACTGGTCACATCTTCTGGCTAAAGCAAGGACTTTTGGGGACCATTTTGAGCCAGATTTCTCAGACCATCAGAAGACTTTTTCAAAAGGCACACAGAAAAGTATACCTGAATCTCAGCATTTTCTATGAATGGCATTAATGTAAAGGACACAAAACAAAAAGCAGATTGAATGTAACCTACAATGTAACTCTTACATTCCCTGTTGAATGAACACCAAGATTATTTAAGCCTCCATCTGTGAAATTCCACACAATTCTGATCTCAGTTGAGAAACTAAGCATGTATTTTGTTGTGTATTAATTTAGGAAACCTGCCTGTTTATGTAGGATTTTCACATTATAAGTATGTATGTTATGAATCAGCAATCTAATTATGAAAATTCAGCACATCAATAGTTGCATTTTCCCACATCATGGTGTTTCAGTGTTCATGCCCTTTTTGTTGTGATACAGTAATTTTTAAACTGCTTGACTTGGAAACAGATGAAATGCAATTTCAAATCCCTTAAGGGCTGCTGTGTGGATTAATAGCAAGACGAGACTTATGTAAAAGGACTGAATACTTTCCTGGTGTGATGGTAACACTATACACATTTTTGGTCCCCCCCCCCCCTTTATTTTTCTGTTGAGGAAAAAACAACAACAGATCCCTGAAAATATCTCCACAAGCCCCCAAGATTAACTGTCATCTGATTCGAGGAGGAAATGCAAAATAATGTGAGAACAAACGTATAAACCACAGCTATTTCTCTTGCATGTTGCATTGCATTGTTGTTGTTTTTTTTTAAATATTGTGAAGCTGCTGTGAGTCCCAGTTCTGGGAAAAGAGCAGAATGCAAATTAATAATAATAATAATAATAATAATAATAATTGTTTTTCTGTCACCTTGGGCCTATTTCCATTGCTCCTTGCTTGCTTCTAGTGCACTTCTCACCCTCTCTTCTTGTTTCCCTTCTCTTACTTCATCTTGTACTTTCCTAATGCCTCCCACCTTTACTCCATAGTGGCACCTCTCTTTCTTTCTTGCCTCACCTTATGCCACTATTCCTCCTTCTTGTTCCCCTTCCATCACATCATGATACGCTCTCTTGCTCTCTTGGCTTCATCTCACACCTTTTGCTATGCCTCCATCCTTTGGTTCTTGGACTCCACCGCTTGCATATCTCACCCTTCCATCTCTCTCTTTCCCCTTACTTTGTGCTGCTGCATCTCCCCTCTCTTGCACCTTGTGCTCACCTGCTGTGCCTCCTACCTTCTCTCCCTTCCAGCAACTTACTTCACTTTGCCCCTGTGCCAGGATTCCTTTCCTTGCATCTGTAGCTGCAACTCCAGCCTTGTCTTACTCCCCTGCATATTGAATGTTCAGAGACATAGCTGTCTTATTCTGGAATATCAATATGCGAAGGGATCTTGTAGCACCTTTGAGACCAACTGTTAGTCTCAATGGTGCTACAAGATCCCTTTGCAAAGGAAATGGTTTCAGTGCAAGAAGGGAATACTGGAAAGTGAGGTTTCACAAACTACATGACCAGTCACCAATTTGTTCCTTATTTTATTTTTTAAAATATTTTTTTAAAAATTGCCAAGCCACCTATTTATTTCATATTTTATTTATTAAAATATTTTTTAAAAATTGCCTTTTGTCAGTTGGGGTTCTTAGGATCGCTTTTTTCAAATAACTGGCCATGGTTCTAGTGGTGACACAATTTACATTTTAGTCCATTGCCAAGATTGCTTGCACTTACATTTCAAATGACTAAAGATCTTTTCTGAAATCTCAGTGAGTTTCACAAGGTGAATCAAGTCAAATATATATATGACTGAATGGAGCTTATTCCCAAATAGCAATTCATGGGGATGGCAGCTGTGCTGATCCTAATAAATCAGATAGGAATCTCATTAGCAATAATGTTATGTATTGCTACTTTGTGGTTGGTGTGTGTGGATATGGTTGTGTGTATTTTTCGAGTGGGCAACTGGTGTGAAAGCCAACTTACACCCTCATACTTTCAGGACAAAATGGAACAGGAAAGCGTCTTCTGGTTTGCATTTCTGGATTTTCCAGCCGATTTTGGGGCAGCTTTTAGCAATCTAATTGAGTCTGGGCAGCTGTCAGAATTGTTAGGTTGTTTTGAGGCATAATGCCTCTCTAGATGGCATTTTAGAAAAGTTCATGGGCAACATTTTACGCAACTGCTTTTAAATTAATGGAGACAGGGGTCCTCTAGGCTTGCTAAAAGGGTTTAGGGCATATGCAAGCTGCATTTTTCCTATTCCTACTATAGATAGATATAGATGGGGGTGTGTGTGAATCTCTCCTGCATTTCAAGATTAATGTCTCCTCCACTGTGTGGTTATAATGGGCACAATCATATGTTTCAGCGCATAGCTCCACGTTTATTGCATTTAAAGACCAGTAGGAAATTGAACTCGGATTTCCAAGAGATAGCTTTTTTGACCCAGTTAATTACCTTAAACCAGGAGTCTGGCCACTATTAAAGTCCCACAGTCAAGAATTTACCAGCTTTGTCCCCCTATTTACAATACCCTTTGACTGAGATGTCTAAGACCTTTTAGCATAAGGTTTAAGCAGCGGACAGCTAGCTCTGACACTTCTTAGAAATCTTTTCATGGGGCCATGGGGCCGAGTTCTAATCCGGGAAGAGCCACTGCCTCTCTGTGTGATCTGACACAGTGACATATCACTTGACCTTAGTCACACAGCAGCTGTAGCCCTGGGTTAGGAAGTCAGTCCTTAATAGAAAAGCAGACGATACTAACTGTCCTCTTTTCCCTGTTAATAAATGACACATGCTGTTTCTTTTCCCTTCCCTCCACGATCTGAGAAAATGCATGGAATACATTCGTTTTGAGTAATTTGTTCCAATTCGATATACTCATTTGTTGGGAGAAACAAAAACTGTTGCACTGATTCTTTAACCATTTAAAAAAATAGAATTCAATATGGTTTAATTTATACATTTAACCATGTCAGTGTATTGCCTTTGTTTTGGTTTTTGTGTGCTGGGAGGCAGGGAAAGAAGGGATAGTTAAAACATACAGAGCCAGAGCAAGCTAAAATTCAAAGGATGTGGTTCTAGTGTAATCGCTCCTTTGAGAAAAAGAAGCATAATTTTGACAGGGAAAACGAAAATATCAATTTGGAAACCATATAACTAAGTTATATGGAGAAGTGAATTTTTCATCTAAGACTGCAGGGGGTGCAATGTCTCCTCTTTCAGCCCCTGAACACTGCATTTCTCTCTGCAGGCAATTACAAGTCCGTAAATTTAATATTATATCAAATTAATATTGCACCCAGAATATGGCATGTTTTGCGTGTTAAGCATCAGAGATAGGCAAACCATGAAATGAAAGAGAATGGCACATTTATGTACATGATAATTAAATTTGTTGTTGTTGTTGTTGTTGCATGCTGTCAAGTTGTTTCCCAACTTAAAGTGACTCTAAGACAAACCTATCACAGGGTTTTCTTGGCAGGTTTCTTCAGAGGGGGTTTGCCACGGCCATCCTTTGAGGTTGAGAGTGTGTGACTTGCCTAAGGTCACCCAATGGGTTTCCATGGATTTGAACCCTGGTCTTCCAGTTTCCTACTCCAGCGTCCAAACTATTACCCCACTCTGGCTCTTAATTAAATTTAGCCAAATATATTTTTGTCGCAAACATGAAAACATCTCTCCCATACAGTAAAGAACTAGTTGTTCATTGTTGGTGGGAAATCATTTTAGTTGCTTCAGGTATTCTGCCTCCTTATAACCTTGTTCACTGAAATGTTAAATCCTGCAAGAGTCCAACTTGGCATCCAACTAAGAATGCATAAATTAGCCTATATGAGACTTTATTTTCTTCTGCATAAATGGATACCTTGGCTCTTCTTTGGGATTTTTTTTTTCCTTTCAAGCCTTCCTCGATAAGAGGGGGGTGTAAAGTACATATGAAAGATTTTTGAGCAATATGGCATATGTTTACAATAGCTGGTTTCTTAGGGAGTAATTTGAGCTCTAGTAACTTCAGCCTGCCAAATCTCTCTCCAGATATAGCGGATCTATTAAAAGTACAGCTGTTGAGAGCTGGTCTTCTCTCATGCCAAATCATTTGACCTTAACATGAGCAAACATTTAGATATTGGCTAGCATTAAGTCTGAGCGTAGCCTGTCAAAAGGAATCCACACTGGAACCTGTAGCCAAGGGTCCTAGTTTAAATTCCATGGTATTGGAATTAGTTATAGCCTAACTAATGCAAGGAGATGTGCAAGGAGATAGAACTCGGTTTCAAAGAGATACGTTGAGTTCTGAGTAATTGTTTGGTCTGTATGTATAACAGCTCAGTTTTAAAAAGAAAGAATGGTCACAATGTACAGGGTAAAAGGTAAGTTAACTGGGATGGAAGGGATTTAGGGTATGTGAATTCCTTTGTCATGTCACTCTCCATCCGGTTTAGGAATGGGGATTGCAGCTCCCATCATCTGTACCATTAACTATGCTGGCAAGGGGTGATGACAACTGCAGCCTGTCGAAGTCTGCAGGGCCACATTTTCCCTCTCTTTGATTTAGCTCAATGTCATACCTGGTAGCCACTCTGTGCCAAGGAGGGCCAAAGTGCAACCCATGGGCCATATGATGCTTCCAGTGGACCCTCAGGCCTGCTCCAATATTCCTGCCCCAGTCTCCCCCCAAATTTAATTCCCCAAGGGCAAATCGTGCCAGAAACATGGGGGTGCAATTTCCCCCTAGATGTTTTGAGGGGGGGGGGGACAGAAAAAGGTCTTTGGATTTTTTTATTTATTTTTATTTTTTGGAAATGAGTCGATTTCTGTTCCTTAAGAATGACATTTTCTGCTTCCTAAAAAGCTAGTGAGGACAAAAGTAAAGAACAAATAATGTGCCCCCCCCCCCACACACACACCATTCCTGGGATGTGATTTTGCTTTTCGGGAACTTTATTTTATTTCCCTGCCCCCAGGTTTCAAAGGACAGAGTGCCTCCGGACTCTCAGAAGTTGCTGGTCTTTCTTAGCCCATGTCTACCTGGTGTTGCCAGGAAATAAACTGTCCTTGGCTGCATCCACACTGGAGAAATAACCTGGTTTGGTACTGCTTTAACTGCCCTGGCTGGGAGTTGGAGTTTGTTGTGGGCCCAGAGCGGCGCTCACAACATACTCCAACTCCCAGAATCTCATAGCCTTGAGCCAGGGCAGTTAAAGCAGTGCCATACTGGGTTATTTCTCCAGTGAGGATGCAGCCCTTGTGACCTTTTTTATGCCAGGCATGAGCTCAGCTACTGACCTACAGCTTGTTTTTTGGATCCTTTTCTGCCTGTGAAGAATTTTCACATGCCAAGGAACTATACCAGACATCAAAGCATGATGGAAAAAGTCACGTAGAAATGTCTTGCTATGAGAATTAAGGTGACAAGGGGAGGACATGTTTGTGTGAGAAACGGGTGCAGGGGATGTGATGGCAATGTGTATCTTTATGTGTATGGCAGAAAGGGGATTCTATGTCTGTATTTCACTTTGTGGGTGTGTATTTGTGTGTGTGAGAGAAAGTAGATGTAGGGATCTATATGTGAAAGAAGTGGAAGTCTGTTTCCATGCATTTTTGTATGTGAGAAAGGGAGATGAACAGAGCTTGGGACTTTAATACTTTCAAAGTAACGCAAAGACATTACAGTACTCATTTTTCAAAGTAACACTTCTTCCTAGTTACTTTAAGAGTAACATTTTAGTAATGTGTTAATTAATGTAATATTTTAGTCTATTATTGTATTAGCAATACACTTAATAAGCATAAAATATGAGAAAAATAGCCTTAAATCAATCCCTTATTAAACTATTAAACTATTATTAAACTATTATTAAACGCATTTTCAAATAATGAACAAATGTTACTGGTTACACTAAACCAATGATTACTAGCTTCTCCATTATTTGCAACACAAATTGTTATAGTGTTTTTCCAAGTTACAAGGGCAAACCAACCAGTGTATTCTGGGCACTATTTTATTGAAAGTCATCCATCTGCCAAATTCTAACCAGCAGACATATATCTGCTCCCTTTTTACCAGGGACTGTCTCAATTTTCTGATCTCTATCCATCACAGAACATCCACTCTTACAGGCTATATGTGCACTGACAGATTCCAGATATACGTAAAATATATGGGCCTTTGGTTTCCACTGGAGTTTGGTTCCAGGACCACCCCGATCCCCCGTGGATACCAAAATCCATGGATGCTCAAGTGTCATTAAATATAATGGTATAGTAAAATGGTGTTCCTTATATAAGATGGCAAAATCAAGGTTTGCCTATGGGCATATATATATATATATATTTAAGTATTTGCAATGCTTGAATTTGGGGATAAAAAACCTGTGGATAAAGAGGTCTAACTGTATTTAAACTGTGTAAAAATACACATACACATGCAAGTACACTCTGGCTGCCATCCTTCAGGTCTCACATCTAGTCACAAACTCACTTGAAATGAAAGTCTTGATCCTAATGACATAAATCTCAATCCTGACAAAAATATCCATCTTAAATCTCAGATTGAACATCAAATGCTTGTCTTCCTTTTCATTGCTAACGAATTGTTTTTACATAAGCATATCCCAACACCGGAGCATTTCCAGAAGCTCAGAAATTCGGTTCATCATCATTTTTGACATTTTACTTTAGTTTTCTTAAAACCTTCGGAAATACCAGATAATGCTAACATTTTTTCCATGGGTCATACAGTCCACTTGCTTAGTTCCTCATATGAAGACTCTCATGGCTCACCAAAGCCTTTTTTTTTCTGGGTCCCTACAGAAAAACTGTACCTCATATTACTGCCATAAAATGACTCAACAATGATATTCTAGAGAAGGTACTGTAGAGCTTTATGGGGGACTGGAAAAGGCCAATGAAAACAGCCCATGGGCCTAAATTTACTTACACCTGCAATTCCTTCAACTGACTGAGGCTGCATCCGCAGTGCAGAAATAATCCAGTGTTGTCACCACTTTAACTGCCTTGGCTCAATGCTATGGAATTCTGGGATTTGTAGTTTGTTGTGGCTCCAGATAGGGAAGGCAAAATGTCGCACAAAACTACAATTCCCAGAATTCCATAGCATTGAGCTATGGCAGTTAAAGTGGTGTCAAACGGGTTTATTTCCTCAGTGCGGATGCAGCCAAAGCAGACTATGGTCTGGGAAATCTCTTGCCAAGGCCAATTAGTCCCAGAGGTACAACATGCTGCTGCTGAATATATAACACACAGTGCTTTCCTGGTATTGCCCTTGGTAAGTCAAATATAGATAGAAGCACCTTCCCATTCATCTGCATCCTCCTGTTCTAGTAGTGTTTAACTAAGAATCTTTATTTGCAGATAATTCTCCAGCCTTTTTGCCTTTGTGTACATCAGAGCCCAAAAGACGTATGTTCCTCCTTACAGAGCATTGACTTGATGGATGATATGATTGCGTTTTTCCCAGGAGCTGACTTCTTGTCTTATGTTGTTGCCCTCTTCCCAGCGCTCCATACTGAGCTTTACCCTCAAGGGTAACGTCCTACACCATACTCCCCATGGTGACGTGCTTTACTCAGTATCTATGAGGTCAAAAAAACAGAAGAGCACAATTTCAAGTGCTATAAACAAGGGAAGAAAATAAAATCTGTGAACGTTTCACTTCCACAGCCTCATCCCTTTGGAGAGATGGAGGTGGAATGCTAATAATGGATCGATCAATTTTAGACTTTCAGTGCCAGGCTTCTTAATTTGTGCCTTTAAACAGAGTGTTAAAAATAGATTCCTGTTATTATTTCTCTCCCAAACAGCAAACCTGCTCCCAAGACAAGTTCCCAATAAATATTTCTTGTACTGTATCTCAGTTCTAGAAATATTGTCATATATGAGTACCGATGTCAATTCTTACGTAAAATTGTTGTTTGGAGTTTGCTGAATAAAAAAAAAAGAAAAGAAAAGAACATAGGAAATGCCCACATTTTCCATCTATTCCCAAGGGTTTTTCTTTTTCTTTTTTTTATCTGTTTAAACAAATTGGGGTCCCTCCCCCCCAATGTGCGCACATGTTGACATAAGCATTCATTTGCTAATTCGCTAGACATGCAACCTCACCACAAAGTGTACTCCCGCCCCAGTTCTTGAATACAAGTGAAATACTTTGGTTCTTAGTGGGGCTCAGTCTGCTCAGCATGCATCCCCTGGTACACATATGGTTTTCCCCTTCTCTATCTCCTACATAAAAGTCAACGTTTTGATCGCCTCAAGGAAAATAATGAGTTAAATGGACCAATATTTTAGCCTTGGCTCTAAAACGGGGCCTTTTCAGAAAGTCCTCTCCGCACCTGCAGCCGCTAAGTCATTTGCACATACATAAATAAATAAATTAACAATGAATAAATAATTTAATCCTCTCCGCACACCCACCCACCCCTTGCACAATGCCACCTTGCGGATTTGATCCTTTGCTCCCAGTGAATTTGCCCACTCCTAATTCTCCTCCTTCTCCTCCTCCTCCACTTTTTTTTTTCTGGATAAAGTCTTCAGATGCTTGCTGGCTGACTGTCAGGCTAATTTTATTATTGTTTTCGCTTGATTAGTTTTGTATGACCTAAGGTCACCCTTAAAACCCACATCTCTCGTGGAGACTCCCCAAAGGCCATCTTAGTCCCCCCACCCTGCTTCCTTCCTCAAAAGGGATGGAAAGTGCCTGCCATTTCTCTGGACAAAAGCCCGGGAAGGTTTTCAGTTATTCGTCTTCTGAAGCAGGCTCCTTCCGTTCACCCAAGCGCAAAAAAAGCTCATTAGTGGGCACCTTTCTTTCTCGCTTCTGTGCGCAACGCATGTAAGGTTTGCATATGTCAAGTTTCTCAGGTCCTCAGATGAATCTGAACATTCTCCCTTTTAACCCTGCAGGACTGTAAGTTGAGCCTTGCTACTCATGGGCTGCCTGCATCTTTTTTTGCTTTTAAATAGCTTTAGCTAAGGGGTTTTGAATTCTTCTTTTCTATGAAGTGAACTTGCAGCCAGCTGTGTCCAAAATGCCATGGTTACTGCAGAACTGAGTTCTAAAGAGGGTGCATCGATAAACAGCATTTGACAGGTAAACAGTGTTAACAATTGTTGTTGTTGTGTGCCTTCAAGTCATTTCCAACTTCTGGCAACCCTAAGGTGAATGTATCATGGGGTTTTCTTAGCAAGATTTGTTCAGAGGAGGTTTGCCTTCCCCTGAGGCTGAGAGCATGTGACTTGCACAAGGTCACCCACTGGGTTTCATGGCTGAGCTGAAAATCAAACCGTAGTCTTCAGAGTAGCAGTCCAACACTCAAACTACTACACCAAGGACTTCATCGCACCGCCTCCGGTGCCTGACTTACCTCTTCCGAATTTGGCTCAAATTCAGACTTTAGGATGATTTTATTGCACTTACTTTTCTCTCAAAATGCCTCCAGTGTTGAATTCAGGCTCCATAAGTTGCTTTGGCAGCCACGTTTCCCAAATCGGAAGCTTTGGAATTGGAACCAGGATAGCTTATGAGGACGGAGATACACAGCTCTTGCCTGTCCTTGCAAAATATTGCTGCTTCTCACTGCCCAGCATCTATTGCCAGAGGCCTAGTAAAGTCAAACCCACTGGCTATAGCCACAGAAGCATCATTCTCTCCAAATGATAGTACAGCACCTGTTTTTAGATATGCAGCCATGCTTCCATAGCTGCATATGCACAGAAAGATATTCAGGCACGGTGCGTGCTTAAACAATGAGTGGGTCTAACAATTTCTCATGGCCGTACCCAAATTGCTTAGTCTCAGTGACACAGAGGGGGAAATCTGTGGTTGTTGTTGTTGTTGTTGTTGTTGTTGTGTCCCTTCAAGTAATTTCTAACTTATGGCAACCCTAAGGCAACCCTATCATGGGGTTTTCTTGGCAAGATATGTTGAGAGGAGGTTTGCCATTGCCTTGAAGCTGAGAGGGTGTGACTTGCCCAGTGTCACTCAGTGGGTTTCATGGCCAAGCTGGGAATCAAACCCTGGTCTCCAGTCCTAGCCCAATACTCAAACCACTACGCCATGCTGTCTCTCCAATATATTTCCCTCAGAGTTTGGAAAAGTAATATTTTGTTTAACACTTTGCTGGGGCATTCTGGAAGTGATTTCCCACAAGTTGTTTGCTAACTTTTCCAAGCTCTCATTTAACCCTTTGTGGCCAATAACAATAGAAGTTAATGAATCAGTGCAGGAATGAAAAGGAAAACACCCATCACTTTTCCATTATTTAAAAAAAACAAACCCATTGGGATTGGTAAAAGAAGAATACAAAAACATTAAAATGTCTATCCAAATGCTCTTTAAAAGTAAACAGGGAAAATTGCTTGAAAGCATTTTTCATCGCATCTGTGAAGTAACTTTGTACATATTTGTCATGTCACTTTTCAAATGTACTGTAACAGGAAACTAAATTACTTTCGTACACTGGAGAGAAGACATGATAACACACTTCAAATACCTGAACGGCTTTCGCACAAAAAAGATGCAAAACACTTGCTCTCTGTTACCTTAGGACTGTGAAAATAAAAAAGAGGCTACATGAAAGAGATTGCACAACAGAAAGATAAATTTCAGTGTGAAGAAATTTCCAGTTGGGTGGTTTGGGGGAATCACAAATCTGCTTCAGGTCTTAAAGGAGTTATCCAAGGTGCTGAAACTATTTTGTGAATGTTTCCATATTTGGATAGCTCCTTTAGAGTTCAGATCACTAGCCAGAGTGGATTCACCATTTACCGCTGGGAATTTCTTACTGTTAAAAGCTGTTCAGGGGCTGCACAGCCCTCAGTTTAGAGATGCTTTTTACTTTCTACTCTAAGGCTGCATCCACAGTGCAAAAATAATCCAGTTTCATACCATTTTAACTGCCACGGCTCCATGCGATGGAATTCTGAGAACAGAAGTTTTGTGACACATTTAGCTTTCTCTGTCAGAGAGCTCTGGTGCCACAACAAACTCCAAATCCCAGAATCCCATAGCATTGAGCCATGGTAGTTAAAGTAGTTTGAAATTAGATTATTTCTGCAGTGCAGATGCAATCTAAGTAAGGGGTTCATCCTGATGATCCTATAGGAGCTTGACAGTTCAACAGTTCTAACATTCTGGGTCCCTTTATGTACACAAGCATCATGTTACTTTTTTTTTAAACAATACTCCATCTAGATTTAGTGTTACACCTTTGCTATGTCTCACTGTCAATAATATGCTCTAGACCAGGAATGGGTGAAGATGTTACTGGACAGCAGCTCCTACATGTCCTAACCACCAAAGCTATTGGTATGGTATTATGGGAGCTGCAGTCCAGCAAAACCTGGGGATTTATATGTTTCCTACCCCTGATCTGGAATACTCATTCTACAGGTAAATTTATGCCAAAAGAATGAGAATGGGAATCCAGCCCCTTGCTGTTCTTTAGGCACATTGGCTGAAATTCTGTATCAGCTACTTACTGTATATACTCATGTATAAGTCTAGAAATTTGAGTTAAAAAAAATGACCCAAGAAATCTGAGTCAACTTATCCACTGGGTCAATGTAAGTACTGTACTTTAACTCTTATATATATATAACTGGAAGCATCACCTGGTGAAAGGAAAGAGTGTAATCTGTCCTGGAAGCATTGACCTCCTTCTACTCTCTCATCCATCCAGCATTTAGTGTGAGCACAAACAGTATTCCTGCTGCAATTTTGTAAGTTTTCGGCATTGTTTTCTTTTGCTTCAGAGACCGTTTGTCACATGCCTCTAAATTTTATCCTCAACCTATCCATGGGTCATATCAAAAATCCATAATTTTGGCCCCCAAACCTGCCCTCGACTTATACACGAGGTCGACTTGTGGTCAGGTATATGCAGTAGGTCCAAAACACACTGCAGAAATAATCCAATTTGAGACTGCCCTGGCTCCATGCTAGGGAATCCTGGAAACTGTAGTTTCTTGTTGCACCAGAGCTCTCTGACAGAGAAGGCCAAATGTCTCACAAGACTACATTTCTCAGAATTCCCTCGCACTGAGCCATGGCATTTAAAACGGTCTCAAACTACATTATTCTGCAGTGTGTCTGGGACCTAAGTAGCTGATACAGAATTCTGGCCACTGGCTGTGTATGTGTGTCGGTAAAATATGGCCTCAAATTACACAATTGACCAGCGAGAGGGAGGTGACTCTCTTGAGAATGTGCTTGGTGGGTTGCTGCAGCCTCTGACAAAGGTGCTGCTTGTACCCAGAGAGATGGATGCTGGACAGTCTTGAGGAAAGTAAGGCTGACAACACTATGAACAGGAGAAAGAGGCCGTGGGCTGGTTTGGACTTTCAAGGCCATCATTTTATGACTGCGTCATCTTGGTGACTTGTCCGAGGTTGTGACTGTTCCTCCGCACAGATTTCTTCCACCTCCACGCGGTGCTTATCAGCCAAACTCATTTCACACCCTGAGCAGCAAGTCAGCGCTTGCTCAGGAAACACAAAGATAAATCAAATGGCACATTTGCTTACGTAAAGCTGCAAATATGCCCGGCACATACACAGTGGAATGAAGGCTTGCTTTTCTTCAAGAACCCGTTGGTTTCTATGGGTTAGGGGCCAAGGGCTGACCACCCTAAAAGTGACTGACCATTTCCTAGATAAACAGCAGGCTCACCCTTTTGCTGTCCCTCTTGTTGCAGTGTTTCGCATTGCCTGCTTCCTATCCTGGGCTCGGACAGGTGGCTTTCCTCTGAGGAGCCATGCCGTTTTCTGTTTCTTGTCCATGATGGTCTTTGAACCGTTCCTGCACTTCCTACCTTCCTACTGGCCCTCGACTTGGCTACTTCTCTCAGCTTAACCTGTCACATAGTCCAAGGCTGGTGAGTTTGTAGCCCTGAGGAGAACATGAGGGTTTGTTTGTTCAATTACGCTTGAAAGCACAAGTGACCTCTGTATTAAGAGAGCTGCCAGGCAATGGCTGGACCCATGCTGGTGGTAAGGCTCCTTCAGCAGCTAAGGCAAATTCAAGGAGACTGGGCCTATTTCTGCCCACACAGCTTTGTTCCTTCCTCCTATGTGTGGAAAGAACCTTTGATTTCATGGGGATGATTATTTTTATTCTTGCCCAACCAAGGATGAAGCCCAAGAAACAAGAGATTGGCCTTTTCAGAGACACTACAATGGATCACCTCCAGCCCAAACTACTGGGAAGTTTTCTCTGTGTTTTGTTGGGGGCTCTTGGAAACCAGTGCTATACAACTTACTTAAAAGGAGAGCACATGAGAAAGGGAAGAGACATGAATCGAAGCATTGTGGGAAGATGGGAGGGAAACACGCCGCCACTAACTCTGCCTCAAACTATGCTCCTTCTTTGGCCTAAGTGAATATTATTATTGTTATTATTCAACTTAAAGGGAGACAAAACTACCTCAAATCCGGCAGGCACAAAAAATGGTGGGGCAGATATTTCAAGGCTGAGAGGGAGAGCGGGAAAGGGAAAGAGAGCCGTGGAGATAGGAAGCTCGGGAAAAGATTTGAGGCAGGAACAAGGGAACAAGACTTTTATCCCAAAGCCATTGTAAATCTAAAGCAGGGTTTATCCTCCCCCATGAAATGAAAATAGAGGAGGGGAAGGGGGAGGACCAAGAATAGCAACATTTGAGCCACAAAGACTGTCATGGGCTACTGCAAGTTTGCAAAAATTATATGTAAATGACCCAAGTTTTGACTGTGGTGGCCTTGTGCTAATCCTAGAGAGAATATCTACTTAGCAAAGAAAAGTGAGGAAGGTTTTCTTTTTCACACACACACAAAAAAATCCTGATTTGGTTAACAGTGGACAAAATGTTGAATAAATTAATAATAATTTATATTTCCAGGGTAACACTATATCTGTAATGCTTCAGTGGCAAAGAAGATCTAAACGGCTTAGTGCCAGGAGAGAGGGAAATCGTCAAAGACTTTTTCTTCATATTCTACCTCAAGGGATGAGGAAAATGAGTGTAAGACACGTTTTCCAATAATAGGCACCAGCCGTTCTGCTGCCGCCGCATGCAGACATTTAACAAGAGTTATTTTCCTGCTGACCACATTTGGCTTTGGAATCACAAGTGTGTCCCAACAAAATAGATTGTTATTTCTCCTCTGTCTTCAGATTGTCCACTAATGTGACCTCCTCTAAGTCAATCTGTCACACCAGGTTTATCTCTGTTTACAGTTTAAATGGAAGAAATACACTATGGTTTATGCCCATTGTAATGAAGATCTTTTTGTCTGTCTTGGGATAATAGAGGTGATGGCTCACAAATTGTGGGTCAACCTATTCCATGACCTCAGTAAACAATCTGGTTCGGATCTCCCTAAAGCCTGGAGAATGAAACAGAATAAGTTAATTTGCCTTCCATCAGCCGATCCGGAAGTGCAAACCTCACCAAACAATGTAAAATACTAACTGATGCATACGCATATAGAGAAATAGTTTCTTCAGTAACACATGCATGTCTGACCCTCAATAAAAACACAAAAAATGTGAGTATAAACTGCAGAACATAGAAAATGTGAGGACGAGTTGCAGTACTGAAAACATCAGGATATTAAATGACAGAAATATCTAAAGAAAATAAAGTGCATAATATCATCATTATTATGCTAGATTTTAAAATGTTAATTTTCATGATACTCAAAGACTATTAATAATAATATTATAATATATATAATATTATATAATAATATAATAATAATAATAATAATAATAATAATATATTTTTATCTATATTTCCCGCTTCTCCCAAACAGATTGAAGTGGGATTACAATCTAATAAAAACAATATACAGAGCTCATCAATACAATACAAAACAATACAATACAATAACAGGCAATTAAATTTCATCAAAACTAATTAAACTAGTTTTATCAAAGCAACGGTGGGGAAGAATTGTTCCAGTCTAATCAGATAGGATGGGGCGGTGTTTCTTAGACAAGGTTGGGTGGGTAAACTCTCCAGAAGAGATCTGTCTTAACCGCCTTCTTAAAGGCCTCCAAGGAGGTAGCAAGATGGATCTCTTCCGGGAGACTATTCCACAGTTTAGGAGCCATTGCAGAAAAAGCTCGTTGGGAAGCTGAAATCAGCCTGTTTTTGAGTGTGTGTGTGTGTGTGTGTGTTTCAAGCTGGTACTTCCTGGATATTCTGAGAGCGTGGGGCGGATTGTGTAGGGAGAGGCGTTCCCGCAAGTAACTCGGGCCCAAGCCATATAGGGCTTTATAGGTAATAACCAAAACCTTGTATTGTGCCCAGAAGCTGATTGGCATCCAGTAAAGATCTTTTAAAATTGGTGTTATATGGTCGGACCTTGCCAACCCAGTAACTAATCTGGCTGCCATATTTTGAATCAGTTGAAGCTTCTGAACTTGGTACAAGGGTAGCCCCATGTAAAGCACATTACAGACATCAAGATGAGAGATTACCAGAGCATGTACCACTGCTTCAAGGTCCTTTTGGTCCAGGTAGGGACGTAGTTGGCGTATCAACCGAAGTTGGTACCAACTAACCTATTAAACATAGGTTTTGAGTACTTTTGTAGAGGTATGCCTATGGTTGCTACTCAAGAAATTTTCTTATAAAAATTTTCTTATGAAAATTAATTTGAGATCACACGAACATCAAAAAGAGGAGGGCTTTTGTCCTTTTAATTGAGTTTTCTGAGCAGATCAAAGATGTGGTCATACATAATAATTAGAACTGTTTTTTGTTAGCACATCCTGAATACCCTGTGCTGTATGTTAGGGTCCTCATATTTCATATCTCATATCTGGAGATAGCATGTTTTGAGAGATCAATGACTTTTCAGGAACACTAGGTCAGGTTCCTAGGAGAAATGGAGTGTGTCCTGAGGCATGTGCCCATCCAGGTAATGGGACAATCAAATCCAGATGTGTGTATTAAGTGCTCTTTGTTCCTCCAAGTCATCCACATTTTCTTTTGCACCTTGAGACAAAGGATTTCCTTGCACTCAAAGCAGTAAGCCAATCTCTCTGCCTGCTCACTGTTGTGCTCCCAGCCAAACTTCTCTGTCTATTTATCCTGGGGATGTCCTGATCAAATTGTTGTTTTTGTCACACTAAAATTAAAGCTCTCAACCAGTTTGAAATCCCATTGTCAGTTCCTGGGAAAGATCATCTAGCCTTTGTTACCTGACAAGATAGTCCACTCCTTGGAGCTATATTTTAGATATAAATATTGGTTCAAAGAACCTAGTCTCTGTGTGCCCACAGGACACATACAGTTGTGTATACAGCTGTGCTGCTCTCTGACCTCCCAGTCTGAGCCACTCCAGTTTTCCATGGTCTACTCACTGGACAGCTAATTATCACCCCTTGCAATCCTCTAAAAACTCCACTATCCCATTTTATATTTCCATTACATTTAACACTGAATGCCTGGTCTCTGTGAATGGCTGTCATGTGTGCGTGATTGCACTCTGCATATTTTCTTAATAAAGCTCTCTTAATCCACCCCAAACCTGGAGTTCTCCTCAATTAACAGGTGCAAATGATCCTAAGATTACCCAGCTTCTTGCAAAGCTAATTTGTCCAACAATTAAAGTAATACTATTATAATCGATAAAGACCTGCTAAGTCTCCCACCTTTCTTTGGGTAACATTTTGGATGACCAGGATAAACAATTTGATGTCCTGTAGATGTTTTTGAACATAGTTGCTATCAGCCACAGCCGGTATCACCAGAATAACCAGTAGTAGCAGGCTGTAAGGTTTATGATCCAGAATGTCTGGAGGGCACCATGTATCCTTCCTCTGTTGCATAGTAAAATGAATGTGAAATAATGTGGACTTCCTAGATATTGTAAAATACCTATTGCTCAGTAATGAATCCAAGGACCTCACTGCAGACCCATTGGCTGAGGACACATGAGAGAGCCTTTCTAGGGGGCTGATCCCAGTCTATGGAATCACCTTCCATGGAATGCTAGGCTGGCCCCCTTTCTACTCTCCTTTCACTTACAAGCAAAGATCTTACTATTCAAATAGATATGTAATGATTAATTGGTTGAGGGAGTCATTTTTACGGGCAAGTGTGTGGTGTCAACCTGATTTAAATCTACAGTGTGGCTACACCCCCAGTTACAAGGTGCATTGAGAGACAGTTGCAGAAGTAGACTTCTACGATCTCACTCACATCTGCCTCCTATTAGGATTATGCAGGTGATCATAATACTTCTTCAACATGATCTATATGTATTTCATTTATTTATTAGTTACATTTATATCCCACCTTTCCTTCTTGGCATTTAGTGCAGCTCCATCCCGGTTTCCCCTCACAATAACCTATTGAGTAGATAATGCTGAAAGGTTTATTAAAGCTTAAGAAAACATATGAGAAAACCTAGGACTTTGCTGCATAAATGTGGTTGGTTTGGTTGTTTCACTTCCTTCATTTATTATTCAACTAGGGAGGAATTACCACTAAGTAAAACCATGAAGAAATACACAGCACTACTGGAAAAAAAACAAACAAAAACAAGATAGTGCTGCCATGGCTAGTGGCTTGCTCAGCTCTCTTGCCCACAGTAGCCTGGACAATTGCAGAGCTTGCGAAAGTTATTTTTGACAACTCTCAGGATCTTCCAAACAGCATGGGATCACTTCGTCATACCTCCAAGCTAACTACCCATCCTTTATTTACCTGGGAATATGATTTTTTTTGGGGGGGGGGTTTACTACAGCTCCCAGAATCCATTGATCCATACACATACAAACAAAACAAACAGATACCGCTTCATACCGCCTAAGGAGTGTCTAAAGCGGTTTACAACTGTAAGCTACTTGCCCCAAAAATCTGGGTACCCATTTTAGCGACCTCGGAAGGATGCAACCCTGAGTCAAGTTTGAGCCCTTTTGCTGGTCTTGAACTCGCAACCTTATGGTTTTGAGTGAGTGGCTGCAGTACAGGCATTTAACCACTGCGCCACCAGAGCTCCTACAAGAGAGGTATATTAGCAGATTTAAGGAAATCCTTCCATTTAGAAAATATTTTAAAAATTGCTCTGATGAGATTGGTCTTGATATATATCATTTGACACCTCCTTGCCCCCACTACTATTTTCTCCATTAAAATTCTCCCTTTCCCCCAAGCAGCTGTTATTTATTACAATGATGGAAGTAACACTGCAGGCCTGAACCAATTCTCTACCAGGCCTTTAAATAGGAAAGAAAATCTTTCTTCTGGGAGCAATCACCACCATCACCATGATCTCCATGATTCCTGCCCTAGTAATATCCTGTCTTTTCTAGGGTTTGTTATTTACTTAGTGGTCAGAGAAGACAATGATAGCTGAAGCCCAGAAGAATTCTTGCTGATGATCCCTCTCTTCAATAAGGACTTACAGAGGGAACTAGATAAAGGATCTCTGTTGTTCTATCTCAGGCCTGTCCCTGATGACCAAACTGCCCAATGTGTAGCTGAGTGGCATCTGATAGATCCATGATGCACTGAACACTTAGACCTGGTTAGGTGCTTCTTGGTCCCCATGCAATCGTAGCTGGCAGATTCCCACTCCTACTCAACCAGGATCAGAGTTTGGGAATGGGATCTTTTGGACTACAACTCCTACAAGCCCCTGGCCATGCCAGTTGGGAGATTTTGAGTTTTACTCCAAAAGGTAAATTTTAAAACTGACCCGGATTCCATAGAAACAGCAGTCAGATTTATTGGAGGCAAGGGGTATGTATCAGCCTTTATTTGTTCACTTCCCCTATTCAATTAGTAGGATTGGCTATAGTTCAGGAGGATATTTGCATGTACAATATCCCAGGTTCCAACCTGGGCATTAGATTCAATGGGCTAATGTAATGGCTCACTGTAAAACAGCTTGAAATGTTCATCTGGTACCCTCAGATGAAGCATAAAGCCATAAACCCACCAGTTACCTTTTTGCAATCTCATGTGAAATTTCAAAATTATCTCCACAAGCATCTGGATATTGAGTTCTCCCATGTGAACGCTAAGCCATGTTCTCAACATACTAAGGTGGCTCTGTGAATTGGCCATGGAACCTTTCTGCTGAACCCGAGTTTTCTTCTAAGAAAGTGTGGAGATGCAACAGCAAAAACCATTATACTCCCAAATTGCTTTTCTGCACTACAACATGGAAAATCTTCAGCCCCTGGTCATGCTGGTGGGAGGTTATAGCTCCAAAATAACTTTTCCCAGTTTCTGTTGCATAATAATACTCACATTGTACAGTACATTTTGGTGTAGATTTGGATTGGAATCATGGTTTTGTGTGCCCTGAAGTCATTTCCAATGTACGGCAGCCCTAAAACCCCATTACAGGGTTTTCTTGGCAAGATTTGGTCAGAGGGCTTTGCCTTTGCTTTCCTCTGAGACTGAGAGAGTGTGACTTGCCCAAGGTCACCGTGTCGTTTTCCATGGCTGAAAGGGGATTCAAGCCCTGGTCTCCAGAATCATAGCCCAATGTTCAATAGCTACACCATATTGGCTCAATATGGGAATCATGCAACCCTCCAAAAGCTGTTGGCTGCTAGTTCCACAGTTCAGCCAGCAAAGCGAATGGCAAGGAATGCTGGAAGTTGTAACCCAGAAACACTGGGAAAAATGCATCATTTCCATCCCTGGGACAGACTAAGGAGTTTATCAGACAGGAGGCATTTCTCTTTATTTCAAATGGAGCCAATTGGAGCCAATTCAATTTCACATGAATTCGCTAGTTTAGCAAATTTACGTGAATTCCAATTGCATTTGGAATGCATTCAGCATGACTTCCCATTACCCAAAAATGACCCCCCCATTGCCCGAAATTGTGTGAAATGCTTTAATTTGCAATAAGGTAAAACCCATGATTGCATTCGGAATGACTTCCCTTTTGCCCGAAATTACGTGAGATACTTTAATATGCAATAACGTGAAACCCCATGATTGCATTCGGATTGCCATTGGATTATATTTCCAATTTCTGTTGTCTGATAAACTCCTAAGCCTTTTTGGTGCAAATCTGCTCCTCTTGAGTCAATGGCAAAAATCCCATTGATTCTGCCAAGTAAAACAGGGCAGTGGCTCTAACTATTTTGCATAGACATCTCCCCATTCCTTTCTATCTCTCTCAAATTTATTTGTGCTTCTTCTTTAAATATTTTCTTTTTAAAACCGCACAGTGTGCATTCCCTATAACACCAGAACAAATGTTTAGAAGAGCAGAATAGCTGGAGAACCAGTAAATAAACACAGCAAACATATCTCAGCCTGATCCCAGTCTGAACTTTTTTTTCCAACAGTAGATCTTTATTTCATTCCATTCACCCCATCATTACTTTCATGTCTATTTACAATTGTGGAAGCAAGACTGTAGCACAAGATAATTTATTCTCTTGAGATAATATAAATATGTCCTTGGCACTTTCTTGGAACCACCTGGAGGGGAGATGTTCAATGCTGCAGCAGCACTGGGAAGGCAGAAGTCTTGCATTTGTCTGTGTAGCTCTTAAAGACCCAGGAACCCTCTTTGAACCTTCAGACTGACAATCCCAGATGCAGGCTATAGCACAGATGGATGCTGGCCAGGAGACAGACTGAATGCATTGGGGTTGGAATGGCCAAGCAGGTTGAGGTAGTGCCGGTCCAGACCTTGTACCGATGATAAGAAAGTGCTGCGCTGCTGGCCAGGGCTAGTAAGGGGCATGGCGGGATTGGGGAGATAAGGAATAGTAGGGCTTCTGGTAGAGCTGTGCCAGGAGAAGTGCCCATGCCCGGATCCCTGTTGGAAAACAGGGTCATTGGTGCTGTGTCCCAGACAATCTGGAGCTGGTGGAAGCTGATAAGAAAGGTCTGGGTCGGGAAGCGATCCCAATGAGGTAAAGATGGGTTCAGTGACAAAGCGAGCTTTGGACTGCAAGAAGGCCAGGATCCGGGCATATTTGGTATCTTTGGTTTCCATTCGCTCTACTGTGGTCAGATAGTGAACCAGGTTCTTCATGCACTCATGGTAGCCATAGTGAAAGTAATTGGCAAATTCAGCTAGAAGCTCTGCTGGGAGAGAGGGAGGGAGGGGAGAGAGAAATTGAGAGAGAGAGAGAGAGAGAGAGAGAGAGAGAGAGAGAGAGAGAGATATTGAGAGAGAGCATGTTATGTTAGGTCTTAACTTGAGGACTTATGATCCATTGGGTAGGAAGGAATCAAAGAACAGTTTGGAAACATTGCTTCTTTGGACATTGGGACAACCCAGAAGATCATGAGAACTTTTAATTTTGGGGGGGTGGGGGGTCTTCTAAGACCCTGTCTGCACAGGTCAAATAAAACAGCCTCTCCTGGTCCTCTTGGCAGGGAGTTTGGAGAATGCAGGGCCCAAATCCTGAGTCTGGCATACAGTCCAGATGACATCCATCCTGTTCAGTGCCAAACCCAGGGCTGTATTTTTAAAACTCCCTGTTTACTCTGGATCTTCCCAGAAGATCTGGAGCCCTCTGTTCTGATACCAGGTGGATGTTTGAAACACATCTTATTGTGCCACCTGGTGCAACCAGTGTGATAGTGGGTCACCTACTGGGAGTTTAGAACAAGGCACTCGGACACATGACCAATGTTAGGCACCTCGTTCTCACCTCAGTGTGAGTGACTCAATACTGTGCCACTTGTGAAGGGTGGCACAGTAGGGTATGCATGCAAACAGCTGCCTAATGTCAGAATGGAGAGCATGAGGTAACAGGAATGGGAGGTTGAGGCAGCTCTGGACCCAGGATACTCTGGACTGCCCCCGTAGTATTCTGACCAGTGTATGCAGACCCATTTGTAAATGTGGGTGTTGTTTCATAGAAGCACATCTGCTAAGAGTTAAGACTTCAGAAAGCAGGCTGTAGCCCATAACTGCTTGCGCCATGATATGTGTACTATTGGTTAATTATTCAGCATCACTTTAAGCCTTCATATCCTTTATTTTAGAAAGTGGACATTTAAAAACTGCCTAGCTGGATCAAGCCGAATGTCCATGTAGCCTTTCCTTAGGTTCCAACAGTGCTCGTATAGTAAACTCGGGCAGCTTTCAAGGAGAGCATAATGAAGCATAATAAAAAACAGTCATGCTTTATGTTTGTCCTCTTGGGAAAAAACCCAATCAGGATTGCCCTGCCCCTAATCATGGAGAGGCCACCTCCCATGAATTTGCCTAATCCTTAAAACACACAGATTGAGAAACAGAGAGAATTTGTTAACTTAAAGGGATCATTCACTCCTTCGTTTGTTCATTCATTTGTTGCTAGGGCTCGCTGTGCCGTTAGGCCAAAACCTGGAAAAGGTGCTTCCATATTCTGGGAGCTGTAGATCAAGAAAGTAACTTTTCTAAATTCTGCACTGGACAGAGTGAGGAGTGGCCTCAGGCACCCTATACAGAGGATCTTGAGGAACGCAAAGAGGAAGTAAGGATAATGCTGTGGATTCCCAGTAACCCCTCTGCTCCAGCCTACTGCCCTCAGGTATGGTAACAGACATTGTCCCATCCTGGATGTCAAAATAAGTCTTCTGCAAACAGAATCAGGAAGGGGTGTATGGCCTTATTGCCCTTGACCTCAGGCAGCAACATGTCCTGGGCAAAGCCTGACATACTACACCATTATAGCATTATGATTCCACTTTAACCTACATGGTTCTTGTCCTATGGCATCTTGGAATAGAAAGTTCAGAGAAGTTCATTTATAGTTATCATCCATAGACCGCCTCAAGTGCTTTCCCACTACAAACCCCAGGATTCCATGAGATGGAACCAGGGTGCTTAAAGTGGAATAACTGCTTTAATTCAATAATGTGGATGAGCCCTGAGTCTGATGACTCCTGGGTCCTGCACAGCTTCATAGTTTAACCCAGGTCTAGGCCACCACTCTGGCTGTGAAAATCCAAGGTCCACCATTTCTCCCAATATAGAAATGTTGGGGTGCATTTACACCATAGAAATAATGGAGCTTGATGCCACTTTAACTATCATAGCTCCATCCTACAGAGTCCTGAGATGGGCAGTTAGGTATGGCAATAGCACCTTTTGCCAGAGAAGGCTACAGACCTTGGAAAACCACCGATCCCAGGACTCCATAGGCTAGAGCGAGAGCACTGAAAGTGGTGTCCAACGGCATAATTTTTGATAGTGTAGAGGCATCCTGGTTTTGAGTGTCGGACCATGACTCTGGAGACCAGGCTGGTCCATGAAACCCACTGGGTGACCTTGGGCAAGTCACACTCTCTCAGCCTCAGGGGACAAATCTCCTCTGAACCAAGCTGGCCCTGAAACAGGTTCACCTTAGGTTCGCCCTCAGTTGGAAACGATTCGAAGGCACCCAAGATCTTAGTCTCTTCTGCGGTGTTGACCCTCACCCTGCTCCCTTTGCTTTTTTATTTCCTTAGCTGCCTTGAGTTCTGGTGCTGACCCATCATCTCTCCTTCCACCCAACAACAAAGATGCCTTCCTTAGTTTCCTTCCCACCCAAAAAGTCCTCAGGAGGGGTTCAGATGTCTCCCCTGGCCCAGCCCAAGGGGAAGGAAAGCCAGCCTAGGATGGACCCAAGAGCTCCAGCAGCATTGGCTTGCCCCCTTACCTTTTTCTCTTCCTCTGGGGAAATCCGCTGAATGAAGGGCCCTCAGGTACTGAACTGTCATCTCCAGGATCTCTGCTTTCTCTAGTTTGCCTGAACTCTGGAAACATGTCAACAAAAAAGTGTCAAGAGAGAGCAAAGTGTTTCCTTGCAACCGTCCACACTCCAGAAATAATCCAGTTTGACACCGCTTGAACTGCCATGGCTCAATGCTAGGGATTTCTGAGATTTGTAGTATTGTGAATAGTCTCCTCAAACAGAGATCTCTGGTGCCACAACAAACTACGACTCTTAGGACTCCATGGCTGTTAAAGCAGTGTCAAACTGGATTATTTCTGCAGTGCAGGTGAGGCCAGGGACAAAAATGACAAAACAGACCAAGCAGCCAACTGTTTCCCAACACCTTGAGAAATAATCTTCCACCATCTAGTGAGGTTGGATGTTGGGTTTGCTGAGAACTTGAGTCTCTTCTTTTCCAGTTGAAAACTTAGCTGTGATCCAAAACACACTGCAGAAACCATCCAGTCTGGGACTGCTTGAACTGCCTTGGCTCATGGCTAGGCAATCCTGGGAATTGTAGTGGCCCCAGAGCTCTCTGACAGAGAAGGCTAAACATCTCACAAAACTACAGTCCCCAAGGATTCCCTATCCTTGAGCGAGGGCAGTTCAAGTGAATGAATTCTGTGTTTTGGACCAAAATTGCAGATGCTGGTTTTGGAAATAGTAAAAGGAAAGGAAAAGGTAGGGGGATCCTGAAATAAAGCTCTGGTGCCCCCAACAAACTCCAATCCCCATGGCAGTAAATAAAATGAAATAAAATAAAATAAAAGGATGGGCACCTGCCCCACCTGTGCCAACCCCACCTTGGCCAGGAAGATGCTGCCTACCTGTTTGGCCAGGGCCATGGGCACCGTTTTCCCGAGCTCGTTCAGGCACCGGTTGATCCGATCCCTCCTCCGCTTCTCGATCACTTTGTGGGACACTGGGATCCTCTGGAAGGAAAGAGATCAGATCCCTTAGAGACAACGCATCTGGAAAGGCAAGCAGGGCACCAAAACACTTGGAAAGGCTCTCCTTGGCTGCTAAAGGTGGAGATCAAGCATGCATCCGCACTGGAGGAATCATCCGCTTTGGCACCACTTTCACTGCCCTGGCTCATGGCTATTTAATTCTGGGACAGACCCTGCCTAATGAAACGGATCTCCCAGGAGCTTCAGAAAGCTCAAAAAATGCCCAGAAGAAATTGACAAATTTGGAATGCCTTGCATACAGTTTTCCTATAGAGCCAACATTGATGGTAGTTTGAATGCTGCACTACAACTCTGGAGACCAGGACTTCCATCCCCATCTCAGCCAAGGAACCCATTGGGAAAGTCACACTCTCTCAGCCTCAGGAAGGGGGGAAAGCCCTGGCAAACCTCCTCTGAAGAAATCCAAGATACAGCTGTGTTGGTCTGCGGGAGCAGTAGGCAGAGAGATCTTGCAGCACCTTGGAGAGTGACTGCAAGAAAGGCGTTGGCAGCATGAGCTTTCCCAGGCTTCAGCCCACTTCCTCAGATGCTTTAGTTAAAAAGCGGTGAAAAGCTTTAGGAATGCATCTGAGGAAGTGGACCAGAGTGTAGGAAAGCTCCTGCTGCCAACTTCTTTCTTGCAGTCACTCTCCAAGGTGGTACAAGGCATCACCTCTGAAAAAATGTGGCCAAGCAAACCCCATGACAGGGTGGCCATAAGTGTGAAACAACTTGAAGCCACCAGAGATTTCACTCCTTTCAAAGTCACTCCTTTGGTGACTTAAAGGCACCAAAGATCTCACTCCTTTCAAAGTCATTCCTTTGGTGACTCAAAGGCACGAAAGATCTCATTCCTTTTTAAGTCACTTCTTTGGTGACTTAAAGGCATCAAAAAGATCTCACTCCTTTTTTCCTCCTCCCCTTCCCTGCCCTGGGTTCTAATGCTGACCCACCTCTTCCTCTTCCACCTTTTTCTCTCCAAACCAAAGTCCCCCCCCCCACCATTGAGCCCAAGCTGATCCCAGTTTGCCAAGGCTCCCACTCACTTTCCTTTCCTTCAACTTGGAGGCCATGGTGGCAAGGGGACCCACTGGACCTCCTTCCTCGAGTGGCCCAGGCGGACTGCAGAGCCCTGGGTCCTTCCAAGGGGCGGCTTATAAAGCGATCATTTCAGAGGGAAGGGGTGGGATGGGGTGGGGTGGGGTGGGGTGGGGGGTTTGAGAAACCCATATTCATGGCTTGGCTTATTCCCTAGGATTAGGGAAAGCAGCCTTGGGGAGGGGAAGGGAGGCATGCATTAAAGATCAGGGTTGTTTTAGTGAAATGGGGGCATGTGTCCCCCCCTTTTCTGTGCAGTTTAGGGAGGGGGGTGGCTTTGTCCCTCCACGTGGCCCTTCAAAGGGAACCAGAGGATCACCCCCCAAAGAGGCAAAGAGAGAAAGAGGAGAAGGCGCCTTGGCAAGGGGATGAGAAACTCCTCCAAAGCCCCACTTGACAGATCCACACATACCCCCCCTCAATTTCTTCTTTTTTTCCCCCCTCCCTATATCCCAGCCCTGACTGGGTTTTAAAGCCTGTCCAGAGTCATTAAAGTAATTAAGTAAGCCCTTAATAGGCTGTTCCGCCCAGTTGAAGGCTGAGCCCTTGGAGACGGAGTGGCCCCGTTTGGTTCCCAGGCTTTTTGCTCCCCTGACTTTGGTGTGACACGTCCATCGCCTTATGAGAGCTGGCAGCCAGGGGCTCTGGTTGTTGTTGCCTTATTATCCCTTTGCTTTCTGGGGCAGGTGTGGGGCCGGGGAGGGAGCCTGGCACGAGATCCCCCCACCCTCCCCAAATACACACAACACACAACACACACCCTCCTTCCATCCCATCTCCTTTCAAGAAACACAACCCACCCAGCTTTCCTTTACTCCCTCCAAGCTTTGGCACACGATGGTCCCCCCCTTTTTTGTGTGTGTATGTGTGGGTCCTTGTTCTTTGTAGCTCCATCCTTAAACCCCCCCTCCCCACCTTCTCTCTCTCTCTCTCTCTCTCTCTCTCTCTCTCTTTTTGGAGAGGCTCAATTTGTAGCCTATTATCCTATAGGAAAATGTCCCATTGAACCTCTCTGAATGCTTGCATTGGGTCTCCATTTTCATAATGTGGGTCAAAAGGAAGAAAGAAAAAAAAAAGAGATGGGGGGGGAGATCAGAGATCCGCAGCTGGCCCCAGAGGAAAGCTTGGTGTCACCTGCGAGGAAGGCTGCCCCCCCCCCCAAAACCCCCTCTTTCTCTCTCTCTCTCTCTCTCTTCATTTGCCTAATTTGGCTGCCTTGTAACCAACTTTGGAGGAGCCCTGGTTGGGGGCATTGTTCAAGGCAAAGGAAGGGGGGGCAGAAAGCTTTCTGATCGAATTAACAGCATGTTTTTGATCCGGTCAATGTCCTTAGAAAGAAAAGGAAAACAATCGCCCCTTTGGGGGAGGAATAAAAAAAGAAAAAAGAGAGAGAAAGGGGTGGGGGGGGGCGTTTTTAAAATAAAAGGGAGAGAAATGCGCCAAGTGGAGACGCCGAAAGCGCAAAGGCGCACAAAGGGAGCAAGTTAAACGGCCACAGGGCACTTTGTGTAGGCCCACATTGCTCCAGTTTTAAGCACAAAAAAGGCATTCTTTTCCCCCTTGAATGCGCCTAATCCAACGATTGTCTCTTTCCCGCAAAACATTTTTTGGCCCCGGCGCTGGAGCTGGCTCTGCCTTTGGCAGCCGCGCGTCTCGCCTCCGGTGCGCAAAGGCCGCCTTCTCTTTCTGGGGGGCCACGCGTTTCTCCCCCTGGAGGGGGGCCGAGGGGGGGCCACGGGGCTGGGGAAGGGGACGCCTGCCTTGGGAAAAGCCTGGCCCAGAACATACCCCAAGCCCATAAAGAAGGAGGCCAGGGAAGGCGAGAAAAAGAAAGCCTTTCCTTGCCCTCTCCAAAAGCGTCCAGGGCGCATTTGGGCACCTCTTCCCGCTCTCTTTGGCCCCTCTTTTGGGGGGCACAGAAAGGGCCCCCGGACCCCAAACGCCAGTCAGAGGGACACCTCCACCAGCTCCACAAGAGAGGCAACTCAAGATATAACTCAAGCTTCCACTTTTAAACAATCCTCTTCGGAATTGAGGATCAAACTTTGGAGAGGTGTGCCAACCTTTCCAAACGCCGGCCCTCTCCAAAGTGAGAAAGGAGTCCCGATCAAAGAGAACCGACCCCCTTTTTGACCTCAGGACTTTAAGAGGGTTTTTAAAACTCACTCTCCTTCACTTTCAGATGGGCTTCATCTTATTTATGATTATATTGGAGTTTCTCCCTGGAGGGAAGGCCTTTGATCAGTGCCTTCCAACTTTCCCTGACTGTGAAATCCAAGGTTTTCACGGCCAGCGTCCATAGATTTTTGTGGGTTTTTGAGTCTCTTGTTTATTGTGGCCTTGTTTATTCCTGATGTTTCACCACCAGCATCTGTGGCTGGCATCTTGAGAGACCTTTCTTTGAAGATGCCAGCCACACATGCAGGAAGAAGCCAAATCCAGAGCCTGGCCATCTTTCCCTGGCTGGTTTTTTTTTCCTTTGGCAATTGGGGACAACCTGCAGCTTGCAAGTGGCTCAGCCTTGTGGCCTCGTTGTTTCAAGGCGATTTGCCTGCCTTTGCTGTTTTGTCTGCCGCCTGTTTTGTCTGCAGCCTGATGGGTGACTGAACAAACCCCTCCAATAAAAGGGGAGGGAAGGAAAAAAACTTCTCAGGAAACGTGCCTCTCTTGCAGGGTCCAGCTTCAGGACGCTCCCGAGCCTTGTCCTGCTTTGCAAGGGATGCTCTTTGAGAGAAAAGCTGGTAGAGGTTTCAGTATATTCAGCCCAGCACAATGGGATTAGAAACGAACCGTTATCATCCAAATTAACCAAAGTGTGAATAGTAAATGGGGGAGCTTTATGTGTTTTTTTTCTCCCCCCCCCCTCCTCCCCTTAACAGCCAGTGGAGATGGAGTTGATCCTCTTACTGTCTGTGTTAACTGCCAGCTGCAAGCACCTGCAAGGCAATTCTTTGGCTCTCTTTAATAATAATAATAAAAAACCCACCCCATCGCTTGTTTATTTGCTGCTTCCCCCCCCCCCCCTTGTCAGAGGCTTGTGTCTCAGCCAGGGTGAGGTTTTCAGGTTCAGGCTGGCCCTCAAATCTGGAAAGGAGACATGCAAAGTGGATATGACAGGGGCCATGGGCGCTGCAGGGCTGGAAATGTTATGGCATATTAAGGGGAGATGTTTGCTTTTACTTCTAACGTTGCATCCCTGCCCCAAGCTAACAATGAGCCTTCAGACAGACATTCTACAGGGGCTGCTTTGGAAACCTCTTGACACGTTTCCAGTGGGAGGCAAGGAGGGTAGGATGGGAACAGGCACTTTCAGCTCTCCAAAAGCTCTCACTTGTTTAAATGGAAAGTGCAGAAGGATTCACAAGGATCAGGCAACTAGGAACTGAGATTTCATTTCCCTTCCTGGGGTTAGAATTCTTTCTTTCTATATATACATATATATATATATATATATATATATATTGATCATTAAATATATATTTATATATTTAAATTATATATATATATATATATATATATATATGATCATTTTATATATAGAGAGAGAGAGAGACAGAGAGAGAATATAAATATTCCACTTTTCCCTGCCTGGGGTTAGAATTCTTTCTATGTGTGTGTGTGTATATATATAATGATCATTAAATATATATTTATACATTTAAAATTATATATATGTGTGTGTGTGTGTTTGTGTGTGTGTGTGTGTGTGTGTATATATATATATATATATATAAAGAATTCTAACCCCAGGAAGGGAAAAGTGGAAGGGAAATGGAATCTCAGTTTCTAGTTGTCTGATATATATGTGTGTGTATATATCCTATATATTTCGGCACTCTATTTAGAAGGAATTCTCTATATCGGTGGAATAGAGGACTCAATCTGGATCTCTTCTGTGTTCCTTTACATAGAAAGGCAATCCTAGAAGAACCAAGAGGACATATGCACAGTTGTTATTTTCATCGTTTTTAAAGCAGTTCAGCCCTTATATAAAACGATGAAAGGCAGCCAAGAGAGATCTCTTCCTGCAGGCCTTTCCAGATTATGATGAACTCCCAGTAATTTTGCATTTATTCCTTTGATAATTGCCCTAACTGCCTCTCCCCTGTTTTTAATAATTGGTCCAATAATAATAACTGTCCAATAATTTAATTGTATTTTATGGTGGATGGGAGGGTTAGGGAGGGCTTGGGATATAATGCAACATGCTGTTATTGTATTTTATGGATTTTTAGTGTAAGTCAGTTTGATCATTTGGAGAAGCGGGATATAAATAATAATAATAAATAATAATAATTTCAGGGAGTGTCAAGATCTCCCCCCTCCCCCTGCATTTTAAAATTCAGGCTTTTATATGATTTTATTTTATTTTATTTTATTTTTTGCTTTCTTACTGTAGGATTTTTGTAGGATTTTTTTCCTTCCTTACTGTAGCAGATATTTGTTATTACTGCATTGTTAATCAGACTAGTAAATGACATAAGGTGTGAGTGTATGTGTTTGTATGCACCTTTAAGTAGCCTGTCAACTTACAACAACCCTATCAAATTTTCACAGCAAGGAATACTCAGAGGTGGTTTTGCCAGTTCCTTCCTTTGAAATATCAGCCTCCAGCATCTGGTGGTATACATAGGTGGCCTCCCATCCAAGTACTAACCAGGGCTGACCCAGCTTAGTGTCCGAGAACAGACAGGCTATTTAGTTACTGAAGTAGGATATATAAGATCTAAAATATTTATAAAATATGAATACAGATTCGAATGTGTTCTCCGAAGCCCTTGCCTGAAGCATTTGGTGGAGGCTTGTGGCTTTTGTGCCAATGGGCACAATAGTCTCAACTTCGCCAATAGTCTCAACTTCGAAATTGCTATCCAAGGTGCTGAACCCTGCCTCCAATACATGCCCAGTACCTTGTATACCTTGTTTAAAGTTTGCACTACTAAAGCACAGAGCGGATTCACCAACCCACTCTCACACGGAAGCCACTGTGTGCTTATACTTTCATCGAACCTGACCCAACTTTAAGATATATAGGGGAAAGCCTGTCACCATCACAGGCTCGCTTGGTGAGGATAAGAGAATTCTGGGATTCTGTATTGTTTTATGTCAAGGTTATTAATTTTTTTTTATTTTTTTGGAAAAAAATGATCCTCTTTGGAAGCTGCCTTGGGTCCCACTCTGGGAGAAAAGGGGCAAATAAATGAAATAAATAAATAAATAAATAAATAGACTTTAAAAAAATTTCCTCGAGTTCAGATTTTGGTGGATTGTCAGAGTAAGGCTGATCATCAACAAGAATGCTTCTCTATCTTCTCTTGATCATAACATCTAATACATGGAGGAATTATCAAGAGCTGCAGTAAGTGGGTTATCAGTTTTGTTATGTCTTTAGGAGATAATACAGACTTTGTGCTATTTGGCAATGGGAATTGTTGCTTTTTGCAGATCCCTTTCTGCTTTTTGCAATATGAGGTTGTGGATTAGAACTGTAGGGAGAAGAGGAAACTGCAGCCCTCATCACTCCTCTCTGTTCGCTACTGGGAATGGAGCACATAGAAGTGGTTGTAATCCAAATAATCTAGAAGATACCATCTTGGGGAAAGCTGCCTTAGATTAACGGTATAGCAGCCTAAATCACTGAATGCTAGTAGAAATTTTAAAACAATAACAACCCTTTAGGAACTTGAAAAGAAGGGACTATCCAGTAACTTTGGCTGATTTTGGCTGATATACTTTGTACTAATATCCTTCTCATAGGATCTTATTATAGTGGCCCCCTGGTACCTGCTGAGGTTTGGTTCCAGGACCCCCCCCCCCCCAAAAAAAAAATATGAGGATGCTCAAGTCCTGTTAAATACAATGGCATAGCAAAGTGGTGTCCCTTACATAAAATGGCAAAATTAAGCTTTGCTATTTAGAATTTATATTTCGTTTCATTATTTTCAAACGATGGATGCTTGAATTCATGGATAAAGAATCCGTGGATATAGAGGTCCAACTGTAATTGCTAACTGAGGCTCGCTACAGGCATCATACAACTCCCTTGTTGCAATGGCTCTGGTCCACTTTTGAGAACAATTCAAAATACAGTACTAGTGATGGTTTATAATGCCCTATACAGCTTGGGTCCTGGCTATCTCTATCTCCCTTTATGAGACCATTAGAGCTCTAAGATTTTATGGAGAGGACCTTCTCATGGTCTCATCACCTTCTCAGGTTTGTTTGGTGGGAATAAGGAAGAGGGTTTTCTCAGTGGCTTCTCCCAGACTTTGGAATTCCCTCCGAAGACAGGCCAGGAGAGCTCTATCCTTGCTCTCCTGTAAAATGTTACATTAAATGTTTAAATTGTCTTTTAAATTGATTGGGTTTTTTTTTCATAACAGTTGTTTTTAATATATTGTAAGCCACCTTGATTCACCTTTATTCAGGAAAAGGAGGGATATAAATGAATAAAATAATAATAATAATAATAATAATAATAATAATAAACCATGTAGAACTCATTCATTACTTAATACAATGTTGGTTCTTCTTAGAGTATTTCCACAGAAATAAATGGAACTTGTTACTCACAATTAATGTAAATCTAATTAATTTCAGTATGGCAGAAAAGAAATACTATTAGGTTTAATCTTATAATCTCAGTGATATAAAGTGATAGTGAGGGTGCACACCAGGTGGCCTGGTATAATGAGCTGAAATACCATAGGGAATGATGGACTGAGAGGCACTCTGTAAGGCAGGAGTGGACAACTGGGGGGCAGATTTTCTGTCCAGGCAACCCTCTGGAGGCAGCACAGGCTGCCAAAAATTTGTTGTTGTTAACTGCCCTCATGGCAACCCTATGGCTGAAACATCGCCAAGAGTCCTGCACTGCTCTGCTTAATTCCTGCAACCCCATACCTGTGAACAGAGTCCATCCATCTATCATGTGGTCTTCCTCTCTTCCTACTTCCCTCCACCTTTCCCAGCATTATTTTACTCCTGTGAGTCCTTCCTTCTCGTGATGTGAACGAAGTACGACAACCTCAGTTTGATCATCTTGACTTCCAGGGAGGTTTCCGGATTGATCTGCTCTAGGACCCATTCGTTTGTCCTTTTGGCTGTCCATGGGATCCTCAGCACTCTTCTCCAGCATCTCAAATGGACTGATTTTTCTTCCTATCTTCTTTCTTAACTGTCCAGCTCTCACATCCATACATAGTCATAGGGAATACGATGGCTTGTATGATTCTGACCTTTTTGCTCAGTTGTATATCTTTGCATTTTAGAATCTTTTCTAGTTCTTTCATAGCCACCCTCCCCATTCTTAATCCTCTTCTGATTTCCTGACTGCAGTCCCCATTTCTATCAATGTTTCATCCCAGGTATGGGAATTCTTTTACTATTTCTATTTCTTCAGTGTCTACGTTGAACTTCTTTATTTTTGGTTTATTATTGGTCATTATTTTTGTCTTCTTTATGTTCAACAATAAGCCTACCTTTGCACTTTTTCCCTTGATCTTCCTTAGTAGTTAGTGTTCCAGGCCTGTGAGGTTTTCTGCTAGTACTACGGTGTCATCTGCATATCTTAGATTGTTGATATTTCTTCCTCCTATTTTCACTCCTCCTTCTTCTGTGTCCAAGCCTCCTTTTCTTATAATATGTTCTGCATACAAGTTGAACAGATAGGGTGAAAGGATACAGCTTGTCTAACCCCTTTGCCAATTGGGAACCATTCTGTTTCTCTGTTTTCTGCTCTGACAGTAATATCCTCAGACAAAAATTAAAAAATGGAAGTAGCTATACTTCCACATCTGGCATTGAAAACCTTTAAAAAATGGTAAATATTGCAGAGAGACGATGCAACCTATTGAAAAGGTTAATTCCTTCCCAGAGAAGCAACTCAGCCTTGATTTGGCAAGAAAAGGGGCAGTCTGGATAGTGTGAAGTGGTCAAGGGCTGCAGACAGAGCCTTGAAGGGCTGCACTCCACTTTAGGGCTATGTGTTGCCCACCCCTGTCCTAAGGTATTTCATTCCAGGCTAGAAACTGATTCTGTGGTTAAAATGACTGTCCTGAGAAAGAAACGACCAATGCAATTGTAAGATCATCTAATGCATGTGCTAAAGTCCTTCCTTCCTTACTCTACCCCATTTTTAGAAGGCAAGGCAAACGCCATTTCCCATCAGTTTAAGTTTCTGAATCATCTCCAAGGATAGCCCCACCTAAAATCCACTACGGGATCCGGATCCAACACTTATTTATTTTTGAACATGTGTCCCTGCTTTTCTTGGGAGCAAATCAAAGCAGCTAACTCAAATGTTAAAAATTATAAATTAATATGAGAGCAATAAAACGGTGAGAACAAAAGAAAACAGTAGCAACAAAAATACTCCCCAAATACTCCCCTGGTCAATAAGGCAAGAAACTTAGATGAGAATGCTCTTCTTGTCAACAGTACTAGTTTTGTTGTAAAGGTCCCCCATAAAGGTCCTCCTTTAACTATGAAAAAAAGACTCTAAATGCAGAATAATATATAGTATAAACCTCAATATGACAACTAACTCTATGTGTGTAGGGCCTAAATATCCTAAAGATACCAGATCCTGCTTGATCTTGGAGGCTAAGTAGGACGGGAGATGGTCAAAGAATACCTGGTGATGTAGGCTAAGGCTGCATCCACACTGCAGAAATTATCCAGTTTGATACCACTTTAGCAGCCATGGCTCAGTTTTGTGAAACATTTAGCCTTCTCTGTCAGAGAGCTCTGGTGCCACCAAAAACTACACCTTCCAGAATTCCATAGCATTGAACCATACAGTTAAGATGGTGCCAAACTGGATTACTTCTGCAGTGTGGATGCAGCCTAGATTTCAGAAGAAGGAACAGGCAAAACCACCTTGCCTTAGAAAACCCAATTAAACTCATGGGGTCACCATAAGGCAACAAGCAACTTGAAGGTACATATATGCATATACCTCTAAATGTAAATAATGAAATGTTTCTACTAGGAATATGATGAAAATATGAAGAGGTAGGGAGCCTATCTGGTGTGATGTAAGACGCACAAGTAATGCCTTCATATTTTTATATTTTATATGTATATTTTATATTGAGAGCCAGCATGGTGTAGTGGTTTGAGTGTTAGACTATGATTCTAGAGAACAAAGTTCCAATCCTTGCTTGAGCATAACAACTGGGTGACTTTGGGTACCTCAGAGGATGGCAACGGCAAACCTCCTCTGAATAAACTTGCCAAGAAAACCCTATGATAGGGTTGCCATAAGTTTAAAAAAATGACATAGAGGCACACAACAACAACAACAGCTTTCTACAGTTTCTGGATGCCTTTAAAATGGCACCCTCTTGTAGTCCTGTTTGGAACTTATTAGATGGTTAATGACTGTATCTAAACCTATCATTTCCAGGAAAGGTACATCAACCAGACTTAGTAAAAAGCATTTCTGTTCACTGCTATATGGACCAAGGAGTACCCTTAAGTTATGACCATCCCTTTTAATGAGAACGTTTAAGGAGATCCCCCACCTAACCATATTTCCATCTTATCTTTAGGCTGAATCAAGCATGAACCAAATATGGCAAAATCTTCCTTTTCAATGGAAGGCTGGAGGGTATACAGTAAATACAGATAAAATGCACTCCTGGCTGCCACTATTCTGTGTCTATCCATCCAGTTTCTTTAAGACTCCATACAGATCAAATGGAAAGGTATGTAGTCCCTTTAAGGTATGTAGTCTCTTTAAGACTACATACAGATCAGATGGAAATACTTTATTCTCATGTACGCATACATACTTTCCCCCTCCAAGACTCACATATTTCTCGCTGATTGCCATCTTCTCTCAAATTTTGTTTCAACAGAAGTTTTTTAAAAAGCCCATTTTGATATATATGTCATCTTAGAAAGTTTGCACTTCTATTTGACTCTTGGATGCACTCAGACATGTATATACATACAAAGCTCTAAAACACACATACACACACAGAGCCACCCCATAGGCATAGATGAAATTTGCCTATGATCTCATCCACCTTCTGCTGAGTCTTTGAACTGTCCGCTGTCTCCAGATACCCCCCCCCCCATTATTATTGGGATTTGACACGGAAGTACAAACCACACAGAAAATGAAACTATAAAACCATCTGACGGGGATGGACAACATCAGTGAGTACAAAGGCCAATTTTTGTACCTGGGACCGTCTGAGAAGAGGCCAGAAATCCACTTCTGGTTTTGTAAAAATTGGTATTTTTATGCTAAACAGAGCAAAGAGTTGTGACTTAATTAAAAAGGGATTGATTGTTCCTTCAGGCTGCTAGAAAAGATGTGTATGTATATGTATATGTTTGTGTGTGTGTGTGTGTGTGTAAGTATATTGCTAGAAAAGAGCAGTCTTGGGGGCTATTGAAGGTCAGAACCACAAAGCAATCTTGGGGGACTGCATCTGGCCTCAGAGTAGCATTTTGCCTGTCCTTGCCATATATCACCCTAACCCAGAACTAGTCTTGCTCTTTGACAGGATGAAATGATTCTGAATCCTGATTAAATTATGCAGCATGATCTCTAGGCAGAACCACACATTTCTCTATATGAGAGTTTATATACACATTCCACATGTTTTGCGGGGGTCTGATTTTGCACCCAGCATGGCCATACCCTCTGCTACTGATGCTTATACTGGGTCAGCGAGTCCTGGTAGTACAGTGGCTAAATGCCAACACTGCAGCCACAAGGTTGTGAGTTCAATCTCACAGTACTCCTGGTTGACTCAGCTTTCCATTTTTCCGTAGGTCAGTAAAAAAAAAGTACCCAGCTTGTTGGGAGCAAATGGCCAAAAACATTGTAAACCACTTAGAGAGTGCTTAATTCACTACGAAGCGTTATAGAAATGTAAAGTGCTATTGCTATACCCCCTGCATGTACCAGCCTATGTGCCTAAGGCATTTCCCTACAAGAACAGTTCTTACATACTACAAATGGTGGTCTAGTTTTAGACCATGGACAATGCTGGTCCCTGAGCCATCCCAGTCAGTCCCTGAAGAGCTTCCAAGAGAGAAAGAAACAACTGTAGCCAATGGCCCTGCCAAATATGGTACCCGTCAATGAGACAATGGGATAAAATAGTTGCTGGTCCCCCACATCAGGTAGCTTAAAAAGCACAGCTGCATAAACTGATAGGTGCATAGGGCAACTGAATGAACAGGCAGGAAGGAGTCTGGTCAGCATGCACATCAGTGACTGGGAGGCATGGCAAACAAGGCACAACTATTGGAGGAAATGTGTATAAAACCCATCTCCTTCGTCCCCAGTCCCTCCCTATTCCTCTGTCTCATCCATACCTACCTCCTGTGTAATGGCTACAATTGGACTTTGGGTTACCAAAATTACTTAAGATTCCCTTATGCCTTTAATGTGATATATTAATTTTTAAATGCAGCAGGTAATCCCTTTCCTTTTGGCAGGATATACCCTGAAAAAAATGCGAAAAACTTTATCTAAATTTTTTTCTGTCATTCAGTTTTAAAGAAGACGTTGAGGGGACCTTAGCATCTCAATAGGACCTAATCCAGTCGTTGGTATCAGAGCTTGCAAAAATTACTTATTTTGACTACAGCAGCCTTAGTCCCCCGTCCTGTGTGGCTTATAACTTTCCTGAGTTCTGCCTAGTGTAATGCCCCTGATTTTCTGTGGCATTTAGGAGATCAAGGAAGCTGCATGATCTTGTCTATTCCTTCCTCTTATCTCTTTCCCTCACATGTCAAAACTTCCCCTGCAAAATGTCCCCTCTATCCTCTTTTGGAATTAATCATCGTAACGTGTTACCTTTGCACTGATATTAACACAGATAATTAATCTCTCTTGAATCCATAGTTGGCAAATTCGCTTGTAACTATGGTTAAAATCCCTGCTGAGAAGCTACCTGAGGTTAGCATGAACATTGATGATAAGTAATTCTGCCTTACGGTTAGCTCTGAAAAGAGAAAGGGGATTTGTACATACAAAGTTTATCACACGAAGGGAATTGGAAGTATAATCCAATGGCAATCTGAATGCAATCATGGGGTTTTGCGTGATTGCGTGAAAGCTGATCACACACATTTTCGGGCAAAGGGAAGTCCTTCCGAACGCAATCATGAGGTTTTGCATGATTGCATGAGAAACTATCACACGCAATTTTGGGCACTGGGAGGCAATTTTGGGCAGTTCTGAACGCAATGCAGTGTCAACCAAGTAAATTCGCTGAACTAGCAAATTTACTCAATTCCGAACTGGCCTCACTTCCATTTCTTTTGAAATTGAGAGAAATTCCTCCCATGTGATAAACTCCTAAGACAAGATGATCAGTGGTTTGGAGTTAAAGAATGTTGCATTGGCACCAGCCAGCATAAGTACAATTGAGGCTAGGCATCGCCCTTGTAATATTCCTCATATCTGATACTTTATCATCTCTCCACATCAGACTTTGGGATAGCTCTACCTGATATGAATCTTGATATGGCTATGTCAGAGCATGTGCCTACCTGCATATGTTTATTTCCACATGCTGGACAAGGTTCTAACGCCTGTGAACCGGAGCTAGAAAAATTTACTTTTTAGGACTTCAGTTCCCAGAATCTCGAAACCAACATGGTCCGAAAAAGAGCAATGTTTTCATACTCTGATTAAAGTTAAGTGTAAATGGCAGTCTTTCTGGATATATCGTGCAAAGCACAACCTCCAGCAAAGCAGCTGCTTCTTACATACTTGCCTAGTTCACAGTATAAAACCCCAGTGTGCCATAAAAGAGAATGTGGGGGATAAAACTGTAGTGCAGCAAAATGACTTGGATTTCCTTCTTTGTGCAATCTAACCTATGGATTTTGATGGAAGATTTCAATATTTAAGTCTGTGAACAAGGTTCTTGTTCAAGTTTGGCTTGACCAGTTGTTTGTTTAAACTTTACCTCTTCAAGGAAGGTATAAAGAACTGGGCCCTTTAAATTATAAATAAATTTTTAAGAGAGAGAGGGTCCCAGCTTCCTTAAAGGATGCAGCAGTGTGAGCATTTCTGCAAAAGCTTATATGGAAGTCTTGTACGTAGCTTTTAACAACTATATAGTTTAGGATGAAACAGGTTTTCTGGATCCATTTTCATTAGGGTCTAGATGTGGTTTTGGCACAGAAACCATTTTGGTCACTCTGTGGGATAATCTTGCTGGGAGAAAGACAGGAGGAATGCAACCTTGTTCATCTCAGCAGTTTTGAATACCATTGGACATAGTATCCTTCTGGGGATACTGAGAATGGGTGTTACAGCAATACAGTGTTTCTATGCATATTCAGACAATTGGGGGTGTTATACTCAAACTGGAAGCTTCTTCATACACTATTCTCCATTTCTCCTCATTTGTTTGGCAGTTGGAAGATGGCATGGCAGGTGATGGAGGTGGAGGTTCTGCAGTTTAGACTAAAGCCCTCCAGGCCACATGCAGTTGACAGACCCTACAATCCCACCCCTGTGGTTTGTAATTCAAGGGTTATTATAAATACGTCTCTGCCAGGACACATATGCCCTCAGTGCTGCTGACTGTCTTTTACCAGTTTAGAACAACCACTCAAGTCTTACCTAAATAATGATAGCATGAAGTTGGTGATCGGTGTCCTGCTAACCTCCCATCTGGACTGCTATGGCACATTGTATGTTGGGCTGCCTGTGAAAGCAGTGCAAAAACTTTGGTTAGAATATTAGCAAGAATACTGGCTATTGCAGAACTGGAATCAGCTGTTGGGTTCATCTTATGCCAGTATTGTATCTTCTTGATTGGTTCTGGTTTGTTCTGGATTCAGTCCAAAGTGGTGGTTTTAATCTATAAAGGCTTTCATGGCTCAGAGCTGTAGCATCTTGCTATTTTTTTTTTAGAGTTGCCAACTGACCAGAAATCCAGTTTGCTCCTAAGCAACAGCTCAAGCTACAGAAATAGGTGATCTTGCTCCTATTAGAGGCACAAAAGCAGAGTGTGGTTCAAAAGCTGGCAGCCCTGCTATTTCTATGATTTGACTAAATACTCGAGGTAGAAAAATGTATTTCCATCTTCTTTGGTACATTCCTATCATGTTTCTGTAAAAATATTATGGATTTTAAGCATATGTGGATGCTCTGGACATGCTGCCCCCTCGTGGCTACTGCAAAACTTTTATTAGCAATGTCGGCATTAGGAAATACTCTCCCACCTCATACTGTAGTACTTAATTTGGTTGACAAGGATCTGTTCCTAGGACTGGGGACTAGTAATACTGTCAAGTTAAAATACAAGAGAAAGTGTATATTTTCTTATGCGAAGAAAGCACTTTTTGCACACCGATGATAGCTCCTAATAAGCCACCCTTATACTTTCTTACTGTGTGCCTTCAAGTCATTTCTGATTTATGGCGACCCTATCACAGATTGGCAACCTTTGCTCAGAATTGGTCTGCCATTCCCTTCCTTTGGAGCTGAGACAGTGTGACTTGTCCAAGGTCAACCAGTGGGGTTCCATGGCCTAGGAGGGATTAGGACCCTGATCTCCAGGGTCCTAGTCCAACACCCAAATCACTACACCACACTGGCGATCTGTAGGACTCTGCCTATGTTCTTTCTCTCTCACCCCATCTCCATGGGTTTAGTTTCAGTTCCCTTCTGTTTAGTTTTGCCTTTGCCCTCACTACCAGACACCGTAAAATGTCCATGCTCACCAGGACCTTCCTTTACACACACTCCCAAGAAAAGTCCGAAAAGGCAGGCAGGTGTGTTAATCCATGTCTCTCTTTGGATCCGTTCATGCAATGTAATTCTAACACTATTTTTCCACTTTAGCTGCCCTGGCTATATCTTTCGGGAAGGCCTTAGAGCTCTCTGGCCAAGAATTACAAATACATTCCCTGAGATGCCATAAGACAGAACCATGGCAGTTAAAGTGGGATCACAGTGCTATAGCTGTGTAGTTTGGGAAAGCCCCAGTTCTCTGTGTTGTGTATACATATGCTAATAATAATAATAATAATAACTTTTATTTCTACCCTGCTTTTTATGACAACAATCAAAGCGGCTTACACAGATATGTGTCTATTTCTCTTCCTCCCCCTCTTTCTGTGTGTGTGTGTGTGTGTGTATGAGTCAACGTGGTGTAGTGGTTTGAGTGTTGGATTGTGATTCTGGAGACCAGGGTTCGATTTCTCACTCGGCCATGGAAAACCCACTGGGTGACCTAAGCCCCAGAACTCACTCTCACCCCAGAAAACTCCATGATACGTTCCCCATAAGTCAGCAAATGAAATAATATTTTACTGAAATAATGTTTTACTCAAGTATTTCCATTCTTTTTACTTTACTTTTGCTCTTTCCAAACACAGGAAAGGAGATGCAATATTGCTAGCCAGCCCCTTGGGCTTTTAAATTGGGCAAAAGAAGAGACTCAAGTTCTTAGTAAACGCAACAGCCTACATAACTTGATTCTGGTATTGACAAAAACTTGGCTGTTTGGTCTGGTTTGTCATTGCAACTTGTTGATTTGTGTGCCTTTGCTGTGACTGGAGGTTAGAACAGTACATGCTGGTGATTCTCAAATTTTGTCCTCTAGATGTTTTAGACCACAGTTCCCAGAATCCCTTATCATTGGCCAATCTGGCTGGGGTTTATGGAAGCTGAAGTCCAAACTCTTGGAGGACCAAAATTTTGAGAACCACTGGTTGAACGTCACTAAGGAGTTTATCACACTGGGGTTAATTCTGCCATTAAAGAGAGATTAAAGCACATTTAAAGTATTCCGCAAATAAAGTGAAAATGGTGAGTAGTTGCACGAATGATTATCACATGCAATTGCACAAATAAAGTCATATCGGAAATGCATTGTTACTGAAATCCCGAAAGTAAAAAGATGTGCATTAATGCTTCTTTGTGACCACTATAATTGTGAGTTTTGTGCAACATTGTGTGAAAACATTTTGCATAATTATGTGATTTTTTCCCCCCCAGGATATTCATGGGATAAACTCCCAATCTCTTTTGTGTGATAAACTCCTCTGTGGGTTCATATTATAGCTGGTGCACCCATTTGCAGATATGTTTAAGAACCAATTTATATTTCTCATTTAGCAAGAGAAAAGTTCTTATGAGTTCACAGACAAAAAATTATATGCCAGTTCCTTTGCTTAAAATATTCTATTTTATTAAATCTCAGACTTTCATTATATGGCAATTTCCTTGAAACAGAGGAGTTTATCATACAACAGAATTTGGGGATATAATGCAATGGCAATCTGAAGAGTTTACCTGAAAGCTTCAGATTTAGTGTTGGCTGGTGCCCCCAGGTGGTGAGGAAATATATCTTGCTGTTTTCAAGTTCATAGGTTTGAGTTTGATTTTAACTGTGGAGACCAGGGTTCGAATCCCCGCTTGGTGATAGAAACCCACTGCGTGACTTTGGGCAAGTCACAGTCTCCCGGCCTCAGAGGAAAGCAAAGGCAAACCCCCTTGAACAAATCTTGCCAAGAAAGCCTTAACGGCTGCTATAAGTCAGAAACAACTTGAGGGCACACAACAGCAATTGTTTTAATTGTTTTTAAGTGAAGGCTATTTATGTTTCAGCAAGTCAATCTATACAGACATATCACAGATCACTCTTTACCTCATAAAAATTCTCTCTTTAGAATTTCTTTTTATTTTCAAGTTTTTCTACCAACTTTTTATGGGTTAGAAAACTAACATAAATTATATAGTGGAGTGCTACCAAGGCTGACTCAAGCCAGCCAAGTTATTTTGGTGTATGAGTTAAAACATATAGCAAGTGCTTCACCCCTTCTATGTCAGTAACAACAGAAAATGATAACAAAATAAGTAATTTAACTATTTGCCATCCTTCTGTGATGTCCTTCTCGAAAATATCTAACCAGGGTGGATACTTCATACTGCCTAATAGTGGAACCATTTCTGGATTACGATTTTTATTAGGCCAATGCACAGGTAACAAAGTGGCATAAAAAAGTTTCATTTTCACTGTCTTCCTCTCTTCAAGTCTTATTTATATATCCATTTGTGTTATACACACACACACATGCGGAGTAAGTTTTGCTTTGTTTTCATTGGTAAATTTTTATTTCCTTTCATTTAAATCAATCAGTTACACAGGCTGGTGATGAAAAATTGTTTTTCAACATTATAGATCTTAATGTATTTGGAGGTGCTAAATTCGATAAACAGGACAAAAATCTCATACCACCCACAGTTATTTCACAATTTCAGTATTCTTACTAATTCAGTTACTATTCAGCTTTAAGTGCAGGTGCTGGTGTTCCAGTACAATTTCTTTTGTTGCTTTCGGATGGATTTTTGTGCTCCATATTAGCAAATTAAAGTGTTTTGAAAGTCCATTGGAAGACTTAACTTCTTTTTGACTCTTTGCAGGTTAATTTTTTTCTAGGGTTGTTTCATTCAGTCATATATTACAAAATAAAAACTCAAACAAAGTAGTGAAAAAGACTGTATGTGATGGAGCAAATCTGAGGTCTTTTATTTTAAAATTCAGAATGTCAAATTCTTATGAAACCAACATACATTTTTAAAAACGTTTTTATGACCTTCAGTTTTGCCAGCCTGTGTTGTATGCTCATTTTAAGAAAGGTTTGTTTCTTGTTAAAATCAGGGATGGGGAGCTGTAGCCTGTGAACCACATATGACCCCAAGTTATTTTTTGGGCCTCCAAGTCATCCTGAGAACCCTGATGCCCCTGCATCCTGATTTTTGAGGTGAAAAATCAGCCAGAAATGGCCCAAAATGCATGCTTAGGGCAGTGTTGAAAGAACTAGATAAGATCATAAAGAGTAAAGGTATCCAACTAAGCACTAAAGTTACAATTGTCCAAAGTTACAATTGTACAAGTCATAACCGAATATGGATGTGAGGCAGTGAAGAAGGCGAATAGGAAGAAAATCAACTTGTTGGAGATGTGATGTTGGAGAAGAGTGCTAAGGATTCTATGGGCAGCCAAAAGGACAAACAAATGAGTCCTAGAACAGATCAAGTCTGAACTCTCCCTGGAGGCCAAGATGACCAAACTGAGTTCATCTCCCCCCTCCCCATAGCTACATCCTTGGCCAATCTTTCATTTCGAAAGAGTGTGGCAGGTGCCACAAGCAGCAGAAATGTGTGCACAGCAACAGGGTGTTGGAAAACAGTGTGGCACGCCGAACACCTAGCCAGTGACCTGAGACTTACTGGGGAATGTTGTGCCACCCATAGTAAATGAAATCCAGCTGCCAATACAATCCGTTTCCTTGCATGGAATGGGTGGGGGAGCCATTTCGTCCAAAAAGGAAAAGAATAAACACATGTAGGAAGAGGCATCATTTAGTTCCTGCTGCATTTGAGAAACATTCTTCTAGAGCAGACCTGATTAACAAATGGCCCTGGGGGCTGCATGCGGCCCGCCAGAGGATTTTGGGTGGCCCGCAGGGATGTGGAAGGACTTCAAGGCTCCTCCACCACTAGGCCTCCTCCTGGGGAGGGGGCCATACAGAGCAGGAGGACGAGGGAATTAATATTAATATTAATTATTAAGTAATATTATTAATTAATACCTATGAAGAAGTTTAGCCTATTTTAATTTTGGCCCCTACCTAATACCAAGTTGCGCAGGGCTGTTCTAGAGCAAAGGAAAAGCATTTTCAGGCATTTTGCAAAATGACTTTTATGTTGTGCAAGCAATTGGCTAAGAAGTTACAATATGAATGATCTTCTGAAACGTAGCTACTGGGACACCAGCTATAGAGATTACAAAACAGCACATTGGAAAATTGTGGAACAAATATAGTAACACGAGCAAAGTTCAGACTTGCAATGGTAAGAGCAGAGCTGAGTGCTGTTTCTGTAATTTATGCAGGGGAGAAAAGGCACTGAATGCAATATGGATACCACAGAAATTTTTAAAAAATGCTTGGTGCATAAAATAGTAGTCTGATATGTAAATATAGGTTTAAATGCAGAAACTACTTCAATCGTCTACCTTTGTTTTGTCATTTCAGGCCAGAATTGTGTGTCCTTTATGCTTTCACCACTGGATGATGCAGTAATGGCTAACTCCTTTAAGTTCTGAAAGTTAAACTTAAGTTCTGTTTCAGGCATCCCAAGTGAAACACCAACAGACCGTATTTTGTTAATTGTGAGCGTATTGTGTTGCTGCTGTGAGTTCAAGAGACTATCAGCCTTTATCTATGTAAGCTGCATTGTGGCAATGTTCATCGTACCACATGATATAAGGTAGTTGAAGTGGTGTAGTATGTGTATGTGATTCCCATGGTGACTTAAATATGGGAAAGAAAAACTATACCATCTTGAAATTCCAGTTGGACAGGAAATTAATATTGTCTATTGTAATATTGTTAATATTAGGACCAAGCAGAGATAGTAAAATACAGTTTGGAACCTCACTGGTGATTTTTGGGGGGAAAAAAAACTCATTTCAGTGGGAACTGTTAAGTGTCCACCCAATTTGACTTGGTTCAACTTCTAATTCTCAGGTCAAGATGACACTAAACTTTCATAGTGCTAATTTCCACTTCTAATGGGTATGGCTGCCTCCTATGGAATTCTGGGATTTCTGAGAGCTCTCTGGCCAAGATTCTAACTGCCCATCCCTAAACTACAAATCCTAGGATTCCACAGGAGACAGCCATCGCAGTTAAAGTGCAAAAATAGCACCTTAACAGTGTAAAATGATATTGTCCCCAGTCCAGAAATCCTTTTGGTCTCTTTGGACCTGATAAATAGTTATAAGTTTTTGAATCAGAACAGAATGAAATTTGCAGTCATCGTAGCCCCTTAGGAGCAAATTATACCAGTTGTCAAACAAATATATACAGAGGCACTATAGCTAATGTTTTTCCCAAAATATTTTTCCTGACATGACATTGAACATGCTCACAGCAAGACTAAGTACAAATAACATTCAGAAATGTTATACGATGTGCCTGCACCAACTGTGGGCTTGCCATCCATGGTATAAGATTCCACAGATGGTAAGCCCTGACTTTTTCAATGGGTGCACGGGGTGGCACAAGTGGGAGCATGTGCCCATTGAAAAGAATGGGACTTAAGGTCCCACATTTTTTGCTATCCACGTGGGGGTCCAGAACAGATCCCCTGCAGATAGCAAGGGCGCACTGTACTATGAAAAACATTAGCAACTTATGAAATCAAAATTCAATGAAATTAAAAGCAATTTAAACACACATTAATTTGAAAAAACATTAATTGCATTATCTACCAGTTAAAAGCCCAGGTAAAGTTTGCAGGGGACAGCCTTTTTCTGAGATGATCACGCCTGTCAAGTTTCAATCAATAGGGGCAGGGAGTTTTGTGCAGAGCAGGCTTTGCAGTCTGGGGTTTTGAAAATAGAAAAAAAAATCTGCACTTTATTTTGTGGGCATTTATTACGATAATTGCATAAAGTAAAAAGATAGCCCTGGCGAAGAAAGCTCCGAAATGTCACAAAGATATTGTAGGCGAAAAGCGTGTGAGAAAAATGGGCAAGAATCGACAGGTGTGCAGCTTGTCTTGGAAACTGGAAATTGATTATTGTTGTTTTTATTCCATGTACACCACCTTGAAATCCAGATGCACTGCTTTTCCAATATGATGAATCTGAAAGGCTCCTTATCTCCATCAGGGGTACTGCTAGTCAGTCTGCTGAAGTGTGACTCATTGGATTCAGTGAGCTGTTCATCATCACGTCAACGACACATCATCACGCCACCTGCCTCATCCCCCCCCCCTCCATTTTGTTCACATGGAAATCTGGATGGGTCATCTTACTCTGCTGTACTGATCAATCAGCTGCCTCACAAGCATGCTCCTGTATTCTAGTGCCAGGTGCAGCTACACTGTAAAAATAATGCAGTTTGACACTACTTTGTGCTGCAATTCCATTCTATGGAATTTTGCAGTTTGAAGTTTTATAAGGTCTTTAGCCTTCCCTTCTCTGTCAAAGCATGCTGGTGCCTCACAAAACTACAAATCCTAGGATTCTATATGACGGAGCCATGGTAGCTAAAGTGGTGTCAAACTGCATTATTTTCCCCGTGCAGATACATGTAGGCCCTTATCAGACGAGGGTTTTTGCAGCCCCAGTCCAGAGTCACTCTTCATCCAAGTGAATTCACATGAATGCACATTGAATTATCACACGTGAATGCTGTTACTATGAAGCCATTCCAAAGTCAATCCAAAGTCACCCCAGAATTCACTGAATGTGCATTGAATTATCACACGTGAATGCTGTTACTATGAAGCCATTCCAAAGCCAATCCAAAGTCACCCCAGAATTCAGTGAATTCAGTAACAACCAAAATCAGTTCCAAGATCACTTCAGATTGAATCCGAATTGGTCTGGCGTGATAAGGTCCGTAGTATTTACTGACAGCTCCTTCATTGAGATTCAGTCCCTTTATTACTCCTGATGTTTGAGTATGTTTGTTGGCTGCTTCCACTGTTTTCTGATCCACAGGAATTTGTGCAACAGAGATGTTACATCCTAACCTTATTGAAAATTCATCTTGCAGGAAATCTTCAGACACATCTGTCAAGGATGATGGGAGTTGTAGCTAGTCTTATTCTTGCTTTAACTCACCACCTCGTTGTGCAGCAGAGCAGACCAGCTTTGATCAGTGGTTATTGCTTTCTTCTAAGCATGCAGAGCTTCAGAGAATAGGCTGAAGACCCTGACAAACTCTCTCAGCCTTCTCACCCCTCTTTCAGAGATGTCTCCAAACATCTCCTTGGTTCTGGTGGCTCTTGTATCTTCTCTTTCTCAAGACACCAGGCAACACAGTAGACTTGTATAAAAGATCTACTTTATATATATACTAAATGCCCTTCACCACACAATCTTTGCTATATTCCATTATTTACTCTACTCTATACAATGCTCAACTCAACTATTCTCTACTCCACACCACTACACACAAACCATTGGTATACATTGTTATTATTATAGCCACTTGTGGGTGTTTACACTCATTCTGATTGGTTCACATTGTTCAACCCATATTTAAGTCCAACTCAAGTATTTCATCATATTACCTTGTACACTTTTTGATTCTCAGGTGTTTCCAATATGTATTCTATAATTCTGTCCTTGTCATTTGTCCTTGGCTCCCAGGACTTCTAAATTACATTAGCCTTTTCACCTGTGTAGCTTCTTAATTGCTTTTGCTTAGTCAATGTGACTTTCACATACATATTTTATTTCTTCCACTGTATGTCCCATGTTGCGTTTTCCTTAACAACATCTGTGGGTTTAGTGACCAGGCTATAGATAATAGTATGGACAACAGTTTCCATTATTCAATCAAAGCACCATTGGAACACTCCATGTCAAGTGAAGCATCCAATCACTATCTTGTGATTTTTTTAAAAAATTTATTTTATGTATATATTTATTTAATGTATGTCCTTCCTTTCTCTCAAAGTGCCTTACAGTATAAGATTAAAAGATTAAAACCCCAAGGCAAATCTATTGTGGGTTTTCTTAGCAAGATTTGTTCATAGGAGGTTTGCCCTTGCCTTCCTCTGAGCCTGAGTGTGTCTTCATGGCTGAGCACGGATTCGAACCCTGGACTCGAGTCTTAGTCGATGCTCAACCCACTACACCACACCTTCCTTTTCCTTCTCCTGGGAGCCCAGAGCAGAGGTAGCATCATGGCTTGAATTGCTTCCCCCGCCCAACTTCTTAATGGAAAGTAGCAGCATCCCTTCCCAGGTCTTGATAGCTATCTTGACAGTTGCTATATTTGACCTTCAACTATCCATTTACTAAGCCTTCTGGAGTTGTGTCTGACTCAACACATAAACCCCCAAATTCTGCATCCTCCAAGATCACTTGCCAGTCATAGCCAAAAAAAAAGTGAAATACACTCATTCCAATTATGATCAGTTGGAATTTCTCTGGATGCATCCATATGACTGGTTTAGCATCTTGTGTACATACAGAGCTCTTTTGTAGGAGCATGGATTAAAGCAAAATAGCCAATATTGTCTTGCATTACTTTGACATAATCACAGACAAGTATGTTGTTGAAGCCTGTCCAGCTGCAAGTTGCCAGGTCTTTGTGGTCTGTCATGCCTGCCAAAAAGCCTGAGAGTCTTTTGGAGGGTGAAACAATGGCTGGACTCCTGTGTACGTTTTCCTATAGAAGTGGTTGTCCACTTTTCCTCAATGTAAAATGCCTACATTCAGTCCAAAGTTGTGGATACATAACTATGCATGCAGACACACATTCAGTTTTGTATTCAGTTGTACATTTAATTGCACATTTGGTTCTGTAGTATTGCCATTGCACACAAGAGTTGCATAGCAGAACCAGTGAGTAATTTCATGTGCTGAGATTTATGATACCCAACCTTTGTGTATGATGTAGAAACTTTGTCACTTAGTTTATGTCTACCTGCCCAATATAGGTGGCTGGTGTCATCTGCTTTGTAAATATCTTGTTTCTTTTATACTGTATATATATTTTAGCATCAGGTGATGCTCTAATTTAGACAAATAAGTCCTATGATTTTTAACTTGGTAGTAATTTCATTGACTTTGTATATTGGCTGCTTGCTAGTAATTATGATTTATAATGCATTCCAGGCCAAAGTAAATTAATAACATAGACATCTGGAACAGCTACTGAATTCATGAAGCTACTAGATGTTTTCTTAGGATAACACTCAGGCTGTATCTGCACTGCAGAAATAATGCAGTTTGACCCCGCTTTAATTGCCATGGCTCAATCCTGTGGAATAATGGCATTTGCAGTTTGTTATGGCACCGGAGCTCTCAAACAAAGAAGATTAAATATCTCACAAAACTACAAATCCCAGAATTCCATAGCCCTGAGCTGTAACAGTTAAAGCAGAATCAAACGGCATTATTTCTGCAGTGCAGATGAGCCCTAAGTCTTAAATCCAACACCACATTGTTACACATCTTTCAGCATAACCTACATTTATATCATTGTATTAGAAATGGACAATGTAAGTAGTGTCCTGTAGTGGACATGGGAGGGGTGATTTATCACTCAGAGCAGTCACCCGCAAGCCCCCAAAATCAGTTGTGGAGGGCTTAGTATTTGCTTAGCATGGAGAGCTAGACAGCGAGGGAGAGAGAAATAGTGCTTACATTGTCTATTTCTAATACACTGGGTACAATGATATAAATGTAGGTTATGCTGAAAGATGTGTAACAATGGCATATTAAAATTAATGTATTCATGCATTCATGTAACAATAGCGTATTAAAATTAATTTATGCATGCTTTATTGGATAAGCAAAAGAACATGAGACAACTATCTAGTGAATCTTAGAGATATAGTGTCACATATAGAAAACCATACAAAATGGGGGGGCAGTTATTCCCTCCCGCATTGGATGATGGTGCAAAAATAATAATGAACAAATTGCTTACTATTATTAGTTATATATAGGATAATTCATTATGTTTCTGTCATAATTTTTAAAATGAGAAACATAGACTTTGTTCACATATTGGAGTTTACATTTGAAAACTTGGAAAAAGATGGCTTCAACCATCTGGTGACACCATGCAATAAATCAAGCAAAACGTGTCACATGAAGGCACAGAAATAAAGTTCTCAAAAATAATAAATGATGATATCTTGCCACTCTACATATTAGCAATTGCTGGTCTAGCCCATACATTACTTCAAAATTATGTACCAGGATCATAAGAAAGAGGTCCACTTTATCTTTATCACTGTTCAAACTCTTAGCACACCCTACATCCCTCTCGCTGGAATGTGGGGATTTATATTTTCATATTTTGATATCTAGAGTCAGGCATGTTTTTATGAGGTCATGGTGACCTGGGAAGTTTCACACCGGAAAGGCATGCTGGCCCAAAGACATGTGGAAGACCTAGATACCACTAAATAACATTTAAATGGGTTTGCTGATCACTCCATCCTCCCCTAGGCTTTCCACATATCGTCTTGCAATAGGGACTGAGTCCTATCACAAAGCAGTTAAAGTCTACATCTTTCTCACCCTGTGCCGTGTCTCCATTCACTCCTTCCTATCCAACCATCCATGGGTTGACTCAAATCTAATCAATGCTTGTCACTCCAAAGTTAAAACCATCAATCATTCCAGAGTCCCATTGCTGAATGGTCTTTGTTACACTGCAGGATAGCACCAAGTACTTCTCAAGGCTATGAAATCAGATATAAATATCAGGCCCAACTCTAGCCTCATGTGTGTACAGAGGGTCTCTCTCATTCATTGTATCTCCCTTCTGTGGAAGCCTGTCTTAAGGATTGGTAATTATCACCCGCTTTAACTCCTAATTTCCCGCTACACAACCTTTCACACCTTTTTTTCTCTTAGATCTGTATGATTCTTAAAGTTGCATTGGATTTCTTTGTTCGCATGCACCTTTGCACATTTCTAAATAAAACTGTCTTTATATTCACTAAAAACAGAGTCTCTCTGGAGTTAGTTTTGGTATACATACGGTGCAAAAGATTCCTGAAGTTACCCAACCTCTCACAAGTCTCCTATTGAGCTAATAAACCCACCCCAAACATCAAGTAGATATTGTCACTGTTGGCGGGGACCTCAAGTGCCGTTCCCCCCTTTTTTTCAGGTAACACAGTGTAATATTCTAAGCATTTCAGGAGAAAAGTATAGTCCACATTGATCTCTCATGATGAGCATGAAACAAAAGGAGAGGCACTCAACAGAGGCTGCTATCTAGAATAGTTGTGATCTGCAACATATGGAGGAGCAAATGTCCCTGATAATTTCACAGTCCTCCAGTCTGTGCTCTCTTTTCTTGACTACTGAAATGTGTTATTCTAAAGCACTGCCTGAGAGAATGACTTTCTGGGTGTTTCTAGTAGTATGTCGCAGAACAATAACAAGTCATTTCCCAAAAAGAGTTGACTCATCCTGGATCTCTGTTGACAGCATATTGGCTATGTTGTGTATACCGCCCTGCTGATTTAAATTCCTGGCAGTGAAGTGACAATGAACAGTATTGCATTAACACTAGATGAAAAGCTTGATTCACTTTTCAAGGTGGGGAGTGTAGCTTTGGGTTGGCATGTGCTCCCTCTCCCAATGGCTCAGTATCATGCTGTGGGAGCATTAACAGAAAGCTATTTTCAAATTGTATTCAGATGCAGTATAAACCAGGCAATGTTCGTTTGAAAGATTTGTCACCTTAATTCCAAGTTATATTTACTTTAAAGCTTTTTCGCCATCATTTTTGGAGAAGCAGTGGAAAGAAAATGCAGAAGGGAACTGCTGTTTTTTATTTTCACATTTTCCTACCCACTCTCTCCTTGCACTTTTAAATTGCTTTTAATTTGGTTGTTGTTTTAATATATAATCTGTCTAATTGTATTTTTACTTACTGTGGTTTTGGTTCTCTGTAGTACTCTATCTGTTTGTCTCTCTCACTCGCTCCCCTGCACTTTAATCTTTTTAGCCATATTATGTTAGAGAGCCAATATGGTAGAAAAATGTCAGAAACTATGATTCAGATCCTTGCTCAGCCATAGGAACCCACTGGGTGACCCCAGTCACACTCATTCTTGAAGGAAGAGAAGAGCAAATCTCCTCTGAATAAATCTTGCCAAGAACACTGTATGATAGATTCACATTAGGGTTGCCATGAGTCAGAAATTACTCAAAGGCACACAACAACAGTGGAGTTTATCAGACGATGGAAATTGGAAGTATAATCTAATGGCAATCCGAACGCAATCATGGGGTTTCACGTTATTGCGTATTAAAGCATCTCATGCAATTTCAGGCAAAAGGGAAGTCATTCTGAACGCAATCATGAGTTTTACATTATTGCGTATTAAAGCATCTCACACAATTTTGGGCAATGGGGGGTCATTTTCGGGTAATGGGAAGTCATTCTGAACGCATTCCTAATGCAATAGGAATTCACGTAAATTTGCTAAACTAGCAAATTCATGTGAATTTGGATCAGCTCCAATTGGCTCCATTCAAAATAAAGAGAAATTCCTCCCATCTGATAAACTCCATCATCATTTTAACCATATTGTGAGCAACCTCAGGTTCCAATACTTGGGGGAAAGTACAATATGAAATAAATACATAGGACCAAATTGGTCCAAAGAAGCATCAGCATTAGTTCTCAAAACATAGCTCCTTGGGCTTTGTAGCTGCCTCTGCATCCATTTATTCCATTCTGAGGGTGGTGGTGGTGGACTGTTTGTTGGGATTTCTTGGTATCTGCACTATGGCGTTTCCAAAGAAGAGGCATGGTTTGTTGAGGTGGTCCTATGGCCTGGAGAGCAAATTTTCTCCTCTCTGGATTTTTTTTAAAGTTAGAGTTATAGTTCAAAAATGCTATTTCACTGATGCACTACAGCACTAGAAAGATTTTTTAAAAAGAAGTGAGAGAAAGGAATATATTGTTCCAATATGGCTTGGAATGAAGAAGAACTCTACTTGGAAGTGGGACTAAAATGTTGCAGTAAGTGGTGGGAATTGCCAGCAAATAGCCTGGGGGACAATAGAAATGTCATTTGGATATTTACAAAAATAACTAAGCAACAAAACACTGCAACCACCTGACATATTTGCATCAACAGCCCAATTGCTCTTCTTCCAAATTCTTTCTCAGTATCTATCTTATCCATGTAGCACTTGCCTAACCTGCTAGCCTGCATTCCTAACACACCAGTAAGATCCAGATGCAACTGAATTCATTCATTTTCTTGTTGCTGATTGCTACCTCTGTGTCTCTCCTCCCACTGTGCCTTCAAGGCAGGCAAGGTTAGGATCTCCGAGAGCTGATTATTCCCAGGGATTCTTTACTACCAATTCTGTTTTCCGATACTCTTATTCTGCAGCTTATAGTTGGCTTGCTTTTGTTTCTTTAATTAACTAATTTTGACTTACTGTTTTTATTTCTTTATTTTCTGAGAGTTGCCTTGAGCAGTGGAAAGACACGATATTAAACCTTTTGAACAATAACTAAGCATTCTTGACCATTTGTCCTGCACTGTTGTTGTTGTCTTTGCTGCTGCTGCTGCTGTTATTATATTCATTTATATTACCCCTTTTCTCCTGATATAGGGACTCAAGGCAGCCTATAACCAAATTAAAAAACAATACAAATTAAAAACAACACAAAACGGTTAAAAAGTAAAAATATAAAGTTTAAAGCATATGATTTGTATAATTTAAAACTTTAAGCATTTAAAATATGAAAATGTATTACAAACTATACAAGCCTTAAAATCTGGGTTGCATAGCATCCAACCCATGTCAGTTTAAAAAGCCTGATGGTACAAAAATGTTTTTACCTGCTGCTGAAAGCGTCTTTTACCATCTTGGCCTAAGGAGGGAGTTCCAAAATCTGGTAGCAACTACTAAGAAGGCCCTCTTCCTTGCTCCCACCAAAAGACCTAGCATTGGGACAAAATCCAGTTCGGTGGCATTTACATTGTTATTGTTCTTTGCTATCTAGTTACCTTTGACTTTGACTTATCCCATTTTTCGGTAGAGTTATAAGCTTGGTAGATGAGGGAAATGCTATGGATGTAGCATATCTTGATATCATACTGTCTTCAACAAGTTCCCCCATGATATGCTTGCAAATAAACAAGTAAGATGTGAGCTAGATAATGTACTGCTAAGCATTTCACCACTGTCTCCTTTCTACGAGGAATCTGGGCAAGCGGGATTTTCTCGGCAATGCAAGCGCAATACAAAACCCCAGTTGCCTTAATTTTTGAAAATCTGATTTCTTATCCACCCAGGAAAAACTCTACCATTGCTTTCTCTCTTTCCCCTTCTTTATAAAATATTCTCCCTCCCCCCCCTTTATTTAATCTCTATCCTTTGATTTTATGACCTAAATCTTGCAATTCGCCAATTCTGAGAGTTTAAAGAAAAGCAAAAGAGAGTTTTACAAACATCCCAAAGAATTAAATTTAGTAAAAAAAAAACCTAACACTTGTCTTGTTATAAATAAATAACATAGCTGGAATCCTACAGGGAACTTATGTCTTCATAAATGGGCTTACGTCTGTTTGAATTAGAATCAGGCAGTTCCCTAATATTTGTGTCCGATAAAGGACTGCTGTTATATTACCATGTAGGGGAGCCATTAAAGTAACCACTGTGCTCTGGGAAACCAACTAGGGAGTACCGATGTGCACTGGTAGAGCCCGTTGCGCATGGGACACTCTTCTAGTGTCTCTTTATGCATCTTTGCAATTCACTGACAGAGTTTCTTAGCATGTCTGCAACATATAGTGGTGTCACTAGGGGCATAAGGATTCCCTAGCACTGAGCCAGGGCAGTTAAAGCGGTCTCAAACTGGATTATCTCCGCAGTGTGTTTTGGACGTTAGTTGTTAATTTCATTAATTTTAACTGTTGCTATCATGTGCCTTAAGCTCTTTCTCAGTTCATGGTGGCTCTAAGGTGAATCTATCACTAGGTGCGTGTTTAGCAATATTCTTTTCAGAGGGGGGCTTGCCTTTGCCTTCCTCTGAGGCTGAGAGATTGTGACTTTTCTAAGGTCACCCAGTGGGTTTCCATGACTGAGAATGGATTCGGACTCTGGTCTCCACTGTCCACACTGACTCTCTCGGGAGCATATACACCTGGAAAATACCTTCCACCCCTTCCCTGCCACCTCTATAGCATACCTTGTTTCTAACACTCAAAATTATGTTTTTGTTGTTGTATGAAGCAGGGTTTGCTAGCATCTCAGTCAGTAGGAACACAAGCAGAAGGGTGTCGTTGTACTCATGCGCTGTGTTTGAGGCTCACATTGGTATCTCGGCTGCTATGGGAACAGAATGGTAAACTAGGTAGGCCCTTTGGCCTGATTCAGCTGTGCTGCTCTAATTGTTATAGGGAGAATTTTAAAAAGCAGAGATAAAACGAGGATAATAAGCTGAATTTCTATCAGCTACTAATATTCCCTTCTAATTTGTCGGCCTGGGAGCAGTGGCACTTAATCGTTTTGAGGAGAAAAACCATACCTGCAGTTAAAGCAGGGATTAGTAAATATGGAAAATTTGGGGACAAACGTTGTTCACCTGTCCTTCCGGGGTCCAGAAGCTATCAAAAAAGCCAAAGAAACAAGCAAAACAATGAGCATCTGGCATCATGGCATAGTGGTTTTGAGCATTGGATTATAACTCTGGAGAGCAGGGTTCAATTTTCACTCAGCCATGAAACCCACTGGGTGACCTTAGGCAAGTTGCATGCTCTCCACTTCGGGGAAAGTTCTGACAAACCTGCTCTGAACAAATCTTGCCCCCACCCCCCCAAAAAAACCCACAATATATTTTACGTGGGTATATTTTACTATATATTACTTGGTGAAAAATGGGTATATTTTAACATTATACAATGCTGGTTGCTCCTACAACCTATTTTAAAGGGAGAGTTGCCACTCCTGGAGACCTTTAATACTACATAAGTATAACACTAGGATTCCTACTTAATTGCCATGGCAACATGCTATGGAATCCTGGGATTGTTTGGTTCTATGGGGCACTACAGCTCTCTGGCTAAGAATTTTGAAATCTGCTCCCTAAACTATACATCCCAGGATTCTGCGGGGTATTGTCATGATGGTTAATGTGGAATCATAGGGACCCAAAGACATCCAGGAGAAACAAATCACACACCCCCACCCCCCACCCCAAAATAGGCAATCTATGAATGGAACTCTGGGAATTGGCGTTTGTTGTGGCTCTAGAGGAGAGTGGATTATTTTTGTGCTGCAGATGCAGCCAGAGATGTGAAAAATGCTGTCATCACACTTTTAACTATAGTTTTTTTGTGGAGCTTTCGGACTATGTGGCCATGTTCTAGAAGAGTTCCTTTCTGACGTTTCGCTGGCATCTGTGGCTGAAGATGCCAGCCACAGATGCTGGCGAAACGTCAGAAAGGAACTCTTCTAGAACATGGCCACTTAGCCCGAAAGCTCCACAAAAAACTATGGATGCCGACCATAAAAGCCTTCAACTCCACATTGGAAATCTCTACGGGGAGAAACTGTTCCAAGACACCAGGAGACTGAAAAAACTCCGGACCAGGAAATCACATCTACTCTGCTCACTAACTTTCCGGCTATGCTGCAGAGACACAGACACCATACCACAATTTCTCTGAAGATGCCAGCCGCAGATGCTGGCAAAACGTCAGAAAGGAACTCTTCTAGAACATGGCCACATAGCCTGAAAGCTCCACAAAAAACTATGGATGCCGGCCATGAAAGCCTTTGACTTCACACTTTTAATTCTTTGGATGTTGTTCTGTGTTTAAAGCATTGAACAGTCTTCCAAAATACCTGCATTAACTTGGGAAAATCTAAACTATTCTCAAAAAGAAAGAGACAATCCTCAAAGAAAATGGCAAATTCTTGTAGATGAGTAATATTTACTCTTGGCATGGCAACTATATTTTTAAAACTTGTGTGTCCGTACCTGTATTGCAATTTAAGATGGTTTATGTCCAATTAATTTTGTCCATGTGTTAAGATTATAAACCTCAGCACTGCAACTCATAATAATCCTATGCCTATTTACCTACATTCTGTTGAACCCAGGAGGACTACTACAGAGTAAACATGCATAGGCTTGTGCTTTTTAAGTTTAATGGAGATTTAGCTCATTAAACTCCTAGCAGCTTGTTAGCTCCTGGAGACTTGAGCCAACTGGGCCAACTTGAGCTTCAAGGCACTTGTAAATTACTCAACAGGTACTTGAGTGAGTTGGGAGGTATTTGGTTTGCTTTTTCTGGATCCTTGGAGCAGAATATGTGCAAAAGGTCAGCCCACCTGGTTGATAAGCAGAGGCATTCAGAGCTCCTGTTTGCTTTTCTTATCTAGGTAGGCCGTTCAAAGTTAAAGCCATCTTTGGAGGACATCAAGCCCCCTCTTGACATTGAGTCACTGGCGATCATCACATAAGGATGTTTTTTTCCTCTTTGTCAGGTGATCCGTCATGGCCTGTTGCATCAGTCTCCAGGTTTGGAGGTAACCCTGTGCACTTGTTTGTTTGTTCCAGACTGCTGGTGGGAGTATTAGCTTCCCTCCAGTGTAACATCCTCCTTCCCTTTGCCGGTTACAGTCCCATCTGCACCTGTGCTGACAATCAATGTGTAAAGTTGTTGCAGAGGTCACACAATTGGGGCAAGTGTCAGCTGTAGTCAACAGCATAGAAAAGCCCCTTTTCAGACTATAGATCCCAGAATGGACTCTTTTCAGACCGGGGAAATTGGAAGTATAATCCAAGAGCAATGCAAACGCAATCATGGGGTTTGACGTTATTGCGAATTAAATCTTCGCACGCAATTTCGGGCAAAAGGGAAGTCATTCCGAACGCAATCATGGGTTTCACGTTATTGTGAATTAAAGCTTCACACGCAATTTCGGGCAAAGGGGGGGGTCATTTTCGGGTAATGGAACATTACTCCGAACACACTCCGAATGCAATGGGAATTCCTGTGAATTCGCTAAACTAGTGAATTCACCTGAATTCGCATTGGCTCCATTTGAAGTTGGGAGAAATTCCTCCTGTGTAAAAGAGTCCAATGTCTCGGCCAGCATGGCCTCCATCCATTCTAGTTGAGATTTGCTCCCCAAAATGTCCTTTGCCCCCAAATTCCTGTGATTCTTTACATTGGTCCTGTGCAGAAATGTACAGTGATCACTTCATGTTCACTAGGGTTAGGGATAAAGGACCCCCATGAATGTGGACATACTTCTTTTTACCTGAGAGAACACCTCTCTAGGAATCTCCAGGTCCTCCAGTGCAACTCTGTGGTCAATATCTGCCAGAGGTTGATCACAGAATCATGCTGGAGGACCAACAAATGACTAAAGAACTATTTTCTCTAGGAACTTCGAGGTTCTCCAGCACAACTCAATAGTCGACTTCTGGCAGAGTTGGCTGCAAGACCTACAGATTCCTAGAGAGAACATATTAATCAAAACTGCAAATAAGGCCACAAAAGTCAAAGTTGCAAATGTGAAGGACCAATTGTGGCTGCCCAGGCTGTTAAAGTTCAATGTTAATTTACTTTTGAGCGAAACATCTTGACCTTAACTTCCTGACCTCTATAACTGAACATTTGACTTCTAAACTACTAACCTTTGGGCTAAAACTGGCCAGTAAAAATAAGCAGGTGAAAGAATGTAACCTTATCCTACAATGACAGCAAACAAAACCTTATCATACAATGAGAGCAAACAAAACGAAATACCAAAATGGAGAATAGTTCTGTTCCTTCACCGACATCAAATCAGCACTTGTTTGTACCAATGACACTGCTACTTGTCGTTGCAATGAGTTGTTTGATCATGAGGAAGAAAAAAAGCTGGTAGGAAGGAGTGTAAAGTCCTGGGCTGCTGTCATGCTGCAGAATTAATGTAATTTGACACAGCTTTAACTAACATGGCTCCATCCTATAGAATCCCGGGATCTGTAGTTTGTTGTGGCGCCAGAGCTCCCTGACAGAGGACTCTTTCAGACGTGGGAAATTGGAAGTATAATGCAAGGGCTATCCAAACGCAATCCTGGGGTTTCACGTTATTGCGAATTAATTCTTCTCACGCAAATTCGGGCAAAAGGGAAGTCACTCCGAATGCAATCATGGGTTTAACGTTATTGCGAATTTAAGCTTCTCACACGATTTTGGGCAAGGGGGGGTTATTTTCGGGTAATGGGAAGTGATTCCGAATGCCTTCCAAACGGAGCAGGGGTTCAGGTAAATTCACTAAACAAGCGAATTTACATGAATCCGCATTGGCTCCATTCGGAATTGGGAGAAATTCCTCCCGTTTGAAAGAGTCCAGAGAAGGCTAAATATCTCACAAAACCTCAAATCCCAAAATTCCATAGCATTGAACCATGGTAGTTAAAGCGGTGTCAAACAGCATTTATTCTGCAGTGTAGATGCAGCCCTGGAATGAGCTTATGTGCAGTGATAGTTCCATATGCAGTTTAATATGTAAGTACAACCAAAGCAGGGTAAAGTTACTTTTTATACTATAACTTCTGGAACCAAAATTCCAGGATTATAAGTGTTGTAGTCCAAAAAAATAATATTTTCCAAGCTTTAAGCAGAGGTATTGAATCCCAATGCTTGCCTGTGCCAATGATGCCAGGAAGACTTAGCTTTGTTGATACTTGGCAACGTTTTGGGGCATGAAAGCGAAGGTCTCTGCATTGCCCTCAGACAATGTTGGCTCATGACATTAAAAAGATTGCAAAGATTAATATATTGGGGAAAGGTGAAACAGAAACTAGGGAGCATCCAGCTTTAGTGGTAACTAAGGCTACATCTGCACTGCAGAAAGAATGCAGTTTGACACCACTTTAACTGCCATGGCTCATGCTATAAAATCCTGGAATTTGTAGTTTGTTGTAACATTTTCTCTGTAAGGAAAGGTTAAATATATCATAAAGCTAGAAATCCCAGAATTCCATAGCATTGGCACTTAAAGTGGTGTCAAACTGCATTATTTTTACAGTGCAATAGTAACAGCAAGTATGTTTCTATACCACAGTGCAGATGCAGCCTGATTCATTAAGGATCATAGCATAAATATGTCTGGTCTTCAGAATGGGGACAAGATAGAATCCTATAATGAACAAGCAGAAATATATGTGGCTAAAGGGGAAAGCGGATGTGTGTTTCTCTGTTGCTGACATTAACTCCAAGACCATGAAATCTAGACATCTGAATTTCAGCATGCTTACTTAGGAGGCACTAGGGAACATGCAGTTTGTGTGAGTGTTTTTTTTAAGTGCTTGAAGTCAGCTTGTGGTGTTTAGTACCAACTTCACAGAGGTGCAGTTGATATTGTAGGAAGCCAACGGGGTGAGGGTGGGAAGGGTGAATCCAAAGTATAGAGCAGTAATTCCCAGACTTTGGTCCTCCAGGGGTTTTGGATTTCAGCTCCCCAAAACCCCATTCAGTTTGGCCAGCAGCAGAAGTCCAAACTATCTGGAGAACCAAAGTTTGGTCACCACTAGTGTAGAGTAAGAGAAACTACTGCTTCCTATAGCTTTGGGGCAACCTCCTTCATGAGAATGGAATGGGCACAGGCTCTGAACAGGAGTATGAGCAACCATGGCTTCATGCAGACGGGGCTTCACAATGTGCCTCAACTGTACATACAACCATGGAATCATAGGAATTTATCACACAAAGGAGATTGGGAGTTTATGCAGTGAATATCCTGGAAAAATTGCATAATTACGTGTAACAATTTGCACAAAACCCTCCATTTAAACGGCCACAAAGAAGCATCAATGCACATTTTTTTACTTTCAGGATTTCAGCGACAATGCATTTCCGATATCACTTTAGTTGCACAATTGCGTGTAACAATCATTCGCACAATTACTCACCATTTCTACTTCATTTGCAGGATGCTTTAAATGCACTTTAATCTCTCTTTAATGCCAAAATCAGCCCCAGTGTGATAAACTCCATAGAGCTAGAAGGGATCCCCAAGGGATCCCAAGTATCCAAACCAGTGCCATACAGGAATACACAAATAAAGCATCCCTGAAAGATCATCTTCCATCCCTGTTTAAAGACTTTAAGTGAAGGAGAGTCAAGCTCCCCCTGCCCTGGTAGGTCATTCCACCGTTGAACAGCTGTTAAAGTTGTTCCTAATGTTTAGATGGACTCTCTTTTCTTGTATTTTGAATCCATTGGTTCTTGTCCTAATCTCTGGAGCAGCAGAAAACATGCTTTCTCCATCTTCCACATGACATTATTTTTGATATTTTAAGATGGTCCAAATTTGTTTCAAGACTTTAGTGTAGAAAAGCATGGGTTATTGCAATCCATGTGAAAGTGGGTAGGTTTGCTAGTGATAACTATTTAATGATACTAGGCAGTTCTGTAAAAAATGCACACCAAAAAGGGCCTTTTGAGAATGAAATGAAACAATATTTTATTGTATGGTAATTCCAAAAGCCTGAGTGCCAAAATGGGGATGCTGGAATGCTCGATGAAGCTGAACCCAGACAAGACAGTTACTGAGTGTTCTGAACTCTTGAATCCAGGAATTGGTGAATTCGAAACAGCTGTAGTCGAAACAGTAACTACTTCAAGGTTTTTGAGATTTTCCAGTGGTCTAGCACAACTGTCCTCTCCCTAAAGTTGTCTTCAAACACATGTCACATTATTGTTTCATCCTAAATATTATAGAGTGCCTTAGCCATCACAGCAATGTTGATATGAGATGGAACTGGAAGGCCAAGTCAATGGGAGCCAACACCTTTAGGGGAGCAACGGTTTGATATCACAGTCTTGTGTATGAACAAGTTTCTAGTTTTTGGCAACACGTTATCACAGAATCATGCAATCCGTTTGCTTATACCTTCTCATTTAGATAACAGCACATTTCCTCCAGAACTATCCAGGCTTTGCTTTCTTGGAAAAACTATGAGTATGACTACAAGTACTACTTTCAAGACTACAAGATTTAGCTGGAGCTGGGAACTGCCTTTTGAGATATATTTCCTATAATAAGATGCTAATCTCAGAGGAATGTGTATCCACACTTATCAAAAATCAGGCAAACGCCAACATGCTTCTGAGATTTTTTTTTTATTTATCCATCCATGACTTGTGGGTGAGATTATCTACTGGCAAGTTTTTCATCAAAGCATTCACTTACAAGTTTTGTCCTGTGAGAAAACATTGCAACAGATTGTGTAGGTATAAAATAAATCATGTGCTATATGTTAGAAAATTGCTTCTGTATATTTCTATTATAATAGTTTAAATCTAAATAATGAAAATGTCATGTGTAGTGGAGCAGGTTGCATCTGGAGTTGTTGTTGTTGTCATCATCATCCCAAATTTTCTCCAGCCTTGGAACTCATCATGGTTTTTTGTTGTTATTAATTGCTGTCAAGTCAACTTTGGCTTATGGCAAACCTATGAATGAGATACCTCCAAGTAACTCTATCATCATCAATAACCCTGCTCAAATCTTGCAGACTTGGGGTCATGGTTTCCCTAAATGAGTCTATCCATCTGTAATTTGGTCTTCCTCTTTTCCTGGTGTTTTCTTTTTTACCAAGAATGATTGTCTTTTCTAGTGAGTCCATGTCTTCTCATGATATGGCCAAAAGAAATGCAGGTAAAACTTCATGTCACTACAAATTACAAAATGTAATGTATCAGTAGAATCAGTAAAATCAAAAGCAATGTAAAAGCACCCCTGTTTAAAAAAAAGAATGTCAGCAAATGCAAAGAATACAGGACATTATTAAATGTCCTTTCCTCATAAACAGTGAGTATAGATTCATCCCTATGGAGAACTTGTGAAAGGAGCAATCCAAGTTGCACATTATAATGTGAACTGACAAGTAATTTCTAATAGCAATGTGACATAATTATGGCTTTTAAAGAAGAACATTGTTTTATAGCTCTAGAGGTTTGTGACAATGATTAAATAGATCATGATTTACTCTAAGGCTGCTGCCACATTGACATATTAATGCAGTTTGATACCACTTTAATTGTCCATGGCTCCATCTTGTGGAATCATGGGATCTGTAGTTTGGTGCAGCACCAGAACTCCCAAAATTCTATAGCACTCAGCCATGGCAGTTAAAGAAGGGTCAAATGGCATTAATTCTTGAGTGTAGTTTCAGTCTAAATCACCAGTGTACAAAGTGTGGCCCTCTAAGGCTGTTGATCCGTCCAGACTCCATGGACCATACATTTTCTGGCACAAAAGATTGGGTGAATTGCCTATCCTGGGTGCCTCCAAGCCTGGCAAATCACCTTTTAAACAGGTTGCAGCACCACTCCGCATTGTTTAGCATCAAAAAATTGCTTTTTCAAAACCAGAATGGACATCTGGACTCTTCTGGGTTTTCTGGCATTTTGGACAGTCTGCCTGGGAGACAGAGGATTCGGCCCCAGGTCCACCACAGCGGCCCACTCTTTTTCTAAATCTGTGCAGGAAGCAGATAATGTAGAAACTGCAGCTTTGCCTGCCTGTTCCTTCCACTCATCCACTTGCTCCTCTGTCTAGGTATGTCACCCAGTAGGTGATTGAAGAGGAAAATAAATAACAGGAAATAATAATAATAATAATAATAATAATAATTTATATCTCCCACCTCTCCCTACGGATTGAGGCGGGTTTACAACATGGTAAAATACAATACAGTAAAATCAATATATTATCTCAATTAAAACCATATCACAATAAAACATATTATAGCTTCAGGGGTAGTTCCAGTACAGAGGGAGTTAAATAAGATCGGGTGGATATGCCCGCTGGAAGAGATCCGTCTTCAGCGCTTTTTTGAACGCCTCTAGTGTAGATATCAGACGGATCTCCTCCGGTAGGTCGTTCCACAACTTAGGAGCCACAGCTGAGAAAGCAAGGCGAGACGTAGATGTTAGTCTCGTATGATAGTAGTTTAACAGTTTTTTATCGGTCGTTCTTAGGGTGCGGGACGGATTATGGCTTGGAGATTCTACCTTCCACATCTTCACTTGTTTACAAGGAAAGAGCAGCAGCACGGCACACAGCAGAAACATGGCACGTTAAAGATGCTGGAATCCTTGATGCTTAACAGGGAACATGTAGCAGAAATCCGCCAGAACAGAGGGACCTGATGTTCAACACGGAACAGAAAAACAGTGAGGTACAGTTCTCCTGTGACATAAACACAGAGGAAAAAAGGGAGAAGTCTTCCTCATTCTGGGGTCCTCTGTTTCCCATAGTCCCATCCAGGACTATTGTTGAAGTGTGCAGGTAGTTCTGGGCCAAAACATTAAGAGAGATCTAAATTTGGGGAGACTGCTGTATGTGGTAGTGCTAGTCTAAAGAGGGCATAAAGTAAACAGAAAGCTTTATTTTAATCCCTTCTTCTCAAGTCTTCTCTTGTCTTTTTTTTTTTCCTAGGTTGCTGGTGAGCCTGTGGGCAGGAAGTTATTAAATTTATTGTAACACTGTGTTTGATGTGTTATTATAAACAGTGGAGTATAATCCCTCAGCATAATTGCTGTGGGTGAAATTCCATTCCCCAAAATTAGTTCAATTCTCCATATACTATTACTCCACACACCAAACCGTCTTCAAATCTAGCTGGATTTGAAGGTTTAAGGGTCTTTACATAGTTTTATTTTATTGTTTTAATATTTTAGTATTTTAATTGTTTTAATATGTGCTGTTTAAAGCACTTTTATCTTCTAAATTTTATTTTCGAGTGATGTATTTTAATACTATACTAGTTTAATTCTATTTTAATGCGTACTTTTGTATGTTTTTAATTGTATTGCTTTTTACGTTTGTAAACTGCTTTGTGTTCTATGCCCACTTTTGTATGTTTTTAATCGTATTGTTTTTTACGTTTGTAAACTGCTTTGTGTTCCAATTGTGGGGAGAAAGCAGGATATAAATAAATATAACAATAATAGTAGTAGCAGCAGCAGCATGATGGCTAGATATTATCTCCACTGTCAGAGACAGTATGCCTCTGTATTTTAATTGCTTGAGAATACAGGGCACCCGATCCATACACGGGTGCACTATATGCGGCTTCAAGCTTATGCTGAAGCCACACATCAATCAAATGTATGGCATGCACCACCATGAACACACTCCCCATTGTTTTCAGTGGGATGTGAGAGTACAGTATGCAGAATTTCCTTACGTTAGGGGATCCAGAATGGATCCCCTGTGTAAGGGAAAGGCCCGCTGTATAAACAAGTGAGCAAGCCAGATCAGGATTTCTCCATTTTGATCACTCTCTCCCATTGAGACCTGGTGTCATCTGTGGTTTTAGAAACTCTGAAGGGAGGAGAGAGGGGGAAATGTGGCCAAGTAGATCCAGCAGAGAATCTACAGGAGCCAGTCTGAAACAGCCTGAAGCAACAGAGGCCAGCAGCGCACAGTCATTTTTTTTTCTCTCCAAAGCAGTACTTTTGCCCTGTGACTTCCTCCCTTCGTCCTGCAGAGCGAACAAGATGAGCCATCTGGAAATACCAGCAGGACCAGAAAGCTAGATGAAATAGGCCTTTAATCTAATAATTCAGCATGGTTTTTCTTACATTTTTCTCTTCTCAGGCTGTGCAGTCTTGACTCAAAGATTTGGCATCTATAGGGGTTAGATACATTGTCCGTCTGCCATCAGAACTGCTGTCTGATTTCAAAGATCTGCAGAACAAGCCACTGGCAGACCTGTTCTATTGGTGAAGATCTGCCAACAGAAGAGCCAAAAAAGGAAGGAAGGAAGGAGGGAGGGAGGGAGGAAGGAAGGAAGGAAGGAAGGAAGGAAGGAAGGAGAAACATTGGACAAGGGAAACCAGGATTTCTTCCAACGCAGAGACACAGACATAGTGCTAGCACATTAGTCCAGGGTGATGGATTCTTAATTGTATTTTCAATTTCCCTATGCTGAGGAGATGTGGATTCAGTGCTGCTTCAGCTGTCCAAATGTTGTCTCAGATAGCTTTTGGTGCTTGAACCAGGTGCAGGTATACTTCAGGGCTTGTCTGAACACTGTACTCACCCCAAAGCCAGTGCTGGCAGTCCTCATGATGTACATGATGTACTTCCAGTGATATACTGCATTTTTGGCCCTTATCCCAAGTTTGCCCCAAATTAAGCAAAGTCAGGGAATACTCAAGACTGGGTCTGATTTGGTTTGATCCAGTTGTTCACATGCCAAGAATTGCACCATACACGTTCCCCACATTGAACAGCACAGGGAAAGGGGATGGTCTGTTTTGGGAGCCAACGGCACTTCCTTGGGGCAGGACCTCCATGTAAAGTCTGCCCAGCACACCATCACATCTACTGCAGTCAGAACAGGTAGCCCCTGTGATCAATGAGGAGGAGGTAGAGCGTGGTGACACCATCCTTGTTGATCACATGGCTGGATGCTTTGTTCTGACTTCAACAAAAGTTAACAGTGAAAGTCAGACTCACTCAGGTCGCTGTTTGGCTGGTGAGGCTGAAGCAGTGGAGGTAGCAGCATTGAAAGGGACAGACATGCAGGTCTGATGTGGTGTCAACCAAGTTGGCCTATGTGAAAAATGACGTGGCATCCACAAGTGCATGTAGTTGTCATTGTGGTTGATCTGGGGCTGGTTCAAGGTATAATGCTCTGGACTGGCCATTGTAGATGTGCCCATAGTTAACAAAGTAGATGTGTTCTTGAGCATGATTTCTTTAACAGAAACACTGGTATCAGAGGTAGAAATAACAGAAAGATCAAGGATAGCTTCATATACCACAAAAATAAGAGCAGTTCAATTTGTTACAGCAAATGTCTTACTCAAAATTAACATTATGCACATGTAAACCCAGAGCAAGAAAGCCTTGCATAAATAAAAACCTTTTGAATCTTCTAGAGACCACTTGAAAACTTTTTCCAAAAGGCACCCCAGGATGCTTTTTTTCCTTCTTTCGCCATCCTGGAGTTAAGGAAATGTGATTTAGTTTTTTAAAAAGAAGAAAAAAGAAAAGAAAGCGAAAAAACAAGCTGCTAGGGAATAGTGTGGGGCAAAGGGAGAGCAGGAAAAGAGGAAAGTGACACCCAATGATTGCCACCACATGGCAATATCAAGGCTGCCAGGGTAGCAACTTATCGCACCTGCAGGGTAATGGGTTTTCTCATCTTTTTAAATGGTTTTTCTCATCCACAAAAAGAAGTTTCAGAGGTGCAGCAGCAATGGGTCAGAGGAGATGTCCTCCTGCCCCACACTATTCCCAAGCAACTTGTTTTTTCACTTTCTTTTATTTATTTTTTTCCTTTTTAAAAACTAAATCACATTCCCTTAACTCCAGAATTGTGTTACAATGGAAAAAGAAAAAGAAAAGACAGATATACTCAATAGGGCACAGGGCAGGAAGGCATAATTAAGGGGGAATGCAGAAGAAAGCATGTATCAATGGCACAAAAAGCCCCAGTTACACTTTTGAAGAGATGTGTGATAATAAAAGATCCAAACCAGTATGTTTCCATTCTTTCAAAATAACGCAATTGCAGCAAGACTCAGGTGCACGTGATAAAGCCCTAAGCACATACTTACTACTTATATGGAAATTACCTTAATTTTCAACCTCTATGCTTTTTAATGCATTAGTGAATTTTCAATCACTGTAATTCTTTTCTTAATCTGAAACTGTTTTGATCCCTCAATGTTCTTACAAATGTTCTTTTAAAGTGTTCTTTTTAATTACAGTGTTCTTTTTTGTGGTTGTTTGGTTTATATAATCTGATTTTATTTTTCAGGCAATATGCCCAATCCTCTACAATTCCTTTGAGAAGTTAAATAAAACTTTAAGGATTATTGTGAGCCTGGATGTACGCTTGTTTCTTTACCTGAATAAAGATTGCTACAGTTAACACAAATGCAGCATCATGAGACTTCCACTATGCTGTTATTTACTACAATGTCTGAGTTAACTATCTAGCAAAGGAAGGAAAACAATTTGTATGAGTTTTTAGAGCACGATGTTAACTTTTTCTAATGTTTTGTCTTATAAAGTTGAAATTAAATAGTACCTGAAGCAGATTTTCAACTTTTTATGACAACTTCAGCTCAAGGACAATTCAAGGACCGTGGAATAATGATGACTATTTCCAGGTCATTGATTCACATAGCACACCAGTAACTTCTAGCTAACAGAAAGTGCATGGGTAGACATACTAAAAGGTTCCTTCCCACATAAGCATTGCCCTCCTGAGAAGTCATGTGGCAATGGCATGAAAAAGAACCAGAGCTCAGAAAAATTACTATGGACTATAGCTTCCAGGAGCTTCCCCAACCACTGGCATGGCCCAGGGCCATACTGGTGGCAGGATTTTGCGAACTGTTGTACAAAACAGTGCCCTTTTCTGAGTTCTGGAAAGAACCACAATAGTAACTGCCTCCCTTCCATTTCTCCACCTCATGTAGTGCTCAGACTCAGGTCACTGTAAGAACAATGTATAGCTTCACCAGCAGCTCTCGAGAGGTGAGGAGAAAAATGTGTAAGGACCTTATCAGACGGGAGGAATTTCTCTTTATTGCGAATGGAGCCAGTTCGAATTCATGTGAATTCCCATTGCATTAAGAATGCATTCAGAATGACTTCCCATTACCTGAAAATGACCCCCCATTGCCCAAAATTGCATGAGATGCTTTAATTCACAATAACGTAAAACCCATGATTGCGTTTGGAATGACTTCCCTTTTGTCCGAAATTGCGTGAGATACTTTAATTTGTAATAACGTGAAACCCCATGATTGCGTTCAGATTGCCATTGGATTATACTTCCAGTTTCTGATGTCTGATAAGGCCCTAAGAGAAAATAGAATGGCAGAGAGAGAAAAAAGAAGGGGAAAAAGGAGGTAGGCTCATCTGCTTTAGATTCACCTGGCATCCAGCCCCTGATACATTTTTCTCTATGAGAAATTAGTCAACAACAACAGTTACAACAGTTGCATACTTCTAATCTAGGTATAACTAGAATATTTCTTGTACAATCATTGTAAGATATGAATTGGTATTTAAGTTGCCTATAACATCATTCTCTGGGACTTCCCATGACATCCCTCAGGATCTCTTGAGAACTTGTAGGAAGCCATGGAAGATGCCTTTTGCTGTGTGTCCAGTTACAGGAATGGAGTAGGACACTTCTCTGTCCTCCCTCCACTTTCCCTCAGCCACATAATATTTGTGTTTGGGGGCTGGAACAGCTAAAAGTGTGGTTGGAGGATTAAGGGTGGAGAGGTGCCATAGTTTGCCTGATGGTACTTTTCCATGAGTCTGCCTGAATGTGGAACACTGCTAAATATTAAGGCAGCAGGAGCTTTGTTCCATATTCAACTGGTAACCCTAAGCAGAAGCAATTGGTTATTATTTAATTGAATCAATTAGTCTTAACTTCTTGGAATTAGAATCCACAGACATAGCCATATTAGTTGTGCTGGCCAAGTGCCATAATAATAAATATTTGTTATTATAGCCATATTATTTTGGATCAGTATACCAAGGGGTCTTGTAGCACCTTGGAGACTAACTGAGAGAAAGAAGTTGGTAACATAAGCTTCTGCATACTTAAGGCTGTTTCATCAGATGTATCTGATCTACTTGCATCTGAGGAAGTAGACGTCTCAATGGTCATACAAGATCCCTTTGCATTCTTAGAACTAGTTACTGGTGCAGACCAGGCTGAAAGCAAGAAAACCAGGCAGACAATTTTGGAGTTTTTGTGGTTTTTAAAAAAGATCTCTTGTTAACCTCTCTTTCTGCCTTGCCAGCAATAACCTATAATTATTTCGGCCACCAACCTGGGAAGATGAAGTAGTATTTTTCTCTGCTAGGCACCTCAACATTTGTGAATGGTTAACTGTGATCCCTGATAACTCTCAATGTCCTTTCAGGAAACCCAAGCCTATGTTATTGTTATAACCTTTTACCCAGATAACATTTTGTTCCAAGAGCTATTATTAAACCCCATCTGTCTCCCTTCTCTCCCTGTGCGACATACTATAAGATGTGAAAAGGTTAGTTATCCTTCCAGAATTTCCTTTGCTGTTTTTACCTGCAGGGGAGGCCTGGAAATGAGAGAGTGTTGACAATTGTCTCATAATTGCAGGCTTAGAAAGATATTTCTTACATCATGGAGGACTGTGTTACTTTGACATTGGAAAAAACTCCACCAAACACGATCCCGCTGAGTTAGGCCAGGAAGATTCTCCTCAGCAGGAAATAGAAAGAAAAAGTAAATAACGATTAAGCTGTTTTTAAAAATCTAAGTTATAAGCTGTTTTGCAGACACATAGGCCTGATACATATGGGTGCGTTGTGGCGTGGTGGCGGCGATTCTAGGGTTCGGGAGCGCACACCAACTGCATGCTCCTGAGCCATAGTATATGCGGGCGGCACCATTTGTGAGTGGCACTGCCCACATGGGGGACATATTGATGACATGTGGGCATCTGAGTGCCCACACATCTCTTAGGGGAAGCAGTGTTGTAATGGTTGCGATGCAGCTCTTACGACATCACAAAGCTGCGCAGAGGTACTGCGGCATTTGGTTGCTGTGGCAATGCGGTGCAGCAAAGAGGGGCGCCTCCAGCTGGCCTTTTCCGGCAGTCTGTCCTGCACCTTAGTTAGATTCCACTGTGGGTCATGCTACAGAAAAACATTGTTGTGGCACCTTTGGCCTATAGTAACTGGAAGAAAGACATTTTATCATAAGCTTTTGTAGTCTACAAAGGTCATAATTTGATTCTTTGTGGAGCTACTGTGGCATTTAAATATGATGTATAGCCCTGCCACATAAAAGTACCAACGCATAAATGTTGTGTGCGGCTTAGGTGGAGTTCCTGAAAACAGTCTGAAGAAAAGATGTCTCCTCCATATGTCCATATCCATACTGAATGAAAACATTGTAGAAGAAGTCATTGAATGACAGCTCCTGTCAAAATTTATTGCCCCAAAATGATTTCTAGGAGTTGTGGAGGGCATTTCTACCATGTTTGGAGCACCCTGGATCTCCAGAGGTCAAAACAATAGTTTGTAAAATTTTTCAAAAACTTTTTTGCTCAAAATGATCCAAACTGCCCTCCAGAGGCCCAAGAAAGCCCCCAAACATGGAGAGAGTGGCCCCATGTCCCCTACAGGACATTTAAAATATATTTGTTTGTTTTTTCCAGAGTGGATGCAGCCCTCCAAGCTCTCCTGGGAAGTCTAATGCAGCCCCCTAGCATTGCACAGTTGCCCACTCCACCTGAGACTGTGTTTTCTCTTTATGCCAATATGTTTCTCTTCCTGCCTGCTATTTTAACCTTAACTGCTTAGTTCCACATACTGTACATTGAGGCAGCAAGAACACCTGCCTAATCTTGGGGAATGGTTAACTGACATTTTAGCTAGTACAAGTGGGTGCAGACTGCACTGGGTGACACCTCAGAAGAACTGCCCTGGCTTTTTGGGGGGGGGGGGGGTGGGAAGGGGGAAGAGATTATCAAAGAAAAATTAGGATAATTATAAATACAGTATAGATGTTCAGTAGTTGTTTTTGTGTGCCTTCAAGTCATTTCCAATTTATGGGGTTATCATGATTTGTTCAGAGGAGGTTTGCCATTGCCTTCCCTGGAGGCTGAGGACATGTGACATGCCCAAGATCACCTAGGAGTTTATCTCATGAAGGAGATGGGGAGTTTATCCTGTGAATATCCCAGAAAAATTGTGTAATTACACGAAACGATTTCACACAACATTACACAAAACCCGCTATTAAAGTGGTTACAAAGAAGCATTAACACACATCTTTTTACTTTCGTGATTTCAGCGACAATGCATTTCCAATATCACGTCATTTGCACAATTGTGTGTGATAATCATTTGCACAATTTCTCACCATTTTCGCATTATTTGCGGAATGCTTTAAATGTGCTTTAATCTTTATTTAATGCCAAAATTAGCCCCAGTGTGATAAACTCCCTAGTGAGTTTCATGGCCAAGCTGGGATTCAAACCCTTGTCTCCAGAGTCATACTCCAACACTCAAACCACTATGCCACACAGACATTTGTTCAATAGTTAGCAGATTGTAAAATTGACTTACTATCCTTGCGACTACCAAGGTTAATGTTTACTGTTGTTAACAATTGAACATGATCCCCAAAACATGATTCCCATTTCAGACTTTAGTGCACCGATAGAAAGGTTCCCGAAACACAGTCGATCAGGAAGCTGGGAAATGACATCTGCAGTACTTTCCCAGTCATAGGATGCCTTAAGTCAAATGATTGTGGCAGGACCCTAATGAGGACAGGTTGTTTCTCCAAAAGCCTGTGTTGAAAGCTCTCCATGACTAAGAAAATAATGCAGACAAAATCAGTCTGCAGCACTTGGGAACCCTTCAGCTGAAGAATTACCAGAATGACATGGTAGGTTTTGCGGGGCTGGCATCACCAGACATAACTACGACAGAAGACCTTCACCACTGTAGTTACGTCTGACAATTCAGGATCTAATCCGTGTGTGTGTGTGTGCGCGCACGCATGCGTGAACACACAGATATATGTATTCTTTGGGAATTCATTTTGATTTTCCTAATAGCAGCTCCAAACCCAAGCCCTGGCCTCCACAGACAGGGAAGTACAATTTCTGGGGTTGCTGGTAATCCCAAGGAGTTATGGCACTCAAGCTACTGTAGGTTGGAGCAAACTGTAGTTCAAAGATTAATTTACAGCTATGTGACACGTCTATGAAATAATTGCCTGGAAATGCTGTTGAGCATCTGACTTCTGGACATAGAGAAGGGAGGGTCTGTATCATATTGAAGCATGAAGCATGGCCTGAATGGAGCAGCTGTATTGCATCAGTACTGTATTACAAGTTCAAGTGGCCCAATAATTGTGGTTTCTGTGAAACCTAATCCCAATCCTAAATGCCCTTAGGATGAGTCATCATGACACTGTGCCAGAGTTCTTACTGAGAAAATGAAAACTGTTTGCAACCACAGGCCCCATGTTTACACAGAGAAAGGAAAGCAGGATTGAGTAACTTTGCATCTTATTGTGGAATGACACAGTTCAATGGACTGTAGGCTGAGATGTCAAAAGGAAGCCCACATTTCTGTTTATACAGCATCATCATACAGCATACATCCAGATACATCATAGGCTACCTCTGCGTTGCAGAATTAATGCAGTTTGACACCACTTTAACTGCCATGGCTCCATGCTATTAGATTCTAGGATTTGTAGTTTTGTCTAGCCATACAAGCACATGAGATATATCTACACCACTCTTTAGAGATCTGCCATTACTATTCTTTGTAAAGTAACACAAAAGAAATTATAACCACAATGTTTCAGCTGTGTGTGGCAATTATAATAAGCAACCTGTCTGAGAATTTGTTTTACTTATTATCCCACTACTACAGATTGACACCAGAGGAAGTAAAGTAATGTTTACTCTGAGATAAAAGAATTGAAGTTTTTGTGACAGAGACAATTCTTTTCATGGACTTCGATTTAGCACCTTAGCAATTCAGTCAAGTAAGTACTATTTGTCTATAAAGCCAGTTTTGCAAAACATTGTCAGTTGCTTTCTTAATAATTACTTTTTGGTTTGTGTAATTTTAGTTCATTATATATTTAGTAGTTTCTCTCTGTATGTTCTTTAGTTAATTTCAGTTCATTCCTTTATATGAAATCTTGAATGGTTTTCCCTGAGTTTGTTAGGCATTCTTTGTAAAGTGTCGTGCTCTCAACATAAATAAGGACATACATACAGTATTTGTTTATTTCTTACATTTATAGCCATTCCTTTAATGAGCATCAGGCTCCATAAATGGCTGTCCTCTCCCAATAAAAACCTTATGGTGTTGCTCATGTCGGGAGAAAGCTGGCCAAAAGATAACAAGTGATTTTTCATGGCTCTAAGAGGGCAAGAACCTGGATCTCCCAAAATCCCAGTCCAATACTACATTATACCTCCTCCATCATGCTGTCAAACGTATACATCTGCATACACTGGTTGCATATATCCAAGCTAGTTGAATTAACCAGCTAATGGAACTGGGAAGTGCTCAGTAAAACAATTCTCATGGCTCTCAGAAACTAGGATTTACAGAGTTCTCTGGAAGGCATGCACATTTTTAGTGCAAATCCATTTAAATTTTCAGTATAGATGTTGCTTTTAGCCAACATTTTCTTAGTCTTCATTTAGCAACATAGGTCTGCATCACATTATATATCTAAAGTAGGGCAAATTTGGTTTCAAACCCCTTGTGGTGGTGTGCCTTCAAGTTGTTTCCAACTTACGGCGATCCTAAGGAAAAGCTATCATGGGGTTTTCTTGACAAGATTTGTTCAGAGGTTTGCCATTGCCTTCCCCTGAGGCTGAGAGTATGTGATTTGCCCAAGGTCACCCTGTGAGTTTCATGGCTGAGCTGGGAATCGAACCCTGGCTTCCAGAGTCATAGTCTCAGGTCATTACACCACACTGGATTCCCCCTTACTTTTACATTATTTTGCAGATAAAACATCCCTAACAGTGAGTGTTGTATAGTTATTGAGCATCGGACTGTGACTCTGGAGACCCGGGTTCAAATTTTTTCTCAGTCATTAAAACTCACTGGGTGACCATGGACAAGTCACATCCTCTCAGACTCAGAGGAAAGCAAACCTCCTCTGAACAAATCTTTACAAGAAAACCCCATGATATGTTCACCTTAGGGTCATCATATCTCAGGAGTTTATCACACAACGGGAATTGGAAGTATAATCCAATGGCAATCTGAATGCAATCATGGGGATTCACACACGTTTGGGCAATGGGAAGTCCTTCTGAACCCAATAATGGGCTTTCACATTATTGTGTGAGAAACTATCACACACAATTTCGGGCAATGGGAGGCAATTTCGGGCAGTTCCGAACGGATGCGGCATCAATGCACAATCACGTAAATTCGCTAAACTAGCAAATTCACTCAGTTCTGAATTGGCCCCACTTTCATTTCTTTCGAAACTGAGAGAATTTCCTCCCGTGTGATAACGTCCTCAGAAACAACTTGAAGGCACACAACAACACCCCTATCCCAAAGCCACTAAAAGTCTCTACGGGGACTATAGGGGAGAATAAACAGCCTAAGGGAGGGAATCACCTCTACTGCCACAGCCCTGTATCCAAGCTATGGTTTTCCCTCCAGCTTTTAAAAATATTTTAAAAGTAATTTAGGATGATCTAATTTCTAGTTCGGCCACAGTTACCCTTATAGTTATTATTGAAAAAGAAAATAATCATGAGTAAATATTGATTGTGATTTCTTTTCCCCCTCAATGGGCATACTTTACAGATGAGTAAACAGAAGACAACTGATTGTCAGTTGACCTGAAGAGAAGTTAAAACTAATGGACTCTTTCTCTCTGGTACCTGAAAATGCTATCTCAGTGACTTTCCCAGCTGCCATAACACATTAATGGCTCATCTAGAAGTGGAATAAATGAGTCCACATTTCCATTTGTCTCCCTAAGCACTAGTGAATCTCTTGCTAAGACACACAAATTATTCTCAGGTCAATCTAACATTACATATATTTGCCACTTCTAGGAGGACGAATAATTAATGTATCAATTAAAGATGGTACAGAATTTGAGGCTTACTTAACACAGCCATGGCAATACAGATTCCCATTAATGAAAGATTAACCTACAATCATTTAAAAGCAAACAGGAAAAAAGGTCTTTAAAGTCCATTTACAAACAGTAAGGGAAGAGCTCTCCATATAATACCATGGCACTCTGCTGTTGTTGTGCCTTTAAGTCATTTCCAACTTATGATGATGCTAAGGTGAGCCTGTTATAGAGTTTTCTTGGCAAGATCCAGAGGTTTGTTCAGAGGGGGTTTGCCATTGCCTTCCCCTGAGGCTGAGAGCATGTGACTTTCCTAAGGTCACCCAGTGGGTTTCATAGCCAAGTGCTCTCCAGAATCATAGCCTAATATTCAAAGCACTACACCACACTGACTCTATACCATGATAGTGCATGCTGCAAATTTGTGGAGCTATCTTATATTTCACAGAGTGTGGAAATGATGACTTAAAAGTAATTTAATTACCATTAGTATGTTACTTCTATGGGTAATAAGCTTGTGATGAAGTTACATTTCAAAGTAATGTTAACAAGTGGGAATGTCATTTCTTTAATCATTTAACAAGCCATGGAATTTAACTACTTTTAAAAGTCACTTTAACTGACATTTTAAAAAGGCATTTTAGAGACACCCCCACTCCCACCCCAAGTGATAGGCTATTCTCCTATCAATACACTTTTCATTCAAGTAATGGAAAAATAACACATAATTCAATTAGTTATTTAACAAAGTAGGGAGGGAATCCTGTTTGGGAGTTACAAATGTTTAAGCTAGAGCTATGCATTTGTAACTGTTCTGTATTCACAATCTCTGCGTAGCTCCAATGTAACATAACCTTCTTAAAAACCTAAAAGGCTTTAGACCTTAGAAGGTCCCATGACACTACCACTTGTCCTGCTTATATACTTTTAATGCTATCCTTAAGTGTATGATGGGTAGGGGTCCCAAGGGTCTCCATAAATCAGTTTCATTATTTTAGGTTGTGTATATGTTCTTCTTTACAATTTATTTTAATCACTACAGTCAGTCACGCACTGTAAAACAAACAGCAACTTTTATTGAGAAACATACAAAAATAAACTATCTTTATTTATAGTATGGTTGCATTAAAATAAAATAAAAAATTGGTAGACTTTTTTAAACCTCTTTTTATCCTATGCCTCTCTTAGTGGGACCATCAACCAGACCCTGACCAAAAGCATCACTAGGGTTGGTGTCACCTAGTGTGGTAACTTATCACTAGGGTTGTAATGAGTTGTGGTAACTCATCACTAGGTTTGGCATCACCCGTTTTTGTACATGGTACAGGCATTCTTCTTTGTAATCAGACTGTCTCCCATAAGACAACCACTTACAGACTGATCAAATGCAAAAAGCTATTTATTGACTTGCAGAGACTAGAAATAACTGCAACCATTGGAGACTGATTTAACTGGTATAAGTTCTCCAGCAGAAAGAAACAAAAGCAGCTTCAACAGGCAGTAACTGATTGAGATGCAAACATGAACAACCATTTATCACAAATACTCTACTAATAGCATAACTTCCAGATTGGTTGTTGGATAAAGACTGGCTTCTTGTATGTTTAAAGCAAGGTCCATGTTAGTCAAGAAACAAACAAACAAACAGACTTATAACTGAGTCAGTATTCCTTTGGAATAACTAAACTTTGGCCATACTATTAATTGGGGATCTGCTCCAGAAAAGGATGAGTTTAATCTTTTCTCCTCTTCACATTTTCCTGGTTTAAATTACTTCCCATCATCTATTTCACCAAATTGTTTTTTTGTAATATTATTCTACTGTCAGTATTCAACAAGATGTGTGGCACTTTGTATGTTGAAATGAGCTCAGAAATGGAAAGAAACCAATATAGTATCAGTGAAATATAATCATAGTAACCAGTATTCTAGCAGTGGCATTCTCTTCTTATGAAGCTTACAGGTTAATTCTCAAGGGCCGCTCCACACATAACAGTACAGTAATCTAACCAGGAAATGATCAGTGTGTGTAGACAGCTGTGGCATGATGCCCTCTTGATCCTTCAGTCTTGCAAAATTTGTACTGCTGCTTTTTGTACCAGCAAAAATACTTACGTTCTTAACTGTACACTTAAATCACTTAACACAACTTGTTATGCCTTAACTATGAAGAGACTGAGTAGGTATCTTTGTTTTCCAAATCCAAAACAGACTGGCAGACCATGTGGATTCTGGGAATGAAAAAGCAATTCATGGAAGCAAATTTAAAACACATCAGGAGACGATATGGATGTAAGACGTGAAAAGGTCATCCATGCAAATCCACCCTGGATCAACCAGATTTAGTTAATGCTTGTCGTTGTGCTAGATGAACTTCAGAGGGACTCATTGTTTGTCTGCAAGTTTAGCAATGTACTAAAAGAGACCACAAGATCAATTTGAATAGGCAAGATTAAATATCCCTTGAAATAGGTTTCATTTTTCACAATGTAAGCCAAGGGTGGGGATCTTATATCATATGATAGTAAGTCCCATTGATGTTGCTTAACACTTTTAATTCAGGGGTAATGGGCAATTTCAAATATCTATTTGGAAGGCCATACTGGCACAGTCAACATGACTGGACGTGACATTGTGTCACTTTCAATTTCAACATCAGCTGATTATTGGGTTTTGTTTTGTTTTAGGGATTTTGGAAGTATGTGGTGGGATGGGACAAAACTGCTGCATCTAGTATCAGTTTTGAACCATGAGGAGGTTGGGGAGCAAAAAAATTATTACAGTACCTGGATTTTTAAGCAATATGGGGGCAGGGGCTTGGGCAGTTTTAGGCTGGCTTCAAGGTGCTACACTTAGTCCAAGGGCTGCACTTTTTCCACCCTTACTTTAGCGCATTTGGCATCTTGACTAAAGATCAAGCATCAACATCTAATTAGAAGTTATGGTGTAAGAAAACTTCCTAACATGTAATTCTTAACATGACGCTGGCAAGTGTACCAGCGCTCACTTTCCCAGAAATAGTAGGTCAAAGGTAAAGTCTGGCAAAATAGTCACCAAAAATGGTTTTTCTTTTCCCATTCCAAGCTAACTTCTGGCCTGATTTCTTTGTAAGCCAGGATGGCTTACAAAAGGCAAAAACTAGATGAGGGTAAAAACCTGATAATAAAAAAAGTTAATATGCCATTACACAAGTTATCTAAAATGCCAACTAAAACTGAAAACTGTAAAATCATTTTTAAAAAACCGTAACAATGTTTAAAAATTTTCAGGACTACAGAATTCATTAAAAGCAACCATTAAGTGCCTTTTTCAATAGAAAGGCCTTTGTTGTTGTTGTTGTTGTTGTGTGCCTTCAAGTCATTTCCACTTATGGCGACCTTAAAGTGAACGTATCATGGGGTTTTCTTGCCAAGATTTGCTCAGAGGAGGTTTGCCTTTGCCTTCCCCTGAGGCTGACAGCATAGGACCTGCCCAAGGTCATCCAGTGGGTTTCATGGCTGAGCTATGAACTGAACCTGGTCTCCAGAGTCATAGTCCAACACTCAAACCATGATGCCACACTATCTGCCAGCAAAAGTAGAACAGAGAGAGGGTCAGCCTAGCCTCCTTTGGAAGAGAACTTCACAGCATTGGAGCAATCACCAAGAACTCTCTCGCTTGTGTCCTAACTAGACAGGCCTGTAGCAATGGTGGGACCAAGACTCGGGTACATCTGCTCCCAAGCATCTGGGCCTAAACCACATAAGGCCTTATAGGTCATACCCAGCACTTTAAGTTATGCCTGGAAATGAACTAGTAGACGGCCTAAAAATAGATTCCTATCCCTTCCTCAGAGACCATCACGTAGGCTGCATCCATATTGCAGAAATAATTTGCTTTGACACTACTTTAACTGCCATGGCTCAATGCTATGGAATTCAGGAAAATGTAGTTTGGGTTCCCAGGATTCCATAGCAATTAGCCATGGAGTTAAAGTGGTGGCAGACTGGATTATTTCTGCAGTGTGGGTGCAGACATAGTCTAACTCCTCTTGATTGCGGAGAAGCACAGAACAGCCTAGTGAGCTCCCTCTTGTTTCCCAGAAGTTCCTCTGAAATGCCTGCCCCTCTCCTCCACCTGTCAACACAAGAACCTAATCAGGAACCATTTTGCCTTGAGGACCAAGAAAATGGGCTTTCTTTCTTTCTTTCTTTCTCTTTCTTTCTTTCTTTCTTTCTTTCCTCTTGGTAAGCTTTTGTGCAAACCTTTTCGCTACTTGCTGACTTTTCCCTTTTAATATTGTACAACAGTTTTGTGAAATCATTCCTGTATTTGACATTACAGTACAAGTTACCACGTGCTCAGAAATAATTTTTAGAAAGATTTTTTTTTATTTCCAAGAAGTAGTAAATTATTACGTATTGAGGCAATTATGTACGGCAGAAGTCACCCCATTCTATTGCACCCGGAGAATGATTGTGTAAAGTTGGATAGAGGAGCCTTTTGGGAGCAAATGCTGAAGCAAATAGAGGAATGGTGGTTGGAGACGGTGGGAGTTCTAGTCCAACAGGATTGGTTGTAGATGGTTGTTTTCATGGTGTTAAAATATATAACTTTTGAGGAAGGTTTCACACTGGTAAATGTTAGCCATTCTACCATATTATTAAAGTTCTATTTTTTTTTCCAGTTTGGTTTTGTGCGGAGGTCTAGTTGCTCTCCTCCCTGCTCTCTTTCAGCCAGCAGGTGAAGATGTTTTTATTTAAGGAGGCATTTGGTGACAGTTGATGGACCTTTAAATGGGGATGGGATGTAGTGGTTTTTAAATATTTCATCATGTTTTAAATGCCTTTTCATGCTGTTTTAACTTGTGTTTTTAAATTAGTTTACAGTAATTGTATTTTAACTTTATTATTAAGAGTTTATCATTGTATCATGTTTCTATGGTATTGTATGCCATCTTGGATCACATACCATAAAGGTGAGATATAAATTAAATATTAATTAATACAGAGAGACATTGCTGGTTTAGTGCTCATTATCTACAGAACAGTACTTGTTCTGCACTATTTTTATTTTTAACCCAAATATCGATCTGAAACAAATCTTTTGAAACTTTCTGTATTCAGAACCACAAAAGGTAAGACAAAGTATCAGCCTGAAGCGTGAGTAAAAAGAAGAAACAAGGAAGGAAATATATGCATACCCCATGTTTTTGGTAGGTTAGGGACTGAAATCGAAAGAAAGGTCAGGGGGGAGGGACCGGGGGACTCTACCAAGTATGTCAGTGTTACCTTAAATTCTGGAGATATTAGCTTTGCTGGGTAAGCTTTAGGATTATTGGCACCTATGTATACTGGTAATAACTGAGAAGACACCAGGTTTGGATGGATTAAGGTTTTATTTTTTAAAAAATGTAGAGTATAGATATTCACCTGTCCAAAAAGTAGATCATTTAAAGTCGGAGCAGTTCAGACTGAGGTCTCAGGGAAGCAAAGAACATAAGTGGAACACAGCCTGGGATAACTGTATGCAAACTGTGTGCACAGATGCGAGGTTTTTTTTTTTTAAAACCAATATTTATACCTGAAAACTAGCCTCTGGGGATGTGCTATCTTGTAAAGTAACGAAGACTTTATGTTTTTCTGTAGGAATATGCGGGGTGTGCTAACAAGACCAGAGGACTAAAACTGGAAATCATTGAAGTGCATAATCCAGTCTTTGTAAAGATTTTTTTGTAAGTATGAATGGGGGGGGGGGGGAACAGTGTGTGGTTGCAGAAGCACATGGAAGGTCATGTGAACATGATGAAATAAATTGAGAGAGAAGGTTGAATGTATGGGTCCTGGTTAGAAATGAAAGAGAGTCAAAAGAACGGATCTCCAAAAAAGAAAAAGGAAAGACTGTCATAAAGTGGGATATACAAGACTTGTGACTGCTGAAAGTCTAGCAGAACCCATCACCCAGACAGGCAGATATTATGCAACTTATCTGGAAAAGTACAATATTTGACTTTAAGAAGTAAATGAACGAAGGAGAAAAGGGACAATGACTTCAGGAGCATTGTGCTGTCACTATTCTGAGAACAGGGGGCATGAAATTAAGTGTGAGAGATTTTTTTTCCCACAATAAGAAAAAGAAGTAAACATCCAAGACAAAACTGCCAACATATTGAATGATTACTGAATAGTTCAAACTTTTCTTAACACAGTAATTGACACAACAGCCACTTATGTGTTTTTTTCTATACATGGGTCTACACACACACATGTGCCTCATAGGCAAAAGAGACAGAATTTACAATTCTGCATACACTTACTTTGAGTCAGTATCCGTTAATACAATTAGCTCTGTGTAAATGTGCATAGCATGGAGCTGGTTGTTTAGTGCACGTTTCTCCAGCCTGATCCTCTCCAGAGATGATGGACTACAACACCTATCCTCCCCAGCCACCACAATAATTGGATTTTAGCTCAACACATCTGTAAGGGACCAGATTGGAGAATGCAGTTTGAGTGCTCATTATCTTCCAGTAATCTCACTGGGGTAATCCATTCTTAGGTCTTGGAAATGTTCCTTTTTAGAACTACAGCTGACAAAATCTTCCAGTTAGCATGGCCAGTCTCTCAAATGATCCTCTCACTTTTAAATAGTAAATGCCAATTGAGGCACAGGAGATGTGCTTATCAGTGGCAAATGCCAGTTGTTGGATTGTAAAAGCGGAGGTAGAAAGACATTCCTATAGGCCATTACCAGCATAGACACTATCCTGTGGTGCAATCTGTTCATGCATCTAATGCCTATGCTGCAGGTGCCACAGAAATATTAAGTGAAACTAGCAATAAAATGAGATGACAAAAGGGGAAATAGTGAAATGCAAATATCTGGTATGGGTATTACTATTAGTAGTAGTACTAGTAGCTTTATTTATAAAGCGCCATAAGTGTACTGTAAAAACCTGCCTATGGTGTACAATCTAGAGATTTAAAACAACAGGTTAGAAACATCATAAGAAACAAGTTAAAACATTAGTAAGTTAATGCCAGAAAATATGGGTTTTCCTATTCACATCTGTCATGAGGGACGTGTTATGATGCATTTGCCAATAAAGAAAGTAAAGAGCAATTGCAAAAGAAAGCCTCAATCATTCCCCACAAATCTCTCGGCCAACCCCACCTTTTACACTGCCCTAGGAAACTTTTCATTAATCACAGAAGACATTTCCTTTCAGTTTCACAGTTAACTGAGTGCTGTTCACAAATATAGAAAGTCATCAGGTAGAAATCACATGTTTAAACAAAGAGTTGAATTTTTAAGATCAATGTCTTCTCACACTTTTCTTTTTAACATTGCAATTGACAGTATACTGTGTTCAACAGTGCCCAATAGAAATACAATAAGTTAGCCATGGGAAATAGCTTTGGTCTTTAGTAATACTTAGGGCACAATTAGACAAACTACTGTACATGAAAATCCATGGCCAGGGGTTCTGGATTTTTAAAGAAAACAGCTACTGTAGAGGAGGTGTGGATTCATATTGGACCTGTGTCTGCTCAGGGAGGAGGGGGGAAGTCAAACCTTTTCTCCCTTGCCATTTACTTGAACTAAACAGAATCAGTGATGCCCACATGATAATTCTCTGAGCGGTGTGATGTTTTGGAGATGCCTTACTTACTCTAGTTTGCCTGGAATGAGGTCACTGGAAACTGCTGCCATATTGTAATATTGGTGTATATTTCCAGATATATAGACTGAGCATATCTAAAAGGGGAGCATTAAACACTCCAACAGATATCCCACACTTCACTGCTCCTGCAGCATATTTCTGGGAGAACAGTGAAGCCATTTCCATGCCCTGCCCCAATTTAGCTCTGTGATACTTTTTTCAGTCTGCAGTCTTGTCCAAGGGTAGCTGGTAGGTCTGACCCTACACAGTGAATCCTCTTTTGGTTGTATGGACACACCTCCTGCTGCTGCTGTTGCTGCTGCTCTGAGTTGTACTGGAGCTCTCCCAGTGCTACGCCTCTTATTGGGATAGGATCCAGTACTAGGGGAAAGAATGGTTGTAAAACTAAAAGTGGATTCACTGTATCTGCAACTGTGACTCTACTCCCTGACTCAGTCTTTCTTATCCTTGTGTGTATATGTTTATTTATACAGACACTTGGGTTTTTTCCAGGCCAGGCTTTAATTATGAAGCTGCCCTGCTTTGTTCATAGATTTTTACAGATGTTCCTAAAGATACTGCCTTCTGTTATTATTAGCCCTTTTATATTGCCTCTTTGATTTTTTTCTCCATATCTGGAAAATAAAAAAAAAAAAAGGGGGGGGGGGAAGCAGGATAGCTCACAATGTCTTTTGACAATAGTTCATCATCAAACAAATGGTTTCTGGAACAGATCAAGCTCAAACTTGTCCTGGAAGCTAAGATGACTCAATTGAGGCTGTCGTACTTTGGCCACATCATGAGAAGGAATGACTTACTAGAAAAGGCAATGATGCTAGGAAAGGCAGAAGGCAGTAGAAGGAGATGAAGACCACGTGCCAGTTAGTTAGACTTGATTAGGGAGGCCACAGGCATGAGCTTGCAGGATCTGAACAGAGTAGCTGAGGACAACGGGTCAGTCTTGAAGATGTCTCATCCACAGAGTCACCATTAGTTGGGGATGATTCAAGGGCAGTTAACAACAGCAATTTTCACCACTGACCCAGCATGGTGTAGTGGTCTTAGTGTCAGACTAGGGTACTGAGAGACCAGAGTTTGAATCCCCACTTGGCCATGCAAAACCACTGGGTGACCTTGGGCAAGCCACACTCTCTCAGCCTCAGAGGAATGCAAGAGCAAACAAATAAACAGCTTCATTTATATACTGCTTCATTCTGAACTAGCAATGTCTAAGCGGTTTACAACTGTAAGCTAATTGCTCCCCAACAAGCTGGGTACTCCCTCTTATCGACCTCAGAAGGATGCAAGCCTGAGTCAAACTTGAGCCTTGGCTAGTACTGAACTCGCAGCCTCAAGTGAGTGGCTACAGTACAGGCATTTAACCACTCCTGGTGCACATCTCCTCTGAACAAATTCTACCAAGAAAACACTATGATAGGTTTGCCTTAGGGTAACTGTAGGTCCACCATCCGGAACCATACCTGGTTCAACCCCTACCTAGCTGATGAAGTTTTAAAAATGAGCCAACTCTTCTTATCACTTCTGCCTTCTCTTGTATCTGAGGTCCTGTTCAGACATATCACATGAGTATTAGAGGCTTTCAACAATCATCTGTGGAGTCTGAAGAGAGTCTTAAGAAGGATTGTCTCAGGGCAAGCTCCACTGATAGCTCCACTCACAGAGCTCTGACAGGACACCCAAAACAATTTGCACCTTTCTTACCCTAGGAAGCAAATCACAAAAGAAGGGTGTGCGTTGTTGTTAACTGCCATCAAGTCAACTTCAATTTATGGTGACCCTGTGACTGAGACCTCTAGGTCACTCTATCATCAACAGCCCTGCTCAGGTCTCAGACTCAGGATTGTGGCTTCTTTGATTTAGTCTCTCCATCTGGAACGTGGTCTTCCTCTTTTCCTACCGCATTCTACCTTGCCAAGCCTTATTGTCTTTTCTAGTGAGTCATGTCTTTTCATGATATAGCCAAAGTTAGAGTTACATTAGGGAGAATTAGAGTAGGAAAATACTGGGATGAGAAAGATTGACACTCCTTCTTACAGAACTATAACCTATATTAATCTTCACTTCTTCAGCAGTTGCATAAGCACTTGTTTCAGATCTGCTATGTGATCATGAAGCTGTCACACCTCATCTAACTTGATTCCCCAGTATTTAAATACAGCTTTTTGAGCACTCAGTGTACTTCACAGACTTTATCTCAGTAACTCTGAATAAAGTATTTTCTAGCAAAAGAGCTGAAGGCAAGAGAGAATGGCCTGTCAAAGAATTAAGGTGGTAATTGAATCAGGTATTTCTAGGCCTGGTGCTCAAAGATTTTAGCCTATACCGTGCATACTCAGATACATAGCAATTTTTTTTCTTAACCAATTTTTTAGTATATATACCATACTATATAGAGAGAATATACTGTTCTTATTACCTTTTAAATAGTAATGAACAACACTGACCAGTATCTTCATCCCACCAACACCACCCTTACCATTTCCCCACTCTCTCCATAGCAACATTACATCAACTAATACAGTTGGGCCTCCATGTTTGCAGCTTTGACTTTTGTAGATTTGATTATTTGTGGATTTTACTAATATATTATCTCTAGGAATCTAGTTCCTCCATCACAATTCTGCCAGAAGTTGACCATAGAGTTGTGCCGGAGAACCTAAAAGTTCCTAGAGAAAATACTTCTCTAGGCATTTGTAGGTCCTCCAGCATGATTCTATGATCAACTTCTGGCAGTGCACAGAGTTGCACTGGAGGACCTGAAGATTCCTAGAGAGATGTTCTCTCAGGTAAAAAGAATAGTGTTGTTTTTGGGGTTTTTTCCCCCAGTTTTCTCACATTCACAGGGGTCTTTTGCCCCTAACCTCAGTGAATGTAGAGGGACTACAGCACTCAGTCCACAAAATACAGTTCAGCCATAGATTTTTGTTGTTGTTAACTACCCTCGTTGATCTCGACCCATGGGGAACATGCTGATGAGACATCTCCAACACCCCCTGTCCTCCACTGCTCTGACTCATACTTGTGATCTCTTTAATAGAGTCAATCCATCTTGCATGCAGCCTTCCTCTCTTTCTACTTCCCTCTACCTTTCCTAGCATTACTGTTTTTCTCCCAGTGATTCATGCCTTCTCATGTTGTGTCCAAAGTATGACAATCTGAGTGTTGTCATCTTGGTTTCTAGGGAGATTTCTGGTTTGATCTGCTCTAGGACCCATTTGTTTATTTTTTTGGCAGTCCATGGAATGTCAGCCACAGATACAGTATTAAAAAACGGATTGAATACACTGGATACAAAAGGTGAAAGGAGGGAAATGGGGTGCAGGATGGAGAGGGAGGAGAAACAGGAACATATCACTTTTACTTTCCCTCAAAGATTTAGGTTAAAGAGTTTAAAGAATGTGCATGAAATACTCAGGTATGCTCTTTTTTCCTCTTCTTTGCTACATGATGGTTTACCTGAGAGGTCAATTTTTCTAAGTGTAGAATATTCAGAGACTTGAACGCTGTATGACATTATTGACATTGAAAAGAACCATTGGGATTTTCCTGGCTATAGATAATAATCAGGGAGTGGGAAGGTGATTAGCCCTGTGGCTACTGCATTCCTTCTGAGATGGAAATGAAGCACTATGACTGACTACTACAGAGTTTATGGGCACCCTTAGAGAACCATACGTCTTAAATTGGTTCAATAAATTTTATACATATTCATTGAGCTCCCAAAGCTCTCCTCCAGGTATGAGGGCAAAGGGAAGAATCTCAGAATCACTAACCTTAAAAGTTTCCTCCCCAAAAAACCCCTGTGAGCTGGTGGTGGTCCTACGGCTGAAGGCAGAGTGGCTGTTCCAGATTCTCCAGGGGGTCCACCTCCTTGGTATCACACAATATCTTTTCTCAAATTATAAGCAGCATCAGAGATAAATGTAAGGGAGTATTACTTATTTAAGACATTTTTGTATTACCTCCAAGCCCACAGACCCGGGTTTTGTTCCTGTACAAACTGATTTTTGGAGATCCACATGATGCCTTCTTCATCCCAAAGTATTTCATCCTGGAAATTCCAAGCATTACCAAGAACCTTTCATTCCTACTTTCCAGGTCAATTTAATTTAACCCAGTGTTTTCTGAAATGAAATGTACCACTACTTGACACTTTATCTGTATTATCCCAGATAATACAGTTGACACCAGTAAAAACAGGTATTGTTCCCAGGACACAGATGCACCAGCGATCAAACAATGGAAAGGAGAATGTTTGCACCAAAACAAAATGATTCTAAAGTTTAACTAATGAAACATTGCTAAAACACTTCACCACTTTAACTATAACTTCTGAAAGATAATAAAGAGGAAATTGGTAAAAATCAAAATGAAGTATTGCATGGGACACATTTTTGGTGGGAGGGAGAGGAGGAAGAACACAAGGGAGGGGGAGTGAAGGAAACCAGGATATTTCAATAGTTTGGTTGCAAATCTGCGGATATGCAGGTACAGATCCAAAACACACTGCAGAAATAATCCAGTTTGAGACCACATTAATTGCCTTGGCTCATTGCTGGGGAATAATGGGAACAGTAGTTTATTGTGGCCCCTATGCTCTCTGAAAGAGAATGATAAATGTCTTACAAAACTACAGTTCCCAGAATTCCCTAGCATTGAGCCAGAGCAGTTAAAGTGTTCTCAGACTGGATTATTTCTGCAGTATGTTTTGGACCACGATCAAAACCAAAAAGAACTGGTAACTCTTGATACTTCCAGATATTTTTTTCTCTTCTGGATGAGCCCTTTCTGGGCTATTTTTGTTGTTGATGATGATAGCAGAATTTGTTGTTGTTCTATACAAGTTGTTTCTTTTTTTAAAAAATTATTAATTAAAATAAAGAAAGAATACATCATTCATTGAATCAGATATACATCCATTACATTCTATTACAAACAAAGAAGAAAGAAAAACAAAACAAAAAAAGAAATAGAAAGAAACATTAGATGCTTATATTAAAACTATACCATACTTAATTTTTGATGTTCTTATTTTCCCATAATTTGGACACTTCTCTCCGTTTTTCAGTATATTGCTGATTAGTTCTTTTGTTTGCATAGGCCGAGAATACATCTAAGGAGGCAAGATCATTCAGTTTCATTATCCACTCCTCTGTCGATGGTATCAATCTAGTTCTCCAATATTTTGCATAAATCAATCTGGCAGCAGTAATCATATATAACAGGACGTCCATTTGATCTCGTGTGATGTTATCTAAGATTATAACTGTTATATTTAACAAAAAAAAAGTTCTGGTCTTAATGGAATATTCTTCTTAATTACTAATATAATACACCTATGAATTCCTTTCCAGAATTTTTTAGCTTTTCTACACGACTGCCACATGTGGTAAAAAGTACCTTCTGTTTCTCTGCATTTCCAACACTTATTGTTTATATGCTTTCTTAATCTAGCCATTTTTGATGGAGTTAAATACCACCTGTAGAAGAGTTTGTAGTACTACAGACCTTCAAGTTGTTTCTGACTTATGGTGAGCCTATCTCGGGGTCTTCTGGGGATGAGTGTGTGTGACTCACCAAAAGTCATCCAGTAGGTTTCCATGGCCAAGCTAGGCATCAAACTTTGATCTCCAGAGTCATATAGAATCATAGAACCATAGGCCTATTCTAGATTGGCAAAAAGAAGTGTGTTCATGGCTGCACGAAACTCTAGATGAGAAAAAAGGAAAGTGTGCCATGAAAATGCTTTTTTTTTTTTTTTTTTTTTTTTTTGCGTTTTAGGGGGAAAGAAGCACCTTTTAAAAGGTGCTGGTTTTCCCAGCTTCTTTTTTAAAAACTGCGGAACAGCGCAGCTCCATCTAAAGGCTGCAGTGCAGCTGCTAAGCATTAAGGAAAAGGCAACTTCATGTCACACTTTCCTGCCAATCTAGAAAGCCCCATAGAGTTGGAAGAGACCACTAGGGCCATCCAGTCCAACATCCTGCCATGCAGGAACACAGTATCAAAGCACACCAAACAGATGGCCATCTAGCCCCTGTTTAAAAACCTCCAAGGGAGATTCCACTGCGCTCCAAGGCAATATATTCAACTGCCAAACAGCTCTTACAATTAAGTTTTGATGGAATCACTTTTCCTGTAGCTGGTATTCATTTCTCTGGGAACAGCCAAAAAAAAAAAAAAAAAAAAGCTTCATCCTTCAATATGGCATCCCTTCAAGGGTTAAAACATGGCTATCATGTCACCTCTTAACCTCCTCTTCTCCGGACTAAACATACCTAGCTCCCAAAGCCAGTTCTCATAGGGCACGATTTGCAGACCTTTCACCATTTTGGTCACTCTCCTCTGGGCACGCTCCATCTTGTCAAAATCCATCTTGAATTGTGGTATCCAAAACTAGACACTGTAATCCAGGTGAGATCTGACCAAAGCCTGGAATGCCAAGTTATTTACTAGCTGAACTGGCATGAAATCAAATAAATTATTTCCACAATGATGTCCAGGGGTCCATTTCATAACCATGCAATGTGTGTTCACTGTTTTGTTGTTGAAGGAGGAGGAAACAGACAACACACAAATAGTCCAGTGAGTTTAGTAGATGATCTTGCCAAGACAGCCAAATCCATTAATCCTTGCAGTAACCCCCTGTGTAACAAGTGTGGAATGCTGTTGCATATCTGCAGACACAAAAATAGATCGGTGTCTGCATATGGCTCTAGGAGGCAGTTTAAGGGAAAGGAAGGCAGAGAATGAGAAAGAGGGCTGAGGAGATGTTTAAAAGAGTTGCAGAAGTCCTGTTGTCTGCTGGACCCAACCCAAATATTTGATAATGTACGACTTTGTTTGTAGTTCATGCATTGAAATAAACTTTTGAACATATATATGTGTGTGTGTATGTGTGTGTGTATGTGTATCCTGGAGGATTTATGCAGTTATCCTCAATGTTGCATCTCCTTTTAAAAGGAAGCAAAATTTTCATGGTCATGTGGAATGTTTGGGAAACACTTTTTAAAAAACTGAACTGCTCCTTTAAAAATCTAATAGCAGTATATTATCTGCAATATGCTGGCAGGAATGTGCTGTTGTATTGACGAGAATTGAGAAGCAATTAATTAACCACTTGCCTGATGTCAAATATTTGTTCCAGGCCATCTGCCTGCATTACCAAAGTACCGTCCTCCTACAGTGCCAACATAAGGCTAGGATCTGCACTGTAGTGATAGGGTTTGAATTTAGTCTCAGCCTAGGAAAGAGCTCATAGTAGGAAGCGACCGCACATAAAAATAGTGAAAATTAAAAAGTTCCCCCAGGGGAAGAACTCTTTAGTGACTGCTCAACTCCCTCCCACCAGAGGTTAGGTTGGCTCTTCTCTGTTCTGCCAAAGACATTTTTACTTATTCAGGCTTTATCATGGCAGAAAGAGTGTGCTGCGCTTTAATCTTTTTTATGTGTTTTTTAAAAATGTGTTTTAAACCATTTAAATTTTGTATTTTAATAGAATTTATGTTTAACTGTGTTTTTTTTAATTGCACCAATAGTCTTTTTAGATGTACTTTGTTTTAATTTGTTGTAAGCCACCCTGTGTCTTGTGCTGGGAGAAAGGCAGGATATAAAACAGATAAGAACAAGCACATTTTTTCTAGAGGTGATCCTTACTCAACAAAGTTGCTCCGGTCACACGCAAGAATAGGTATCAGCAGGCTTGGCAGAACTTGGTTTGAAGAAGGACAACAAAACTTTACGGCACAAACCCTAAGGTAAAATTGGAAAAATGTAGGGCATGGAAGGGCACAAAGCCCCCCGGAACACCCCAGACCCCCATCACCATTGCAAAGGGAGGGGGGAGCCAAAAAGAGAATTGTCAATCCTGGAATCCTCAAAACATGTCAATTCTGCTCTAAAGGAAGGATGAGCAAAGTGTGGCCCTCCAGATGTCTTTGGACTGCAGCTCTCAGCATTCCTCACAATCAGCCACATGGGAGTTTATCACATGGGAGGAATTTCTCTCAATTTCGAATTGAGCCAATTCGAATTCACGTAAATTCGCTAGTTAAGCAAATTTACGTGAATTGCTAATTGCTTTCGGAATGCATTCAGAATGACTTCCCATTTCCTGAAAATGACCCCCCATTGCGTGAGATACTCTAATATGCAATTACATGAAACCCCCATGATTGCATTCGGAATGACTTCCCATTGCCCGAAATTGTGTGAGATACACTTATTCGCAATTATGTGAAACCCCATGATTGCGCTTGGATTGCCATTGCATTATACCCCCAAATTCCATCGTATGATAAACTCCACCGTCTAGGGTTGCTGGGAGATACAGTCTAACAATAAACGGAGAACCACCCTTCCTTTGAAGCAAATGTGTGTGTGTGTTTTCCCTTCTAAAACCAGGAGTGAAATTCTGTTTTGAAAATATTTTTCAAAAGATTTGGCAAAACAATTCATTTTGAGAGGAGATGCAACTGACAGAAGATTGGTGGCAGGGGGCAAAATCAGCCCCGAAGCAATTCAATTTGCTCATCCCTACCCTAAATGTTTGTGGTATGGAAGTCTTCGCCCTCCACACACACAGGTAGCTAGCTACTCATACTGTCCAACCACCCAACATTTCACAAACCAGGACACATATGGCCAGGCAACATCAATGTGTGGTCAAGATGGCAAAATGTATTAATAAGGAAAAACATACAATCCAGGTGAGGCTGCAGCAGTTTGCTTTTGCCTGAGTATACTGGAAAGGTCAGGATTACACTCCTCTTCTCTTTTCGTCCCTGCTGAATTATTTGAGTGAAACCCCCTTTGAACTGAGTTTGCAGCCACTGAAGTAAACTGAAAATAAAGGAGGGGTATGGGTGGAGGAGAGAGAAAGTGGGACATTTAAAAAGCGACTGAAAAAGTAGGACAACAAAGGGTTCATTAGGACTATCCCTGCCAAAAGGGAAAGTTGGAGGGTATGGCTGCTACCAGACTGATCCTAACACTGTCCTAGTTGCTTTTCCAAGAGTTGCAAGCTCTACTGCGCAGAGCTAGTACCTACAGACCACCCCTAGAAAAGCTAAGTGTAAATGCTATAGATTGACTTGCCCAAAATAGAAGAATATATGTTACCCAAAATGAAATATCCTGAAAACACAAAGGATAAGATCTTAAGAACCAAGCACATTGCACAAGGGGAAGGTTTAGTAAAAAATTTTAAAGCAATACAGTTGTGGTTTGAGTATTGGGCTATGACCAAGGTTTGATTTCCTGCTCAGCCATTAAACCCACTGGGTGACTTTAGGCAAGTCACACTCTCTCAGCCACAGGGGAAAGCAATGGCAACCCTCTAAACAAATATTGTCAAGAAAACCCCAGGATAGGTTTGCCTCAGGGTCTCCAGAAGTCGGACAAGATTTGAAAGCACATAACAACAACAACAACCAAAAGTGCAGATTTAAAAGCGCTTTATGTGGAGAAAGGGCATGAAATGAAGCAAAACAGAGCCTGCTCTATCTGTTTAATGACTAGAGATTTAGAAATGGAGAATCTTTAAGCAGGTGGAAGCAATCTGCTAATAATAATAATAATAATAATAATAATAATAGTTATTATTATTATTATTATTATTATTATTATGGCAATTTGCCTTCTGGGGGGAAACAACGTAAGAATGTCTTTTTTAAAGAGACAAAATTCAGGATATCTGTTTATTCAGAGTGCATTACAGGAGGTGAAATTCCAGACAGTTTAGATCATACTGTTGAAATCAATGAGAGGGCTTTGAAATGGAAAAGGACGCGGATGGCTGACCAGAATCCTGAACAAGTGTCATTCCAATGTTTTATGATATGTCCTTTTTGTTACTACTGAATGTAATCATAATCTGTTCACCAACATCTGATATTCATTGATAGGGCTTCCTTGTTACATGCTATGTTCTGAATATCAAGTTTTAATATACAATGGGCCTTTAGTATCCACTGGGGTTTGGTTCCAGGAACATCTCATTTTGGATATCAAAATTTGTGGATGCTAAAGTCTCAATATGTACAATAAGGTAGTAAAATGGTGTCCCTTATATAAAATGGCAAAAAACAATGTTTGCTTTTGGGAATGTATATGTTTAAAAATATTTTCAAGCAGTGGATGGCTGAATCCATGGATAAAGAATGTATGGATACAGAGAGCTGGCTGTATTTTTTTTTTAGAGATAAACCCCTGCTGTTTTATAATATTGCATATATTCAGTGATTAATGTAGTTATTCTCAGTAAAGCTTAAGAAATGTTATGAGCTGCTTTGCTAGCAATATAGTCAGTCAGCCCCTTGATAATGATAATGAAATATGTTCCATTTTGGATACAACAACAAACATTGGATTTGCACCATAGTAAAGGATGTTATTGTAGTATGTTATTATATACACAAAAGCCTCATCTTTATAAGCCTTTGGCATGTCATCCAAGGTTCAGAGAACTCTTGTTGCTACTTAAAATGCATTAAAACATTGAACCAAATTCACAGGAAACAACATCAGGATGTATTATCTGTGATAAGCTGCTTTTAATTACAGTATACACAATATTTTGATTAAAGATTTATCACTCTGGGCATGTCCGGAATTGCATTCGTACTATGTAACTTGGGCTGATGTACATATGCACTGAAAAATGTTCCACTGCAAATAGAAGTTAGGCAAACAACAAGAACCCTGAATCTGATTTAATTCCATTTGCTCCTGCTATTATCTTATCAGCTTTAGAATAAAGCATAAACTATAGGAATAAAATGTCACTGTTTTCTGGGGGGAAAAATCTCATGTAAACTCATGCCACTATAAATACTTCTATATTTACTAGTAGCCCGTACAGTGGTCCCCCGGGTTACGAAAGTAATCCGTTCCGGATTACCTTTCGTAACCCGAAAATTTTCGTAACCCGGGGGAGAAGAAAGAGAAAAAAAAAAGGGGCCAGGCCTCGGAGGGGAAGGGACGGCCTTCCGGCGGACCCGCGGGAAGGCCGTCCCTTCCCCTCCGAGACCTGGGCGCCGCATCCCGGGGATCTTTCTTTTTTCCCCCGCTTTTTTTCGTATCCTGGGGAATCCTTCGGATCCCGGGAGATACGTTAGCGGTCCCGCCGGTTTCGGATCCCGGGGTTTTCGTAACCCGGGGGATTCGTAAGCCGGGGGACCACTGTATATGCTTTTAAGAAGCAGACTGGGCATATTAGTTTTATAAGTATGAACTGACATGCTGTTATGGCAGCAGGAGTGTCTGTGATAAGTTTACTACTTTCCACAGCTTTGGAAAGTTACTCTATGGACATCTCCCAGAATCCCACACTGGCCACACTGGCTGTTGCTGTTAACTGTCTTCAAGTTAATCTTAACTCTTGGTAAACTGTGGGTGAGCTATCTCCAAGACCACTGTCTTCTACAACTCTGCTCAATTCCTGCAGGCTAAAACCCTGTGTCCTCCATGATTGAATGTATCCACTTGGCATGCAGTCTTCCTCTCTTTCTACTGCCTTCTATCTTTCTCAGCATCATTGCCTTTTCCAGTGATTCGTGCCTTCTCATGATGTGGCCAAAGTACGACAGCCTCCATTTGGTCATCCTGACTTCCAGGTCAGGCTTGATCTGTTCTAGCTGGACACTGGATGGTGTGATTCTAAGATTTGTGGTTTTAAAAAAGAAAACAGCTTCTGCAAGCTGTCCACCCCCTATCTGTGCTTAGGCTTAGCTGCAGGACAATTAAGATAACAACAATCAACGCATGACCTGCTGTCTAAAAGATATCTGTTGAGAGAATAAGGGCAAGAAAGCTTTGACTTCATTATGAAAATATTATTGATGGCTTACATGGGCATGTGAAGTTAGGTCAGTACTTGGAGGGGAGGCTGCCAACTGATACCAGGTACTATCGCTATATTTTATAGGATGGAACAGCAAAACCACTTCTGAGTATTCCTTTTCTAAGAAACCCTGAGAAATTCATGTGGCCAGCGTAAGCTGACAACTGACTTGAAGGCACATACACACATATTGAACTAAACTTGATCTTAGCCAAAAGTCCAAGAAGCAATGGAAGCATTATGATTGTATCTGCTTTTTATTGCACACCACCCTTAGTGTTTTTTATTTTAAAACAGAGAGAAATGGTAGAAAAATGTCCTTTAAAAAATAAAGATTCAAGATGGAAGCAACATTATATAATTAACCAAACCCTTTGGTCTATCACTAAGCTTTGGTTTATCCTCATATAGAGCCTGAAAAGGTTACTTCTGGATTACAACTCTATGAATCCCCTAATCATCATGCCTACTGGGCCAAGTTAGGTGACAGATAATTGGAGTTGAAGTGCAAAGAAATACATCATTCAAGCTATGATTTTTGTTCGTAGGACGTTATCAGACAGGAGGAATTTCTCTCAATTTCAAATGGAGCCAATTCGTCATTACGTGAATTGGCTAGTTTAGCGAATTTACATGAATTCTAATTGCCTTCAGAATGCATTCAGAATGACTTCCCATTGCCCAAGAATGACTTCCCATTGCCCCAAATTGCGTGAGATACTCTCATATGCAATAACATGAAACCCCATGATTGTGTTTGGAATTGCTTCCCGTTGCCCGAAATTGCATGAGATACACTCATTCGCAATAACATGAAACCCCATGATTGTGTTCGGATTGCCATTGGATTATACTTCCACTTTTCCTCGTCTGAAAAAGTCCTATGATTATTTACAGTTATGTCTGACATTGGCAATGTTTGCACAATTTTCCTACACTGAGAATCACTAGAATCTGTCACCTGTACAATTATGCATTTAAAAGAAATCTGCTTAAATATAAGCCATAATCAAAGCAATAAAGTACATTCTAGGTGTCACTGTCAGCAGTTGTTAAAAGTAAAGTTCCTAGCTCAGATTCTGTATTCTCTCTAGTAACCTCCTTTTGAAAGTAAACACTAGCTGGGATATCTTTTAAAAGATAGGTGCCTACTTCCAGGTGCGTCATACAATAACCAATGTGGTATTAATTTGTTTCATCCTGTTACCTGAGCTGGAAATCTGACTATAGTTCTGGTTACCCATGTCATCAGGACTGCAAGATAAATATAACCAATTGTTCCACAACCATAGTGTTAATGTGTTGCTTTAGTAACCCTCAACAACTAGAAATGACACACTGTTCTTTCTCTGGATAGATGCAGACTGTTCAACAGTTAATCCTTCTGCCCTGTAGCTTTGCAATATTGCAACTTGCTTGCCAACCAACATTTAGTTGCTGATCTTCAGCTTTTCTCCTCCCCCACCTATTTCTTTTAGGAAGGTGATTTGGATGGGCCTTTGCTAATCTGAGTGTTTTTAGGATTGCATTTCCACTTTACAGATTCCATTTTACAGTAATAATAGCATGTGCAGTAAGCGATACAACCTGTGTATGTGTGAGCACCTTCAATCTACCTGTCAACTAAGGGTGACCCCACAAATTTCATAGGGGTTTTCTTGGACAAGGAATACTCCGAGGTGGTTTTGCCAGTTCCCACCTCTGAAATATAGCCTACATAATCTGGTATTGCTTGCAGTCTCCCATTCGAGTACTAACCGGGGCTGACCCTACTTAACTTCCAAGATCAGATGGGATCTGGTGCATTTAGGGTATACACTGCTCTAATTATCTAGCAAGTAATGTTACTTCACTATTAAACTGCAGTTTAAGAGTTAGCTTATATTATGACTTTCAAAATACTTTATTGTACATTAAGCCTATTTAAATAATATTTTCTGAAAGGTTGGTAGGAGGACAAACAGAAATGGGGAAATCGTTTATTTAAAAAAGGATAAATAGCTTGGTTCTCCCTCTGTTCCCCCCTACTGCCAACATCCAGAACATTTATATGGGATAATAATGATTCTGAAGCCACTCCACAAAGTCATAGGCCTGAAATTGGCAAAACTGTAAAATGCAAGAAATGAAATTGAATCATTGGTTGAAGCTACTGACTGTGCTATTGATTGTTCTGCTGTTTACTCTGAAAAGACACAGGAAAATGCATAGGATATTAGTTTTTGCTAGACATATACTTTAATTTGATCTGATCATACTTCCAAAAACATATTTTCTTTAAATTAGCATGAGTAGTTGAAGCAATGAGAGTCTCTAACTATTGATCAGCAAGTGGAAAATGTTATCATTCCAGCGTCGGAGTACAATTCTTCTGGCAACAGTAAGAGCGTGGAGGATCAACTATATTGACCATTAGTTAAACTCCATGTCTCATGAATATAATATGAAAGAATATGTGCACTTACAAATATCAAAACTGTTTCCAGTACAAAACTGATACATGGTAATTGTCATTGTTGTGTACCTTCAAGCTATTTCTGATTTATGGTGACCCTAAGGCGATGGGGGTCTTCTTGGCAAGATTTGTTCAGAAGGAGTTTGCCATTACCTTCCTTTGAGACCAAGAGAGTGTGACTTGCCCAAGATCAACCAGTGGGTTTACACGGCTGAGCTGGGATTCGAACCCTGGTCTCTGTAGTCCTAGTCCAACTCAAACTAATACACCATGTTCGCTCTCTACACTGTAACACATTCAACCAAAAAGTGGTAACCATTGAACATATCCACATCATATGATATAGAGAAACATTATAAGACTTACATTGCCAATATTTAGCTAAAGTAGACAATTTATTTCTGAATGGGCATGATTGCATTTGATATACCCAAAACATTTTTAAAAATGATTGAACTGAATTAAATTTTAAATCTAAAGAAATTTTTACTTAAGCAAGAACATGTCTCCACTGAATGACTTTTACAGGATGTTCTAATCCTGTATTCCATTTCAATTTCATTAATAACAAATTTTGTATTTTCCAACAGACATTTATAAACGTTTTCCTTTTCTCTGAGGATATAGTAAATGGTTGATTTTACTTTAGGAAATATTTATTGTATTTGCTCTGCTTTTTTGAGAACTCTGTGAGTGTAAAAGACCTAGATAGCTAGCAAGCTAGTGAGATAATGGCCAGAGGGATATCATAAGTGTGTAGCTTAGTACCAGCGATATGAGACAGATTTTCTTTGCTCTACAGATCCTCCTTCCCCTCTGCCCTATGGATTCATTGGTGCTGGGTTAAAATTATTTTCCAAAATAGCCTAAAAAACAGAATAGAAATCCTTTTCTTTCCCCCCTATTTCCCCTCTGAATCTACATAACTCTAATTAGAAACAGGGAGACCTCAGAGCTTGATTCTGACTTAACCAGTTTTCATGGGTCATCTCCAGCAGGAAGGCAACAAGTCTGAAAATTCTCCAGTTTTGAGGGGCTCCGGTCTGGGCAAGAGGAAAGGGCTGGGTGCAAATCTCCAGCTCAGCTAGGAGAGTTGTAATTTCCTGCAATTTGCAAGGATTCATTGATTTGTCGCTGCAACTTGCAAAGACTCTCTAATATAAGGGGAATCAATAGATATACTAGTTAGCTTCCTCTTCCCATCTCGGTATTTCTGGCTCCAGGGTTCACTCTCTGCTTTGCGTCTACCTTCTGGTTAGAAGAAAGTGGATTAGATTAAATTCAATTTTTTACTCCAAGTAGGTGACAAGGAATAAACCTCTCATTTCACCTCAATGTAAGAACAGTCCCTTTTGTTAAAACTTCTGTTTTAATTCTAATAGGGAAAATATGTTCAGCGTGTTGGTGTCCGTTTGGATGACAACCTGTTAATAGGAACTGTGGTTGGTACTTAATGTTTCATGCTTAATTACATTAGGGGAGCCATCCCTAAACTTCAAGTTTTGTCCCATAAACCTCAGGGCCTGGGAAGATTCTGAACTGGCATCCTTACTTGCAAGGCTTATGCCTACACTAACCTGTTCAGCATTATAGTTATGATAACATTAAATGGATTTTTGTAAAAAGGAAACTTTGGGGAAAAGGAAAGCCTTGGGATCTAATTAATAACAATAAATGTTGGTTTTGCTCTTTAGAAAGTGCATTTACAAATACTTGGTCGTGCCCAGAATGTTTGTTTTGTTTCTGGCATTTGATTACTTTCTCTGAACCCTTTGTGATCTGTACTTTGGAAACTTTTTCCTTGTTTGGTTTGGCAGGAAGATGGAGGCTTCAACAGGGCATGTTGTAATTATTCAGGTGAAATGAGCTCTACTTTTAGTCCCTAGGGACAGTCTCTTTTCATTTTTCTTTTAAAGATGGAAAATAGACAATTTTGCCACATTTTTTTTTAAACCAACAAAAGGAAGCAGTGAACAAAATACTGTGATGGTGTGCAGCCAAACCACATGTAATGCAGTAGATTCAAGCAATTATACGTAAATAACAAAGCAATCATTTTGAAATATTTTCTCATAAAGAAGACAGCATCAAAATTCTTAGAAAATTCCAAGTGTGGGAGAAGAAAAAGCTCTTGGTCAGATACAAGAAATAATCGGGCTAAATGATTTTTAAGGTAACTAAGGGGCTGTACAGACCACCCCTACGGGTTGGCCTGCAGCCACCCCTTTTAGCACCAGATTGGGGCCACAGCAACCACACACCATGGCCCCAATCTCACCTTTCAGCAGCGCAAAAAGGAGCCGTGCAAAGTGGCACCGTGGAAAGGGCAGCCTAAATGCTAGCGTCAAAGCTTTTCAGCCTTCCTTTGGCACTGCGTCATCTAGATGCAGGATCAGAGGAGCGCTGTGATGCCACTGCCATGTGGTGTGGTGCGCGGCTTCATGTCGTCCTGGGGGCAGAGTCAGGGCATGCGTTGTGTGGATGCCACACACCCCACTCTGCCCCCAGGCCAACCTTAATGGCTGGTCTGTACACCTCTAATCCTCCCACCACTTCACAAGGAAACTGACTTTTGGTAAGCAGACTTATTCCTTTCGCACACCAACATTAACTGTAAAGATCTTAAAGACCAGTATCACCTTATGTAGTGCTTTGAAAATTTAGGACAATGGTCATGATTGGAATCTTTCTGGATTCAATTGCATTCCCACTCCCACAACTGTAAATAGGCTTTATATCCTTAGGTGTAAATATCACACAGTATTTCATCTGTAGAAGCAGGTTTATATCCAAGAAAGCTCATGCTAAAATAAAACACAGACTTAAAGATGCTTGTTGTTGTTGTTGTTAACTGTCCTAGAGACTTCAACTCATGGCAACCCTGTGGATGAGACATCTCCAGGAACCTCTGCCCTCAACTGATCTGCTCAGGTCCTGCAGGCTCAGGCCTGTGGCCAACCTGATCCAATCTAAACATCTGGCATGTGCTCTCTGAGTCTAAGCCTGCTCTGCATATGTTATTTTATGGATAAATGTTAAATAGATAGGGTGATAGTATGCGGCCTTGCCTGACCCCTTTGCTGATTGGAAACCATTCTGTTTCTCTGGATTCTGTTCTACTGGCAGCCTCTTGTCCTGAGTACAAGTTACGCATTAAGAGGGACAATCAGATGCATTAGAGCAATTGTTTCTACATTCTTCCTTTCCCCCCTCTCTTCTTCCTTTTTATCCTTTAAAGTTTGAACTAGAATATGGAGTGCATTCACCATTTTGCTAACATGGGAACTATAATCTTACATCCAGTTGCTAGTCCTGACTACAGGAGAATGACTGAATAAATCGAAATCTGTAAATCAACATGTACATAAATTCCATTCATTCGATGGCTCTAGTCTAGTATGAACTAACAATTGGATTTAGGCCCAGTTCCTGCTATGGGGAAACAGCACAAGCTAAAAACAATCAGTGCTTCAGGTACATATTTTAAAAAGATGCACAGTTCCTTACAATAACTTGGTTCCCCTCATAACATTGCATCTGTTTGCTCTACAGCTGCCTTTACTATTTCGCACAAGGGATCCTAACAACTTTAGCCTTCCAGTCCTCGATGGAGTCACACTCTCCTCGAAGGACTCTGTTCGCAGTCTGGGGGTACTCCTTGATCCGTCGCTTCACATGACAAGTCAGGTGAATGCGACGGTCAGGAGCACTTGTTACCAGCTTCGGCTGATACGCCAGCTGCGTCCTTTCCTGGAGAGGAGGGATCTGGAAACTGTGATACATGCGCCGGTAACCTCACGTTTGGACTGCTGTAATGCACTCTACATGGGGCTACCCTTGTGCCTAACCCGGAAACTACAAATGGTCCAAAATATGGCAGCCAGGCTTCTGGCTGGAACATCCAGGAGAGAGCATATCACTCCTGTGCTAAAAGCCCTCCACTGGCTGCCGATCAGTTTCCGGGCACAGTACAAGGTGTTGGTTTTAACCTTTAAAGCCCGTCATGGCTTGGGCCCATCTTATCTAAGGGACCACCTCCTCCCATATGAACCCCCGCCCCCCCGCACACTCTGGTCCTCTGGGAGGAACCTGCTTCAACCCATGAAGACCAAGCTGGTACAGACCTCCCAGAGGGCTTTTTCGGCTGTCGCCCCCAAGTTTTGGAATGACCTGCCGGACGAGATGCGTCTCATTACATCTTTAGAAGGCTTTAAAAGAGCCCTAAAGACGCATCTCTTCCAGCAAGCCTTCCCAGAGAATGTGAATATCCTCAGCTCCATACCTAGGTTTTAAGGGCTTTTAAAATCTTTTCCTGCATTTTCCCCCATACAACCTAGGCTGGGTCCGCTCCCTACTTTTGTGTATTGCTATTTTAATCTATTATGTTTTAACTCTATTGTGATTTAATTCTTTTTTAAGGGAGGGTGGTAAGGGTAAGGAAGGGGTATTTTAACTTGATATTGTTTTAACCTCTGCTGTACTCCGCCCCGATTGCTTGTTCAGAGGGGCGGAATAGAAATAAATATTATTATTATTATTATTATTATTATTGGGAATAAATACTCTTGAGTTCAATAGAACTCACCCTGATCTCCACATGCAGAGTACTGCAGTCTCGTTCTAAAAGTGAACAAGGCTGTCACAGCTGCATCCCATGTAATCCTGGGATTTGTTGTTTATTGTGGCACCAGAACTCTTTGACAGAGAAGGCTATGTGTCTCACAAAATTACGGACCCAAGAATTCCATAGAATTGTGCTATGGCAGTTAAAGCAGTGTCAAACTGCATTATTACTGCAGTGTAGATGTAGCCTGGGATTTGTTTAATACTTTCAAGTTGAACTGACCCCAAACGCATCCACATTTCTAAGTTACATCAGGTTCTGAGACCAACCTATCTCTGTTCCTCTGAAGAAGCATGTTGTCGTGTAGCTCAGTGGTATTATTCTTTGCATGAAGGAATAATAGAGTTGGAAGAGACCACAAGGGCCTGAGGTCTAATCCCTGGACTCTCCATTGTAAAAGATCAGATAGTGGGCTGTTGGGGGTGGGTGGGAACTTTACCTAAGATGCTGGAGAGCTATTGTCATTTGCAGTAGACAACACTGGGCTAGATCAAGGGTGGGCAACAGATACGCTGTGGGCCACAGACACACACACACTTTTGTTGCAGGAAGCTTATGTGCCACCAAAAGTACTACCATATTGCTGAAATGCAATGGAACAGTGGCAAAGGGGTAAAATTTATCTTTAAGAACAAGTACATTTGTTTCAAATCGATTTTGTGGGTCTTGAATTTTGACAGTGTAGTAGTTAATTGAAACAAAAATGCAGACATGTTTCCCTCCCCAGTTGATGAAGACACAGTCCTCATATGGGTGAAAGTAACAACAAAAGGCTTGCTATAATTATTTCCCAGCAATTTCAAGCTTTACAGGGAAGCAAGTTGTATAAAACATGGTTCTAAGCAAAGGAACATTGCAAAAGTAAACTGGTCTGGAGAAGATATAAGGGCTTAACAAGTACAAATTGCTAAGGTGGTTAACACCCACTGGGGTACAGTTTAATTTATATATTTATGAAATGTATATCATATCCCCCCTCCAAATAACAGATCCAAAGTCTAAAGATTTTATATCAGAACTGAAATCTCAAAATGTGTTCTTTCAATTCAGAAATATTGCAATTCTTATCATTTTATCATTTAAAATATGCACCCAGTCTCCAAAGCAACAGTGCACATCTTTGTGAACTGGGTAAAGCCAAGTTGTCAGTTTCATATTACTGTTTTTGAGAGGAAGTGAAGTAGATGAATTTTTAGGTTGTGGCAATCTGCCAGTCCCACGGTGCCTTAAGAGTTTTGGAAAGGAGTGTATAATGTAATTGAAAACATTAAATTGAATTGCACTCTATTGCAGAATTAAGCATTAGTCCATTAACAGCATTGCAAGGATATAATGTTTTGCTTTTCTCAGATTTCCCTTTATAGAGATTCTGAGAAATGTAAATAAAAGTGTAAACCAGCCTGTTTTTGTAAAAAGATACAACTGGGTGGGGGGAACCTGGGGGAGGGGGCACTTCTTGCACCTTAAGCCCTTAATTTTTTTTAAAAAAAATAAACAACCACAACTCTTGAGAACGAAAAGTATTGGCATGTAGATATGTTTATATTGTTTTGGGCAGTAATTCACAGTCCTTCAGAAATTCACTTCTTTGAGAAATCCAGCCATTCCTGAGATACAATGTATTTTAGTAATGCATCTTAATATTAATGCATATTAATAATTATTAATAATACAATATATTATTAATGTATTATTAATGCAGGGAGGGAAATTTTCCATCCTGTTTAAAATAAATGGTGGTAGGACCACTTCTATTTGGCAGGATTTTTCAGAGAGGGTTTGACCTTGCCATCCTCTGAGGCTTAGAGAGTGTGAGTTGCACTGGGCTTACCTCCACCGCTACAGAGAATCTTAGAATCAGATGGGAGCAATTTCTCTCTATTTTGAATGGAGCCAATTCAAATTCACGTAAACTCGCTAGTTTAGCGGATTTACATGAATTCTAATTGCGTTCAGAATGCGTTCAGAATGACTTCCCATTGCCCGAAAATGACTTCCTATTGCCTGAAATTGCATGAGATACTCTAATACGCAATAACGTAAAACCCATGATTGCGTTCGGAATGACTTCCCTTTTGCTTGAAATTGCGTGATATACTCTAATACGCAATAACGTGAAACCCCATGATTACGTTCAGATTGCCATTGGATTATACTTCCCAATTCCATCGCCTGATAAACCCCTAAGTCCCAATGAGTCTAAACTCCACTTGGCTGTGATCTGTCCATGACAACAGAATTATGGAAAGTTCCTCCACAGCCAAATTACCATCATCCTGCCCAGGACAGAAAACTAAGCCTAGACTAGAATGTGTTCTACAATATGGGTGGGGATAAATACTACTTGGGACACACCCATGGTCATAGAAATGAAAGAGCAGTCCCACTCTGTATGTTGCCAGTCCCAGAGCACAGTGAGATATCTGGCGAAGACCAATTCAGCCAGCTCAAGAAGGGAGAATGTTGAGCCACAATTTGAGTGGTGGGCCAACAGCATCCCTATTCTGTCCAGACCAAACATTTTCAGATACACACACTTGAACCCAGCAGACTCCAGGGCAGGTCACCTGGTGTGAAGATGGAATCACAGTGGACCACTGCACCTCACCCCAAACCTTGCTATTGCTGCACAGAAAACCCACCCAGCCCCGCCGAATCCAGCCTGGCCTCTGTAATACATTGTACCACTTTGTCAGCACTTGCAAAATTTAACATTTTATGAAATGTGGTTAACAGGTCATTAACTACTAAAAGAGAGACACTACTGAAAGACTGAACTTAATAAATGAATACTGTATTACTTAGATTTTACAATCTTTGGTAATTTTATTGGAAAATAACATGTTTAGCTAAGGACAAGTAAAGAATTGGGGAAGCTGGAAATTATGAAACTAGTTCCCTTGGGTATGTGTAGAAATGAGGAAGAGTCCTTGGACAGCAGAAATGGGAATTACTAACATCTGACAAAATCTGTAACCAACCACCCACATTTCACAATTACACAACCAGATTTTAAAATCTAGCTGTAATACCCTGATTTATAAAACCAGAGCGTGGAACAAAATGCTCTCATGAGATACAAGGTGATATTACTGTGTGTGTACACAACACTATTGCAGGTCTATGTGTATGTTAATGTGAAGTTTACTAAAATGGAATTTTAAGAGTAATATACGCTAACATATACTTTTAAAGTCCCTCCCCATCTATCACATTTTGCTCATATCATTAAACATAAGGCATTTCCTGTTTAATTCCTGTTTAAATCCTATTTGCCCCCTAGTGTGATAAACCTCTCAGAGTCTCTCCAAGTGCCTTCAGAGAGGACATTTATCCATGATTTCTGAACAATCCTTACCTATATTGTTGGAGAATCTGTCGAATTCTGTTTCACTTATTTCCGAATAAATGTTATATGCAGCCTGATGCTAAGCATCTTTATTCAGAGGTAAGCCTTCCTGAATCCATAGAACTGTAGTATTTACAGCTCTTTTTCCTTTCACCAACACAGTTGTTTGGAATAACAGTTTGCAGTGATATATAGTTGCTGATATGATTTGTTCTCTCACTCTGCACTTCTTACAACTTACGATATGCCCAGGAATATTACAATTTATATACCCAGGAATAAGCTCCACCAAACCCAAAGATGTGATGTGATGCTGTCAGCTGTTCTAGACTATGTATTCAGAACCAATTGGGAACCCTTGCTTCCAGGGCCTAATTTTCCCCAGACTTTAGTACGTGAACCTGTTTTTCATGACGGTACTCATTCCTCAAAACTGCATGGGAGCCAATAAAATAGATTTCCGAGTTGGGAGTTGAGCTGGTTACAACACATACAAAAAGAAAAAGAAAAAAAGAAAACATCACGATGCCTTTATGATTAAATGTATTAGGACATAATTTTTGCAGATTACACTCCACTCCATTAAATGGATGAAATGTCATCCTTACCAGAGATGTATCTGTATAAATTTAGATACATACAAACAGCTACGGGAGGAAAAGTGCAATGCCCAGATAACCATGAAAATAATTTTCTGAACTTCAGATAATGCATTCTACCCATTTCCATTATTGGCCTGTTGCAGAAAAAGAAAGAGGAGAGGTCATGAGAAAATAAATATGTTGTTGTCGTGTGTCTTCAAGTCGTGTCCGACTTATGGCATCTCTAAAATGAACCTGATTGAATTAATTCATTTCAGATGTGGTGCTGGAGAAGAATGCCGAGGTTACTGTTGACAGCCAAAAAGACAAACAAATGGGTCCTACGGTAGAACAGATCAAGCTGGAAATACCCCAAGATGACTAAACTGAGACTGTCGTACTTTGGCCACATCATGAGAAGGCAGGACTCATTGGGGAAAAAACAATAATGCTGGGAAAGGTTGAGGGCAGAAGAAAGAGAGGAAGACCACAAGACAGATTAATGGATTCATTATTAATATTTTCTATTATTATTATTATTATTATTATTAAAATTTATGCTTTTCCTGTTGAATTTTAACTGGTTAAATCAGCCTGCTCTGTATATGATAAATTAAATTAAATTATGAAGTAAACAACTTGAATTGATTTATGAAATAAAGAATTCTTTCTTGAGGTGTCAGTGACTATGTTTTTTATGTATTATTTTATATATTAGTTTCGTTATATATTACTGTTTTATATATGTTATATATTACTGTTTTTATAGTACTGTTTTATATATTGTATATGTCTATATATATGCATAACTGTTTTATATGTTATATATTACTGTTTTTACAGTACTGTTTTATATATTTTATGTCTATATATATATACATTACTGTTTTATATATGCTATGTATTACTGTTTTTATATTACTTCTTTATACATTTTATATATCTATATATACATTGTTTTACGTAGGTTATATATTACTGTTTTTATAGTACTGTTTTATATATTTTATGTCTATATATATATATATATATACATTACTGTTTTAGATATGTTTTATATTACTGTTTTTATAGTACTGTTTTATATATTTTATCTCTCTCTCTATATATATAGAGAGAGACATTACTGTTTTATATATGCTATATATTACTGTTTTTATATTACTTCTTTATATATCTATATATACATTAATGTTTTATGTAGGTTATATATTACTGTTTTTATAGTATTTTTTATATATTTTGTCTATATATATATATATATATATATACACACACACACACACATTACTGTTTTAGTCATGTTATATATTACTGTTTTTACAGTACTGTTTTATATATTTTATGTCTATATATATATTACTGTTTTAGATATGTTATATATTACTGTTTTTATAGTAATGTTTTATACACTTTATATGTCTATATATATATATTGCTGTTTTATATATGCTATGTATTACTGTTTTTATATTACTTCCTTATACATTTTATATATCTATATATACATTACTGTTTTAGATGTTTTATAATAGTGTTTTTATAGTAGTTTTATATATTTTATGTCTCCCTCTATATATACATTACTGTTTTAGATATGTTTTATATTAGTGTTTTTTATAGTACTGTTTCATATATTTTATATGTCTATATATATATTACTGTTTTATATATGCTATATATTACTGTTTTTATAATACTCCTTTATATATATTATACATTCATGTCTTACATAGGTTATATATCACTGTTTTCATGTGTTTTATGTGTCTATATATACATTACTGTTTTAAATATGTTTAGATACCACTGTTTTTATAGTACTGTTATATATACAGATACATAACAGTACCATAAAAACAGTGGTATATAACATATATAAAACAGTAATGTCTGTGTTTATATATATATCTGTTTTATATCTGCCTTTCACATAATAAACTTTGACAATGAATAGTGAAGGGGGAAAAAAGAACTCTCCACAGACACTGCTCAAAAAAACCACCACTATTCCAACAGCCGCCGACAGGGGCCGCTGTTTCCTAACCCACTCCGCAGCGCAGCCAATCAGCAGCGGTTGCCCCCTCCGGAGACTCCGCCCCCTTGGCCTTTGCGCGGGAGGAGGAGGAGGAAGAGGAGGCTACGTCGCCAGTATCGCCGTCTCTCCTCTCTTTTAGTCTTGGCCTTTCCGGGTCTCTGATTGGCCGAGGCGGGGTCGAGGGGGCGTGGCTTGGCCGGGGCTGGTGTCTGCGAGGTCCTAGCGCCGGCGGCGTGTCCAATAGAGATAGGAAAGGACTGAAGAAGGAGAAGGAGGGCCTTTCTCTCTCTCTCTGACGCGACGGGGCCGCAGTTCCTCCGCAGGCGCTGGATAAATAGGCCCAGGGAGGTCGGTAAGGCGGCAGAGGAGCCTCCAGAGCAGGTGGGTCCACTTGGGGTGCGTCCACACTGGGGGTTTAACCCGGTTTGGAACCGCTTTAACCCTATCTGGCTCAAGGCTATGGAATTCTGGGAGTTGGAGTTTGTTGTGGGGCCTTGAGCCAGATAGAGGCATTGTTTCTCCACTATAGAATTAATCCGGTTTGACAACGCTAGAGATTATCACACTAATCGGGGTCAGTTCCAGAACCATCCCACAGTCATCCCGTTATTGGCAGTGAATGCCCCATTATTGGCAATGGGAGAATTGTGGGGTTGTAATAATGGGATAATTGTGGGGATTGTAATGGGATAATAATTGTGGGGTGATTATCACACTGGGGTCAATTCCAGAACAATCCCAACGAATGTCCCGTTATTGGCCATGGGAGAATTGTGGGGTGGTTTTGGGATAATAATTTTGGGATGGTAATGGGATAATTGTGGGACGATTATCACACTAGGGCCAATTCCAGAACCGGCCCACAATCATCCCAGTATAGGCAATGAATGTCCCATTATTGGCAATGGGATAATTGTAGGATGGTAATGGGATAATAATTGTGGGATGATTATCACACTAGGGTCAATTCCAGAACCATCCCACAATTATCCCTTTACCATCCTATAATTCTCCCATTGCCAATAATGGGACATTGGTTGCCAATAACGGGATGATTGTGGGATGGTTCTGGAATTGACTCAAGTGTGATAATCTCAATAACAGTTTCATGGCGAATCGGCAATGTAGAAGTAATGCAGTTTGAAGGTGTTTTAGCTTTCAGGGCTCCGTCCCATAGAAGTCGGGGATTTGTAGTTTGGTGTGGTTAGAGAGACGTAGTTTCGTGGCGAATCCGCACTATAGAATTGGTGCGGTTTGTCAGCGTTTTAGCTTTCAGGTCCCCGTCCCATAAAAGGTGGGGATTTGTAGTTTGTTACGTGGTTCTCCAGGGTGACTAGATGTCCTCACCGCGAAGGAGGACGATACGCCGCGAAATGGAGGATGTTCAAGGAAAAATTGGGGGGACACGACAGTTTGTGTTTTTTGCTGCAAAAAATCCAAAGCGTTTGGTCTCAGGGCAGGAACTACGCTGTCATCAGAGTTCAAAGACATCGCTGTGTTGGTCTGGAATATCAGTCTGGAAAGGGATCTTTAGACTAATCAAGTCTGTTGTAAATCATAATCTTACGATTAATCTTATTACTATTAGTAATATTGGTAATATTAATAACTGTGCCCCCTCCTCCACTGCACTGAGGAATACACGGCAGTTTTCCACCCTTAAACTTGACAGGAATATCAGTCTGCAAAGAGATATTTCAGACCAAACTATCTAGTTTTTGGGTGGAAAACTGCCATGCCTTCCTCAGCGCAGGGGGGGGGGGGAACACAGTTATTAATATTACTAATACTAACTACTAATAATATTGATAATAACATTATGATCGACAAAGACTCAATTAGTCTCAAGATCCCTTTGCAGACTGATATTCTAGACGAAACGGTCAGGTTTTAGGGTGGAAACCTTCCATGCATTCCTCGGTGTATTGCTAGGGGGGCACAGTTATTAATTTAGTCATATTAATAACTGTAAGATTATGATAACAGACTTGATTAGTTTCAAGATCCCTTTGCATACTGATATGTTTGCCTTGGGCCCATAAGGGGAGCAGATGTCGAAGAAAAGAAGAAGCAACCCACTGTGCCATGGACTTGCTTTGTCGAGGGAGTTACCCTCTAGTTTGGCTCCTTATCTTATAGGGCCGAACCTCCACTTGGTGGCTACTAGGGTTGTGCAGAACAACGTTGTAATGATATGGTTGCCAGGAGGGGAAACTGACCCTGTGAAACTCTTTGGGTACGTAAAGAGATCTTGTACCACCTTTGGGACTAACTAAAAGAAAGAAGTTGGCAGCATGAGCTTTCGCAGACATAGGTCTACTTCCTCAGTCTGGTTTTTAGCAGAACTGCTGCTCAACTGAGGGCCAGTTGGGATGGTAATGAAATGCTTTCTTATCTTCCCAAAGATAGAAGCACTCTAGAAACCATCCTCTCTGCCCTAGAGCAGGCCCCAGGGACTCTGTTCCTATATCCCTTATGCTCTGGGACTGATAGCTACTAAACCTGTTGTTGCTTTTATAGCTATCAGAATAGGAATCTTCCACCTTGAGAAAAAAAATGAGGCTGTGGCTTCATTCAACCTATCAAAAGAAGATCTTTGTGCCAGAGGCTCGCTAAATCAAAGGCAGCCAGATCCCATTTAAAAACATATTAGTGAGGTCTGGTTTAAGTTACAGCTTTATGGTGAAACGTGTTTTGGTGCTTTATTTATAACTGCTGTAGTGATCTGATGGAAAGTTAGGTCCAAAACACACTGCAGAAATAATCCGGCTTGAGACCGCTTGAAAATAAATAGTTTTTGCATCTGCTGGTAGCATTTATATTGGTAGGACCTGTGTTTTTTAATTTGATCATACACGATATGGAGACAGAGATGACTTGTGATATGGTCATCTTTGCTGAGGAACTGAAATTATTTAGGGAAGCTAAAACAAAAAGGGACAGTGCAGGGTTCTAAAAGGCTATTTGCAAACCAGGGAAATGGGCAATGAAGCGCTAGATGTGGTTCGTTGTAGACAAATGTGGGGATTAATATTTTGGCATCACAGTCACTTATTAAAAGAGAACTAGCAGTGACTGTCTAGGAAAGCAATTTGGGACTTGTGGCTTGGTGGGAAAGTCATGCCAGTGTGTAGCTGCTTTGGAGAAAAAGGAAAATTACATGGTGGAAGAGCAGTAGGGAAAGAACTGAAAATATCGCTGCCTGTCATAATGTGTTTATACAAATCTGTGACTCTTGGAATACAGAGTATGTTTCTGGTTGCCTTGCTCGAAATGGGTTGTTGAAGAACTGGAAGAGTTTCAGAAAAGAGCACCCCAAATGATGAAGGGCTGGAGCCAGCCTAGCTAAGTGGGAAAATCAAGTAAGGCAGCATGTGGATGTGTGAAGTTATGCATGGTGTAAAGTACCGTAAGTGGACAAAGTTAAGCCAATAAAGCTGTGTGGAAATCATAGGATAGACCCCCCCCCAAGGACATCTTCATAGTCTGCATCCACACTGTAGAAATAATCCGGCTTGACCCCACTTTAACAGCCATGGCTCAGTGCTGTGGAATTCTGGGAACAAACTACAATTCCCAGAATTCCGTAGCAGTGAACGATGGCTGTTAAAGTGGGATCAAACCGGATTATTTATGCGGATGCAGCCTTAGAGAATATAGAGTATGGTCTTCAGTATTATAAAATGTAGTGAATGGCCATCAATTTGGATGACTTTACAGGAGATTAGGGAAATTCACGGTGGATAAAACTATAAATGGTGACCAGCTGTACATTACATCCATTGTTAGCTATATTATATGGTGCTAGTCCTCAGGAAATGGAAGTGGACAATTTGTGGACCTCCAGATGCTTTTTGATTGCAACACCCATCATTCCAAGACAGTACATCAAGACTGGAAACATCTGGAGTGCCTCATGTTCCCTGCCCCTGCTTAATAGAGATTAGGTGCTCAGATTTCCTTTATCAAGCCCAAAATCTAGTGTTCTACCTCTTTAATTGTTATAAATGCATCTTGCATTTTAATCATAAGTACTGGAAAAAATACAAATTCAGTACTCAAAGGATTTTTTAGGATGAAGATTAACCATAGGTTTAAATGGTATCAAAGATATGTAGTAGAATAAAAAGATAAATTAAAACAAGGTGTACCCTAAAGGCAGCAGATCCCTTGGAAGCTAAGCAGGGTCAACCCTGAGATTAGTAGTTGGATAGGAGACCAACAACAACTACCAGGTGCTGTAGACTATATTTCAGAGGAAGAAACTGGCAAAACCACTTTTTGAGTATTCCATGCCTAAGAAAACCTTACGAAGTTCATGGGTTAACATAAATCGACAGGTCTTCGAATTACCACTTCATATATGCCTATACTTTATAAGAATGAGTAAAGCTATCACTGTTAAAGAGATCTGAAAATGATGTAGAAAACCGAAAAACTCTCTCGTTGGCTGTACTAGTTGCACTTTTGTTACAATGTGATCAATCCACAGTTAAATTAAAAATCGATTACCTGATACTGATCCAATTCTGCTCCATAGAAAATCATTAAAATTAAAAGCTCTTCACTATATATTTGGGACTTGACTGCGTGCCATTAAGGACTGCAGGTATAGAGCTATCTTTAATAGTTCTCTGTGTTTAGAAACTAGCAAATGATAGAAACTGAAGTACCATTTGGACAGACAGTTCAGTCACAATTAATGACTTTTTTGTTGCCGGAGAAGGACCAATTTCTCAGGGTTATGACATTAATACCCTGCAAGTTGTGTTTGCTTGCCTTTAATGAGGCGCTGCTCTGATGCTAGCTTAAGAGAATGTACTTTGTTGCTTAATAACCTGGAATTTTGAAGCAGTGCACAACCAATGACTGGCTATGCTGTTTGCTGAAATATTTACACTATTTATTAAGCTACAGTATATTAGACTGTATTGAAAACATAACAAATATCAAGTTGGATCTGAACAATGAATCTATTGGAACCTAAGACAAGTAATGTTTTTGCATTTTGTCTCTGAAGCAAAATCTAGAATGCTTTCTTTCCTACCTGAACGGCCAAAAAGGTAACATGCTTTCACTAAGGTAAAGAACTGTAACCAAGATCTCCACTTGCCGATAGATGGTTTCTTTAAACTATATGGTATACATAGCACTGAAGGTCCATTGAAACCATAAAACATCCCTGGACACCGTTATAGAAATGCTTGAGGAATGGAGCATTGGTATCTTAAAACAAAACCTCTCTGTAGCCTGCTAATGATTTTTACACTCTCATTTAACAGTGTGAATGCTTGTGAAATTCTATAGTACAGAATTTTTAAAATCCAGATTTTTATCATAATGATCCCTGAATACAGAGACTAGATTTCATACTTCTTCCAAGTGCACAGAATCTGCAGTGTTAAGGCTTTAGGTCTGTCTGCATTAATTAGTAGTTGGGATAAATGGCCCTGTAGCCAGCAGCAGCACAAATGTGACAGTGCAGATATCGGTACGGATTGGAAGTTGATCGAGGGAACTTTGCAAAGAAATGATCCTTTGCAGATGTTTAAATAGGAGTTCAAGAACACAGAATTTCTCACCCCTGAATACTGATTTGTCTGAATGGGATTCTATTAGGACTTTTTTACTAGGTTTGCATGCTCAGGTGATGAAATACTTGTCTAAAGATTCCTGCAAATCATGCTGCTACATTGGACCCTGATCTGATAGTTTTAGGGCAAAAGACAAGCAGCCCCACTTGTTCCCCCTGTTGTTTCTATAAAGTAATACTATAGTGAAACTTAAAAGGTAGTGATGTGGTGGTTTGAGTGCTGGACTATGACTCTGGTTTGATTCCCTGCTTAGCCATGGAAACCCACTGGATGACCTTCAGTGAGTCACACATTCTTAGCCCCAGAAAACCACTTGATAGGTTCACCTTAGGTTTGCCATAAGCTGGAAACTATTTAAAGGCATGCAGCAACAGCCACAACAATATTAAACTATAAACATCAATTACTTTAACTTCACTGGTTTAACTATTTTCATAAGCAGAGCTGTATTGTCACGTAAGCTTCCTGTAATAGTAAAGCTGCTCACATTTGAACTTTTGTTGGCATTAAAGATGCAACTGAACAAAAATGCCTACGTAGACAGAACTGTAGATGGCTACTTACATGCAGTATTGCTCTACATTTATACCTCATTTATCAAAGTAGATATGTTCCTGGGCGTTACTTCTTTAACAGAAGACTTGGTATCAGAGGCAGAAATAGCATGTAAAGATGATGATGATGATCATGATGATGATCATGATAATCATCATGATCTTTATCTTTATTTATAAGCAAAAGATTAGGGATAGGCTCTTACACCACAAAAAAGAATCAACGTATTTTCACAGACTTTTAATCCAAAAACAACAATATGCAAAACCAATCAAACAACCAGGTTAGATAAACCTTACATAAGTAAACAAAAACATTTTGAGTTTTGTAAAGATCACTTGAAAGCTGCTTCCAAAATGCATCCAGGGATGATTCCTCACTCTTTAATCAGCGTTTGCTTTTCTTCTGATTTCCAATTTGTTGGTCATCCATAATGAACTGTGCTTCATTAATGTGCTGGAGATAGCCATTAAGGCTGGCTTATCTTCTCTCTCACTTTCCAGCTACCCATGCATGCTCAACAAGGGAGTCTGGAAGCAACTGGTGTTTATTTGCCCACGTGACTACAGTAGGATTGTCTTGAATAAAATCGTGCTCTTTCTTAGCTCAAGCTTTTATTGCATTGTTTACTGCATATGCACTGCTGCCTGCAACCAAAATCTGAAAGTCTGTTTTCTTTTGCTTTCCTTTGTCGTCATCCTCATGCTGATGCTAGTAAAAAACCCTTCAATTTAGATGGAGGACAAAGAGGAAACCAGGGGGCTGCGTTGGCCTAAAAAGACTTTGTAAAAAAGGGCTTCTTTGTCAGCGACTTGTTAAAGGATGTATGCTGGTACAGTACTAACCTTCTAAACTCAAGCATTGAATACTTGGCAGCTCTTCTTGTTCAAATGCTGTGTAATTTATTTACATTGTCAGAAGAATGCTTTTCAAATACCTTTCATTTTCTATACCCCATGTGTGTTATTGAGCAATAGTGGAATTTTGCTCAAATATTGGAAAGTTACGTTGCTCCTTGGTAGCTTATATTTTGCAGGCATGAGGAAAAATACATTTTCAGAGATACAGAGAGTTCTTTAAAGTTCCTTACAGTCTGCCTATTATAGCTACTTACTTTTATTTGCAGTTGCCCCTCCATTTGCATGGACTTCAGATTCACAATCTTCAATCTTCACTTATTGTGCCTGCAACCACTTGTGGGCACACACCCCCATTCATAGGACTTGAAACTCTGCGAGTTTTTGTTTTTGCCGGGAAAGGGGGGGGGTCCAGAATGAATCCCTTGCAAAAACAGAGTGCTGACTGTATTTATTGAATTTATACCCCTTCTTCCTCCCCAGGTAGGATCCAAGGCAGCAAGAAAATCTAAATCTTAATTTATGGGAGACTTCTCAAATGTGGTCACTTGTATCCTGTCTGCTCCAGCCAGGATACTTTGGGTGCAGCCTGGAGTATCCTGGCCATGGAGCTGCTGCTATCTCACCCTCCATTCCGAAGCTAGGTGGCTGTTTGCATAAGTGTCTCACTGAGCTGTTCAGTGCATCTATTGTTGCTGTGGGTCGCTTTGCTCTGAGGTCAGATCAAGATGCCCAATGATGATCGTATGGCTGGGTGCCTTATTCTCACTTCAGAGTGACCAGGTTGCAGCAGTGGACAGGCCGGGTGGCAGAGTGGGATATGTTTCAAAAGCAGCCTGGCATCAGGAATATCTGGAGCAACTGGTGAGGTATTTTAATTGGTTTTAAAGGAAGTATTCCCCAGTTCTGGTGCTGAAAAGGTTGGATGTTGTCCTCTCCAACCTTTTGCAAAGGGGGAAGCTGTTTTGTTTTGCATGTGCAGACAGGGCCCTGGATTAGTTCTTCTTTTTAATGTAGCATTTCAGAATGTTTCAAAGGAAAAATAAAACCACATAGAAAATATTCATGTCCAATGCTTGTTCCTTTATTTATTTTGATTAAGCATTGTTTTACCCAAAGGTAGGATGGAACATACTGGAAACTTAAATAAATGACTAGCTCAGCTTCTAAAACATAGCCAGGTTACCCAGGACAAGCATTTTTTTCCTTCTTTTACGCTAGGGACCAGTATCATGTTTGTGCCCTATAACACGTTCTTTCTTGGGAACTTGCTCTGGACCAGAAACTAAGCGTGCATAGATATGTATTGATCCATAGACCACCACTTTGATGAGTTCTGCCAATAGGCTAGAATTGACTTCTATGATAGAGCCATGTTTATAATCAAACCATTGTAGTCCCCCACCCACCCACCGCCGCTGCCTGCCTGTGGTAGAACAGCAGAGCCAGAGGGAAAGAAACTATTGGCTCCTGGGTTCTGGCACTATAATGAAGGAAGTTGACAGTTGCCCTCGAACGATGCCTGCCTATTGCCAGACAAAAGGAGTGCATTCTGCCCTCTGTAAATAGACTATTGTACTTGGTGAGGGAGGAGGAGGAGCTAGGAATGGCCACTTTGAGCCAAGCTGGCCGAATGCCACAAAGCTGAGTTCAGCTGGAAAGACCACATCTTGGCTGATTCAGTATTTTGCTTGTGCTTGTGTCAAGAGGCTTTTTGCTGGCTTGAAGCATTGCACTGCCTTTATTTAACTGGATGAACAGGGTATAAAAGACAAGGACAGAAAGCTGTATGCGTAGCTCCCTCACTGAACAACATTTTCTAAAGCTAAATGTTTCAATCTGTAAGTAATGACCAAATTAATTGTTGACTTAATGAGCTTGCTAAGACTGTAAATGAGATGCTTGTCCGGTACAGCATGCAGCCGTTTGGTGCCTGGATATGGGTACTTAGGTTATTGGATTTGACAACTCAAATGTGCTTCCTCACTTTCAGCGGGCATATGGTTTAACTTCTCTTAAGCCTGGAGTTTGTTTGCTACAAGACAGTATATTAAAAAAACTGATATAATGTATTTGAGGCAACTGAAGGACATCTCTTAACCAGAGTTATAAATGGTCAGCTTATGAGTTCCATTGTATGTTAAAGCTGCAAATGCTCAATACAAATGATTTTTGACTACTGAGTTACCACCGCTGGCTAGTTGCTTGTTTACTTCTGATGACAATGCTGTTAAATTTTATCCGAAATGCCTTGCTGTCTAAAATTGACATAAATTTGAATTTAGTTGCTGATAAGGTTTCCCACCAATTGCATGACACCATTGAATGTATTTTCTTGCTGAGTTCAACGGGTTGTATTTCCAGAAGGCTAACGTTATTGTTCTTGAAATTTGTGAAGACAGAGCAGGCCGTGTTGGACCCAAGAAATGGATCTCAGTAGTGGATAGCACAATGATAAGGATTCCCCATGTGTGTGTAAAAATAACAAATTCTGCATTGGAGTCACTAGGAAGGGCATTGAAAACCATCCTACAAACCTTGGATGCAACCATAGAATATTTGTGAACAATTCTGGTTGGCACACCTCAGAAAAGATGATTAACTCTAGAGCTGGAAGATGTGTAGAAAATAGCAATAAGAATGATCAAACGGCTCAAGCAATACTCTATGAGGGAAGTTTATAATGTTTGGCTTAGTTTAGAAAAGGGCACATGAGGGAGAAATGAATAGAATATGTGTGTGTGCATGTGCTCACACCTTCATGATGCCTGTAAGCTTATGGTGACCCCGTGAATTTCATAGTATTTTCTTAGGCAAGAAATATGCAGAGATGGTTTTGCCATTTCCTGCCTCTGAAATATAGCTTACAGCACCTGGTATTTGTTGGTGGTCTTCCATCAAAGTTAGCTTCCAAGATCAGACAGGATCTGGTGCCTTTAGAGTATTTACGGTAGGCCAATGAAAATAATAGAAGTATGTAAAATTATATACAGTGTGGAGAAAAGACAGACTGAGGGCCTCTTTTTCCCCTCATGCTGAAATGTTGGGGCTATCCAGTAGAGTTGAATGGTGGGAGTTCTTAGAAGACAGAAGGAAGCATTTCACACAGGAGATAGCTACACCAACCTAGAAGACTTTAAAAGACTATTAGTCCATTTGATGGAGAATGAGGCTTTCAATAAGCAATAGTAATGATATCCGTATAAAGTCTGAGACAGCATACTGCTGAATGATACTTCTAGAAAGCAGGAATAGGAGTGGGCTATTGGTCTGCTTTGGGTCTTTGATACTCATTTTGCTGGCCACTATAAGAAATAGAAAGTAGATTAGACTGCCAGTGCTGAACCAGACTACAGACTATAACATACTCGGAGGGTGCATTTATATTGTAGAAATAATGCAGTTTGACACCACTATAACTGCCCATGGCTCCATTGTACAGAATCCTATAGTTACCAGAGAAGGTAAAAGACCTTGTGAACTACAGATTCCAGAATTCCATAGGATGGAGCTACAGCACTTTAAATGGTGTCAATCTGCATTATTTCTAAGGTGTAGATGCTCCCAAAGTATTCTTCTCATTTCTACTTATCTGAATCTTATGAAGTGTGATGTCTTCAGGTGCAATAACACTGCATAAGATAAATATAGCCACTTAGAATTATTGTTAGCACACTACAAGTACTGTACTAAATTCTATTTTGACTTCTGAACATGATCTCACTTTACTTCATCACATAGTGTTATGGATTTTTCAAATATGGCAGACACAGGCTTTTAAGTGTAATTTCAACATAGAGAAAGGTGGGTTGAACATTATTTAAATAAGCAGCATTGGTGGAAACAGGGTTTAATTTTATCAAGGAATGCAGAAACTATTAACAAGGCTGGTCAGGGTGGAGCTTAGACATGCTGGAGTTGTGAAAAGGGCAACAAATAAGATATAACATTTCAACCTGAAGGATTTTTTTAAAAAGACTTTTACTCAGAATGTCAAAAAACTGGACAAATGGGTGAAGTAAACTTTGACCAAGTTAAGTGTGTACATCATCATCATTATAATATGGCTTGTATGCAGTGCTTTAGATAGATCAAAAGCATTCCTATTTCAGCAACAGCTTGAGGGTAGCTAGTTTTATATCTTTATTGTGGAATGATGTGGGGCAGCGGATGAGGGTAGGAGTACAGTAACCTGTCCAAGGTTTCTTAGTTGAATTGAAGTTTCTGCTAGAACCTTTCACCTTACAACTACACTTTCTCTGTTACTGCATTATACAGGATCTCTGGCATTCTGGTTGGTTTGTATGCCCCATTGAAAAGTTTTTTGCTAGGCCATCCTTTAAGAGAATGACTTTCTTGTTAGTTGTAGGGGCCAAGGAGAGGAAAATTGGAGATGAAAATGAAAATCATAGCTACTTGCTTCTTAAAGCAAGCATAAGACCAAAAAGGTAAACTTGAAAGCAATAATCAGTCACCTGTTCTAGAGATGTTGAGTCTCATTGTAAGTGTCTGGGAAGGAGAGGGATTCCAATGAGAATATCCATGGCAGAGGAGCTTTCCTGAGATTCAGATTTCCTGATATTACTGGATTATTTGAGCAGCTGTTAAGGAACAATGTGGGTTTTCTAGGCTGCACTAATTCCATGTAGCTCGATATAAAGACTTAACATCAAGAGGAAAAATGAACCTCAGCTTTTAATTAAATGCCATTTATCTCACAGCTGATACATAGTGATAGAACATTTCTTTAGAAACTGTTGGACAGAAGCTTGGGAGATTACAGTATATTTGCCCAGGAGATTATATTTCTGTATGTTTAAGGATGGCAAAGCAATCAAATAGTGGTTGTAGAACCTTTCCAAGGTGGCTGATAGCTAAAAATACCAGATGCATATTAAAATCAAACCCAGATAGATATTAAAATAAAATATGGCACAAACACAAAGGATCAGCATGTTGTTGTGACAAATTTTGGAGCAGCCCTTCACACATAAGATTAGGGTCACAATTTAAAGCAGAATATAAGACCCAGAGCCCTTCCTCACTACACCATTGGAGCACTATGATTCCCCTTTCACTGCCATGTCTCTGTCCTGTGCATTCCTGGGGTTTGGAATTTGGTAAGGCACTGGAGCAATCTTACTGAGAATTTTAAATGCCTCTCACTAAACTGCAAATCCCAGGATTCTGTTGGATGTTGCCATGGCAGTTAAAGTGGAACCATAGAGCTATAATTGTAGTACGAGAGTGACTTTGATTCTGTTCTGTTCAGAAATAGTAATAGATCTGGTGACAACAGAATCACCTTAAAGCTGATAAAAGGCTAGTCTAGAAACCTGTGGGAATTAGGTTTTATAACCCCTTGGCGCTATGCTTGCTTTGGCCATACACTGGTTGAATTTGCACAACAAGCAAGGAATCCTGCACGATTGTGTACAAGCATCATGCAGGTGTGTGCTTCTTGACCCCCCCCCCTTTTTTTGCTTCCAGCAAGAACAGCTAAACAACCCACAGAGCTTTGTTCTTTGTTTATCATATCATGTGAATGCAGGCTGCTCCCCTTTTCTGGTTTGTTTTTCTCTCAACAAGACAGAGAATAGGGTTGTAAAGAATATTTGCTTATTTTCTCAGTCTTAACAGGAAAGGGTATCTTGACGCATTGAGAATCCTGTCTATAAAATGCTTTTACGCTACCCTCTCCCACCAAGATATTTCAGTTTAGGACGTCTTGCAAACCTGCTCAAACCATTTTTGAGCAGAAAGCCAGTTTTTCCATGGAAGGCTTGATGTCTCTGTGTGTGTACAGAATGCATTATTTTGGGGGCAAAACCATGTACCAAAATGTGAAAAATTACTGTATCTAAAATTGCACAGCACACTCATAATCTCAACCAACAGGGAAAAAACTTGAAATTCTTTATTCTTGGAGAACAAAATAAGCAATGATTTGCATTCCAATTAGAGAAAGGTAGATTTCTAAATTAATCAAACGTAATAAACAAACCATGGAACAAAGCTCCATGATGGTTTAATCGTAAGTGCAATTGAGCTGTTCCTTGTACATGACAAGGCAGGGTTTGTGCAGATCTCTGATTTGTTATATTGTACAATTTTTCCCTGTACATAAAAAGCAGACAAATGTCAAATTAATGAAGAAATGTCTGCACGTGGGTCAATCTACCTGTGCACCATGGTCACCTGCTTTTCTCTGAATGTCTGTGGTGGTGAATTGGATAGCTGCAAGGGGGAAGACAGTTTTCAGTGATGGTAACCTATCTAGGATAATGGTGGCCTGTGAATGGGTGCTAATCTGTGATCTGTTAGCTGCCTTTATTTCTAAGAAATAAAGAATTAGTTGTATCAATGAGCACAAATATGACACCAGTCTCTGGAACTCATAGGGGGAAAATCCCTGCCAGTCTCCCACATCAAACAGCTTAAGCAGCAACAGTCTGAGAAACTTCTATCTCCCAGGAAGGTTGCCTATTTGGACATTAACTACCTATTAAGCCTTGCTGATGCTTCTAACAATGTTTTATCAGTCTCTTGTTATTTAAATGGTCAGCATTTAAATCTTGTTAATTGTCTTACAAGCTTTGATGAAAGGCTGTAGAACAATCCTTAACTGTCCCAGTGGACATGGTCTGTGAACCTTGGCCATGCCTCTCTGACACACTCAGGGTATGTTTAAAGATGTGCAACTAACTGTTATACTTTGTAAGCAAGCAAAATGCAGTGGCTTTCTATTTGTGAAGCACCTTACAGAATGTTTAGAGCTCTTTAACCTTCCGACCCCTTTGCAAACTCCTAATCCAGAGATCTGTTAGTAAATCCAGTTTGACCTTCAGCCCACCTCTGAGTTACTGCCTTTCTGAGTACCTTGGTAGATGAACTGACTGCACAGTTTTGAGTCATTTGCAAAAGGAAAGATGTTGATTGAAAAAGGATGCTAAATTCTCAGGCTTAATATTAAATGTGCACACTCATTTTATTATTGTTATTATTAATGCTTATTTATATAGCGCTGTAAATTTACACAGTGCTGTACATACAATCTTAGAATTAGATGGTTCCCTGCCCTCCTCAGTCTTAAAAGCTAAAAGACACAACACAAAAAGGAGAAGGGAAAGGTGGTGGGAAAGGGGGATGAGGTCCAGTGGTTCTTCTCTCCCTCTGGGGCCGGGACCAAGGAAGATGGACTGGAGGGAGCGCTTGGCTTCTTAATACATACTTGGATTTTAGAAAGTTACTTTTAAAAAGTAATGTTTCTCTTATTCCTTACACTGTTTACAGAGCAAAGTGGGCATATTCCATCTGTGGGAGTTTAGTTCTGGGGTGCCCCATGCTTATGGAAAAACCTCAGGAACTCAATTCTGTATTAATCAGTCAATGTGGGGCAACCAGTGTTCCTGTGGATGTGCACTACCATTGGCTAATATGGGGTCGAGTGACCCCACTGATACAGCAGGCTCACTATAATCTGCAACCATTATTCATTGAAATATTTGGTAAAATAACACTTTGCTGTGTTAGTTGCTGTGTTACATTGCTATGTTAGTTAACTTTCTGTCACATTAAGTTATTTAAAAATATGTATTAGAAAAGCATAAAATGTGAGGAATTCCTTTCAAAATACCACTAAAATACCTTTAAAGTAATTTCAAAAAAGTAAATTAACTAGAAAATATTACTTGTTGCCCTAATAAAGTAACTGTCCTCATTGCATTACTCTTTCTATGCAAATGTCTTGCACATGTAAGAAGGGGTGGTGGTGGAAGGAAACCATTGCATATAACTGTTAAATGTGACTTCTCCAGAAGCCTGGTGGCGCAGTGGTTAAATGCCTGTACTGCAGCCACTCACTCAAAACCATAAGGTGGCGAGTTCAAGACCAGCAAAGGGCTGAAGCTCGACTCAGGCTTGCATCCTTCCGAGGTCGCTAAAATGAGTACCCAGATTGTTGGGGGGCAAATAGCTTACAATTGTAAACCGCTTAGACACTCATTAAGGGTATGAAGCGGTATATAAATGAAGCTGTTTGTTTTGTTTTGTTTGTTTAAAAAGCATTGCTTCTTATGAAGTGAGCGCAGAGCATTTCCTTCCATAGCAAAATTGTCTACATCTGGACTGTCTTGTTCAGCAACTCCATGCATCGCTGCAAATTCCATGCTGAAAACTCCCCCCCCACCTCCTTTTTTCTCTAAAAGCCTTTTTGTCAGCCTTCCTCTGGTGATAGGAATGGGCTGATGATGGGCATTAATGAATGTCACTGTCAGTGGTCAGCTTCTGAGGCAAACATTGTTTCCTTGCTTTCCATCCTCTGTATGCATGCAGTGGGGTGACTCCAGACTCTGTTTCCATTGGCTTTCCTTCTCTCAAGGCTAAGTATGGACTGTGTCTGCTAGTTACCTTTGGCCTACTGGGCATAAATTGTACGAATAAAGCACATGACTGATGTCCTGAGAGACCTTGGCAGTAGAGAGAAGTGCTAGCTAAACCGACATAGCAGGTTGTGTTTTTTTTTCCAAGCTTGCTCTGTAACTCTTTTACCCTATTTATGTCTCTCAGAGATGCAGAAGGGCTAAGAGGAGAGCACACACTTGCTGTTATTTCCTCATTAGCTTAAGTGATCTATAAAAGTACGTTGTTTAAGCCTATTTGCATGGAAAACAGGCAGGCATTTGAACTGCTTTAAAAGATTGGAACCTATGTAAGAGGCAAATGCTCAGAGGTTTTTTAAAACTTTTGGTCTGCTTTGTCGAAGAAAAAGGAACTACTGCTGACTCTTTCTCTTGTGACCTTGCTTTTCAGTGGATTCCATACTATCCCAACATAGACAAAAATGTATTTTTTCATGGCTGATACATTTAATAAGATGTGGCACCTGGCAATAGCCATCTGACAAAAACCAGAAATGCTAGATTAAAAGTCTCTTTATTCAGAACAGCACTTTCCCTCTCACTGAGGTAATGTGCCAGTGCCATCTAGAATACAGATGGTTCTAGTTTGGTATGGTGGCAGAGTACTTCCGCTCAGGATTAAAAAAAAAGTTTTTTTCATAATAGGTTGGGCTCACAGTTTTTCTTCACTTTTGTCACCAGATTTCAAAATAAAGAACAAGGGAAAGAAATCACAATGCAAGCTCATGAATTGTTCAGACATCTGCGAATGCCAGAACTTGGTGATGTCAGACAGTACGTGCGAACTCTTCCAACAAATACTCTGATGGGGTTCGGTGCTTTTGCAGCGCTCACAACTTACTGGTACGCCACAAGACCAAAAGCCCTGAAACCACCATGTGACTTAGCAATGCAATCTGTGGAGGTGGAGGTAAGCAATTCTATAATTCCTGTTTTGTTTTGTTTTTAACTGTCTGTTGCCTTGTAGTATCCTGCTATAGTGATCTTTGAAAGCCATCTCAGGCTCCATCTACACTGGACCATATCATTAAACTGGAGTGGACAAATAGGCATTGTGTTAAACCAGCAAGCTACTTACTCTATCCAAAGTTACAGAAGTCAGTAGGGATAAATTGGGGTGTTACAAAGGAGGAATTTGTAACATGGACCTCATTTGAGTTCCTTTCTTGGTGAGGTCTGTTATGAAAATTTGCAACTCAAAAAGAATGCATTACTTGGCTTGTGCATTGTACTTTTCTATATAGAAAGATTGAGCCACATGGATGGAGTTGGCTATACTTCCAATGCATATGGACTACACTCTGTACTTTAAAGTTAAACTGTGATTAGATAACTCCCTTCCTGATAAGAGGATGAGGATGTACCTGTCTAGAGGTCACTGTACTTGCACCCTATTACTTCTGGCAGTAGAATGAACTGACTATGCAAATAGTTCTTGTGTGACTGTTAAACTATTAGAGTGTTTGATTTAATTTCAAAACCCTTAAAAATTAAAATAAATGCAGCTTTATACAATGCCTTTTAAGAAGCAAGGCAACCCTGGTCTTTCTTTCTTTTTCCCCTCTAGTGCTTAATAGTAGAAATTATCATTCAATATAAAAAAGACATGCATGTTCAGGTTTCTGCATACCAAGAAGAATTAATCAGGCTGGGAATCAGTAATACTAATACCTCTGAAACATTTTCTACAATAGAAGGGAGAGACACTATGTGCTGTCCATTTATCCCCACCAATAAAGTTGCAGATGATAAGAATAACTTAATGGATAATATTCTATACAAAACATAGGTGTGCTGCAGGGTTAAAGGCTTTGTTTTATAGTGGTCAATAACAGAAAGATTGTTGTTACAAACTTGTATTTGTTCCAGCAATCCTTTTGCGTGCATGGTTGTTCAGGAAGTTTACAAATGGCAACACAGGCAATCTTGGTTTGTTACCAAGTATCTTCACCAGTATGTAGTGAATTCCTTCATCTGTTAGGATCCTGTTCTTCAGTGTGCAAGTCATCCTTTTTAATAGGAGCAATGAGGCCATTAGGAAACTATTTCTTCTCCATTTGTTTCCGTAAATCCTAGTCTGTAGTGTTATTGCCTCATGCATCCTCCATCTCCAGATGCTTTGTTCAATTTTGCTAAAATCCCAGAGCGACCCTCTTTCTTTTCAGTATTGTGCTGGAAAAGTAACTGAGACCATGTATGTAACAGAGAGCTAAGTTACCACTTGTTCAACCTAGTTACTGGTAGTGGTTGCTGACACTTTCTTTCCTTAGCCTAATAAGCCAACAGGGGGTAAATAACTCTTGGAAACTTTAGGCTATTGGTAGTTCAGCTGAAATGGTTGGTTAGCAATCTATATGCTGCTGGCTATAGTCATGTGATTTTATTATATCAATAAGAATACCATCCCAGTAGGAGTGAAACACTAGTTTCTCTAACACAACTATGTGTCCAGAGATCCTTTTTTCTCTGGAGGTGTGATTGAAACAGTGTTTACATGAGAATTGCTAATAACTATCACCAATCCGACCTGGCGTGATCAGGAAGCCTGTCCGGAAAATAGCCCACATCGAGTGTATGTACCTTAGCTTGAAGACCAGGGACAGTTTGGGGATTCTGCTAGTATATCGGCCACCCCGTTGCCTAGCAGACTCCCTAACTGAGTTGACTCACCTGGTTTCTGAGTTGATATTGGAGTCGCCCAGACTTCTGGTTCTGGGCAACTTCAATATCCCTCTTGAAACCAGTTTGTTAGAGCTATCTGGAGCGACTCAGGAGTCCATGGACTCCATGGCAGCCATGAACCTCTCCCAATTGGTCAATGGGCCCACGCATTGTGTAGGTCATACACTCGATGGGGCTTTTACTACGGAGCAGAAGTATCCATGGGCGGAGGTAACCAAGACCTCTGCTTTGTCATGGACGGATCACTTCCTGATCAAGTTGGAACTGAAGGCCACTTTCCGCCCCTCTGGGGAAGGTGGACCTATTAGAATGGTCCGCCCTCGAAGGCTTATGGAACCAATTGGTTTACAGAAAGCCCTAGAGGGTTTGCTAGTTGGGAATGCCGGCGACTCTGTTGAGGCCTTAGTAGACATGTGGAATACTGACATCATTAGGGCTATCAACACAATCGCTCCCGAGTGTCCTTTCCAGCCCACTCCGAATCAAAAAACCTGGTACATGGAAGACCTCAGGGAGATGAAGCGGGCTGGACAACGACTAGAGTGTGAATGGCGAAAAACTCGACTCCTACCTGACAAAACTCGCTATAGACTGCATCTTCGCAGCTATGCGTGCAGCGCTGAGATCTCTCTGTTTTGCACGCATTGCATCTGCAGAGTCCTGCCCGACAGAGCTGTTTAGGATTGTGGGGGAGCTGACACGGGTTCCTCCCATGCCAAACCCCCTACTAGAGCCTACAACAGCCTGCTGTGAGGCATTTAACACCCACTTTGCGGATAAAATCTCTCGGATTAGAGCCAACTTGGACACCAATATTTGTTCAGTGGCCAAGGATGAGGTGTCCGTTGATGTCAGTTTACTGGATGAGTTTCAATCAGTAAGTACCGATGACTTGGACAAGCTTCTTGGAGCTGTGAAAAAGACAACTTGCTTATCTTGGCTGGTCGTCCAGGGAGGAGACGCACTGAGGACATTCCTTCGGGATGTGATCAATGCGTCCCTCAAGGAAGGCATTGTTCCATCTTCTCTGAAGGAAGCAGCTGTTAAGCCCCTCCTGAAGAAGCCTTCTCTTGATCCCTTGGACAAAAACAACTATAGACCAGTCTCCTTGCTACCTTTTCTTAGCAAGGTGATCGAGAGAGCGGTCGCCTCCCAACTCCAAGACATCTTGGATGAAACCGATTATCTCGACCCATTCCAAATCAGCTTCAGGGCAGGTTATGGAGACCACCATGGTTGCTCTAACTGACGACCTCCGCCTGAGCATCGACTGGACTAGTGTGACGCTGTTGGTGCTCTTGGATCTCTCGGCAGCGTTTGACACCATAGACCATTCCATCCTTTTGGATCAGCTGAGAGAACTGGGGATTGGAGGCACCGCTCTTAGGTGGTTCCGATCCTTTCTCTCTGGCAGATCTCAAAGGGTGAGACTCGGGGACAGCTGCTCATCTAAAATCGAGCTTAGCTGTGGCATCCCTCAGGGCGCCATTCTGTCCCCGATGTTATTCAATATCTATATGAAGCCGCTTGGAGAGATCATTCGGAGGCACGGAGCTCAGTGTCATCAGTACGCTGATGACACTCAGATATATTTCTCTGTGACCAGATCATCTGCTCAGACCTCAGATGGTGTCTCCCCTCTCAATGACTGCCTTGCGGCAGTAATGGGTTGGATGAGGGAAAATCGATTGAAACTCAATCCAGACAAAACGGAGGTACTCAGAGTTATGGGCCCTAAACCAGTCTTCCAGTCCTAGATGGAGTCACACTCTCCTCTCAGGATTCTGTTCGCAGCCTGGGGGTACTCCTCGACCCATCGGTTCACGACTAGTCAGGTGAGTGCGACAGTCAGGAGTGCCTGTTATCAGCTTCAGTTGATAAGCCAGATGCACCCTTTTCTGGAGATGAGGGACTTGGAAACTGGTTCATGCGCTGGTGACCTCACGTCTGGACTTCTGTAACATGCTCTACATGGGTCTACCCTTGTGCTTGACCCGGAAACTGCAATTGGTTCAAAAAATGGCAGCCAGGCTTGTCACTGGTACATCTAGGGGAGAGCACAGTACACCAGTGCTTAAATCCCTCCACTGGCTGCCGATTAGTTTCCAGGCACAGTACAAGGTGTAGGTGTTGACCTTTAAAGCCCTACATGGCTCGGGTCCATCCTATCTGAGGGACTGCCTCTTCCCATACGAACCTCCCCGCACACCTCAGTCCTCTGGGAGGAATCTGCTACAGCCCATGAAGACCAGGTGGTGCAAACCTCCCAGAGGGCCTTCTCAGCTGTCGCTCCCAAGCTGTGGAATGACCTGCCGGACGAGATGTGTCTTATTCCATCCATTGAAGGCTTTAAGAAAGCCCTAAAGACGCATCTCTTCCGGCTGGCCTTCCCAGAAGAAATGTAATACCTCCTGGTCCTGAAATGCATTTTTGAGATTTTCCATCTCTATTTCCAGCATTACTTCACCCTTATACAGCTAAGGTTTCCAGATTGGAAGTTCTGTCGCTGTTTTTATTTTATTTTTATATGCTCATTTATTGATTTTAATGTTGTTGTGATTTAATCCTGTTTTAAGGGGGGGAAGTTGGGTGATGGGATGGTATATTTTAATTGTATTGCTTTTTAACCTTGTTGTAACCCGCCCCGATTGCTCGTTCAGAGGGGCAGGTTAGAAATAAATTATTATTATTATTCTTTTCCTTTTCTGTTAAACCCCAGACTAACAGCAGTTTAGTCGCTGGCCCTCTACCTGCTTGTGACTAGTAAGCTAGACAAGGAAGTAGACAAGGAAGCAATGATGCTGTAAGGTATATTATCAAACGAGAGCTGTTATAGTTGCCAGAAACATAAGCTGGGAATTTTCTGGTTCAAAAATCTTTTCGGCAATGAATTTTCTGGGAAGGGAACCACAAAAATTCTCATTTTATAACAGACAGAACATTACCAGTCCAACCCCTACAGGGTAATGTGGATTTATGTACAACAACAGAGCACTGAAAATGTTAAATGCAAAGTATTAACTTAGTAGATATTTTGCTTAGCAGTGCTGTTGCTCTTTGTACCACAAACCCTCATTAGCAGTGAGTCTCCAACTAGTGTAAAGTCTACGTGGAAAGATTTGTGTCTGTCTAAAGGGCAATGGGAATAAAGTTGAACTTAATTACTCCATCTTGCTTTGGCTGGAGGTAGGATGGCCAGACCTGAGGTTTCTTACTATAGTGTATTAAGCTACATGTAAAAATAGAAAAATAACACACTTTGTGATTACAGTTTGGACTGTTTTTAATTATTATTTTATTTTATTTATATCCTGCCTTCCTCCCGGTATAGGGACTCAAGGTGGTTTTTAAGGCATCACAACCACCATTGATTCTGTAAAGATGTACTCAGTGGCAGATTCAAGTTTACTGATATGTAGAATGTGAAGTTGTCTGTGACAGAATGATAAAGCTGGATATAGGAAGAGAACCTATAAGTTTGTCATTCCAGTGGAATGGAGTGCTCACCTTGGTTACCCTTGAAGATTGGATGTGATGCTGTCTTGAGGGTTGAGGGCCACATGCACAAAAAACCATTAATGTGTTTCTTCTCTGGGAGTGAAGAGCTTCTCTACACAGCTTTGCTGGAGCATGTTAATCCTTCCTTGCGACTAGCACAATGAAGAAAGAGAGATCGGTATGAAATTTTGAGAGAGGGTTGAATTTGGTGGCAGGGTATATGGCGTCCATGAGGGGAATGCATTTTAGGGACACTGATGGTGCATTGTACACCAGAACTTTGCCTACAAATAATAGGCTAAAGCACATGTTATTTAGCACTTTGTGAGTTAGAATCTTGTATTTCACACATATGTTAAAACTTCATCTTATAAAATAAAATGAAAAACATAAGTCTCTGTCCCAATAGATAGTCAACAAGAAACTTGGGTTTTGAGATGAAGAATTTTATAAATGTGTGACTCAGTAGGCAATGTTCTGAGGTTATATAGCTAGGCCAAGCAAGAGAACCAGTCATTGCTGGTGGGATGATCTTGCATCAGGCCAGGATTGTTCACTGACCCCCACTTGTCCTATCCGTTTTGTGTGTTCCTGTCCAAACGTTTGACTCTACTAACTAAACAAAAGGGTATAGTTGTGTTTGCCCTCATGGAGTAACTCACAGCCATTTCTGCAAAGTCCCTGGCACTTTGTTTTCAAATAATTGATCTCTTTTAATGTCAGTATATGTGTACAGAGGGCAAAACAGAAATTGCTTAACTTCACAATTGACCACAGAGCCCTACACATTTTTGGCTGCCCTCAACCAAGCTTGACCTTGGCATGACCCTGAGGATCTGGATTGAAGTGTCAAGTGTGGAAAATAGGCATTTTATTCCCAAGCTATAGTGTTTAAAAATCCATTGTACCAGGCACAACAGCTTACCTTTTTTTCCCCCAGAGCAACTGCCCTATCATATTTTCTGCATCTCTGAAATAAACAGGATATCTTTCCCACCCTACCCCCATCCCATTGAATTTTGTTTAGAGGATTTTTTTCTGTTTATACTTCGTACTACCCTGGTATCGGTAGTAGTAAGATAACTACTTCTGCCTACCCTGGTGGTTCTTAAGTTTTAATAGCTCATTTTTTTCAGGTTGCTCCTTACTTTGTGCTGAAATGCTATTCACATTTTACCCCCACCAATAAGGTTTATTTTATTTTATTTTTATTTCAAGGATTTATGTTGTACCTTTCTCCCACAATGGGATTCAATGGAGTTGGAAATGATAAGAATGCATTAATGGATATTATTCTATGCAAAACATAGGTGTGCTGCAGGATTAAGGACTTTGACTTATAGTGGTCAGTAACAAAGGTAGTTCTTTGTATTTGCCTGCATTTGTTCCAGCAATCCTTTTGCATTCATAGCTGTTCAGGAAATTTAAAAATTGCAACAGAGGCAATATTGGTTTTTATAACCAAATGTCTTCTGCGCCAGAGTCCGATCATATATGGAGAGAGAAATCCCAGAGGTGCAAGCGGGGTTCAGGAAAGGCAGAGGCACTAGGGACTACATAGCAAACATATGATGGCTAAAAGAGTACTCCAAGTAATTCCAAAAGAAAAATTAGCATGTACTTTATACAGTATAGGAAAGCCTTCAACTGTAGTAGAACACTTTTAAAGACATGGGAGTGCCACAACACTTATAGTCCTGATGAGAAATCTGTACTTAGGACAAGAGGCTACTGTTAGAACAGAATATGGAGAAACAGAATGATTCCCAGTTGCCAAGGATGTAAGGCAAGGCTGCATGTTATCACCCCACTTGTTCAACTTGTATGCAAAGAATATCATACAAAGATTTAGACTCAGAAAGAGTAAAGGAGGAGAAAGGAACCAAACATCAACAATCTAAGATATGTGGATGGCACCATACTACTAGCAGAAAACATCATGGACTTAGAAAAATTACTAAGGAACATCAAGGAAGTAAATGCAAAGGCAGCCTTGTTGCTGAACATAAAGAAAACAAAAATAATGGCCATGGGGGACCTACACAAATTCAATCTAGATAATAAGGAAATCAAAATAGTTCACAATTTCCTGTACCATGGATTAAAAAAACTGATCAGAAAGAGACTGAAATAAAGAAATAAGAAAACTAGGATTGGGAAGGGCAATGATGAAAGAATTAGACAAGATCCTGTACAGTAAAGATATACAACAGAACACTAAAGTTGGAATCACCCAATCCATTGTATTTCCCATCGCCATGTAAGGATGTGAGAGCTGTGAGAAACTGAGAACATGTATTTAACAGAGAGCCAAGTTACCACTCTTTCAATCTAGTTACTGGCTATAGTCGTGTGCTTTATTGTATCAGCAATACATCAGCAAGAGTACCATCCTAGCAGGACTATCACAATGGCTTCTCTAACACAACCATATATCCAGAACATCCAGTCCAGCTCCTACAGGATGATGAGGATTTATGTACAATGACAGAGCACTGAAAATGTTAAATGCTAAGTATTAACTTAGTAAATATTTTGCTTAGCAGTGGTGTTGCTCTTTGAACCACAAACCCTCATTAGCAAGGTAGTGAGTGCCCAACTAGTGCAAAGTCTGTGTGGAAGGATGTGTCTCTGTGTAAAGAGCAATGGGAATAAAGTTGAACTTAATTATTTGGTCTTGCTTTGACTGAAGGAAAGATGACTAGACCTGAGGCTTCCTAATGAAGAGGTTTATCACACTAGAGGGCAAACAGGATTTAAACAGGAATTAAACAGGAAATGCCTTATGTTTAACATAGGGCATGTTAAATGCCCTATGTTAAACATAAGGCATTTCCTGTTTAATTCCTGTTTAATTCCTGTTTAAATCCTGTTTGCCCTCTAGTGTGATAAACCTCTTTAAAGTATATTGAGCTAAATGTAAATGTAGGAAAATAACACACTTTTGTGATTACGGGTATTCTGTACTCAAAAGCTTGTTTTACATTCCACAGTGATTCTCTTTTAATCAATGCCATGTGTTTTGCTTTTCATCCATCCAGTAGTATTCGGATACTTTCATCTGGCTATTTCAGTGTAGCTTGAAAGGAGGCACAAGTAGTATTTATATGATTTTTAAATTTTTCCAATATTTTTATTAAGAATTTTAAAAGTTAATTAGATTTAGAAATTAAAATAAGGAAAAAATAAGGAAAAAGTGAAAGAAAAAAAGGAAAAGAAGATAAATTACTTCCAGTCTTCTATTTATTTGTTTTATATGCCTTTCTATCTAAAGATTACAGTCATTCTCTTCTTTCAATAATCTATTCTCTCTAATCAAAATTTAAAATTGCCAATTCATTTTCTTTTTCCCCCCACCAAAAGTCCATAAGCATTTCAGATCTTTAAAAAAAAACATTAAAAACCATTCTATATCAGATCAAATATTTTTTCCATTTCTTTTACTTATATAATGACCATTCCTCCCTAGTAAGTAGTGTTGAATTCTTCCATCTTTTCATATATAACAGCTGTAATCATACATGTAATTAATCTTCCGTAGTTCTTTTCCAAATGTACATCCATCATTCCTTAAGAGAAAAATTCTAGTTTTAATTAACATGACACAATACAACTCTCAGCCTCTTTAACCATATTTTTCCCCCTTTGGTCCACCTGTATGTTATAACCAAAATTCTAAACCCATATTACCATACTCTCTTTAACTTGTTCTTCACTTTGTATTTAATTCTTGACTTTCCCCCTGTTTTACAAACTTGGACACATCTCCTTGCCCTTGCTTAAGTAGCACATCAGTTGTCAAAACATGTTGTCTGGAATAGACAACTTATTCTGGGCAAAACTTTCTTTTTCAGCCAGGGGACCAAATGATGCTAGGGCTGTAATCTCAACCCCAATGTATCTGACCCAGAAAGAGATTGGATGGAGGATTCAGCACCCTACCTTCAGCACAGTACTCTGCTCTATTCTAGATTGAGATTACCCCTGTTTCTTGTCCTGGTATTAGGCTAATACAAAGAGAGGTCCATAGCATTCCTAGCTTCCAATCCCACCCCAAGCACCCAACTCGAGATGCATGTCTGCAGTTTTTTGGGTAGCTCCTTTTTGGGAAAAGCATAAATCCAGCTCTGCAAAGGGTGGATGGAACAGCCATAAAGTCGGTCCAACACTACTTTCACCTTGCTGGCAAGAGTCTGGCAGGATTTCCACTAGAACAGAACCTTCAAGATCTGATAGCAGTCTATCAGTCTCCCCACCCTTGGGATTGCTCCTTTAGCTGGGATTTAAGGCAAGTTATACAGTACCTAACATTGTTCAATGCTGTAATAAGCGTGAAATGAGACAGAATCTGACTGAGCATCTGCCATATGTTTATGTCTTGTCTTTACCTAGAGTTTTTCTTTTTCTTTGGCATGCTTCCTGATGCGACAAATTGTTGCAATATCTTAATCATTCAGTAATTGGTGTCTAGAAAGTTGCATAAAAGTTTTCAGAGAAATAAATGTGTAATCTTTGGGTTAAGATGCTGACTCTGTTGATTGCAAGGTAGACATGTTGGCAGTTCAAGGCCTGAGCACTGCATGATGGGGTGAGCTGCCATCACTAGTCCCAGCTTTTGCTGACCTATTAGTTCGAAAGCATGCAAATACAAGTAGATAAAAAGGTGCATTTTGGTGGGAAGGTAAACAGTGTTCTGTGCAGTCATGCTGGCCACATGATCACAGAGTAGTTCTTGATAACGCTGGCTTTTCGGCTTAGTAACATAGATGAGCACCACACCTATGGTCGGACACGCCTTGACAACCTTTTCAATGGCGAATACTTTTACCTTTTTAACCTTACCTCACTTTGTGCAGGGTGAAGAGCACGCCCGAAGATCATCACTACTTGACAGTGATGAACCAATAACCTACTACTATGATGATGTAAGAACAGTTTATGATATCTTCCAAAGAGGAATACATGTGTCAGGTGAGTACTGATGCTTCAGGGAAGAATGGTGTGGGCTATTCTGATTACCCCAAAAAGAACAGTAAGAATGTACTGTACATGAGCTTGAGAATTGTTATCTAATAGTGCTGAATGAACCATTTTGTAATGGAATGAAACAGAACGTCTGCTGTTAAATCCATTAAATGTTTCTACTGTATTCCTCTAGATAATGGTCCCTGCCTAGGTGTAAGGAAACCAAATCAACCATATGAATGGATGTCTTACAAGGAGGTAGGTGGACTCAACTCTGTGTGTGATGCTATCATTAGTAATGGAATTTATAATCGCAAATGGCATTTAGCAGCACAGTCCTATACATATTTGCTTAGAGGTAAATCCAGATGTAGGATTACTGCATACAGCTTAAAAGAACACTTGAAAAGTGAATTTATTAGATTCTTAGTTTAAAGTGAGTTACTTTCTTTGGGTTTAAGTCGTCAGTTTTATTTGGCTAGTATTCTGTGTTGTTGTGCAGCACAAATGTGCTATAGTCCAGATGCCAGTTGTACCTTCAAGATATCTCACTTTGAATACTGACTTCAATCCTAAAGAGATTAACTTCCTTAACAGAAATAAATATTGCTGTCCCTTCCCTCCTCTAACCACAAACCCTGACATATATTACTCCTCCTCTTCAACAGTATGAACAGAGGGCATTGCTTGATGATAGGAGGGAATATTCAGGAGTTGTTGGTGCCTGGAGGGTGGGGATAGGAAACTTATCTCAAATTGAACATGTTGTCAGCTAATCAACATCTTGATGAAATAGTCTAAAACAAGTCTTTTGCATAGCTTGTATTAAATATAAATGAATGTCCATAATGGTTGTGGAACCCTCTTGACGCTAGTAGGGCTTTAGCTGTGTGATGCATATGACTTGGTCCTAGACATTAGAACTTAGGAAATTGAATTTTTCCTCTAAAGTCAAGTAATGCTCAAAACAGATCCATTCACACAAAGTCTACTGCAGATGTTTTAATGTCAATTGGTTTTCTTTAAAGAAAATCCGATTTAAAAACTTGAGGTTTTACAGTTTGAATCATGATGTCATTTGGTAATTGACTGGGATTTATTTTTTCTGACAAAATTATTTGGGGAGGGGGATGAAACAGGAGGACTGGCTCTCAGGTCTCGGAGGGATGTAGTTTCCCTATCCCTGACAGTTTTCTCATTTCTCTTTTATATACCTGGGTTATAGAAAGACATTTTTAAAAACATTATAGAATTGATCTGTCCTTTCAGAAATAAATCCAATATGTTGTAATGAGAGATCTTGCTTCACTTTCTTGATCTGGTGAGGCTTTGGTATAGACAGGACCAGACTGCTCAGATTAAGTGCTGTCCCATCTGTGTAAAATGTACAAAGTGGCTAAAAGTTACTGAAGGATTGAATGGGATAAAATGGAAACTTTGAAAGCAATACATGCCTACATGCCAGGTCATAATTGGTAAGTGATACCATGTTTATGTTTCTCTTCTCTCCATTTCTTGTTTAGGTTGCAGAAAGAGCAGAATGTATTGGTTCTGCACTGTTGAACAAAGGCTTCAAACCATCTTCTGATACTTATATAGGAATCTTCTCACAGAATAGACCAGAGGTAATTAAGAGTCCTTGGACTAATAAATCATAGGGAATAAGATAAGTAGTATAGATTTGTATCTCAGTAACATTTTTCCCTTGAGCTAGCTTGGCCAGAGTGTGGAAAAGTTACATTTTTGCACCACACCTCCTAGAAACTCACGATAACTTTTTTTCCAAACTCTGATTTGTCTTGGCCTGATTAGTGGGGCTTGAGAAAGTTTTGGCTTTTTGGTGAAAGATATGGGTCAACTCACTCCTTCAAGTCACCTAGTTATTGTAGTTTCTATTGATGGATCTATCATGTTTAGCACACTGTTCTGGATTAGAAGGGGGGATTGTTTATGTCAGGAGTGGAATATGTGGTCTTTCAGATATTGTTGGATTCTCTCATAATCCCAAGCCAGTATAGTTTTTAACAGGGGCGTCACTGTAATATATGAAGAACAATGTGTTTCCTTTTTCTTGTTTATAGCAAGCCATTTTCTAAGAATTGAACTGGATGATTGTCACATTGATTACTGTGGTACAAGAATTTGGAAAACAGAGCTCTCTCAAACTTCCCAACAAACAGATAGTTCTCATGTATATAGATATAGGATGGGGGACATCTGGCTGAATGAAACTACGTGTGAAAGAGATCTAGGAGTCCAAGTAGACCATAAGTTGAACATGAGTCAACAGTGCGATGCGGCAGCTGAAAAGGCCAATGCAATGTTAGGCTGCATCAATGGAAGTATTGTGTCTAGATCCAGGGAAGTAATAGTGCCACTCTAGTCTGCTTTGGTCAGGCCCCACTTGGAATACTGTGTCCAGTTCTGGGCACCACAATTCAGAAGGGATGTGGAGAAATTCGAGTGTGTCCAAAGGAGAGCAACTAAGATGGTGAAGGATCTGGAAGCCATGCCTTATAAGGAACGACTTAGGGAGCTGGGGATGTTTAGCCTGGAGAAGAGAAGCTTAAGAGGTGATATGATAGCCCTCTTTAAGTATTTGAAGGGGTGTCATAATGAGGAGGGAGCAAGCTTGTTTTCTGCTGCTGCAGAGACTAGAAAGCGGAACAATGGATGCAAACTGCAGGAAAAGAGATTCCACCTCAACATTAGGAGGAACTTCCTGACAGTAAGGGCTGTTTGACAGTGGAACACATTCCCTCAAAGAGTGGTGGAGTCTCCTTCCTTGGAGGTTTTTAAGCAGAGGCTGGATGGCCATCTGTCGGGTATGCTTTGATTGGGAGTTCCTGCATGGCAGAGGGTTGGACTGGATGGCTCTTGTGGTCTCTTCCAACTCTATGATTCTATGTCTGCTAGTAATTTAGCTGTCCTGTTGGTTAATGATCTGTAAAAATGAAAGGGTGCAAACCTATCAAAAGTTTGGAAAAATTACTGAAGTAAAAGAAGAGGGTGCAAAGGCAGGTTTACAGTTGAACATTAAGGAAAATAATGAGCACAGTTGACTTACATAACTTTTAAGGAGATGATGAGGACATTGAAATAAGTTAAGATTTTATATACCTTGGCTCAATCATTAATCAGAATGGAAACTGTAGTCAGGAAATCAGAAGAATACTAGGACTTGGAAGGGGAGCTATGAAAGAACTCAACAGGATCCTGAAGTCTAAAGATATATAATTAATAATAATAATAATAATAATTTATTTATCCCCCGCTCCTCAGCCCTAAAGGCTATCAGAGCGGCTTACAATTATTATTTTTAATTCGACAGTTCCATACCCTCAGGCTTACAATCTAAAATAACACTATTATGGCATAACATCACTCCACTCACTAAATACTAAATATTAAATACTAAATACTATTAAATACTAAAATTAGGGTTGTTCATGTTAATGTATTTCTCATTTCTGTGTATGGTTGTGAAAACAGAGTAGAAAGCACAGATAAGAAGAAAATAAACTCATTTCAGATGTGGTGCTGAAAAAGAGTTCTTTGGATACCGTGGACTGCTAGAGAGACCAATAAATGCATCACAGAGCAAATGAAACCTGAACTCTCCCTAGTAGTTATGATGACTGAGGCTGTCAAACTTTGGCTATATCATGGCAACAGGAAAAGAGGAAGTCCGCATTCCAGGTGGATAGACTCAATAAAGGAAGCCACGGCTCTGAATCTGCAAGACATGAGCCAGGGTGGTCAAAGATAGGAGGACCTGGAGGACTCACATCCATAGGGTCAACATAAGTCAATCAACTTGATGACTCTTACCAAGAACAACCATGCCTGTCACCTTGAGCTATTAGCAGAGTCCTCTATAGTCCAAGGCTTGCTGATTATCTCCTGCCATCCTTCCCTTTCCTAACTAATGTATTTTTCCTCTGATGAAATTATAGCCTGGAGATAGGGCCTGTTTCGCATCTGACTGTGAAGTACACAGGGCTTCAGGTATTCTTTTGCAGGTGCTGATATGACGTTGATAAACATTTTGTCTTCAGTGCATGAAGATGAAGCTGTTACATAGTGCTCAGCATGATGAATACATGTTGAGTAATTTTTTGTTTATAATCTAGCATGCTGAGTTGTGAAAGTTATGTAGAGGGGGTCATTTAACACCAAAATAACTCTGAAGGCAGGGCCTGAAGTTTATTAAGAGATGCATTAGAGAGGATCAAGCTAAACCTAAGATATCTTAGGGGTATGCATTGCTATTCTGATTTCAGTAACCTGCCGTATGTATATTCCTTAATCTCTTCCCAAGATAATTAGTTAGAGATGTGATATTTCTAGAAATTCCGAAGCCACAGGGAAAAACAGTTGTTTTCAGTTTGTTTTTTAATAGATGTTTTGGGGAAAAATAAATGCAGTATTAGCACTCTTTGCAGATGTAAAGTTAACATTAAAAATGTTGACTTAGTTTGACATAAAAGTATCATGTTGGATATAAATTATTCAGAAGTTAATTAATTAATTGAATTATTAAATTATTCAGTAAACAATTATTCAGAAAATAAATTCAGGAAATGTAGTAGAATTTACTTTTTAAAATGTGATTTTCTTCTTACAGGGGTGAGGAACCCCTGAATGTAACTTATTTATGAGTGTCAAGCCACAGTAAGAGGAGAAATATCAACGTTAGTCAAACAATGAAAATTATTTTGTCTTCTTCATAGTGTCAAATAGAGATAAAGCACTTATCCCCATAAAAAGAATGGAAAAGAAAATCAGGATCAATGTTTTGATATTGTACATCAGTGCTTCTCAGACTATCTGATGTGGTAGAAGTGGCATCCACTCCTCCCCACTGTGTGACAGGGACCAATAACTGTTTCTTTCTGTTCTGGAAAAACACAGATTGCAAGTCAGTGGCTCACACACTGGCACTAGCCTATGGGCTACTACTTTGAGTAACACTGTTGTACATAGTCTTACATTAAAGTCATCTTGCTGCATCGCTTTAGAAATAATGTGGGTGGATAAATATATAAACACATTGCCTTAAACCTTTTGTTCATCATCCAAAAAGAAAGTACTGTATTCCAATTTTCATGTTTGTCTTTAAATAAGGTTTTGTCAGAAAAAATGTTTTTTTGAGGCATTTTTTCCCCATTTTCCACCCAAGTTTTCACATTTCTTAAGACTGGTAATATCAATTCTTGTACTTCTCTGGGTATCTTTATCCTTCTCAACAAGGCACTTATTAACTTACACAAGGCTTAAGAATTAGCCCTAAACCTTACTTAACATAAGCAATTTAACTTGCTGTTAGCTAACCTTCAGGAATCACATGTACATGGTTGTATCTCAGATGCAGATTACATATTCTGGGCACGTTTAGGATTCCTGATCTGTGAGTTGTTGTGATGGTGGTGGCAGCAGCATACTGGTTCAGGGATTTGTCCACAAGTATTTTTTGAAATGCCCCCTCATTTTCTGTGTGTCTGAGTTTCATAGAAGATGTTCCACTGTACTGTTTGATCTAATAACGTAATATGATGCAAATTAACGTTGTATTTCAAGTAAGAAACTGTATATATTGAATACATCTGTATGGCAGGAAGCTGGGTCTTGGAGCTACATGCTTCCACAAAATAAAATGGGGTGGATAAATTGCCGCCTTGAAATACTTTTTTATATCCCCTCCTAGGTCCTCTAACACAGAGAAAATTGGAAAACCTTTTTTAGGAGAGGGAACCCTGCTCCAAAATTGCTGACAATGTCCCTTATAGCTGCATTGGAAAATGAACTCTCATGTTGCCATATACTGCTATGGACAGTGCCTGGACTATATGCATAAGTGAAATCTCAACTTTCTAGCAACTGCTTTAATAGCAGAGCATCATTCACCTTTCTACTAAGCAGAAATGTGTAATGTGCTCAGCCTTAGATGGGAAGGAAGGAATCTTTTTTATGCCTTACAGTAAAATGCTTCCTGTCCTGTCCTGCTTTTGAGTGCTGACATAGTAGCTGACTATCAGTGCTTTTTCCCACAACATCCTTTTTGTAGAACAGTGAACCCTTGGTTATCCACAGGGGTTTAGTTCCAGGATCCCCCATGGATAGAGAAATCTGTGGTTGCTCAAGTTCCATTAAATAAAATGGCATAGTAAAATGGTGTCCCTGATATAAAATGGCAAAATCAAGATTTGCTTTTGGAATGTGTATATTTTTAAAATATTTTCAAGCTATGGATGGTTAAATCCATGGGTGAAAAGTCTGTGGATATAGAGGGCCAGTTGTAGGTGTTGATATGCCCATGTGAGTCTTTCTTAGACCCAACATCTTCTCCCTCCTTTCTTGCAATGGAAGCACTATCCAGTTTCTTTTCTATCCCTAAAGAATGGAGAATAATCAGTTGCAGATAGGATTAAATTGCAGTATATACTGCTGGTAGGAAATCTAAATATCACTGGAGTGAATGTAAACTTTTTCATAAGAGTAGCTAGCATATTTGGACTGGACGTGCTGCCCTTGGTACAAGGTGGATTGTATATTTCAAGAATGGATTGTGACTTTGGGCTTGAATGACAGTGGCATATGTCACATTGCAGTTTTTCATGATGTACATAGGATGCCTCTCTGGTTGCTTCTATTTTGATGTTCAGTATTCTTAATGTCTAGATGTTATCTGTCCTAGATATCAAGGTATTTTGCCTCAGGTCATGGTTTAGGTGGTCGCATTAATTCTTGCATGTTCCAATATTTTAGTGACTATAGCTATGAACTTATATAGATCAGTTATATCATGCTAATCAGCTATGATGATGTATAACATGTTATATAGTCAGATACTTTTCTGCATTGTTAAAACTTGTGCACAGCAGTGTCTTAACTACCCAGGTGCTGAACAAAAACTTACAAAGTCTTTCACACTTGGCCAACTAAGGTGTCATAATGTCTGCATAATCCTCACTTTGTGTGGGAAAAAGAGCCCCATGTAACAAACCAAACTCTTGACCCACTATTTTGATGCCACAATACTTAGCGAGATTCTGAATTCTGGCTTTCAATTTCTATACAATAGCTCAATGGTTTGACTTTTGCAGGAAACACCATTGCTAGAAAACCTGATTGGACTATCTTTCCTGCACTTATGTATTTTTTAAAATGGTTATTCTTGTGATAACTACAAGCTGTGTGTTTGATGCGAAGAATACATCAGTCTTTTCTCCAGCCATGTAATGTGTGGAACCACTCTTACTGCTACATATTTCCATTGATGGTCAATCTTGCTTTGAAAGCCAGCAATTACAAACTTAAACCAGTGTTTGAATGTTCATGTGTCATTATGCCTGTCAAATAAATACTACATTAATTCTCCTTTATTTACAGTGGGTTATTATTGAACAAGGATGTTATACATATTCTATGGTGGCTGTACCTCTATATGACACTCTGGGAGAAGACGCTATCACCTATATTGTAAATAAAGGTATGTGTTGTGTTTCTCAGCAGCTGAATACTTGCATCTGCAATATTGCTGTTACTGTAAAGTCTTTCTAATAAGACATCTCTGAGAACCAGCATGGTGTAGTGGTGTATATGTTGGACTAGGACTCTGGAAGGCCAGGGTTCAAATCCCCACTCAACCATGGGAATCCACTGAGTGACCCTGAGCAAGTCACACATGCTCAGCTTCAGATGAGCCTCAGAGCCTCAACCCCTCTCTGAACAAATCATGCCAAGAAAATGCCACAATAGGCTTGCCTTATGTTCACCATATGTAAAAAATGACTTGAAAACACAACAACAACCTGACATCACACCATGCAATGAATAATTTTTAGCTTCTTGTGAAAGTGTTGGCAGTAGAGAAAAGCAAGGAAAAGGGTCAAATAATCACTAATAGGTTGGTTAGCCACTAGGACTTTCTGGCTTTATTGGAATGAGTCCAGAGATTCAAACAGTCTCTTTTTTGGTTGTAAATGCTTGAGAGAAGCAGCAGTTGAAACAGAGTCCTGCTAGCTACTTTTCATTCAAGCCCCTTTAAAAATGCTCTGCAGCAAATAAAATGCAAATAAGTGCATGATATGTGAATTGCACTAAACCCCTGGCTGCATAGCCTTTCATGCAGAAATATGTCAATACAGATATCCAGGAAACATGGCCTCTGACAAGCTAAGCTAGTTATAATTACTCATGATTGAACATATTTGTCTTCTTTCTTCCCAATTTAGCTGACATTGCTTTGGTTTTTTGTGATAAACCCGAAAAGGCTAAACTTCTTCTGGATAGCACTGAAAAGGGAGAAATGTCAGTGCTCAAAACTGTTGTGATTATGGATCCCTTTGACAATGATCTTGTTTCTCGTGGAAAGAAATGTGGAGTGGATATCATCAGTATGAAAGAAATGGAGGTAAGCAAAGCAGTTTCTGGGACAGTCTCCAGTTCTGATGATGCAGCCAAATGCTTTAACCAGGGCAAGAAAGAAGCAAAGTTTAGCCAGTTACAAAATGCTGATCTTTGACCAACAAAGTAAAGGATAAAGTTTGGATTGCTGTTATTTCACAATGTGTAGATGATTCTAAACATTTGTCAAGATGAAAGATAACACAATCTAATATGGCTGGTTCAAAGGTTGTGTCAGTTCTGAAATGATTGTACTCAGTAGGCATTCAAATAAATCTCTGTAGTCCTAATTCAAAAAATGAAACTGTAACAAAGATGAAAAGTGGTCTTATACACAGACTAATACACTCTAATGTTTAGATGTCTGTCTTTTAATTCTCCACTACACTTTGAAACTGATTTCCTCAAGAGTTGAACATGATATCCAACCTCTGAGTATTTCACCCATCTAATGGTGCTGATAACTAAATGCTTCCAGTTGCTTAGCCTACTGAATTTCAGATGACTTCCTTAGCTCTTTTAGGGTGTGGGGGTAACATACTTGCAACTAAAACTACTGAAAAATAATCTTAGCTTAATATCTAGAGATGTCAATTCTTGTTTTATCGTCTCCTCTGTATTAACTAAAAATTGTTGTCACCAAACAGAAAGCAAGCAGCTTCAGATGTTTTGCTTAAGAATATCTTAGAAAATGTACCACATTACTTCACTCTTATAGTGCTGCTATTCGACTTTAACTGGTCTGACTGCCTCCTGTTGCATTCTGGGATTTGCAGTTTAAGGAGGGGCATTTAGGATTTTCAGCCAGAGAACTCTTAGGCCTCACTGAACTACAAACCCCAAAATGCAACAGGAGGCAGCCGGAGCAGTAAAAGTGGAATAGCAACACTATATGAACATAGTGCAGCAATGTGGGTAGTTGCAGTAGCAGGAACAAAAGGAATATATGTCTGTTAGAGAGGTAGCATCAGTAAAAAGATCCTTAAGACAAGGATGGCTTAGTTTAAAAATGGTTTGTTCATCCTCATGCTTAAACTTGTTTAATTTAGATCACTGCCTCCCAACTTGCACAGTTGTTTACTTTAATATTGGATTCCAAAGCAGAGGTTCTGATCAGTGCAAGACATATTACAGTGGTCCCTTTGTATATGCGAGAGATCCATTCTGGACACACACACCCTGTGTAGGCAAAAAATGTGGGACCTCAAGTCCTGTTGATTTTAATGGTGGTGCGCTCCTGCATGTGGTGAGGCATGCACACCATTTTGTTCCCCCAGGCTTGGCATCTGTGTGAGCTCAAGCCTATGGATGGCAAGCCCATCGATGGCGTGGGCAGACTGTACAATGTTTTCATTTCTTAACTGTTCCCTACCTTTCCTTCATTACCTTCAGAAAATTGAAGCTAGGAGGTGTTCTGTTAAAAGAGCAATGAAGCAAATTCCTGTTTGATCTTGAAAGCTAAGTAGGGACAGCACTGGTTAGTACTTGGATGAGAGATCACCAACTAACACCAGGTGCTGTGGGCTGTATTTTAATGGAAAAACTGGCAAAACCATCTCTGAGTATTCCTTATTTAAGAAAATCCTATGAAATTCATGAGTCACCATAAGTCAACAGGGGACTTGAACACACATACACACAGAGAGAGGCACATGTGTGTCCATATACACATATTTAGAATGGTGTAAACAAACTTCCATTGCTTCCCTACCTATCAAGCTGAATTATAAGCTAGGCATTGCCAAGTGGTCTAGTTATTCAGTGAAAGAACATGAACTTTTAAAAAGCACCATAGTGTAATCATTTCAATGGAAGTAATAATTTTTAAAAAGTTGGCCATTGAGAATCTTGTCTGTTTCTGATACTAAACATGTACAAAAATAAAGTTTAATATATACTGGCAAAAGTACATTTAATTCTTCCTTAGATTTGTATTGAATTGAATAAGGTGCATCTGAGCAAACTTAATTTATTATGTTGGAAGTAGAAGAGTTAACTAGATCTTCACTGAGTTCAGTAGATTTTGTTCACTACAGATCATAACCCTTTGGCAAACTTTGTTAGTACAAACTGTGATGCTTGGCTGGCTTCAAAAACTTGAACTTGCAGTATTTTGCTAATCCTTTTTGAAGTGAAAACCTGCTTTTCTTGTTAAAAAGAAGGTAAGGGCAATCCAGGCAATGAAGCTGGATGGATAACATGTTTCTTGTCCAAACAAAATTGATCTTCAGTGGAAGCTAGTTAATGAAAAGTTGTATTTGGTGCATTCCCTGGAATGGTTTACAATGAAAGTTCTGGAAATTATGAAAGTGTTAGAGATTTCTGATTTACTGGCCATTTCCTCTCTTTCTTTTTAAAAAGGTATTGGGAAGAGCTCACAAGCACAAACCTGTAGTAAGTATCATGCAGTTTCTAGTATATAAGATCAACAGTCTAAAATATTTAATTCTTTAATTAAATCTTTAATTAAAAATCACAATAACTAGTGATTAATCTCTTGTTGTTAGGTTCCTAAACCAGAAGACCTAGCCGTAATCTGTTTCACCAGTGGAACTACAGGTATATTTGTCTTACAAGGAAGCAAACTACTTAACTATTAATTTTACATTCTGTCAGTTAGGAGTGTTCGGTACATGTGCTGTCATGAGTTTAATGATTTGACATCGATGGGTTTTCACTATTGTGCATTTGGTTTTTTTTTATCTTTAGGCAACCCCAAAGGAGCAATGATTACTCACCAAAATATAGTGAGCAATATGTCAGCATTTGTGAAAGCTACAGAGGTAATGTCTACTGATTGAAAAACTAAGAAGATTTTGGAGCATAGCTCATTTTGAAAGGAAGCACTCAAATAAACTGTGATGCACATTTTTAACTTTGCAAAAAAGTGTAAAAAATGTTCCATATTACAATATCTATTCTGCTTTGTGGATTAATCTACGTTCTGTTACAGCTTTTAACACACTTTGTCTTAGGGGTTCACATAAATTCACTTGGTGTAATTCAGAAAGTTGTACTAGAACATGTATTATAGTGTGTCTGCTACACCCCCAGTTCTTCCTGGTATTTTAATTTATTTGTGCTTTCTAGTTTATGACAAGTTATTAATTCTGTAACTTAGGCCCTGTACAGACTGGCGAAAAGCACTGGCTTGTGGGCAGAGTCACAGCATAGCCTCCACATGCTTGATGCAGTGATCCTGTCCCCATGGTGCCATTTTGGCGCACGTCCATTTACACAGTGTGCACCATGATGATGCCACTGTGGCACAGTGCCCAAACAGCGCAACACAGAAGGGGTGTCATCATAGTGTGCCACCATGCCTTCCAAGAAGCTGAAAAGAAGCTGCTTTTTGCGGCTTCTTTTTGTGTCCTGCATGCAGTTGCTGCGGCCCCAATCCAGGCCAAAAAAGGGGCGGCTGCATGCCACCTGTCTGTATAGCTCCTGTGTTCACTGTTGCAGCTCTACTTGCAAACTGTTGTTTTTATCCAGTTGATTTAAGGTAGTGATTGTTCAGTGGAAGGAGACACAACAGCTGATTTAAACAACCTGCAAATAGACATTTATAGAAAAATATCTGGATTTAGTCTTCAGAAAATACCACTGTTCTGTGTATTTGTGGAATGGAATTAATTTAGAGAGAGGATTCATTTTTTATCTTTTGGAAACAGTCTGCTTTCTGGGACACACACTTAGTTTAAGCATCCTGTCTCAAGGGAGCTTAAACTGCTTTAGTGCATTTTGTTTTGTTCTCTGCCCCCTGCTTGTGCATCTCATTCACTGAGAGTCTAGGTCCTCTGTGAATGCAAGGAATGACTTCATTTCAGCCTCTTCTTTGAATGCTCCTGTCCAGTTTTTCAGTTGATAAGATGTTATTGCTGACTATTACAGTATTGTTATCAGTAACACAAGATCAGACATGAAAACTTCGGTCAGCTACAAAAGACAGTTTATTTAAAAGCAGGGGTTCTCAAAATTCTAGCTCAGGTTCCACACACAACATTCAGTATTACCTTAATCCTGTCCTGACTCAGTCTCAAAACAGAGGTAGACTGTGATCCAAGCAACTACTCTAGAAAGGGGGTTCCCAACTTGTGCTTTGAAGAGCCCTTAGGGCTCTGCATGTACTTCCGAGGTGCTCCATGGCCACTCCAGGAGAATGAAAGATATAAAAATGGAATGAAATTAAAGAATAAGAATATATTCTTACCGGTATATATACTCCTAAACACCATTAAGTTGTAAGACATAAGGTAGGCCTCTTAGGAATTCTACCATAGAAATAAGGGCTACACAAGTCAAGAAAGTTGGGAACTCCTGCTCTATATTATATTCTTTAGATTATAAGAAGCACATGAGTTCCACACAACTCAAGGATCAGATGCTGAAATCTTTAGAATTCTATGAAGGTAGTACTTAGCTTTCTAAGGCCTGGTACAGACAAGCAAAAAGAGGTGCTTTCAGGCTGGGTTGAAGGCATGGCGTTTAGATGACACATGCCTTGAAGCCAGCAGGAAAGTGCCATCTAGGCACCTTATGCAGAGAAAAGCTATTTCAAAAAGAAGCAGCTTTTTTTCACTTCTTTCTGGCTTGAAGCCATGTCATGTAGTCATGACATGAGCACTCCAGATGCTTTGGGAGTTGGTGGTGTGATTGGTGGGGTTTCAATGTGGCTTCAGAAAAGGCAGCTTCAAGCCACTTTTTCCTGCCCATCTGTTTTGCCTCTAAGTTACCATTGTTATAGTACACTGATGTTGCCAGGATCACAGTATTAAAAATACCCTTTGCAGTTGCTCATATTAAACCATATGTAACCTACTCTATCCACTGTACTGGAGCATTGTTGTTAATGAAGTCTTCCACTCCAGGTCAGAGGGCTAAAGTGTTGACTTCTCACACAGTCACATCAGTTCAGTTTAAATAGTTTGTACAGATTGGACATACAAAATGTTTGGCCACATAATTGTTCCATGGGGCATAGAAAGTGATAATACTAACCATCTTCATCTGATGCCTTTCACATTCTTCTACTGGTTTTGGTGATCATATATAATTATGTTTTTAAAATAACATGAAAATGAAAGTCTCTACTGCATGGGGAATAAAGCAGGGAATAATTTTGCAAGCTGAAGGGCATCTCAACATGGGCAACAAAATATCAATGAATACATTGTACCCCAAAATTTTCTAATATTAAGGTTTTAGCTGCAAAACAGTTGCCAAAAAGTTGAGAGGTTCAGCTATTGATTCTTGCATTATATTATCTTAATCTTTCCTAATGAATTTCTGTTTCCTTCTTCTTACTGTTGTCTTTGCTGACAGAAAGCAGTGTTTCCTTCTACAGAAGATACCTTAATCTCCTTCTTGCCCCTTGCCCATATGTTTGAAAGAGTTGTGGAGGTAGGCATTTACATGTTTTCTGTAACTATTAAGTAGTCTCCTCTTTTGCAGAGTGGCATTTTAGTGAATCCTGGCGACACACACATTTCCTTTTTGCCTCTTGCACATATGTTTGAAAGAATAGTTCAGGTAAGTCCCTTCTGGGAGGGCAGCAATAATTGTAAATCTACACACAACAAGTAAGTAAACCTATGCAAACTAAATGTAACTTAAAGAAATGGTTAAGACTTAGAAGGACCAAGTGACAATATTTGCTGAGGATGGTTGTAGAATCATAGTACTGGACCATCTCAGGATCAGAGGTTGTGAAAGGCTGGCCAAATTCCAAAAGCTGATATGAATTCATTTTCTTCCCTAACCTACTTAAAGATTTCTGGTAAAAAAACAAACAAACCTCTCATATTAAATAATATAGAGATAAAACAATACAACAGTTTTTTGTATTCTGTCAGTTAAAAACTTCTAAACTCTGAAATAATTTTAAATGGAGAAATAAATGAATGTTTTCATATAATTGTAGAATCATAGGGTTGGAAGAGACCACAATTGCCATCCAGTCCAACCTTCTGCCATGCAGGAACACACAATCAAAGCACCCTTGACAGATGGCCATTCAGCCTCTGTTTAAAAACCTCCAAAGAAGGAGACTCCACCACTCTCCGAGGGAATATGTTCCACTGTTGAACAGCTCTTACTGTCAGGAAGTTCTTCCTAATGTTGAGATAGAATCTCTGTTCCTGTAGTTTGAATCCATTGCTCCAGGTCCTACATTCTGGGGCTGCAGAAAACAAGCTTGCTCCTTCCTCATTGTGACACCCCTTCAAATATTTAAACATGGCTATCATATCTCCTCTTAACCTTCTCATCTCCAGACTAAACATGCCCAGTTCCCTAAGTCTGTCCTCATAAGGTATGGTTTCCAGACCCTTTACCATTTTGGTTACCCTCCTCTGGACACGCTCCAGAGCTAAGGCAGATGCAAAACCCCAAGAGATTTGTACTATAAAATGTGGTATATAATTTGAGAGGCAGTTATTATCTATTTCCATTATAGATATAGTTACCCCTCTGTTTTCGCGGACTTGAAATCCGCGTCCCTCACTCATTCGTGGGTGGCAAACAGAGGAAGACAAAAGGGGGTGCGCGCTGCCATTTAAGCCAATGGGCTTGAATATTGGTGATTTTCCTTTTCTATGGTGGGGGGTGGGGCAGAATAGAAAAATGGAGGGGTGACTATACTGAGTTATCTATTAACAACTGGTGAGAATATGAGCAGAGCAGAAGGAAGGGGCAAGGAAGGGCCAGTTCAAAAGCTTGTTAGGTAGTGAAACTCCCTCCAACAAAGCCAGAAAATGAGTGGTTGCTACAGCTGGCCTGTCTAGCATCCAGACAACACCTGGAGAGTCAGCAGAACCTTTTAAAATCCCAGAGAAGTTTGTAAGTGGCATGCTGTCCTTCACTGCCTTCTCTCTTGCACCAGCTAGTTAGGATTGTTCAGGGGACAGCATGGAAACCTGGAGAAGCCACCGTCCAGTCAGTACAGGCATCTCCTGGCCACAACCAGGAAGAAACTATGGGTTTCAGAACCCAAAGGAAGAAGGCAACCAAGGAGAAGCTTTGTGCATTGAGAGAGAATCTTAATTGACTTCTGGGTATGGCAGTGGCCAGCTGACACCTCATAACATTGCTCCATGGAAGAGAGGGCTGCAGAGACAAATATCACTGGTTCAGAGGCAAGCTCTGAACCAGTGATATTTGTTGATTCGCTTCCCAGAGAAAGGGAGAGTGCAGAGTTTGCCCACAAAGGTCTGAGAACATGACCAAGCAAGCAGGAACCACAACAGTCAGCCATGAGTGAAGTTGGGGGGGGGGGGTATCACGGGAACTTTTTACATCAAAACTTGTGCTTCTGTATGCAAGCTTTTAAGGACACTAAGCCAGCAGTTGTACTTTCTTTTCTACGGGTGCATCTACACTGTAGAAATAATGGATTTTGAAGCTGAATCCCAGCATTTGTAGTTTTACAAGGTCTTTAGCCTCTGCCAAAGAGTGCTGGTGCCTCACAAAACTACAAATCCCGTGATTCTATAGGATGGAGTCATGGCAGTTAAAATGGTGTTAAATTGCATTATCTCTATGTATTTATTTGAGATAATGAAATCTTCAACCCACTGGGGATATTAATACTCAGATGAGTTTTCTGCTGTATGTATTAATATGGGGATCTTAAGGACTATTTTGATAACTTTTAAGATGGTAAACAGAAATGAGAAAGTCTGATAAAATTGTAACTGGAAAAATAAAAAAAATAAAAAGCACACAAATGGATAAGAACATTGTAATATAAAAAGATTTAAGTAATTTTTTTAAATTGGAAGACTGATTGTACAAAGTATTTTTTTCCAGGGAAAAATTGGGAGTAAAGAAAAAATTAGTTTGTTATGTAAAACTACATTTGTTTTGGTTGGTATCTGATTGTAAACAGTCACAGTAACAAAAGAAATTAAATGCTAGGCTGTGCTACCCAAAGGAGTCACTTTAGAGAAAAGAGTATGTGTTAAATCTTTATATACCAAGATACTATTTAGTAGAAGGATGGCAAAGATCCAGCCCCCAGAAGATGAATGTGATCAAGCATTTTGACAGGCAATAGGGGAAGGATTTATTTTAGGAACTTTAAAATGAACTTAAGGTTGCACTGTAGCCTGATGGAGGATACAAATGAAGTCAGAGAAATGGAAGAAGCAATTGTATTTTGGATGGAGGTGGTTGACTGAGGTGACAGCTTGGATTGCAAAGAAGAAATCAGGAAAAATTTACCAGTGCAGCCATTTTGAAGATTTTGAAGTGAGCCAGGAAGAACCAGGGGAGAACACCTAGTCCACTGCAAACCACAGAAAAAAATGAACAACATTGGACATAGGATAGAGTCATTTAATTCTTATTTTGATTTCAGGAAAGAAAGAAAATGTGGAGGGAGGGAATAAGGCCATCAGGAAGATTTTTGTTTAATTCTATGTAATTTGATGATTGATATCCAATTCGGGCATTTGAAAAGGTTTGGCAAGAGGCCTAGGGTGAAATTTAAACTATGACGCAGTAAAGAAATAAGGATGGGTTTAAATGGATTTCAGATATTAATTGATTGTGTAGTGCTGGATGAGGATTTAGCGTAAAGGAAGTGCATTTAAAATTAGCTTAGTTGATTAAGATTGAGTTATATGTGTCTTGGTGGGTTGGATAACCAGAAGGGATATGATCATGAGGGAGTGTATTTATAAATAGCTAAGGAAAGGTAAAAAGAAAACTGAAACTTAAACAAAAATAATGACCAAGGAGGATCTACATAAATTCATCCTAGACAATGAGGAAATATCAGAGCCAGGACTGCAGTCAAGAAATCAAAAGAAGACTAGGGAATGGGAAGGGCAGCTATGAAAGAACTAGAAAAGATCTTTAAAAAGTAAAGATATACAACTGAGCAATAAAGTTAGAATCAGACAAGCCATTGTATTCCCCATCACCATGTATGAATGTGAGAGCTGGACAATGAGATGTGGTGCTGTAGAAAAAGCACTGAGGATACTGTGGACACTGGACAGCCAGAAAGACAAACAAATGGGTCCTTGAACAGATCAAGCCTGAAATCTCTTTGGAAGCCAAGATGATCAAACTGAGGCTGTTGTACTTTGGCCACATGATGAGAAGGCATGATTCATTAGAAAGGACAATTATGCCAGGAAAGTTAGAGGGAAGTAGAAAGAAGGGAAGACCACATGGTAGATGGATAGACTTAGGGGGCCACAGGTTTGAATCTGCAAGACCTAAGCAGAGCAGTGGAGGATAGTGAGGTTTGGAGATGCCTCATCCACAGGGTCACCATGAATTAGGGTTGACTTGTGGGCAGTTAACAACAATGAAAATTGAAAGTTACTTTCTTTCTCTCTCCCTCCCTTCCTCCCTCCCTTCCTCCCTCCCTTCCTCTTTCTTTCTTTCTTTCTTTCTTTCTTTCTCTTTTTGTATAGTTCTTGTTCTTTTCCCCCCATCTGTTTCTCTCTTTTTCATTTACTTTATATAATGTTAATGCTCTATTTTATGTAGTTGTTGTTGTTGTTGTTGTTGTATGTATGGCATGGATCAGGAAAATTAGCACATATGAAAACAAATTTAAAGAACTATTATGGGGTTTTCTTGGCAAGATTTTTTTCAGAGGAAGTTTGCCATTGTTTACCCCTAAGACTCAGAGCACGTCACTTGTCCAAGGTCACCCAGTAGGTTTCATGGTCAAACAGGGAGTTGAACCAGAGTCATAGTCCAACACTCAAACCACTACGCTCTTACATTTTATCTAGTTGGAAAATTCAAGATAGAACTGTAACAAAAAGATTGAGGTGATACTTAATTTAAATCCCAATGATGTCAATGTGGGGCTTTAAATAAAGCGTCTTTGAACATGGTTGCCCTGTATTAGATCATGGACTTGTTTGGTGGCAGGGTGAAAATACTCTGAGCGAAGGATAATACAAGCACAGCTCTTCTTGTGGTATTGTCATGTAAGTAGCCCAACTGTGAGTCCACCTACCTGGTTAACTGGCTGTGCTAGCTCTCTTATGAATACCTTAACTGTGCTTCTGAGAGAGCATATTTTTATCTCAGCCAAAGAATGCCTGACAAGAATATTCAGACCAACAAACCATGCTTGACTATTGGCTGCATCTGTCTCACTGTCTTTTTACTGAAATAGGTGTTTCTTTCCTGTTGTCCCATTCCTTTCCCCTCCCTATCCTAATTATTAATAGTACAAGAGACCCATAAAACAGTTACTTAATTCTGTCATTTATTTGTAACCAATATTCTCTATTAAACTCAGTGTTGACTAAGAGGCAAATACAAAAAAAAATTGAAATAATTTAAAACAAAATCAAACGATCATATATAGTAATAAGCTACAGACAACTCCAGGAAAGGGTGCAACTGGCCTTCCAGACAGAATTAGGGGAGAGAAGAAAACTCTGCTACTACTGTCCTCTGATCCAGGAATATTGACATGCTGAGTCTACATCTCACAAGGGAAGGCAACCTAGCCAGATGGGGCTGTATATGAGGGGTTATCATAATTTTAATTAGCACCTTTAAAAAACTTTGACAGAAAGTTTGTTTCGATTTGTAGTTGTTAACTTTTTTCTCTGTAGTTATCATCCAGATTTACACATTTTCCTCAGCGTTTCGTGACCCTATGAATACTATTATTGTAGAGGTCTGCAGGTTGTGCCTTAAACCACTCTTCCATTTCATGAATGATGTCATTTGTGTTGTCAAATTAGCAACCCCGCAATGTATTTTTCATTTCTGGGACAAGAAAACATCACTTGGTTTTGCTGGACACTAATACTCTTCAAATGCAGAAACTTCATCATGCTGTGAGCCTCAATCTTCTCCATGTTCCACTTTAGTCACTTCTGGCACAACCTGTAATAAAAATAAAGGACACAATGAGCTGATTTTCTCATGCATTTCACCATATACTTAGGGATCAATGATGGCACTGACAAAATGTCATCAATATATCATAATAACTTCCAGATGACAATTATTACTTTACGATACCCCCTCATATAGCCTCTGATCACAACTGTATCTTGCTTAATATCAAGTTCTGTTGCAGTCCAGGAAAAATGCAAGATATTGTAGTCTAGTGCAGCCATGCAGCAAGGTGTGCCATTCTTACATATTTACTACAGAGGAGGAAGAAACATTTAGCAGTTCTGTGAACTAACTGAACCAGCTAGCATGAGATTTATAGATCCCTAGCATTTGCTAACTAGATACACAGTATTATGTGGATCAAGTTAGTCAAGAAAGAGTCTGTTCGTTGTCTTCTGTGGGGAAATGGTGGTAGAAGGACACAAGACATATCTCAGTTTGATGTTTTTGTATTGTTCATATTGGTTTTTTTAAATTTTCTTTTATGGTTTTTTTTCTACAGTGTGTGATTCTTTGCCATGGAGCTCGGATAGGGTTTTTTCAAGGAGACATCAGACTGCTTATGGATGATTTAAAAACTTTGCAACCCACGATATTTCCAGTTGTTCCAAGGCTGTTGAATAGAATGTTTGACAAAGTAAGTCCATGAACTGAATCAACCAATGTCAGTCTCTAAACACCCATTGGACCTGCCTGTGTACTGTGTACGCTGCATCAAGGACTTGCTTAACGACCAGTTTTCATAAGCTGGGGAGGATCCATACAGCTTCTGTTTACAAATATAATAAATTTGTCTTCTCTTTTTTAGATCTTTGGCCAAGCAAACACTTCATTTAAGAGATGGATACTGGATTTTGCTTCCAGGAGGAAAGAGGCAGAACTTAGAAGTGGCATAATTAGAAATAATAGCCTATGGGATAAAATGATTTTCCGTAAAATACAGGTAATTATGGTTTTGTTTTCAAAATTTCTGGATTTCCACTTGGAGAGAGATAATCAGTCTCTAATTGAAAATAATGTCCCAAGTGGAATAGTTTGGTTTTGAGTGTGTATCACATTTTTTAAAAATCTAATTTTTAGAACATACAGTGTTTTAAACTAGTTCAGACTATTTCTCTATCTAGCTCAGTATTGTTTAATCCAAATGGCAGCATCTCCCCAGGTTTTTCCCTACCTCTACCTGTAGGTTCTGGGAACAAATCTTGACATTCTGCATGAAAAACACTGAGCTATAGTCCTTTTCTAAACAATCCTTTTCTAAGAATCTCTCATAACACAATTCTGTAGGCCAAAGATGGGGAAAGTATAGCCCGTAGTTGGCAGGTGGCCCTGAAACTCACTTTTGTGGTCCCTGAATCCTTCCAAGCCCCGAATTACCCAAATGATTTTTAAACATATTTTTGGGTGGGGGGATTTAAATGAAAACTGCATTGAAGGACCCCAGACGCATGAAAATATACAAAAAAGATGCTTACTGTTCCCTCAGAAACACCCACACCCAATACTTTTGTTTTCACCAAAGTCCTTCTCAAAATGGTTTCAGAAATGACACAGCATTACTTCTGTTTGCAATTTTGAGAGGGTCTCTGAAGAAAAATAAAGCTATTTTGGCACAGATATTGTGTTGATGGCGGGGTACAACCTTGGGGCAGATTGAGGGGGAATTACCCCATCTCCATAGTTCATCATTCCCATTTCTGGAGTCTCAATGCTTGTTTGAATGTTTCCTTTGGAAAAGTCAAAGCTTCTCCTGGCATGCAGAGAACTCATATCAAGAAGTAGCATAGAATCTTTCTCCCTAACTTGCTGACTTTCATGGGACAGGGAGTCCATGATGTAAGGAACGATTTGCATCTGCAATCACGTCCTGTCTGCAGTCTGAATTAGCAGTCCATCTTCTAAATCCTTCATATAGTGACACCAACAACACATGAGTGTAACTATTTGTATTCTTTAGAACTTTTTGATGGTGTGCAGAGAGTGAACATCAAGAGACATATAAACTTGGGTGTGGCAAACTGCTTGTATAATTGTCACATGAATGGGTTATGATGCTTGTAGTGCTCATTTCTGGAAATGGCCTAGTAATTCTGGATAGAATGTTAGTGCATTAAAATCTTGTGAAACAAGTCCATGTTTTCAGATCAGAGATTTTCTCTTCAATTTATTTGGTCATTTTAGCCTGCTGTACAGAGTTCTTAATATTTAGAAAGCACCCTTATATAGTTATCAGCTATCATCTCATTCAGTTATAATTTGTGGATACTGTATACTGTACTGAGTATATGTGCATGTGTGTGAGAGAAATGATCCTTAATTCCAACACAAGAATTAATGTATGCTGTAGTATGGAAGGAGAATCAAGAGTGAAATACAAAATGATACAAAAACAAAGTACCAGTTTTATTTGTAAGAAATTGTTTTTGTATTATTTTGTATTTCACTCTTGATTCTCCTTCCATACTACAGCATACATTAATTCTTGTGTGTGTTTAATTTGGTAGGAAAATACTAGATGCCACAAGCTGTACAAGACTCTCATATCTAAGACTGCTTTATTTGAGGATCATAGCAAAGACCACTTGATTTGGATAACAAATAGTGAGATGAAACAGGGGAAAAAATCTTCACTGTCATGGTCTGGATTTTATAGTTTTGAAAAGCAGATTAATTTAAATATCACATCGTATTTCTGTGATTAGAAGTGGATTCTCATCTGTCTAAATTACCAGATGAATACTCTCTTCTTCTGCAAGCAGTTATAACTTGTCAAGTAACACTGTTCTTGGAGTAAAATTATCATGGACCCCTTTTTTCTTTCCTCTTTAGGCAAACCTGGGAGGCAAAGTCAGGCTTATGATTACAGGAGCAGCTCCTGTTTCTGCAAATGTGCTGACATTCCTAAGAGCAGCCCTTGGTTGTCAGGTGAGATTGGACTGTGCCCAAGTTGCCAGTCAGTGTACCCTATCCTTTTATAAAGTTACTTTGACACTTTTTATGTCAAAACTATGGATGTTATACTTTGTTCACAGCCATAAGTTCAAATAATAAACAATAAAATTCCAGTCTTAACAACAACAGCAACAACAACTTTCCATAACTGATGGGGCAAGAGCAGGGAAGGGAACTGAATTGCATGCTCACATTGTGCAATATTGAGGAGGAGTGAAAATCTGGTCATGAGAAACTTTTACTTTGCTCTTGCAAATAGTATTTGAAGGATGCTAAATGCCACTTGGAGTGTCTAGTTCTTCCTTACTAGAAGATCATTTTAAAATAACTGCTGATTCTAAGCTTAAACAGAAAGGCAATTTCACAGTATGAACTTACCTACACAATCAATGTATTAGAATTCAATAATCCCTACCATGGCACCTGTACACCTGTATCAGATGCACCTGTGATAGATAGTTCTATCATTTATTGTTTTCAGCTTGATTACAGTGTTGAATCAGGAGTTGTATATTTACAATTAAGCTTCAGGACTATATTAGAAAATATAAATATAATATACAGTATTTAAAAATACTGGGCATCTGTTCAATGGACCAAGAGAAACTGTCAAGCTTGAGCTGATTCCTCACTAGAAACTATTCTCTATGAATTACTGCATATGTGGAAATTCTTACTAGAAGGTGTTTATAGCTGGAAAAACTGGATGATTACAGTACACGTGAGTCCACTGTGTGTACAGGAATTTTGCGGAAGGAGATCTTGGAGATTGTCTTCTGTTCCTGTGTTATAGAAACAGCAAAATAGTTTTGTAGCAGATAAGAGATCTTGATGGAAAAGTTACAACGATTGACTTGTATATCCTGCTTAACAGTTTTATGAAGGCTATGGACAGACAGAATGCACTGCTGGATGTACCCTGACATTACCTGGTGACTGGACTGCTGGTAGGGCTTTTGCAACTTAGTTTTACAGCATTTTAAAATAAGATAAGATAGCATGTTCCCTCAAATATGGAGTATCCTTCTGAAGAAGTTCAGAAATATAAACATACTACACTTGGGAAGCAATTCTTAAGAAATGTCAGTATGTGACTGAACAAGATAATTGAATCTTATGGTTAGGTTATGCTAGTCCAGTGATTCCCAACCATGTGTTTCCAGATGTTGGACTCCCACTGACACCACCCCCTGACGATTGCCTATGTTGGGTGAGGATGGTGGGAAATGTAGTCTTAAAAAAATTCTGTATTCCCAAGGCCTGGAATCACTGTGATTGCCTCACAGCAGTTGGCACATTGTATTTGCCCACAGGTACCTAGTTTGATAAATTGTGATTGATAAATATCTTCAAAGGACAATGGAGAGAACGGAGGGAATCTCCTTCCAGTCCTTAGACTCTTTCCTCCCTAGTGATCATTCTTGCCGCATATGACTGGGCAAGTCTAATTAAGCAATTTGTTAATTATACGTGTGGGGGAAAGATGATTAGCTATCTCATGTTTTAAAGGCAAGTGATGCAGCACAGATCATCATCTGAGCACAAAAGAATCTATACCTGGTGAGAGGCCTGATCCTTTTTAGAGACTTAGAGTGAGTTTGGGTGCAAAACTTGTTTATTTACTTTGCTAATGGAAGTGTACATGGACCACCAAGGTCTCCTGGGGGATAATGTTTACCTCTGGCCTCCCACAGTTGGCCATCCCTGCTCTAGGGTGACCCCAGACCAGAGATCTATTAAAGAACTGTAGTCAGATAACTGGCAGTAATCTTCCTTATTTCCTACTGTCCTGAAGGAAACTGTTAACCTGTCACCTTGAGAGGGTTTTTCTGCCTGCATTATTCTGTTAGTGTTTACACTATTGGCTAATTCATTCCATTTCCTAATGTCTCATAGAGAAGGGTGGCTATGAAAGCAAATAAAATATGCCATAGCACCCAGTTGATGTGCCAAGTGGGTGTTTTTCTTGGCCACTCTTAAGACAGCCATACTCTCTCAGCATTTTTTTAAAAATAAGAGTACAATGAGCAATGGAGGAGAATAGCTACTGTCATTGCAGTTGCCAGGACAAAATCTGTCAGTTATAATGCAAACCAGTCTTTAATCTACTGAACGTAGAATAAACCTTTCAAAATGCAAGTGAAGTATGTGGGGAAATGTAGATGAGAACTGGGCAATACAATCTCCATGGTTGTCTCACCTGGAAAGAGCAAGGTCCTGGGAACTGAGTAGTGTCCCGTTCACATGTTTCTCCTTGTGGTTGTGAAGATGTTCATGAGTACATCCTTGGGCAAGAGATCAAAACAGAAAAGATTTTTTTATTTATTTAAAGAATTATAAGGTGGATCAAGGAATTGCGTTTTCATCTTGCACAGCAGTGGAATGATGTGTTCTGGCCCAAGGAGCCTTATTACACCATGAAAGGATCAAGGTCAAAATACTTCTCTAACCACTCAAAGCAGATGTTTTTTAACTCAAGACTGGGAAACACTATGAGCATGTAATAAAGGAAGTATCCAAAGGATGGTAATACACCTTTGGTAAACTGGGGATTACAAAAGCAGTGGTCTTGGCACTTGAGTATCATTCATTATCTTCATTACCTAAAGCCATTTTTTTATTCAACTAATAGGTCATGTCGGTTCTCCAATGCCTTGCAATCTTGTAAAGCTTGTTGATGTAGAAGAAATGAATTATTTTGCTGTCAAAGGTGAGGGTGAGGTAAGTGGTGCTCTAAATCCAAGGAGTGGCAGTATGCTAAGATTCAGGAGTCCTGTCTCAAATTTGTACACAAAAGTTTTATTTCAAGAGAATATATTCTGTTTGAGAGTCAGTGTGGTGTAGTGGTTTGAGTGTTGGACTGCAGCTCTGGAGACCAGGGTCCAAATCTCTGCTCAACCATGAAAACCCACTGGGTGACCTTGGGCAAGTCATACTCTCTCAGCCTCAGAGGAAGTCAAAAGCAAACCCCTTGGAGAGGAGGATTGCCATCCAGTTTAATTACTTTGGATTGTCATCTTAGGTAAAGAATGAAATTAGAGTGATTTTTTTCTTGAATAACTGTACTAGCGATGGTGAACTTTTTTCTCTTTACTGCATAACATGGAACAATTAGTACCAGTAGTAAAAAAAAAACCCCAGTGTTCTGCAGACTTTTACAGGACTTATATCAAATTCTGTTTCAGGTTTGTGTAAAAGGGCCAAATGTATTCCAAGGCTACCTGAAGGACCCTGAAAAGACTGCAGAAGCTCTTGACCAAGATGGCTGGTTACACACTGGAGATGTTGGTAAATGGTTACCGGTAAGCAAACCTGTGCATTCTTTACTGTTTTGTTTCCTCAATCCCACCCCAGACCTGGTAATGTCTAAATCTCCTCTAAATAACAGATTTATTTCCTTCATACCAGAGTGCCCCTTCCTTGAGGGGTCTAAATCTGATTGTGACATTTTATATCTTTTGAACGTTGTTGAAAGACATGCCCCATCAAACATGAGGCACCATTTTCAAGCTGACTTGGCATTAGCTTTTTCCCCTGTATAGTGCAATGGCTTGTTGAGAGTTAAGTATCACAGGTGGCTGTCCACCCAGGACATTCTCCCCTTGCTCAGTGTAGTCTCGATTCTCTGTCAAAGTGATTGGCTTTGAGTAAAAGGTTTTGACTGTAACAGTCTAGTTCTTCATGCTGTTGTCCCCTTGATTAATATTTATGAGGTCTAATCCTCACAGGCATCAGGAATGTGATATATGTGTAGGCTTCTAGATAACTGAAAGTTGGTAGAAGCTGTATATATGCTACTGGCTGCCTATAAACAGGCAGCCAAAAAGGATGTTGAGCATTCATATAATATGCTCAAGCATGCTGTTGTTTGGTGAAGAAGATAAACAAGATAAAGACAGACAAAAACATGTTTCAGACACATTTCTCCATTACAATACAGTACAAAACAATACAGACCACATAATAGATATAAAATTATTTATGAAAGTTCTCTTATAATATAATAGATATAAATGTTTCTAATGTAATTTTACTTTAAGAAGTGAAAGCAAAATGACTAAATTCTGGATCATGTTGGGGTCCCTTGTTGAACATGGTTCCTTCCTTATTCCCACCCATCAATCTAGATCTTCCTTTTTATCAACCTTCTTATTATTACCCCTTATCACATTCCCTTTACCGGTCTTCTCCCATTCTTTATCACATACTCTTACTTTCTCCTACATACCATAACCCCCCCCCCCATCTAACTTGCAGTTTCAACTAGGCTCCTGAACAGAACTCACATCATTATATTGCACTGGATTCCAATGACACCTGATCTGCTGTAAAAAGATATTTTTTTAATGAATTGCAATTCTTTACACCAGACTTGATCCCGGAATTGCTATTTTCTTCTTTCTTACTTGATTATTGACTGTTATTAAAAAATTACTTACACAGATATAAACCTAACTCACATGTACTATTTACAAGCTTATCCTTCCCATCTTGCGAAAAAAGATAATAATCATAAATTCATTTGTGATCTCTTTTAACTTCAAAATTATTTTAATATTATGTATGCTACAATTCGCTTAACAATTAGTCAAGTAACTCTATTATCAGATGATTATGACCAGTTCTCATAAACAATAAAACTATTAAGCATTATTCTAACTATACAAGTGACTTCGTAATCTCGATTAAGTTCTCTATTAAGTGTGTGTAACTTTCATGTAGACTTGTAGGCTTACATTTTGTGATCATATATCTGCATGAAGAAGAGTTACCGCTGGACTTCAGCAAGAATGCCAAGTAATACCATTATTGTAGAGATAACATTGGCATAATCCTAGATCTAGATAATGCAAGCCTCAGCATATTACTGTTATGATGAAAAACATGTTTATGTAGGCTTTCTCCCTAAGATGGAGTGAACACTTTTAACATATGTTCAATGAATTATGACATAGCTAGTTGGGTCACATTATTGAGAGGACAGAATAGAGCTGTGCAGCCGATGTGATAAAGATTATTATGGTTATTTTTAAGTTTAAATATCTTTCCTTTGTTCTTAAAGACTTGAGGCAGTTTACAAATTAAAACAAATGCAATACAGCTAAAGCATATGCAAGGTTCACATAAAAATGTAACTAAATTGTCGAGAACATTTAGAACAATTTAAAATGTACAATTAAAAATATTAATGAAAAGTGGTTTTAAAACAGCACAAGCAAAGGCACATTCTGTTTTTGAAAGCCTGTCCTGAATAAAAACGTCTTTGCCTACTGATGGAAGGAGCCATCCTAGGCTCTCTGGAAAAATGTTCTACAGAGGTAGATATGTTTTAGATATGTTGGAAACCAGTCTAAATTTCAGGAGATAGTGGACATTGGCTCAACTACTTGACTAGTCTCCCCACTCTCCCACCCTACACACACAACTTGCCTGGCCCTTTGAATGCGTAACGAAAGGCAAAGGTCTAGCACATACAGTGGGCCCTTGGTATCCACTGGGAATTGGTTCTGTTGTTTTGATCTGATTCTAACCTTGATTGATATTTGAAACCAGGATTTTGAGCAGTTTTTCTTTTCAAATGCTTCAGATTTAACTTTAGAGCAAGTAGATATCTCTCCTGTTGTCATGGAATCAAGCAAGATCATGTATGTACTCTGTTACATATTGTCTTGAAGTGTATCTTACATGAACTGATGACATAACTCAGTGAAGACATAATCTACCTAAAATATTCAGGTAAAGTCTTTGTCTGGTATAAACCTGACCATTTAATGTATGCAATTTCAACTAGGCTCCTGAACAGAACTCACATCATTATATCGCACTGGATTCTAATGACACCTGATTTGTTGTAAAAAGATTTTTTTTAATGAATTCCAATTGGCTGATTTTCCTCTTGCATTACAGAATGGTACACTGAAGATAGTTGACCGGAAAAAACACATATTTAAACTTGCACAGGGAGAATATATAGCACCAGAAAAAATAGAGAATGTCTATGTCAGGAGTGAACCTGTTGCCCAAGTATTTCTCCATGGTGAAAGCTTGCAGGTATGTGTCTGTTTACATGATATATCTAGAGTGAAATTTTAGAACATGTTTAGAAATAAAAGTCTTCAATATATTTAATCTCTGGATGCTAAAGGCTTTATTACTAGGTGCATTAGAGAAGCAAACATGCTTTTATCTGGGGCCCTTTCTGCATGGACCAGGGTACTCTGGGGGTAGCCTGGAGTATCTTGCTTCTGGAGCTACCTAGACCTCCCTCCATTATTTGACCCTCTTTTTCTGTGCCGGGGCAGCTGTCTGCATGGGTGTCCCACTGAGCCACACAGCATGTCCATCACTGCGCAGGCCCCTTGCTTCTGAGGTCAAAACAAGATGTCCAGCGATGATGACATGGCTGGGCACCTCTCATGAAGAGACCCACAGTGGTGGTGAATGCACTGTGTAGTTATGCAGACAGCTACCCTGGCATGAGAAGGAAGGACTCTGGATCTTCCCTGGAGATCCAGAGTAAGAGGTAGGTTTTTAAAACTGGTATAAGAATATTATACCCCAGTTCTAGAGCTGAATGGCCTGGACATTGTCCGGATGCCATCAGAATGGGAATAGGGAGGGCCTTTTGGCCTGTGCTGACAAGCCCTGTGGTCCTACTAATGTGTACACTAAGCTACCAGCCAAAGGAAGGTGATAATGGCTCCAGACCTTCAATGTGTTTAGACTGATAGGAAAAATCCATCCATAAATGTTTAATCTTAAATATGAAAGCCTCAGATTCTTAGTACAAGTTTGTTTGTTTATTTCTATCTGCCTTTCCAAATTGCAGCAAGATTCAGAACAATCCAGTAATGAACTAAAATAGCAAAACAAAACAAATAACTCAGCAAGTGAGCAGCAAGATCTGCGAACCAGCCGAACCATAAATCTATTTATTTATAGTATTTCTGTATCGCCTCCCAGCCCACAGGGGCTCCTGAGACAATGAATATATAAAAACCAATTAAAACAATACTGAGATAAAAACTTTTTAAAAACATTTTTTAAAACTCCTAAGAATAATCCTATAATCCAGTTTTAAAACAGCAATTTCAAATACTGAATGCCATGCAGAATGCCACTGTTTTGGTTGCCCATCAGAAGCTTAAATTAGATGGGGCCAGCCTAAACTGTCTGAATAAAATCAGCTTGAATAAAAATGTTTTGGGATGAATACATTTGGTCTGCTAGCTAAAGGGCATAGGAAAAGGGGGTCTCTGTGTGGGTGCCACAGAGAGTTCTGCTCTGTAGTGTGGCAGAGTCTAGATTGCTTCATTACTGTGCTTTTTCTAATGAAAAACATGTAACATGATTGGTCTACTGGGCAGCTTAACCAAGTTCCCTTGCTTCTTTTTAGGCTTTCTTAATAGCAATTGTAGTTCCAGATCCAGATGTGTTACCCAGCTGGGCTAAGAAAAAAGGACTGGCAGGGTCGTATGAAGAACTATGCAAAAACAAAGTAAGTGATCTAATCTAGTATTATAGGCATCTCTCACTTTCTTTATTCCTCCTTACATGTGTTATTTCATCACATAGGGATAATATAGAGTGAGGGTAGATTTGCAGGGAATGGGAAATTCTCTCTATCTCTCTGTCAGTGTTTTGAAATCATTCTTCATTGATTCATATACTCTGCATATAATGCTGTAGCATGAAAACACTAAAGCCACATCATGATGAAAACAAGACAGCAAATACAACAGATCAGACAAAATCCCCCAGTTAAAATGCCTGGATAAACAAAAAGGTTTTGAACTGGCACTAGAACAATTCTAGTATTGCTGCCATTAGTAAAATGCATTACAAATGAGAAAGTTATCTCCCTTGTTAATACTCAGTGTATTTGAGGTACATGGAGAGGAGCCTTGTGATGTTCATTTATAGGCCCACTAGTAAAGGGATAGATATTCCTGCCTCTTCTGGCCTAGCCCTCAGTGTCTGCGGCCAGGAGGCCAGGAGGTGTGGTTTTACTCCATGTGCTGGTGTTAAATATGGAGAAAGTGCATGAGTATTTGGAGAGGAAACTGGTTCTGTATCACATTAAAGGAAATAATATAAATATTTTAAATAAATAAAATTAATACACTAGGGCTTTTGACAGATGGTCTCCAAATTATTCAATAATACCTCCTCTCCTTATTGCGGCATTAACACTAAATTCTGGATCTCAATAGGATATCAAAAACTACATTCTGGAAGACATGTTGAAAATCGGAAAAGACTTTGGCTTAAAGTCATTTGAACAGGTAAGAATCTGAAATATTTTTCTGCAGCTGACCTGTTTAGTTTCCATATGTGTATCTTTTAATTTTAGAGCTGCTGCCTGGTTAATGATTCATTAATCAACAAGGGCATTATTAGGGTGGATAATTTGCAAACATCATATAGATTTATGTATAAGTCGCACATTTTTTGATGGGAGAGGAATGGTACACCTCAATTACGATTAAATCGCAGGAGGCAAGCACAGTTGGTTATCATACTCGTGCACTTTGGGAATGATTTAACTACGTTTTAGCTACAGTAAGCCTCTGTGTCATAATCGCCAAAGTTCCCATTCAAAATGACAGTCTCTCTTCAGGCTCCCCTACATTGCTGCTGAACAGTGCTTGGGCTTAAAAAGTAGTTGGGGAAGGAGGGAGGGCTGCCTGTTTTTCTCTGGCTTGGGCAAGGAAGGGCTAATGGGCTGGAAGTGCTGATTCCACACCAAGAGATGCTTCTAACCTCTACCTCTTGTCACTTCCTTTCACACTTGGTGTCTAACAGAGGCATGTTGCTTTCCTTGGTCTTTCCCTTACTACTACTACTACTACTACTATTATTATTATTATTATTATTATTGTATTATTATTATTTATATAGCTCTGTAAATTTACACAGTGCTGTACATACAAGCTTAAATTAGATGGATCCCTGCCCTCAGGCTTACAGTTTAAAAGAGACAACACAAAAGGAAAGAGGGGAAGGTGGTGGGAAGGGGATGAGGTCCGGTGGTTCTTCTCTCCCTCTAGGGCCAGGACCAAGGCAGATGGACTGGATTGTGGGCACGGCTTCTTAATACATTTTCAGGCTACATTCTCATTCTTTTTCCTCATTTATATTTTTTCCTCTACCTGTATTTGTATAAATGTAGACATTTTAAGATCAGCAATGCCATGTGTACAGCCCCAATTGTAGCCCCTTAAATAAACAGATCCTCTACATCTCTTTAGCTCTTCCTAAGTATGTTCCCTCTAGGCATTTTTAAAGGAAAGGAAAGGAAAAAATGGTTTGTTATGTGCCTCTAAAGCCCTGATGGCGAACCTATGACACGTGTGTCAGCACTGACACGCGTAGTCATTTCTGATGACACACGGCCACTGAGGCAGCCGCATGCCGAGAAGGATATTTCATCCTCGGCTCCCGCACGGCTAAGTGCAGGAGCCGAGGATGAATAAGACTCTAGTCGCAAACGTTTCATCCTCAGCTACTGCACTTGGGTGTGCTGCATTCCACTGCTCCCTGCTCTGCCGTGGAAGTGAGGGCGAAAATCCTGGCTTAACCGGAAGTCCCAGAACTAGACGCTCTGTGACGGACCTCTGTTGTTTTGGCCTTCAAACCTCTGGCACAAAGTGTCTAATAGGGGAGGATGAAACATTTGCTGCTCCTGAGGATGAAACAAGTTGCAAATGTTTCATCCTCCCCTATTAGACACTCTGCGCTGGAGGTCTGTAGGCCAAAACAACATAAGTCCGTCACACAGTGTCTAGTTCTGAGACTTCCGGTTAAGCCAGGATCTTTGCCCTCACTTCCGCCAGCAGAGCGGGGAGCAGCCGAACGCATCTCTGGGGCCCTGACATTACCAGTAACCAAGTAACAGTTAACCACATCAACAATTATCTACTGTTCTTGCGTGTCATGGATTTCTAATCCAACATTACTGAGATAAGTGATTTAAACTATAAATACATAAACTATAAAAATAAGTGATTTAAATTATAAATATGATGAAATAATGTTTTTTCCTCAAAGTGACACTCCACCCGAGTTATGCTCAGTTTTTTGATGTGGTTTGACACACCAAGCTCAAAAGGTTGCCCATCACTGCTCTAAGGTTTACCTTTATCTACGAGTCATAGCAAAATCCATAATTTTGGTCCCCAAACCTGCCCTTGACTTATACACGAGTATATATGGTGCTTTGGCTCTAAAATTATTATAATTGTTATGTGCTATGAAATTAGCTTCAACTTATGGTGATCCCTTGAACGAGAGCTCCTCAAGAGTCTTGTAGACTGAAAGCTGTGGGTTCCTAGATTGAGTTTATCCACCTGTAAAGCAGTCTTTCTCTGTTCCTGCTGCCTTCAACTTTACTGACCAATATCATCTTTTCTCATTAGTCATGTGGTCTCATATCATGTACAAAGGCCTCAGTTCTGTCACTATATGTTTCTGGTGAGAAGTCAGGCTTGATTTGCTATTAAACACATTTATTTGACTTTTTGATGGTCCATTGTATCTGTAAAAGTCTCCTCTGTCACCACATTTCAAATTAGTTGGGTTTGTTTCCTGTCAGCTTTCTTTACTGTCCAGCCTTCACATCAACACAAAGAAACTGAAAATACTGTGGCATAGATGATCCCTACTTTGGTATTCAATGTATCTTTACAATTGAGAATCTTAATTTTTTCCATAAGTCTTAAGTCTTAGTTTTCTTCTGATATCTTGATTACAGTCTCCATTTTGATTAGTGACTGAGCCAGGATATAGACCATGTTTACGAATTTCAATGTCTTCATCATCCACTTTACAGTTATATAAATAATCTGTGGCCATTATTTTTGTTTATTTTATATTTGACTGTAACCCTTCTTTTGCACTTTCTTTGTTAACTTTCATCAGATACCTACATTAAGATTTTAGTAAATGCAAATGTGTCTTATTTTGCAAGCACCTCTGATAATAAACCATATAGATTAAACTGGTTTTTGCTCTTTCTAAAAGTCAGTATTCTTTTATATGTAGAATTATTCCTAAAAGCTTTGCAGAGTGTAACTTAATGTTAATTTTTCTCCAGGTCAAAGGCATTGCCCTTCATCCTGAAATGTTTTCCATTGAGAATGGGCTACTAACACCAACATTAAAAGCAAAAAGACCTGAGCTCCGCAAATACTTCCAGTCCCTAATAGAAGAACTCTATGCTAGTATCAAGATGTAACTGAGTTGGTTTTTTTTAAAAAAGAAAACTGTTGGAGAGAATAGCACTTGCTATTGACCTTCATATCGACAAACTGATTACAGCAAACATAGGGAAGAAAACTGTGCAATCATTAACATGTACGCTAAGGGGTACTCAACATAGGAAAACTGAAGAAAAATGGAACACTGCCTTACTGTCCACTTGTGTTGCAGACCATTTTTATAGTGACATACAACTTCCTCAATGCGCCTTAACTGTAAATGGTATCTATGTGATTTGTAAATTATTTAAGACTTCTTCAGCCAAAAATGTGATTCTTTCCAAGCATGTAAAGGGATTATGTGTGTTGCTAGAACGTGTATGTTTTTAAAGTATGTTGTACAGCTGGTGGTGAATTCCCAAAAGATTTGCCATATGGAATTTTTTTTTAAGTTTATCACAACAGAGGGGGCACTGCTAAAGGGGTACCCCTTATTTGTGTTGACTCTAGAACTTGCATAGAATTCTGCCTGTCTTGTTCTCTATGGATTCCTTGGAAGCTTTATTTTAATATCTGGGTATCAGTGAACCATCCACAGGATGAATTATCAGATATTTTATCTTTAGAAATTAGTTGGACGGTGTCTTATGCCCTTAAGGAACCTAGATGAAGCTACCCAAGCAACCCAGGGCATCGGCTTCATGAGCTCTAGAAAGGATTGGGCTGTAGTGGCAGCATGCTGTTGTTAGAGTGCATGTAGATATTGAGGGAATTCCAGCATAGGTGTTCATAGCCTCCTGTTTTGCCCAGGTTGCCATAGTAAAACAGACCTGACCTCTGTCACTTCATTTATGGACTCTTGCACAAAATCTGCCTCTCATCCACTAAATATGAATCACTGAAAAAATAGAAGTACCCTAAAAGGAACTGATAAGATTAGACGGTGAATTGTGTAGCAAAGATACACAGGGGGCAGCAAATAGGATGTGGTTTAGCACGGGATAGGTTTTGACTGGGAGTGGTGAAGGAAACTGGAGTTACCATGTATATATATATATGTCTCAGGGGAAGGGAGGGGTGGAATTGAAATACCTTGTAATAACCCATGCTTGAGTTTTTTTTCCCATCTAGCAGTAATTCATTTCTGTCAAATATATGTAAACAAGCACAACAAAGTTTGCACTAAAGATTGTGTGATTGTAATGCACTACCCAGCTGCATAATTTCATACCTGTGTATCCTAATTGCACAACAGTATCCAAGCTAATACTCCTGAGTATTAAGTCACTTGTTACATTGGAGTTCAAATGTTTGCTTAGTGTTGGCTATTTCTATATTTTTTAAACCAAAATTTCCAAAAACCAATGAAGGAAACCAAAATAAATATTTCTGCTTTTAATCTGAGTAAACCTTAGAACTGTGCTTAAATTTTTCAGATTAGTACTATACACTCCTGAGAGAGATTGAGAGAGAGAGGGAAGGAACCACTGTCTGATAAGCATAACATGGCAAATATCGTTCAAAGGAAACTGAATTTCTTGCTATCCATTTTTCTTTTATGGCCTGAGCTCTATAGGAGTCAGGACCCAGATGCGAGAGAAGCCTTGAAAAAGAGATCATATTTCAGAAATCACATCATCTCCAACTTATGTACCACTGTGTGGTTTTTGCACTCTGCCTTGGACTGCAGGAGTAGTTTGGATGTGATGGTGAAATAGAATTTCATTTGCTTATCTGATAAACATAGTTTGCTTGCATATACTTGCATGAAGTCCTTGAAAATATAGACCAAGCAACCTCTACGTACAGCCTAATGAACAAGAAGAAACCAGCAAACCATGAGAAGAATTGTTTTCTTGTAGCCCAGAAAGACAGCAGCAGAATGAATGGGTTTATTTCTACTACACAAATGTAGCCAGCCATAAACATACAGACTCCCTGGACCATGTTGCTGCTTGTAAACACATATAACTCACATCTCCTATTGTCTCGATAGCTTTAATATTTGTACAGCAGGAATGGCAATCGTGACCATACGGATGTAATTGGACTGCATGTCTCAGTAACCCTAACCCAGCACAGCCAACAATAAGGAATGCTGGAAGTTGTAATACGGCAACATCTTATGTGCCACATGGAGCTGTGTTTCATGGTTTAAAGAAATGTACTCAAGCTGCAGTTTCCATCCCTACTCAGAATGGATTTACCAAATAGGAAGTGAACTGTTGAGAGGTCTTAACCTGTTGTAGTTCAGTTACTGGGAATCAGAAAATCTATTTCAAATTGCTGTATAATATTCTGATAACAACAGTATTTGGATACTCTTGCTCGAAGAGCAATCTATACATAGTCCCAGTAATTATAAAGTACTGTTATGCAGAACTTAATATTCTGCTTTTTATTTGATCATAAGTGCTTACAACTAGTTGAACAGGGCCTTTATACACATGGGAAAAGAGAACATTTGAGCATTCAGTGAATTAGCATACTCCTAACTAATTCAGATGGTGAAATTGGTGTTATTAGCAGGGGAAAAGATGACACATTCCATTCTACTCAGGCTTCCCTTTTCTCTCAAGTGCTTAGCTGTAAACCTCACAGCTATGAGAGAATTTATTTTTTATATAAAACCACTGTATTGTAAGCGAGAGCCAGTGTGGCACAGTGACTTGAGAGTTGGACTGCGACTCTGGAGACCAGGGTCTGGTTCCTCATTTTGACCATGAAACCCACCTTGGGAAAGTCACATGCTCTCAGCCTCAGGGGAAGGCAATGGCAAACCTCCTCTGAACAAACCCTGCCAAGAAAATCCCTCAATAAGTTTGTCTAAATTATACGAAGGAACACAGCAACAATACATCGTAAGATGTTGTCGTACAAACTATTTAGCAGATGGCCCAGTGCTGGAATGAGTAGCTTTTTACAAAATGCTTGATCCAGATGAAGATGAAAACGGATAGAACTGGTTTATTAATGGGACAACACATATGTATTTTTGGATTTGCTTTGGGGACATGGTTTTAGGGGTTATCCTGATAAACACCTCCAGGCCACTACATCACTGATTCTTGGATCTCCTCAAGCAGAAATGAACAGAGCAGCGTAACAAGTTCATTGATTAGTACGACTGGTTTGGGAGGTATCTCTGTTGGATTAGTCTATGCTATAAATTATTTCAAGTAATCTTCCCTAGAACAGCAGCTTCTGTAATTCAACCATCACAAGTAAGTTTCTCCCACTGGCCTTTAACCTAGTTTATAAAGAAGTGGTAACATGCAGTTCCTCCTTGCCCTAACATCTCAGCAGCTTGCTGAAACCTGCCCTTGTGAGTCAATCCTTAGGCTGCTCCTATGATCTCCCTTTTGCTGATGTGAAAGGGCTTAGAATAGCTTACCCATGGCTACTTGGTACAGCTGTGGCCAAGAGACAGTGTGAACTGGTAACTTGCCAGCTCATGCTGCAATCCACTATATTAACTCCCTGCAGATGGAAGCAGCTTCTAAATGCTTTGTTCCACCAAAATCCAAATACAATGTATGAAAATGATACGTATGAGAAAGACTGCCGGAATTTAAATGCAAGGGATTCTTCACTTGTATCAGTATTTCCTTGTACTACAGAGAAGAGAGATTAATCTCCATGTTCATGACGTTGCCCATCACTGCTGAACATGGAGATTAATCTCTCTACTCTGGGCAACGTCATGTAAGGTTTTTCACAGTTGGGTGTCAGATTTTAGCAGCACACCATGACAACTCCTTTAAAGGAAAGGGTTTCTGCTTGTTTTTAATGGAAATGGTAGCATACCCTGAAAAACTCCTTTAAAGTAAATATGGTTTGCTGACAGATTCAGCAATGCTGTTACAGTGTGAGTATTGGTGTTACAGTACATTACAGGTCTTAAGATACATAAAATCAACCCCGAGATTCCCACCTCTCATGATGTGCAAGAAAGGAGTTTTATCACACGAGGGAGATCAAGGGATTAATCCAAAGATATTCCAGAGAAATCACGAAATTACATGACACCGTTTTACACAACGTTGCGAAAAAGCTGCAGTTAAACTAGATTTAAAGGAGGATCAATCCACACCTTTTCAAGTTTGGATCTCTACAGAAAGTGTAAATTCGAAATTCTTTTAATTGCGAAATCACGCATGAACGTTAATTACGAAATAATGTTATTTCCACTTTAAATTTACTTTAAATTTGCTTTAAGTTTGCGAAGGCTCAAGTTCACTTCAATGTTATTTTAACATCGAAATTGGCCCCTAGTGTGATAAACTCCAAAGCCACAACAGTATCCTGTGAGTCATAAAACTACTGCTGTCCTATGTTGCGCTATTTTCCCCCTTATAATTAAACTTTTATTGATACTACCTATATATATATATATATATGCAATGAAAAGTTCTTATAAATCTCAAAAATAATTCTTGCATTATAGATCAGTACAATATAATACAATACAACAGATTATAGTGTCTCCACAAAGCTATATACACAAACCTAGTGAAAACCAATCCCTTCTTATAGGCCTGGTGTTGAAAGAACGCCATTTGTGAATATATACCAGTTCAGATGTCTCCCTGTCAAAGTTTCTCTTGAAATTCCCGTTCCACGACAGAAACTTGTGAGATACTGGGTTTTGCATGGAGCAACTTGCTTAGACTGACTCCTTCTGAATAAAAAGATGTAGGCTTGTTGTTGCACTGTAATACTGCCTCCTTTTCGGAAATGTTCTTCAACTGTTCCGCTTGGTTTTATAAAGTACTTTGAGATGTGATATATCAACACACACCCACAGTATGGCCAGATATACATTTCTAGAATAAATAATAAAAGCCACCCATAGTATTGTTGAAATTATTTGCAATCCATGCTCATTTAGCAAGACAAAAAGCCCTGTAGAAATACTCCCTAAATACTCCCTACTATACATATCCATCCTTTTAGAGGCCTTAAGCACTTAAAAGATTTTGGGGCACCTATATTTATCTAGTATTAGTATGTATAAATCACCGTCTTGAGTCCCTATATTGGGAGAAAGGCCGCGGAATATAGGATAATAATTATTATGATGGTATCAAACTCACGTATAAGCCGAGGGCAGGTTTTGGGGCTAAAATTATGGATTTTGATATGGCCTGTGGATAATGGTAAAAATTAGGATATGTAACCAATGATGTAAACACTGAATCAAAGGAAAACAATGACGGAAAAATTAAAAATTCTGGCAGACATAACTGTTTTGCGCTCACCCTAAAAGCTGGACGGATGAGAGAGTAAAATAGGGGTGGTCAGTGCTTCCAAGATTATGTTCTGGTCTTTCACCAGGGAATTTTTAATTTTTATTTTTAATAAGAGTTAAAATGCAGGTCTTACATTGTCCCATGGATAAGCTGACCCAGGTTTTTGTATGTTAATTTTTTGACTAAAATTTCTAGACTTATATACATCATCATCATCATCATTTCTAGACTTATATACAGCATTTATTATTATTATTATTATTATTATTATTATTATTATTATTATTATCTTGCCCTCCTCCCAGCACAGGGACTCAAGTCGGCCGGAGTATATACAATAATTCATAATATAAACAATAATAAACCGTAAAAAATGAAATTTTGTTTTTCCAAAATAAACCAAAACCAAGACGGAAAATGATATTTGTTTATTTATTACTTTTTGGTATACTTCCACTTCATTTATTATATTTTAAGAAAGTTTTCTCCTGCTTTTTCTAAGTCTTCGATCAGATCCGCCTCGAAACCAATCTCACCTAACACAACTCCTGCTACTATATTTAGTAGAGGTAAGACCTATGACCCAAGTTTGCCTTGTGTTGTTGTTGCACAGTTGTTGTTGTTGTGTGCATACTAGTTGTTTTGTAGTGTGTGTTTGTGTGTCCCCAATTCCCTTGATGCCATAAATAAACATTATTTTGCTTAATGGTGAATCCAGCCCCAGGATCACACAGGGTGCATTCACACTGCAGAAATAATCCAGTTTGACACCACTTTAATTGCCATGGCTCAATGCTATGGAATTCTGGGAATGGTAGTTTGGTGGTGCCCCACCAAACTACCATTCCCAGAATTCCATAGCATTGAGCCATGGCAATTAAAGTGGTGTCAAACTGGATTATTTCTGCAGTGTGAATGCAGCAGCCACAGAGACAAATCAGTCTCACTTCTATGGAAAATTCAGCGCAATTCATCCCCCTGCCACTAGATGGCGCTGCCCTCTCTAGTTTATTGCAATGGCCCTGAACTCACTGACTCCCTACTAAAGCCCGGACCAAACCATTTTCCGCAAGAAAAAGGGGGAGACGATGCAAAAGGGAAGTGGACAAACGCTTTTACTTTAATGCTTTCCAACCGTGTTAGGAACCAAAGGAAAACTATTGGCAGCGATCAGAACGGGCGTGACTTCAAAGGGGCTCAATCCTTGCCCCAAAGGGGCTCAAACCCCCCCTCTTCCCTACGGACAGTTGGTACATTCCCCATTGAGGCGATTTGAGTCTGGGCGGCGGGAAGAAGCAAAGCTGGGGGAGCTCAGCTGAGAATTGAGGTGAGTCTCTGAGGGGGGTTTCTTCCCCCCTTTTTTTACGCAGGTGGTTTGGCTCGGAGCCGCGTTGAGCGTTTGGCGCGCGACTGGTTTGAATTGGGTTTTTTCCCGCCAAAAGTGTTTTCAATGTAAAAAGACACTGGGAGCTATTTAGGGGTGCTGAGAAAAGCCAGATAATGTTCCCAAATGCACACACTGCAGAAATAATCCAGTATGGGGCCGCTTTAACTGCCTTGGCTCAGGGCTAGGGAATTCTGGGAAGTGTAGTTTTGTGAGACATGTAGCCTTCTCTGTCAGAGAGAGCTCTGGTACCACAATAAACTACAATTCCCAGCATTCCCTAACACTAATGAATTCTGGGAAGTGTAGTTTTGTGAGGCATTTAGCTTTTTATATCAGAGAGAGAGCTCTGGTGCCACAATAAACTACAATTCCCAAGATTCCCTAAAACTAAGGATGTAGTTTTGTGAGACATTTAGCCTTCTCTGTTAGAAACTCTGGTGCCACAATAAACTACAATTCCCAGGATTCCCTAGCACTGAGCCAAGGTCTCAAACTATATTATTTCTGCAGTGCTGTGGAATTCTGGGAAGTGTGCTTTTATGTGAGAGAGACATATTTAAGTCTTCTCTGTCAGACAGCTTTGGTGCCTCAACAAATACAAACCTCAGAATTTCCATAACATTACAATTGAGCCATTGTAAGTGGTGTGAAACCAGATTGTTTCTGCAGTGTGGATGCTGCTGCAGTGCCTCAGCCAGATCCAAGGCTTCCACATGGGATGGAAAAGCAAGGCAGCTCAAATGGAGCCAGTTATTATTATTATTATAACAGCTCTGTAGTGTGAAAGTGGGCAAAGTGTGAACCCCAGAGATCAAAAATAATTTGCTTGGTTATTTTTGCTCAAGAATAACCCCCCAAACACACTCTTAGGGCATTGGTTCCCAAACTGTGCCCATTAAGACATTATGGACTTCAGCTCCCAGAATAAATAAACTAATAAAATAAACTTTATTCTTATACCCTGCCTTTCTGCTGCAGCAATTAAGGTGGCTTACATGACTAAAATATATTGGAATAATACATACTTTTAATAAATAAATTGACACACACACCCTTTAAAACAGGATGAAGTACAATACAGTTTAAACAACCTGTTAAAATGATAACTATCTTCTAGTAGAAGCAGTGGTTACATAAAGTAGGGAGAGAGTACAGAAATTAAATTGAACTATTCTGGGAAGACTTGCAGGAAGAGATCTGTCTTTCTTGACAGCTTTTTTGAAGCTGACTAGGCTGGATATTTGATTTGACTGATCTCCAAGAGCACAATTTGAGGACCACTGCCTTAACTGGGTTTAATTGTTAATTAATTGGGCTTAATTAAAAGAAGGCTTAATTTTTGTAACCTGCTCCGGTTGGTTGACAGAGGAGCGGGCTATAAATAAAATATTATTAGTATTATTATTATTATTACTACTGCTCTAGGGAGTGTGGAACACATTTCCACTATGGTCATTGGGCCCACAAGGAGATAAAAACAATTTTATCTATCTATTTCTAGTGTATGTATGTGTGTGTATTTATTGTTGTGTGCCTGCAGGTCATTCATTTCTGATGTATGACAATCCTAAGATGAATCTATCACAGGGTTTTCTTGGCAGGTTTATTCAGAGAGGGTTTGTTAATTGCCATTTCTGAGGCTGAGAGAGCGTGACTTTCCCACGATCACTTAGTTTTCATGGCTGAGCCAGGGCTCAAACCCTGGATCTAGAATCATAGTCCAGCACTCAAACCACTACACCACACTGGCTTTCTCTCTCTCTCTCTCCTCTTTCCTGAAATGCTATAATATGTCCACTCATGGGGTATATATCACCACATTTTGCAGGGCCCTCTAGGTCAATTTATGCCCAGGACACACACAAGAGAAGAGAATAACTTTCTCTTTAAAGTGCCCATGAACATGGTGTTTTAGATGTTGGACATCTAAACAGTGTCTATATAACAACAGTGGCTATAATCCTTCCTAATGCAAGTTGTCAAGCACCATCTGGTGGACCACAAGTTCCAGTCCCTACCTTTACTTTAATAGTAGGAGACATGTATGTGCTAAAGCGCTTAAGTCTATGGACTGGGGTGCTATTTCCTAAAAGAAGTTGAACTCGTTCCATTGGTACACTGGTGCATATTTAAAACATTATTGTTCCATTTGACCCTTTTTAAAAAGTTGTCTATTATTATTATTACTATTATTATTAACCTTTATTTATAAAGCACTGTACACAGCACTGCACATGCAATCAATTAAAATAGATAAAATAAGCCTGCCTATGGCGTACGTTCTATGAAAATAATTAAACATAATACATATTAATACAGCTTAACGTTCAAACAATAAAATATAACGGACAACACATTAAAATAACATTGGATAACAATCATGTAATGTCTGGGAACGCTTCCCCGAACAGTGTTGTCTTAAAATTTCTGTTTTAAAATAATGATTCTAATATATTTTATGTTGGTTTGGGGGCCTTGAATGAAAATGTACAGTCAGTCCATTCCATCTGTGACCTTGCCATCTGCAGATTGGAGCATCTGCGCATAGCCTGGCCCATTATCATCAATGGCAGTGCGTGAACACAGCCGTGGGTCACAGACAGGTTGGCATCCATTGATGATAATGGGACTTGAGGTGCCACTGGTTTTTGTATCCAGGAGTGGGTGAGGGACCTGAACTCCTGCGGATGGGCCAGACAGACTGTATAATGAAATTAGGGTTCGGGAGAGCGAAGCAACCACACACTCCTGAACCCTAGTCCATAATGCCGGCACCATAATGGCGGCCTCCCTGCCACGCAGGGGCCACCATCATGACATGCGTGACATGCAGTGTACAGACATCACTGCATCACACTTATGTCATGGATGCACAACAGTGCGCCAATGGCGCACTCATGGCGTCCAGACTGTGCCATAAAAAGAACCTCCTTTTTGCAGGTTCTTTTTATTACGGAGGGACATGGCGCAGTTTGGCTGCTGCAGCATCCCTCGGGAGCAAAAACAGGCACCTCCAGCCCGCCCTTTTGGGGCAGTCTGTCCAGCCCCTAGGATACATGGATGTTAAAAAAAAAAGAGGATTGTATCCTTTTAAAATAATGTTTTTCTTTTATCTATTTCAGCAGAAGATTTCAATAGAAAAAAGATGTCAAAGAAAAAAACAAGAAGAGATTCCAAGAAAGTACCAGGAGTAAGTGACCATGTATTTTTTCACTGAGATATAAATTACATATTTTCCTGTTTTAATTATATGTGAGTTTTTAATAATATGTCCATATATTCTCTGGAGCTGTATAATTATTTCTTTAATTCTAGTCTTTATGCTTAAGATATATAAGTGATACTGTCATGCTCCAACCAAAGAACCTTAGGCTAGTAATTTTTTTAAAAAGTACTGATTTAACATTGCTACGTATGGCACCATTCTGTGCCGATAATTCTGGGTTAAAAACATTTCTTTTTATATTTATTGTCTTTATTGGCTTACTCCTGTTTATTATAAGAAGTAATGTTTTATTAAAATATTTTCCTTATTCAAATCTGTTATTCCAGTTTTATTGTAAACCTGGCTGTAACAGGTTCTGTATTATTGCTCCTTTCTTCAGGGACATGGAGGAGCCGAGTTGCAACCTCAAAGGAAATTCTTATCTCCTGATGAACCAGATGTGTCAAGCATTTTGAAAGTTCCTGGAATTGGGCAAACAGAAGAGTGTGATGATGTGTTTGGTTAGTGATTCAGTTTTACATTTTAAAGTTAATTGTAGGCCTACTGTCCCCTAACCCACAGTTCTACACAAATTTAGAAAAGAAAGCTGCATAGTACTGCTTTTCTGTCTGAAAAAAATGAGTTGGGAAACATGATTGTACTGCTTCTAATCAAGAAATAATGCTTAAGACATTTTAACATATAACTATTTGTGGCTAATAGCTTCAGTCTGCCCTCAGTAACTATAGATTATTTTTATCCAGTGATTCAACCATTCACAGCTTGAAAATATTTTTAAAAGCTTCCAGTAAGCAAACCTTGATTTTGCCACTTTATACAAGTGACACCATTTCACTGTGCCATTGTATTTAATGGAGCTTGAGCATCCATGGATTTGGGTATACATAGGAAATCCTGGAACCAAACCCTGGTGGATACCAAGGGCCCAATGTTTACTAAAATATCATTTATGGATTGGTTTAGTCTGGAAATTTGACTGTCTGATATTCCAGATAGCAAGCTGCTTAAATTGGATCTTTATGTATACAACATCAGGTATAGTATTTATAAAACTGTTTTAGCTTTGATAGACTAACATTGAGACCAGCTTAAGGTTTGGTATTTTTGGGCATCTGCTCAGATCCACTGCTAGCCACCAGCCTGTGCTTCTTTTCCTCCTTAATGTCTCTCGTCTGCTCACTTGTCTTCTCCAGGTGTTTAAAATGAGAGCAAAAGAAAGAAAGAGGAACTTTCTGCACAGTGGTGAAGCTTGGGTGCAGAGATAAAAAGGGTGATTAAATTATCATTAGTGATAGTAGCAAAGAAGTTGTCCCTGGAGAACATCTTAATCAAGAGCCCTGCAGAACCTGGGTGTAGCCACAGTACATAATCTGAAGCAATGAACTGATGTAGTTTGATATAACTTTAATTGCTATGGTGTCATCCTGTGGAATCCTAGGATTTGTAGTATGAATAGATACTTAAAATTCTCTGATAGAGAGCTCTAATGTACAGCCCTAAACTACAACATGACAGCTCTCTAGCAGAGTGCTCTGAGTACTTTGTCAAACTACAAATGCCAGGATTACATAAAATGGACATGTGGCATTTAAAGTGGTATCAAACAGATGTAATTGTGTAGTGTGGACACTGCCCTGGAGCCTGCACTAATTAATATTCTTGCCCTTGACTAAATGTTTTGTAAGGAGGTGTGCTTCCATTTAAGTGACTCTCAGCTTCGGCCAGGTAAATGGGGCTCTAAATTGTATGAACTGTTTGAGGATTTGCAATGTCAAAGCAGTCCAGGATTGTAGACATCTGGCAGTGACAAGCAGTGAAACCTACACTTTGTTTGCATTTTACTGCCTCATAACTGAGGAAGAAACAATAAGAACGTTACAGGGAAGATGAAACAGTTTATTACTACAGGGTATTTTCTATTTTATCTAGACCTTCCATTACATAGCACTGCTGTGTCTGACTATGACGATGTTGTAGAAGAAGACGAAGAAGAAGGGGATAAGAGTCAGGATTCAGAACCTGGTGGCTCAACCAGTAATTTGTCTGATTCTGAACCAGAAAATAAAAATACAAGACAAAGGTAATACTTTATTGATTTATTTTATATTTATCCCCCCTTTCTCCTAAAAAGGGACCCAAGGTGGCTCAGAAGATAAAAATAATTTAAAAACAATAAAAAATAAAACAACCCAGCTAAAACAGTATAAAATAAAGATTAAAACATTCAAAAGTTTAAAAACATAATCACCTATCCCACATAAAAGCCACCAAGTCATGATTTTAAAATGCTTGCCTGAAAAAAAATGTTTTTACTTGCCAGCGAAAGGCCATCCTAGCCTCCCATGGAAGGGAGTTTCAGAGGGTGGGAGCAGCCACTGAGAAGGCTCTCTCTTGTGTCCTCACCAAGTGAGCCTGTGACAGTGGCAGGACCGAGAGAAAGCGTTTTCCTGAAGATCTTAGGATTCTAGTACATTAGAATGGGGAGATATGAGCTCTCAAATAGTCTGCACCTAAGCTGTATAGGCCTTTATAGGTCATGGCCATCATTTTGAATTGTGCCCGGAAACAAATTGGTAGCCAGTAAAGCTGTTTCAACAAGGGAGTTACATGCTCCCTATAACTGGCCCTGATCAGCATTCTTGCTGTGGCATTTTGAACCCGCTGTAGTTTCTTAACAGATTATAAAGGCAGCCTCATGCAGAGTGTGTTACAGTAAGTAGTCCAAACAAGATGTAATCAAGGCATGTGTCACCATAGCCAGATCTGACGTCTCAAGGAATGGGGGCAACTGGCACACAACTAACATTTTAACTGTGCAGATGCACTCCTGGCTACTGCTGAAACCTGGGTATCCAGACTCAGAGCTGAATCCAGGAATACACCCAAGCTGCGAGCCTGAGATTTGAGCGTGAGTGTAACCCCATCAGATCTGCCTTATGACTGACCAGGAGCACCTCTGTCTTGTCTGGATTTAGTTTCGGTTATTGAGAAGAGGTTCAGTATAGAAACATCTTCCTTGGAGTTAGATGGAAAAGAGAGATAGAGTTGGTTGTCATCTGCATACTGGTGGCATAGCATCCCAAATCTCCAGATGACCTCTCCCAGCAGTTTTGTGTAGATGTTAAATAACATGCGGGAAAGAACGGAACCCCCTGGCCAAGAGTCCCCCAACACCACCTTCTGGATCTGCCCTTTCAGGAAAAACTGGAACATAACAGTACCCCCAATTCCCATCCCAGAAAAGCGGCTCAGAAGGATACCATGGTTGATGGGATCAAAAGCTGCTGAGACGTCTAGCAGGACCAACAGGGACACACTTCTCCTGTATTGGTCATCCACTAAGGCAACCAAAGCTGTCTCTGTCACATAGCCAGGTCTGAAACCAGATTGAAATGGATCTAGGTAATCTGTTTGATCCAGAAAATTCCTGGATTTAATACATATTTAAAGAATGCATAGCTTAGTCCTGTTTTTGCCTGGAGTTTCATCAGAAAACATTGTGGCTCTGCTGGTGCTGTACTGCTGTTGGGTCATTTAGTAACTGATTGTTCTCCCACTTGAAATAATCTGTTAGTGACCTCTATCTTGCTATGGTTTAGTTTCCACTTTGGGAGTGAATGTCTCATTTCACTTTCTTGTGATATTGGCATCATAATGGGCACAGTGTAGTTTCATTGTTCCTCCCTTCCCCAGGGATCTCCAGCAGGAAAACCTCAGGGTGCTTCTATTGGTTTGGCTGGGAGGGCACCAGAATTCCCAAGAGAACCACTGTATATTTATGGTCTCTTCTTCAGCATATTTTTTCCATTATTTTAAATTATTTTGTTAAATAAAGGGAGTAGCAAACAGCACAGTTCTAATGTAATCTTATTTAGAATTAATGCCTAAAAAATCCATGGGGTTCATGAAAGTTTTACAGAATAAATTAAGAGTGAATATACAAAAGTGTAGAGTGTAATATACAAGAGCAGAACTGGGCAAGTGTTACTTTATGGGGGAAAATTGTAAAAATGGTGAAAGTGGTATGCTCTGTCATCATTTTCCTGATGGAATGGGGGTGTAATAAAGGCTTTCCTCTTTTAAACAAAATCATGGAACATGAGGTAGAGCAAACAAGATGGTGTAATTGGTACTGTATTTCCAGTGTGAGAAAGCAAACATGGGATCTACCACCATTGAAGCACAAATGCAGTGATGGTGTGAAAGGATGAGATCATTCACACTAGAAAATAACCTGGTGTGGATACCGGGTTATTTCCATGGCGTTCACACTCACCCTGATTGCACTCAGTGCAGTTTTCAGGTGGGTCACCAAAACAAACCAGTTGATCCAGTGGATTTTGTAACGAGTCATCTACTGTGTCTTTTTCGCACTGCGACAATCCAGATCTGGAGTAGTGAGAATTCACTACCGGAGAGATCCATATCACACAGGGTTGTTTTGAAAATGGAGGTGCCTCCATCTTCAAAAGAATCTGGTGCCTCTTCCTCCCCATCCCTACCCCCGACATTGCGTCCATCCTCCCTTCTCTTCCTTTCCCCCTCCCCACACCTGCTGTGCATCCTTCTGGTCCTCCCCCCTCTTCCACCCCCTCCCGCCATGATTGAATCCCTCAGCGCCATTTTATCCCTATTGCTTTCCCCCAAGTGCTTCCCTATTGCTTCTCTACAAGTGTGGTTGTGTGAGGGTGGCAAATATATGGAAATAACCTGTTTTCCACACCAGGTTATTTCCTAGTGTGAATGACCCCAGTGTGTTGCCATTCCACTACTTTTCCCAGTACAGAAAAAGCAGTTTTCAAACAGAATGACCTGATTCAACTTTCTAGTGTTATAACCACCTTAATTTTAATTCTCAGGCACAACTTCATGCAGACAAAGAAGTTTCATATAGACCATGCCAAGTGTTGGAAATGCTACCCACCAACAATATAGATGATTGGCATGCATCTTCTTTTATATTTATCCATATTTCAGAATATGGTGGCTTTTTACAACACATTTGGTTTTGGAAGCATATCAACACTACTCTTAGGAAATGAATGCAAGATTGTTCTTAAATTTTGTATGTGTGTTTGTGTGCCTTCAAGCTGACTTCTGTGGAGCCCATTTTCCAACAGTGTGAGAGGAGAGAACCCTCTTCAGGCTGGTCTGACTCCTCCCTTACTCTTCAAAGGTTGGACAAATCACCTGTCAGTCAAAAGACCCACCACCCTAAGTAGGAGAGCCAGTTCCACTTTCCCGGTTCCATCCTGCTTGGCTGGAAACAGGGCAGGGATTGGCACTCTGGCCAATCTGGGATTTTGGATTGTACTTTGTTTTGTTTTCTGGAGTTTAACCCTCAGATTGCCGGAGTCTTTTCATCCTGTGAGGGATGGCAAGTGCAGAGAGCTCTGGCATGCCTTGTTCCCAGGACCCAGGTTCAGACTCTGACACAAACAGTGAAGCAGAAAGACAGGGGGACGTGCCTCACTCAGGCTATGATAAGACTATAATAAAAGAGAGACAAGGGGACATGCCAGATCTTAAGATGGACAGTGACACTCCCCAGCATCCACAGAACACAGGCATGGATTCAACAATACCTACCATGGTGGGACGTAGAGAAGAGGGAGGGTTTGCGATGCTCAGAGTATTTATATAGAAAATGCTCCTTAGTCAGGCAACAGCTGTGGGAGGCCACCAGGCCATAAATAATCCAACAACTTCTTCAGGAAGTTGTTGCTGAAGAGGAGAAAGCAACACTCTGGTCTCTTGATTCTTAGTTTGTATTTCTGAAGAACCTAGACCCTATATTGTAAATTGACCAGGATCCCGAACACTTCCTTTGACTCCGTGGCTTTTTTTCTGTACCCTACTGATTTGGACTGCCTGAACTTTGAGACTGGAACTGGCTTGGTAACTCCTTGGCTTTCTTGCTGTACCCTACTGACTTGGATTTTGTGAACTGGTTGGCCTCCAAGACAGGACAAGCTCCCAACCTTTGATTCTGGAGGCAGACACAGTTTTAGCTGTGCAGGTGAGGGAATAAATGCGTCTGTCTCCCTCCCTCCTTGGTTATTGATCGTAAAGAGCACACCCCCCAGTAGTGCAGTTGGATTTCACTCATAGCCAGGCAGGCTGTGGTTTCTGGTGGTGTTTAGGGAGAGAAGGTAATGGTGATGTGTTCACTAACCACCCAGAATGGTGGTGAATGCCCTGAGTTTCTAGAGAAAAGGCACATAAACATTGTAAGGTGCATGCATTCTGGTGCATGCTTGCCCCCTTGTGGCCAAAAGGGCAAACAGTGGGCTAGAAAGCATCATGCCTTGTTTTTGAGGGCTTCTCCCAACAAGATTAAAAGGAAACAACAACAAAAAATGTGTCCACCTCTACTGTACCTCTAGAACATACAGAATCTTCTGTCTCTCTGAACTCCTCTGATAGGGAGGAATTATCCCCAGAGGAGGGAGGGCCCTTCCTTGAGCATGTATCCCCTCATTACCTGTTCTTCATAAAATTGAGAAGTTGCTTGTGTTGAGTACTAGTAGCCAGGTTTCTAGAATTTTCTTGGAATGACTACCAGAAATTAGAACTAAAGCTAAGCAAGAGCACTCGGTAGTATCTTTTCCTGAGGTGTTTGCTGAGATTGGGGAGGGGAAGTAGACTCATTCTGGATTGGCATGACCAACTCCAGCTGTCCCTAAACATCTTTATTTATTGCCCATTGAAGTGGTGAATAAACTGAGACTATTCTTTATAGATTCTGCCTTGGCTAGATTGGTTTTGGGTGTGCTTTTTTGGTAGAGATTCTGATGATACTCTTAGGAGCCCAGAGGATAAGTGGGTAGACATCTTTTTGCATATGGTGTAGGATGTGTTGGCCCTTGCCATCAGCGCATCTTTGTGACTTCTTTGTTTGCAAGGGCAGCTATTACTTGATCTAAGGACTGATTTCTCTGGTTCCCAGGGCAGAGACTATGCTCCAACATGGAGATCAATGAATTGGCCAATGAATTTGTGGACAATGCTAGTCTTGATTCTGTTCAGTTTGCTTCACAAGTTATGGCGGCTAATGTTGTTGCTTTGATTGAAAAATTGAAACACAGATAACAATTCTGAGGCCAATCTGACTAGCTTTCCTTTTAAGGTATCAAAATTATTTGGGGGTGCCTTGAATGAGGTGTTGATTGAGACTAGGGATAAAAAGAAAATGTTCCCATCATTGTCTAAGCAAGACGAAAGAAGGCCATTCAGTCTGGAACTTAGTCTTTTTGTGAGTACCAGTATTTTCATGAGTACTAGACCTTTTAGACCAAACTAGGGTACCCCAAAGCAGCATACCACACAGCAGCGAACCCCCAAGGTTCAATAAAGGCAGTTCTGCTCCTGCCAATAAGCTGACTTGGAACAGCTCTCAGTAGGGGACTTTCATTATACATTTTGCCCATCGATGGGAGGGAATATCCTCCAGTACTTGGGTGGGCAGGATCATGAGACATGTGTATGCCATTCCAATGCCTGCATAGTTTTCATTCAGTCTCACTGTCCCAGACTCTTAGAGAAGTATTTTCCGATGCTCCAAGCAGTAGAACACATGATCCATGATAGGGTTATAGAATTGTTACCCTTTAGGAGAGATTTTTGGATTCTTATTCACTGTTCTTCTTGGTCCCAAAGAAAAACAAGTACTGGATGGCCATTCTGAACATTTGTGGGGTCAGTCATTTTGTAGCTGTGTGGAGATTTCACATAGAAATATTATGTATGATCCTGGAAGGGGAACAAGAGGAGGACTTCCAGATGTCTCTTGCACATTCCAGTACATGTGACACACAGGAAGTATCTAGGATTTGCTTATTTGGAGAGTCACTATTTGTACAAGGCCTTACCATTTGATCTGTTGACTTCTCCGCGGGTGTTGACAAAGGTGCTGATGGCATTAGTAGCTCATATGAGGTTGAGAGGGGTTCATGTCCACCCTCTCTTGGTTCATTCACTGTCTCTGTGGAATGGCAGGGAGGATGTACAGTGTACTGTGGAATATTTTGCATACCATGGCTTTGTTATCAATAAGGAATAGAGCCGCCTGAAGTTGACCCAGCATCTTCAGTGTCTAGGAACTATAATAGGTGCCTCTTTCTACAGGGTTTTTCTTCCTAAAGGACAGGAGGGTGAAGCTCCCATCTCTGGTCAGATGTGTGTTGAGTTAGGATAAAGTGCAGCTCATGGTTTTACCCAGACTGCTGAGGCTGATGGTGATTTTTTAAGACTCAGTCCCTGGGCCAGATTCCCCCAGAGGGAAATTTCTTCCTCATCTCATTGGCAGCAACAGTATATTGAGGTGGCTTTGATGTCCTTTTCCACAACAGCTTCTTTGTTGAAGATCTGTAGAACAACCACATGGGCTTTCTGTCTTCCTTTCTCATGCACTACAGGATTGACAAACTTGCTTCATCAGAGGTGTCTTTTGGCAGGCATGTTCTGCAGCAGGTGGTGTATTTATAGTAGATTTTTGCCTGCCCTGGACTACTTGTGTAGGTCCCAGCTTGAAGGATTCCCTCCCCACACTGTTGGAAAACAGAACATTGCTACTTACCATGAAGTTTCCTTTTCAACAGTTGTGGGGATGAAATCCTTTCCAGCCTACCTGGTATATTCTTGTTTGTCCAAAGTTTTGTTATTCCATCACTGGAAGGGACAGTGGCTCTTCCCTTTAGGATGATAAGACTTTGACTGAAAGGTAATTTGTCCTGCCTGTGAAGAGTGAGGGAGGAGCCAGACCAGCTTGAAGGATTCTCTCCCTGCAACTGCTGAAAAGATATTGTAAGGTACTGTAAGTACCAGTGTTCCATTACAGGATGGTTAATCAGAAGAGTCTTTCCTATAACCTCAGGTTATAATACAGGCTGATTGTGCTTGATTTTTTACTTTCTTGTTGTGTCATCAAGAAAGAACCTCTAGATCTCTGAGTGCTTTCCAAATGTTGATTCATCTGGCCAGCCTTCTAGAGAGTAAATTGTGTCCTAGGTGATAAAAACAGATCTTTGTAAGTTGTTTCAATAAATGAGTGTTGGTACCTATCTGTAAGAAATGCTTCTGTGCAATATCTATTGTTTCACCACTATTCAGTATGTAATGTGGCCTACATAGTTTATTCCCAGTGCAGTCCTATATAAAGTACAGCTTACTCTTTATGCCACTGGGCATTAGATTGCAGACACATTCATTCAGACTTGCATAGCACTTGCTTCTGGTTTTTTTTCTTGTGTTGCAGGTGCATACTATTCAGTTTATACAGTCAGGACAATCACTATACTGTATTGTTGGCACCTTCCTCTTCATTTTCCTTTCCTGGTAGGAAACACATTTTATTTGGACCAACAGTGAGACTCCTTAGTAAATTAAATACTGTTAAAAATGACATCCTGACCACTTAATTGCATTATTTTTTTTTCATAGCAAAGATCAGGATACTGTGAAATCAGGGGTGGTTGATTCAGAAGATTCAGAAAAGAACCCTTTGGCGGAGAACATGGTACTTAAATTTTTCAGATTCTGTGTACTATTTTTATTTGTGAAGTGGGAGTTCCACAGTATATTGGACTTTGGAAATATATGATGATTGCAGCTGACATATTTTAATTGGATATTATATCTGAGTAATACTTGCTTAACTTCAAGGGAAAGCATTTCAAGATGAAATTTCATGCCACCTGAGTTCACAAGGAATACATTCATCCCAATTTAGTAAATGCATATCTTAAAAAAATTCCTCTTGAATATCACCAAAACTAGAAGTTAGGGCAAGTACCTGTAACTTCATGTGTATAGCTTTTTCTATAATTTCCTAGAGTTGCGTGATTGCATCTCTTGAATCCATGAATTAATCTTGAAAATTCGTCTAATGGAAGTAGTGATTTTAATGAGTTCTTATTAGCAATAGCAAGTACATTTCTATACCACTTATCAATGCACTTAAGCACTCCCTAAGCGGTTTCCAGTGTGTAAGCTAATTGTCCCCAACAAGCTGGGTACTCATTTTAGCGACCTCGGAAGAATGCAAACTTGAGCCCTTTTGCTGGTACTGAACTCACAACCTAGTGGTTTGTGAGTCAGTGGCTGCAGTGCTGGCATTTAACCACTGTGCCACCAGGACTCTTTGTATTATACTACTATTTTTCTCTCACTGACGTTTTCTTGCAGTAGAGCTCAGAGATAGAGAGCCAGCATGGTATATGAATGTTGAATGTTGGGAATAAGGACTCTAAGAAACCAGATTCTCAGTGAGATTTAAGGAACAGTCCACAAAACATGGATTTATCCCTCATGCCAGCTTTGACAGTCAGGATCGTCAAAATTCCAAGGTGTTACTACCATTGCCTCCAACCCCTCTCTTCTCAGTTTTTAATTTCCTGCCTTGCCAACCAGTCAGGAGATAAGCCTTCTCGCCTCTCATTTAAATAAAGTAGTTAGATAGGAATAAAATTAGATCAAGAATGGCAGCAGATCTAGGTATTAAGAAATGAAGGCAAAAGGAAATGGAGTATGTGTCTAAAAGTAAACAATTAACAATGGAAAAACAAAGGTGTCAGATGGATCGAGGTTCAGTGAATTTACTTAACCCCAAGATTGGGAGTAAGCAGATTGCGGAGGACAAGCTTATTATAAACCTTAAAAATGTATGCCAGCAAACAAGTGAGTGACAAGTTTCTGGATCAGGATCTTCTAAAAAATGAATTTTCTCTTGCCAAGCAAGAGCAAAATGGAATACAGCAGCTGGTAATTCTGGTAAAATAAAACTAAGCTGACCCAGGTCTAGGCAGAAAGGTGAAGTAAGATAAAAATAAGGTCAAAATCAAGGACAAGTGCTCAAGGGAAGTGTCTTTATTGAATCTATCATTTAGAGTGCTCTTTTTATTAGACATTATTTTGGTGTGTCACGTTTTTGAGCTGGCTGCTCTGTTCATTAATCCAAATCTATGTAGGTCTGAGGAAGATAAGTTGACCTTGATTACTTATCCAACATTCATGCAAATTTATTTATTTATTTTGAGTATTTCTAGCAATAGCTATACTGCTATTTCTATACTGCTTATCAGTGTACTTAAGCACTCCCTAATCAGTTTACAATGTGTAAGCGAATTGCCCCCAACAAGCTGGGTACTCATTTTAGCGACCTCGGAAGGATGCAAGTCTGAGTGGAGCTTGAGCCCTTGGCTGGTATTGAATTCGCAACCTTGTGGTATGTGAGTGAGTGGCTGCAGTGCAGACATTTAACCACTGTGCCACCGGGGCTCAGCTACAAAGGCTCTCAGAGCGGCTAAAATCATGCCAAAATCACTATTGGAGATTGCAGGTAGTCAAGTGTTGAATTTAACTATGGTCTATCCAAATCCAAGACATCTGCTGGAAAATACTGTAAGTGGCATTCATTGGATATTAAGAGTTGAAAGAATCTATTTGAAAAGAACTAAATAATTTAGAAGAACAGAGGCACTGTTCATATCTTTCAATACGAGGTCTTTGGGCCAAAAGACATCAAAACAGATGCTGTCGAGATAGTTGAAAATCTGTATTTTTCAGTGTTTTTTACCTAGAAAAAGTTTAATAACCAGAGGATATTTGGACTCATTCTGCCAGTTCAATGGCAAGAACAACAGTGTGTAAAGTAAGCACGTTCACTTGGTGACATAGGTGAAGCTGCAAGTTGGAAAGAGCTGTCCACTTTTGTGAGACATTATAAGGTGGATAGGTTTAGAGCTAGTTATGCAGCCTTTTATATATATGATAAGTTATATACTGTATATAATAAGTCTGGATAGGCACTCCCTGATGATGGTGGCTCGAGTTTATCCCAAGTGTTGTGGACTGTTCCTTACCTAATAATAATAATGTAAATAGTGGTTACAATATTAGTAATAATAGTAATAATAATAATAATAATATTAGTAGTAGTAGTGTTAACAGTAATAGTTTTCAAGTAATAGTAATAAGGATATTGTTGGAATGGTTGTCAAAGCTAGAAAACAAAACTGAGCGGAGAGGGATTGGAGGCAACAGTAGTAACAGCTTGGAAATTTGAAGATCCTGCCTGTCAAGGTTGGCACGTGAGATAAACTCGTGTTTTGCCAACTGTTTCTTCAGTCTCACAAAAATGCCCATTTTCAGCATTAAGGAAATGCAATGGCAAACCTCTGAACAGCTCTTGCCAAAAAACCTGAATGATAGAGTTGTCCTAACTCAGAATTAAAGTGAAGGCACACAACATCAGAGTTCTGTTATATTCCATGTATTTATTACAAACGATTGATTGAAAAAGTCCAATATGTTGATGAGTTATCATGAATTGTGATAACTGAGGGTGAAGCTATATTGTCTGTCTCTTGTGGCAATTTGTCTTATTATGAAATCTATATAGTACATGCACCGATAGTCACAGAAATCAGGAAACATAGCAGATGAGTACAGTTGGTCCTCCACATTTGCAGCTTTGACTTTGATAATTGGTGAATTTGATTAATATGTTCTTGCTAGGAATTGCTAGATCCGCCAATGCAACTCTGTCAGAAGTTGACCATAGATTTGTGCCGGAGAACCTAGAAATTCCTAGAGAAAATACTTCACTAGGCATTTTTAGGTCCTCCAGCATGATCTATGATCAACGTCTGGCAGATGCTGACCATAGAGTTGCACTGGAGGACCTGGAGGTTCCTAGAGAGGTGTTCTCTCAGGTAAAAAGAATAGTGTTATTTTTTTTTATTTGCAGTTTTTCCACATTCACACGGGTCCTTCACTCCTAACCCCAGCAAATGTGGAGAGACCACCATATTATATAATTTGTATTTTTGTGTGTGTGCACTCATGTCAATGGTAGTTGTTCTGAACTCCAGTGAGGATGAATAGGATATAAACTGATAAGGATGATACATAGATGTAACCACTATTTTCCTAGCATAATGCTGACCTTATACTGAAAAATACATTGTCTTAGTGCATAATTATTTTTTAGATGAAATCTGAAAATAATCTTGAATTTTTCCTGTTTAGAGGGCAGCAGAATTTGCACCTGGTGCAGAGGACTGTAAACTACCATCTGCACTGTCTTTAAGGAGGAGCTCTTCAGAATGCACCGTATCTGATAGAAATACACAGTCTGTGAAGAATTTTAATGCAGATAAGGTTAAGAATAATCTCTACCATGTCTCCTACATACTTCAGACCAGTGAGCATCTCTGTCCTAAAAAGAAGCAGTTGGGCACATACCTAGTTTTGTTTTGCAAAAAATGCTTGCTTTAATTCAGAACCGATATGACACCTTAGTTTTCAAGTTAGTGTTCACTGTCAGGCTTTCACTGTTCACTATATGTGCAAATTAAAGTGGTGTTGTAGAATAAGCATATAATCTCCTCTGGCATTTTATTCCTTGTATTTCATGTGCACATAGTTATTAAAACTAGTTAGAACTACAGTATTGAATGGTGCAGACAACAAACTCTTGTGAAGGAAGGAAGACAAATCTTTTAGAACTGACCCAGATCCCAAGATAAAAGTTAAAAATTATGATATTGATATTATTGTTGAAATATAGTAGATGATTTTATTGACTGAGTGCACCCTTATATGCTCACCTTTTTAACGTGTTATTAAATTTTTAAAAATGGTGCAGATCGAGCCAGATCATTGCTGCTCCTGCCAAATGTGATTAGAAATTTCTTCGAACATTTATATGTGTTGGCATTTATCCTAACAGATATCTAGGACGAGTGGTAAAGCTCAAAGAAAACGGAAGGAGGCTTTACCAGAGATGGAAGAGGATGATAATTCAGGTCAGGAATAAGTTGTGCATGTTTTCTTTATAAGGCTATATTGAACATTTTCCAGATGTGAATGTGTATAGTACTAAGAGGGCTGATTAGACCTGATTTTGTGGGCAACTATGTGAACCTACAAGCATGGTGACAAGTACAGTTTCTTCAGCAATGCAGGTTTCTTTAAGATGCTGTTATATGCCATTTCTATCTAAAATATTTATGGAAGTAATTTTAAAACATATGGGATGGATGTGAAGTATAACACCAAAATCTGTTTCCAAAAAATTGTTCACTGTTTTGTTTAAATCCAGGTGATCCACATTTGTTTAAAGTTTGGATACCCAAAGGGCAGAAGAAAAGTGCCAGGCGTATCACAGAAATTGATGTTATTCTGAATGAGTTTGAAAAAGTAACAGCAAAATACAAGTAAGCATGTTTTCTTATGACTGAAAACTAGTTATATTCACACTAAGACTGAGTTTAGTATGTGATTTTTATCTCTTGCTATACATTAAGTGTATTGCAGTTCTGCTACTCAGATACATACAAACACAAAAAAGTCATTGTACTGTACTCTGTTATGAACAGTTGGGTTTTTGTTTTGTTTTTTGGGAGTGAAAGTATATTCAAAACTGTCTGAATGTTTCAATTATGTTTTTTTATTTCACTACCAAGAAAATGTATGCATTTTAAAAAATTCTCATCCCACTTCAAGTTTACCCTTTTGTGTGTGTTCAAGTCACCTGTCAACTTATGGTGATCCCATGAATCACCAAGTTTATCTTAGGCAATGAATACTCAGGTGGTTTTGCAGTTCCTTGTTCTGAAATATAACCTAAAGCACCTGGTATTCATCAGTGGTCTCCTATCCAAGTACTTTAACTTTAGCAGGAATGAAAACAGAATATACACATAGAAATTAGAATGGCTTCACATGTTCTCAAACAAACCATAGCTAAAGAGATAAAAGGTAAGACATAGGCTGCATCCACACTGCAGAAATAATCCTGTTTCAAACCTCTTTAGCCGCCATGGCTCAGTGCTATGGAATTCTGGAATTTGTCATTTATGAGACATTTAGCTTTCTTTGTCAAAGAGCTCTGGTGCCACATCAGACTACAGTGCCCAGAATCCCATAGCATTGAGCCATGGCTGTTAAACTGCTGTCAAGATGGACTATTTATGTAGCTTGGATGCAGCAACAGTGGGGTTATAAGAGCTAATTAGATTGTTGTCTGGAGCCATGATGATTAAATTCATGAAATTTACATATCCAAGAAGGACTGTATGAAACAGGGTGTTAACAGGATTTCTCCCAATTTTTGCACTTTTCTGCCTCCTGATTATTTGCTGCACTTATATATTTGTGCTTGTTGAAAACAGAATTAAACAAATCTGAAAATAGTAGTGTAATATTCATATTACAGTAGAAAGCAAACTGATTAGCGACAATGATACAGAACAAAAAAAATTCAAATGAAGTAAAATCAACTATATTAGTTGAATATTAATCAACTGATACAACCTTCTGTAGGAAAAAAAATATTCCTTGAGAATGCTGTCTAATTTTTGTCCATTGAAAGAATAAAATTCAGTAACTAGAATATACATTTCTCCGTTCAGCTTGTTCAAGCTCATAGAAGATTTGGTTAATGTGTGTGTATATTTCAGAGAAGGAGTGGAACTGGAGATATGTAGGGAAGCTATTGATAGCTTTTCTAATGGGTTCAGAGATCATCTCATCAACACTGTAAGTGAAATTATCAATGTATAGTAGGCATGGATACAGATCAGTCTATTTTTGCTCCATATCAGTTTCAATAGTTCATCGAATTTCCATATTACTCTCTTAATTTAAAAAACAGAAAATTCACAATTATTTTTAATATATATATTTTGTATGCAGTTCCCTATAATATATAAATTTTTCTGTGCTATTCAGGAGCCCAGAATATCAAAGTAATGTGCAGTCTGAAGACAAATTGTATCTTAATGTGGGGAGTGTGAATGAGATCTGATTAAAAATGTAGACCAAATGTATTGTACACAATAATAATTAATAAGAAGAATAATAATTAATTTATTTCCCACCTCTCCATAAGTTTCTTGGTGAGGTACAACATTTTAAAATATGAAACACAATTAAAAATGAAAATACATAAAACCAACAGTTAAAATACAATACTATAAAACTGTTAAAGTACACACAAATGAGTACATAATGAATACATAATAAATGAGTACATAATAAATCCTGTAATACATATGTGTACTTTTTAATATGCAAATTAAAATGTCATGATTTAAAATTGATTGACTAAAATAAGAATGGGCCAAACAAAAGAAACAGGGCCAATACAAACTGCCCCTTTGATCGCTGGATCAGGGCCATGGCAACCACACTCCGAAGCCCCAATCCAGCATTTTTCCAGCGCAAAAAGAAGCGGCAAAATGCTGCTCCTTTTTGTGCCAGAAAAAGCCAACCTTTCTACTGCTGCTGCGCCTTTTCAGCACTCCTGTGGCATACACTGTGCCGCCAGAGCGCCAAAAAGCTGCTGCCATGTAAGCAGCCTGGCAGGTTCACAGCGGCTTCCTACCAGTTTGGGGGCAAGCGCCATGCGTATGCCATGCCCTAATCCGCTGGGAAGCCGGGTTTTTCTGGTCTGTTCCATTCCTTAGAGAGTCCAAAAGGGCTCAGTTGCTAGCTGAAATAAATGATTTGACTAAAACTCAACAGAAAATAGAAAGTTTACATTGTGGTATTATTCCCTACTATGACTTTGAAGACAATGGTTCAAATCTCTGCTCAGCATTTACACCCTATCCAAAATCTAAAACAATCAATGTTCACTAGGGGGAATTATGATTTGAAATTTATTGAACATGTGGTTTAACAGTGCTTCTGGGGCAATTCTATAATAACTTCTAAATTATAACATGAAAGCATACATGTGTCCTCTTGAATTACTAAATCATTCATTACAAAAATATTCCAATATTAATTTCTAAATATCATTTAGAATTTAATATTTTAATTTTGTAATGGCCAATTTTATTTATTATTTTACTACACCCAGATAAATGTATAGGGTTCAGTGTCCAAGCATTTGAGGAATACATATGTTTAACATTTTTTGCACATTTAGAAAAATTTTTTGAAAAGTAGATTTTGAAGACTACATTTCAAAGAAAAACCCCAGATTGCATAACAGTAAAATCATCTGACAGATAGGCAGATGGGCAGCTGTGCTGTCCAGTGTTTTTGAACTATAGCTTCTATGCTGATAGAAATTATAAGCCAAAGCATTTTACAATGTCTATTAACATAAGTAATTTATACCAAATCTAGTCCAACATTGACTGCTTTGTGTGGCAGCAGCTCTGAAAACTAGAGGGCATAGTTCTTTCCAGCCTTGCCTCTATCCCAGATGTTTTTGCCAGCTGCAAACTCAGTTACTTACATGAAGAACAAAGAACATTGCAGAAACTTGCCCAATTAACTGTGATTGGAAAGGAGTCCTGGTGGCACAATAGTTAAATGCCAGTACTGCAGCTATTCATGGCTACAAGGTTGTGAGTTCGATCCCAGGGACTCTAAGGTCCACTCAGCCTTACATCCTTCCGCAGGTAGCTAAAATGAGTACACAGATTGTTGGAAGCAATTAGCTTAGGCATTGTAAACCACATTGTTTACACATTGTAAATCACTGATAAGTGGTATAGAAATATACTTGCTATTGCTATATACTACCACTACAGTGACATTTGAAAACTGTACTGTATTGTATGTTTTGTTAATTAAATGTTTGCACTACTTAACTAATGAGTGCATGTTTTAATTAGATTGCAGATGCTGAAGAACTAAAAAACACCAAACTAAAAAATATGAAGGTAAATAAGTCTGTGAATCTTCTTTTATGGATAAACTTCCAATCCAGAAATACATTCAATTGAGAGAATTAGAAGTGGGCACAATTGAGGCATTTTTGCTACATCCTGTTGTCATTGTCCCCCACCCTGCCAGCCATTTTAGGCCCAGAAAAGGACACTTTATCAACAGGAGGGTAACAAGAACTTTCCTGTTGGGAAAGTTAAATTAGCCCAGGAATCCAAAAAAATGTGGCAAGCTTGCTCCCTGGGTACTGTTTGCATTTTCAGCCCAAATAATGGTGGGGTGGATGGAAGTGTTACTCTCTTAAGTGCCCAACACACTGCATTTGCCCATCCCAAAACAATTTGGTGGTTTTGAACTCTTGTTCAGTTGTTAAGGGGAGGAAGGGAGCTCTCTGTCTCTCTCTGTCCTCAAGGTAATTGTACAAAGTGGTTTGAGTTCTAACAAAAATAAAAAGAGTATGTTGTACTTCCTTTCTCCCTTTATGGTTTCTGTGGAGTGGGATGTAAGGCTTAGCTTCCATTTCTGAGGTAAATGTTGGGAAAGAGGAATCTGGGGATTAGAGGAAGGCTCATGCATGCTGAGTCCAAGTCTAGTGATATTTTCATCAGCCAACCCATTTAATCATCCCACCCAAGGTCCGTGTGAGTGCCTGTGTGTTGTCCCCTACTGCCAGGGATATTGCCCTGCTGCAGGGGTGATTGCTCATGAGATGCTTGCCACCAGAGCTTGTTTATGGTGGTAAGCAGAAGGGGATTCTTCATACCAATATCAGTGTACTACATCACAAAACTTTAGGGTCCCCCTCACCTGTAAGGACACCTTTTGGCCTCCTCCTCCTCCTGTTTAGTGTCCTGGTACAAGCATTAAGATAATCAACAGAAGCCCTCATGGTTCAAAATGATGACTGACAGGGTCAAGGTGTATGTACACTTTTCAGTTTCTTCTCCAGACTTTGGAATTCCCTACTCAAAACTCCATTTATCCCTTTCCAGATAGGCATCCACCTCAGCATGAAGACTTTTTTTAGTTATTTAAGTGAACCAGTTTGTGAATTTTTGCTGGTCTTCTTATGAATTTTGCTGCTCTGTTGTTTCTTTTAACTTAGTGGATTATTGCATTTCATTTTTAAATACATGGTATTTTTTTTACTGTTTTGAACTATATGGAAAGTAGGCATACAAGTGTTAAATATAATTAGCCCCTTATACATGGCAATATATCCCAGATCTAATCATATTACCAGGAAGTTAGACAAATGGTTAAACTGTCTATTGCTTATTCTGTTAAAAACTATATGTGTACTGCATTGCAGATGGTCAGAGAAACCAATAAGAAAAGGCAGCGATTGATAGAAGTTAAAGAAGAACTAATTAGGTATGTTCCAATTTGTTAAAATGATACTTAAAATATTGGTAGATTTTTAAGTAGGGCTTCCTATTACCACTGAAAACTTAAATGCTTTTTTATACCAGCTTCAATTATATACTTATCTGTGCGTTATTTTTATTTCAAAAACTTTATTCAGATGTTAAACAGTAATAGCAATTATGACAACAAAGTTTAGTAGGTTTCTGTGTGTTTGCTTGCTCTTTTCAAGTTGTTATAATAGGCAGAATCAAATTCACTTCTCTTGGGAATGAAGTTGCCTGGATTTTAGGTTACTACACTTTGACCTGTGGCTTCAAGCTAATTTAAGCAATCTTCCACAGAACCAGTTCAAAAAGAACCTGTATAAGCATGATGCTGATATACGTATGTCTTGCAGAACAGAGCCACAGCTGAAGAAGCTAGAACGAGAACATGCTGAACTAAAAGAAAAACTATCCTCTCTCAGGAATGCAATGAAGTTAGTCACTGATTTAAAAGATCTTCAACAAAAATATGTTAATGAAAGAAAGGAAAACCCACAGGAAAATGTTGTAGTAAGTACATGTTTAATCACCCGTTATTGTGTAATGTCTCATTCTTTATTTTATACCTAGGAGCAGTAGTGCTGGAAAAATTAACATGGGAAAAATGATCTTAGGCCTACTTATCCCCATCCCCAAAATAAATACATAAGGTTGGGATTTCTCTCACACACACATGGAACATAGAAAATATGTAAGTGTGGGACCATCATAACATATATTAAATATGTAAATGTACAAGCTGTATTTACCCAGAAGTTCCCTCAAAAAGGATGTCTGATTCTGATCCATATGGGGACCATAATGCAGCCATATAAAACATTCTTGTGTAGCAAATACAAACTTTTTGAGCTGGTTTTAAGGAAAAACAAATGGCATACTGTTGAAAATGATAATACATTCTGTGGGCTGTTTTTAAAACTATATCACATTGCTCTTGATAGGAATTATTCTAGTACCTTAAATAGTAGTATCTTTATTCATATCCTATGTGCATTAAATACTGCTCAGACAATGGATGAACAGCTTCTATGATGCCCAGCATGTAAGTTCAGTTTTTCTGGTAGAGACACAGGACCTTCTACAGTGTGTTGTTTCTCTGAAGAGTTGTGTCTTTGCCCAATCAAAAATCACATCAAACTTCCCTTAGTGCAAGGATGATCTCTGAGGCTCCCTAGTTGAAGGTCTGCTGTGGTCCAGACAAGTCATTCTTCTCTCAACTGCTCTGCCAGCTTTTTACATGGGGGGAGGGGAACCTCTTACCTATGTTTCTTCTGTCTTCCCTTTTCCAACCCATCTCCCCAGCCATGAAGTTTCTGCTGTCCAGAAGATTTAAACATGCAGAGGGAAGGGAATATTCCCAGCATGTGTCCTTTAAGCGAAGGGGGGAACAGTAGTCTTGAGCCACATCACAAATGTGGAACTTAGGGAGGGTATCCACTGTGTTGAATCAGGGGTTGCCAAGCTCCTCCAGGTGTGGAATTACTTCAGAACCTCTTTCCCACTGTTGCTAGAAGAATGAATGGGACTAGGGCTCCCTGTGTCTCCTTCTGCTCCCATTTCAAGGCAACCTCACCCACCTGCCCAGTGGTGAAATCAACTTATTGTCATGGAAAACAATCTGTCCTTTCTGCTGAGCAGATTCAGGGATTTTCTTGCTTGCCATAGCACAAATCCTGGCACGGAGAGGAGGAAGAGTGCCTTTCCATCCTCTCTTGACAGGATAACGGGGCAGTAACCCAGTAACCAGGAAGGTAGGCATCACTGGGCTCTCTGTAGCTACCATCTTGGTTGCACTGTGTGGCCAAAGAGAGTGTGGAAAATCCACTATCTTCATAGGGAAACCGCTGCTTTGTAAGGCCTTCTGAAACCTGGGGGGGGGGGGGGCTTCACACAGACCACCCCAATAGAATCAGGGGTCACCAACGTGGGATCTCCTGTCTGCCCAACACTACTCCAAATACTAATCAACAGAGGAAGAACTCTCCCTCTTCTCCCCTTTCACCAGACAGAGAAAGAAGAGCTATCAGAGGAGGAGTGAGTCTTACAGAGAGATGAGCTGAGGACTGTTAAAACTATTCAAGCCAAAGGACCTTCCAGTCCTACTTGGCAAGGACACTAATTATGCTCCTTACCAAGCTGGATACTCTGTCCCTGCCAAGAGATCTAGACTTTCTCCAGGAATTTAAGAAGTCTAAGTGGGCTTGGCAATTGCCTGTCAGTGAAGGATCCTTCCCTAGCCACTTTATGGATCTATTGAAGGAAAATTGATTTAAACCAGCCTCCTCCTACCTAGACCGTATGATCCTTGGTCTTTTTAAAAAAAACATTTTATCATCAAAGATTATGTCCAAGCTTCAGACCCTTTGGTAGCTGCTCCCTTTGCAGCCCTGGTATCTCTCTTGGTTATGCTAGGGATGGGGAGGAGACCCTTAAGCAGGACACCCTTATGCAGTAGCATAAGAAGATAGAAGAAGCCTTGAAGAAGGCCCATTTAACTTCTCTGCTGGTAATTTCAGTGTCCACAACATCCTCCATCATGGCTAGGGCTGCTCTTTGTGTGTTTGGGGGGGAGGGATTATAAACATAGTTCTTTCCAAAGAGGTTAAGTTTTTCTAGGCCACCCACAAATTACCAAAAGCTGCTGCCTTCTCAGTTAAAACTAGCCCACATATTATACAATTCTGTGTCAGAGCCCAGGCAGCCACCACCCTATTCAGAAAGCAGATCTGTGAAGACCTACAGGCTGACATCGGGAATAATCCACCATGTGCCCCTTTTGACAGTACTAAGGCTTGGGGGGATTCCCTGGAGCTGGTCCTAATAAAGGCAAAAATAAGTCCCAAGAAAAGATGGCAAAAAGAACCCTCCACTCAGGGTCTTCCTCCTTAGCCTTCAACACTTCTTCCCAAAATAGTGTGTAATAAACGTGAAAGATTCTCCAGCATAAGATAAGAGAAACACTCCATTTCATCTCTTCTCCAAGCTTACAACAGGGAGAAGTAATACACTATCCTGTTTCCTTTGCACCAGCGTTTCCTCTGCTATTAAAGCTCTTTCTTCACTAAACCAGTGTCTGTTGTCAGTAATGGAATAGATGAGTTGATGAACAAATTGAAACTTAATCCAGACAAGACAGTGGTGCACCTTGTCAGTTGGAAATCTGACCAGGGAATAAAGATTCAGCCTGTGGCAGATGTGGTTACAAGGCCCTTCAGATGTCAGAGTGTGTTCCTGGGGCTGGATCTGAGCCTGGATGCCCAGGAGGGCATTTGTACAGTTTAAACTGGTGCACCAGCTGCACCAATTCCTTGAGAAGTCAGATTTGGCTAGGATAACATATGCCTTGATTACATCCTGTCTAGACTAAAGTAATACACTATATATGGGGCTGCCATTGAATACTGTTTGGAAACTTCAGTAGGTCCAAAATGCTGCAGCCAGGCTGTTGACTCTCTTGTTGAAATCTGCATTGACTACCAGTCTGTTACTGGGCAGAATTCAAAGTGTTGGCTTTGACATTTGAAGCCCTACACAGCTCTGGTCCAGACTATCTGAAAGACTATATCTCCTTTCAGGTATATTTGGTCTGGACTTGTGAGAGGGCCTTCTCTGTGGCTGCTTCCAGGTTTTGAAAATCTCTTCCACTGGAGGGCTAGCTGTCCCTTTTCTGACAGTCTTTCTGTCTTTCTGACCGGAGGTGAAGACATTCTTCTTTAGGCAGGCCTTCTGAATTTTAACTATGGAGCTTTAGTGTGTAGTGTGTGGATAATGTGTTGTGCTGTACTTTTTAATTTTTTTACTGAAATTATGTTGTAAACATGTAATCATATTTTTATTAATAGTGATACATAATTTGATTTTAACTTTTGTAATTAATATTTTAGCCATTTTCTTAAAACTATTGTAAGCTGTTTTGGATCCCATTTTAGGAGAAACCATGGGATACAAGTGCCATAAATAAATAAATTTGGCTTAAAAAAAACCAGGACCCCAAAATTATATAGGCTCATTTTACAAGGGCAAAAGCTACAAGTATACAGCAACTGTATACTAAGTGAAATATATAAGGTAACAGATGAGATGTCTATTTTTTCCACTTTGTCGACTGTTAAGACAAGGTTATTGTAGAGAAACTGAAGTACAGGGGACTGGAGTCGTCATGAAAGTACCAGAAAAATATCATGTGACTTCTGCCTCTGGTCTGATAGTGTAAGAAGTTAACATTACATGTTGTATATTACTGCTCTTTAACTTAGAATAGTGTGCCTTTACATTTAATTATCAATATTTCTTTCTGTTTCTCTTTTTCCCCTGTAGTATGGTATTTCCAGCCTTCCTGCACTTCTGGTGGAATCTCAAAGAATTTTAGGAGCCGAAGGTCACTTTCGGAATATCAACACAAAATTACAACAAGCTTTAAATCTGCAAAAAAAGAATTAGTCATACATAATGTGAACTACATCCTATACTGCCACCACTTTCCATAGAGGCTAAAATCTAGTAAACTCTTACATGTTGTAAAGTTAGTAATCTTAAACATAACTCCAATTGCTAATCCCAGTGAGAGTAGATATATTGAATTAATGGAATTTACATAAATTTTAACTTGCCATTCAAGAAAGAGATCTATGTAGATGAGACTGGCAACTGAATTTTGGCCCCAGCATAACTTATTATAAAGAATAAACGCTGTCAAATGCCAAATAAAGGCAAAAGCAAACCAGAAGTAGGACAGATCAACTAAATTTCAGAAACTCTTTAGTTTGTCTATTTTACTTGGAGGAGGGGGCCTTAAGAGTTTATCCTGTCGTTTGGTGCTTTATCTAATGGCAGGTGATCCTTTTTTCCTACTGAAGTAGAAGAGGAAAAGAATGAGTTGGCAGTGGGGAAGACCAGGGAGCATCCCATAGGAAGCAACATGCATGTATGCTGCTGGCAGGCACTTACACATTGCTAATGAATGTTTAAAGATCTGTCATATAAGAGCAACAGTTCTACAAAAAATGAAGACTTATTACTGTAGAGTTCAGAAATGACACTTTGTGTGGTTTATCCCATGTATTTTTACTATTAGTATATCCTATTAAGGTGCTTTTTAAAAGTCACAGCTAATACAATATATACCATTATCTACCTTATTTTTTATGTTTTATCACTAGAAATATTGGCTGTAAAATTTTACAGAAAAAATTAGTTAAAAAGCAAATATTCATCACAGTTTTAACAATTAACTAACTCTAAATTCTATGAAAGGCAGTTGGATATTTGAATATGTTATCCAAAATATGGCTACACTCCAAAATTTCCTCAATACAGATTTCTTCAAAGTGTTGTTTAAAGTGTTTTTTTTTAAAAAAATGTATTTAGTACTCTGTACAGAACTTGTTATTATGTATTTTCTACACAATGGTAAGTTTGTCATTTGACTCTTTCACTGTCTTTTGTAACTTTTGAGAATTAAAAAGAATCTCTGATTAATTTACTGGCAATTGTTTAATGAAACATTTATTTCTGTCATAAAATGCAAATGCTCCTTTTTAATATAAATTTTATTAAATTTTACATAGAACATATTACATTTTCCTAAAAAATATTATAAACACAATCCCAAACACCTACCAATCATACAAAAGGAAATAATACCATCATAAACTTAAGAAAAGTTGAATTGTTTGGTTAGCTTGACTGCTGCTAATTCACTAACAGCTAAGTGCATTCTTTATTCAGCCATGCTTAATGTACTAAGCAGACTTATTCCTTGATTCCACTGGCTTCATGGTTTCTTAAAGCATCGACTAGGAGCTCATCAGGTATTTCATCTATGCTCCAGTTCCTCTGAGGCTGAAAAGTATCAGCAGCCTCAGCTAGTTCCACATCTTCAGCAGCTTCCAAAAAAAAGATATCACTCTCGTCATCCCATTCAGTGCTTGACCTTTTTGTGGTGTTCGGTTCACTTGTTTGGTGTAACGTGGTTAAAGATGTGCTGTCTGACAAGCATGTAGTATGGTTATACATTCTGGATTTTTCTTCAATGTTTCCATTTTCATCCATTATATATTCATACTCTTCATCCTTTAAAGAAAGCATTTATCTCAACATTAAGATATAGTTGGGATTACATTGCTTTGCCAAGATTTTCTAATATATTCTTTCAAGTTGTATTTTCCATACAGCAACCAACACCATACCTTGGATTTCTGCATCTTCAGGCTTGTCATACCTGACCTGCTTTACAAAACCCACTGTGGCAAAATCTCCAACCAGTACTGCATGCAGTAACTGCAAAACCTCTTAAACCCTACCTGTCTTAGTATTTAAAGTTATATGCAAATGAGAAGCTGTTTACAACCTGCCCAATGTATTATATAGCAACATAGTTGGAGAAGAGTCCGTTGGATAGGAATTAGGCAAGTCTTAAGAAATACAATACAGTTGGCTGTATTGTAGTGGTGGGGGATCTTCCAGATGTTGTACAACAAGTCTCAGCAGCCCTTAACAGCATAAGCAATGAGAGGGATGCTAAAAATTAGTGTCACATCTAGAGGGCTGCATGATTCCCACTCTTCTGTCAAAAGATTTCCAAGTGTATGAGGCTGGCTCTTGGTTACAGTTAGCCCTCCACAATTGCAGATTTGATTATTTGTGTTTTTGGTTAATATGTTCTTGCTAGGACTCTCCATGTCCTTCAGCGCAACTCTACCAGAAGCTGACCAAAGAGTTGTGCTGGAGAACTCCTCCCATATTTGGCTCTGCTCATGGCAGCTATTGGAATGCAAACCACAACAGGTTTTGACTTGAGATAAAGCATACCTGAATCTGCCACATTCCTGCTGCTATGGAATACATTCTTGAAATACTGAACTATCATCCTCATTATTTAACCCTATTTTTTCTTAAAAACGGGGATTCATGGCAGCTAAATTATGGCAGGATGAAAACATAACATGGAATAAATTTAAATCTATGTGCGTTTGTGAAAATTTACAGTAAACATTGCTTAAAGGCAGTGCCAAGAAGATCTTAGCTTTATTTAGAAGCTAAGTTACAGGTTCTTCTTTGATGCTTGTTCATTTTTCATCTATATATACTTACTAAGCTGTTTACTTAGGTCTTCCCTAGGTTATAAATAATGCATTTCAATGTTAAGCAAATCATACCTCTTTGAAAAGGAATGGGAGGCATACTTCACTTGGTAACGGAAAACCTGTCACATACAGAAGTGACCTTAGATTAGTTATAACGTATATACATTCAATACCTGAAATATTGTAGGCTATATAAAAGTACTCACATTCTGATTTGAAGTTTTCTGCTCTGCAAATAGGATCATGACATTTTTGATACCAATTCTCATGTTTTAAATCGATTATAATCCTTGAAATAAAAATGTGTTAGATTAAGTGGCAATCAATGGGAAATGATTTAATTGCTATATTCCTTATCTCTGCTTCGAATTAATAATTCAGTATAAAAAAAAAATCTTTGTTACCAACTGTTCTTAACATGTTGACTGACCTATTTATAAGTGTTTAATAAAAATCTGGACATCCCCAGTCTGATTTAGCAAGAAGTATATACAAATAGGTCTCCTTGTCACACTTTCAATACAATGTTCCAAGGATTTATGCATAGGGTTATACGGATTAATGCTACCTATCCAATTATTTCACCCCTACTTCCAATCAAACAATGTTGCCCAGCTTTCAGGTTAGGCACCATCCAGTTCTACTGATCGATAAACATGTATGGCTAAATACAGAACTGTACCCAGGCTACTCAAAAAATCAAAATAGTTGCTTACAATGGAATACACTCAACTATAAGTCGACATCATGTATAAGTTGAGGTCAACTTTTGGGGCCAACATTATGGGTTTTGATATGCCCTGTGGATAAGTCGAGGGTCAGACTTAAGAAGGCAGTTCAGCTGGGGACAGGCTGCAGGGCAATCTATCGCCCTTCCCAGTCTCTCCCCAGCTGTGCTGTCCCTTGCGGCTCGGGTCAAGTACCATACTGACCCATGTATAAGTTGACCCAATTTTTTGGGTCGATTTTTGATCTAAATTTCTTGACTTATACATGAGTATATACGATGGTCCCTGCAACCAAGAAAAATGTGGTTAGGGAGAAGGAGGACAGTTGGCAGTAACTGGGTGGCAGTAAGCTAGATGAACTGTATAGGTAAGCTTTGGTGTATAGTAAAATGTAGTATACTACATTCTACTATACATCAAAGCTTACCTATACCAGTATACAAAATTGTATTTGACATGTTATATGTATTCAAATTTAATTAGCTGATATGGAATTTTAATACATGTTTAGTACTTTTTAGAAAATAAATACACTCGTCCCTCCACATTTGCAGCTTTGACTTTTGCAACTTTGATTATTCATGGATTTGATTAATATGCTCTCTCTAGGAATCTCTAGGTCCTCCAGAGAAATTCTGCTGGAACTTGACCATAGAGCTGCACTGGAGGGCCTAAAGATTCATAGAGAAAACACTTCTCTAGGCATTTGTGGGTTCTGTAAACATAGTTCTATGGTCATACTCTAGCAGGTGTTGACCACATAGCTCTGTTGGAGGACCAAAAAATTCCTAGAGAGATGTTCTCTCAGGTTAAAAAGTACTCTTTATTTGTGTTTTTTCCCCACTTTCATGGGGGTCTTGTGCTCCTAACCCCAGTAAATGTAGAGAGAGAAGTGTATACTGAAAATACATGTACAGATTATTAAACAGGTGTTCATGTCGGTTTATTGAGATGCTGCATTAAAACTAGAACCCATTTTTGTGAGATTATGGCTAATATCTGTGTCTGTTGGCATAAAATTATTTTATGGGTATCTATATGCATAAACAATTATTCTAATAAAATGGTATTGCTAGAATTACCAAAACTTATTTTAAAAAAAACTATGGAAGTGTACGTACATTATATTGTTACTTTTGTGAGCTCTGCCAATATTCCTACACCAGCGATAGTTCATGATGTCATATACAAGAAGCTGTTCAAGACTAAAATAATTCCATCTTCTTATTCCTGGGGGGAAAACAGGCTTTTGAAAAAATAATTTCAAAACTTTTAAAACCACCTACTAGACATAAAAAACCCCTCTTACCTCCTTTAATGTTGTCTTTACTGACTAAGGAAAGGACAAAGTTATCAATTTCTGGATAAGGGGAACAATGATATCCCCTTATGGAATCTATAAGAAAGAGAGAAAATATTAACTTTTTTCTTCCATGGGTCCATACAAACTGAGAAGTAACATGAACACTAATATGGACCTAACTACAACTTCTTTTTCTTGATAAAAAAAAGACTCTCGCAGAGTAAGAGCTGCTACTTTGTCTGACCTCATTCTGTTGTGCTGTTATAGGGGCATTGAAAACTCACAATCACAATGCATTGATATATGCTTCTTTTTGAACAGCAAGTTCTTAGTTTTCTTTCTAAAATTATACCAAAAAGCAGAGATATCTAACTTATTTTTATATCTAGTAGTATCAACACTACCAATGTATAAACAATGTTGTTGCTAGCTGCTAGTCTTGCTCAAATAACAAATTTGATCCCTATGAAAGATGGCTTAACCAGTTACTTTTCATAATCTTCCAAAATGTTAAACTGACAATAGACCTGCTAGAGTACAAAGCATTCCAAAATTGAAATTTTGAAAGCCAGACAATAAAATAACTTTTTTGCAATGCCAAAAATAATATAACAAAAGTTTCAGAATTACCTAGACATTCATTAGTGGCATCACCATCTAAACAGACAGGTTTTTCTCTCGACTCCTCTGGGGTGTCAAAAGTCAGAATTTTTAAACAATTTGAATATCTGATTAAAAAGAGAAGAAATTAATGGATTGAAAAAGATTCTCAATCCAGCTACCAGCTATCCAATATCCTGTGATAATACTTTTTTCTGCACTACACTAGCCTATTCATTTTGCTTGTAATTTCCTCCAATTGTTTGAAGAAGCAAATACAGGAATCACAGATAAAATGACAGAGGCAGACATGAAAAGGGATATGTGGGAAAGAAACTTTTCATTTATACTTCTGGACAGAGAACTTCTGAAGCTACTTGATATTTATTTATTTATGTATTTATTTGCAGTATGAAAAGACAGTTATGTCACCCTGTAAAATTATGTGAATGAAGCATTTCAGTTGCACAATAAAAGGCTTATCTGGAAACAACTACAGTATAGCTTCAGAGAGAGACATCCTTTTCAGGAAGTTTTAGCACAGTCACAACCTACTAAGACTTCACAAGGCAAATGTGCTCCAAATCCTTCAAGATTTCAAAAGATCAGATGGTGACTGGCATACATGTAGTGACTTGTTTTTGTTATAAGAAATGAACACCCTCAATTAGCATTAAAAAGAATTAGGAAAATAATTTTTAAAAAGTGAAATTACTGTTACCTTACATTACAGATCAAAGAGGATAAAAAGTACTGTTCCTCTATGGAAGAATTCTTTACAGGTTTAGGAATAAACTTGTTGTCTTCCGCAATATCCAGGACAACACAGTTTCCTGCTTTTGATGACTTGTATAATCGGAAATTTCTATTCTTCGTATAAACCCCTAAAGAAAGATAGAGTTACTGGATTAATCTACAACTGGCTGTGGTTTTCACAATTGATGAACCATATGCCAATCCAACTATTAAGTGAGCTTAAAACTCATTAAGTATGCTTAAACTATTGGATAGTTTCCCTCAATCTTGCCAAACTCTGAATATAAAAAGTGAAACTAGACCTTCCAGGAAAAACATTCAAGTTTAGTAACATTTCAGAAATTAATTTTTCTCTGGATTTTGAGCATTTCAGATTAACTTTTGAAATCTGACTTTGAGGGCTAGTTGGGAAAATTTAGTATTAGACAATATTAATTTACCAAATTAATAATTTTTATCCTTTCCAAAACCCCTACACCATATTATTATTATTATTATTATTATTATTATTATTTTATAATAAATTGGGACTCAAAGCAGGTTACAATGTAAAAGAACAATACAGTTAAAAACATACAGAAGGTGGACATTAATAAAGAATTAAAACTATTCACAACATCACATTAAAACAATTGAAATCTTGTGTTAAAAATGATATGCAATTAAAAAGACAGAAAACAATTCAAAGCAGTTCAGTTTAAAACAATACAACACCCCCCAGCCCATTCCTTTAAATTAAATTTCTTTTAAAAGCCTGTCAGAATACAAAGGTCTGCTCACATAAGGATAGTAGGAAGGAGATCATTCAGGCCTCCCTAGGAAGAGGGTTTCAAAGTCTAAGAGCAGCTGCTAAGAAGGGTGAATTTGGCACATAAGCTTTCAATGTGCAAAAGCACTCCTGGCCACCACATAAAGCTGAGCCTTCAAAATCAAAGCTGAGCCCAGTACCATCAAATTGCACCTGCATCTTGAGGGGGTGTGTAACCCCATTTAACATGCTAAATCCCTAATCCCTAGTCTCAAATTACATTTCAGCTTGTTCACATTTGTCCAGTCCATTACTGATTATAAGTACCAGTTTATAACCAAGGTAGTATCCTCGAATTAGGGTGGAAAAAAGTAGTAGAGCTGGGTATCACCTGTATGTTGTTGATGGCACCTTATCCCAAAACTCTAGATTAACTGGTTTCACAATATATTAAAGCATGGAGGACAAAACTGAGTTCTGAGAAACCCTGCAGGTCAGTGGCTAGAAACAGGAGTCGTCCACACCACCACCTGGGTTCAATCCTCTAGTAAGGAACAAAGCTATTGTAAAACAGAACCTCCAGTTCTGCTGATTAAAAGTCCAGCAGAACAAGCAGGGACACACTCTCCCTGTTCAGTTTCCTGTATAAGTGGTCTACCAAAACAACCAAGATTGTCTCCATCTGATAACCAGGCCTGAAGCCAGATTGAAATCAATATGATCATCCTTTTTAACCCCTAGAGTTGGGAGGCCAGCACATACTCCAACATCTTGTCCAAATACTGTATGTTGGCATTCAACCAATGCCTCATAACTGCCTCCTTTAGGCAAGCTGAAGGTCTGCCTTGTTGTAGGGAGGCACTGTCTACACCATTCACCCATTCAAGCCAGTCCCTCTCTTTCTTGTTTAATAAGCCAAGAAGAGTGAGGGTCTAGCACATATGAAGTGGCTTTCACTTCTGGAAGATCCTGTTCTCATCATGTTTGCAGAAATGGAAAAATATTCAACAACACTGGATAAGGAGGAAGCAAGCTTATAACAGGATGTGGAAAACATATTTATATAACTTTTTTATATATAAAATGTGGGAAAACTGGGACAATCGCTTGCTAGATCCTCCATTCCAATATGGTGCTTCCTCTCTCTCTCTTTGGGGCAGCCTTTCCATTTGAAGAGTTACTCGCTCCCAGTGTTATCCATCAGTGAGATATGGATCAGGACTACATTTTTAGTACCTAGTGTTATTTAGAACCAGTTGGATTAAAAAATATTTAAGCATCTGAATAATTTCAACAATTAATAGCCAATAACCACATGTTCTCATCCACACAGTCTGAACTTGGTCCATGCATGTACAAAAGTTAACTTCACAGCAGACTGATAACCCTCCACCTCTACAAAAATCTTCCATTTTCTGCATGCAACTGAAAATCATATTAGCATAGTTATGGATGAAATATGTATTTATATTTACCAAGATCTACAAACAGTTGTTTTCCTCCCTGTTTACCATTCAATATCAGAAAAGATAGATCTGTGTTTTCTTTCCTGTGTGATGCCCCTTTTTCCAGTGTTCTCTGTGAATTAAGTTGACAAGTTTGAGGCACATTCTTGGAGACAGTCTGGTTTTCAAGACACTTGGGTAAATCAGTGGTAGCTTTGTAAGATTGAGAAACAGAAAGCACCTGTTTTTCTAGATCTACTGTATCTTTATTCTTAGTTAAAAGAATAGCAGGTTGCAGAATTGATCTTAAAAAGTTACCTTGGGGAGGAAAAAAAGAACAGGAAAATATTGAGTAAGGCAAGATTTGGAAAACTGGCACTATTACAAAAGAACCTACAATCTTCTGTTACAAAATATTTAAAATCTAAAAATTGACAATGCCTGAGAAATACCAAATCAAGTAGTTTAGAAAGCAAACAAAACAGAAAGATGTACCAGTAGTGCAAATGTCTTTGTCCAACTTATTTTATTAAAAGCAATGTTGTCCCATGCTTCTCCATATAGTAATAGAACATGCAACCAAATGCATAGGAAGTATGTACAAATACCATCCTTTGTACTGCAAGAAACACGTTATGCATACAGTCTTTGCCAAACCATGTCAATTTTGAGAAGCGGGTGACAATGCAGACTTGAGTTCAGCCCCTTTACAGGTCTGCTCAGTTCATTTCAGAAGTGAGTTTAGTCAGGTTTACTACCATGTAAGTGGGAAATGGATTGCAGCCTAAAGCAGCTTGGAAACTGAAACTTTATAAACAAGAATATGGAACTCCAAGAGTGATTTTATACTCACAACCACCATATGAGGTAGCTCAGGCTGACTTTATCAGTGTTGGTTTTAGTGAGTTTAACCCATACTTTTAACTATGTTGGGTGAGTCGAAGGCTTTCATGGCCGGCATCCATAGTTTTTTGTGCATTTTTCCGGCTGTGTGGCCATGTTCTAGAAGAGTTTCCAGCCATTATCAGATGGGAGCCTGTTGTTTTGATGCCACATGCCCCCAGAGCAACTTGAAGCTACCCTGGGATTGTTCTAGGGCCACCTAAGGTGGCCCTTTCCCAGCCCAAATAGGAGCAGATCTTTTCCACTGCTATTTGGGCCAGTGGCGGGGCGGATGGGGGCCATGGTGTGTGCTTGCCACAGCTCTGGGGTGAACAGCTCCGGGGCAGCCCCAATCTGCCCTTTTGGGGCCATCTGTTTGGCCCATGAGTTCAGCTTTATTCCCATATAGGCTGTTTCTGTTCCTTCCAACAGTCTCTCAATGCATGAACACGGATTTCTCACAGTTCAGTTTTTAGTCATAAGATAATCAGAACATGATGCATTTAATCTTCACTTATTGCAGACCACAGATTCGAATACATTAGAAACTTATTTATACTTACCTATATGAATATTATTCCTAAATGCAGCATTGTGGAGCTGAAATATTAAATGGCAACTAAATTTTTCTTCAGTACTAGAATCCAAATTCAAAATATCTTCAGCTGAACATTTTACTCCATAGTGTTCATCTAACTGTTTACAAACAAACTGAAAAAGACACAATGTCACTCCTTTAATAGTTTGTCACTGTTTGCCCATAAACATATTTTATGTATGTAAATCATGGCTGCAAAAACTTAGACATGTGTTAAAATAAAACAGGGTGAAGAGTAAAAAATATGTCATGTGGCATAAAAGCCATTGTCACTCAATTTCAGTGATGCTTATTTTCACATTTTGCTCACGTGTGGAGGCAGCAGCTTCTTGGGTTTTATAAAATGCTGCTTCAGAGGATCTCCTAAACTTTAGGAGTGGGTTTACAAAGTTTAAACTTTAAAGTGAGGAATAAGAAGGGGAAATGATCTTTCAGATCTCACTCAATCCACCTAACATGGGATGACTCTCTCTAATAACACTGCTAAAATGAAATTATCACCTATATCAGGCACCAATCATTATTTCAGGCCTCATCCCTACCCCATTAGTGCTATTCCTCTCTTTACTGATCCTTAGATAGTAAATAATAGTAAATAATAGTATAGCATTTTTTAAATTCCTGCTATTTTATTGTGAGGATAGTTTCCCTAATATATAAACCTATATTCATGTTTCTTTGAAAAATACCTCCATTAAGTCTGCTACCATCTGTTTCCCATCAGCTCCTTGATTTGCTGGTTTGTAGAATTCCAAATCAAAGTAAAGTTTGCAAACAGCACTTTCTGGAATAACTTCATAAGAATGCATAAGACTTGTTTCGCGATGTTTGCTAGGTTAAGAAAATAATAGTAATTATGCTACTGTAGTTAAAACTAAAGATTCTATGTTATTTTAATAGAAATGAACAGAAGCCCAAGATTTACAAGACCAGCAAGGCAGTATTCTCCAGGAAGCAAAATTGTGCTAGCATAATATTAGAAATTATAATGCTGTACCATTAACAAGGGCCATACCAGCAAAAATGAGAATAAGACAAAAGTCCAAAAGGGGTACATATACTGATTTCATAATTCTGTTCCACACACAACCCCTTAAAAACCTCCCAGTTGAAGAAGTTAAAGTTTCTCATAGATGGAGCAGAGTCAATGCAATCTTTATAGAAAGATTTGTGTTCTGAGAACTATATTATATTTGAGTCTAATTTAACAATGAATGATAAACAACATTATAATCCATCACTCTAGTGAAAACAATGATTTATACATTATAAGGCATAGGTCGGGAAAGTGTGACCCCTAAAGCCTCCAGCCTTCACTACCACTATCATTTTTTTAAAAGGAAATTCCGGCCCAATTTGGCCCTCAAACTCCCAAAATGGCTCTAAAGTGACACTGAACATAACATTTTGGTGACCACAACCCCCTCAGACCCTACATACTTGGAAAACAGACAAACAAACAAAAAATCAACAAAAAACAAAACCAGAAGAGATGTGAAGTCGCTTATACTTGCACCAGGTTAAAAATGGCTGCTGCTTTTCCACATGTGCCCAACCTTTGCAAAGACTGCAATCCAATGCAAATTTACTTGAATCAAAACAATGGATTCCAAGTAAACATACATAGTATTGCATTCCATACCTATAAAACTATATCTTTTTCCCACTCACAGATACTTACCTGTAATAAAACCAAAGCTCTGCATAGGATGTCACAAGATAAAATCTTTGCTTGTTTTCAGCACTCCTTTCCAAAGCAAATACATGAACATCCTTTAAAAATAATAATGTCAAAAATTAGAAACTTCTTCTAATCAACAAGTTAAAGCAACACACTAATTATAAGATTGTATGTACAGCAATGTGGAAATTTACAGCGCTATGTAAATAAAGGTTAATAATAATTAATAATAATTAGTTTTTGATTCCAACATTATGCTTGGCTTCCAGCAGGTTCCTTTACAGTCTAGAAGTAAACACACAAAGGCAACATGTGATGAAAGGTTGGTAAAAGTAACAATTCTCTATGGGCAAAGCAAAGAACTGGACGATGCACTTATTCAATAGTTAGTGACCTGCCAAAGCAAGGATTTTCCATTCCATTTCCCACGACATACTGAGGAAACTACATTTTTGCAAGCTTATTCCTGTGTTTGCAGAAGTGAACAGATTGCAGTTGTTTTATGGAGCAATATGAATTTAACATAAAGCCTGTCAAATGCTTTAGAATCCATTAGCTGCTTTCAATTTCAACGAAAAGTATTTTACCATTATTATAATATATGGATATAGGTCAAGTAGGCAAGACAACACAAGAAATGTCACAAGGAAAGAAATTCTCTGTAGTCCTGTTGTTAGTTTAGAGAGGTAACCTTCCTCCTTTGTTATTTAAAATATAAAAAAGGAAAGAGAAAGAGGCCCATAATAATTAAGCAACAATACTGTATAGTCACAATAACATAATAGTATGTCCATGTATTTAATAGAAATATAATGTCAATCCACAAACCAATGCAGTAGTATTGTTATAAATGGAGTGTAAATGCATGAATGGTAAATGATGTAGTTATCTCAATGGTTTAAAAAAACCCACCAGTCATTCAAATTAACTGTAGATGCATATTGGAAATTAGGTTAACTGTGTTAAGATAACTAGACAATTAAATACAATAGCATGGTTGTCATAAAAAATACTTAATGGATAGCTGACAAAATCAAATTCTGCTAAAATAATTCCCATGACAATATAGTTTATTATTTAGTAGCAACGTTAGTATTACTGGATTATTGGGTCAAACAATGTTCATCAATATGTATAAAATGTCAAATAAAAACCAGATCAAAATGAAATTGCTTAGACGGACCAATCCTTTGTATTAACTGCAACAAAGAAGACACAAATATGATATCCTCTCCCTCCTCTCCCTTCAGTTGAGAACTTCCAAATGACCACAAAAGCATTTTTAGTTCTTAGACCACCAAATGTTTTTACTCATTAAACCACCACATCAACTACATAAATTTACATTCCTATTTTCTCTGTTATACTTTATGTGTTTAACATTATTTTTAATTAAATCTAATATGCAAATTACTTTTGCTATTTTTTTCTTTTTTTCTTTTTATATATATATACAAGTAGACTTAAAATAAAATGCTGCAGTATGGCATTCCAACCAGTCATGCCTTCTTCCAGGACATTATACTCAATTCATCTGAGGTTTCCATTGCCTTTCCCTTTTCCTCATGGACTTATAATAGGATACACTTTTTCTTTCCCTCTCCACCCCAAGCCCTCCATTCTGGAGGGTTTCCCAGCCCTCTGAAGCAGATGCTGAGCTGGGAATGAGGGTCTGCCTCTTTTGAAATTTGCTGACAGACACATTAACCCAAGTGGCATAATGTTTTGTGTATTTTGATAGTAATATGTATCATTAAAAAAACCTCTGAAAACAAACAAACAAAGGTACTTGTAGATCATTAAATAATCTGTTTAGTAGATTCTAGTATCATACCTCCTTACAAGACTTCACAAAATTAAATGCTTGAGTTTGCCGATGAAACAGCTTCCAAACAGAGGATGGTTGCCATGGTTTGGAGAGCTGTGGTTTGTAACGCTCACAGAGTGGCCTTCTTTTATACAAAGATGCTAATTCCTCAATTTTCTTCAGTTTTTCTTCCCACTTTCTCTTTGTTTGTCCTAAAGCAATCAAAATACCAACATTTAGACCTAATTTTAAAAATATACTAATCAAGAACAAGTTTATCAAGGTTTCTACTTACTGTCTCCAAGTTCAGAGAGCCTGAGTGGCTTCAGTGACAGGTTCTTATGTTACAAAGATAAGGTAGCAAACAAAAACTTTAAAAAGCATATGATAAGAAAATCGCTATTCAAAACTTGGTGTACATATAAGAGTTATCTACAATAAAATCTCAAGATAGGCCTCAGTCCAGGAAGCCTTTCATAAAGAAGAAATGGAAAGTAGAGGGAGGTATATAACATATAAAGATATTCTAAAAAACAAACAAACAAAACCAGGAAAGGGAGAAAAGCTGAAATCACTGAAGGAACTTCAAGAGACAGGCATAGAGATACAATGGCTATTATACTATCAATTGAGAGAAAGGTTTAAAAAAGACAAAAAACAAAAACAAAACAGGTATAGAGCCCAAAACACAGGAATTAGAGAAGATCCTAGAAATGGCTGTGAAACACATGATCACCAGAGTATATAAACTCCTGTTAGAGATTGAGGTGAAAGAGGAGTCAATAAAAGAATGTACAATAAAATGGATGCAAGATATTGGAAAGCAAATTAATTTAGATACATGGGAAAAAATATAGGAAAAAATACAAAATTTACTAAAAGTGCACAACTGATAGAAAAATATTATAAATTACTTTATAGGTGGCACCTGACACCAACAAAGTTGGGGTAAAAAACAGAATGCTGGAAATGTGGGGGGGGGGGGGACGCAAATTATTTTCATATGTGGTGGGGATTCAAGGATGCAGTAGAATTCTGGAAGGCAATCCATACTAAAATTCAACAGTTATTATTAGTTAACTTTGAGCGCAACCCTAAGTTGTTTTTGCTGAATATTACCGAAGACCTAAAAGGGAAACTATGTAAAGAAGAGATAGGAGTTATTTTCTACATGATCACTGCAGCCCGTCTAATATATGCAAGACACTGGAAAAAGAAAGGTGGACAGCTAATGGAAAAATGGACAATAAAGGTAAATGAACTAATGATAATGGACAAATTCACAATGATGCTAAATGGCCAAACTGAACAACAGTTTGAGAGGAAGTGGGAGGAAAAATCGAGAAGCTCTGGTCATAAAGCAATTGGACATTTACAGGAATCTAAATTATACAGATTGGTTGGTTTCTATTTTAGAATCTTTGAGGTATGTTATGTTGTACAGTTTGTAATCAACTCGGGTTTGTTTGTATCTTAAAAAAAAAATTAATAAAAAAAGATTAATGAATAAAGTTATAGAAAAGTATATGTTACAAAGGAATCTCATAATAATTTATATAGATTATGATTACACACAAGAGTTGAAAGGGAGTTTGACTTTTAGCTTCTTCTTGATTGCTAGGTATGAATTTCAAGTGTGTTTATTGTATAGACCAACTCTCAAAGCAGAGTCAAAGGGTCATGGAACTTCACATCCAAACAGTTACAGGATCAATTAGGTCCGCTAGTCAGCGGAGTGGTAGAATCATAGAATCATAGAATCATAGAGTTGGAAGAGACCACAAGGGCCATCCAGTCCAACCCCCTGCCATGGTATTAGTTTGCTTCTGGAGCACAGGCTGCAGATGGACATTTTGAAGGCAACTGCTGGACATCCAATATGTCTAGCCTCAAAAGTACACATAACAGAGGATGCATGCTTTAGGACTGCTCCTTACAATACATTTTGTCCTTGGCTATTCACATCTGATTTCAAAACACAAGCATCACAGGGCATGTGATAACTCTGAATCAGCAGATGCAAGAATTTATAATATTTATTATCGATACATTAACTATAAACATATTCAAAATTCAGAACAATATACTTACTGGTACTCATGGGAGCTTCCTCACAGAGATGGAATCATTACCATTCAATCTTTAGACTCCAACAGTGAAGAAAAATACCATGTCTGTAACAAAACACATAAAGAACTGTATTAATGTGCTATAACCACCCAAAATCCCTAACCTCAATGTACTTTTCCAAATCAGTGACACTTGAGTCCTAAAAACCAAACAAATGCTATTAAAAATAGGAATGGGTAGAATAAACCAGGGCCTAAGAAGCAGGTTGGTGGAGTGTAAGTCTCCAACATTGAATATACTCAAGTTGTAGAGGGTGGAGGCTGCTCCTTCTTTCCTCAGAATGCAACAATAGCTGAGAGGCCCTTAGCAAAGCTTGTTCTTTGGCTACTGATCTGCTGAAGGGATATGCTCAAGGAAAAAGGAGCTTCCACTCTCAGTTTAAGGCTACTTCTTCCCCAAGTGCTCAATAAAGCCAGAATGTGTCCAAGAGACACCCCCCCCCCCCACGGATGAGCCGTAACCACAGTGAAGGAGCTGCCAAAGGGAAAACCCCTCCCCAGCTGCTGTTGCACATCTGGTACAAGGACACTGGGGATGCTGGAACCTAACCCCAGTGGATAACAATGGCCCACTGTTTATTAAATAGCCTTTTCTTGTAATAGAGTAGGGTAGCTTTTATTTATTAAACTATAAGTTATCTTATGTTACTTCCAGTTCCCCAAAAGGCACCCAAAAGGAAAAAAGGATTTGTGAATATGCAAATTCATTTAAATATACTTAGTTAAGAAAGTTGTTTAAAAGAAACTGATAATGATGTATTCTGCAATCACCCTAAACAGCAACAACCATAATATCAGCAATAACAATAATAACCCATTTGTTCTACAAACTTCAGATAGAATAAATAAGACATACATCACAGACTTAAACTGAGATTAGTGGTTCCTTCGCACTTGCTAAGGCTACAGCTGAGGGACCCCCATGAATGTGGAAAAACCAAAAATAACACTATTCTTTTTACCTGAGAGAACACTTCTCTAGGAATCTCTAGATCCTCCAGTGCAACTCTATAGTCAACATCTGCCAGAAGCTGACCACAGAATCATGCCGGAGGACCTAGAAATGACTAAAGAAGTGTTTTTTCTAGGAATTTCTAGGTTCTCTAGCACAACTCTAAGGTCAACCTCCGGCAGAGCTGTGAGAGAGGACATGAGATTCCTAGAGAGAACATATGGATCAAAACCTCAAATAATCAAATCCACAAAAGTCACATGTGGAGGGCCAACTGTACTAGAATCCTAACTGCTTTTCACCTACCAACGAACCAACAATGCCAGTTCAATGTAATGTACCTAATATATTGGTTTTCCAACTAAGCTTAAAATATTTAAATATCTAACTCTGTAATGTTGGCAAGAGTTTGTAAATAAGCATAGAATTGATTTCTCACTTTAGAAGTGTGCCTCAACTATGTTATAGGCTGGACACTATATTCTGTATATTTACTTTTGTCAGTTTTAGATTTTAGATGTCAATTTTAGATGCCAATTTTAGACTTTGCAGTTATTAATAGTCAAAGAAAGTAAAAGTAATAGTAAAAGAAAGGAAAGTAAAAGAAAGGGTTAGTGAAAATATATATGGACTAATGAATAAAGTGCAATTGTTACCGCCAAAAGCAGGCCCCAGTTTACACCTCTCAATTGTGGTTAATATTAAAAGGGACACTAAGATGGGTAACCTGGAAAGGCAACCCCACTCCTGAGACCTGGCCATGCCATATTTGCAAATCCAGATGGGGTCAGCATGGAAGGAAATAAGAACATCCATCACAATGAGATCACCTAAAGCCATCAGTATAATTCCTTTGTCTATGGTGGGTGATAATGGGATTCTGGCCAAAGGTGGCTGTGCATACACAGCCAAAGGATTCTTCTCCGGCAGTAGTAGTTCTCCTTTGTCTGACATATGCACGCCTATTGTCTGAAAATTTCTCTCCTTTGGGAAAACAATTAAGCAGTGAGGTAATTCCTTCATCCTGAAATGGCTGCTGCAGGACATGATTTTGAGTACAGTATATATATCACTACCTGGGCACTAGGTCTAATCTGAAGAGGGCAGAATCTCTCTTCCACCTCTACTAGATTCGTCAATAAGATGGACATCCCTCTTGCTGTGATGGCTATTGAGCCGTCTCCCTTCCAGATACCCCTTGATTGGAACCAAGCTTCAAGATCGGCACAGTATTACCCATTAGTAAGGTCTCTACTTTTTACTTTCTCCCACCTTTGCTTTGTTAGTTCTGGTGTGTATGAGAAAGAGAGAGAGAGAGAGCATGAGTGTGTTAATTATTTTACTAATAAAACTATAAAACCAATTTGGAATCACCTCTAGAGTTCTGTGTGATTTGGAACCAATACACAAAGGGAAAAGATCCCAGGCTGAATGTTGCCCGGCCAAGGCATTTTTATCTTAACTATCAAAATCCCCCTAAAACATATTAATTTGAGGGTGCCCTCCCAAGACCCCCAGCTTTTTGGGTAACACATTTAAGACTGTCAGTAGAAAGAACATTTGATATTTCTGTCAGGGTGTTAAGCCAAGAAACATAAATATAAAGTAAATAAACCGAGGAACTCAGTACAATGTAAAAAAAAGTAGAAACAGATGAGGTGCAATTCATTAGTAGAATCACCTGAGTCATGCTTGATGGCAAGGATCCAAAGCACAATTACAACTTGTCTCCCACATCAACATGACTTAGCCAAAAGGACTTTCAGTGTCTCTCTAAATTAAGTGAAATCAGGTGCATCTGAATGCTCAAAATTTCACAATGTAAGACTCTAACCATACCTGGGGGGAGAAATTCGAGAGGTGCTTAACTTCAAAACTGTACCTTTCTCTTCCAGCTAGATATCTCTTTGTGGTGCAGTAGTTTAACTGTTGGACTAAGACTCTGGAGACTACGGTTCGAATCCCCACTCAACCATGAAAACTCACTGGGCAGCATTCGGCATTACAGTCTCCGCCTCAAAAGAAGGCAATGGCAAACTCCCTGAACAAACATTGCCAAGAAAACACATGAGTCAAAATAAGTCAGAAATGGCTTGAGGGCATTCAATAAGTCAACACACAGAAGCGCTTAAAAGTGGTGTACTTTCTGGTATGTCACTAAGGCCCCAGCTTTTGAAAACAAAAGAACTTGGTAATACCCTTTCTATTCAAGCTGTATGCACAAATTATCCTCCAGAGAGCAGTTAGACTGAGGAGTTTATTATATGACGGAATTTGCGGGTGTAATGCAATGGCAATCCAAATGCAATCATGGAGTTTCATGTTATTGCAAATGAGTGTATCTCATGCAATTTTGGGCAATGGGAAGTCATTCCGAACGCAATCATGGGGTTTCACATAATTGTGTATTAGAGTATCTCACACAATTTCGGGGAATGGGGGATCATTTTCAGACAATGGGAAGTCATTCTGAACGCATTCCAAATGCAATCAGATTTCACATAAATTCACGAAACCAGCAAATTCATCTAATTGCGAATTGGCTCCATTCGCAATTGAGAGAAATTCCTCCCATGTGATAAACTCCTCAGAGGCAGGAGGAGTGAAGATCGGAGGAAGAGGCATTAACAACCTAAGATATGCAGACACAATACTACTAGCGGAAACCTACAAAGACCTGGAACAATTACTGAAGGAGGTCAAGGAAGAAAGTGCTAAGGTAGGATTAATGTTGAACACAAACGCAATGATCCTGGAAGATCTACAAGAATGAGGAAATTGAAATAGTCAAGGAATACTCATATCACAGATCAAATATTAATCAAAACAGAGACTGCAGCCAAGAAATTAGAAGAACAGGAGTGGGAAGCACAGCTATCCTGGACAGGATCCTAAAGTGTAAAGATATATTCTGAACACCAAAGTGAGGAGTGTCCAAGCCACTGTATTCCCTATTGCCATGCATGGCTGTGAGAGCTGTACAGTGAAGAAAGCCGACAGAAAGAAAATCCACTCATTTGACATGTGGTAATGGAGAAGTGTACTGAAAATAGACAATAGACAATAATGCCAGGGAAGGTAGAGGGTAGTAGAAAGAGGAAGACCACGTGCCAGATGGTTAGACTCAATCTCAGAGGCCATGGGCCTGGAGGATCTGAGCAGAGAAGTTGGGGACAGGAGCTTGGAGGTGTCTCATCCACAGGGTCCCCATGAGCCGAAGTCAACTGGAGGGTTGTTAACAACTAGAACAGCAAATTTATTAAGACTTTACTCCTTGAAGACACCAGCTATATCTTCAAGGACATGAGAGTCAGCATATTGTAGTGGTTTGAGTGTCAGACTGCGACTCTGGAGACCAGGGTTTGAATCTCTGCTCAGCCATGAAACCTACTGGGAGCCCTTGAGCAAGCCACACACTCTCAGCCTCAAGGGAAGGCAATGGCAAACCTCCTCTGAGCAAATCTTGCCAAGCAAACCCCATGATAGCATCACCTAGTTGTTGGTTGTGTATGCCTTCTGGCAAGCCTTCCCAAACTGACCTCCCAAAGAAAGAAAGAAAGAAACCTTGTCCGCTTCTAATTGACTACTTCACCTAGCTTACTTTTAGCTTGTTGTTTTGTTTAATAATTTGTATCTGTAATTATTTTAGCTGTTTTGAATTTTATCACTTGTTATGGTGGGAGGGTATAGGGGTTTGTAATGATATTTGTATTTTATTTTGTGTTATAATCCCGTCTCGATCCACTGGGAGACACAGGAAAAATAAAGAAATGAATTATTATTATTATTATTATTATGCCTTCAAGTTGTCTTTGACTTATGGCAACCTTAAGGCAAAAACCCTACTACAGGGTTTTCTTAGCAGGTTTTGTTCAGCAGGAGCTTGCCGCTACCATCCTCTAAGTCTGAGAGAGCATGACTTGCACAGGGCAGGGGTGACCAGACACCCTCCTTTTCCATGACATGTCCTCCATTTCAACCTTCAGTGAAGGAGGGATTCCAAAATACCTTCCATTCTGAGCAGGACTAAGAAGCATGGATATACATTTATAGGAGTGTTTTTAGCTTTTATGTTGCAATTTCTTACATTTTTTCCCCTTGAATGTCCTACATTGTATGGTGCCTTGTCCTTCTTTGCAGTTAGGATATCTGGTCACCCCTGCCTAGGGTCACACACTGAGTTTCCATGGCTGAATGGGGATTTGAACCCTGCTCTCCAAGCACTCAAACCACTACACCACACTTAGGGGTGCTGTAAGGAGGCACAACAACATGCTTGCAAAGAGAGGGTTATCATCAGCCCTCCTTTTCCAGGACATGTCCTCCTTTGAGGTTGAGGAGCTCTGGTCACCCAGTTACACTGCCATGAGCATTTTAAACAGCTTTTCTTTGGTCATGCCTTCCATTTTTCCTCCCTGGAAGGTCCTCCATTTTGTCCTCCTTGGAGGTTGAGGGCCTGTGCTCACCCAGTTACACTGACATGAACATTTTAAATAGCTTTTCTTTGGTCAAGCCTTCCATCCACCCCCTTTGAAGGCCCTCCATTTTGTCCTCCTTTTCTTTGGCCATGCCTTCCATCTCTTTCCCCTCCTTGATGGTCCTCCATTTTGTCCTCCTGGGAGGCTGAACTCTGCTCAAATAGTTACACTGACATGAGCTTTTTGAACAGCTTTCTTTTGCTCATGCCCTCCATTCTGGCTCCCTTGAAGGTCCTCCATTTTGTCCTCCTCTAGTTACACTGCCATGAGCATTTCAAACACCTTTCCTTTGCTCATGCCCTCCATTCTGGCTCCCTTGAAAGTCCTCCAATTTTGTCCTCCTTGAGAGGTTGAGGACCCCCTGCTCACATAGTTACCCTGACATAAACCTTGTAAAGAGCATTTCTTTGGCCATCATCCTCATGCCCTCCATTTCCCCTCATGATCTGAATCTCCTGACCACTTTGTCCTCCAGTCACACTGCCATCATGAGCATGCTCCTGTGTCCATGTTGCTCTCCTCCTCCATTTTGGCTCCCTCTCTCTTTGGAGGCCCTCCATTTTGTCCTCCTGGGAGGCTGCTGCTGCTGTACACAAACAAAGGGGTCCAAATGGAAGCCCTTACCTACCTCCCAAGAGTCTCAGCTCAGGGGGAGAAGAGATATATAGTTCTCCTGATGGAAAGAAAGAAAGAAAGAGAAACACCCTCTTTCTTTCTTTCTTTCTTTCTTTCTTTCTTTCTTTCTCTGGGCTTTCCCACTCTTTTCATTGGGCAAAGCTCCTTGTTGCTGAGGCTTTTTCAGCCTCTCTATTTAGTTTCTAAAGGAAGGAAGGAGGGCCAGGAGGAGGGAGGCCCAGGAAAGAGGCGAGGCCTAACTTAAGGCGGGCCTTTTCTCAGCCCTGAGGCCTCTCTTTTCCTTCCTTCCTTCCTCCCTGGAAGAAGCTTGCTTAAGGGAAGCTGGAAGGTAACACCACAGTCTCTCTTTCACTGTTGCTTCTGCTGCAGCCAAGGAGGAGCCATTGTTGTTATTATGAGACTATCCCTTCCCTGACTCCCTCCTCCTCTCTCTCTCTCTCTCTTTCTTCCTTCCTTCCCTTTCTTTCTTTCTCTCCTCTCTCCTCTTTGGCTGCCATCCACACTGCAGAGAAATAACCCGGTTTGGCACCGCTTTAGATTCTTATCTGGCTCAAGGCTATGGAATTCTGGGAGTTGGAATTTGGGGGGGGGGCATTTCAGTCCTCTTGTCCAGGAGGGATTCCCCCCCCCCCAAAAAAAAACATCTCCCATTTTGAGCATGGCTTAGAAGCATGAGTTTATCTTTCTATGGATGTATAGTGTGTGTGTGTGTGTGTGTGTATATATATATAGTGTGTGTGTGTGTGTATAGTATGCACTCATAGATAAATTCTTTGAGTGTATATTATATATATATATATAGTGTGTATGTGTATATATATATATATAGTATACACTCATAGAAAAATTCTGTCTTTGAGTGTATAATATATATATATATAGTGTGTGTATATAGTATACACTCATAGAACGTTAAATTATTTCTTTGGGTGTATTATATATATATATATATATAGTATGTGTGTGTATAGTATACACTCAGATAAATTCTTTGAGTGTATAATATATATATATATATAGTGTGTGTGTGTGTATATATATATATAGTATACATTCATAGAAAGAAATTCTTTGAGTGTATAATATATATATATATATAGTGTGTGTGTGTATATATATATATAGTATACACTCATAGAAAGATAAATTCTATCTTTGAGTGTATAATATATATATTGTGTGTGTGTGTATATAGTATACACTCATAGAAAGATAAATTCTTTGAGTGTATTATATATATATATTATAATAGTATGTGTGTGTATAGTATACACTCAAATAAATTCTGAGTGTATACTATATATATATATATATATAGTGTGTGTGTATATACATATAGTATACATTCATAGAAAGAAATTCTTTGAAGTATGTGTGTGTGTATAGTATGCACTCATAGATAAATTCATGCTTCTAAGCCATGCTTAAAATGGAAGACATTCTGGAATCTCTCCTGGACAGAGGACTGAAATAGGCCCCAGGTTTTGTTTGGATATGTCCCACATTTTTGTTGTTGTTGTTTTGGGTGTCCTGCATTTTGTAGTGCCTTGTCCTCCTTTGGGGTTAGGACATCTGTTGGTCAAACTACTCAAGCTGCATCCTCCTCACTGCAGAAGTAATCCAGTTTGATGCCACTTTATAAACAGCCACTGCTCAGTGCTATGGGATTCTGCGAATTGTGGTTTGTTGGTGGCACACTTGGTTGGTGAACCACACTTTTCGTCCTCACTGCAGGAATAATCTAGTCTGACACCACTTTGACTGTCACTGTGCTCCATGCTATGGAACTGGTGCCACCAACAAACTACATTTCCCAGAATTCCATAGCATGGAGCAGTGGCAGTTGAAATGGTGTCAGACTAGATTATTTCTGCACTGAGGAAAGCGTAGCAGCTGTTGCCTCCCTCCTCCTCCTTCATTTTACATAATAATCTCTTTTTCCTCCTCGCCCTTTTCTGCTCAGTTAAACATTTAACCTCTTTCTGGGGCAGAAAGGAGAAACCATGAATGAGGACTAAAACACGCTGCAGAAATAGTCCAGTTTGAGACAGCTTTAACTGCCCTGGCTCAGTGCTATTAGGGAATCCTGGGAATTGTAGTTTATTGTGGCACCAGAGCTCTCTGGCAGAGGTGGATAAATGTCTCACAAAACTTACTATTTCTGCAGTGTGTTTTGGACCTTTGACAACTTTTGGATCAGAATCCCAAGGCTGGGATGAAGAATTAATGTCAGGAAGATGACTAAATGACTTAAGTTACAGTTGCACTTTGGACACATGATGAGACGACACGACTAATTGGAAAAGGCGATAATGCTCCGTAATGCTGAAGGGAAAAGACAAAGACTTCACTAAGGAGGGATTGATTCCATCAGTGAAGCCAAAGCCCTGATTTTGTAAGTCTCACTGATAGGATCAAAGGCACATAACTCCCACAACAAGATGAGAGTTAAGGAGCCAGTTTTTAGTCTTTAGGGACCAGACCAGAGTCAGGCTGCTCAGCATTTAGCATCCAAGCCTCACTAGAATACCTCATGTGTCTAAAGACAACGGAAGAATAACATTTTGCAAGTCTTAATTTCTCTTGAAGGCACTCCAAGGAGATTCATTAAATTTACAGTTGACCCTCCACATTTGTGGATTTCACTTTTGCAGATTTGATTAATATGTTCTCTCTCTCTCTCTAGGAATCTCTAGGTCCTCGAGTGTGACTCTGATCATTTTCCATCAAAAGCCATGCAGGAGGGCCTAGATATTCCATAGAGAACACATCTCTAGGCATTGGAGGTCCTCCACTACAATTCTGTGGTCGCCTCCCAGCAGATGTTGACTATAGAGTTGCTCTGGAGGACCTAAAGCAATGGTTCTCAACCTTCCTACTGGTAATGCAGCGACCCTTTAATACAGTTCCTCATGTTGTCATGACCCCCAACCATAACATTATTTTCATTGCTACTTCATAACTGTAATTTTGCTACTGTTTTCCAATGGTCTTAGGCGACCCCAAAGGGGTCGTGACCCACAGGTTGAGAACCGCGGACCTAGAGCTAGCACTTCTTAGAGAGGTGTTACTTCATGTTAAAACATATTTGTTTTCTTATTTCAGGATTTCCACTTTCACTGGAGTCCTGTGCACCTAACCCTAGTGAAGGGACTACTGTATTCTCAATTTTCTTACGGACAAAATCTGGTGAGAATCTGCAGCGCAATCCTTTGTAAGTAAGCACTGTAGATGTAGTGGGAATTACTCCTATTTATAGTAATCTACTCTTTTTTGTTGGCTTGAGCTTCTATTAGCCCTAACTAGCATAGTCAATGGCTATGTGGGACTTACAAGAAAGAAATTATTCATTATTCAAGGAAGCATGATGTATAATGATCCTAACAGTGTTGATGCAAAAATGTTAACTCAAAACAGCTCAGGTTGAAAGTAGGGATTGAAAGTTGTCATACAGTAAGCAAATGTTGCTTCTTGACTTTTGCCCAACCCAGGTGCCAGTTACCAGCACAGGTTTTTTTTTTTTTTAAGAAGTATCTAGAAAGCAGTTGGACCTTTGCACTCTTACTTTGTTAATGTTGCGATCCTTCTAAAAGTGAAAATAAAAGTTTATAGATTGACCAAATACAATACAAAAGGGAGTGCGTCAGTCTGCAAAATAGTAGTCATACAGTAATAGAAACTCAAGAATTGGAAAGTGCTGCAAGGGCCATCTTTTGCAGCCTCAAGACATGCAGGAATACACAACTGCAAAGATGACCATCTAATCTCTGTTTGCAGACCTCCACAGAAGGAGAGTCCATCACCATCACCGCTCCAAGCCAGTCTATTCCACTCTGAAGCATTTCCTAGAAAAGTTCTTCCTAATGTCTAGGTTGAATCTCTTTTCTTGTAATTTGAATCCATTGGTTTGTGTTCTAGTCTCTGGAGCAGCAGAAAACAAGCTTGCTCCATTTTCAACATGAGACCCTTTCCAATATTTAAAGATGGTATCATGTCACCTCTCAGTCTTCTCTTCTCCAAGACATTCAGCTCCCTATGTTGTTCCTCATAAGGTTCAGTTTCCAGACCTTTAATCATCTTGCTCCTTCTTCTTCTGGATATTTGTCAATATCCTTCTTGAAATTGGCAGCCAGAACTGGACACAGTTATTGCAGAATATTAACCAAAGCAGAATAGAGTGACACTGCTACTTCCCTTGATCTGAACACCACACTCCTATGATGCAGGCTAGAATTGCATTTTTGGCCACTGTCTCACACTGTTGACTTATGTTTAGCTTGTGATCTACTAAGTCATCTGCTTGGAATTGTTTGCAACTGTGCCTTCAGTATCTTGCCTTTAAAAAACACGCATGCATCATGAACCCCCTTTGACTTGAGCATTTCTGGCTATGAAATCAAGTCAGCTTAGTAATTTCACTTACTGCATATACTCATGTATAAATCTAAAACCTTTAGTAAAAAGACAGACCCAACAAACCTGGGCCAACTTCATACATTAAGATAAATCCAGTGATAACGTAAATGTAAGTACTGTACTTTAACTCTTTATCAGAAAAAGGAACCATTCCCGTCTCTGAATAATAAAGAAAAAGCTTAGTCTGTCCTGGCAGCACCTAAAAGAAGCACCTACCCACTCTACTCTCTGCACCACAGAACTACTTCTGACCTTTTTGAATGCCTGAGTAAGAAAAAGGTGGTGGTGGCATCTCTTTGTCACTTGCCCTCAAAGGAGTGCTGAGAGGAATCGGGCTTTGAAGGATCTGAATAAGACATTTGTGTATGTTTGTCAGTTAAAATCAAGCAAAGTTATCACATTAAAATTAAAGGCTATAATCATTGTTATCATAGTCACTGTTTTCTTTGTTTTGCCTTTTCATCTTTTTTGAAATGTGAGCATTTTCTTGACATGTGAGCCTGTGACTAGTCTCCTCGCTACACATTGCACAGCCACAATTTATCATAGTTCCCTCCTCAGCCAGCCAACCTTTACAGTGGGTATGAGCAGTTATGCCTGCCAGAATTTTGTTTGTTCTTTAGCATCATTTTCCATTGCTTCATCCTTTAGATCCTTTGTTACATGCCCCTAAATTTTACCTTTGACTTAACCACAGATTGTATGAAAATCCATAATTTGGCCCCAAAATTTCTTGTTAATTTATACATGACAGTCACCCCTCTGTTTTTGCGAGAATTCATTCCACTCCCCTGCAATAATGGAAATCCATCAATATTCAAGCCCTATTGGCTTGAATGGCGGTGCACCCCCGCAAAATTAATATTTAATTTTTGTAGAAAATAAACAGATAAGTGTAAACAAAACTGCTTTCTCTTGCTTTGTAGGCATCTTGATATAACAATAACCAAAGGAAACAGAATTACATACCGTATATCCTCAACTATAAGTTGACCTCATGTATAAGCCCATCATTTTTAATTAGAGCTTTCCAATGTTTTAATGTTTTAATTGTAATGTATAAGCCTATCATTTTTAATTAGAACTTTCCAATGTTTTAATGTTTTAATTGCTCTGTTTTAGTATTTTTAAATCTTATCGTACTTTATATTTAAGGGGTGGGAGGGGAAATTGAATTGTTATATTTTAATTGTAATTGCTTTTAAATGTTGTACCCCACCCCGATTGCTTACCCAGAGGGGCGGGGTATATGTTATATATGTTCTCTGAAGATGCCAGCCGCAGATGCTGGTGAAATGTCAGGGATAAACTCTTCTAGAACATGGGCACATAGCCCAACCCCCCCCCCCCACACACACACAAACAAACAAAAAACCATCTGTGTATTGTTTCCATCATCTTTTTATGCCTTCTTAATGGTGTAGTGTGTTCCTCTGATCATAGATCATCCCCACCCTTGGTTTGAACTTTCCTTTGAGTTCTCAGATATTGTGGAAGAGGTCTCTTATTCTTCCTTTTGTTGTTGTTGTTGTCTTCTGTTTCTCTTCAGTTGATGATTGTAATGTTTCTTTTTATCCTTGAGCCCTAGTCGTTGAACAGTTGCATTCATGATTCATACTCTTTTCCTGTCTCCCTTTTCTTTTGCTTCTTTTTTCTCTTTTACTGCTTGAAGCATTCTGTCTGTTGTTGATTGTTTCTTCTCTCTTTTTGGCCAACGATAGTGTCACCTATATAATAACATAAAAGATAATAACCTGTCTTTGTTGGTTACCTATCTAATAAATCCATGGATTATCCAACACTACTCGAAACAACAAAAGAGAGTGCTGTGTTTAAAACTAAAAGCATGGTTTGGAAAAAATGTATAATATGCTGTAATTTGTAAACTGTGGATTAAGAAGACTTGGACTGTGCCATAAATCATGCCAGGTTTTTATTATGAACTTTTCCTAGAAACCTCTTAACTTTCTATGACATTGAAAAGGTTTCCTTTGGGGTGAGGGCAGGGGGGCAGAGTGTCAAAAAGTAGAACAGCAATTAGCTATGACTGTTCCTAGAAGGCTTTTTTCATCCTTCATGGAATGAGATCATCCTCCCTAGAGAAATGTATATTCTGCTTGACAGACTGTGACATCAATGCATTAGCTAACCAAGATGAGGTAATGTTTTCATACTCCAGCAAAGTTGGCTAGTAACAGCATTATACTCTCAAGAGCTTTGGTGCTTCTGTATGTTAGCATCAGTGCAGTGGAACAGAAACAGATAATTGCTGACAGAGCATGTGTCTGACTGCACAAAATCAAAATCAATGTCTTCGTATGGATGGATTCTACACCTGTGACTACCTTGCTTCATTTTAAGATTGCTGTCTTTTCAATTGAAGTTCAGTTTTTAAGGCCTTTGTCTGTGTTACATTTTAAACCTGTACATATCAGTTATGCTCTTAGAATTTTATTTTCTTGCAAGTTCCCTGAAAGCTAGTTGCTGTTCTGAGAGTTAGATTAAAAAACAAGAACAAAACCCACACAACTAAACACCTATGGGTAATTTATATCTCCCATTACTGGGGATTCTGCCATTTCAGGGAGGATATAAATGCCAGGATACTTGCAAGAAAATAAAATTCTAAGAGCACAGCTGCATTGCATTTGTTTAGTTTGGCTACCAAAAGCAGCTGCACTTAAAATACATAAAAGGTACAAGCTAGAAAAAGGTTAAGCTCTGTATAAAATGAAAATCCTTTAACATTTTGTCGTTTGTTTACAAACAGAAACAGCCATGGCAGATGAAAACCATATTTTGAAACCAGCAGAAACTATGACAGATGCAAGACGAACCTCCAGTTCTGAAGGGTAAATAAATTGGGGGGGGAGGGGGGAGAGTTGGTGGTGGTGGTTTGTTTTTCTATTGCCATTTTATAACTTTTCTAGATGGTGCTTCACTCAGGATTGGGGGAACTCTTAGTAGGTCTCCCCACTAAGAGCGACTCTGGGCTGTATCACTGTCTCTCATAGACCTGGCCTGATCAGCCAGCTTGCAGCAATTGTCACTCCTCTCCTTTGCGACAATGTGTCACTTACCTGATATTCTGCAGCGAAAGAGAAGGTAAAAGCCTCAGGCCAGCATTGGCTAGGGGAATTCGGACAGTTGTAAGCCCCTATCTAATTAGTTCTCTCTCCCAACTCCAATTTTTCTCCATGCTATTCCTGTACAACATACAGTAGGATCATGTAAGCAGGCTAATTAGTTCCAAATTTCTTCTGCACTAGTAGCCCTTGTAGACTGGTTTATATGCCTGGAACCGTAGTTCTGCCTAAGCACCATTAAAAAAAAGAAAGAAAGATAAGGTAAAAACAAAAAACCCAGAATACAGCAGCTGGATAGCTTTAATGTTATGTTAAAATGATGAGGAGAATAGTATGAAGGCTGACTCACATCACTTTTGATTTCAGAGATGCCACTTGCCTGTTGTATCTGATTCTGTTTCTAACTTGGGCACATAAACATAAAGCTGTGAACAAAATAAGATGTGAACAGTTGGTTACTGTCAGCAGAGTCAGGGGTAAAAGTGCTTCAATGCTGGTGACTTTGAGATGGACTCTTAGATTATTGATTTGGTTGATATTGATTTCTTCTCTCTTCACCTTTAAAAAGTATTTGTGCAAAATAATAATAATAATAATAATAATAAAATTTTATTTCTAGACCACCCCTCTGCAAAGCAACTGGGGCGGTATACAACAAAATTAAAACAATCAACAGTTAAAAACATTTCCTCAGCCCAATCCCTAACCCGCCCACTCCTTAAAATTAAATTAAACTAGTACAAAATTAAAATAACAATTTAAACAGCGAATACAGTAAAATCAAATTCCTTAGGGCCACATAGGCAGTGGAAGCAGAGGGCCGTAGACTGGAAAGTTTAGAGCCGGGAAGTTATTCCGGGAAGGCCTGCCGGAACAGATGCGTCTTTACAGCTTTTTTGAAGCTGTCAAGAGTGGTGGTAAGACGGATCTCATCCGGCAGGCCATTCCATAGTCTGGGAGTGGTCGCAGAAAAGGCCCTCTGGGAGGTCTGCGACAGCCTAGTCTTCATGGGCTGTAGCAGGTTCCTCCCAGAGGACCGGAGCACACGGGGGGATCATACAGGAAGAGGCGGTCCCTGAGATAAGATGGATCCAGGCCATGTAGGGCTTTAAAGGTTAAAACCAACACCTTGCACTGTGCCTAGAAATTAATCAGCAGTCAGTGGAGTGATTTAAGCACAGGTGTTATGTGCTTTCTCCTAGATGTTCCAGCAACTAGCCTGGCTGCCATATTTTGAACCAATTGAAGTTTCCAGGTTAAGCACAGGGGTAGCCCCATGTAGAGTGCATTACAGTAATCCAAGCATGAGGTTACCAGGGCGTGTACTACAGTTTCCAGATCCTTTATGTCTAGGAAAGGGCACAGCTGGCATATCAGATGAAGCTGATAGGAGGCACTCCTGACCATCACATTCACCTGATTAGTCATTTGAAGCGACGAATCTAGAAGTACCCGCAGACTACGAACAGAGTCCTTAGAGGAGAGTGTGACTCCAAGGACTGGTAGTTGTATTCCCAAACCTGGTTTCAGGCCCGTGACTGTCAGTACCTCCATTTTGTCTGGATTTAGTTTCATTCTGTTTTTCCTCATCCAATCCGTTACTACTCCAAGGCAGTCTAAGAGGGGAGGCGCCATCTGAAGTCTGAGCCGACGATCTGGTCATGGAGAAATGTATCTGAGTGTCATCAGCATACTGATGACACCATGCTCCATGCTTCCAAATCATTTCTCCCAACGGCTTCATATAGATATTCAATAGTATCGGGGACGAAATGGCACCCTGGGGGAACGCCACAATTAAGCTCAATTTTGGAAGAGCAGCTGTCCCCGAGCCTCACCCTTTGGGATCTGCCAGATAGGAAGGAACAGAACATATTGGCTTGCTGATTTCAAAAACCTGATTTCAAAAATGGGGGCTTATTTTGGCATCAGATTTCTCTTTTTCTTCCATCACATTTATCTGTAGCAGTAATAAAAGTGTATTTCTGATATTTTCTTATATTTGTTAGTTAGTTAGTTCGTTTGTTTATGCTTCACTCTTTCCCAAAAACTGGGACTCAAAGCAGTTTACAATTTATTAGGTGGCATTGTACATTTGAGGGAGCTAACAAGTTTTTTTCCTAGCTACCTCATACATTTAGTATTTACATTATCATTTTCTCTCCACAGCAAGAGCCTACCTGTTAGCAAATCTGTGGATTCTGTGATACAAGCAGATGAGAGTTATAGAATGGACCATCCTGAAATGGGGTTATGTATTTTAGTCAACAATAAAAACTTCCATCCAGCTACTGGTGAGGCCATTATTCTATTTTATATTGCTCCTTTTTTGTTATTGTTGTTAAAGCTTCCCTTCATAAATATAATAAAGATAACCAGTATTCTTTTATAATAAAGATAACTAACATTAACATTAAACTGTTAAAGTTGACTGTTCAGAATAATAATCCCAAGATAGTGGCAAATACCTGTAACTTGGACATTTGCAAAGTTACAAGCTCTACATCCATCAGCATTGCATACATTAGATGTATAAAATCAGTCTCTTTCTAGTTGATGTGCACACATCTTTATTAACTTAAGAGATAAACAAATGTTTATAAGATTACTCCTTCAGATCTTCAATAACGTGCATTAAAATTCATTACTTTTTAAAAAAAAATTGCCTAGTTTGTTGGGATCCTCTTTAATCAAAAGTTTTGTTGTTGTGTAATCAACTAGCCATTGTGATCTCAAAACAATGAATCATTTCACATTCATGTACCCTTATGGCACCGGATCCCATCTGATCTTGGAAGCTAAGCAGAGTTAGCCCTGATTAGTACTTGGATGGGAAACCGCCACCAAATACCAGGTGTTGTAGGCTGTATTTCAGAGAGGAAAGAATTGGCAGAACCACTTCTGAGTATTCTTCACTGAAGAGAACCCTATGAAATTCATGGGGTCACCATATGTCAACAAGCAACCTGAAGACATGTACACACAAACCCTAGAATGGTATGCAAAAGGATCTTATCGCACTCATGAGCTTGAGAGAAAGAAGCTTATGATATATGCTTCTACAGACTAGGTCTACTTCATCAGATTAGTCTATGAAATCTTACCCTCTGTCAGTCTCAAAGGTGCTGTAAGATCCCTTTGCATACTGATCCACTCTAACACATCTAGGGCTGCATCCACACTGCAGAAATAATCCAGGTTGACACTGCCATGACTTAATGTTATGAGATTCTGAGAATTGCAGTTTGTTGTGGCTCTAGAGCCTTCTGACAGAGAAGGCTAAATGTTTCACAAAACTACAATTCCCAGAATTTCATAGCATTGAGCCATGCCAGTTAAAAGTGGTGCCAACCTGGATTATTTCTGCAGTGTGTATGCAGCCACGTTGTGGCCCAGTGATTTGTAGAGTTAAAGCCATGGCAATCAGTACCAACTCCATTTCTCATCAGATATATTCAAATCAGCATCTTCTTAGGGTATGAGATACACTGGTCAGAAGCTTTGGCCTAAAGAGGTTTTGTTTTATTTATTTGTTTAATTTAATTTTAATTATTGAAAAAAATACCAATTGTTTCAAATTTACTTTTAGGAAAGTAGCATTTTATCACTTCAACTTTTGGTGTACAACTGATAAAAGTCTTCCACTGTAGCTGTGTGGTAATTGAAATGCCATAGTAGTGTTTCCTTTAATTTTCTTGTAAGCAGTAGTAATTTGGTGAAGTAAGGTATATTATAGCTATTGTTACCATTCATCCTATAAATTGTTCCTTTGAACTTGTGTACTATGGAATTTGCAGCCCTTTCAGTTTAATTTCACAACTGCAATAAGTCCATTCATTTCTCTATAAATATATAGGACATTTCCTTGTTTCTGTCTTCCTTGTATTTTTCATTTGTAAATTTGTATAGCTTATGTATGTAAGAAACTTGGAGGAACCAATCTTCTAGCATCAACTGTATAGGTATAACTCTTAGCAAAAGTTTCTTGTGACATACATAGCTCTGCTAGAATGTTTTCAAAATACAATTAAGGCAACTTTTTTTTAATCTTAAAGGGATGTCATATCGATCTGGTACAGACGCAGATGCTGCACGTGTTGTAGACACTTTTAGATCCTTGGGGTACACTGTCAAGCCTTATAATGATCTTACATGCAAACAGATTATTGACGTTCTGCAAAATGGTGAGTAGTGACTTGACTGATAGATTGTCAATTGTTCTGGATTGTAAGATATAATGAGCTCAACCCATAGGATTTTGGTTGTCCACTCTTAGATATCTGAAATGGTACATATTGAATTATAAGCAGAACATTAAATACAACAGAAATGTTGAAGGGGCCTGTATATAGATGTCTGTGTACAGAAAAAGGATGGATGTATGAGGATTTGGAAGCAAACCTAACCTTGCTGCAGGGGAAGATTTGGAAGCACACATGACCACAGAACAGGTTTGTTTATTTATTGGGACCCAAGGTGGCTAATAACACATATAAAACACATTAAAACAACAAGTAAAATCATAGAATTAAAATTAAAAAAATATTTTAAAAATTACAAATATAAAATTTAAAACATAACAAAGTTAAAACAATAATGTAAAACCAACCCTCTTGTCTCCCAATAAAACCAGGTGGTCTGATTTTACAGCTACAGTAATTTGGTTGGGAGTGGGAAGCCAAAATCTGAATGTAGTGTCCCCAACACAGAACCCACTGATATTATTGCACTCCGAAGTTGTTATACTGAAGTACCTGATCTGAAAGACTAAATGGACCTTGAAACCAGTCTGACAGCAGTAAAAGATCAGAATTGACCATTCTGGCCATCAGTTAGCAAATGTAAACATAGACATAATCCATTACAGAGCTATATGTTTCTGGCAAAAGTATAGGTTAGGGAGGTTTTACCTGGGCTTGGAAACGTTACTTTCTTTGGACAAGATCTTTTAAATAGATGTTTAGTAATGTTGATATAATTTCTGATATTGCCTCTTGCCTATTACTAGAGTTGTATAACACTGCAACAAAATTTATCCTTCAAGTATTAATATTGCAAGGATATTAATGTTTTGGAGAGCTTGGCGAGTATTACCAATTCCAAGCCGAAGCCACCAAGCTTTAAAATTCCACGAGTTAAGAAGAATTAAAAGGACTCATATTTAAACAGTTAATTTGTCTGGGACAAAACTACATAATGTTTAAGATTGGAATAAGTGTTGCCAATGACTTCAGTGCTTGGTACACTTGCATCTAATATTATCTCAGAGAACACCACTCCTCAAAGTCTTGCAGCATTTTTTAAAAGTAATTGAAGCTGTAATGGCCTCCATAGAAAAGTCAAACAGTAAGTACAACATTTGGAAGCCATTTTATTTCACAGTTTTCTCATAATCTTTGTGATTGCTCTCCATAAATGCTACAAGGTATACTATAATACACTATTCTGCAGGGCATAGTATGGTATAGTTTCAATAGAAGAGCCTTCAAATTATGTGTTGTATTTTGAAAATAAGTGGTGTACTTAAAGGAGCAGCTGGCATTAATCTTTTCTTTGTGGAGGGTTTTGAATGGCCAAGCTCAGTTTCTGAATTAGTCATGGGTTAATTTGGGAGCATAATGAAGATCCAAGAACAGTCTTCATTTTAGCTTTTAAAGATAACTGCCTACAATTGTGTTTTTATTTCTTCTGAACAATCATATTTCAGTATTAAAAAACTCCTTTTACAATAAAAATAACCCTCTTTCTTGCCATTTTGAAGAAAATAAACACTGAAGTTCTTCAGGTCTACTGTTAGCAAAAATCTTTTGTCCAAAAAGAAACGCTGAAATACAATTTATGTACATTCTTTAATGTTGTTTTTTTCTTCTTTAAGTTGCCAAGGATGATCACAACAAGAGGAACAGTTTTGCTTGTGTTTTGTTAAGCCATGGAGAGGATGGACTGATCTATGGTACAGATGGTCCTCTGGAGCTGAAAATGTTAACTAGTCTCTTCCGAGGAGACAGATGCAGGACCTTGGCTGGAAAGCCAAAGCTGTTCTTTATTCAGGTAACTGCATTAAATGGACAGATTATGAAAGTTTTAATTTAAAAGACTATCTTAGAGATAATGACATTTTATATAGATGTGTGTAAGGCAAGTATAAAATATGCAACTACAATCAAACATATATCCAGTGTGATAAATGATATTTTGCTATAAAGTAATCTAGTTTCTGTTCCATTTCTCATGGAATAGAAAGTACTTTTCTAAAATAAAGGTGACAGCAAAAGTAGAATTAAAGACCATCAGTCAGTGGTAGAGTGTAGGTTTTGTGTGATTAGGCAGTTCACTGAGAGTGAATATTATAGAAATCAAAGATTTGATCCTTCAACCTGATAAGTGACAAGTATCCGAGACAGAATAATAGTAGCTATTTAAGAAAATATTTCTCGTTTAGCAGTAAGCAGCAGGTAAATCCAGACAAAAAACAAGAAACCACTTAGCATAGTGACCTGTTTTGTTCAGGAACTGACAATTTCAGTCCATTTCATGGCATGACAATGGCCAAGATCCTGTACTGGGAGACGTATCTCCAACATGTTGCTTCTGTATGTCTCATTGTGAAACCTCCAACCCAAAACTCACCTTTTAAGTGTGGCAGCTCCAGCACGACAACAGCCATTTCTGTGTCAGTGAAGGGGGAAGGCTGTGGACACATCCAGATATTTTCCTTTAACTGAACACTGCAACATGTATCCTCAGGGACTTCCTGGGGTTGTCCTTGGGAGGTCCCTGAGGATAACTTAGTGCTGTGCATCCAGCTAAAGGAAAATAGCTTGGTTTATTTTATATGTTATTGTTGTTTTAATTTACTTCTTTCTTTTACTTCTTATAGGCTTGTAGAGGAACAGACCTTGACTCTGGTATTGAAACAGACAGTGCTTCTGATGAAAGCATGTGTCAGAAAATACCTGTAGAAGCAGACTTCCTGTATGCATATTCTACTGCTCCTGGTAAGAGAAAATAATGACAGATGCAGCCTTTTTGTTTAAATACATAGGGTCTGATCCAGAATTAGTCATGCTCACAGAATACCTATTGAAATCATTGGACTGAAGTCCTTCATGACCAACCTGTCCTATTTCAGTGAGTCTGTGCTAAATACGGTCTGTATCCAACCCACAGACACTCTTAAAAATATAGATTGCTACATTTTTTTGTAAAGCAATATCTATAATTCTTTTCTTTTTTCTGTTCATTATGCACAATAAATAGATTTATACTATTAAGCATAATCGACCATAAACCAGAAAAACTCTGGTCAGAAGCCATAGACACAATAAAGGAAAAATGCAGACAGACACTTAAAGTAGTCAAAAAGAAAGAGAAGAAACAATGGATGAGAGGTAAAACATTTCAAGCAGTAATAGAAAGAAGAGAAACAAAACGAGAGAGAGAGAGAGGAACAAATTCAGAACCATTACTGCAACAGTGCAACAGTGTGAAAAATAAGGACAGCTACTACAACAACAACCAATGCAAAGAAATATAAGATAACAACAAAATGGAAAGAGTGAGAGCCCTCTCCAACAAGATCCGAGAAATTAAAAGAAAGTTCAAACAAAGGACAATAAAAATAGCATAATTCATGATCAGGAAGGAATAAAAAGACTCTGAGAGAATACACAGAAGAGTTATACAAAAAAGATGAAAAAATGAAGTACACATGGAATGAAGAGCTATATGAAGATGAACCCCAAATTCAAAAAAGCTAGATAGAAGCTGCAATGATATATTACTAAAATACAATCAATTGTATTCCTCATTATCATTTATGTATGCGAGAGCTGGGCAATTAAGAAAACTGATAAAAAGAAAAATTCATTTGAGATGTGGTGCTGGAGAAGAGTGCTGAGGATATCGTAGACAGTCAAAAAACAAATAAATGGGTCCTAGAACAGATCAAGCCTGAGATCTCCCTGGAAGCCAAGATGATGAAGCTGTCATACTTTGACCATGTCATGAGATGACACAACTCATTAGAAAACACAATAATGCTAGGAAAGGTAGAGGGAAGTAGAGGAAGGCCACATGCTAGAAGGATGGACTCTATTAAGGAGGTCATGGGTATGAATCTGCAAGAATTTAGAAGAGTAGTGGAAGACAGTTAGTCTTTGGAGGCGTCTCACCCACAGGGTCCACAGTTGAGATCTGCTCAAGCATGGTTAACAAGAAATGAGACTTTTTGTTTGTATTCCAGTAAAATGCCAGAGATAGCCTAAAAGGAAAACCAGGGCTGTGCAGACTGCACCAGGTGATAACCCAGAAAGATGTGTCACTGGGTGGGGCGGTCCACAGAGAAGGACTGGTGCAGATGCTAGGTGAGCAGGAAGGGGCATCTTCCTGCTTGCTCATCAGCTGCATTGGACCCTAAATGGTCCCTTTGGGGGTCACAGCGCTGCCCCCTTCAGCAGTAGTCACTACTGAGAGGGCCAGTTCCTTCAGCAACCGTTGTGACTGCTCTCTTAGCAGCCACACCAGATTGAAGGCCTTTCTGGGGGTGGCAGATTCCTTCAGAGTCTAGTGTGAGTGCTCTCCCAGCAACTGCACCAGATTCTGAAGGCCTTTCTTGTGGGGGCGGGAGGCATGGTGCCTTCAAGATGTGGCGTAGCTACTGGGAGAGCAGCCACAATGGACCCTGAATGTGCCCCCCCCCCAGCAGCGGTCTGTGTGGCAGGGAAGGAGGGAGGGCAAGGCATTCCTTCCCACCAAACTGGGTGACACCAACCTCAGTGACACCACTGGTATGGTGTGCTATTTGCTAGCAAGATTTCTACTTCTGTTTCTGTCAGATTAATATTCTAATAGAAGATAATATTTTTAATTCAACTCTCAGCAGTCGCCACAGAACATCTTTGAGACCAAGACTGCAGTCTTTTGTGCACACAATGAAGAAAATCTCATTAAGCACAGTTGGACTTAATTCCAAGTATATTTGTATCGGATTGTACTACAGGAGGCAGGGTTAGGTCTAATGAAAATAGAACAAGATTAATTTTAAGTTGTTTAGTAAATAATTCTAAATAAGTTTCTGTAGTTGTATTGGGCAGAGTGTGATTAAATATTTTAAGATACGTGAGAATGTAGTCTTTAAAAGCCTTTATTTTACCCTTTTGATTGTTAATTTCTTAATACTTTGAAGAGAAAAACATGGCTGGCTATTATAATTAGTTTTTGAATAAAATTACATTCAATACATCTCTCTCTTACAGGCTACTACTCTTGGAGGAACTCATCAGATGGCTCTTGGTTTATACAGTCCCTGTGTTTGATGCTGAAACAATATAGCAAAAACCTTGAAATTATGCAGATCCTTACACGTGTAAATCGCAAAGTTGCAGAATTCAGTTCTTATTCAAACCATCCAGACTTCCATGGAAAGAAGCAGATCCCCTGCATTATGTCTATGCTCACAAAAGATTTTTACTTTCCTCATTAAAGATTTCTACCTTGTCATGTGCAAGCCAGCAGAAAAGAACTACATTCTTAACTCTGAACTAGTATTCAGTCACATGTGCCTAGGCGGCATTAAATTAAAATCTGTGGAGAGAAGAATTTCTATCTCTAGAACAGTGGGATAATTTGCGAGGCCAGAAACTTTGTTTTGGGAGAAGGGAACATTGTGAATTTGCAGTGATTCTCTTACTAAGAGAAATGAAAGATAGAGATCAAGCAACTAAATTAATACAGCCCAATAAATTATTATAGTAAGGGATCAGAAAATCAGGTCTATAGATGTGTCTCTTCCCAAACCAATATTTGGAAACAATCATAGCAGACTATAAAAGAGCTATAAAATATGCTATTTTCAAGGTAACTTTCTTAGTTGTATTACTCTTAAGATTGGGCTGTACTGGTGGTAGTATTTATTTTGAAATAATGTATTTAAAACAGTATGATCTTTCTCCAAGTCAGTGTAGTTAGGATTGCCATGTTAGTGTCATTACAAATTAACTGAGTTGTGAAAAATGGTAAAAAGGGTTAAATTGCTGTTAAATAGAAAAGTCTAAATAAAATGCTTCCAAGCTTTGTGGTAACATTTTGGCCACTCTAAAATACCATTTCTAGTCAATTTTGTAAGTGGATTTTTTTTTATATCTTAAATTTTATAGATGACAAATGGTGCTTGGAACTTTGGATCAGATTGAAAACTGATCTGGGTTTGTATTTTACAGTTACATTTCACTTTAGGTTTAGCAGGCTTGTGTATATAGTAGTAGTTTGTGCATTGGCTGTAAATGTAGCTTACTCCTAAACATACTTTGTGGTTCTTAGCTAGGATCAAGTAGTTTTATTTTTATAGTTTGAAATGCAAGACCCATTTCCTAATTTTGACTTTGCATTTTTTTAAGTACAATATTTAAAAATAGAAACAAGCATGTAAGAAAACCCACCTGCGTAATGCAAGATAATGTTTTGAACCCCCTTGTAGCATGCTGAGAAAAAAAGACTTTAGATTGTGCATATTAGAAATCATGAGCTGCAATCTTCCACATATTCCTGAAAGGTACCTACACTACAGAATTATGTCACTTCAACATGATTTTAACAGTCAAGACTCCATCTTACAGAATCCTGAGATCTGTAGTTTGGTGAGATGTTTAGAATTCTTGCTAGAGAGCTCTAGTGCAGTCCGTGGAACTACAGCTGCCTAGAAGAGAATTTTACAGATAGAACATGCCAAATAAATGACTGTCCAGCCTCGGATTAAAGACATCCAGAATATTTGATTCAATTATTAAACTGTTCTTGTTGTTGACTTGCAGGAGCATAGATTGCTATTAAACCAAGTCATACAGCCCTCAAGAAGATACTAGGCTGCAACTTCATAGCCCTAGCCAGCATAATGAGGAAATGGCAGTCCAGCAGCACCTGTAAAGCTGCACGATTTGCAGCCTAATTCAACATTACAAGAAACAAAAAATCCATTACATCTAGTTGTTTGCCTTGGGACACAAGCCAACAAATCTTTCCTATGAGGAAAATTTGAACAGGTTGGGTATGTTGAATGTGAATGGCTAAAGGAAACACATAAATATTATTCATGCCTGAAGAGCTATCGTAGAAAAGAGAGTTGTAGAAGAGATCCCTGAGGGCTCAAGCTTGACTCAGGCTTGCATCCTTCGGAGGGCGCTAAAATGAGTACCCAGATTGTTGGGGGCAAATAGCTTACAGTTGTAAACTGCTTAGTCACTGCTTAGGCGGTATGAAGTGGTATATAAGTGAAGCTGTTTGTTTGTTTGAGGTCTCTTCCAACTCTGATTGTTTCTTTTCTCTGTGATAGCCCTTCAGAATATTTGAATAATGTTTGTGTCTCCTTCAGCCATTCACATTAAACATACCCAAACTTTACTCATAGGAGATTTTCCCATAATCCTGAACATCCTAACTGCACTCATCTGAGCCCCATTCTGGTTTATATACCTTTCTTGAAATGCAGATTCCAGAAGTGTTCACAGTATTCCAATGTATAGTAGAACCAAGTTAGTTCTGATCTTGAACTGAACAGGATGCCAGTCTGTGTTTCTAATAATATGTTTGTAATGCTTGGAAGAAAAGATGGGAGTTCAGTTAAGTACGGCTGAGCTACCTGTGTCTTTCAATGGACTGCGGCCTTCTTGGTCCAGTTTGAAGACAATGTGCAGCTGTAGATTCTTTACACTTACACAACTTAACCTTGCACAAAAACCAAAGGGTTCAATTGGCATCACTGTTGTGTATTTAGTATCACAGTCCAGCAAGGCAGTCACAGACCAATCTTTCCATTATATCTAAGACTTCTGTGCTTATGACCCTTAATCAGCTACATGGACTCAAGCAATCAGTTCTCATGGTGCTATAGAGACAGCTGGTTGGCACTTTGAGCTACAAATAAGCTAGTAGTTTTTCCGCAACTGGTATAATGCATGAGAATTTATATTATGGACATACGATCAGCTAAATAAAAGTTGAGTGCCTGGAGACACTAATGTTTGGCCCCAAGTCCAATTAGACCCATTGAATAATAGGTAGTAGAGTGATTTAAGAAATAGAACCTATGTAATTGTTAACAAATTCCCATTGATTAAATGATTCTAGTGTGAAGACTAGCAATTGAATTTTGGCCTTACGTAATTTTTCCAACTTGTACAAAGAACAGTGTCAGGATTCTGAGCTATCATTACAATCAAAGTCTAGGAATGTCTAGCATATTAAATGTAATGTTGTGTGTTTGACTAGTTTAACTTTAATTTGCGAATGTAATAAACTGTGTATTGTATAATTAGCTTAGTGATGGTCTTCTTTTTAACTATAGAAACTTAAGAATCAGCTTCTTATTCCAGCGTCTCCTCTGTATAATCTTCAAGTCATATTAAGTCACTCAGAAAAAAAATTCTAGAGGTAAAATTTCTAATCACTTGCCAAACATGTATGAATAGCTAATGTAGTTCTGTTATTGGCACATAACCTACCTGGCTAAACAACACCTGCAGTTTTCATCATTTCAGGCAGTGAATTAGCCTTAATAGTCGATCATTTGTCTTCACTTCATACCTACTGATAATTTACTATGACAAAGGAAAGTGATTAGGTTGTAGCAGTGCACAAATACAATTAGATTCTATTATACATAAGACCTAAAAGAGTGTTTTGGTAGTCTCATGGTTAGTGAAGAACCAGAATTTTTTTTTTAATTCCAGCTCTTACATGTAGCTATCTCCTACCAATATTGCATGGAGAAGCATAAATTTGCTCCTTGCTCTAAATGTATTTTAACCAAACTTTGGTTCAGCTTGCTGTGAGAGTTTCTTTCTGTAGACAAAAGACTTTATTTGTTGTCTTTCAACTATTACAATCTTTTCTAAGCTTAACAAAATACTATTTCCTCAGTCAATTGAAAGGAAATTCCACATCTACCTAAACCCTTTTTGTCAGCTTTATGATGTTTATTCAGACAGATCATAAGAAAGAAATGTTTTGTTTTCAAATATATAATCTGCACAGTTATGATCATAGAACTGGGTGTCTGAGCCCATCTCCATGCAGACAGCCCACCTAGACAAATAAAAAGGTTTTAAGGAGATGAAAGGTTAATGTGAGAATGGGTTTTATATTTCTTAAAAGGCCATCTTCTAAATTCAGCTGACCAGACTAAACAAAATTTGAGCACTACTCTGGGTGTAGTTTTTCTTTCTGATAGGAATAAGATTCTGTTTAATTACACTAGTCACTTGTCCAACTGCCACATACAAAGGGACAGATATCACCATAATGATGTAACTTTCTACACTTTTGCACCGACTTGTTGGCTAGCCATTTAGTTTAATGTATATTAATGCAAATAAAGTGTACAGTTACACAATGCAAACCAGAACTTGGAAAAAACAACTTGCAATTTACATTTCGCTTGTGTGGATCAGTTCCTAAGTGGCACCAGAGTTGCTCTTGCTGTGCACAAATAAAATTGTGTACAGTGGTCCCCCGGGTTACGAAAGTAATCCGTTCCGGATTACTTTTCGTAACCCGGAAATTTTCGTTTCCCGGGGGACCGCTTTAGTTGACGGGCCGCGCAGCAAATTTAAGGGGGCCGCGCGGTTTTTCCGTTTCGGATCCCGGGGTTTCTTTTGGATCCCGGGGCCATTTTTGTAGCCCCGGCTCTTTCGTTCCCCGGGGTTTTCGTTCCCCGGGGGATTCGTAACCCGGGGGAACACTGTACGTACTTCAAGATCCTATGCTTCTTAGCTTTCCTTTTAAATAAGGATACTATGTCATGAGCTCACTATCACAGTGAAAAGAACTTGAAAATTTTGTCAGTACAGGCACCAATAGTGTTCTGACCAATGTTGGCTGGTGTTTCCCATGGGTTGGTGAATTCTCTCTGGGCTTTAGTCTAAAATTTATATGAGTTGTTCATCACGAACTCTTGACTTCAAAATACATTTAGCACTTTGGGTAGCTTCTTTAACATTTGGACTATATCCTGTATGGATTTCCCTTCCCACTGCCTTGAAAGCCATCAAACGCCACTGGCTCTGACTGAAAATATTGGAAAGTAGTGATGCTACTTAGCCCAGGTGCTAGGCCTACGGATACATACCTTTTACTCTAGAATGCTTTCAAATTCCCAATCGTTTCCCACTTGGAAATACAGTACTTAAATGCAGATCAGGCAGTTCACTTTCTAGAGTGAACTTTTAGAAGTTCAGCCGCTGAAGTTTTAACCCCTATTTCTAAAACAGAAACATAAATTGTGATTAAATAAAACTGAAGACTATTGAGCCAAAGGATAATATTCCTCTGACAATTCTGAAAATGAATCTGGTAGAATTTGGTAACATAGCACTGATACAGAGATTACATTTAATTATGTACAGAAATCAAGGTTATGATTCATAGGGCTTGTCTGCACGGGTGGGGAACCCTGTGCTTATCCCATAGTGGCTGCAAGCTCGGCACACCAGGTTCCTCAAGATTTGCAGGCAATGTGAGGCTTTTCTCCCAAAATCTGGAGAGAGAAAAAACTTGCTTTTTATTCTGTGTTCACCTGGAAAGTCCAGATCAATGGTGAAGACACAGCCATATGGCCGGATATACTCCACACAATGGGAGACGTGATTGTTGTAGGACCATCCTTTTCTTCTGGATTACTCTGATCTTGCCACAGTGAGTGGCATATAGACAAGCCCTAAGACCACTTACTTGAAAATCTAGAGTTTTGTAATATCCAAATCTATCTATTGAAGGTAACTAACATTTGCAGTACATTTTTATTCAGCAAAATCAAGGTTTCATTGAATTACCAAGTAACTTTAATTACAACCTTGAATTAGACTCTTGTAATCTGGTCCCTACAGTAATTTATGAGAGCTGCCTCACCACATTTGAAAACATTACAGGAATTTAGCAGAATGAACCATTGACTGCACCATGTGATTTTTGGTAAAAACTTTATATATGAGGCAATTTTGCGTCCGAAATAGATTGGAGATAGGACTACTCTCAGTCTTAAATTTAGCAGCGCATTTATGCACACATCTTGAAAGCGAGCTTCAGTGAACTCGGGAAGATTTACTTTAAACTGATTGGGCTGAAAATGTGTTACCTTGGTTTTGCTTTTCACTTCTGAAAAGCATTTTCTATTGACATTTATATGGCAAGATCCCTAGGGCAGGTGTTCTCCCCATTTACACAGGACACTGATGGTCTTCTATAAATCATAAGCCAACATACTGTGTTGTATCGTCTCAGTGCACATTAGTGAAATGTGTTATGTGGGCATGAAATCATTACCACCGGGTGTCACTAGAGATAATGAAGTAATCTGCACAAGACACAAGAAGCACAGAGAGTGTCTGACGTGAAACCGAAACACCACCTGCTCTGTCAAATGATCTCATTTTCAGTCTAGAAGTATGTCTCTGGCTGCAGTCCTTTGCAAGTGCACTTGGGAGTAAATCCCATTGCCAGTGGGGCTCATTTCTGAATATATGAGAAGAGTGACCCATTCGCAACACCAGATCCAATCATAACGTTCTCTTTCCTGGCATGCTAATTTATGATATTTGAACTAACAAGAAGAAAAGAGAAACACAGTGCCAGTTTAAATATAAATGGTTTTTGCTGCGGCAAACTAAATGAAATAGCTTCCCCTCTAGAATTGGTTACAGAACAGAATTAAGTTAGTGAACTATGATGGCATAAGTTGGATTCATGCTATCACAACTTCCTTTTATACCCATTGCATATCTGACCCATGTAATAACCAAAATTCCCCCCAAACTCACCTTTTAAGCAGCACAGCACCCCCCCCCCCCAACAACACAGCCATTTTCAGGTTATGGAAGAGTGAGGGAATATGCAGGGATGTATAGAGCTGTTTGATGTAGCTGGGCATGCATGCAAGAACAACATCTCAGAATGCTCTCAAAAAGCCATTGAGGCCTCAGCAGATGCTTGTTGTAGAGTGTCCAGCTACAGAAAAAGAGCTGTTCATCCCTGCACACATTGTGTTATCTTCAACAACATAGAAATGACCATGTTGGGTGGGGGACTGCACTGCTTATAAAGTGAGTTTTGAGAGGCTAACATTGGAAAACATAAAAAAGGGGGAAATAATTATGTGATATATCTCTTCTGATGCACAATCACAACACATATTTATTTCAACACCTATATTAGGGGGCAGTTGTATGTTGGAGAATATCTATGGAAGGAGCATTGGCCTGATGACTCCATAGTAGACCTCACATATTAACTGCTGACTGGGAACAATGACATCCTTAGTTCATATTGTGAGAGGCCTCTCCTCTTAGAAGAAATGTAGGTAACCTTTGCATTAAGGGTAGGAAACATAAAGCCTTCCAGATGTTGCTGAACTATATTTCGTTCCTTAAGTTATACTGCCTAGGACTAAGGGGGGCTGCATGATTCTTACCCCTAAGTTTCATCATTCAGACCCACTGGAAGTGGACGTTTGGGAAATTCTAGCAGCGTCAACCTGGATCACAACAGTTTACTTTCCAACATTAGAATGGATATATATCACTATTTCCCCCCTAAAAAAACAGAGCACTCCTTTCAGTTGCCACCCATAGTGTATGATATTATCAATTTTTATTATATTAATATTTGACCATTTTTACCCTGGCCTTCCAATGCATAAGCCTCATTAAGTGCAGCTTAACAATAATTCTGAACGGGTTCTTATCCTATGCGTGTCCTATGTAGAATCTTATGGTTCTGCATAGAAATGTCACAGACCTATTGTGCAATTCTGAGAGGCAGGGTGGTGTGGTTTGAGTGTTAGACTAAGATTTTGGAGATCAGGTTTCAGTTTTCTGCTCAACCATGGACACCCGCCGGAAGACCTTGGGCAAGTCACAAACGCTCAGCCCCAGAAAATCCTGTGACAGAGTCACCATAAGTAAAAAACGACGTGAAGGCACCCGACAACAGTACTGTGCATAACCTTGCATTCTCTTGACTTCTTCATATAGTTCAGATTTTAATCAGAGGTGGGAACTATGAATCTCATCTCTGGATGTCGGATTCATTACTTAGAATTCCACACTACTGGCTGTGTTGGCTAGGGTTGCTAGGAGTCACAGTCCAACACCATCTGGAGGGCTGCATGATTCTTGCTCCTACTTTCAAGAGAAAAATGTTTGCATATACATGAACTAAGATAGTAGTAATAATAATAATAGTTGGTAAGATTATCCAGCCCAGGCCAAGGAAACGCAGACACAAGCTGCCACATTGCCAAGAAGGTTACTTGGTGTGGCCTATGTTACCCCAATAATCTTAGGATAAAAGCAAAATAATGCATAAGAGCATTGTGTGACGTGACACAATGTGTAGAAAAGGGCTGCTGGATTAATCATATCCCTGAGGTTGCACAGTCTCTCTTTGCCCCCTCCATCAACACCCATATGTTAGGTGTAGATGTGATGACCCCAGGGAAAAGTGTTTGCTTGTAGGCATTTCACATATGACAAAATCCTAACTTTGCAGGTGATGCAGAAACCGACGAGGCAGAATTTTGTCAGTGTGTCTTATGCATGGGTAAATCCTCCTACAGAAATGGTGGGGCATTTTTGTCAGACGTGGAAAATCTGCATTCAGTTCAAAGCTGCAGAAGTAGACAGAATTGCCATTATGCATTCAGGTGTACGTGAGCATGTAGGCATGCATTTGGGTGGGTATTCAGTTGCCATCTAGCACAAACGTTGTATGGGATAATCAATGTGCAACTCTACAAGTGAAGGTTTACACTATGCAGCTCCAATGTGGGATGTCGGCCCATGTGTGTAGGCTATTGTATTCAAACATCTATGCCTTAGGCATGGACATGAGGGAAAGGGCTAAGGAGCTGTGTAAGTTGGAGGGTGCCAATGGCATGGCCTTGCAGACCCTTTCTATGCACAATGCCTCTTGACACAATTTACATATGGAGGTTGATGCAATAGAAAGTAAAAGAAATTATTGTATTTATCCGATGGGATAGGCTATGGTCTACAGAAGCTTGTTACCATAAATCGGTTTCCTATTTAAAGGTATCCCAAGACTCTCTGTTGCATTTTATACAAATGTCTGAATTCACACTACTGCTCAGATACTTTTCTAACTCACCACCAGCAGATGGCCCACTAACACCTGTTTTTTGCTCTATCTCTACATTTCAAAGCCATTTCCTTCTCTGTACCTGGCAAGTAAATATGATACAATAAAACTCAGGGAAGTTATGACCTGTCTTTTCACCAGGATGTTCTTTAATAAATATAAAGCTTTGTGCTGCTGTTTGAGTGTGAGTATGTATAGGTGCATGATATCCCCCAACAGGGACTTTTGTTCTCTGTATGTGCTTAGTTGCTGCTATCTGCACAATACAAAATTGTACTCCTGCCAAACTAGCTAGTAGAATATTACATTCGCAGACTTTACCAGTATGCTTTTCCCTCCACATTTGACTTTTACGGCTTTGATTATTCATGGATTTTATTAATACGCTCGCTCTAGGAATCTCGATGTCGTCCAGTGCAACGTTATGGTTAACTTTAACCAAAAGTTGCACTGAAGGACGTGGAGATTGCTAGAAAGAACACTCCACTTGGATTTTTTACATCCGCCAGCAAAATTCTATGGTCAATATTTGGCAGATGTTGACCACAAACTTGCACTGGAGGACTTAGAGATTCCTAGAGAGGTGTTCTCGCAGGGGGTCCTGTGCCCCTAACCCCAGTGAATGTGGAAGGATGAGTGTATATCCAAAACTCTGTCACAGTAAAATCTGGTTTATTGATTTGGATATGTACATATTAAAAATATGTGTTTGCAGACTCAAAACACACTGCAGAAACAATCAATTTTCAAACTGCTTTAACTGCTTTGGCTCAATGCTAGGGAATTCTGAGAATTCTGTAGTTTTGTGAGACATTTAGTCTTCCCTGTCAGAGAGCTCTGGTGCCACAATAAACTACAATTCCCAGGATTCCCTAACCCTGTGCCAGGGCAGGTAAAGTGATATCAAACTGGATTATTTCTGCAGTGTGTTTTGGACCACAGTTATTGAAATGAGATGTTTTTAAAACCTTGGCATTCTGTACGCATCTCATTCATCCACATCTTGTTCCTTGTTTATTTTTATGTTTATTTCTCCAACTTACCTTCCAGGATCTTCTTTTCCTCCATCTCTATCATATTTTTATCCAGTTATTCTCCGATGAAATTGACAACATCCAATTCTATTTCCCTTCTCGCTGTCAAACTATCTTCTTTTAATGGCCTCACTAATTCTGACATTTGGTTTAGTTCCACCTTGTCTTTCTTGTTGTGTCCCTGATTGTTCATTCACATCTGTCTTCTTCTGTCCTGTTTCCTGTCTCAACTTACCAAATGTTCTGTAGATCCTGCTTTTCCTTCTAGAGCCTCTTGTTTCTCTCCTTCAAATACTACATCTGGTATCAAACTTTATCTTTTTGGGCTGCACCTTATCTTCGGAACTCATTACATTCAGCTGTTTATACAGTCCAGTCCCTTTCATTCTTTCAGATTTGGGCTGAATATATATTTCTTCTTACTAGTTTCTATCAGTTTATGGCATGATTTTGATTTACTGGCATATTCCATTGTATTCTCTTAAGCATATGTAAAAGGAAGTTCATTTATGTCTGCCAGCCAAGGTCCTTTCATGCTGGCTATACAGTTATAGCAATTTCATACCACTTTAACTGCCATGGTTCTTCCCTATCGGATGTTGGGATTTGTAGATTTCTGAGATATTTAGAATGCTTTGCTGACAAGCTCCAGTGATGCACCAAGCCCAGAATTCCATAGGATTAATCCATGACAGTTAAAGTGGAATCAAAGTGCTATTATTGTGTAGTGCGAAAAGTCCTGCAAAGATTAGACTTGAGTCCGTGTTTTTCCTTTTCAGCAAAAGTTTTAGATTTCATAGGATTTCAGCACAGAGACAAGAATAGGAACTCACATAAATAGGGAGATAAATATAAATATAATTTTCCTGGTATCTGGAGCGTCTTTCAAAAAACCCTTGCAAATCTGCCTCCATCTCTGCAGGTTTTGTTCTATGTGAAGACTCTGATGCTTCCTTAAATGGAGCTGGACTGGAAAGGGATATTTTGAGGTGTTTATATCTGATGCTCATATTTGGGTCATTCATAGCAGATTAAAAATATTTTCTAGGTAATTATAGTTAATTTTGCACAAAATAATTGTTACAGTTAATTCTGCACAAAGGGGCAGAGAAGATGAAAGGCATGAGTGCTAATATTAGAAAATCCAAATAAATTTCTGTTGAGCATCAGAGTCCCTCCAGCTTGGAGTATACATGTTGTACAGCATTTTTCTGTGTTAGTGGCCAGGCAGCCTCTTTTAAGCCCAGCATATAGGTCCTTTGCCAGGAAAAAGGTGGGATATAAAAATAAATGAAATAAAACAGGTCAAAGGGTCCCAAAATGTGGTAGAGGGTAAATATTTTTTTTATTCATATATATATATATATATATATATATATATATTGAAGATGAGAGACACATGTGGGCTTGAGTCACACTTTGCTTACCTACTCCCAAAGCAAAACAGCAAACTTCCGATAAAAGACAAAGCAACTTAAGGGGTGCCTTACAAATGAGGTGGACCTTGGCTGCTGTATAGGTGGACCTGGGCTCCAGTCTGTTCTTACTACCAAATACCACAGTTTCAGCCTTGGATGCTTTAGAAACAAAGCACAAAGCATTTTCCTACTGCTGTGGAAAATGTTGATTTTTTTGCCATTAAATCACCCCCATGCTTCTCTCAGTTTGCACTTCATTAAAAAGAACAGCACAACTTTACACTCAAACTACACTAAATCAAAAGCTTTAAGCAGACCCAGTGATGTCCAAGGGATATAAGTTAGTCCTGACTAAGTAGTTAGTTTGACCAAATCTTGATCTAACCCATTGTTTCCAAACAGAAAAACCTTTTCAGGCAGACACGGGGTCATTCACACTTACTTTTTTGAAAGAAGAGGTTTGCATCTCTGCACCGATCTGGACCTAATTCAGAATCAGTTCGATGTACCCACTACGTTTACCACGATCAAATCTCTCAGTGCCATTTTAACCCTGTTGCCATTCACATTTGCCACTGTATAAATTTAAAATGGAGGTGCCTCCATTTCCAGGAACGATGCAGCACGATCCAAATCGATTTGGTAGTGTACTCACACTACGAAAGATGGGGATTGTTGTGGCTCTTTAAAAAAAAAAAAACTGCTAAGGGGTCTGGTGGCAAATGCACTTGTTTAAATGGGCTTTTTGGCTGCCCCCCCCCCCCCCGCAAACTGCATCAATTGCAGTTGGGAGAAGTGTGAACATCATGGAAATAAACTGGTTCCAAACTGGTTTAATTCCATAGTGTGGATGTCCCCGGACTGTGCTTTCTGATATCCCAGCTACAGAGAATCAGCCCTCTATACATCCCCTTCTGCTTCTAAGTAGTAAAACAAATGCTCACTGAATTTGATGCTGAAAATAACACTGTACAATAAGTCTATTTATACATAAGACTTTCACTAAGTCATCTTCTCTCCTTATGACTTTTCTGGAGAAATACCCATGATGTAACAGGGTTTTCTCTAGCAAACACACAACACATTAATTTAATGTGTGTGCATGTGCCTTCAAGTCACCTGGCAAGTTATGGCAAACCCATGAATTTCATAGGCAAGGAATACTCAGAGTTGCCAGTTCCTTTCTCTGAAATATGGTCTACCTGGTATTCATTGGTGGCCTCCTATCCAAGTACTAACCTTGCTGACCTTGCTTGGCTTCCAAGATTAGACAGAAGTGGGGGCCTTCAGGGTATGTAGGCTCTACATGAATTTCTTATGGAAGGGTATATGCGTATTTAGACTTGAATATACACGAAACATGGGCATGTACTTTATATTAATGCATATCTGAAGCAAACATGTAAATATTGTTCTTTCACTATAATGAACATGTAGGCCTGATACAGACAGGCCTGAAGAGGCGCCATTGCAGCGCCATTAGGGTTTGGGAGCAGGCATTGTATACACGCTCCCAAAGCCTAGTACATAATGGCACCAGCGCCATTATATAACTCCAGTTAGACAGTGTACATAATGGTGCCGCTGCAACTGCGCAGCTTCTGACTTTTCACTTTAGTGCGCTGCAACTGCGCACCTAAAAAGGAGTGTGGTTTCCCCACTTTTTAGGTGTGCAACTGTGCCGCAGCATCTACTTGCAGCGCTAAAAGAGGTGGCACCAGATCACCCTTTTTGTATCACCTTGTAATGTTCCTTTTCTATCTGGGATTGCTATTATCTGTTCATAAATGTTTGTAGAGAATCCAAACCATGCTGTCACCAAGTCATTGTAGTCCTGTGTTATCCAATGTGTTTGTTCTCAAACTTGATTTGCAAAGATATTCTGCTCCTCCAAAATATGCAACTGCAGCTCTGTAGTGTCCAGTGCAGATTGGCATTGTGCAGTTGAGGTTCTGAGGGGCTGCTTTGCCTTTTGTTAAAAGCTTCTTCCACATAGATTCTAATCCTTGTTATTACATCCATTTTAGCCCAGCCAGGGGATGCATAATGCTCTCTAGTTTCTGGTGCCAGAGAGGGGTCCTGGTTATCTTTTAGTATTATTTTTATTTAATTCATTTTATGGTTAACTAGATCACATTTTCTATAGAAGAGACCAAAAACATAGATGAAAAACTGAAGCTGCTTCACAACATTATCAGGTGTTAGGTCTGGTTTTATGTAAAGGATCATGGTCTAGTCCTATTCGATATAATGTATATATAGCCCTGAATGTACCTGTGAGGGTTCATTAAACATGCTATAACAGAATATATATAACTCAGAGAAAGAACCTATTGGTATGATGACACCAATATTACTCTCCAGTTCATTTCATTTGCTGCAAGGTCTGAAAAGGGCATAATAAAGTAGCAATTCCTTGAAAGGGAAGGTGTGTAGTCTGTTGATAGCTCCAGTATTACATCACCAAAATTGACCACTCTGGTTGCATCCGCACTGCAGAAATAATCCAGTTTGACACCACTTTAACTTCAATGGCTCAATGGGATTTGTAGATTATTGTGGCACCAAAACTCTCTGACAGAGAAGGCTAGATGTCTCACAAAACTACAATTCCCAGAATCCATAGCACCTAATTAAAGTGATGTCAACCTGGTCTGTTTCTGCAGGGCAAATGCAGCCACTGTCACCACAACAGAATTGCAACGCTAAAAATCAGTTGCTGGTCTTTTTTTTTTCCTTTTCTTTTAATTTTTGCATTATCTTTCATCCTGGAAGGGAAGGAGACATTCTGTCCTCCTTACTAGCAATGCTCTGTGATACGCTTCCTACTGAAATCTGAAAATGGCAGCAACAAAAGTCTTGGCAACGATTGCAAAAACTTGATGGTGGTACAAGAAAACTTGATGGTGGTACAATGGTGATGCAGACCCGAGGTGATCCCATATGGCATCCCGCCTTGGACAACCCTTTCCCAAACTCAGGACAAATGAACGAGGCAAGAGAGATCAATGTTTTCTTGACTGAACAAGTTAAATAAAAGAGCTTGAAGTAGCTGTCTACAGGACCCATAACTACTGAAAGTGCTGGGATTCAGTCATGCTTATCAGATGGCAGCTGTTTTACATGGCACGAAATAAGTCCACTATGCCTCCTAGATGGACCACTATAAAAGCATCTGGGACAAAATAGCATTAAGGGTACAGAGAGAGATTATGTTTTGGTTAATTTGGTTAATTAGGTTAATTAGGTTATATTCAGATTAGAAGTAGATTGGAAAGGAAGTCAATTTTTAAAACTTGGACTTCTGTTTCCTTCCCCTCCCTCAAATTAATTAGAATTTACCAGTATAGGTGCACACTAAACATCACAATTAGGTTTTATAGGAAGCATATTAAAGTTTATTAAGGCAGTGAGCAATTCATCCACTGCAATTTGCAATGATATGAAGACTTAAATTTGCTTTTTTTTTCCTTAACGTAACCATATATCTATAGTTTTGTGAGGTACAGAGGCCCAGTGTCTTGCATGTTTCTCTGTTACACTGTTAGTTCATGTATAGTATAGTATAGTATAGCATTTTTGGTTAAGTGGTGGTGGCATATATCTGACAGAGGATAGGCCTGAAAATGGATTTTACAAACACAGATTTCCTAATTGCTTACCATATCCATTCCATTTCTATCTAATAGTAGGAGGCAAAAGTGCTAGAAACAAGCTATCAAATAACTACTAGTTCTAAATTACATTTTGTAAATAGCAACACAGGGTGCATCCACACCAGAGAAATAACCCAGCTTGGGACCGCTTTAACTGCCCTGGCTCAAGGCTATGGGATTCTGGGAGTTGGAGTTTGTTGTGGGGTCCAGGGCAGTTAAAGCGGTCCCAAACCAGGTTATTTCTCTAGTGTGGATGCAGCCACAGTTGCTAAGATCAGCTATGGCAGCATAAACCCAGCCAGTCTTGAACATGCTAGGACCACTGAAAACAGTAAGAAAACCTTTGAAGTAAACATACATAAATGGGCTGTAAATTCCTGGAGGTTTGGCCTTAACACTAAAGTTACATTTTAAAAAGTGTATCTCTAACACAAGACACTAACCTCTTTGATTTCCTATCCAGTCATGACTTTCTTATGATTAATAATAGAAACAAATACATCTGAATATATTTTTGTTTGTCAAGTCAGCACCATGCCATATATATTCGCATACATTGCTACAGATATCTTTTCACCATGTATATATTCTAGTAATTTTCTCTCCCAGGTTTTGACGAAAGCATCAGAATACATACAATAATTATTCTGGAAGGGGTCTGAAATTTAAAATATAGATGAATTTTGTTGGAAGGGATTTCTAGTACAATTTACTTTCTGCCCTCTCTAGATGTATTGCTTAATACTTGCCCAGATTTTTTAAAAATGCAGCCTTGACTTCAGACTATCAGTTCCTCTTCCTCTTCTTTATTTTCCAAAACAAAGCCACTTTTTCCTGACAACTAATTAAAGCCACAGCAGACAGTTTTTTTTCTGTTTTATACAATAAACAGCATTAGCAGAATAAATGCAGGTCTATGACCCACAAAGCGATTCCCCATTATATACATGGAGAAAGAAGAAAACATTTGGAAAGGGCTGAGATGAACCCAGAATAACTTGAGTGCACATATCATAATAGCTGTTTACCAAAAGCATGCTTTGTGTATTGTGTTCTTAGAGAAGTGTCAGAAAATAGAGATACTGTACTGACAAATTATTTTGGGGGGGGGGGGAGATTATGTAGATTTAGCACTTCTCATCATAGCAAGAGTGGCACCGAGTCTGTAGGCATAAAATGCAAGTTTAAATTCAAACATTTATTGATAAATCTAGAGGTGAAGTAAGTGCCTTGGCAAGCCACCAAATATGCTATGTATATAATAATAATAATAATAATAATAATAATAATAATAATAATAATAATGTTTTATTTATAGCCCGCTCCTCTGTATCCAATCGGAGCGGGTTACATCAATTAAAAAATGCAAGATAAAATATACATGACCCATACCCAACCACCCGCCCCTTAAAATTAAATTAAACTGACATCAATTAAAATGACATAATAAAAATTTCAATTTAAAACGGCAACCCATTGCATAGAGATCAGGGTCAAGATGTTAAAATGCTAATGGGAGAGCTTAACCCAAACAGAGCCGGGAGGTTAAGAACTTTCTGGGAAGGCCTGCCGGAAGAGATGCGTCTTCAAGGCTTTTTTAAAGCAATCAGAAGATGTAATAAGACGCATCTCGTCTGGCAGGCCATTCCATAGCCTGGGAGCGACAGCCGAGAAGGCCCTCTGGGAGGTCTGCGTCAGTCTAGTCTTCATAGGCTGCAATAAGTTCCTCCCAGAAGACCGGAGTGTGCGGAGGGGTTCGTATGGGAGGAGGCGGTCCCTCAGATAAGATGGACCCAAGCCATGTAGGGCTTTAAAGGTTAAAACCAACACCTTGTACTGCGCTCGGAAACTAATCGGCAGCCAGTGGAGAGATTTGAGCACTGGTGTTATGTGCTCTCTCCTTGATGTTCCCGTGACAAGCCTGGCTGCCATATTCTGAACTAATTGAAGTTTCCGAGTTAGGCACAAGGGTAGCCCCATGTAGAGCGCATTACAGAAGTCCAATCGTGAGGTTACCAAAGCATGTACCACTGACTCCAGGTCCTTTGGCTCCAGGAAAGGGCGCAGCTGGCGGATCAGCCGAAGCTGATAACAGGCACTCCTGACCACCGCATTCACCTGACTAGTCATGTGAAGCGACGAATCAAGGAGTACCCCCAGACTGCGAACAGGGTCCTTCGAGGAGAGTGTGACCCCATCTAGGACCGGGAGGTGTATTCCCAATCCTGGCTTCGGTCCTGTGACAGTTAGCACCTCCGTTTTGTCCGGATTGAGCTTCAACCTGTTTTCCCTCATCCAATCCATTACTGCTGTAAGACAGTCATTGAGAGGAGAGACGCCATCTGAAGTCTGAGCCGACGATCTTGTCATGGAGAGGTAAATCTGAGTGTCGTCAGCGTACTGAAGACACTGAGCTCCATGCCTCCGAATGATCTCACCCAGCGGCTTCATGTAGATGTTAAACAGCATCGGGGACAGGATGGCGCCTTGAGGGACGCCACAATTAAGCTCTATCTTAGAAGAGCAACTGTCCCCGAGCCTCACCCTTTGGGATCTCCCGGAGAGAAAGGACCGGAACCACCGAAGTGCAGTGCCTCCGATCCCCAACTCTCTCAGTCGACCCAAAAGGATGGAATGATCTACCGTGTCAAAGGCCGCTGAGAGATCCAAGAGCACGAGCAGGGTCACACTACCCCTGTCAATGCTCAAGCGAAGGTCGTCGGCCAGAGCGACCATGGCAGTCTCAACTCCATGTCCTGTCCTGAAGCCCGTTTGAAATGGATTCAGATAATCAGTTTCATCCAAGACAGCTTGGAGTTGGGAGGCGACTGCTCTCTCGATGACCTTGCTCAAAAATGGGAGCAAGGAGACTGGCCTGTAATTGTTTTTATCCAAGGGATCAAGGGAGGGTTTCTTCAGGAGGGGTCTAACGGCCGCCTCCTTTAGACAAGATGGTAAAGAACCCTCCCTGAGGGACGCATTGATCACATCCCGAAGGAATGTTTTCACTGCGTCCCCTCCCTGGGCGACCAGCCAAGATGGACAAGGATCGAGAGGGCAAGTCGTCTTTCTCAAACTTCCAAGGAGCTTGTCCACGTCCTCGGTACTTGCAGGTTGAAATTCATCCAGTAAAGAAACAGCAACGGAGTTATCGGACACCTCACCTATGGGCTCTGACAAAACATTGACATTCAAGTCGGCCCTTATCCGAGAGATTTTGTCTGCAAAGAAGGTGTTAAACTCATCACAGCAGGCTGTTGTTGGGTCCAGTAGGGGATTTGGCGCAGGGGGCACCCGCGTCAGCTCCCCCACAACCCTAAACAGCTCTGCTGAGCGGGACTCTGCAGACGCGATGCGTGCAGAGCAGAAGGATCTCCGCGCTGCACGCAAAGCCTCCCGATAGGCGCGAAGATGCTGCCTATGGCGAGTTCTGTCGGAGAAGAGTCGAGTCTTCCGCCATTTGCGCTCTAGTCGTCGTCCAACCCGCCTCATCTCCCTGAGTTCCTCCGAGAACCAGGGTTTGCGATTTGGAGCGGGTTGGAGAGGACGCTTGGGGGCGATTGTGTCGAGAGCCTTGGGAAGATCGGTGTTCCAGGTATTCACCAAAGCTTCGACGGAGTCACCGGCGTTGCCAACCATTAAACCCTCTAAGGCCTTCTGGAAACCAATTGGTTCCATTAGTCTTCGAGGGCGGACCATTCTAATGGGTCCACCACCCCCGGGGGGGACAGAAGTGGCTTTTAGTTCCAACTTGATCAGGAAATGATCCGTCCATGACAGTGCGGAGGTTTTGGTTACCTCCGCCCACGGATATTCCTGTTCCGTACTAAAGATTCCATCGAGTGTGTGACCCGCGCAATGGGTAGGCCCATTGACCAACTGGGATAGGTTCATGCCTGTCATGGATTCCATGAACTCCCGAGCTGCTCCAGATAGATCAGAAGAGCTGGTCTCAAGAGGAATGTTGAAGTCACCCAATACAAGAAGTCTGGGAGACTCCAACAACAACTCAGAGACCAGCTGAGTCAGCTCAGTCAGGGAATCTGTTAGACAACGGGGTGGCCGGTATACTAACAGAATCCCCAAACTATCCCTGGTCTTCAGGCCAAGGTACACACACTCGATGTGGATCGTTTTCCGGACAGGTTTCCTGATCAAAGTTAGGTTAGTTTTGTGAACTATTGCCACACCGCCCCCCCGCCCACTTTCCCTTATCTGCTCACTAACCGTGTAGCCGGCTGGGAGGGCCTGCGCCCAGGTAGCAGCGCTGGCATCTCCCAGCCAAGTCTCGGTGAAGCATGCCAGGTCGGCCTGTTCATCCACGAGAAGATCGTGGATGATATGAGTCTTACCTTTGGCCGACCTGACATTGCAAAGGAGCAGATTAAGGGATTGTGGAATGGTTGGTACGCTCTCCATGTTATCTTGGGAAACAGGGTGAACTGAAGAAGGGATAGATATCAGACATCGATATATGGCCCAGCACCACAGTGCCCATGGCTAGGCATTTGCCATATCCCATAACTTAACAAACAGCCACCACCAAGTAAACCAGAAGTGAGGGATCTTTAGAGATATTAGTATTTCTCCCTAGACAACCCGTGGTGGGCCTCGGTGCCACTCTTGCTATGATGAGAAGTGCTAAATATTACTTCTTGTTCCTATTTTCAGAGGTAAAACGGGCGAGTTTCCCCCCACCCCCAGGTTCAAGGTTAGGTATTTTTGTGAAAATTTCAGCAAAGGGGAGAAAAAATAAATTGGGGGAGAGGGCTTGTCATAGCATTTAGCTATAGCCTTTACATTTCCATACTGCTTAATAGTGAAATCAGCACTCTCTAAGCATTTTACAACGTGTAAGCCAATTGCCCCCAACCTACGAAAGGATGGGAGGCTGAGTCAACTTTGGAGCCCTGGGATCGAACTCACAACATTGTGGCTGCAGTATGAGCATTTAACCACTGTGCCACCAGGGCTAGATTACACTAACTACAAAACAAGGGCTGCAGCACATGGACCATGTAGTACATGTAGTACTATACAAGTCTGTAAATGCACAACTCAGCAAATGTTGTGTAACGAAAAAGCCTTTCTCATAGGCAGTGGAATAATGCAGTTGTCCAGGTCTTGTTGGATTGCAACTCCCATCATCCCTATCTAGCATAGCAACATGATTCCCACCCCTGCATTGCATGACGACAACCCTCTTGGCTGCTTTGTTTGTTCACATGTGGGTAGCCCATAACAACTAAGGAAGCACAAAACATATTAAAACCAGTTCAGTAAAATGAGGCAGCAGTGTGACATTCAATTATGGAACACAACTCAATTTGAACAATAAACAATAGGAGGAATGACCAGATCTTTATGTTGGGGGGGGGGGGGTAAGTACACAGGGATGGCACCCAATACCCCTGTCCAAACAATACCTAAAAAGTAAAAGAAGTGATAAATTAAACATTAACAATCGGACAGGGAACCAACCTTATCAGTTGCTGCTCCTAAGCTATGGAACTCTGGTCCAAAACACACTGCAGGAATAATTCAGTTTGAGACTGCTTCAACTGCCCTGGTTGAATGCTAGGGAATTCTGGGAACTGTAGTTTTGTGAGACATTTAGCCTTCTCTGTCAGAGAGCTCTGGTGCCAAAATACACTACACTTCCAATAATGGTGGCAGACCAGAAACAGGAATTCTGGGAAGAGATGAACGGGAACTAATTTTTGCACTAGTCTATCAGGATTCCTCCCACTTCTACCATTATTTTTCAAGGTAGTAATACTCAAAGTTTTGAAATCCTGCCTATGAAATAAGCCTTTGGTTTTGATGCACCCATTGAGCAAAGATGAAAAGAGGAAGTGGTAGAGTGACAGAAATGAAAACAGAAGTAAAAACAAAGAGGCAAAGAGATGAATGAGTCATCGAAGTCTGTATTTCTCAAACAGTGCATCTAGGCCAGAGGTTACAGTTTGTTTTCTTAAAATATCTTAGAAAATGATTGGGCTGCACAAGAAATATGCTATGAACCATACAAATTCCAGCTCTACTAAAGTGAGGAGGGACAGGAAGATGTACAGTACCTGCTTTATTGTTGTTGGGTGCTTTCCAGTTGTATCTAATTGATAGCGACTCTAAGGATAATGCACCATGGTGTTCTTGGCAAGATTTGTTCAGAGGTATTTGCCATTGCCCTGAGGCTGAGAGCTGAGCATGTGACATGCCCAAAGTCACTCAGAGGGTTTCCTGGCCGAGCTGGGAATCGAACCCTGGTCTGCAGAGTCGCAATCCAACACTTTAACCCCTATGCCACGCTGTCTCCATGAAACCAGTCTTTAGAAAGACAGATGGAAGTTCTATATGAAAGAAAGAGTACTTGAGAAATTAATATTGCATTCATTACCTTAGATTGCTTAAAATAATTAGACAAATTCATAATCAACCATGACTGGTTGGTTGGATGTATAGTTCATGAATTTTCTACAGAAGAAGTCTTCAGTATATATTTCTGAGATGGTTAGAAATTAAAAATAAATATAGTGACATTAATAAAATAATTTTAAAAATATATATATAAAATAGCAAACAAAAACAGTAGTGTTTAAATCTCATCAAATGGTAATTAACTTGGACAAATATTTTTAAAAGTCTTTGTTATTATTTTCAAAACATTAGACCAGAGAAAAAGGAGCTGAATGGGGTGAGTGCCATAACCAAGGTGGCTCTCTTGTACCCAGTTTACCTAAGATGATGGAAGCACTCAGAAGATAGACACTGAAAGCAATTTGGCCACAAGCAGGTTAGAAACATAGGACAAATGTTTTGCTTATCCTAGACCAGGGCATTTATAATTTATCCATCTAACCCATTGTTGTTGCTGTTGTTATATTTATATTTATTTGTATCCCGATTTCTCCCCAAAATTGAGACTCAAAACAGCTTACAGTTTAAAAGCCCAGTACAATTGAAAACGTAGAAAAGTGACAAATGAAATAGAATTAAACTATTACAATCTTAATTGTATTGGCAAAAATACTTATTGAAGTTCATATGGCAAGGGAAGAAACTGAGAGTTGAATTTAAAGTTCTATAATATGCAAAACAAAGAGGGGGACTGAAATTGTACTTTTCTGCATGCTAGTCCTTTTTGGCTGAAAGATTATACTGTATTGTTTTGAGTAAAAAGAGATTATTGGGTTCAGAAGGACCTGAGGTTTGGGTGGCATGGATATACATAGAATGATAAAACCAACATGAGTATAGATTTGTAAGAATCATTTTGTGATATGTGCCTTATTAAGAACAAGTAATAGATACAAACCAAGGCTATGCCCTAAGATGCTATGAGCTTTGAGAGTTTGAGCCGGATCACTTCTTGGTTGCCTTCCTCAAACCATGGAGCAAAGACAGAGGTGGGAAGGGGCTTGGACCAGGGCCCCCATGGTGCCCGCAGAAGGGAGGGAAGGATGGGCACAGAAGAAGGGGAGGATGCTGCCAACATTGTGATGCCCAGCTTGATGCCCAACTCCGACCCTGCAGGCAGCATCAGGTGTGGAAGAGGGTGGTGGAAGGAGATGTGGCAGCAAGCAGAGAAGGGCACTCGCCATCTTGCTCCCTCACCTGACCACCTTGCAGCCCTCCCTGTCCTGGCCAAGCTGCCTGACACAAACCCGAACTGTTCCCCTCCACCAGCCAGTGTGCCATTGCCCTCTGCCCGCTGTGGGTGCTGTTTGGGTACTGCTGCCACTTGGCAGCCCTTAGGGCTCTGGCAAGGCTGGTCACCAAGTAAAAAAGGGAGCCGATGGTGGTGAAGTGCCTGCAGGCCCATATCTTTCTGGGGAAGGAGAGGGGCTTGTGCCCACTCACCTTTCTTTCCCATCTGATCAGCAGCCCTGTCAGACTTGAAAAGGGCTGCCACCCAGCGGTGGCAGCGGGTGGAGGGCAGAGGCACCATGGCTGGCAAAGGAAGGTCTTGGGATGGACAGTGAGTGAATGCCCCACTGGATTTTCATCCCTCTCTGATATGTCACCCAGTGCAGTTGGCACCCCCCCTACAGACACAGTCTAATAAACCCTTCAATGAATATTTGATTTGCAAGTTGTATAAATTTTTGTTAAAATCTGAGTTGGAAGAGGAACAAGTTAAAGACTGTATGATAAAACGGGCTCAAAATTTTGCATATTATATACAAATGAAACATATATGGAAGATTACTACAATACAGGACCATGCCAGAAAGATTATTGTATGCACAGAAAGAAATATTGCAATCTCAACGGAAAAGGAATGACAGCTGAAATTGACTTGAGTTAGCTGAAATGGACATGTTATCTATTTTGAATAGAGAAAAATCATTGGTGACATTTTTGAAGGACTGGGAACTTTTGATTATTGTTTTGCAGAAAAATAAAAATAATAGGCTAACTGTAATAATAGGTTAACAGGCCTTGTATATTCATGGATTCAAGCATCCACATGTGAGGTATAGATTTTTCTAAGTACCAAAGTACCAAATCAAATTAATCAGGACAAAACAAGTGAAGCAGCTATTTCCAATTTATTAATTACAATCTTGCAAGAAGGGGTGTCTCAAGCAAGTAGGCACACCTATCTGATATTTCACACAAAATTTATAAACCAGCTCTCTTATCAGTTGGCTCCAGTCCAGAGACTGTGCGAATGAAGCCCTTGTTACTGTATTTCAAAGTCCATTTCATTACATACAAGACTTTCTCATCTCCCAATGACAGTTAAATGACCACTATTAAGAAAACAACTTGCAGGTACCATTCTGCATTTCAGTAGCCCCTAATTTCCTCTACTAGTCCAGCTTCTGTGTAAATATGCACCAAGTAATAACGCAACGCTTTGTGCATCTGGTGAAATAGACTGGAATTCACACAGAAACAAAAATTATGCCTAATCAAGTTTTATTTGAAATGAGTTGCTGGGTGAGAATTCTACACTCCACTGCCTCAAAGTAAAATATATGGGTCTGAGAGCATAGCAAGCCTGAATTCTCCTTAGAAACCAGAATAACTAAACTGAGGCTATTGCACTTTGGACACATCTTGAGATGACATGACCAGGGTGGCCAGACATTCTCTTTTTTCAGGACTGGTCCTCCATTTCAACCTTCTGTCCAGGAGGGATTCCAAAACGTCCTTCTTTTTGAACACAACAAAGCATGAATTTAAATTTATATAACTGTTTTTAGCTCTTATTTGATAATGTGGTCCCTTTTTTCTCTCGGATGTCCTCCATTTGGTGATGCCCTGTCCTCCTTTGCAGTTAGGACATCTGGTCACCCTGTACTCAGCTCATTCTAAAAAGGAATATGCATGCCTCCAAGGTACCTTTTAACGAGAGCCAGTGTGGCATTGTGGTTTGAGTGTTAGACTATGGACTCTTTCAGACGTGGGAAATTGGAAGTATAATGCAAGGGCAATCCAAACGCAATCCTGGGGTTTCACGTTATTGCGCATTAAAGGTTCTCACGCAATTTCGGGCAAAAGGGAAGCCACTCCGAATGCAATCATGGGTTTTGCGTTATTGCGCATTAAAGGTGCTCACGCAATTTCGGGCAAGGAGGGGTTATTTCCGGGTAATAGGAAGACATTCCGAACGCCTTCCGAACGCAATGGGGATTCACGTAAATTCGCTAAACTAGCGAATTTACGTGAATCCGAATGGGCTCCATTCGGATTTGGGAGAAATTCCTCCCGTTTGAAAGAGTCCAACGTCTCTGGAGATCAGGGTTTGATTCCCAGCACAGCAATGAAACTTACTGGGTGACCTTGCACAAGTCAGCCTCAGGAGAAAGCAATGGCAAACCCTTTCCAAAGAAACCTGCCAAAAACCCCCCATGATAAGCTCTCCATAAGTAACCTTGGGCAAGTCACACTCTCTCAGCCTCAGGAGAAGGCCATGGCAAAACCTTTCTGAGGAAACCTGCCAAGAAAACCCCATTAAAGGGTCTCCATAAGTAACCTTGGGCAAGTCACACTGTCTCAGCCTCAGTGGAAGACAAGTGGCCAACCTCCTCTGTACATATCTGGCCATGAAAACCCCATGACAGGGCCTCTATAAGTAACTTTGGGCAAGTCACACTGTCTCAGCCTCAGAAGGCAATGGAAATTCTTTTTGAGAAAACCTGCCAAGAAAACCCCATGAAAGGGTCTCCATAAGTAACCTTGGGCAAGTCACACTGTCTCAGCTTCAGGAGAAGGCAATGGCAAACCCTTTCTGAGGAAACTTGCCAAGAAAACCCCATGAAAGGGTCTCCATAAGTAACCTTGGGCAAGTCACACTCTCTCAGCCTCAGGAGAAGGCAATGGCAAATTCTTTCTGAGGAAACCTGCCAAGAAAACCCCATGATGGGGGGGGGGGGGTGTCACCTGTCATCCATTTCCACTTTCTGCCCAGGAGGGATTCCAAAACGTCCTCCATTTTGAGCAGGACTAAAAAAATCCACATTTCTATGAGTGCTTTTATTTAGTCATGGCCTCTCCTTTAATGTCCTCCATTTTTGGGGTGCCTTGTCCTCCTTGGCAGTGAGGACCCCTGCCCACCCTAAAATGGAGGCCCAGATTCTCCTTTTATTATTCCCTTTCCTCTTCACGAGAGAAAATAAAGGCGCCTCTCCTTTGCCTCCATGATGAACCAGGAAGAAGCTTCAAGGAGGGGAGGCGCCATTCTTTCTAAGGGACTGACAACTTCCTCCAGCAGCAATGAAGGGAGGAGGAAGTGGGTTAGTAATAGAGAGAGAGAGGCCCAAAAGAAAATGCCCCACAGAACTACAGTTCCCACAATTCCCAGTTTGGGAAATGCCTGGGCTCAGTGTCTAGGGAACCTTGGGAACTGTAGTTTATTGTGGCACCAGTCCTCTTTCTGACAGGGAAGGCTAAATGCCTCACAGAACTACAATTCCCACAATTCCCAGTTTGGGAAATGCCTGGGCTCAGTGTCTAGGGAACCTTGGGAACTGTAGTTTATTGTGGCACCAGAGCTCTTTCTGACAGGGAAGGCTAAATGCCTCACAGAACTACAATTCCCACAATTCCCAGTTTGGGAAATGCCTGGGCTCAGTGTCTAGGGAACCTTGGGAACTGTAGTTTATTGTGGCACCAGAGCTCTTTCTGACAGGGAAGGCTAAATGCCTCACAGAACTACAATTCCCACAATTCCCAGTTTGGGAAATGCCTGGGCTCAGTGTCTAGGGAACCCTGGGAACTGTAGTTTATTGGGCCACCATAGCTCTCTCTGACATAGAAGGCTAAATGCCTCACAGAACTATAGTTCCCAGAATTCCCAGTTTGAGAAATGCCTGTGTTCAGTGTCTAGGGAACCCTGGGAACTGTAGTTTATTGAGGCACCAGAGCTCTTTCTTACAGAGCTCTCTCACAAAACTACAGCTCTCAGGCTGGGAATGCTTTAAATGCCTGGGCTCAGTGGCTAGGGAATCATGGGAACTGTAGTTTTGTGAGACATTGATCCTTCTCTGTCAGAGAGAGAGGAGCTCTGGTGCCACAATGGACTACATTTCCCAGGGTTCCCTAACCACTGAGCCCAGGCATTTCCCAGACTGGGAATTGTGGGAACTGTTGTTCTGTGAGACATTGAGCCTTCTCTCTCAGAGAGAGCTCTGGTGCCACAATAAACTACAGTTCCCAGAATTCCATAGCCACTCAGCCCAGTCATTTCTCAAACTGGGAATTGTGGGAACTGTAGTTCCGTGAAGCATTTAGCCTTATCAGTCAGAAAGAGCTCTGGTGCCACAATGGACTACAATTCCCAAGATTCCCTAGCATTGAGCCAGGGCAGATAAAGCAGTCTAAAAAAAACCTGGATTATTTCTGCAGTGTGTTTTGGATCAGAGGAGGAGAAAAGGGCTCCAAAAACTGCAGAAACAACCCAGTTTGAGGAGGACACTTTAAATGCCTGGGTTCAGTGGCTAGGGAATCCTGGGAACTGTAGTTTATTGTGGCACCAGAGCTCTCTCTCTCTCTCTCTCTCTCTCTCTGACAATGTCTCACAGAACTACACTTCCCACAATTCCCAGTTTAAGAACTGCCTGGGGTTGAGTGGCTAGGGAATTGTGGGAACTGTAGTTTAGTGGGGGCACCAGAACTCTCTTGGCCAGAGAAGTCACAAAACTACAACCCCCACAATTCCCTAGCCTTGAGCCACTAGGGCAGTTAACATTAAAGCAGTCTCAAACTGGGTTATTATTATTATTATTATTTCTGCAGCAGTGTGCTTTTTGGACCTCCCAGTCCCTCCCTCCCTGGCTCTTCTTCTTCCTGGAGGGAAGTGAAAATGAAATCCACTTTTCTGAGAAATGATGAAAGAGGCCTGGGCTGCCAATGAGAGGCTGCAGCAGCAAACTTCCTCACCAGTGTGAAGCCTCCCTCCTCCTTCCCTCCCTCCCTCTTTGCCTGCTTTGCTTGCTGCTGCACAAACAGGGCCTGGCTGGGAGGGAACTGGGAAGGAAGGGGGGGATTTCCAAGCCTGGTCTAGTCTCCTTGTTTTGCTTTCGATCTGGTGGCAACAGGAGGAGAGAGAAGGAGGAGGAGGAGGAGGAATATTTGCAACTCCACTTTTAGTTTTGAGAGAGACCCAGCTTTTCCTTTCCATTTCTATCATCTCTCTTCTTGGCAACCCTGAATTTAACCTTGAGGAATTTTTGCACAGGAGCAGCTTTCAATTGGTAAGGCAGAACAAACAAACAAACAAAATAAATACATAAATAATAATAATTTAATAATAATATCAATCCACCTTTTGCAACAAAACCAGAAAAGCAGCAGCAAGGACTACCATCACTACAACTCTTCCCCTATAATCCTCCCCACCCTTCTAATTCTGCATTTCTATTTCTATCATCATGATTGTTGAGTTGCAAACTGGCAATGCAAACCCCAAATGCAAAAGAAAAAAAAAGGTTGGGTTGTTGTTGTGGGTCATATTCAATTAGAGGCTGGTCTTTCTTTTATTTTTAATTTCGCTTTTGGATTTGCAAAGGGAAAGGAAAAGAAGAAGGGAAGGGATCTGCTTCTGGAAGGAAGTGTTGTTTTCTGTTCTGCTCTCTGGGCTTTGCTGGAAGGGGCCAAAAATGCCTCAAACAAAGGCAATGAAGACTGGAAGAGGAGGAGAAGGAGGACATTTGTGTGTGTTTTGTTTATTATTTCCTTCCTTGGGAGCTTTTTGTCTTTTCAAGGATGAAAGTGGATCCAAGAGGAAGGAGACATTGCTTGGCAGATCTCTTTAGGAAGATCCTTCCCTTTTACTAGAAGTGTGTATGGTGTTTATTTATGGGGGATCTCAAAGATCTGAAATGTGTTTATTTAAGGGGGAATTCTCAACTTTGTTCCCCATTTGGATGTCTCTGGGGGAGATTAGAGGAGATACCCATGGAGCTGCAAAGCTGGACATTGTGGGTTTTGATCCCAGGAGGATCCCTATATATTAAGGTGAGAGGGTTTTGTGGGGGGAAGATGGAGCCCACTTTGCCTCCCACCTTTGGCCCTTCCCTGTCTGAGGAATCAAGGGCTTCTTCCCACCAGATTTGGTCCTCCTTTTCCAGGACAAAGCCCTACATTTCCACTTTCTGGGCCAGGAGGAGGAGATCCCAAAATGTCCTCCATTTTGAGCAAGACTAATAAGAAGCATGGGTTTGTCTTTCTATGAGTGTTAAGCATTTCTTGGGGGCATGTTTTGTGTTTTTCCTGAATGTCCTCCATTTTCAGACTGAAGTGTGGATTTATATTTCTGTGAGTGTTTCCAGCTTTTCTTGGGTCATGTCCTGTATTTTGCCTGAATGTCCTCCATTTTCAGACTGTGAAGTATGGACTTATATTTCTCTTAAGAGTGTTTCCAGCTTTCCTTGGATTATGTCCTGTATTTTTCCTGAATGCCATCTATTCTGAGGACTAAGAAGCATGGGTTTATATTTCTGTAGGTGTTTCTACCTTTTCTTGGGTCATGTCCTGTATTTTTCCTGAATGTCCTCTGTTTTGAGGACGAAGAAGCATGGGTTGATATTTCTGTGAGTGTTTTGGCCTTTTCTTGGATCATGTCTTATATTCTTTTTTCTCAATTCCTTCCATTTTGAGGACTATGAATTTACATTTCTAGGTATGTTTCAGTCTTTTCTTGGATCATGTCTTGTATTTTTTTTTTCCTGAATGTCCTCCATTTTGGCCAGGACTAAGGAGTATGGATTTTATATTTCTGTGTTTCAAGCTTTTCTCTTGGGCCATGTCCTATATTTTTTTTTCCTGAATGCCCTCTATTTTGAGCAGGATTGAGAAGCATGGGGTTATCTTTTTATGTTTCCAGGTTTTCTTGGGTCATGCCCTGCATTATTCTTGTATGTCCTGTCCTTTGTTTAGAGGACCAAGAAGGATGAATTCGTATTTCTATGAGTGTTTCGACCTTTTCTTGGATCATGTCCTATGTTTTTCCTGAATGCCTTACATTTTGAACAGGACTAAGAAGCATGGATTCATCTTCCTGTGAGCATTTTGACCTTTCCTTGGGACATGTCCTATATTTTGTTCCTGGACGTCCTAAATTCCAAGAAGCATGGATTTATCTTTCTGTGAGTGTATGAGATTATCACACTAGGGTCAATTCCAGAACCATCCCACAATTATCCCATTACCATCCCACAATTATCCGATTGCCAGTAATGGGATAATTGTGGGATGGTTCTGGAATTGATCCTAGTGTGATAATCTCATTTGGCTTTTTTTGGGTATTGCCGTCCATTTTTCCTGAATGTCCTCCTCCTTTTTGCAATGGGGACCTCTGCTTTCACCCTGCTCTTTCACCATCCCAGGCATGGCTCTTTCCTTCTTGGTGCTCCTCCAGCTCCCTCAAGACTTTGCACCTGGCCATGAATGGAGGCTCAGTGGAAGGAAAGGAAGGCCTAGGCCAGGAGGCTGCCCTTTGGGCTGGGCCTTGAGCCTTGGCTTTGAGACTGGGGAAAGGGGCACCTGCAAGGGAGAAAGAGGCACAGAGCTGGTGCTTGGGGGGGGGGGGGGTTGCCTTTTTCTTTCCCTCACAAGCCTCCTTCTCCTTTTTCCTCAGAGCCTTTAAGTAAGAGCAAGAAAGCAGTGGCCTTGGAGGGAGAGGAAATTATTATCTCCTCCTTTCCACCTCATTTTGAAAGCAAACAGGACCAGGGTCCAAAACAGAAACAATCCAGTTTGAGACCGCTTTAACTGTCCTGGCTCAATGCTAGGGAACCCCATAGGGGAAACACAGGGGAATACTTGCCCATAGGGAAACCATACTTGCCCATAGAGAATCATTACAGAATACTTGTCCTATGTTCCCTATGGGCAAGTATTCTCTTATGATTCCCTATGGGCAAGTATTCCCCAATAAATCCCCATGGGCAACTATTCCCCATGTTTCCCTATAGGCAAGCGTTCCCCTGTGTTTCCCTATAGTCAGGTATTCCCCTATGTTTCCCTAGTATGGTTTCTTTATAGGCAAGTACAGTACTGTCATTTGTTTTAGTATGTCCTGTTTTGCGAGACATTTCGCCTTCTCTGTCAGCGTTAGCTCCGGCGCCACAAGAAACTACAATTCCCTAGCATTGAGCCAGGGCGGTTAAAGTGGTCTCATACTGGATTATTTCTGCAGTGTGTTTCAGACCCAGCTGGTAGAGAGAGAGAAATGGAGATGAGACGGCCAAAAGAAAAGCTTGAAACACTCGTAGAAATATAAATGTCATGCTTCTGGTGTGTGTGTTGCTGTGTACCTTCAAGTCATTTGTGGAGACCCTAAGGCCAACATATGATGGGGTTTTCTTGGCAGGTTTCTTTAGAAGGGGTTTGCCATTGCCACCCTCTGAGGCTGAGAGAGTGTGACTTGCTCACAATGGGTCTCAATGGCAAATCCTGGTCTCTAGAGTAAGAGCGCAACATTTAAATCATGCTGGTTCTCTCCTCAGTGTGGAAATAATCTGATTTGACACCCCTTGGAGTGGCCTGGCTCCATGCTGGGGCATTCTGGGGGTTGTAGTTTGTTGAGGCACCAAAGGTGCCTCAACAAACTACAACCCCCAGAATGCCCCAGCATGGAGCCAGGCCACTCCAAGGGGTGTCAAACCAGATTATTTTGAGACAACTAAATGGAGGGATGCTATTATGCTATTCCCTCTCAGTGTCCCCACCTTGACCCACCCCAAGGCCCCTCTGGCAGCCTTCTCCCTCCAACAAGGCGGTTCTCTCTCTGTTACACAACAAACACAACAAGCCTTGCTGGCTGCTGCTGCTGGTGTTCACTTCCTTTTCTAGGCGCCCAGGCTGGTAATTGTGACGTTGCTGCGCAGCTGGGCCAATCAGGAATCTCAATGGGAAGGGGGGGGGGAGAGAAACTCTTGGTTATGATAGAGGAAGGGCAAAATTAATCTTTTTTGCATTTTCTTCCAGGAAGGCAACCAGGGAAGCAGTCAGGGTGCTTTGGGTGGGTAGAGGAAAAAGGCCAGCTGGCCTTTGCTCAGGCTCTTGTTGTTGTTGTTGTGTGCTTTCCAGTTGTTTCTGACTTACGGTGATCCTTTTATGGGGTTTTCTTTGCAGGTTTCTTCTGCACATTGCCATTCTCTTAGGCTGAGAGAGTGTGATTCGCCTAAGGTTACTTACGGCCACCCTGTCATGCGGTTACATGGGCAGCTTTCATCACAAAGGGTTTGCCATTGCCGTCCCCTGAGCTGAGAGAGTGTGACTTGCGCAAGGTTACTTATGGCGACCCTGTCGTGAGTTTTTTCTAGGCAGGTTTCTTCAGAAAGGGTTTGCCATGGCCTTCTCCTGGGGCTGAGAGAGTGTGACTTGCACAGGGTTACTTACGGAGACCCTGTCATGAGGTTTTTCTAGGCAGATTTCTTCAAAAGGGCTTTCACATTGCCGTCCCCTGAGGCTGAGAGAGTGTGACTTGCACAAGGTTACTTATGGAGACCCTGTCATGGGGTTTTCTTGGCAGGTTTCTTCAGAAAGGGTTTGCCATTGCCTTCTCCTGAGGCTGAGAGAGTGTGACTTGCACAAGGTTACCCCTAGCAAACCCATCATGGGGTTTTATTGGCAGGTGTCTTCACAAGGGTTGTTGTTGTTGTAGTTGTTATTTTATTTATTTGTATCCTGTTCTTTTCCCAGAATTTGGACTCAGAGCGGCTTCACAATACTAAAAAACATTATAGTTAAAAATATAGAAAAGTGATAGAATAGAATTTTATTTACGGTCTTAGACCAAAATATCATAAAATTATATGAATATTAACCCATAGTATCACATTTACAGTTACAAAACTATTAAAACTAAATAAAATCAGATTAAAACAAGGAAACAAATAATCCAAAGACATTGCATATCAACAAGTGATACATTAAAACAGAATTAAATTGTTGCATTGTTTGCTCTTGCCATCCTTTGAGGCTGAGGGAGTGCAACTCACCCAAGGCTACTTATGGCGATCCTAAGGCTTTTCCTGGGGTTTTCTTGACAGAAGGGATGTAAATGACAAATCCTCATTATTTATCAAGTGTTTTAATGTTTTTGGTAGCGTACTTTTGATGGTGTTGTTTATAAATTGCTTCAAGCCACTCCTTTGTAAACAATAAGAAATATAAGCTTTGGCCTGGTACCAGACCTCTGCTTTGCGGCAACCTGGGGCCGAAATTAGGGCTCGGGAAAGCGGAGCGTCTGCACACTCTGTGCTCTCCCGGTGTTATTTTGGCACGCGCGTGTTCATACGGCACACGCACCGATGGCAGTAGTATCTTTTCACAGTTGGTTCTCAAATCATGTGGTTACACTGCATACAGCGCTTCACTTGTTACAAACTGTCTTTGCTCCAATTCCCTCACTAACTTGGTTTCCACTTGAAACTGTGGTTTTTTCTCCTCTCTAAACACAAGTTCCAATACATGTTCCCCTTCATCAGGACTATGAACCCTGCAAAGTCTGGCTCGATTCACAAATAACATGTTTGGGGGCTGGAAAGCTTGTTGCTTATACCACTGGCAGGTGATCCTTATTACAATGGATGCCCCCTGTTTGAGGGCTGGAAAGCTTGTTGCTTATACAACTGGCAAGTGGCCCTTATTACCACGTTTCCCCCAAATTAAGACACTGTCTTGTGTTTATTTTTCCTCAAGAAGACACACGATGACTTATTTTTAGGGGATGTCTTATTTTTTATTAAGTATGGTATAACGATCTACATTTATTCAAATATAGTTAAGTCTTCTTCTGGAACATCGTCATAACTCTCCAAACCTGGAATTCCATCCTGATTTCTTACAACTCCATTTCCTTTAGAACCATTGGCCCCAGTCTTTCCACTCAGGCCTATCACTATGTGTAAATTTTCAGCGCTATATAAATAAAGGTTAATAATAATAATAATATGTCTTATTTTGCGGATACTGCTCATGTTGCACAAATGCTTAGAAATCCGGCTATGGCTTATTTGATGGGTATGTCTTATTTTCGGGGAAACAGGGTACAAGAGATACCCCTAGTTTGAGGACTGCAAAGCTTTTTGTTTCATAAAGACTGAACAAGTTGACGAAAAATCCTGTATGTTTGGGTTTGAGCCCTTCATAAAGGGAGAAATGTGTGCATCGTATAATTTAGGGATGTGGTCAATATTTACAAGGAAGCACATGGCTAGATTAGTTGAAATAATTACATTTTAGGTAGATCATAAACCTGTTTTAATAGCTGCCTCTCAATTGTTAAGCCTGCATATCATGAATTTTGGCTATCCTTTATTGCTATTTTGGAAAAAATATCGACAATAATCTGACAACTGTGACAGCTGTTTCTTAGGTGCTGTGGTGCAGAGTGTGGAAGAATCAAAATTTGCACTACAGTTCCCAGAATCTCCTTGCCACTAGGGCTGGAGGATTCTGGGAGGTATAGTCGCAAAGGAACTTTTCTTGTTTCTGCAGTGGCATGTATGGATGCACTGGAGGGCAGGTATATATCATGCAAAGAACCAAGCCTATGTGTCTTTTTACTATACCACTCAGTGTTGGGCTTTTGGAGAACTGATGGTAAGCTGCCAAAGATCATAGTGGTCTCCATTCTCTGTGTGTCATTGTCATTTGTGCAATGGTCTCCAAATATGTCAGGGCCAGAAACTGCCACTGATTACAAGAAATAATAATAATCTAATATTGATTACAGTATTTGCCATTATAGTACCTAAATGTCTTGTAATTCAAATTTAAGGGATTTAAAAATCCGGTTTAGGTGTTCTTGCTTCATCTAAGGTCTACCTGTGTGAAAGGAAGCAAAAATAGGTGTGCACGCTCTGAAACTCCCCTTCCATTCCATTGGCGATGGCTTCTGTATACACAGCAAAAGGATGAAGGGGGAAACCTTGATTTGTGAAATTATTCCTCCAAGTTTTTGAATCCTTGAAAACCGAGATTTTGAAATATGAAGGAGAATTTCCATGGATAAGGAATGCTGGCACCCTGCTGCACCCATAGAAGACAACAAGAATGGGTGAGGGACAGAGTTTAACATAGGTGCATATCTCTATTCCCTTCCTAGTTAGTACAGTTTACACATGGGAACTAGGTAAAAGCGGTGCAAATGATTTTGAGTTGGCATTCTTCATTTTCAAATGTTTTGCCCTGCATTAAGATCGCTATCTGCTTTATCTGGGCAAGGCTGTGTTGGTCACTGAAGATTGTTAGGCTATGCCCAAAATAAGTACTGTACAGTGTGTCCTCCCTGCTTACGTGGGGGATCCATTCCAGACCCCCCCCCCCACATAAAGGAAATACCACATATGCTGGAGCCCCATTGAAAATAATGGGGCTTGTGCCTGTGGTTCAGCACATTTGTACACCATGGGTGTGGGCACTATTGCCTCTTCTGGCGTACAGCTTTCAGTGTAAGCTTAAAGCTGTGTATTGCATGCCCACATAAGATGCAGGTGCACTGTATATACTCATGTATAAGTCTAGAATTTTAGTTAAAAAATTGACCCAAAAAACCTGAGCTGACTTATCCAAGGGACAATGCAAGTACTGTACTTTTTATATATGTAAGAGTTAAAGTACAGTATTTATATTGACCTGTGGATAAGTTGATTCAGGTTTATTGGATCAATTATTTGACCAAAATTTCTAGTCAAAGGAACCAAAGGAAAGGTTGAAAGCACTGACAACTTCTATTCTCTTATCCATCCAGTCTTTAGTGTGAGCACAAACAGGTATGTCTGCTGAAATTTTGTAAGTTATTTGGCATTGTTTTCCTTTGCTTTATCCTTTAGATACTTTGTTACATGCCCCAAAGTTTTACCCTTGACTTATCCACAGGCTGTATAAAATCCATAATGTTGGCCCCAAAACCTGCCCTTGGTTTATACATGAGGTCGAGTTATACTTGAGTATATATGGTAATAAGGTATATTATGGCTTCAAAATTGTGAAAGTTGTTTTGAACCGGAGTCATTTGAGCATCTATGGAACTAACTTCTTTTTGGGTCACAGTCCAAAGCTTTTAAAAACAGCATATTGCAGAATTGATGTATACACTCGTAGTGTGGAGATTGGATAGTGCTGTTTCAAACTGAAACTTAATCCTGATTTGTTAGAAGGATGTAAAAAAGATCTGTTCTAAATTCTTCTTAAGGGTTTGTGGAATTCTAAGCTTTGTGGTATCCCACTTGGGAATTAAAGCAAATTATCTTCAATAAAATCACATTCTTCATACATATGCATTCATTATGGCTGTGGCCTGGCAATCTAAATTTGAAGAAGTGAATACCAGTTAAAATCGCTGTGTGTTCTTTGGGTGCACATTCTCATTATAGGAATCCATTGATTCTGGGACCCAATTATTTTAAACAGTTTAGTTATTATGGAGATGGAAGCAAAATTACCCACTTCATCATCCTGGAGAAGATAGGTTTAGGCACCAAACAGTTCTAAGTTAGTTGTATGTACATTGGGCCCTTGGTATCCGCTGAGGTTTGGTTTCAGGACCCTCCATGAATAACATACTCTGTGGATTCTTAAGTCCCATTAAATGCTATGACATAGTAAAATGGTATCCCTTCTATGAAATAGCAAAATCAAGGTTTGCTTTTTGGAATTTATATCTTTTTAGAATATTTTCAAGCTGTGGATTGTTGAATTTGTGGATAAAGAATGTATCGATATAGAGAGCCATGAATGTTGACTCCAGTGTCTGTTGGGGCAGGAATTGAGCTTGACCTGAAACATACTAATTAGGGTACAGGGCAGATTTTGCTTAGAACAGAGTTTCACATAATGCTGTGTATATCTATAGAAAAGGCCCCTTTTTAATATCTACCTGCCTATGCTTTGTAAGCAAGAGCACCTGGAAAGTGGCCACTGATTATCTCAGCTTCTGGCCAAAGTTAAACAGGAACAAGTAGTTCTTTTGGTTCCAGACTGTACAGTTCAGCTTGGCTTACTTTCTGAAATGAAAGCCAATCTGATAAGGTTTGTTTATTTGTTTGTTTTGTGTATCCTATGCTGCTTTTAGAAAGTGCCAGTCAGCTTATGCAAGGCTTCCACTGATGATCAAGTTAAACTTTCCCTAGCTATACCATTGCTCTAGGAAACCAAGTACAAGCATACATGAATGGTATTTTTTATATCTTGAATTTTCAGTGCGCTGTACTGAAGTCTCCTCCATTTTGTATAACAAAATCATCTTGCATGACTTTGAACATAATTGTTTTAAGGAGTAACTCTGTTAAACTTTGGGCATGTTGGAGAGTTAAGTTAGGCAATGAATTTCCACACTCCGACAATAACATAAACTGGTTAGCTTCCCCTGTTGTGTGTTTGAGATATTACCAAGCATTCTCCAAGTTGTCCCCTCTGCTACGGTATATATGATGATACTTGGACCTGGTAACTTGGTGCCTTTGTATCTCCTATATCTATGTTCACTGACCATAGCTGGGGCCTGTGAGAATTGTAGTCCAAAATATCTGGAGGGCTGTGTACACATCTTTTAAATAAAGAAAGTAGAGCTCGTGAGCTTAATACATTTTCTTCCTAACACTAAATTATGACACTGCACTAAACACTAACACTAAATTGTGTTATTCATGGAATACATGTGCCCTGCAAGTTTAAATGAAATATTTACTGGTCTACTCTTAGTACCTGTAGAGAACTAATTGTATTACATGATAGAGTGCACATGCGTCAATGTCCTGATGAAGCAAAATAGCTTCTGATTCCTAATAATGTTTAAGGAATATTCCTGGTCAGTTTTTTCTCTATCCAGACTAAGCTATTCACTTTATTCTGTTGAGAAACAGAAGTGGTCAGAGGAAATTGTTACCAATAGGTGTTTCAGTTTCTTCTGTAGCTCTCACCAAAATAAATATTCTAGGGAGGGGAAGAGTAAAAAAAAAATAGCTACTTAATCTGATAACTTTGCTAATAACTGTGCTGTTGTTGTTGCTGTTATTCTGCTGCCCCCAGCAGCTCACAGTTTAAAAGAATGATACAATTAAAATCATACAAAAAGAGAGCATTAAAGCAGAATTAAACTGCCTGCAGTATCAAGACAAGTCAAAAACAAGTCAACAAGTCTTTTTCTTCAGTAAAAGAAAAAATGTGATTAAAAAGATTAAAAAGCTTTTAAAAACAGAACATTGCAGAACTGATGTATACACTTGTAGAGATGAATAGTACTGTTTCAAACTGAAAACTTAATCCTGATTTGTTAGAGGCGGCACCCTGACTTGTTAGATGTTTTAAATCCCACCTTCTATTGGTTTCCTGCCTTTATAGCCAATCCTGTGTTTGTTGCTTATCTGTGACCACTAAAAAGAGACAGTGAAGGTGTTTTTGGAAAGCGGGGATGGGTACATCTATCTCCATCTTTCTTCACTGTTCATTGCGCTGGTTATGTCTGAAGTGAGTTTCAATTCAACCACATCTAGAGGTCCTTGTAATGTTGTAAAGCATCTAGAGAACCTCTTTAATGTGCTGGTTCACACACTGTATAATTCTGGGTCAAGTTGTGGGTTTTACCCCCTTTTGTACCTTCCCTTCTGCTCCCAATACATTTAAAACAGAAACTACTGTATAATACATCCTTTCCCAACCAGCTGCCCTCCAGATGTTTTGGACTGAAGTTCACAACACTTGTTCATGCTTGCTGTGCTGCCACAAGCGTTGTAAATTTTAGCTGATGGAGTTGTAGCTGATGAAAGCTGACAGTCAAAACATCTTCAAGCTACCTTGTTGGGGAAGACTGCTATATGGATAGACTCAACAGTGTTTAAAAATGGGACATGATGCATGTTTCAGGCTGTCCCATTTTAGGGATGATAATTGATTTATCTTGTGGGTTATTCATTAAATCCCAAGGATAACTCTCAACCAGTGTTCTGTTCAGGGGTCCACAAGCACATTTTCTATACACAAAATGGCATATACCACTCTCCCTACACACATACCTCAGTGGGTGTCCTATGAACCAGCCTTCTTCACAGCTTTGCAGCAAGAAAGGAGGCTGGATGTCATTCTTGAGTGCTTCAGAAATACAGAATGGCAAATATACACAACAACAGCCCTCTTAACAGGCTTGGAGCTATGGGAATAATCTTTTGCTTCCTCTCTAGGTCTAAGGGTACATCACTTCAAATGGTGTCAAAGTGCATTATTTCTACAGTGTAGCTGCATGCTAATTGTGATGATGATAGACTTTTCACAGTGTTATTGGAAACGAAACCTCCAAGACTGCCAAGGGGAGTAAAAGTAAAATTATTTTCAGAGTTAAAATGAGAGGTTAGTGAGAAACCTGCACCTCTCTTCTGGCAGCCAGAAAGGTTTAGTTGGCTATTGAGGCTAGCCAAAGTGTTGAACCCGCTTTGGCCATGGTCAGGAAGGAAGGAAACTCTAGGCCAACAATATCAAGGGTACCAGACTCTTCATTCCCACTCTTCCTTTTATATCTACAGTATCTCTGTGCCCATCAGATTAAAAACATTCTTCCTGGGAATAGAATATGTCATCAGACAAAAGCAATACCGCTCAGTTCATTTTCTCTGTTTTCTTTCTGTAGAGTGAGGGGGAGTTCTGAAGGATGTATTTGTTGTTGTGTGCCTCCCAGTTGTTTCCGACTTATGTCGATCCTATCATGGGGATTTCTTGGCAAGTTTCTTCTAAGAGGTTTTGCCATTGCTATCCTTAGAGGCTGAGAGAGTGCAACTTGCTCAGGGTCACCCAGTGGGTTTTGTGGCCGAGCAAGGATGTGGTAGCCTGGAATTCCTACCCAGTTGAGAGTTTCAACAGGGTAATACATCTGAGCAGGCCCTTATTCTGATGGCAGACCTAGGCCTTGCCGACATTGACTAAATACCCTGAATCCCGTGCCCTGTTTACACAACAAGGTTCGAACCCCTGAATTGGGTCCTGAGTGTCTTCATGATGCCCACCCAGTTTGGGGTCTCCACCCCCTAACCCGCATTTGTTTAACTCACCCTTTGTTGCAGGTTTTCTGGTCTCTTCATAGTGATGACAGAGGCTGCCTTCACTGATGCAGTCCTAAACTGTCTGCTGCTGCTTTGGGTGCATCACTCTGAGGTAAGAACGCAGCACCCAATGTTGTTTGTGTGACTGGGTGCCTCATTCTGGCCTCAGAGTGATGCATCTGTGAATACCACCATCTTATTACTGCAGAGAGACCTGAGCCACCTACCACTGTTGTGAGTATGTCACTGTGAGTCCATTACAAACTGGGCACCTTGTTTTGGACTCAGAGCAACGTGTCTGTAGCTCAGGACCACATAAGTGAAGGTAGTGTCATCGCTTTGAAGCAGATAAGGGCCAGATTCAGGGCCAGAATATTCTGGGGTCATCCTGGAGTATTCTGGAAGGTGTAGATGAGCCCTTAGAAAACTGACTATTTGTGTCAAAGAACACTATGAAAGGAGTAGATAAAAAAACAATGCCTAGATGAAGATAGTAAACTTTTCTGGTGGGGTGGGATCACTTGTACGAAAAAGGAAATGAGACAGATTAGGATTATATTTTTCAAATATTATTTTGTTATATAGTACACACACACGTGCACACAGTATATTTACAATCAGTAAAAAGAAATTACTTATATATGTCCAAAGCTGCTAATTCTACACATTATACCATGTAACATATATATGACTTATGTATCTTGCAGTTTGTTTATTGTATTTTCTTCCAAGTGTTATATCACTGTTGACTTCCTTCCATCCCAGTGTTGTTGTTGTTTAACTAAACATTTATGATTTCCCTTCCTATATGGTAGGTGTTATTGATTTGTTTAGGACCTGAGTTTGTAATAATGTTTTCCATTATAATAAAATTCACCTTATCCACTTAGTGTTGACTACCTGCAAGCATGAGTAGCTTCATCATAATATTGTAATAATTATATCCACTACATGGAAGGACATGTATATACATCCTAATAGTACAGTGTTTATATACAGTAGTTATATCTATCTATGCGTGTATATTTAAGTATATATAAATAGGTAAATATATTTGAGTACCAAGTCGTATACTAAGTAGAGTGGGAGCAGAACAATATTAAATAAGTAAATCTAACATCATAATTTAAATCGGTCGTAAATTATCTACAGAGTAGCCATTTATGTGCTGGGGTGATGTATAGATCATAGGTACTGGTTGTCACGGTTTAAAAAAGTTAAGTAATTAAATTTGATTAAATTAAAATTGAGTAAGAGAGTTTTCATACAGCTGTTATAGCATCTTCAAAACATAAAATAGACATTAAAAACATAAAATAGACAATTGGCCTAATCTCCCCCCCCCCCAAATCTAGTTAATTCTTTCCAGTCTTCTCCACAGCTATTTAGTTTTTTGATCCACAGCATTGTTATTAGTTTGCCTAATTCAACCACCATGTAGAGTTTCAGTAGCCATTCTTCAGGAGTTGGTGTTTCCATTTTTGCCACTTTCTTGCATTCTTGAAACAGTCACCATACATATCAGTATCCTCCAATAGTGTTGTATTAATTAGGATTGTATTAATGGTTAGCTGAACACATAATGAGATTTTTCAACCTGATCTTATGTATGCGGAATAAGACATTTCTGTCTAATTCTCTCTGGTAACTGTTGATTCGTACAATTTCTTGGTTTCAGTCAGAATGGGTTTCTTGACTGATTCAACCCCAAATTTCCACCTATACAAGTGTCATGTCCTTTAGTATTATTTTTACTGTGCCTGCTTAGGTGTAATTTTAGAATACTTGTGGCATCAAAACTGCATTGATGTCTGTTCTCCTTTACTGGCACGAGAGCTTTAAAAAAACAGCTCAAGATACTAATGGACAAGTATGAGTCATTCTTCTAGTGTTAAACAAGAACAAACTGTGCTCCAAACATATTGTAGAAGTTCACACTGCCTACTTTTGTAGTAGTGAATGCTTAAAAAAAAAAACCTCTTTCCAAGGAGTTTTTTCTTCTTAGAAATGATTTTTTTTCTTGAATGAGGATAAGGTATAGGTTATGCTGGCTTCTGAGTACGTGGGCTCTGTCCAAAAGGAAACTAACAGACTGCGCTCCAAAGGAAGAGACTTTTTCATGTCTAAAGTCTCGTGGGATTTGTATTTTTCACTTGTTTTGTTTGAACAGGAGGCTTTCATGCCATATCACAAAGTACTTTTCAAAATCCCTAAGTTTCAAAACTCTTTTGTCATATGGAAGGCCACACCCTGTTCAATAAACACAAGGCTACACGTTCTGTTTCCCCTTGGAGCAGGTATTGAAAAATATTTGTGGCCCTTTGTATCCTGGCCATATTCTGTGCCAAGGAATCTCAGATTATGACACTGGAATAAATGGTGCCAAGAATTTAATTCTAAAATAGCCAAGAAAGAAAGAAAGAAAGAAAGAAAGAAAGGGAAATCTTTTTTGTAAGGATTGAAGGCTATTAAGTGTGGAGAATGAATATGTGGCTTGCAGAAGCTCTGTGATTTTATACACTCTTACCTAGTGGCGAGGCCTGAGGCCTAAATACCTTTAATACACCAGATCTCTTCTGAACATGGAAGCTAAGCAGAGTCTGCCTTGATTAGTGCTTGTATGGGAGACCATCAGTGAAAACCAGGCCATATTTCAGAGGAGGGAGCTGGAAAAACACCTCTGAGTTTTCCTTGCCTAAGAAAATGCTGTGAAATTGATGGGGTCACCATAAGTGGGCAAGCAACTTGAAGGCACATACACACACAAGGTCTATTGAACTTGGTGTGTTTTCTTCAGAGCCGACACGCACAGGATTGTGCAGTGAACACATCCGTTTTCATGTTCTCCTCCCCTGAATTTCCAAATGCTTTGCAGTGTTAAATCAGTTGCAACAACAACACTAAAGAGTATTGTGCTAGCTTATAGACTAGCCAACTTTTCAGTCAGATGCAGGAAGTGTTACACTGCAAATTACCGGTAAATGTGGATACTCATATGGCACAGTTGAGCAGGTTAGCTGGAGGATACAGACAGTGAAACCAGGAGGTACTGAAATGCAGAAAGCAGAAACAGTGACAATTACCTTAAGAAGAGTGGCCTTTCACAAAACTGTTGGGTGATAAAACCTGCATTCTAATATAGGTTGTGTGATTTTAAAAGCATAACCTGTTTTCCCTGCTCAAGACACAAGTAATAAAGGGGAACTACTAGATGGACTGGAGTTCAGTTGTTTTATGATGGATTCTGTCTTTGAGATTCACACGTTCAAGAAAGGCTGTGTAAGGCTGAAGTGTTCCCTCACTTTTTTGGCAATATTACAATTTCTGGTTTGTGTCAGATTTTCTTTTACTTACAATAGGGTCTGTTTGCCCTGTCTTGAACACAATTGGGAATTACTGGTAGGCAATCCCCTATACCGCTTTGGATGATGAGCAGAGATACCTATGTTGCGGATGTTATTTGTTTCTCTAACAGTATTGGCAGAGTAGACACAGGGGTAGAATTATTATGTGAGTCTGCTGCAGTTTGCTTCTTGTGTTTGTATCTCACTTATAGGGTCTATTATTGCTGGTCAAGATCCATTGTAGATTGGGCAGCAGTCTGTAAAAAAATGTAGACCTGCTACATAATGTCTGTGATAGGGATGTTTGTTGTTGAATATGGATTGTAGGTTTGATAAATTTACCTGGATTCTGTAGGTGACAACAAATAGTACTCTCTCATTTTCTCATATTAATCTGCCCTGTGATAGATGATAAAGCTATGCGGCCTTACTAATACATTTTTCACTTAATAGAATGGATATTGCCTGGTCTCCATCCTTGCATAGTGAGTCCCTATATGAGGAGATAAAGTTGTTTCAGGGCTATAGACAAGGGGTGCAACACATGCTGTTCTCTGGATATTGTTGAACTGCTGTTCCCATCAACTTTAGTCAGTTGAGCTGACTACATCAGGAAAACTATGCATGCTATAGACAACAGATTTTATGGGATGCTCTGGATGGAACCTAGAAGGATAGAAGAATGTGAAGCAGTCAGTCGATTTCCAACATACATGTGCAAATGAAGTTCTAGACACAGAACTGGATAAAGATATCATATCTGTATTCTGTACAAAGGAGAGGTTTTTGGAAACAGAAACTGAGAAAACAGTGCTCTGTAATTCAGTCATGAAGATGTTGGCATGTTGTACATACAAGTACATATAGTAATGCCATCGATCTGAAGACATGTTTTATCTCCAGAAGTATTTGTGAGTAAGTACAATGTGGCAGAATTTGGTGGCAGATATGGGTTATGATATTCACTATGGCTTCTAATCTTATCTTTGTGGGGAAAGTTGATGAAAAGGGCCTTAATATTATTGGTAGATAAAACAATGTCTTTTGGGAGATCATCAATAGATTGTAGTTTCCTCAAGAAGTGAATGGTAGCCTGAGTGAATTGGAAACCTATAGTCTGAATTGGTAATCTATGTAATCAGATAGCACCATCATAGCTGCAATACTCACTGTTTGTGTCAGATACCAGATCATGGTTTCAGCTCCGTGGAATATAGACGTGATTCTGGTTATCTGTTTGATGTATATGGTCCACGTCTGAAAACACAAAACAGAGCCGCCTTGTTAAAGCTAGACAGGTCTGGATCTAGTACATGCGTGAAATGGAGACTACTTGGAAACTCCATGTAGGCTGTCTTAAGTTCAACAGTGGGGAAAAGGTGGAGTTTACATTAAATGGGCTAAATGGATAAAATGAATGAGTATCAGTTTGGTCTAATCATTTCATAATATTCTACATGAAACACGTGCTCTATTCCAATTATTTATAACTTTAACTGATTTTTTAAAAGGTTCACATTTATGTCCTTTGAGATAATTGCATTTTATACCTTTCTTTCAATCTTGATTTTTTTATCCTTTGGGAATGTGTTATTAGTGGCCAATCTAGTGATTGTAAGCAACAACTATGTTAGCGGCTATATGAATCCATATTAGTATAGTACCGTTGCATATAATATGGAATTAGGCATTCTGCATGTTCAAAATGCTGTGTTTGTGATTAATAATTAGTGCTAAAGATTTGCATACTATGCTCCCATGTCACCAAAAGACCAACACTTCTAAAGCATTACACTTCTAATCAAGTAATACTGTAGCTTTTGTTGTCTGAACAGCACCTAACACCCAGAAAAAAGTGAGGTAATTTGAACATAAATAAATCTTCAGAGAAAAGACAAAGCAAAAAAGAAACGCTGGTGGAATAAGCTGCATTACAGGGTACTTTGATTCATCACAGGAAAGTCCAGCATTCCTTGTCAGACAAAATTCACCTTAGTGACTGTAAATATTTGTTTATGGAATGCAAGATTAAGCTTTAAGTGCTGATAATATTAGTTACATATTTGCTCTCTTTCCCCACCACACATGTGACAGTATCATGGAGAAGTTAAATTTCCAGTGTAATACTTTAAAAAAAAAAAAGCCTCACCAGTCTCTGATTGTAAGCAGGCTTCAGGATAGCTTTTCTGAAGACTGTGGATCTGTGATAGCTTGGTACTATAAGAAGGCATTTTTACGGAACTTTGCTTTCACCTGTGAATTTAGTAATCGCATTTTTTCTTTACTATGTCTAGAAAATCATTATTTGCCATATTATCCAAACAAAGGTTTGTAATTGCCCCACAAGCCAGGATCAGCTTCCTACTTTGAAAATCTGTTCGGAGGGAACTTTCCCATTCATAATTTGCCAGTTTAGATGAAAAGGCAAATAGTGCTTGGTTCAGAACAAGAAAGGGAAAACACATATGGGGAGAGGAGGATGAAATGCACAAGTTTAATGCTGCCTGCAGTTATGGTTCTCATAGCTCCAAACCATGGTTTCTGAGTCAAATCAGTGACTCCCAGGATATGGTAAAATGTTTCTAGTTCTTACATGAGATTGTTCTTCGTACCATTGTATCAGTTGTTGCTGCATAATAGTTAAATTGGGCAATTTGGGGGTCTGGGACTGAGGAACCTTATCACAACCTGTTGTCACTGCATTTTCTTAATTGGCGCATGGTCCTTAAGCATGGACAGATTCTTATGTCCTCTTAATGCATCACACCTGGGACAGAGGTGTGGGCTAGGTGATAGTCTAGCCACTTTTTAACTTTGCCACACAATATTGGTACCTAAATGTTAAGATGACACTCTGTATCTTGAGTATACATAATTCAAAACCAAGCAGTCATACAGGTTCATCTTCTTGCTATGCCATCATAACATTACTGGAGCACTGCTTTAACGTTATTCTGTTGTTACATGAATCTGGAAGAGCAAGCTGATGTATACCATCCTAAGGGTTTGTTTGCTATACTAGTACATTTTATAATGCCACAGGTGCTTTTGTGCAGGATAAGCTACTGATATAATGGCAATTAGGGAAGTTTCCCCTTCCTTTGCAGTGTGAGAGGCAGGTATAGTTAGAAGTGGTTAGGAAGCTGCTTGTGCTAGCTGAACTGGCTTAATGCTACCCTTCTGCTACTATAAACTTTTCTGCCAACTGGTCTCAGAGATCAGCTAGCAAAGGAATCTGGCAGCACAACTGCTTTGCTAGCTGGGCTTAGCCTGTAGAAAAGCTCAAATCGGGGCAGAGAAGTAGTGGAGTGAGAGAAGAGCCAAGGTATGCCAGATCCAAATATCCTCCAGCTTGGTCACAGTCACTGTGCCAACACAAAGTTATGGGAGGGCAAGGTAATCCTAAATTATTTCTGGCATCTCTAGGATGAATGGGGTTTGGATTCAACACAGCTTCATCTGGCTCAGACATCTTTTTCAGAACTGTACTCTTAGCTATTTAAATGGATTTGGCATTGTGGCAAAAGTTATCACATAGGGCAAACTTTCTGAGTTCAATTGCTTGTGGATTGCCACATATGTTTTGGAGCACCTTAACATTAAGGGGAAAAAAAAACCTTTCTTCATGCTGTAATAGTTCTAAGAACAGAATTTTAGAGCAAATGTGCATTGCCATTGGTAACTTTCATTTCCACTCAATATCCATGTTGTTTGAATGGCTCAATGGATTATTTCCATCCATGGCATCATGGCAAAATGCTCCTATCCAGAAAAAAAACCCTGTATATTTTTTGAACCTTATTTTTGAAAATGTTTCAAAAAGATTCAACACTATGGTAGTAGTTAATGCCTCTACAATAACAACTGGATCGTATCTACCATACATCTACCATATAAGTCGATCTCAAGCGTGGGTTTTGGAGTCAAAATTAGGGATATTTCTATGACCATGAATAGGTCGAGGGCTTGTACATGAAACCCACTAGGTGATCATAAGCAAGTCACAAACTCTCGGCCTCAGGGGAAAGCAATGGCAAACCTCCTCTGAACAAATCTTGCCAAGAAAACCCTATGATAAATTCACCTTAGGGTCACCATAAGTCAGAAATGACTTGAAGACACACAGCACACAAAAAGAGTAGGGGCATGTAAGAGACAAGTCGTTTCCTCTCTTTTTAAAAATGCATAGAGAAAGCATACTTAGGAAGTGCTACTGGAGGAGAGGATCTGTTTGAGAGGTTACAGTTGGGTTGTAAATGTCATTGGAGATCTTATAATGCCTATATCTATATAAATATAGATAGGGAAAGGAATATAAATGGGAGGAAAGATTGAGAATGTGGCTAAAAAAAAAGGGTGGGGGGAGAGCAGAAAAGCAATATATTTCTGTTAGGGAGCAGCACAAAGGCAGTGACAAGAGGCATAGGCAAGAAGCCTCTCTTCACCCCATTACCCTTCCCTTGCCCAAGTGAGAGAAAGAAAGGCAGCCCTCCCTCCTTCCTCTTCTTTTTTGATCCAAACAGCATCAGCAGCAACATTCAGCCAAGTCTCGCAAGGCTTATATATTACGCCCCTATTAAAAATGGCTGCCACTGCTCCAGTCCATTCCACATCACATGCGCAAAATGGCAGATGTGCTACATTCTTCAGGCTGTTTCCATGCAAAGAGGGACTCCTCACCTTTGCTTTTGAACTGGATCCCTGTTCCAGCAGTGATTCTTGTATAGGTTGACCCAGTTTTTTTGTCAAAAGGGTTTCGGCTTATGCATGAATATATGAAATATTCTAATTATATCATTTTTTGTTCAATTGCAAAGAAGTACATGATTTTTTAAAATTAATCTTGGTTGAAATCTATCAGAATTTTCCCCCATGAAACTCAATGTTATAGCAAGAGACAACAGAAGCACAAATAATCACATACAAACACAGAGGCATTCAGCAATGACACTTCTGTATTTGGGGAGATTCCAGGTCATAAAAGACAAGAAATTTATATCTATCTATCTAGACATAGGTTGTCTTAAAGAGCAGATGAGTGTAGCCCAGAGATGTCAGCTATTGGGCTGACAACTGGAGAATTTCAAAATAGCAAAGTTGAGTTATAAGCAGCCATACCAAGATAATCTCTTCCGGCAGGCCTTCCCAGAAAGTTCTTAACCTCCCGGCTCTGTTTGGGTTAAGCTCTCCCATTAGCATTTTAACATCTTGACCCTGATCTCTATGCAATGGGTTGCCGTTTTAAATTGAAATTTTTATTATGTCGTTTTAATTGATGTTAGTTTAATTTAATTTTAAGGGGCGGGTGGTTGGGTATGGGTCATGTATATTTTATCTTGCATTTTTTAATTGATGTAACCCGCTCCGATTGGATACAGAGGAGCGGGCTATAAATAAAACATTATTATTATTATTATTATTATTATTATGAAATAAACTCTTTGATTAAATACTATCACATATTTTTATTGTACTGTGCAAATAGTTCTTCTGGATACAGAGAACACTTTTACAAAAGCAAACTGAATATGAATAGCAAGTATAATTATGTTTTGTGAAGTTTGCACCCCAGATAATCTGAAATTTTGCACACGTGCATATTCCATAACTTAACCTCATTGAAATGTGCTGTGTATTTTTTTCCGGGTTTCTACTCAGAAACAAAAGCATACTCCTATCCTTTTACAGTCCTAATTACAGGGATAAGTGAAGTCTTCTTTTAAGTCTGTGGTCTCTGGTTTCCTGTTTCTGCATATTTCAAAGGGTCAAACTGTGCTTGAAACATAGGTCCAAGCTTCATAACTAACCTGGGCTGCATCTGCACTACAGAAATAATGCAGTTTGACGCTGCTTAACTGCCATGGCTCAATGCTATGAAATTCTGGAATTGTGAACCCATACAATACTTTTTAGCACCCCCCCCCCCTTTTTTTAAGCTGTATTTTTATGCCTTTTTTCACAAAGTAAATATGGTTGACTTTCTATTCATTTGGGGATTAGCTAGTTTCCTAGCCATTTTCCATGACCACATCACATGCTTTTTCATTTCTTGATCGTGTCCATGTATGTTTTCAAATATAAAATTCAGTTTCTGTCTTTTGAAAAGGCTTTGGTGATAGATAAGCAACTGCCACTTTGTATTCTACTGTTCCTCCATAGCACCCCTGCACACACACATGTGTTAATCCACACACACAACACACACATACATATGCACACATGTATGTGTATACATTATACTGGACAGAACACAGTCAACAATAGCAATGGTTTATGTCCTGACACCTCCCTCTTATATGCAAGTCCCTGATGACTGAAGGATGTCACTTAGAAAGCATGAAATTCCTTAGTTAGGGGCCCAGTAATGTTTAGCACTGGGTCAGATTTTTTCCTCTGACTTTTCAGTAGCAATTTATTTATTCTCAGTTCACATTTTAGTTGAACTTAAACATTCAGGTGATTGTGAATTTCTATTTACTGGGAAATTAAAGCTTGGCAACTTTCACATTTGATGTTGAGAATAGTCTTGTACAGGTATTTGTTTTCCTGGTTTGGTGAAATAATTATCTTCTGTAACTTAAATTTTCCATCTTTGGCTGTAGAGCAAATTGGTCTTGTGTGTAGTGATATTCTTTTGCTCTAGAATTTCTTCCGTTAGAATAAAGTTTTTCTTGAAGTGCTCTGCCTCTTTGCACTCTTTTACACATGCCTTAGCTTGACTAGTTCTTCACTGGGTTTGCAGATACTAGCAGAATCCCCCAGCAGCATCCCGATGCTTTGCTAAGATGTAAAAATTTCAGTGGCATTACAGTTTGTTTGTTTTTTTAGATAAAAGGTGTTCTCAGGTGGTCCCATTCAGCTCAGCAGGAGTGTAGAGGGACACACAACCTTCGTAGATCCCATGGGGCTAGAAGGGATATTCACACTGCAGGATCATTGCTTGGTCTGGGTCGGTTTTAGTGCACTTTGTGGAGAAGAATGCATGCATATGAAGCTCTGAACATCTTAACAGGTATCTGGAAAAAACAAAGTAAGCAATCTTCTTCTTCACAGAACAGTTAAAAAAGAAGTTTTGTAGAAGAAGATGAAATTGAAGCAAGTGTATAGGTCTTTTTTACCTAACAGTTTATACACAAGCACTGACTTAATATTTATTTTTATGTGTCAAGAGCTTGGCTGATGTGTCTCAAGGAAGAGTTGTTCAACTTCACTACTTTATCTTTAGTACTAATACAGGTACCAGAGCAAGGAAATGGATTTCTATTTGACAAGAACTCTGGAGGCCACCTAAATTAGGAAAACATATAAAAATCATCTATTTTATCTCTGGGCACAGTTCAGCTGTTTTTATTTTGGCGGGGGGGGGGGGGGGGTGTAACCCTTCAATCCCCCACCTCTTCATAAGCTGCATCAGGTTAGATGAAATTACTTCAGGTTATGTGTATATGAAACATAAGTGGATTTTTGTGTTTTAGACTTGGACTTCAGCTCCAAGATAACTCATTATGTACTTATATGCAAATACAAGTACAGTCACCCCTTTGTTTCTGTGGACTTGGGATCTGCGTCCCTTGCTTATGCGTGAGTGGCAAATAGAGGTGGGTAAAATGGGGCGCACACCACCATTCAAGCCAATGGGGCTTGAATATTGGTGTTTTGGGGTTTTTTTGTTTTTTTGTGGAGGGGAGGTCCAGAATGGATCCCCCACGAAAATGGAGGGGTGACTGTATTCCCAAAATAATAATAAATGTACCTGATTGTAAAACTATGGATGTATTCGGACTGCAAACTTAAAGCAGTTTGACACCGCTTTAACTGCCATGACTCTATTCTACAAAATTCTGGGGTTTGTAGTTTGGTAAGGCAACAGATCTCTCCGACAGACCATGCTGAATAACTCCTTACCAAATATAAATCCCAGGATTTCATAGGATGTAGCCATGACAGTTAAAGTGTTGTCAAACTGCTTTCATTTAGCAGTGTGGATACATCCTATGATTCTGAAAAAAGGTGTGAAACATATATACCAAGCTCGAGGTGCAGAGGAGCTTTTCTTGCAGATTAGATACAAATTCTACAGGGAAATTTAATCTCCCCCAAGAAATCTTGAAATAATGCATAATTTACACACACACACACACACACACATATATAAAGTACTGTGCAGAAAGCCCAAATTGGAGACCTTTGTTTGTTCTTTGCTTAATTGGGTTGTCTTCTAAACTTTTATGGTAAAATTCAAGTCATACACTTTTGTAACCCATAGTTTATCTGTGGTACCAACAGGGAATGCAACAATTTTATCGGGTAACCTAAATCTGTCTTCCCATTTTTGTTGGGGCAAAGAACATGAGAACATTTGTAGAAATTAAGTGCAATGAGGAAAAGCAAATGGAAAAGCCAAATATAATGGACAAAAATTTATAAATAAAAAGCTGGACTAGGTTTAAATCAAGCACCTTTATTATGATGGAGTTCTGATTTACCATTATTGCAGCAAAACAACTATAAGATGATATAGAAAATTATATGTATTTCTACCAAAAACATTTTAAAAATTATTCCTTGACTCTTGCCTGTTTTGCTATTATTTCGTGGCCAGACAAGAGCAGGTTCTATAAACAAGTATATTTGTAATTGTGCAAATTTTTCAGCACAGGATAGTGCAGGTGTTGTGTTATTTTTATACATTCCATCTGAAGGGAGTGTGGTACCCTTTCTATCCTCTCATCTGTCATCTTCAAGGATGCATTAAATCATGTCACTGTGTCCTATACTGCTTTTTAGCAGCCTTGAACCAAGTTTCTCAGTTTATAGAAGGTCTAGGTTTTTGTGGGCCTTTTCCTTTTTTATGTCACTTCAGAACATAGAACAAAGGGGACACTTGTATTCATGTCCCTCTGGTGGGTTTCCCAAAGGCAAGTGGTTGGGTAAACAGAATGCTTAACTAAATAAATTAGGTAAACTAATGTTTAACTAAATAGGCCTTTAGTCTGATTGTTCATAGCTCTTCATATCTTCTTATGCTATTAGAATATGAGTCCAAAAATAGCACCTGAGAAACAAGGACTGGAGCAAAATGTCTTCTGTTAAGCTTTCCATTATCCGAATTTTGAATTGTATCAAGGGTTGAAATTAATATGAAAAGCTGCCTGCTTCAGAAGTTATGCAGAACATGATTATAGTGGGGTCAAAAGGAGAAGCTCAGCTTTGGTGGTTGGAGTAACTGACCCTTCTTACCTTTTCATCATGTGAACTGTATTCCTATTTGCACTCTGTCCTTATCTGCAGATGCCTACAAAAGCAAGCCCATCTAGATGATGTTAAGCAGTCTAGCTTAGATGTTTCCAAAGTAGCCACACTGTTATTTTCTAAGAGCATCCACATAGATGGGATTCACCACTCTTAGCAGGTAGAAAACACTCCTGGTCATGGCCACTACCTTCAAATCCAAGAGCAATAGTCAGTACAAGTTGAGTATCGCTTATCCAAAATGTTTGGGACCAGAAGTGCTTTGGAGTTTGGATTTATTTATTTATTTGGATTTTGGAATATTTACACATACATAATGAAATATCTTGAAGATGGGATCCAAGTCTAAACATAAAATTGATGTACACCTTATATAGATAGCTTGAAAGTAAATTTATGCATCGTATTTTAATAATTTTGTGCATGAAACAAAGTTTATATACACTGAACCATCAGAAAGCAAAGACATCACTATCTTATTCATCCACGTGGACAATTTTGGATTTTGGAGCATTTCAGATTTTGGAATTCGAGATCAGGAATACTCAGCCTGCACGGATCCTAGTTGTGTGGCATAATGCATATTTGCGTTAATCTTGAGAAAACATGTATTTGTTTGTATGTGTGTGTCTGTGTGTGAACACGAAGAAAGGAGAGATGATCTCTCACATATTTCAAGCCCCCCCCTTCATATCCATGTGATTGTTTAACATACTGTAATGAGGGAATCCATGCTCTGTATTTAGTGTTCAAATTACCATGAAAACTCATTGTGTACAGTCGTGGTAGAGTCATGGTCCAGTGCATATTGAAGGCTCAGAACTTCCTTGTGTTTTCTGTTCCTTAAAATAGGGCTGGTGCCTCCTTATATTCTGGAATGGCTCCAAATTCTGGTTACATCCAAGTTCCTTGAATCCTATAATTAGAGTAGAGGTTCATCTGAGTAATTCGATCTGATCACACAATGAATATGAATGTTTAGAGGGAGGCTGAGTTTCTCTTACGTTGCTTTTTCATGTTGTAAACCATGTTGCTCAAGGTGAAAGTTTAATGAATGTTTTCTTCGTCCCCCCCCCCCGCCCCCCCCGTATTAAAGAATAGGCTTTATTATAGAGGTAGCAGCAAAGACAGACTATGCAACCAGAGTCCTTTGAATTCCTGTTTCAACTGGCCTTTTGCCGCATGCATCAGCCTTGCTTTAGGCACAGGATGAGGAATGCTTGACCTTGAAGAGTTACTACTCCCATCATGGCTCACCACTAGCCAGCCTGTGTAGAGCTATTGGGAACTAAAGTATGTTAAAATTGGGAAGGTCCTGGGCTCTCGAGGCCTGTTTTAGGCCTAGCAAACTGTCCTTTCTGTATGAGCTACTTCAATTAATGTCAGGTGTCAAAGAAGCATGGTCAATAGTGTGGTCAAATATGGCTCACTGGGGATGGGAAGGAGGAAGTGCATGAGTAGCATATTGTGATACAATACATCAGTGGAGCTAGTTGCATCGTAGTAGAGCTACAAGTAAAGGACTAGTGAAAGACTTGCTGGCTGGCAAGAATATGTGTTTCACTCCCTTCCAAAGATGCTGTCAGGGGAGTAAGTTGAAGCCCAACATAATTTGCTCAGAGCTTGGAAAGGTTGCCTTTTTGATCTACAGTTCACAGGCGCCTCTAGCTAGCTGTTATTTACTATTTTTATTTGCACATTCATGTATATTCATATTTTAACATTTTGTAAGGAAATAGCATAGTTCAGATTAGAACTCACAAGCCACTCCCATGGGTTCTGGGAGCTGTAGCCCCCCAAGTAAGTGCTAAAAAAAATCTCTTATTACCCATATATGAGGTAGGTATGAATGTGTAAAAAGGAGCAAATACAGGTGTGTTTTTCAATGGGACTACTTCCCCAACAAGGACAGTCCTTTGTGAAAGACTTCAAATGTCATTACTCTACCAAGTATGTATTTTGCCTATTGTGGCTTCTACCTCCCTCCCCCATTCTCTGTTAACCAAATGCCTCTATGAAATGTTTTACTGTTTGCTACTAGAAGGATCACCTGCTCAACAAGGAACAGAAAACGCAGTCATAAAATCTGGAGGTTAAATACCCTTAGAGACAAAGGCCAATAGTTACAGCATTAACATGGATGTTGGAGAGAACAGAAGTGTCATTCTGTTGCTGTTGTGGTTCTACATAAAATATTTTCCAGCTGCTGATAAAAACTGAAACCGGTCTAAGCAAAATACCCAGCACACAGTTTCATTTCTAATTTCTTCTCTACATTGCTTTCAGTTTCTGTGTTGCTTCTCGTTTTGACAAGATGCCTGGCCCCAGAAGTTGCATTTCTTCTTTGTTGTTGTCACAAATGGGTCTCATGCATGTGCAGATCCACACACAGAATGTTCCAGAACTAACTACTTTTTGGGAATCCCACCCTCTTCAGGCACAGACATAAATAGTGCCAGCAGCTATTCCTTAGCTCATTTTCATCCGTTGCGGTGTTGATTGCTTCAGAGAGCTTCCAGCATTGAGCAGTTTTCCCCCCTTCATTTTCTTCCTTTTGTTGCTTCTCACTATTAAAAAATAGTAGTAGTTAGTTTATTTCTCCCCTCACCCCAAACTCTGGTTAGTGGCCTGTTAGTTCTTTTATGTGGTCTCAAAGGCTCTTTTCAAGAACTATATATATATCCTATGTCAGGAAGATTGCTGATTTGGACAGCTTGTTTGGCCTGCGGGAGGGCCATTTTGTCCGTTCCTTCTCTATGTGTAAGGTGTTTACAAGGCAAGGACTAAGAAACTGCCTTTCCCAGCTCTGTCTTTTTCTTTGGGAAGTCCTGGATATTGCTGCTCAGAAATACCAGTCTACTCCACATTAGTGTTGATGTGCAAAAGATCCCCCTCTTGGAGTTTCTTTCAGGTCAAGCACATGTGGCCTTGCTGTTGACTTTATCCAGTGCTTCTCCACCACTTACAGAGAGAAGCCAGCATACAGCTCAGTCCCCCTGAACTGAACGTATCCATTTCTCTACGGCTGAAACCTGGCAAATCTCCCAGGGGTGCCTTCAATTCAACATTCTCCTTTAAGAAGAAGGGAAAGAAAAAGGAAAAGCCGGACCAACAACAGTCCCCCTGTACTAACCTCTGCATTAACTTCCATTCTGGTCCATCTCCTGGGTTCAGCCCCAAATGTGGATTTGACCTAGATCAATAATCTCAATCAGACCAAGGAACAATTGGCACAGGAGGTGCCTTGTATAGCACACTCCCAGACCAATCTACCCTCAATGGAGCAATTGGTTCAAGTTGTGGCTACTCATCCTCCCTCCTCTCAGCGCCCACTGGCTCCAATCTCCCAGGAGAGCCACTTACCAGCCCACCAGCCACTTTCTCTCATCTTATTCACTTACCTCTCCACCTGGTTGTCAGTCCAGCTCCTTGGTTTGTTCAGGTACCCCTCAGAGCCTTGGATTGTGCTCAGTTGGATGCCGTTCTTCTCTGGACTATGTCAGCCACTGATTGTGCTTGGTTCAACAGCATTCTTCTTTTACAGACCGTCAGTGCTTTTATAATGTCTCTCAGACATTGGAGGTATTTTGTTGGCTCAGACCATTCACATCCCTCCTAGTATCATTAGCATCATCGTTGTCATGATGATTCTTCTTCGTGGTCTCTGTGCCTCACACAATAGGGTTTTGCGCCTGCGCAGAAGCTCCATTCGGAATGCTGAAAAGCTGAGCAGATTGGCGGGAGCCCCGCCCCTCCCATTCCCTGAGCATGCCCAATCCCGCCAATCTAGCTCCTCCTTCAGTTCTCTTTCGTCCGCCGCAAGAGTAACATCTCCTTCGGAGTGCTCTTCATCGCGACGGAAGCTGAGTAGCTAGACTCTATTTTCTTTATTTTACTTTATTTACTTTATTTACTTTATTTTTGTTCTTTTTTCGTTTTCTCCCGTTTTTTCCTTGAGCTGCCCCCTTTTTGTCGGAACTCGAGGGTTTTGGCCCGGACGGGCCCCTCGCGACCGGATCGGCCTCTTATGGCCGCCCCGTTCAAGAAATGTTCCGACTGTGGCGGTAAAATCCCGGTTGTGGATGGACACTCGAAGTGCATTTTCTGCTTAGGCAGTTCCCACATTCCGGAGAAATGCAAGCATTGCAAGGCTTTTAATCCCGCCACACTCCGCCAACGAGCAGACCGGCTCAAAGCCCACTTGTGGGAGAAGGCCCTCTCAGTCTCCCACTCCTCGTACCCGTCCACGGACCCCTTAGGACGTCTTCCAATCTCTAAGTTCCCGAGGATCCCGAAAATCAAAAAACCGACGTCGACCTCGACCCCGACGGAACCCTCCTCGACGCCGGCCTCGGCCACGACTACTATGCCTCACCCTGAAGGGCAACACAGGGAGCACAAGAAGCGGCCTCCTCCCATCGAGCTGGAGAAGCCGAAAGCAAAAAAGCATAAGCATAAGGAGGTCCTCACTTCGGTTGCCTCGGCGGCTGCCCAGGCAAACCTGGCCATGTCTTTTCTTAGACAGCCTTCGGCCATTGACCTCTCAGTCCCGGCCCCGGTCACTGTACTAGACTCGGCGCCGGAGACTCTGGAACCCGCATTTCAGCCTGCATCCACCCAGGTCCTCGCCCCTACGGGGACGGTCTCGACCTCGGCCTCTACTGTCTCGCCGATTTCGGCTCCGACCTCTGTTCCACCGAAGGAAATCCTAGCCTCTTCGGAGCGTATTTACAGGCTGCGGTTCCCATCTCCTCCACCCCGGAAGTCTCCGGAGCCATTTGAGGAGCATTACTTCGACTCGCCCCACTCGTCGGCCTCCTTTTTGGCGCGACATTGGGCTGAATCATATTGGAGAGAGCGCCATCCGTCCTACCGCTCCTACTCTCCTTCGTACCGGGATCGGTACCATGTTCGTGACCTCCACGTCGGAGACTTCTCACGATCTGGATCTCGATCTCGCTCGCCCTCTCGGTCCCGGACCGAATACAGAGCCATATCTCCTCCACCGGCCTCGACAGCTACGGTGTCGAAACCTCCAGAATCGAGCGCCATTATGACCGTCTCGGCCTCAGCTACCGCTACTACTTCGACGTCGATAGTCTCCGCTCCGATCAGCTACGCGGACGTCTCGACGTCGACCTTCTGTACGGCACCGACACAGCCCTATGTGGATCCGCAGTTGCCAGCCTCCCAGTCTACGGAGGAGTCTACGGGAGAGACGGACAACCGTCCTGACTCCCCACAGCCTGCCATTTCCTCTCCCAATGAGGAAGTTGAGGACCAAACACCGGGCTCGCCTGTCGAAGACCTCCATCTCTTTACTGGAATCGTCGACAGGATGGCTAGGGCGGTAGGCCTCCAGACGGCGCAGACGGCCCAGCCCCCTAGGGACCCCATCGATGGCCTCGTGGTACGTCCCCAGCAACCAGCGGTCATTCCATTCTTGCCTTCTTTCTCGGACATTATGGTGGCCTCTTGGACCAAGCCGGCCTCGACGCCACCCGCTTCTAAGAAGCTTGACTCGTTGTACCGGGTACAGTCGGATACGGCGCCATTCTTGTTCACCCACCCGTCTCCCAACTCTGGAATCTACTTGCAAGTCTACAGGCAAGTCCCATTCTGCCCCTGTGGACAAAGATGGCAGAAGGATGGACATCTTTGGTCGACGTTTCTATTCATCTGCAGTGCTGGCAGCAAAGGTCGCCAATATGCAAGGTTGCATGGCCGGCTATCAGAAGTTTTTGTGGGACCGTGTGGCTGCCTTCATTCCCTACCTGCCTCAGGCACAACAAGAGGCAGCTCAGGAATTCTACGCTGAAGCACTCTCCCTCATTGCCCAGGAAGTGCACTCAGCTAGACATGTCGTGGACTGTTCTGCGAAAGTGATGGCCGGTGCAGTGGCACTCCGCCGTTTCGCCTGGTTGAGGTCTACTTCTCTCTCTGAGGAGGCTAAGTCCAAAATTGAAGATCTTCCTTTCGATGGTGAAGGTCTATTCGCTGCTAAGACTGACGAATCCCTGGACACCATGGCCAAGGCTCGTCTGAACGGGAAGAGACTTGGGCTGACACCTAGCAAGCCCTCATCCAGTCGTGTCTGGCGCCAAAGGCCATACGACCCTGGTTTCACCCGCTCTCGTTCGGCTCTGTCCTCCACTTATAGGACCCAGCCTTACAATAGGAGGCCTTACAGACAGCCTCAACAGCAGCAACAACAGCAGCAACAGCAAAGGCAAGGTCAGCAGCGTCAGCAGCAACAGCCTTCTAGAAAGCCATCCTCCAAGTCGCACTTTTGACGGGCTCTTGGAGGCGACACCCAATTTTTGTTTGCCAGTCTCCCTCTCCTCAGTCCCCAGACTCCGCCATTTCTACGAGAACTGGTCCAGGATCACCACGGACTCCTGGGTGCTTACCATCATCCGCTTGGGATACGCCATAGAGTTCTCAAGTATTCCACCAAATGGCGTTTTCTGTTCCACTCCCTCCTCTCCTCCTCTTCTGGAGGAGATTTCCTCCCTTCTCAACAAAGGAGCCATACAACGTGTTCCACCGTGCTTCAAACACCAAGGCTTCTACTCCAGGTACTTCACAGTTCCGAAAAGAGGAGGAGGTCTCCGCCCCATCTTGGATCTGAGAGGCGTCAACTCATACATCACGATTCGCAAGTTCAAGATGGTGACTCTCCAATCCATCTTGCCGTTCCTGCACCGAGGGGACTGGTTTGCATCCATAGACCTAAAGGATGCTTACTTCCACATCAGCATCAGGCCTCAACATTGGAAGTATCTCCGTTTCGCTATAGATGGAGATCTCTATCAATATACCGTTCTTCCTTTCGGCCTCTCTACCGCTCCTCGAGTGTTCACAAAGTGCATGGCGGTGGTCATCTCTCACCTTCGTCTTCAAGGAATAAAGATATTCCCTTACCTCGACGACTGGCTTCTGGTGTCGTCCTCCAAGACACAACTGTACAAAGATGTCCAGTACACTCTGGATCTGCTAGCAGACTTGGGACTCAAAGTCAACCTGCCAAAATCTATTCTCCACCCGGTGAGGGTGATAGACTATATAGGCACGTCCCTGGACTCTCTGATGGGTCGAGCCTACCTTCCCACCAGACGGGCGGAGGCCCTCTGGGAACAGCTGCGGTCTGTCCTTCACTCTCACCGTCCGTCGGCAAAGGACATTCAGAGACTGCTAGGCCACCTGGCCTCAACTACAGCGGTGACCTACCTGGCTCGTCTCAGGCTCAGGCCTCTCCAAGCTTGGTTCCTGGCTGCCTTCGATCACTTGAGGGACAATCCGTCCAAGAGACTCTTGTTGCCACCTCATGTCAGAGACTCTCTCAGGTGGTGGATGTCTCCCTCCAACATCCTCAAGGGGATGCCCTTCCAAATGCCAGAACCGTCCAGGATGGTCACTACAGACGCGTCCATGTCAGGATGGGGCGCACATCTCAACGGCTTGTGTGTGCAGGGACAGTGGTCTGCTCAGGAGGCAGAACTGCACATCAATGCCTTGGAACTGTTGGCAGTCATCAAAGCCTTCAGGGCATTCGAAAATCATCTCCTCCACAGAGTTGTGCAGGTAGTATCAGACAACACAACCACTGTCTGGTACATCAACAAGCAAGGAGGAACTCACTCTCCAGTCCTCTTGCGTCTCTCCCAGCAGCTGTGGACGTGGTGCCACCACCGATCCATTCACCCAGTGGCCATTCACTTGGCAGGAAAGGACAATGTGCTGGCAGACTCCCTCAGCAGGGACAAGGTGCTGCAGCACGAATGGACTCTGTCGAGCCCAGCCTTCAACCTCCTGACATCTCGTTGGGGAATTCCCTCAGTGGACCTGTTTGCCACACCGGAGAACGCCCAGTGCCAGGCATTCTACACCAGAGCTGGCAAAGGACGAGGATCCTTGGGGGACGCCTTCCTTTGCAGTTGGAGTCGAGACCTCCTGTATGCATTTTCCCCCTTTCCTCTGATCTCCAGGACGGTGGCCAAGATGGCCAGGGACCGGTCCAACGCCATACTGTTGACTCCGTTCTGGCCCAGACAACCCTGGTTCACTCCTCTTCTTCATTTGGCCAGGGGCCAATACTTCCACCTGCCGAAGTGGCCAGACCTGTTGTCCCACTCCAATGGAGCGGTCCTGCACCCGGACTTGGTCAATCTACGGATGACGGCGTGGAGGATCCAGCCATAGAGTCTCCTGACTTGCTCAGGGTCCTGTCTGCCTCGAGAAAGGACTCCACCAAGAAATCCTATGCATATAAGTGGAAGCGTTTCTGTGCCTTCGCGGAGGCTAGGTCTGAACCTTCCTCACCTGTGAGCCTTAGTACTGCTTTGCATTTTCTGCTGCACCTCAGGGATCAAGGCCTGGCCTTCTCTTCCCTCAAGGTCTACTTGTCGGCTATTGTAGCCAACCAGCCACCCGGCTCACGATCAGCTCGCCTCTTCACGTCACCCACGTTAAAGAGGTTCTTCAAGGGACTACATTACCTTTATCCACCGTTGCCACCACTGGCTCCGGCCTGGTCTCTCTCCCTGGTGCTTACACAGCTTACGAGACCTCCATTTGAGCCCTTGGGCTCTGCTTCCTTGAGACTGCTGACACTCAAAGTGTCTTTTCTTGTGGCCATAACTTCAGCCAGACGTGCTTCTGAACTGACAGCCCTACGCTCAGATGAGCCGTACTTGACTTTTCATAGGGACAAGGTGGTCCTCAGACCGGACATTTCCTTCCTCCCTAAAGTGGTTTCTCAGTTTCACCTCTCCCAGGAGATTGTGCTTCCTAATTTTTATCCAGATCCTTCTTCACCTCTGGAAAAGACTATGCACACCCTGGATGTTCGCCGTGCTTTGGCTTTTTATGTTCAGCGTTCTCAAGAGTTCAGATTATCCAATAAACTGTTTATTTGTTATGGTGGTGCCAGGAAAGGCAACCCAGTTTCATCACAACGGTTTGCAAAGTGGATTGCTCAAACCATTTCTTTAGCTTATGAACTGGCTAAACACCCTCTCCCGGTTGGTGTTCGTGCCCATTCCACCAGGGCTACGGCTTCATCTGCTGCCTTCCTCAGAGGTGTTCCACTGCCAGAGGTTTGCAAGGCGGCCACATGGTCTCAACCATCCACGTTTGTGAAGCATTACCGGCTGGACTGCAGGTCCCGGAGAGATGCCAGTTTTGGTCGTGCTGTTCTTTCATCGATCTTGCAGTGACCTTCCCACCTCCATAGGTAAGCTTTTCAGTCACCCTATTGTGTGAGGCACAGAGACCACGAAGAAGAAGTACAGGTTGCTTACCTGTAACTGTGTTTCTTCGAGTGGTCATCTGTGCCCTCACACAAATCCCGCCCTACCTCCCCTCGGTCAGGTCCCTGCCTTTTGCAGCGGACTTGAACTGAAGGAGGAGCTAGATTGGCGGGATTGGGCATGCTCAGGGAATGGGAGGGGCGGGGCTCCCGCCAATCTGCTCAGCTTTTCAGCATTCCGAATGGAGCTTCTGCGCAGGCGCAAAACCCTATTGTGTGAGGGCACAGATGACCACTCGAAGAAACACAGTTACAGGTAAGCAACCTGTACTTCCCTGGCTTCATCTGGCTGTTGTGTGTATGAACCACCATGGACAGAACCACCACATGCCTCCTTACCTGTACCATCCCAAGTAGCCATTGCCATTATCCAGAGTATCGCCACTGCTCCTAACACAGACTCTTGTGGTGCTTTCTCCTACCACAATTCACCAGGAGACCATCAGAAACCACAGTCCCCTCATTGTGCCTGCTCATGCCCCCAACAACTAATTCCAGTGACTACCATCTCTAAGACCCCACACTGAGAGACGACTTCAGTTCCGGCACCAATTCATTCCATGCATCTGAGGAAGTAGACCAAGTCTACAAAAGCTTATGGTACAACATCTTTTACTAAGTCTCAAATATGCTACAAGATCCCTTTGCATACTGATATTTGAGGTGAACATGGCTATGTCTCTCAATTCTAGTCTCAGTTTAGACATCTTGGCTTCTAAGGAACGTTCTGGCTTGATTTGCTCTAGGGTCCATTGTAGTGAGCAGGCCGTGGGAACAGCCAATCACAGAGCACCAGGAGTCCAGCCAAGGAGAAGATGGCTGGGCAAGGCTATAAAAGAGCCTCAACAGGGAGAGAAAGTGAGTTTTATTTTGTTGGGGTTTGGAAGGGAAGAGACACCTAGGAGGGAGGGTGTGCTCTTAGGGTTACTGAGGGAACATTTATAGGATAGTTATAGGCCAGGGAAGGGTCCGAGAAGTCCAGGAGGGACTAGAGAGGCTTGAGGGAGTCAGAGAAAGAGAGGCTCAGAATAAGCCTATAGGTTTTAAGGAAGATTTTGGCCTTAAGACTGGAGATAAGGTTGCCTGTAGTATATTTGTTTAAAGAACTTTTGTAACTAAGGGAACAAGACAAGCAAAGCTTTAAATATATTTCACAATTTATTTCTTTATTTTACAAATAAACTTTATTCATGTTTTGAATTACCACTTGGCCTTGGTGGAACTTTTGAAACACGCTACCAAAGGTATCAGTGCCTGAGTAGGAGATAGGTGGTGGGTGAACAAGAGAGGGTTATCACGTTTGGTTCGCACCACACCCATTTATTTGTCTTTTTTGGTGGTCTTATGTTGCCCCTGTGTATTACCGGTAGCAATGGAGAGTATCTGGAGGCACCATTTCCCTGCTAACTGAAGCCAGAAGTTTCTCTGTGTTTTAACCTGGAGTGTAAAGGGGAAGAGATTGAATGAACCTCTCTCTGATGAATCACTGGGAACCAAAATAAGTCAACTGGAAAGTGTATTGTGAGGTTTACATTCTCCAGTCCTAGTTCCCACCTACACCATCTGTTTTAACATATGTGGGTAAGTGTAAAGGTATGTTCGGGCCAGAGTAAAATCAGTTACCTGCTCTTACATTTTGCAAGCCCACTTCCCTTTAGGACATTTTACTTAGACAGAGTTCTTCCCAACACAAAAAGAGGGACTGTGGTGAATGACCTTAGAGATGGTTTCATGGAACCTCGTGTCCCATTCCAAATAAGACAATTTTTTGTCATTTCCTGGGAAGTGGGAAGTCTTTTAACATGGAAAAGCCATGGGACTGTGCCACATTGGGAGCATTTCTGGAAGCATTCCTAGATGTAGTGTTCCTTACACTAGCAATCAGGATATGCCATTCAGCTTTTTACACACACTCCATGGATCATTTGTTTAAATGAAAAAAGAAGTGGTAGAAAAAGAAGGATAAATGGGAAGAAGGCCATGTAAGAAATCCTGGTAAAAGGTAAAATTGATCTTAACATATACATGCTTGATTTGAACAGCATAGTTTCATGATTTGATGCTAATAACTTCTTTTCAGATCATAAGATTTGCAAAATGTACAGAGAACTATACCATCCAACCTGTAAAAAGAGGTGAAGAAAAAAACACCTATCTGCAATGACTAATTTTATTGAGGAACTTACAGCTGGTTGCATTTATGTTCCAGCTTCACCCACTTAACTGTAATTAGGTGGTGTGATGTGATGGTTTCATTTGCTGTTTAAAGTTCAGCAGCAATAGAAGCCCCATGGTTTCTCACCTTTGGCTTTGCGTAGCTGTGGTTTGATGGGTTAGCGCTTCAAGCTCAGCCTCCCCCACCCGCTTCTAAACCAGAAATGATATCTTTTGGCCACACTACACCATCTGTGTATTGAGGTCCTCATATGCATTCAAATGCATATGAAGATAATTCCACTTTTCCTCTTGGAGAAGGAATCTCTAAAGCACAGGAAAGGTGGTGACTGCAGTGTCATGCCTCAGCTGATAAGTGACTGGGGTGGGGCATGTTTTTGGCTGCCACATGTTTCTTCCATCCCCTGACATTTACAGGAGTGGGATGAGAAGGAACAGTGTCTCACAGCATTACTTTTTCTCCATTTTGATTAGACGCAACAGCAGCTGCTCTCACATGAGTCCTGGCACTGCTTAAAGTACCCATACTTCTTGCTCAGTCTACACAAATCATCCATAACGATGCTCTTTTATTTGCTATGGCTGCATTCCCTTGATAGTTTTGTAGTAGTAGTAGTTGTTGTTAATGTTTGCCTTGGCAACTCTAAGGTGAACCCATCATGGAATTTTCTGAGGCTGAGAGTGTGTGACTTGCCCATGGCCAAGCGAGGAATCAAATTCAGCTTTGGAGAACAACATTATGCAAACTGAAAATAAAATGAACTGTGAGTATAGGAGAGAAATGGTTTTATGTGGCTTCCAGAATACCAGTTGCTGAAAATAGGGGTTTTCCATACATGTTTCCAGAAACAGGGAAAACTTAAGAAAGCGGGATGGTTGCCTATCTTGCTGTTGTGTGCCTCCAGGTCATTTTTTATTTATGGCGATCCTAAGGCCTATCATGGGATTTCCTTGGTAAGTTTCTTCAGAGGGAGTTTTCCATTCCTATCCTTTAAGACTGAGAGAGTGAAACTTGCCCAAGGTTACCCACTGGATTTTTATGCTCAAGCAGGGAATCAAACCGTGGTTGTAATCCAACATTCAAACCACTGCACCAAGCTTGCCTGAGCATTGCCTGTCTGGACCATCAGTTTTATCCAGCAAAAGTGTTTCCTATATTTGTAGTTTAAATGGTGTCGTAAAGATTGAACAGGTGAGCAAAATGAAACCCTCTAGCTCAGTGCTAGTCAAATGGTCCATAAGCCATCACCTGTTGGGCCCTTCTGAGTTCCTAGAAACAGTTGTAGTCAATGGGCATAAATCGGGTACTTGTCATTAGGGGAATTGCCAATTTATCTCATGTAACATCTAAAATAATGCATTTCATACTGTTTGAGATCCTCTATGCATGCGCTGGCTGGGGCTGAAGGGATTTACAGTCTAACAAAATCTGGAAGGCTGAACTTTGCTCACACCTGCGGTAGAAGTCTGTTTTGCTATGGTTTATATATAGATGAATTTTGTTTATTTTGTGATGAGAATCCTGGCATAGAAACTGATTTACATTGTATGATAGACTTTTTAATGTAGAAGATTATCACACAGAGTTATAAAATGGGAGAAAAATGGAATGCTCCCTCCATTATAGCACAATTGTGCAAAGATTTTTCACACGATGTTGAGCTCATCCAGTATATCTTCTATGAATAACATGGAATTGTCCTGTAACTTCTTATTAATGGGAAAACCCATAAATGTTTTGCCAGTAGTGCTTCATTCGTGCTATTGCAAAAGTGCGGAAGCTAATAATGCTGTCGTGGAGCTTTTCCCAGACTGCACTTGGGCACAGGTAATTCTCATTGCTAGGATCATTTTCGGAGTAAATTTCTGTCTTATTTTGAGACATAGGGCTATTTTATTTGAACTGGATATATATCATATTGTGAAATATAGAAAATTTATTTTATTATGTTTGGGACGGAACCATATTTTTCAGACATGAGCAGTACCATGATAATGACGCATGCACAAAACATCCAATCATGATATATTAACAATGGTAGTGCAGTGGATAAATGCCTGTACCGCAGCCACTCACTCAAAATCATAAGGTTGCCAGTTCAATAATAGCCAGGGTTCAAGTTTGACTCAGGCTTGCATCCTTCCGAGATTGCTAAAATGAGTACCCAGCTTGTTGGGGGCAATTAGCTTACAGTTGTAAACCTCTTAGACACTGCTAGTTCAGTATGAAGTGGTATATAAATGAAGCTGTTGGGTTTTTTGTTTTGTTTGATATAGCAAGGCGATCGACTTTTGTATGCAGAATATGACTGCGTTTTTGTTTCACTTTTATTTTGTTGTTATAGTCCAGTTGTGCAACTGTGCAGAACTATAGATCGCTATAGGGCTATGCTTCCATTATCTTCCAATAATGCAATGGTTGTGGAATTGGCCCTAGTTTGATAATCTCCGTAATGCTATCTTGCTTCCTGTGGACAAACAAGAAGAAGGCCGTTCAGCAATTTCTCCCTTTACACAATTCAGTTTATACCCATTACTAGTATATTTGTATGCATGAGCTGGGTGGCTCCTGTTATAGTTCTGTCCCTGAATTATATCCCACTGAGAAGGTGCTTACAAAAATAACGAAAGCTTTGGTACAAAAGGTCTTTCTCAAACTGTAGACTAAAGCCTTTGAACTCCAGCACCACTTCAAAGTCTTGCCTGGGAGTTGTTCTTCTCCATATCAGATGAGTCTCTCAGAGACAGTACAAGACTGCAGCCAGAGGTTTCTTGACTGGGCTAGAAGCCACAGTGCTAAGTAACCTATTTTGCTACCAATTAATACCATGCAAGAGACTAATTATCTTTTGATAAGCCAGTCAGCAGGAACAAGCCTGTCTCCCTCTCTAAAGCAGGGTATTTCTTTCATGCTATTAAAACACGCAGACTTTTGCCTGTCCTGCCCGTTCTTTCCCTTTTATGTGTTTTCACACAAGTAACTGATACAGGATGAGTATCCCTTATCTGAAAACCTGAAGTGCTCCCAAATCCAATTTTTTTAAAAAGCCAACATGAGATTTCAAGGGTTTGATTTTGCAATATTTTGGATTTTGGATTACAAGTTGCACATAGTACTCTATTTGTGAGGTTGGAGAGAGACGCGAGGATATGTGAAATGGCGGAAGCTATAGATTCACTCCAAGCGCTTGGAATTCCACCATTTCACCATTGTTTCTCCAGCCTTGTGTCTCTCACATCTCTTCAGCCTTCTTGTATTCCTTTTATTAAAAAAAATAAAAATAAATCGCAGCTCCGAAACACTTCTGGTCCTGAGTATTTCAGATAAGAGATATTCAACTTTTAATACCAAACACAACTACTAATTCATTTCACCCCCTCCCTCAGGTGCTGCTCACCTTTGTTCCCTACGTATGCTAACTCAATTAATTGTGATGGCCTGCATAGTGGATACTGAGCTGGACATGCAGCTGTTGATCACTGTGCTTAATTTATTGTGGACCTACAGCTACACGCGAACACTTGCTTGTCTTTCTTTTAGCCTTAAAATCTCCTGATACAGAAGCATGGTGCTGCACTGTACGGAAGTACTATGACAGATGCCATTTCTTCTGTGGGAATAGTTTTGTCACTTTGATGCATTCAAGCAACTGTGCTTTGATCCAAGTAGTAAATGGCAAGGCTGAATGAATGAATGAACGAATGAATGAATGAATTCTGTTTAGGGAGGCTGTTTAGTGAGGCTGACATTTGAAAAGCTCTACAGTACTATTAAATGTTATCAGAGATAAATATGTAGCAACTATAGTCTAATAATTAAAGTCCTTCTGACCACTCAGTTACCAATCAGAAGCACTTGCTTCCAGTGATCTCTTCCTAGCTGTGCCAAAGGGGAGCAAGACAGAATCCAAAAATGATTACCATTTGTGTATGTTCGTTCTAGTGCAAAAGTGACATACACAAAAATATCACTGAAAATATACTCCCAGTGTTATGTTATAGTGTCTTTGTTCTTGACTTTAATGTCTAGAATGGCTTTGCATGTGTGTTAGCAGTGTCATATCAATGATTTCCATACTCAGGCTAGACAGATATCAGTAGGGCCATGGCCTCATATTCTTGCACTCACAACATTGACATGTTAGTTGCAATGGTCATGATAAACTGTTGTAGCTGAGGCATACCCCATCTATATTCTACATGAATTGAGAAGTTGCTTGTATGATACAGAAGGAAAAGAAAAGTCATTCTAAAGGGAATATCCAATGTGTCTTCATTTGATTTCTGAACACGATATATTTGTTGTTGTTGTTGTTGTTATAGTTTTCTATTCTTGGTTACTTGAAGCCATGTTCCACAAATGTTGGTTTAGCTTACTAGTCTGACACTAGCAACACACTCCAACTCCCACAACCAATTTATAATATACAAAAGGCCACAGGGAGAAACAGTATTTTCTCTGATTTGCACTATGGCTTGGGAGCAAAAAGAAAATTCCCGAGAGTTATGTTTGTTTCTTACCACGGAGACCTGGCTTGGAGCCGACAGCTCTGCTACCTGGGCTCAGGCCCTTCCGGCTGGGTACTCCGTCAATGAGCAGGTGTGGGGAAGCGGGCGGGGAAGGGGCATGGCCTTGGTCCACAAAAAGAACCTCACCTTAATCAGGATACCTATTCGTGCATTGGACCACATTGAGTGCATTTACCTCAGCCTGAAGTCCAGGGAGAGTCTAGGGGATTCTGTTGGTTTATCGTCCACCCCATAACCTAACAGACTCCCTAGCCGAGCTGACGCAACTAGTCTCAGAGCTGGTATTGGAGTCGTCTAGGCTGTTAGTCCTGGGCGACCTCAACATCCCCCTCGAGGCTGGGTTGACCAATCTTGCTGGCGCAGCCTGGGAGTTCATGCTTTCCATGACAAACATGGGCCTCTCTCAGATAGTCTCTGAGCCCACACATTGCACAGGTCATGCCCTCGATGTGGTCTTCTGCACGTAACAGGCATATCTGTGGGTGGAGATAACTAGCTTCTCCACTTTGTCATGGACGGATCACTTCCTGGTTAAGGTTGGACTGAAGGCCACAATCCCTCTCCCCGGGGGTGGAGGACCGATTAGAATGGTCCGCTCATGAAGGCTGATAGAACCCATTAGGTTCCAAGAAGCCCTAGAGGGTCTTATGGTTGGCAGTGCTGGCGATTCTGTCGAAGCTCTGGTCAATATGTGGAATACCAATTTCACCAGAGCCATAGACATGATTGCTCCTAAGCATCCTTTCCAACCCGCTCAAAACCGTAACCCTTGGTACACTGAAGACCTTAGACAAATGAAGCGGGTTGGACAACGACTAGAGCATGATTGCCAGAGATCTCAACTCATACCCGACAAGTCACTTCATAGGGCCTTTCTTAGATCCTATTAAGTGGCGATAAAGGCAGCTGAGAAATCCTTCTATTCTGCCTCTATCGCGTCTGCGAACTCTTGTTCGGCTGAGCTGTTCAGGGTGGTGAGGAAACTAACTCAACTACCCCCCCCACCCAGAACCCTCTATTGGAGCCAACTAAAGTCAATTGTGATGCTTTTAATGAGTATTTCGCAGATAAAATCTCTCGGATAAGAGCTGATTTGGACGCCAACCTTGAGACTGAAGCATCTAGAGAGGTATACAGCGCCTTAAAGAGGCAGTGGTTAGACCATTGTTAAAGAAACCCTCCCTGGACCCCCTCAATTGAAACAACTATAGGCCAGTCTCTTTGTAACCATTCTTGAGCAAGGTGATTGAGAGGGCAGTTGCCAATCAACTACAAGCTGTCTTGGAGGAAACTGATTTTCTGGATCCATTTCAAACCAGATTCAGGACGGGATACGGAGTTGAGACTGCCATGGTCGCCTTAGTCAATGATCTCCGTCTGGGCATCGACAGGGGAAGTGTGACCCTGCTGGTGCTCTTGGACCTCTGAGCGGCCTTCGATATCATTGATCATGATATCCTTCTGGAACGCCTGAGAGAGTTAGGTATCGGTGGCACTGCATTGCAGTGGCTCCGGTCCTATCTTTCAGGTAGGTTCCAGATGGTGTCGCTTGGGGACAGCTATTTGTCCACAAGGGAACTCAAGTCGGGTGTCCCTCAGGGCACAATTCTGTCCCCAATGCTATCATCCGGAAACATGAGGCGGGGTGTTATCAGTACGCTGATGACACCCAAATATATTTCTCTATGTCTCCGACTGATGCAGTGACTAAGGATGGCATCTCTCCTCTGAATGCCTGTCTTGGGGCAATAATGGACTGGATGAGGGAAAACTGACTCAAGCTGAATCCAGGTAGGATGGAGGTACTTGTTATAGGAACCCCAAAACCAGGAATGGAGTTGTGTCATCCAGTTCTGGATGGGGTCACACTTCCCCTGAAGGATTCTGTCCGCAGCTTGGGGGTGCTCCTTGACTCATCGCTTCATCTTACAGCTCAGGTGGACGTGACAGTCAAGAGCACCTGTTATCAGCTTTGTCTGATATGCCAACTGCGTCCCTTCCTGGAGCCAAGGGACCTAGAAACAGTAGTACACGCACTGGTAACCTCTCAATTGGACTTCTGTAATACGCTCTACATGGGTCTACCCTTGTGCCAAGTTCGGAAACTTCAGCTGGATCAAAACATGGCAGCCAGATTGATTACGGGAACTTCTAAGAATGACCACATAACACCGGTCTTGAAGTCCCTACACTGGCTGCCTATTAGTTTCCGGGCAAAGAACAAGGTGTTGGTGATTACCTTTAAAGCCCTACATGGCTTGGGCCCAGAATACTTGAGGGAATGCCTTCCTCCCTATTGTCCACCCCGCACTCTAAGGTCCTCTGGAAGAAATGTATTACAGCCAAAAAAAGTCTAGGCTAACATCAGTTTCCCAGAGCGCCTTTTCTACTACTGCTCCAAAATTATGGAATGACCTGCCGGAGAAGATCCGTCAAATTTCCACTCTGACAGCTTTTAAGAAAGCACTCAAAATGGATCTCTTCTGGCAGGCCTTTCCAACTTAGCTTCCCTCCCCAGATATTGAGATGTCTGCTCCTGTATCCCCGCCTTCCTCGCTTGCTTCTCTGTCTCTGTGTAATGTTTTTAATATTTTTAATGCTTGTAATGTTTTTATACTATTACAGTTTAATTCTATTTTAGTATTGACAATGGGGGGCGGGGGAAGTTTAGGGTTTGATTTTACTGTAACTGCAGTGTTTTTTATTGTTGTAACCCACCCAGATTCTTCATGATTGGGCAGGCTAGAAATAAATCTATTATTATTATTGTTGTTGTTGTTGTTGTTGTTGTTATTATATTCAAATTTCCACTCAAGTAGAGCTGGCTCTAAATCTCTTTTGTGAAAAATTGGGAAAAATGTGAAATATGTGTTACTTTCCTTCTCCAAACTGTAATGTAAAGATATTGGAGGTAGATATCCAGGGACATGTGCACCTGGCAAACTGGTGAGTGGAATTGTGGATACCAGGTTATAATACAAGTACATTGTGATTTATATTATATTTATTAGTATCAAGTTTCTGACCTGTGAAGATGATACTCTATAACTCTGTCAGTTGAAATTTTTTTAAAAAAGCTTTTAACTCACAGTTTTTCCTTGTAGCTTTCATCCTCTTAGGCCAATTGACTAATTAGTGTGATTGCGCGCCCTTTCACACTACGTAATTAAAACAGTATGATTTGCCTTTAATTGCCGTGTTTGCATCCTATTCAATCCTATGGGGTGGGGTTGCAGTTTGGTGAGGTACTAGAGCTCTCTGACTGAAAATTCTAAATACCCCTTCCTAAACTGCAAATCCCAGGATTCCCTAGGATGTTGCCATGGTAGCTAAAGTGGAATCATAGTGCTATAATTGTCTCTAGCTCTATAGTGTTTCAACCTATTTCTCTTTTTTTACTGCCCCTACCAGTACCACAATTTTTTAGTGCTCTATATGTATTTCCACTTGATCATGAGCATCCAGCAAGAGCAGAAAGCCAATTCCTAGCATTGCTGGTGAAACTATAGGAACACAGACTTGGAAATGCTTTATCTTCATGGGAGCCTGGAAAGCTGCCTTACAGTCCTCTTCAGTATTTTTATAGTGGACTTTTTCCACCCCTACTTGGAGATTATGGTCTTCTCTGCATGGAACAAAAGGCCTGTTTCCCCACCCATTCTGGTGGTGTCCTGTTGTGGACCATGCATGACCCAAACCCCAGTTCTGATGCAAACAATCGAGATTAAGTCCAGCACATTCAGCACCAAAACCGGGGATAACACCCTTAAACTGCATTTTAAAAATTTGGTTCTTTCTTTGGATCTTCTGGGAGTATCCTGGCCATGGAGCAACCCTGATCTCCCCTCATTACCTGGCCCTCTGTTCCCACACGGGGATGGCTATTTGCATGGGTATCCCACTGAGACATGCAGGGTGCATCTGTTGCCATTGCAGGGTGCTAGTTTCTGAGGTCAGAACGAGATGCCCAGCAATGATCCCATGGGCTTGGTGCCCTGTTTTGTCTTCAGAGCAAGTGATAGTTCAGTGAGATTCCGATGCAGATAGCCATCATGGTGCAAGAACAGGGAACCAAGTAATGGCGAGAGGCCAGACCAGGATACTCCGGGCTGCCTCTGCTGTATCCCGAGGCCCATACAGATAGGGCCACAGCTGATGGAAAACCTAGAGATATTGGCTCCACAATCTGCCACTCACACCTATAGTATGGCTCATGTGCTCCAAGAGTTCAAAAGGCGAATGGTAAATATATTTAGAGATTTGTAATGTGGCACTAAGAGAGTATGTTGCTGGGAGTTTTGTACAAAAGAAGTACAAACGTTCTCCTGAAAATTAAGATTTCTCCCCAGGGTCTTAATCTAGTCATCTAATAATTTGAAATGCTTATTGTAAACTATCTGATAGGGTTCAAATAGTGTGTACCATGGTAGGGCCTCAAAATCTGTTCATAGGAAACACTGTTATTCTTTCTTCACTCTCTCTTTCTTGAGAACAACTCCATAATTACTGGTTTACTTTTACCATTGTGTTGACCAAGCAAGAAAGTACATCAAATTTCAATCTCAGGAAGCTTTTCTAGCTCTTGTAATCCTAATGACCTGTATCCTACTTGCATTTGTTGATTTGGCCTGAAGGCACTTCTATATTAAGCCCAGTGTAGCATGGGATTCTACTTGATGCCTAATAACATCCATTTAGGGGGCTTCGGCATTCCTGATTCATGAAAACATGTAATATGTGGTGTCTAAAATTATATCAGCTTCATTTTACTGACATACTATATTGCAGGCTCATAATTAACTTCGTGGCATTATTTGTTCATTGGTCGCTGTTATAGTATGTGATATCTAATGTATGATTTCAGCCTTGCATACAGTATAAAGCAAATAAAAATAGGTGTGCATAACTCAGCCAAAGTGTAAAGTACACCACAACCTGATCTTTTCGATGTCTACTGAGAAGGAACTCCAACTGAGTTCAGTGGGGCAACTCCAGTTAAAAGTGCGCATGAATACATGGTTGCTCAGAATGTCCCCTCAGCTTAAAGTGAGTTACCCAAATCCTTGTGCACCTAAAGTAAGCAAAGGTCCCACGTGCTTATCTCTTCTGCTGGTCTTAGTGAGACTGATACCAACTTTTAATTTTGATCTGAGCACTTTCCTAAGCTGATAACATAGTGAAGACCACTGACAATTTCAAGGAATTGCCAAAGGCATGCCAGTAAGGGATTCTAGTAGGGTATGTGTAATCCAAAAATGAGTTTTCCAAACTTTGGGTCAGCTGGGAAGAAGACCTCCATTGCTGCTATTATCAGCTATGTGTGCACAGGCCAAATGCCACATCCCCCCTCTGCCTAATAGTGAGTAGTCCTGATGATGCAGGGCCCAATCCCCATTTCTGGTGCAAACTTTCCAGATGATATCTGGCCCATTCAGCACTGAACCTGTGGTATATCCCTCTTAAACTGAATTCTAAAAAGTCACATTTTGCTCCAAAGTGACAGTGGGCAACTCTTTACAACGTGTCCCACTGTGCTGCCTGCTGCTGTGAGTCTCTTCCTCTGAGGTCAAAATGAGGCACCAAGACATGGGGACCTTGTTTTCAGCTTCAGATGGAGCAATCTGTTTGGCTGGTGGCACAGCAGTACACATGTGTGAATAATCACCCACCATTGCCCTAGAGTGCCGATAACAGGAACAACAGGGCAGCTTTGGGCCCAAAATACTCCAGGCTGCTCCCAGACCTCTGGTGCATGAAGACACAACCATTGTTGAACCTATTCTGTGAATGAACAGTACCTGGGTGCCTTGTGATCAGAATGAGGAGCTGTCATCCCAAAATTCCAGGGTGCTCTCCAAGCTGTCAGGGTTGGGACGAGACTTAAATCATACATAGAGCAGACACATGGAAACTAATGGGATTTAAAAGAATCATGACTAACTTCAGTGCCATCTGTTTTAATGGGTGTGTTTTAAGTAGTATCATGTTCAGATCTAGCCCATAAATGTTGCATGTCACTTGTTCATTAGTTTTTATTTGCACTGAGTTAATTTCAGTTTTGTATATGGAAACATATAATAAAAATATTATATATATAATAAAATATAATGAAAAAGAAACATTATCTGGCTTTCAGAATAATTTATCAATGCTTCCTCTTCTTGCAAAGGAAACAATGCCAGTGGAAAGAATGCGAATGCGGCCATGGCTAGAAGAACAAATAAATTCAAACAAAATACCAGGTCTGAAATGGCTAAATGAGGTAAGGCCTGTCTGCATCTTTTAAACAGTGATAAAAACAAAACAGTTCTTTTATCTGTACTAGTTTGGTGTTGTGGGGAATGAGTTACGTACTTATAAACCTGGTTTGCAGGGCAAATGCAAGCCAGTTCTCTGTTTCAGATGTAACCATAAAGAGGAACTTTCTGCCAGCCAAGAATATGAACAGGGAAGGACAGAGTGGAATAAAGGACAGGAGTCCTGTCCCTTTGATAGTTGTGTGGGACTTTCAGCAAATGTTGCTTCTGTTCTGTGACAACCAGCACTTGCTGAAATTCCCTCTTCTGAACAAATGTTTAAAAGGATAGGAGCCCTGTTTCTTATTTCACCTGGCAACCTAGGAGAGGATGACTGAAAGAGAAAAGGAGGATCCATGGTGACTTAAGGATTCTTGAGACCTCAAATACTTTTCTCGACTTTTATTGGACAAGTGAAGCAAGTTGTCACAATTAGTTTTCTATAGTCATGGCTTTGTGGGATGTTTTTAACTGATTAGTTTGCTAACTTCAGCAAACTATATTATAGTAGATGAGCTGTCAACTACTAAGATATATATTTTAATTGTATAGCCTGTCTTATGCTGAGGACAGCAAGCACAGCCATTTTTCAGACATGTTTGTCTGTTGGTCTTCAGAGTGTCCAGTCAAGATAACTGAAGTACAGGGGCCCTTGTTATCTGCTGGGGTTTGGTTCCAGGACCCCCTTTGGATACCAGCATTCACTTAAATTCCATTATATACAATGGATTAGTAAAATGGCATTCATTATATAAAATGGTGAACAGCAAGGTTTGCTTTTTGGAATTTCTTCTTTTTAAAATATATATTTTCAAGCTGTGGTTAAATGAATCCACAGACGCAGAATCTATGGACATGGAGGGCTGACTGCAACTGAAACATTTAGAAGAGGCTAATGACATTTTAAATGTTTGTTTGAAATGACAGTTTGCCCATCCAGTAGCAGCTCAGAATATTTTTGAATATTGGAAACGTTTCATAATATTGGAAACACATTTTGTAAAAAAGAATATACACTGTTTAGTGTTTCTCCTTACTGTCAGTAACTGTTTTAATTACTGCTGTTTAGTCATTGACTTGGTATTTTAAGGGGAAAGATGAGACAGAAAAAAAATGCACAAAAGGTACAACTGGAGTCTGTTTTGTAAAATAAAAAGATCTGAAGACAATTTCTGTGTTAATTGTTGTTTGCATTCATTTCCTGTTTGTTTCTGTTCTTCAGGAAAAGAAAATTTTTCAGATTCCATGGATGCATGCTGCACGCCATGGGTGGGATGTTGAAAAAGATGCTCCCTTGTTCAGGAATTGGGCCATTCACACAGGTAAAATAAGCTCATTTATATTAGGTAAATGTACTTAGTAATAGCATTTTCTATTTTACTTTCCCATGTGATCACCCTGATGGTTGTCTGATGAGAAGTGCAGTTAGCATATGGGCTGTTACAGCCCAGTTCCCCTATTCATTAAACCAGAGGAAGCCAATCCAGACACACATTGTTTTGCCTTCATGGAGCTGTCTTGCCTGTTCAAATGACTAGGGAAGCCCTATGAGCCAGAGTTGTTTATGTGCCTTGCGGGTCATTGCTGATTTTATAGACAAAGATGGACTACAGTTGAGCAAGATGTTGGGCATATCATTCACTGTATGAAGAGCCTGTTTTAATAATACAGTTTAGTTATGTTTAATAAAACTATGTATACTGTTGTTTTTGTTGTTGTTGACCTGAAATCCAATTTAGTATCCGTGGAATGAAAAATCCTTGCTAGCACAGTTGTTCTTCTAGATTACACCATAGCAATTGGATAACTAGCAGTGGCATTCCTGATGTCACCTGGTACAGGGAGAGTGCTGGGACATGAGGCAGCGGCATCCAAAAGGACATACATGACCTTTTCCTTTGCTATGGCAGCAGCTTCCTCAACCTGCAGCAGGACGAGGGCATGACTGGGTGTCACCCCTCATCTGAGGTGTCACCCAGTGAGGTCTGAACCACCCACCCACCCACCCACCCACCTAGTGATGCCACTGACAACTTGTGGGATTGCAGTGCAAGAGATACACCGAGAGAAGGGATTCCACAGGCAGTTTCATAATTGCTTTGCACAACTGCTTCCTCAGTAAAACTGTAAGTGGTAACATCCTTGCATTGATTCCGAAAACATGCAACCACTAGCACAATGAGGCTTTCATCCACATGGGGATATAACTGAATACAATCCCATATGTTTGTTTTGAGCCATTTTGAGTCCCAGTTGTGGGAGAAAGGCAGGGTAAAACCAAATAACTAAATAATAAAATTCTCAGTCAAATTCTGAAGATTTGACATGGAGGGCGACAGTATTCTGCTTTGTTGGCATGATGCCATAGATCCAAGAATTTGAATTGCATTGTGTTGTCTGTTTGTCATTGGAAGATTGCAGAATTGGTTTTAAAGAAAACCCACTGAGGACACCAAGACTCAGGATTTTGTGAGCTCTAGCCACAAACTGAACTCAGCTGATGGCTCCTTCTCTAGCCCAGAGTTTGAGTATTAGACAATTAGGCAATGACATCTTTGATTTACTGGTAATCACCCAATTTCACACTGAAATTGCTCCAAGCAATCTTGTATATGGGGATGATATTCAGCAATATTTAAAATAAATGACAGGAAGGATTCATTTAATGCAATGATAACATCCATCAAAGGTGAGTAGAGTGCAATCCTCCAGACGCTTTTGTATAGCATCTCTTATTAGCCCCATACAGCCTTACTAGTAGTGAGGAATGTTGAGAGTTGCAGTCCCACAGCATCTGAAGAGTCACGTTTTAGCCACCCTGCCAGATTCAGTTGGATTTGAGTAGGAACAGTCTCATAGTGTTTCTCATAAGCTTTTATTAGTATGTTTTCATCATCCAGAGTTGTCCTCTCTTCACAGTTCTTTTTTTTCATAGACTTCCCCCCCCAGTACCTTTCATTCCTCAAAATGAAATTAAATCTTGATATTAAATTGTTCTTACAAGAGAATTCTCATTAACTCAGTAACAAAGACCAGTTTTACAAGTACTTTCCTCTTTTTTTCCCCCTTAGGAAAGTATCAGCCAGGAGTTGATAAAGCAGATCCAAAGACATGGAAAGCAAATTTCCGATGTGCAATGAATTCCTTACCTGATATTGAAGAAGTCAAAGACAAAAGCATAAAGAAAGGAAACAACGCATTCAGGGTATACCGAATGTTGCCATTATCTGAGAGGCCTTCTAAAAAAGGTAGATGAATGTTTTGGGCTTGACCAATGATTTAGTGATAGAAGTTGTTATTCTGAAAATCAGAGAACTGTGCTTTCATCATGCACTGTTCATGTTGTATCAAGAATGGATTAGTTACAGATGAATGGGCAGCTGTTTCCCTTTGTGGTATGCACAAATGGTCTGTAAAATTGTCTGTAATAGTAATACATTGCATCATGTATTAGTACATCATGTTTGAGCTGAGACAAGAAGCAGTTGCTGTCAGCTGAATGATGATACTAGCTCTATTTTTCCCCATGAAGTGCTCCACATGATGCTGCTTTCCTCCTGCGTATGGCCAGTGAGAAGAGGAACTGCTTAGAACAAATGAGAAGACATAGCTCAGCAGAGGGGCTTCTGCTCTGCATGTTCTGTTGTCTCTGCAGTCCCAAGTTCTATTCCTGGTATCTTCCAGTTTAAGGGGGGAAAAACATTCAATTAACAGGCAGTGTGAAAAGAATCCTGCTCAAAATTGAATGACTGTCAGTCAGTGTAGACAACAGTGGGCAAGATGGACAAATGCTGTACACCGCCCTGATCGTGGGAAGGGCGGTATATAAATAAAGTTTATTATTATTAAATGGTTTGGCATGTATTTTGTCAGGCATTTGTGACAGTGATGTAAGGCATGGAAAGAGAAATGTATGGAACAATGATGAAGCATTATGTTTTGCTAGATGGTCCCAGGAAGCGAGAAACAGAAATAGAGCAGTGGTCTGTGGTTGAGGGCAGGTTTTGGGGCCAAAAGTATGGATTTTGATATGACCCATGGATAAGTTGAAAGTAAAAGTTATGGGCATGTAGCCAAGGATCTAAAGGAGGGAGCAAGGAAAACAATGCCAAAGAATGTACAAGATTCCAGAAGGCATAACTGTGCTCACACTGAAGCATGAATGAATGAGAGAATAGAGGAGGGTCAGGTACTTGCAGGACAGATTTCACTCTTGCCTTTCACCAGGGAATGGTTCATTTTTTAGTAAGAGTTAAAGTGCAGTACTTACATTGACCCGTCGGTAAATTGACTCAGGTTTTTGGGGTCATTTTTTTAACTAAAATTTCTAGACTTATATTAATATATAGTTTATATATAGTTTTAATTCCATATATATAGTTTAATTCCAAATATATATAGTTTTAATTCCAGACACTTAATTTTTTCCAGTTCAATTCAGTGAAGTTGTGTGTGTGTGCATGTGCATGCTAGCCAAAAGCCACAACAAATACATATACAGTGGTCCCTCCACATTGGCTGGGATTAAGGGTGTAGGAACCCCATGAATGTAGAGAAACCGCAAATAAAAAAGCACTATTCTTTTTACTTGAGAGAACACCTCTCTAGGAATCATCAGGTCCTTCAGTACAACTCTGTGGTCAACATCTGCCAGAAGTTGATCATAGAATCATGCTGGACAACTTACAAATGCCTAGAAAAGTGTTTTCTGCAACCCTAGGGTCAACTTTTGGCAGAAGGACTTAGAGATTTCTGGAGAGAACATATTTATCAAAACCGCAAAAGTCAAAGTTGCATATATGGAGGGCCATTGAAACATCTACTCCATAGCTCCTCATTCATGTTGCTGGGCTTAATGAAGTAAATAGCAACCATTGCTGATGTAGAGTTTTACTTAATATCAGTATGTTGAATGGCTAGATTATTTCAGGTATTACTGAAATGATTTATGATGATAAATAGTTTTCTGATATTTGGAGATGCTGGATTTGTGCTAGCATTCAGCAGAATTGGCTTGTCTATAAGGAAATAATTTCCTTCCATGTCCACAGGAAAGAAACCGAAGCCAGACAAGGAAGACAAGGTGAAACAAATTAAGGTAATTATTTTCATTTCATGGGCAAAGACATTACAATTTTTGGGTAGCAGCTAATGGCAACCTTTGCAAGTACTAGTATCAGCCAATAGGTTTCTGTTAGAGCATGCTAAATGTTTCTGTTACAGCATGCTAAAGAAGGACTTGATGCCATTATAATAGCAGCCCTACTCAGCTAAGAACTTTATATCAAAGGACTAAACTACATATTATGGACTCAGTCCAGTTATTAGTTCTAACTAGAGTTGATCCAATGAATCCAGAGTAACTTGCTAAATCAATAGTTACCTAAATTTCATTGATTAAATGGGTCTATTGTAACCAGGACTGATCTGGAAAACTGTGTCCTCACCTGCAATACTGTGTCCAGTTTTGGGTACCACAATTCAAGAGGGATATTGACAAACTGGAATATGTCCAGAGGAAGGTGACCAACATGGTAAAAGGTCTGGAAACCATATCTTATGAGGAGCAACTTAGAGAGCATGGAGAAGTGAAGAGTAAGAGGTGTCATGGTAGCTATGTTTAAATATTTGAAAGGATATCATAGTGAGGATGGAGCAAGCTTGCTTTCTGCTGCTCCAGTGACTAGGAAGGACATGGAGCAATGAATCCAAACTGGAAAAGAGATTCCACTTAAACATTATAAAGAACTTCCAGATTGTAAGAGCTGTTCAACAGCAGAATATGCTGCCTCAGAGTGTAGTGGAGTCTCCTTTGGAGGGTTTTAATCAGAGGCTGGATGACCATCTTTTGGGAGTAGTTTGATTGTGTATTCCTGCATGGCAGGGGGTTGGACTGGATGGTCCTTGCAGTTATACCAACTCTGTGATTCTGTTATTCTAATTGAATTGAGGTCTATGAGGTTATGTGGAATAGTATAGCCTCTGTTTTACTGTATTTGTGGGCATGCACTATATGATATGGGAGAGGGGAAATGAGAGATTCTCATTGGTGGTGCAGCATGAGAGCAAAGGTTTATTCCTCCCTAGTGCAACTGGAGCATTCCCAGTTTGCTACATTATTGGCTAAGCTAATTTTGGATCCCAGACTTTTGCTCTCTCAACTGTATTGCTTACATTGTTTTAGTTGACTTTTCCTCATTGCCACTGAAATTTAGTGATGTGATTTGTCTCCAAAACCTGGCAACAGCAAAGTCTATCACTTGCTTGGGCCTGAGGAAATGGGAAGCAAAATTCAGGCTTGACCCTCCAAAGTTGCACATGCCTTACTTAAGATAAAAATGAGATGCTGTTACTTGTTATACATTAGTGTAGATTACAGGTCAATACAGATGATCATGCTGTCATTACTGATGTCTGTTCTGCTATCCCAAGAGTTTATGGAACAAAGAGGAAGAATCCATGCAGTGTGAGATAACTCTGGGAAATGTTGCTCAGTAGACTTTGCGTATTGTTGATGTTCATCAGGATTCTTGCCTAACTTCACGTACATCCCACAATTTGTTGTGCTGTTTTGCTTTTACTACTTTGAGCAAGAAGTGATGCATGCCATTGAATCTTCCTGTGTATGTTCATTCAGGTTGCCTGTTGACTTATGACAGCCCATAAATTGCATAGCGTTTTCTTGGGCAAGGAATACTCACAGGTGGTTTTGCCATTTCCTTCTTCTAAAACATAGCCTTGCATTTGTTGGTGGTCTCTGCTTAGCTTCCAAGATCAGATAGGACCTTGTACTTTAGGATATTTATGACCTTTTTGAACCTTCCTACCTCCATCCAGTTGCCCACATGCTTTCAAAGAATAGAAAACTGTTAATGGTGTTTTGCTGTGTGACAAAAAGTCATGTATTTTATTGGATGGATAAGCTTTTATCTAATGACTGTTCTATTTGCTCCATCTGTGTCTTTTTTTTTATTATGCTGGGGTTTTTGTTGTTGTTCTTGACAGAATTATGTATTTGACTTTATGGTTAGTTTTAAATGGTAGACACCCTGGGTAGTATATAAGCACCAGAATACATAGTCACATTTTGCTTTTTGTATAAAACAAATAAATAAACAAATTGCTTTTTTAAAAAGCTGAATTTCTTAGGAAGCCCAAGGGTCCAGAAAAATTGCCACAGGATTGCAATATATAATTTACTAGAAATGAGAGTTGCTACTCAGTTGGTGCAAACCATGAATGAAGTAAACATTAATTCTAGCCTTTCCATTTCTGTCCCAATGTTAAACATAAGAGCTAAGTAAATCCAGCATTGAAGCAGAAAACAAATATTTCTGGCTAAACAGGGCCCCCAGTTCTCTTTGCTGATAGTTGGCTTGCATCTTCTTTTCTGGAAGAATATATGCTATTAAGAAGCATTTTTGGGGTAAAAGGTTCAGATGCTTTTGCAATGAAGCTTGTGCCCAAGGAGACATAGATAAAGTGTAATCTGTGGGGTGGAACTGTGATTGTGCATTCTGTGTTCATTACACTTCAGTGTTCTTGAATGTACAGTCGGCCCTCTGTTTTTGCAGGAGATCTGTTCCAGACCACCACCCCAGTGAAAATGGAGACTCACCAATTTTCAAGCCCTCTAGGCTCGAATGGGGGTGTGTGCTTGTGAGCATGTGCAGGGCGCACGCTGCAGGCAGGGTGTGCGCTTCAGGGCAATCCCCATTGAAAATAACGGTCACCCCTCCATGAATATTCAAGTCTGTGGACCACAAGTCTGTGAGAAAGGAGGGGCAACTGTAATCTGTTATGAGTATAGTAGGCTCTCCATATTTGCAGGTTTTCTTTCACAGATTTGGTTATTCGGGAGTTTGTACTTGCTTCTTTACTAGCTCCTTGCCTCCTCCTGTCTGTCTCCTGTCTTGCCAACAGCACTAGCCCATCACCCACTTTGCCAGTCTTGCCAGCATCACATCTCAGCCGGGTTCATGGTCCATCAGCCTTCTTTCCTGTCTCCATGCATACCTCACACTTATTTTGATTGATTCAGTGGACGGAAAGCAAGTGAGATTCTGGTGCTGTTGGGAGGACAGAAGATTGGGAGGAGAAGAGTATTAGGAGGAAGAAGAGTGGGTGAGGAGGTCAAGAGTAGGAATGAATTTGAAATATGGTTGAGGCATTGTGCTGGCAAAAGTGAATCATTGGCTGGTGCTAGTTATCAGAGTCTGTAGCATCCATGATCAAGGGGGCTTATGATACTCACACTTTTTCCACTTTTGTAGGGCTCCTGCATCACTATGCCCCATGAGGGCCAACTGTATTTAATAAAAAGAAACATTTGAGGCAATTCTTCATCTTTGTGACCCTTGATGTTAATTTTTTCAGTACAAACCACACATTACTATTTCTTGGAAGGCACTATATAAACTTCACACCTTGCTTTTATGTATACCAATGAGATTTATGAAAAGCTGGGTTGAGTTGCAATCCCAGTGTCATCCAGCTGCTTAGGTCATGGCAAAAAAGATTTTATAAGACTGTAAGGCAGGGGACAGGGCTAAGCAGGTCATGGTCATGTACATGGTCATGAAAAAATATAGTTGGTCATCTCTCCTTCTCTACAATCCTGACACTGTTCCCAATGTTTTCTTTCTAGCAAGAACCAGAGGAGTCATCTTATGAACTGAGTAATGGAATAAGTCAAGGTTTTTCTAATTACTGCTTATCTTCCACAATAAAATCTGAAGTCGACAGTACGATAAACATTGTAGGTAAGCAATTCCAGCACATTCCTTTTCATGGTTGGCAAACGTCTGCAGCAGTTGTGTTGGTATTTACAGCTTAGCATCTCTATATTGTCAGTAACATGAAGAAATTATTATAACAGGTTTAATGAGGAGCTCTGATAAAAGGTAGCTGGCACAACTGCAAGCTGAAGATTTAACTGTTTGTCTTCCTAAAATGTATCATGATAGTAAACTGTGGGTTGGATCCAGGTTGGTTTATGTTTAGAAAAGGCTGACTAAAATCAGTGGGACACCGTAGTTGGGGATAATTTTATGTTACAGTAGGTTCACTCCCTAAGCATAAACCTGGATCTTCCCCCTTTGTCATAGGTGAAAATTAGAACAGCAGCTTTGACAACATTCAGCTAGAAAAGTTGTCCTAATTATATGGAAGATGAGATGGAAGGATTTTTGTGGCTTCTGAGGCTAAGATTCTGTTCAGCAGTGTACCATAACTCCAGTTTAGCTACTGGTTATGTTGGAATTATGCTATATTGGGTTAATGAAGTAGGGCACCATAGCACAACTGTTCACAAAGTAGGCAGCCATGTCTTGTACTTTCTGTATCCTCTAGAAGTACAGTTGGCAGCATGATGGCATTTGTGCCAGTATGTCACCAACAAGACTCCAACCACTCTTGTAGTTATATACAAGGCCATTTATTTTGATAGTCCATTATCAAGGAAGGAAGGCATGTTTTGGATTTGACATGTTGAAGTACCCAGTGTGCATGTGATATTAGTTCCAGCAAATGATATTGGGAATCTGTCTTGGGAATTTCCCCATCATTTTCTTATTGTGTGTGTTTATGTGCCTCCAAATCACCTGTTGACTTCCTCATAGCACTATAAAAATGATAACCACAGTTAGCATAACGATCATTTCTTCATAGCACCATAGTCTCTCTTAACCAGGTTTTCAAAATCTGATAGTAGGATTTTGTACACTGCTGTGCATTTTAGGAAGGAAGTGCTGCTCCTTCCCCCCCCCCCAAAGGCATCAATGTATATAGTAATTTTTTTTTGCTTAATTTGACAATCATTATTCTTGTCTGTTATCATACAAAGTTGTAGGAGATGCACACTTGGAGGTTGATCCTGGGGATCATATGATAGTTCCCAATCCTCCAGATGTTTGCCAGGTAGTGGAAGTGACAACAGAATGTGATGAACAGCCCAGCAGTATGAGTCAACTGTACCCACTACAAATCTCCCCAGTTTCATCCTATGCAGGTAAACAACCTTGTAATAGAACTTCACCTGGGTTGAAGAAGAAGCAATATCTAAAATGTTGGGAGCTGCATATCTTATCTGTTTTATGATATCTAGCAGAGATTTTGTTTGTGCTTACAGTGAAAGGATGAACACAGTTATTTTTCCCATCTAAGCAACAAAAGAGCTAATCTTATTTAATATATAGAAACAGAAATGTGAATTAAAATTGAATGTACCCTTAGAATGTATCTCTAGTAAAATTAGTAGACAGATAATTTCTAAATAGGATCAAAGCTAAATTTGAAAGGATAAAAATATTTCATTATTCTGTACACACAGACATACATATACACTCCACATCCTTTTAAGGTGACTAGTGAAATTGAATAAAACATTTAAAACTAGATCAATGAAATATTATTCCCCATTATCAAACAGCAAAACCAGAGAAATAATCAGTCACAAAAGTTCGTGAGTGCATGGAAACATTTCTTTCTCAAAGTACAGAATGCTGATTACAGAAGTTATAAATTACAGAATGCCAATTATAGCAGTTGGGAGCCAGTGTCATGTAGTGGTTTGAGTGTGGGACTATGACTCTGGTGACCTGGATTCAAATCCTGGCTTGACCATGAAAACCCACTGGGTAACCATGGGCAAGACACACTCTCTCAGCCTCAGTGGCAAACCCCTCTAAAGAAACTTGCTAAGGAAATGCATAATTGATTCACCTTAGGATCACCAGAAATTGGAAACAACATGTTGGCACACAACAATAATTATAGAAGTTAAAAGTTACAGAATGCCAGTGGCTATGCCGGCTGGGGGATTCTGGTGGAGTAATTTTTTTTAAAAAAGGAGTATTTTCAAGCTTTGAGAAAAGCCACATTTCATAGCAGAATGAAAAGCAAATAGAAATAGGACTAAAAAGTCCTCTCTTGAGAAAGTTGTTCCACCTGCCAAATCTGAAGGTAATGTATTATTAGATCCTTATACACCTTTGTCAAAATTTTTATCAAAATTTTTAGTAAGCAGAAGTTGATGAGCAGAGGAGAATCCAATTTAGAATTTAGAGTATAACAGTACTCTAATCCAGATGTTGCTCAAACAAGAATAACAGTTCCTTATCCAGGAAAAGTCACACCTGGGTCCAAAACACACTGCAGAAATAATTCAGTCTGAGACTGCTTTTATTGCCCTGGCTAGGGAATGTAGCTGCCTTGAGTTGCTGTAGTGGGAGGTCTTGGTCAGAGAGCTCTGGTGCCACAACAAACTACAATTTTAAGCAGCCTCAAATGGGATTATTTCTGCAGTGTGTTTTAGACCATGGTGAACCAGCCTTATTTAGCCAGTGTAAGGACCCTTACCAATTGATATAGTGGATCGACCAACTACAGTGGCAAATGCAAATGTAGCCAAGCTGCGACATTTATTTTTAAGGAAAGGCCTAACTTGATTGAAAAGAAATTGGACTCCCAAGCACAGATTATCAAAACACAAAAGAAAGAGGGAGCTATTGTTAGCTTGCAGTGTGTTTTCCAGCTTTCCTCAACCTAGTACCTTCCAGATGTATTGGGAACCAGGTTAGGGAAGCTGCTTTGCCCAAAAAGCAAAGAAGAGTCCTTGGGAACTTCAGATTTATTTCAGAAAGAATGGCAGTAATATGGAGAAAGTACATGGCCTCAACCAAGGAAGTAAAGTTCAAATGCTCCAATAGCAATAGCAGCTTCATTTATATACTGTTTCATACCACACTGAGCAGTCTCTATGTGGTTTACAACTATAAGCTAATTGCCCCCATCAAGCTGGGTACACATTTTAGCGACCTCGGGGTTATTGATCCCTTTCCCACCACCCCCAATTCCAGCCCCTGTCTATTATGGTAAGGTGTTTTATAGACATGGAATGTAAGCATAGATAGGTTTCTGGACAGAAAATAAGCCAAATAATTGGTACAGTTGGCCCTCTGCATCCAAGGCTTGAAATTAAAAAAAATCTGAAAAGAAAACCTTGATTTTGCCATTTTATATAAGGGACACCATTTTACTATGCCATTGTATATAATGGGACTTGAGCATCCACGGATTTTGGTATCCACAGCGGGTGGGGTCCTTGAACCAAAACCCAATGGATATCAAGGGCCCACTGTAATGTCATCAGATCACAGCTGATCACAAGAAAACTAAAGGAGACAAAAGCTCTTATGTGAGAAGCCTCACTTTTAGGCTGCATTGGTTTTCTGTGATCTTGCGAGGTCCCATATAAATGTTGTTCTGAGTACGACTTCTTCCATAAATTAGGCTTGATCCTACCATGTAACCCTCAAGGGATTCAGCTGAAAGCACTAAAGATACAGGATACCATTCTGTATTGCAGTTACAGATTCCTGGCCTAGAGTTACAGCTCTATAACTGCCATGTATTCAGTATGACTATGTAGTCTTACAGTAAGACTGCATAAATGACACCCCCAGTCCACCTTAACATCCAGCAGCTCCATCAGTTGAATGAGGTATGTTTTGCTGCTACTTGGGGTGCAAGGAGGATGACATTTCAGGCTGCCTCTCACCAGCAAGCAAGGTTGCCACAATCAGAAGCAAGAACCTTGTTGCAATTCCCTACTACAGCCTTACTCACTGGTGGGAAGAGGCCAGAAACATCCTTCTCTTTATCCCACTATTGGAAGCCGAACAGATCTCTTTCACCCAATTTGGCTGCTGGCTGTTAAGGTTAGCTGGGGGCAGAGGTATTCAGGTCAGGAGCCGCCACTTAGTTATGCATACATAACTGAGTAGCTGATCTAAATATCAGAGACTGTTCACAGTCCACTGGTCGCTTCACATGCACTCAACCATTTGTCTTAATTTCTTCTTCCATTGTGGCCTCTCAGGCTGTACTGAGGCTGTGATGGTAGAGGTATTAAAATGCTGTATGTATATGCGAGTGTGTTTATGGGTTTAAGTCCCATGCACAGCTAAATGTTACATAGTGCAAGATAGCATGAGCAAGATGTTTATGTGAGTGGCTTGTTAATGAGAAATAGCTTTGAGCTGGCTTTTGGTCAGATAAATTTGAATGCACCTGCTTAATTGGAAATGAATGATATAGCTTGATATGTGTGGGAAAGGAGCAAAGAATAAATATGTATGTGTGTCTGTTTGCATTGGTGCGTACAGGGAAGCATATCCAGCCTCTGCCCCACCCCAGCCAACAGGACTGCAGCTGACAGGACCAAAGAGACTGTACAGCCCTGTTTTTCAATGTTTGGAGTACTCATATTTTTGTTCTCCTTGTGTTCCACAGAAAGTGAAACTACAGATAGCATTCCCAGCGATGAAGAAAATGCACGGGTAAGCAAAAGAATATAAAAAAACCTAACAGTTTTTTTGTTGTTGCTCTAACTCAGTATGCTTTAATTTAGCAGTACATTTTGTTCTTATAAGCAGCAGTGTGGCTCCTTTATCTTATTTATTTTAGTTATTTAATTTATATCTCATCTTTCTTATGACAAACTTGCTTACAACAAGGTTAAAAATATACCACTAAAAAGCTGATGGTATAAATGTTAAAAAAAAATTAAACAAACTGTCATATTGAGAGACCACTAATTTAAAACAGTATACAGTGCATCCGCACTAACTGTGGGCTTGCCTCCACAGTTTGACTTTCCACAATCGGCAAGCCCTGACTTGGGCATGCGCACATGTGGCAGTGTGAGCAAGAGCATGCTCCCATTGAAAAGAACAGAACTTAAAGTCTCACCTTTTTTACTATCCGCAGGAGGATCCTGAGCGGATCCCCTGTGAATAGCAAGGGTGCAGTGTACAGGTTGAGTCTCACTTATCCAGAATTCCAAAATCTCCCAGAATCCCAAATTGTCCATATTGGAGGCTGAGAGAGTAACAGTTTTCCTTTTTGATATACACAAGCTTTGTTTCCTGCACAAAATTATTTAACATGTTGTATATGAAATGACTTTCAGGCTATATGTATAAGGTGTATGAAAAACATAAGTGAATTTCAATTTAGACTTTGGACCCATCACCAAGATATTTCATTATGCATATGCAGATAGTCCAAAATCCAAAAAAACCCTCCAAAATCTAAAACATTTCTGATCCCATGCATTTCAGATAAGGGAGAATCATCCCGTAACATCATTTATAAAACATAATAAGGATAAAATGCAGCAGAGAACCCCATTAAAAGACCCTTAATTGCCAGAAAAGCCCATCTCACATGTCCTCACCTAATGAATATGCCAATAGTGATGGGATCAGGAGAAAGGCCTCCTTTGAGGATCTTAACATACCCAACATCCCCTCAATGTAGCATGTTGAGTTATGGTATGCAAGCACTATGCAACCCCTGTGCAGAACAGCAATATTGTGCAACATTTGTCAATGACTAAGTACTATTGTGCAGTACAAAAGATGCAACTGCAGCACGCATTGTACAATAAACAATCACAACATGCAAAGAAAAGGCACAGAGAAACATACTGTCTGCACAACTCCACTTCTACTGCCATCAGTAGAATACATTCACTGTGTAATGGTCACTTTTTAGCCCTGCATGCATATACCCCTAACTGGATGCCCCCCTCTGTTAAGGAACTTCTATCCCATTTTCTACAGAGCTCCCCAGGGCAGCTCACAGCAAACTAAAAACAATATATGATTAAATTAAGATATAACCTTCAAAGACAAATAATAGCCAGGAATTCAAATAACTAAATTAAACAGAACCTTGGTGCAGCTTTAAAAACAATTGTATCCCCAAAGATGGGGGGGGGGGGGGGGGGGAGAAGAAGCCAAAGTGGAAGATCCAGACACCTAGTGAAACTAAAAGGTGCTTTCTACTTGTTGTTGTTATACTTCCAAGTTATTTTTGATTTATAGTGACCCTAAGGTGAACTTACATAGGGTTTTCATGGCAAGTTTCTTCAGAGGGGTTTGGCATTGCCATCCTCTGAGGCTGAGAGAGTGTAATTTGCCCATGGTCATCCAGTAGGTTTTTATGCTTGAATGGGGAATTGAACTCTGATCTCCAGAGCTATAGTCCATCACTCAAACCCCTACGCCATGCTGGCATGAGCAACCTGGAGCAAAGATGAGCTTTCCTCAGGGTTGATTAAACTGGGCAGCGTATTTTCACAGAGCTTTTAAACTTTCAGTTTTGGACTATAACTTTCAGAATTCTCAGACTTTCTGGGAGTTGTAGCTGAAAAATGCAAAGTTTCCAAGCTTTGCACGTTCATACTAACAGCAGCAGCCCCCTGGGAGGTTCAGGGGACCATGCAATCTTAGTGGCCTGTGTAAAAAGTAAGGAAATAAACTGTCCAGTTCAGCCAATGGCTGTAATAATTTTGTTTCAGCTGAATGATGCAGAACCAATAAGGCAGAATACTTAAAACAAAACCACCATGAGGCATATTCATGTTCCATCTCCTGTGCAACAAGGAAGTATTTGTACACAAGAAAGTCTAGAGGATATGACTTTGCAGTAGCTTTAGCAGCAGATACTTTCCATTGAGCCAGTGTGGTATAGTAATTGGAAGATTGCACTAGGAATCTGGTAGAGCAAATTCAACCATGGAAACCCACTGGGTAACCTTGGGCCAGTCACACTCTCTCAGCCTCAGAAAAAAGGTGGCAAACCCCTCTGAAGACATCTTGCCCAAAAAACCAAACAAACCCCAAAACAAATGCAAAACACCCTTGTGATATGTTGGAAGAAACTTGAAGGCACCAACAACAAACCTTTTCATTAGAGAAAGTGAATTTAGAAGGTGTCACAGCTCTTGTCCAGTTCCAGTGACAACAAAGCCCTCTTCAGTTAACAAATGCATCGCTCCATGATAATTAAGACTGTTCCCAACTCAATCTGAATCCTCATATTGTAGTTTAGCTGGGTTATTCTAGCTGACTGGGCTGAGTTGCAGCAGCTGCTGCTGTCAAAATCATCAGTTGGGAGTAGTATAGAAGAACCAAGCTTATGGTACTGCAATGTTATTATTAGCAGGGGTGATGGCACCATCTGCTGTCTTCCTCAATTCTCCTGTTTCTTCTGTATTTAGGTGCAATCTCTACTATAGCAGGAAGGAGAAACATGAAATATTGTATATTGTTGTGAGCTCTTCCTGTTGTTATGCAGAGTATACTGAGATGCTTTGGTTTTAAAAGGGCAACTAAGACCAGTTAGCCTTAGAAAAGTTCTGCTTCCTGGTAGAGATAAAAACTACAAGAACTGGCTTGTTAATACAGAGCGGCTTGCACTTTTGATTTGTTCTTGGTGGCATCACTATGATGAACACTTCAAAATCTATATCTGCACTACAGTGTAAGGGTCCTGTATCAGTTTTAATGGAAGCGTTTGTCTCACTATAAGTATTCAGAATGCAAAGGGATCTTGTAGCACCTTTGAGATTAACTGAAAGAATGCACTTTCATAGACTATGATGTGTGAAAGAAGTTGTAGTAAAACTTGTGGGTATGGTGATGAGGTGGCGAGTTCAGTTTTCACTATGGTTACTGAGGGACAAAGGCAGATGGAAAGATGCTGGCTAAGGCAAGGGTTAGTAGATGACCATACTAATGGTGGAGGGAGTTTTGGAAAGTGGTGTATGCAGACTGGGGACCAGAAACGTGATAGGGTAAATTGGCTAAAGGCAGCCTCATGAGGATGGGGTGTTAACCAGTGTTATAATATGTGTAGTGTGCCAGAAAGTCATTTTCTTTGTTCAACCCACTGTTGATGAGTTTGTGACTGTGTCTCTGAATTTTATAAATATTCAGGCTTGGTGCTGGCATCTAGAGAGCCAACGTGGTGTAGTGGTTTGAGTGTTGGATTATGGCTCTGGAGAACAGGGTTTGAATCCTGGCTCAACCATATAAACCCACTGGGTGACTTTGGGCAAGTTACATTCTCTCAGCTTCAGGATGGCAGTGGCAAACCCTCTTTGAGGAAGCTTGCCAAGAAAGCCCAATGATAGGGCCGCCTTAGGTTCACCATATGTCAAAAAGTAGTTGAAGGCACACAACAACAACAGCAACTAATGCTGGCACCTATCTTTAGTGTTGCTGGACCAGTCCTTTTTCTTAGTTCATGCATTCTGCTGCCTAAAGGTTTGCTTTACCACTGGAGACCAGCATAAGTTAAGCCTGTTTCTTGGGCCCAAAACAACTTTTGAATACCTGCACACAAGGGCATAGTTTTGCTGTAATGTATTTTTTTCTATCTCAGTTTGTTTCTGCTCACACTTCAGCAAACACAGTATTACTGCAAATTAAGATAATCTATGGGGTAATAATATATGAAATTTCATTGCCTTATGAAAGTTGGCAGCAAAGTCTTACTGGACCAATTAAACCTCACAATTGGGAACTTGAATGAACAATCAGCTGGGGCCAAAGTTTTGTGTGTATAACATAACAACTACAGTGGGAGTATGCGTTAGTTACAGCTTGTTTGTTTGTCATATCTTGGTCACAAGCTGCCACTTTTGGATTTCCTGAGTTCATGTGTGGTTAAACACAATAGCAGGAAGTTCTTCTAACCATGATAGAAAGCTGCTTATACATTTGTTACCTTTGAGATGAAAAAGTATTTCTGTCCAGCTTCAGTCAAATCTTGCATGAAGGAAAACGCTGTGTGTGTGTGTGTGTAAGCATTTTCACTATAGTATCTATTGCTATTTTTTCTTTGTATCTCAGGAGTAGTTTTGGGGATTACAGTTTCTTCATTTTCTGCAAAGCCTAGCCAAAATTAAGCACTTTGGTGCTGAGATTCCAAGGAATTACTGCCAGAGCATAAATCTCTGCCAGTGTAATTCTGCTGGCTTTCCTCAGTTGCTAGCTCTTAATGCACCTTTTCATTTCCTGGGTGCATCCTCTATCCATCCTCTGCCGCTATCCAGTTGCAGTTACATAGCTGGAAAAATTGATCATCCATTGTCTTCTGAGATATCCCAGATGTCCTTGTAGTTCCCGTTTTCCAACTGTAGAACTCCGCTAGGCTGAGCCACTTACCACCACCCCTTCCAATTTCATCATGCGGATTTAAAAGCTTCCCTTTCAGTTTTTCTGTGTCTCGTGTGGGATGGGCAGGATCAGAGAACTGACTTTGTTGTGTCCCCATAGCCAGATGTGGAATGACTGCAGCAGTGCTGAGATCTGGCAGGGTCCTCCAGAGCCCTCAGTATTGAGGTAATCATTTCGTGTCTGATTATAGAAACATAGCCAGACATTTCTCTGACCCTGTCATTCCCCACAGGGCACAGAATGGCCCTATTTATGGGAAAGAGTGCTTCTGAGGCTGTACAGTAAATCAGATGGGTACTTTGGCTGCTTCAGAATGAGGAAGAGAATACCAACTTCTGTAGCATCCCAAAAAGGACATATGCTTTCTGGAAAACTTTAACAGGTATGTTCTAGTCATGGTGTAATGACAAACAAAATATGTTCTGTTTAAAGAAAAGAAGGAAAGTAAAGTGGCCATGCTAGCTTGAGAATTCTGGGAAGGGTCATCCTAAAGACTAAAAACTCTTATTTGGCATAAGCTTTTGTAGACTGAAGTGAAATTATGCCCATTTGGAGTTTATGCCAGACTCTTCTCTGGGCTCCATGCATGTGGGTCAATATCTGGATGTTCTGTATATGATAGGCTCTTGAAGAAATCAGCAGTCCCAGTTTCCCAGGGTTATGATGCCTATTGGCACTCCATGTAGACTTTCTGCCAAATACAGAAGTTAGTAAGACTGGCACACATGGCAGGTGTGGAATTAGAAAGTCCATTCCTTTCTTTACCATGCAGTCAGTTTATTCATAGAGAAGTGGAAAATCTGCACATCACTATCGAAACAGCACATTCCCATACACATGGTGCATTAGAGTACAATCTAACCAAAATTAAGGACTTTGCTGGAAACTGCATTTGGCAATGGAAGACCTACTTTATCTCTAAATTTTAATATGTACCAGTCACATGTAAAGCAAGAAAGAATAATTGTCCTAGTGCCAGAGGCAGTGAAAAAAAGGAGTTGGAGAAAGAAGTAGACTGCTGACACCTTTGTATGGCTCCTTTTGCCCAAGCCACACCCTCACTGTATACCAGATATCCATGGGATAGTGGGTGGCTTCCATGTAAGGACTGAGATAAATTTGCTCTGAGCTACTGAAGGTGTGAACCCTTCTCCCAAATTAGGTTCCATAATATGTTACCCAGAGGCCTTTTCCTCTGCTGCTCCCAAATTATGGAATAGCCGGTCAGAAGAGATTTCACATATCATTAATCTTGATGGCTTTAAAAAGGCTATCAAGATGGATCTCTTCCAACAGCCCTTCCCTGAATAATTCACTCGGTGACCCTGCTGATATAGATCATTGATATAGACCATTTACTGATTATCCCAAGATGCCTGTCATCCTGTCTCTTGTTTTAATGTTTCAAAATTGGATTTTATCATTGTTATATGGGATTTATTGTATTATTGTTTGGGGAGGGAGGAGCTGGTGGAATTAATATTATATTGTATGTATTTTATCATTGCTAGAAGCCGAAAAAAAAGAGGCGGGATAAAAATAAAATAGTAGTAGTAGTAGTTTGGCTTAGCTCATTCCCACTGAGACCAGTGGGCTAGAACTGTAGATCAGATATTCTGGCCTATCCTTTTGTTACGCCAATGTACGGTGCGGCCCTGCATAAGGGAAGGGCCCATTGTACATACTTTTTCTGTCATTGTGGAAGGAAGTATTCAGTACCTCTTTGTCCAGCAATCTTCCCACATGCAACCTTAGATTGATGACATAGGACACAGTTCCTCACCCAGTCAGAGGCTTGGGGGAATGGGAAACTGATGGATGCCACCGAGCTAAGCATAGGTCCTCATGCAGAACTACTACACTATGGAACTAGTGAAACTACTGTATAGGATTGCAGTCCATGTGCGTGGTATATGCATGGAAGCATGATCTTTTAGCAAGGCTAAGAAATGTAACATAGGAAAGGCTATGCAAATAAAGAAGTGAGGATATACTGTATATATTCATCTACAAGTCGACCTTAGGTATAAGTCGAGGGAAGGTTTTAGGGTCAAAATTACGGATTTTGTTATGACCCATGGATAAGTCGAGGGTAAAATTTAGGGGAGGAGAAATTTTTAACGTCGGATTGAAAAGGAAGGAAGTGGAGGGAAATGGAGCGTTTGATGGACAGGGGAAATCCAAAGGAGGAGGATGGGGAGAGAAGGTTTTAACATCAGACTGAGAAGGGAATCACCACACACACACCTGCCTCGGCAGCTCTTTCAGAAATCACTGCCAAGGCAGGGAGAGTGAGGCATCAAGGCTGCTTTTTTCAGACCTTTCTCAGCAGTATTATTGTATTGACCCATATATAAATCAGCCCTGGTTTTTAGGGTCAATTTTGGGGCATACATTTTTAAACTTATAGTCAAGTATATACAGTATAATATATAGGAGGAGTAGATAAAGTCCTCTGACTGTAGAGCAGTATAAGTGATGCTAGCTTTCTGGTTTCAAGCTTGATATATATAATAATGTGTAATTTTATGCACTTCCCTGTATGTTTATGTGTGCCTTTAGGGTTGTTTTTGTTGTTGCACATTGGCTAACCTTTATTCTACATAATCTTCTTAGAACAGGCCAGCATAAAAAGCCGGCTTCCAGCAGGCTTGGAGGCATGGCATGCAAATGATGCTTCCCCCCCCCCCCCGCAACCTGCCTGGAAGCTGCCCGGCTGCCCACATGCCGCTGCAACTCCAGGAAGCTGATACGGGGGTGGAGAATCCGGCTTTTAGCTGCTCAAAAAAGGAGCAGCTCTTTGTCACAGCCCCAATCCGCTTTCAGAAGGTGCACTTAAAGCTGCCCCTTTGGGGTGGTCTGTTCCACTCTAAGTTAAGCAGTGATCATGAGTACAGAACAAATATGGATGAATAAAAGTCTAGTTAACTTGCTCCTATTCGTTATTATTGCCGCAATCGTAACTCTCTTTCTTTCTCTTAGACACATACACACATACCCCTCTACTTTACTGGGATCATTTGCATTAGGAGAAAAAGGGCCATTCTGGTGGCAGCTGAAACACAAATAAATGACGTTTCCATTAGATTTGTGGGGTGGTCAGGCCAGGAGAGTTTACTTAGTTAAATATACATAACAATATACTCATCTGAGTAGCTGGTATATAATACTGTCCGTAACTTCTTAAAATGACTGTATATTAATAAAATTATTTTTTTAAATTCACCTGATTAGAGGCTCTACTATATATAATGTTATTGACAAACTGACTGTTTCTTCTCCCCAGGGTCAAGTTCAATGGCGAAAGGAAAATATTGGCAGCAAGCAGTATTATAGCAACTTGGGGACAAGGAACTCCCCTTACCCACTTCCCAGTATGGCTACTTTTGTGACTTCTAACAAACCTGACCTCCAGGTCACCATCAAAAAAGAAACCTGCTTGCAGCCTTACAACAGCTCATGTCCTTCTTTCCCAGAGCTCCCTCTGTCACAAACAGTGTGTTTGGCTTCCACCAGTTACAGCAGCAGACCGTCAGATCATGAGAATCGGGCAAGTGTCATCAAGAAAACATCAGATATTACTCAGTCTCGAGTCAAGAGCAGCTGAGCCATGATGAACTGTTAGGTTCTTAGAAAATTCTGTGTTGTGGCTTTGAGGAACTCACATATTGTAAATTCAACGAATTGAAGGAAAAAAGCCTTCCTAATGCAGAACATTACTGTGTGTCCAGCCTCCAGCACTGGAGCATTTCAAACTCAGGACTCCAGAATGCAGGCATGAAGCAAGTTGGAGCCCCAAGGTTACAACCCAGGGAAAGAAGGCTTGCAGTAGTATGTTCCAGAACTTCATCAAGAGGACCAACAGCACTCGCAAATGGAGTCACTGCAAATCTTGCAGTCAAGGCCATCATGGAAATGAGAACCTCGGATTGAAAGAAGAAAATGTGAACTAGCTGGATTATTATTTTTTCCAGAATGTATTGTGAATATATGTACATAGTGCAGTACTAGCAATATTGCAGTCTGCTTTTGCACCTTATTAAAAATAAAAAGCACTTGCAGAAAAGGCCTTTCATTATCTTGCTCTGAATAATGGCACACTTAAAAGACCTTCTTCCTGCTCCTAACTCTTCTTTTCCAAAGCACTTCTGGCTAATGTGGCCTTAGGCTATGGAAAAATGAATTAAATAGGAAGGCAAGAATCTTCCCATGTACATTTCAGAGATTGTTTTTATGAGTGCTTGTCTTATATGTGTCTAATCTGCTATGCTTGAAAGCTGTGTGGTACAATAGAAGAAAATCTATTACAGATATATTATGCAAATTCCCAGGTTTTAAAGGAGAAAAAAAATACTCTAATTCTAACCAGAGTAAGCTTTTTTATTTTTTATACAGTGGAATATTTTATTCAAAGTAAAAAAAAAAATCTAAAGTGAATATAATTATTTCAGGTTTTTTATCTTTTCTACAGCAAATTTATAATTTTACAATTCAGTATCATGGTTGTCAGCAATTATTATCTCTTGTGGCACATTTTCTTTCTTCTCTCTCCTTCTCCTCTCTCTCTCTTTTTCTCCCTCCCCCTTCACTTCCTTCCCCCTCTCTTTTTACAATTTGTAAAGGTGAAATAGCTTTTAATGAATTTTATGTAGCAATCAAACTATCCTGTGGATTGATAATAAATATTATATATAGTTAAATTTTAAAAATAAATATGTTGTCTATATTTGTGGGTTTTTTAAAATGACTCTTATTGAAGAATTCCAAATGTGAAAAAGGATAGTGTTTACCCTTGGGGAGAAAAAAAAGATTGGCTACTTTCCCAAGAAAAAGCTGATACATGTTGTGTGAATTGAGGCAGAAGAAAGCAATGAAAACCTGATCTTAAAACAACAGACAACCTAACTAAAATCAAATATGTTTAATTCCTGTTGATTTAAGTGGCACATGCTCAGCACTTCCCCATAGAAGTCAGCGGATTATCATAGTACTTAACATTTGGCAAAATCACATTCACTGTTTCCAACATGATCCCTTGTATGATACTCTCTGGCTTTTCTTCACTAACGAAGATTCAGGAAGGACTCATCCCACGCTTACTACAAGCGCGTTGATGACTAAAAAGGTCGATCCGAGATAAACAAGTCCGGTTACAGAAAGCACAGCAGAAAGTCTCCTTGAGTGATGTTTTCAAGTTGTGGTTCTTTCTGCGTTGTCGTTTCTCTTCAAGACTCGTTCGGTGCGAGTTCTCGAATGAGGCTGCAGCACTGTGGATAGTGAGTCTCCATGCCTCCCGATGTGAGGCCAGGGCAGACCATTGTTGGTGATCAATTTGGCCAAGCTTGAGATGTATGATACACATCCATGTTAAATGTGATTTACAATGTTTTGCTCCCTTCTATAACCTTAGATGAATACTGTACTTAAAATTCAAGCATGAAAAAGCTTCTCTATCCCAGTTTTTTCAAATCCCCCGAGGTGTGCTGGAGACATTAGCAAAACAATTTATGCTAAAGAAGGAGCAGAAAAGAAAAGACCATTCCTGCACCAAACAGCCAACCTGGTATCCTTAATTTTACACACCCGTGAAGGAAGGAAGCATAAAAGGTTTCAACCTTATTGAAGACTAATATGTAAGCTTCATGCTTTCGTATCTGGTTCTGAAGAAGATTAAGAAACCCATATTAACGGAGTGTCAAACTTGGGCTACATCTCCATGCCAGAAATAATTCATTTGATAATCACTTTTAACTACCGTGGCTCAATGCTATGGATTTCTGGGAAGTGTAGTTTGTTGTGGCACCAGAGCTCTCTAACAGAGAAGACTAAATATCAAAACTACAAGCCCCAAAATTCCCAATATCACTGAGCTATGACAGTTAAGGTGGTGTCAAACTGCATGAATTCTGCAGAGTAGATGCAACCATACTTGCCTCCCAACTATGGCTAACCACCTCAGAATTCCCAGAATTTGTTTCCATCCTTGTTTTTCTTCTCCTTAAGTTCTGTGAAGTGAGTATAGCTGGTAGAAAAAAGAATTTGGAAAGGAGCAATGGAGAGAAGATTCAGTTACCTTCATTTGTTGTGCACTTCTTTTGCTCTTAATATAACTAAAGCCTCTGCCTCCTAGTGTACAGGCAACTGGAGTAGATCAAAGTTTAGAACCTCCTGATAAATCTAGTTTCATCCTTGATTTGTTGTATTTTCAGCCTTTTCCTCCAAAGAATTTTGGAAGGTGGTCCGTGCTTCCAGGTTCCAACATAAAAGGAAAAAGAATATTGGGACCAAATTGTCTTTCAGCAGTCGATGAAATGGCCTTGATTCTGTCTCTCTCTGCCTGACAAAATTACTGCCAGGACTGACATTTGAAGAAGATGTGCACTTTTCAACATGGCTGTTAGAATTAAAGGTAAACCTCATTTAACAAAGTAAAGGTCTGTGTTTTTTCAGTCCTTCACCATCGTCCCAATGCTGATGCTGCTTTTAAAAACTCAGCAACACAGAGGACAAGGAGGAAAAGGGGGACTGGGCCGATATAAAAAACTTCATTGTCAAAGGCTTTCCTGAATGAAGTATATCTGTACCTTGTTTCCCACCTTTATGTTCTGTCAGCTACAAAAATGCTTTATATGTAGGGATCTACAATGGCATATTGATGGTTGTTTTTCTAATCCACAGGCAATGTCTACTCAGATTTCTAGAGTGGGTATTCTCTTAATCTATACATTGTAACTCCAAATGCATCAGTTTATGCATCAGGGCTAAAACCAATTTTAACCTGAACTTCAGTGGATTCGCCAAAATGAATGGTACTTGTTAATCAACAATTACATAACAGTTAGTTACATATGAATGAATGGATGGGTGATAGTGACTATATTCAGTAAAGTACAATGCCCCTAATCAGAGAGTAAGACCTGTACTATTGATGATGAGATTGTTGATTTCTAAAAAAAACCTTAACTCCATTCATCCCCTCCAATGTTTACAGGAAGCCATATGGCCAAGTAACATCATTGAGTGGACAAGTTGGCAAAAATTATTAATGAAGAAAGACAAAGCAGGAGAGACTTGAACCTACTGGGAAGAACAAGATTCTGCCCCCTCCTCTCCTCTCAACTTCCTCTCTTTCTAGTTGAGTGCAAACTACTTTTGTACTTTGAACTCAGTTGGCAGCAATGGAAATAAGATGAGGACAAAGGGGGAAAGTGGGCAGAGGAGAGAGAAACTGGGACATTATAGAAACAGTTCAAAAAGGGGTGACATGGACAGTCCCTGCCAAACTGGAGGCTATGCTAATTAAAGTACTTGCAAAATTAATTTTCACTAAATTATGTAATGGCAATGTAAAATTATTGTTCACTAAATTCTGTAATGGTATTGGATAATCTTGGATATTCTAAATGATGCACAAGGCTGGGCAAACTACCACCTAACTGAACCATGGCTGAATCAGCCATTGAGTTACACATACACAACAGGGCTTGTGGAGCAGGGAGGAAGAGGTGAGAAGACCACTTCTACCAGTCCTGTTACATGGCCTAAATGCAATTGTTAATCCCAACAGGAGCAGCCTGGTTGAACCAACAGGAACTTTGGAAGTCAACCTTTATGGGGTTTATTCTACTTGGGACAAACAGTAGGCCTCTGTGTTTTTATTCCACCCATCTGTCAGGAACAAAGAACACTTTGATGTATACTATGTTTAGAGATCTGAACTGTTAGTAGCCCCAACTAGACACAGTAGAACCACTGAATCAATTGGATTTACTTACATGTTGACTTGCCTTTTCCCATGGCCTTTGTAGCTTTAAATCAATTTATTTTTTGGTAGATACTTTGTATAGAAATCTAAATTTAAATAGTAAAATACCTTCTTGTTGTTGTTAACTGCCCTCAGCCCTTTGGGTGAGACATCTCCAAGATCCTCTATGCTCCACTGCTCTGCTTAGATTTGGGGCCATAGTCTCCCTGACTAAGTCTATCCATCTGGTGTGCAGTCTTACACTCTTTTTATTACCCTCTACCCTACCCGGCATTATTGCCTTTTCTAGTGAGTCATGCCTTCTCATTATGTGGCCAAAATACAACAGCCTCAGTATTGGCCTCCAGGGAGATATTCAACTTGATCTGCTCTAAGACATATTTGTTTCTCTTTCTGGCTGTCCATGGAATCCTAAGCACTCTTCTACAGCACCATATCTCAAATAAGTTAATTTTCTTCCTATCTGCCTTCTTCACTGTGCAGCCCTCATATGCATATGTGGCGATAGGGAATGCAGTAGTTCAGACGATTTTAAATGTAGTGCTCAGTTGCATTTCTTTACTCTTTAAGAATCTTGTCTAGTTTTTTTCATAGCTGTCCTTCCCATTCCTAGTCTTGTCCTGATTTCTGCACTTTCTGTTCTGATCGGTGTTTGATCCAAGGTATGGGAAATCTTTAACTATTTTGATTTCTTCATTGTCTAGGCTGAATGTCTGTAGATCCTCCTTGGTCATTATTTTTTGTTTTCTTTTTGACCAACAACAACCCTGCCTTTGCACTTTCCTCTTTGTTCTTCCTTAGTAATTGTTCCAAGTCTTTGTTTACTTCACATATAATTCACTTTGTACCCTAGATGACACTTTCTCACCTATTTTTAAACTTTTCTTACTTATCTATATTTTCCATCATTTGCTTCTGCAATTTATCCTTTTTATTTATAACGTTAATACATGTATAAGTATGTAACAGAAATTACTATATTGCACTTACAATGGTGTTGACACAAAAGGTTTTAGCATTTAGGAAGAGAGAAGAAACTCCCAAGTAGCATATGAACATTATCCTGTCATTTTGAGAAAGTACTTGTGGGCTGGTAATTTATCATACAGCCAGAGAACAACTAGGAAACCGCAAGTTAAGTAGGTATAGGCCTCATACCCCTAGCAGTTACTGATAATGGAATTGTTCAAGTATGTGTTATTCCCCACTATACATTAACGGTAATATTATAACAGCACAGCACTTTAACAATTTCTTGCCACTTGGGACAAGAGGTCCAAATGTTTGTTTCTTTGTTTATCTTTTTAAATTTATATTCTCCCTTTCTCCCAAAATAGGATTCTCGGCATGGAATGAATCTATAAATCTTTGGGGATAGATGGAGTGCTATGAAAGCTTAGGGTATCTTCTTTGGCCCAGTTTTCATAGCTCCTGGTATTCAGGACACAAGTACATTTGAGAATTTTTCTTGAACACCAGAGTGCGGCCTCTAACCCAGAGCTTGGAAAAGTAACTTTCTCAACTACAACCCCCAGTGCAGTTGCAAAATTCTGGACTAGTCATCCAAAAAGTATATTTTTTATAAGGTCTGCCTCTGCCCCCGGTATCAGAGCAGATATGTGTGTTGATAGAATAAGGATTCAGTCTAATACAACAGAGATCATGTGAGTCGCCCAGCTATGAAGGATACTAAAAAAATCAACTATCAAAATCTCCAACTACTTCCCTGATTGGTACTTTCTGGCCAGGGCTACATTTCCATTGTCCCTACAGCTGGATGATGCACACAAATCTTTTTTTCTAGGAGTTTCTTACATGGCTACATAGCTAGATAAGAGGGTAGAAATTTACTTGAGAGCAAATAATGTGCAAGCATTGATAATAAAACATAATAGTCTTAGTTGCTTTTCTTTGACATATACTCTGTGACACGTATCTAATAATGAGTATAATGAAGAAGTGTAAGGAGGAGGAGGAGGAGAGAGGAACACATGTCTTAAGACAAACATCCAAATACAGATAGAAAGAAAACTATGCTGGCTGGGGGAATACTGAAGTTTTAGTCCAGCCCATCTGGAAAGCGCGAGGTTGGGGAAGAATGATACGAGGTGTTTTAACAGAACATTTACATTAACACCACCCTGTTGACACACACTGATATCCTTTTGAGCATCTGGTACAACAGGAACAACTTCAGCTATGTCAACAATGCATCAGTTCCAGACCTGCTAATCTGAAACAAGCCTGTAAGAAATAAAAAATAATAACTGTTTCAAGAAGTACCAGCTCTACAAATCAGTTGTAGGCACAGAGAAAACCTTGGAAGAACAATGAACAGGGCCAAAGAAAGTCTTTATGACCATTAAAAACATTGACCAAACTGTAATCCAGTAAATTTTATTACATTATTATTCATTTCAAATTTATGTATAAACGGAGGTGTCCAAATTGACTCACAAAGCCATAGGTAAACAAAATTAAAAATAGTAAGTGAAAAAGGAAAGGATAGTGGTATGAGACATTCAAGTGAATGAACTTAAAAACACTTAAACAATTTATACAGCAACTAAACTTTGGTCCTCTGGGTGTTACTCCCAGAAGCCCCAGCCAGCTTGTACAAGAGAAATTTTGGAAGCTAAAGTCCTGGATGGAACACAAGATTGGAGACACTTAGCCTCCCAGGTCTCATGTATTGCTTCTAATGGAACCTCAGAAAATAAAGAATATACAAAAATGTCTCAGTGACTGATCTCAGAGAGTGCATAGCATGAAAGAGAGACAATATTTTTCAGCTCTCTGATCCAACAGGTGTAACCATTTATGAGGTTCACCATAGTGGTTCTGTGATTTCCCCACTAATCCTAACTAACCAAACAAAAAACAAACCCACATCCAATTGCAATAGCTTTTGTTAAAAGACTAAAGACTTTATCACACACAAGGCTAGTAAATCAGAGTTTTAGCAGGATAAAAATTTTTAGTAGTGGTCTTCGGCCACTACTAAATACACAACATCATGTCTCTCCTGTTGCCACTTTGCATTTCAATCGTTGCAGGACCACACCTTTTCATGAACAGGAAAAAAACATCAGGATAGATGATGCAATTGGTCCCTTCTGCTGTAGTTCTGATATTCTGCCAGTCATATGAAGTTAGTGGGCATGATTTACCTCCTGTCCTCTGACATCTCTCTTGCTATTCCCAAGCAGGCATGCAGACACCAGGTAAGTTATACGCAGGGAAGAAGGGCTAGTGAGATAGTGCAGAAGAATGAATGCAAGACCATGGATCTCCAAAGCAGCTTAATAATGCAATTGCTGAGAATGTTTTCAACTGGTACGTTCCTTTATGTTTCAGCAACACGATTGTAGTGATTCAATAGACTGGTGTGATAAAGTCCATACTTGCTACTATTTGTTCAAACACAAGGTGACTTTGGTGTTAAATTGTGCCCATGTCCCAAAGGGTGCATGCACAAAAGTGTTAAATTGTAGTGGTGCTAACCCTATTTTGTTTCTTCCGTGCATGCCCAATTGAGCATTGCCCTACAGAGCATGGGGGGCAGAAAGGAATCTTGTTCTGAGGAAACACAGTAACAAACAGACAAACATTATATTTTACTACTTGAGCACTAGGTCTCTACAGAACATTTGAAAAACAAAATTAAGGAGCTACTAGTGGAGAAAATAGAAGACGATGTAAGGGGTGCAACAGACTTGAGAAACATCTGGGGAATGTGAAGGTTTGGATACACTTCTACTGTCACAACCCACTTCAAGGGCAAGATGCCACCTTTCTATTTTTGTTTTTAAACTAGAATGCATTTGGATGGGGAATCATCAAGAAGCAACTTTAAAATGGTGGGACATAAGTTGGCATTAAATTCTAGATTGGATGAACCCGCTGTTGCTTAGGCCACCCCTTTCTCCCCCGGATGGAGGCTGCAGCAGACAAATGTTGCAACCTCTGCAACGCTTTAAAAAAACAAACGCTCCTCTCGGGTTCTTTTTCCACCGCATGCGAGATGCCACTAGTGCCCTCATGTGCAACAATGACGTCCAGGTGGTGCTGTTTGGGTGCCGTTCCATGCAGACATCACTGTTGCATGCCCCATATGGATGGGAGCATGCAGCTATGGTGCCCACGTTGCGATTGTAGGGCTGAGCGGATGCGGACACCCAGACATACAAAACCCTAAAATTGGCCCCAGACTGTACTGTACTGGGCCTTAGTCTTCAGTGAGTGCAGCAGATCTGTCTCCTTGAAGTGGGAAGGGCAGGCATGTGGCTCTCAATCACATTTCTGATTTGGAGGAAAAGCAACACTCGTGCCACAAGAAAAGTCAAATTGGACTGAAAATAACCCAATTTGGGATCAGGAAGGTCCTGATGTAGATACGGCTCTGGGGGGAGATCGTGAATGTTAACGTAAGTCAGAATACACAATTACTCACAGGAAGAGACAGTACTGTCCTGGCTATCTTTAAAAAACATACAACTACTGTGTAAATTAGAAGCAGCAGCATCACACATACTTTTTCATGGGAAGATACTTGTACCAATTGAAAATAGAATGGTGTATTGATAAATGTTCTGCCTTTAAAAAAACCCTTCTTATTTACTGTTCTCATACCCTCCAACTGTCCCAGTTTGGCAGGAAAAGTCCTGATTATTCCTCTCTCCTTCCACTTTTTCAACATACTTTTAAAATATACCAGTTTCTCTCTCTTCCTCCCCCTTTCCCCTTTTGTCCTCAGCTTACCTCAGTGGTTGCAAACTGAGTTCAAAGTGCAAAAGTAGTCTGGACTCAACTCAGAAGCAGTGTTAAAGAGTATGCCTTCTTGCCTGACAGCTGTACTTTTGAACTATTATTTATTTAATAATGTATATACTTTTTCACTTTATAGCCTGCCTTTTCCCCCGAACATGAATAATATTTTTAAAGCCTGAATACTGAGAACCATCAAGTCTAGAAATAATTTAGCCGCTGAGTTCACATAAGGCAGTACACCAGTTATGCATTGATTTCCTTTCTACAACTAAGAAAAACAATGATATAACTTCACAAAGAAACTGCTTCCGCTAGCAGTCATAACAATATTTATGTCCTAGTGCAGCATTAAGATAATGTATTCTGTAACTGCCTATACACATCTGGACTTCTTGCATAGCAAGGGGTGGAGGTTGAAACTATAATGAGAATTGATTGTTTTGTTTCTGTTTTAAGATTATTTTTGTGAAACAGCTTGTGAAATGCATACAGTGCCTCTAGACAGCCCTTTTTGGTTTGGCATTAGAAAATGCCTTCCAAGATGGCTCTTGGAACATTCTTGCACATTACAGGTCCAGTTCAAGAATATATTCATGGGCAAACATATGGATATTGTTGTTGCTGTTGATGTTTTAAAAGCCACCTCTCCCCTTCATTGGGCAACTATCCAATATTTTTAAACAGGGACATTTTTCCTGGCATGAAGATACATGATGTCAGAAGTTTCACCTGCTAAAAAATATCTACTAGACTGCTGTTAAAGGTACAAAATAAAGAATTAATAGAAAAGTTATCCTCGTGTCCTTGTCACATGAGCAGTAAGGTCTGAAAGTTTTATATTAAAACAAAATATTAGCAATGAACCAATGTGAATAGGCTGCATTATAAAACAGTAGCATTGATTAACATTCAAAAGTTTTTAAATCCTCCTGCAGCAGATGTGTTTATTATCACTTCATTTAGGCTTTAAAAAAAGAAGTTGTTCTCTTATGCTCCAATATTTCACAGATTAAAATTGGGACATGTGTGGCTAAACAACCTCAGAGTTGGTCAAAATGGCTGAAGTTATTAATAAAGAAGAACAAACAAGTTAGGAGAAGCTGCTTTTGCCCGAGTCTACAACCTCATCATCTATCTCTTCTTCTTTGCCGAGTTAATTGAGTGGAAACTTCTTTTTGCAATTTGAACTCATTTTGCAGCAATTGAAGTAATGTGAAGAACAGGGAGAAAGTAGGAGGAGGAAAGAGAAACTGGGACATTTTAAAAGCATCTGAAAAAATGGGACAACAGAGAATTAATCTGAACAGTCCCTGACAAATCGACACTGTTGGATGTAGTGTTATCAGATTTTCCAACAGAAATAAGAGACAGTCAAAATTCATGACATGGAAGATTGACAATCAGGAAGTAGCTATTAACAGGTTTGTGATCTACCTAAATACCAAACAGAAGTATTGGTTTCAGTTAGCTTAGCTATCTGAATATGGTCCAGATGCATATGGTCCAGATGCACAGATTACATGATGCACACATTTCTGTCTTTACTAAGGTCCTACACCCCAATACAGGATTTTATTTTTTATTTTTTGGCATCTTGTTCAGTATATAAAAGGAAAAGCTTTCCAACCCTCAAATAGGGGGCATTCCTTATAATAGGGGACATCTGCCAGTCCTATACAGGGTTTCCAACCCGCGGCCTTCCAACTCACAAATAAAGGACATTCGTCAAAATAAGGGACACCCCGTGGCAATTCTAGTTGGAGATACACAGTTCTTTTATTTACACACTTGGATCTGGGAACAATTTACATTTGCTCAGGGCCGGGAAGTATACATAAGTACTCCAGATCAGCAAGTGTTAATTGCTAAAGTGTACACAACACTCTGTAGACTTTGAACTTAAATAACAAAATCCACTAACCATGAAAGCTGACATAAGTCATGGGATGACAAAGCAAGCCAACTGTAATTTCCTTTGAACTTTAGAACCATTAGAGTGAATTAACTGGATAGTTATAAAATTGTATTATAACAGTTTTCACTTTAGGGCTCAGTTTGGAGGTTTTAGCTTTACAGAAAACAGCAGCATGGATCCAGAATGAGCTCTCATGCCCTGACTCAAACCGCCCTGCCTATTACTGGTTGCCATTACTGGCAGCACCTCTGCAGGATGTCAGTAGATCTTTGTCATTTTGCAAGAGATTGTTTTATTGGTGTAGTGGTTTGAGCATTGGACTACGATTCTGGAGATTGGGATTTCAGTCTTCGCTTGGCCACTGAAACCCACTGGGTGACTATGGGCAAGTCACACATTCTCAGCACCAGAAAACCCTGTGATAAGTTTGCCTTAGGGTTATAGTAAAAGTCAGATGTTACTTGAAGGCACACACAAAAAAACCAACAACAATAGCAAATGAGCATTAAACAAGGAAGCTTCGTGGCAAATAATGAATATATTTATTATGATAATATATTATTTACATAGATGTAATAACATGTAACAATATGTATGTCATAATTATTTCCTATATATTTATTATATCCAAAAACCAAAAAGGGGGCCTTTCTGTGAGCAGCACCCTGTTTGCAGAAGCAGCTTCTGCCCAGTTTTGGACTGCCCATCCCATCCATCAGATGCCGTAATCATTTGCCCATCATTTGGGAGGCAGGTGGAAGGTTTTGTGGAGGCAGGGTTTTGCCATTTCAACCAATTTATCTGCATGCACTTGTAACTGTAATTGATTGCAGCAGAGTTTAATAAATGCAAACTGTTGGGAAATACATAAAATGTGGATACATTTCTAGGATGCATTGAAACGTGGTGCTGGAAAAGAGTTTTAAGGAAACTATGGACTGCTAAAAAGACAAGTACATGGGTGCTGGAGTAAATCAAGCATGAACTCTCCCTAGATGCCAAGATGACTAAACTCAAGACTGTCTTACTTTGTACCTATTGTGAGAAGACTTGACTCACTAGAAAAGACAATAAGGCTTTGCCTTCCTTTCAATGTAAAGAAGAAGGTAGTAGGAAAACAGGAAGACCGCATTCCAGATGGATAGACTCAATCTAGGGGCTAATCTACACATTTAAAATACTGTCCATCCTAGTCAAATAGAAAGTAATCTGGCCACATGCAATTTGCCCAAGTTCAGGCTTTTTGTTCACACCCTCTGAAAAACTTAGGAGTTTATTAGACGACAGAAATTGGAAGTATAATCTAATGGCAATCCGAACACAACCATGGGTTTCACGTTATTGTGTATTAAGCATCTCACGCAATTTCAGGCAATGGGCAGTCATTTTCGGGTAATGGGAAGTCATTCTGAACACATTCCGAACGCAATTAGAATTCACGTAAATTCGCTAAATTAGCAAATTCACGTGAATTCGAATTGGCTCCAAATAGGTTCCATTCGAAATAAAGAGAAATTCCTCCAGTCTCATAAACTTCTTAAACTCTCTGGGAAAAGGCTTTGTGGTTTTTACCAGCATATCCACTGAAATCTGCTGAAATTATTGTATGTATGGCTGTCCATTTGCTTCACATGCATTTGGGTGACTGTTGTCGTTGTTGTTGTGCCTGTATTATAACAGTTTATGCTTTAGGCCTCAGTCTGGAGGGTTTAGCTGTCTCTGACTTGGGTGATCCTAGGAGAGCCTATCATGGGGTTTTCTTCATATGTTTCAGCAGAGGAGGGTTGCCACTGCCATTCTCTGAGGTTGAGAGAGTGTTACTTGCCCAAGGTCATCCAGTGAGTTTCCATGGCCAAGGAGGGTAAACAGATGCAAATAAATTTGCATAGGAAAGTGAAAAACAGTTACAGTAAATGTTGATGAGAATATGCAAAATTGCAGCAATTTGCATAGTACACTTACATGTAGACTAGCCCTAGGAAGCCATGGCCCTGAGCCTGCAAGATCTGAACAAGGTTATATTGATGATAGAGTCACTTGGACGTTTCTCATTCATCGGGTTGCCATAAGTCCAAGTTGACTTGATGGTGGTTAAAAACAAGGGTGCATTCTGAAAGCTGAAAACTTTAGAGAGCACAGTGGTATTAAAAAGAATAAGCAGTTCAAGTATGACTAAATAAATACCTGCAACCTTCACATTTCGTAACTCCTCCAAATAGAACTAAGGTAATCAAAACTCTTAGCACTTTGGAGAAACTGACTTCTTTAGTACATGGGTTTGTACTGTCAGTTTACACAACAGCTTGCTGAACCAGTCCTGGATCCAAGTTGCTATAGTAACAATTTATTTGCCATGGTAACTACATATTATTCGCCAGTACCTGAATGACCTTTGAGCTATGGAACAATTCTTAAAGAAACAAGATAGATGAGTGTCGTGTGCACAGAAGGAGAAAACATACTCATATACAGTGGGACCTCCGCATTCGCTGGAGTTAGGAGTTCAGGACCTAAAGTGGAAAGTGGAAAAACTACTAACATAAGCACTATTTTTTTATTGGAGAGAATATCTCTCTAGGAATGTCCAGGTCCTTGAGCACAACTTTATGGTCAACATCTGCCAGAGATTGACCATAGAATTGCACTGGAGGGACTATAAATGCCTAAGGAAGAGTTCTCTCTGGGAATCTCTAGGTCATCCAGCATGACATCTGGCTGATGTTGACCATAGAGTTGCGTTAGAGGACCCAGAGATTCTCAGAACAAATTAAGCAAATCCATGAATAATCAGTTCAGCAAAGGTCAAAGCTGCAGATGTGGAGGGCTGACACTAGTATTCCAGTTCAGTGATTTCTGGTGGCCTTTGCTGAACGGTTCTCCACTCACTGCAGTCTGGAAGGTGGAGATGCCAGACCACACATGCTGGGACATATCTGAACAAAAGCATATTCCCCTCAAGCCCTCAACTACAGAGGAAGCCCACAAGCATATGCCTGACATGCTCACATTCTATTTTGGCTGCATCTGCATTGGAGAAATAATGCTGTTTGACACTGCTTTAACAGCTGTGGCTCAATGGGATAGAATTCTGGGATTTGCAGTCTTGTGAGATATTTAGCTTTCTCTCTCAGATAGCGCTGGTGCCATGACAAACTACAAATCCCAGGATTCCATAGGGCAGTTGAAGCAGTGTCAAACTGAATTATTTCTGCAATGCAGTTGCATCCTAGGAGCAGGAATGGGGAATGTAATTCCCCAGATGCTGTTGGATTGTGGCCCACATGATCTGTGATTGCTAGGGCTTATTGGAGTAGTAGTCCGGCATTATCTAGAGGCCTATAAGTCTCTCCTACCTTTGATTTTGTGTCTTTAGTATTATACACAACACAACCTTTTTCTTTTGGTTAGGGATGAGCGACATTGGATCTCTAGATGCTGCCATTCTGCAGGTCCCACCAGCTCTAGCAACTAAAGGACTACCAGACACCTACAGAGGTACTGCCATACAATGAGGATCAGCATAAAGGCCAACCTAAAACAAGAGAGAAAAAGATGCCTTTTTGAACTACAAAGAGTGATTTTCCCATGTGTGTAGAATGGCAGAAAACACTTGCACACAGTAGAAACACTCTCTTGTACTGGTGTGTACATGATGGGGGTACTGTATGGCCTTCCAAATTGATTTCAGTTTGGATTAAAACAGGTGCATGTGGCAGTAAAGGGGGTCACACCAGTGAAGGATACTGTGCAGTGGAACTGGGATACAGCCTTCATGTAGATTCAGTCTTAGAGGTCTCTCATATATACAACTGCCATAAGTCAAAGCTGGCTTGACAGCAATGAACAACAAGGTGAGTTTCTGGCAACTGGGATCCCAACAACACCTGAAGAGTCAAAGGTTTCCCACCTCAGCTTTTGACAGATGTCTGCGCTGATCTGATTTGTTAAACTAGCCACAGTTCCCAGGTCAGGAAATTGTGGTTAGTGTGAATGAAGAAGTGACCATGCTACCAATACAATGCTAAATAATTTAGAATTATTTAGAGAGTGCCAGTGTGATGTAGTGGCTTGAGCATTGTACTATGTCATTGGAAAGCAGGGTTTGAATCCCTGCTCAGCCATGGAAACCCACAGGGTGATGTTGGTTAAGTTTTCCTCTCTCAGCATGAGAGGAAGCCAAAGGCAAACCCTCTCTTAACAAGACTTGCCAAGAAAATCCCGTGATGTGGTAGCCTTTGGTTCGCCATTAGTTGGAAACGACTTGAAAGCACACAACAGTAAAATCTAGAATTACATTATGACTGGGCTATAAAAACGTAGATAAACAGAACTCCAAATATAAGCTCCAGTTAATAAACTCAAAGCCCCTACAGCTACATACACATTGCAGTACAATACGTAATGGGTTCAGCTTGCAAAAGTCCCTCGTAGTTCAGACAGTCTTATACGGAATAGGATAAACTATTTGTCTTAAAGTGGGATAAATTATCAATCTAGAATAGGTCAGTCTCCCCAAACATAGCTTCCATGCGTGTTCCAACTGGTTTAAACTCCTGTCATCCTTCATTTGTGGCAGACAACTGAAGCTGATTTTGTTGTTGTTGAGTGCCTTCAAGTCCTTTCTGACATATTGTGACCCTAAGATGAACCATTCACAGGATTTTCTGGGGCTGAGAGTATGTGACTCACTCAAGTGAGTTTCCAAGGCCAAGTGGGGAATCGAACCCTGATTTCCAGAATCATAGTCCGATGTTCAAAACACTATGCCATAAACACACACACAGAGAAATGCTGGCTGGGAAAAATTAGCAAACATCTAGAAAAATACCATCAACAAATACTGGAAATGCCAGAGGAAAGGGGTACCATCTACCATGTGTGGTGGCTATGGAAAAAAGCCAAGTGGTTTTAGACCCACATTCATAAACTAATATGTACAAATAAACTGATATGTGAAAATACAAATAAAAAAAGATCTATCTATGTATCTATGAGGAATATTAGACAATGAGCTGGAGAAAAAAATATGGAGCGCTCCTCTTTTTATGTTAATAGTCACTAGATTAACTTATGCTAAGAAATGGAAAAGTGAAGAAATTCCAGATAAATCTGAGTGGATTTGGAAAATTTATGAGTATATGGAAATTGACAAATTGGTACAGCTGATAAGAAACAGATATATAGATAAATTTAACAGAGACTGGGCAAAGATGGCAAAACATTTAAATTCAAATTGGGGTCATATATAAGTTAAAGTAATAACACTTGACATAAATGCTTGTTGCTTGGTGCCTCCAAGTCATTTCCAACTGATGGTGCCCCAAAGGCAAGCCTATCATGGGATTTTCTTGGCAAGTTTCTTCAGAGAGAATTTGATATTACTATTCTCTGATGGTGAGAGAGGAGTTTATCACATGGGAGGAATTTCTCTCAATTGCGAATGGAGCCAATTCGCAATTACGTGAATTCGCTAGTTTAGTGAATTTACGTGAAATCTGATTGCATTCGGAATGCGTTCAGAATGACTTCCCATTTCCCGAAAATGACCCCTCATTGCCTGAAATTGAGTGAGATATTCTAATACGCAATTACACGAAACCCCATGATTGCGTTCGGAATGACTTCCCATTGCCTGAAATTGCGTGAGATATACTCATTCGCAATAACGTGAAACCCCATGATTGCGTTCGGATTGCCATTGCATTATACCCCCAAATTCTGTTGTGTGATAAACTCCAGAGTGAGACTTGCCTGAGGTCTCTCAGTGGGTTTCCATGGCTAAGCCAGAATTTGCACCCTGATCTCCCTGTGTCCTAGTCGATCAACTGAGATGAATTAATTTATTTCAGACAAGGACTGAAATAAATGAATTAATTTATTTCAGACAAAGACTGTGCTAGATAACAGATTATCACATTTTAACTTAGGGAAATTTTTACAATTGAATAGAATAAAAGACCAAAGTTTCAATTCACAGCTAATAAAAGTGTTTGTATATATAATAGGTTTGGAGATATAATCAAGTTGTAGGAGGTAGTAAGTCATTTTATTGCCTTTGTGGATCATGTTGTCGTTAATGTTGATATTCTCTATGCTGTTTTCGTACTTTTATTTTTTTGTGGTGGTAGATGTTTGTTGAGTGAATTACAATAAAAATAAGGAAATAAAAAATCCTGGCCAAGAAATTGCAGCATTCTGTCTAAGGTCAAATCAATGAGGACTGTGGCTTCCCAGTGTTTGCCTCTCTTTCCTCTTATAACTTTGGCCCTTTGTGCAGACAAGCAGCAACTATGATGCAACCTCATCAAATATTGTGTTGCGGAAACTTTGCCAATTTAAAAATAAACCTCTTGCGCTAAACTACTTCAAAGGTTACATCAGACTGTTTTAAACACTCCCAAGTATGCCTCTGAGATTAGATAGCTAAAGAATCTCAAAGGGATTTAATAATCCACCAAGTTAACTCAAGCAGCTATTTAGTTAAACAGTGTCTCTGCCACTTTTCTTCTGATATTCTCAAAGCAGTTAACAACAAGGATAATATCATAATTTGACTCTGTATAATCTAAAACTGCATCAGGAAATACCATAATTCAGCGTCTTTAAAAATATTCAAAAATCAGACACATTTGTCTGATTTACCAGCCACTGATCCTCATATAGAAGACTTTTAGAAAGCAGGTAAGAAGCCTCTGTAAGAATAAAGTTTCCACAGACTAACTGTAGTCACAGAAAAGTCCCTCTTCCTGGTGCATTAACAATATTAATAAAGTAAGTGTTGGAAATGTAAACAGAAGATAAGTCCTTTTTTTCGTATTTGGGGATCCTTTGATAAGGCACAGATATGCATGACCTGGCACAAATTCATTTAATGCTAGAGAGCATTTTTATGATCAAGATACAATTGGAACCAGAGATTTTTTTCTGGTTGGAAACCTAACTGATCAAACTGAGAAGAAAGATTAAAAGTCATTGCAATATATGATTAAAGCAGTGAGAATAATATAAGCACAGAGATGGAAAGGCACTGATACAGCAGCATAACAAGATTGGTTGATGAAAACAATTGATCTTGCTGTAATGGACAGATTGACAATGTTCATCAAAGAGAACTCTTTGAATGATTTTAAGAAATATTGGTAATTATTTATGACATATTTGTGGCCTTATTGAGGATATGAATCAGTTTTAGGTTTTGTAAAGTAAACTGTGTTGATATGTGGTAGAGGTATAAATATTTTATCATATATAATGAAATAGAGGAATAGAGGTATAGATCCATCAGTTGGGGGGAAGAGTTAGTGGTATATTTTTATTTTTTGTTTTGTTTAATAGTTTAGTTTTGTTTGTATTGTTAGTGTTTGTCATTGTTGTTTTTGTGCTTTAGGTATATTCACAGAAATTGTTTGTGGCTGTGCCTATGTTTAATAAAAGGACTGAAAAACAATGTCAGTAAGCCCATTGGGATACAGAGAAGGAGATGATCTCAAAAGCTGGTTTCATACAGGAAAAAATGTACAAGTTAGAACTTGTAAAAAATACCTTTTTTGAACGACTATTTCCAAAATGCCTCAGTCAACCCGGCTACTGTCCCTGCTCATTGTTTGACTCTACTGTTGCCTCTTTATGTATAGTATCCAGAAAGGAAGTGCTCAGTTTCCAACTCATGCCCTGTCTCTTTTATTTGAAGAAGCCCACACTGGCTGAAGTGAGCCTTTCCCATCCAGACACCGCTGGAAAGAAAGGCAGAATACAAATGTAAGTGCTTAGAACAAGATTCAGTCTAGGTTATGATATTCATTTGTCATACTAGCTAGCACAAAGAAATAGATTGTAGAAACTCATGAACGCAAAGATATCCAAACCAGGTGCACACAAATAAAAAAGAAAACAGGCATTCATGGACTTACCCATATTTATCTCAACGTAGCTACCAGGAAGGAAAGGCACAATCCCATGTTTGCTAAAAGGGATGTGCGAAGCAGTATAATGCATTTCCCCAGTAGAGAAGGAGTTTTTTTTTGGTGGGAGTAGGGCAACACCTTAACAGGCCGGTGTATCGTGAGAAAAGTGGCATTCTTGGGCTTGTCATTGGCATGCTGAAACAGCTTGAATCCACAGGGCTACAAACTGTGGTGTTTAATCTACCCATCTCATTGATTTCTAACTGTATTCCGAGGAGGTTCTTGAAATTTTAGGTGGTTGTATCTACTCCTAGAAGCCCCTGCATTCACTGCATATTGTGCAGGAAAGCATCCCAAACTTTCAAAAGGTCTTGGAGAGGGGTATGGGTGGCAACTGCCCTATATGAGCCTGCTTCAGATCATCAGAGGAGGGTTTTATTTCGGTCTGGTGACCCACACATTTGGAGAGAATACACGAGAGGGCCTGCTCAGTGTCCAGGCTGTGGGACATCTTTTTATTGGAGGCTAGGCTGTCCACCTTTATCATCTCCTTTCTCCATCAGGCAAAGAGCTTTTATACGCTTGCTCCATCTGCACTGCAGAATTAATGCAGTTTGACATTGCTTTAACTGCCATGGTTCAGTCCTATGGAATCCTGGAAATTGTAGTTTTGTGAGATGTTTAGCCTTCTCTGTCAGAGAACTCTGGAGCCACAACAAGCTACGAATCCCAGAATTCCATAGAATTAAAGCATGATATTCTGCTTTAATTCTGCAGTGCGGATTCATTCACAAACAGGGTTTGGGCCTTGAATTGGTTGTTGTAGAAGGGTCTTTCAGTGGGTCAGTGTATGTTATACTTTAATCTCATTGTTACATTTTAAATGCACCTAAACTATTTTACATGAGTGCTGTTTTAATAAGATGGCGTCATTGCTTTTTAATCTATTTAAAAATATCATGATTTTAAATTATTCTGGTATTTTTAAGCAGTGTTTTGTTTTAATCTATGGTGTGAGATAAATGGGTCCCATGTTGGGCGAAAGGTGGGACAGAAATAGACATAATTTTAAAAAAGACAGCAAGGAGGAAGGAGGAAAAAGACAGCAAGAAGGAAGGAGGAAAAAGAGTCAGTGTGGAAGAATGTGCCATTAAGATCAATTAAGCCCACCTCCAAGTAGTCCTTTTATAAATTATTCTCTTTTAACTAGAAATACAGGTGTGCAGCATCCAAAAATCCAGCAGCAGCATCTTGTAGCTATGTTCCCCTACACTGCCACCCCCAATTTTGTTTTAAACCATGCAGTCACCCCAACATGGCCATTTCTGAGTTATGGAAGAGAGTGGGCATGTACAATGAGGCTTCCAGCCCACTTCCTATGAGAGAGCTGGAATATCATTGCTTATCCTCACTCTCTGGCAACTTGCAAATGGCCATATTGGGGGAGGCTGTGCAACTTAAACATCAGTTGTTCTTGTTGTTTTTTTAACGGGGGGAGTCTTTTGCTCAATGCAAAAATTCAATAACTAGAATTGTGAACTGTGATGTCGTAACTCAGCCTTACAACATCATCATTTCTTACCCGGATACCAGTGACAATTTTATTTTTACTTTCACTTATGCAGAAAAAAAAGACTACCAAAAACAGAAAGATGGCTCTGGGCACAAGTCCAAGACATTGAAAAAAATGACCTGTGAAAGATCTGTGGAAGGCACAATGATTTCTGGTGGTTTTAAAGCAAATGTTTGCTTCAGTACTTTTAATAAATATTTCTGTGTCATTTGGAATTTATTGCTGATTTAAAAAATGTCCATTAAAAAAAATCAGTATGTATCTAATTGCCCTGACTTTGGGTTGCTTTCTGCATTATATATATTTGAGTAGATATCTTAAAACCTTTATGTATGTATATCAATAAAACTGTAATGTACACATTGTCAAGGAATGTTTCTGTCTGCATCATTTAAATTCATCCTGTGCAGACAGGAAAGAGATAGGATAGGATGAAATTTTGGCTGTTTAATGGATGAAATCAAATTTTAATTAGCTGGGCTAAATATGAAGGTTATACTTTTTAATTTTTTAAGCCACCTGTGGCTTAAGTGAAGAAGAAAAGATTATAAGATAGCTATGTTTTCTAATAATTCTAATAATTGGTTTAAGTGTGACTTCCCACACTTTCTTCAATGTTGGTAGAATTCAAAGATATAGCCATGTTAATCTGTAGAATCCATATAGAGAGAGCTCTTGTAGCACCTTTGAGAGTAACTGAAACAAAGAAATTGCCAGCATGAGCTTTCGTAGACCTCAGTCTACTTACTATCTTCTATATTGTTTAAAACATATGTGCTAGGTTTATGCAAACTGCAGACATGTAAATAATTAATTTTGATTTACAAAGAGAGAGTTGCTTGGTTGATAGCCACATCAAACAGACCTTTTCTATTCTATGTCTTGTTTCCAAATACGTTTTGAAAGAATATAGTACTGCAAATCTAAAATTGTTCCAGTTGTGCAAAAATCATTAACACTGTTGTAAACCAGGACTGTATAGTTGTTGGTTTTAGAGTTGCCAAGTGTGGACTGTCAACATTGAGATTGTTCTTGATATGTGTTTTCAAGTTATTTCTAACTTAAGGCAACCTTATTATGGGGTTTTCTTGGCAAGTTTCTTCAGAGGAGATTTGCCATTGCCATCCTCTAAGCAGAGAGAGAATGACCGTAGTGAAAAGGCCAATCTATCAGCCAGTCATGAAGTAGCATGTGACCAGCCAAAGGGAAGGGCTATAAAAGGGTCTTGCAGAGAGTGAAAGGGGTTAGTTTTGGGTTAGTTTTGATGGAAAAGAGTTGCATCAAAGGGAGGCTGTGCTCTTGAGTTCCTGAGGGGACATTTTAGTTTTGTTTGGAGACCATGAAAGGGTCTAAAGAGGGACTGTGTAGTCTTGGGGAGTCTAGTAGGGAGAGGCTCAGAACAAGCCAGTTGTTGAAAGAAAGATTTTGGTCCATGTACCTGAGAGAAGATTGCCTGTGTGGCTGTAGTAATATTATTATTTTGAAAGGACTTCTTGCATCTAATTATGAAGTCAATAGTAACAACTTTGCAACTAATTTACAGTTTATTTTTATATTATTCAATAAACTTTTGTTATTGTTTAGACAACTGCTTGGCCTCTGTTTGACTCAAACCACGCTACCTAATATTAGTGACACATCTTAAAGAGCAGTGTTAGGGTGAAGGTTGTCAGGAGTCCTTCACAGAATTTTGGTGGCAGCGGTGGAATTAAAAATTTCCTTAGGGCTGCCACAGTTGAGAATTGGATGTGGGTGGACTGAGAGCGAGAGAGTGCACCACAATGACTTGCCCAGTGGGTTTACATGGCTGAGCCAAGATTTGAACCTGTTCTCCAGAATCCTAGTCCAAACAAAAAAACAAACAGCTTCATTTATATACCGCTTCATACCCTTAAGGAGTGTCTAAGCAGTTTACAACTGTAAGCTATTTGCCCCCCAACAATCTGGGTACTCATTTTAGCGACCTTGGAAGGATGCAAGCCTGAGTTGAGCTTCAGCCCTTTGCTGGTCTTGAACTTGCCACCTTATGGTTTTGAGTGAGTGGCTGCAGGGCAGGCATTTAACCACTGCACCACCAGGGCTAGTCCAGCACTCAGACCACTGCGTCACACTGGCGATATCAAGGTCCAAATCTGAGACCTTTGTAATTTTAGAAGGCATGGGCTGTAGTGATGTGAGTTGCTGATGTTACAAGGGGCAGCTCCTGGTGGTATTGTTATGGAGTTTATCACACGGAGGCAAACTACAAAAATCCCGTGCAGAAACAGGATTTAAAAACCAAAAAACAAAACAAAACAAAACAAAACCCCACAAAAGCAGGTAGTTTTCCACACACAACATGTGACATTAACCCAAACAGAATGTAAACAAAACCCGCCCCTTTTTACTTTCAGGATTTTCTGAAAGTAAAAAGGAGCAGTTTTTTTCCTAGTTTCTGTTTGGGTTAATGTCACATTAATTCTCATTGTCTGAACATTGTCTGAAAAACAACCTACTTTTGCAGCCCCCCCCCCCCCCCATTTAAATGCTGTTTCTGCACAGGATCCATCCCGTGTGATAAACTCCTATGGTACCTTAAGAAGTGATCACAGTTGCACAAAATTTGCAATTCCAATTTTAAAAACCCACATATACATTAATGGGGAAAATATACATATACCATCCTGTCCAACTGTCCCAATTTGGCAGGTACAATTGAAATTAATCTTCTGTCCTCCCACTTTCTTGGCTCTGTTAAAACGTCCCTGTTTCCCTCTCTTCCTCCCACTGTCCTCAGCTTACTTCAGTTGCTGCAAACTGAATTCAAAGTGCAGAAGAGGAGAAGGGTCGAGTTTTGCTGTTTCTGGTAGGCTCAGGCGACAGCAAACTGCAGCAGCCTCAGTTGGATTGTGTGCTCTTCTTCTTTAATAACATTGGCCATCTTGATCATGCTCTGATGTTGCTTGAGCATACTCTGATGTTTTTTGTCTGTGAAATCTTGGAGGCTATGTGAATGTTTCTACAGGGCCAGAGAAAGAGGAAGGAAGCAAAACTGACTTACTTTTTCCACCCAAGGTCACAGCTCTGTCTCTGAACTTGAAGGAGGGAGGTCAATATTTTCTGCCACCTTGCAATGGCATCCTAGGTAGCAAACCAGTGAACTGTTACTATATCTAAACAAACTCCAATGTGTGTAAAGCTCTTAAGGTTGACAACGGGATGTCAATGCTTGGATGTCCCTGTGTACCGAGTTCTCTTCTTAGTATGACATATGAATATTTTTCATTTGCACGCAGAAAATTGCTGATTAAGAAGGCTGGTGGAACTTTTGTGAATTAACCTAGCTCAATGAAGGGTAAACACTGCTTTCAGGATTGTTTTTGCTTCTCCTCAGCAGCCATGACAACAGTCATTGAGAGTAAACAGTTACTAGGATGCCAGAGAAGCACTCAGTTGGAGGAGAGGAAAAGAAGGAATGCTGACATTATTTAACTGAAATAAAATGAAATCCCCCCCTTTTTTATAGTGTTGAACTATTTCACCAGCATCTCTTAAAAGGAAAGCTAACATATATTTTATTCATCCAGAATGGAATAATTGTGAAACTTCCTGGATAAAATGTGGCTAGCACTTCAGGCTAACCTAATCCATAGACAGAACTTAGAAAAATTATTTTTGTGGACGACATAAAAGACCAGAAAGGGGGAGGGCCTTTTTTTAACTATGGAGGGCTGGAGTATTTTTTTAAAAAAAATTTTTTTTGAATTATAGTCTCCAAAATAATCTTTCCCAGCTTTGACCATAAGGTGGTCATGCTGATAAAGGGAGACAGAGCAGAAGTCTGTGCATCATCCAAACTCTACAGAGGAAGGTTTGTACTAAAAGATAAATGGATGATGGATCTGGGGATGGGGTGGGGTGAATAATGCCTACTATCAGCCTTTTTTGTGTTGAAGTGTGTTGTATTTTTAAACCATGGACTTTGTCACATGAGCTTCAGTCTTGCCTCAGTCTTGCTGCAATCACATTATTTAAAGAGAATGGAAACAAGCCGGCTTGGGAGCTTTTATTACCACGTTTTTCTTCAATAGTGTGATGCAGACTTTTTGCGCCCGATATTTTTAATTTCTTTAAAAATGTGTAACATAATTCCGGGAATGCAATTTAGTAAAAAGGAAGGAGAAGAAAATAGGAAAACAGGCTGTTTTAGAATAGCGAAGGGGAGAAAGAGAGGGGAAAAGGAGGAGACTGGCACCACGGGACTGCCTAATATCAAGACTGCAGTGGGAGCAACTTATGGAACATTTGGAGTAATGGGATGGCAGCATGATTGGCCATTTATTGATGGGTTTCCCCGTCAATGAAGAGATGCACTCGGGCAGCATTTCAGGGGCACAGAAGCAACAAGTTGGAAGTGCCATCATGCAATACATATTGCCAAAGTTGCTATTCTCTTGCTACAATTGCAGGTTAAAACCCATGTGTGATAAAGTCTTACGATATGCTTGTGTTTTTAACTGTTTTAAATTGTTTTCTGGCATCCTCTTAGTGAATTGCAATAGGGTAAGTCAAATCTCCTCACACTATTGCAACTCACCTTTTTGGACGTGGAAGTTGGAAATCTCTACTGACTGCAGAATGACCAAAATCCCTTGCAACCGACCTTTTCTTAGCTTCAGCCCCTCTAAACCTCAGCCATTTCCTGGTCAGTGGAGAGCAGTGGAGAGCAGAGGACACCTCTTTTTCTATAACTGGATGCAAAAGCAAAGACATCCTCCACCAGGACCTTTCATGGATCCTGCAGATGCCTATCACTGTACATCTAGCTGTAAGAAAATAGCAGAACACTTGTCTGTCACTCTGTCCGCTTTCAGCCAGGAAATGGCCAAGCTTATGGGGGCTGCAGGGGAGGAATTGCGGGTTTGGAAGGAGTTAGGCAGGAGCCTCCTTCTCGCAGGTATGCTGCCAAATGCAGGATTACATGAGACAATGTCTTCCTTATATTGTTTATTTTAAAAGAAATTTAAAACTAGAAATTGTTTGAATTTATACTTGCATCTTATATTGGGAGAAAAGCAGGATACTAAAGAAACAAATACAAAACATCCAATACAAACAGCAGTTTAACTTGCATCCATTTTCAAAGGAGCATAAAAGCATAAATGTAGTTTGATGGCCACAATCCAACATCTCCTTGGCGTAGTGCAAATTTCTGCTTGCAGAGATGTGCCATGCCAGCCCTACTAAAACTTCATGCGGCATAGCAACATTGTGGGATATACGTCTGGGTCAGTCTGCATGCACAATATTGCTGCAATTGGTGCAGATTTTGGGACATCAGACTGCAAGCACACCTTGATAGTTATTTGGGAGTAAAGCCCACATAATTCATGGGGACCAAGCCTCACAATTAAACATGCACAGGATTCCACTGTTAAAGCACATGATGCGCAATCCTAGTGCATTATTTTATTTATTATCCATTATTTATTCAGAGAATAAACAAAGTTCTGAAATTTTACCTGACAATGTGATGTCACTTGTCATTGCTACACAAGATCAAAAGTAACCTATGCTTAAGAAGCAGTTTTAATTACAGCCATTTGAAATATATTAATCTATTTTAATCTATTCAGAAATGTTTTATTTCTTTGCTTTCTGAAATAGCCAGTTGTAGTGCATGGCAATCAATCAAACACATTGTGTCAATATGTGGCACATCCATTTCAAAGATGAGTCTGAAAGGACTTAGTTCCATATTATTAAAAAATTGTAGAAACTCACTTTCCTTTTACAGTTGGGATAGGCAAAAAGATCTGTGGGGAATATCAATTGATTTTTTTTAAAATTATCTATGCTTTTTATTGAGGAAACCTGAAAATACATTTAAACAATGCTGACATCTAGTGGTTGCACACCAATCAGAATACTTTAAAAACTGCTTGGCCGAATCCAAATCAGTAGTTTTCCAAGAAAGATAAGGTATAAATATACAAAGCAAACATGATTGACTGTGTTCTATAAATGCTTGCTAAAGTAACCCATTTTTAAAGGAAAGAAGTAAATAAATGTAGTGAACTTATTCCCTTGGATTAAAAAAAATTAACTAGGATTTTTTTTTTAAATCATGCTTTTCATATATTATGGACAATATGCATGATATACCAGACACCATTTGTATTCAGTAAATTTGTATGTTTCATACAACGTCTTAAACGGCCTCTTGTCAGGTAAAATTTATTCACTAATAGAGAAGTATTTACATATTATACTTTTATTGATACTGCTGGGGTTTCTGGGAAATGTCTAATCCCTACTCCCTTGAATTAATGTCCCATGGCTGAAAAAATATGCTTATGACAGCACAGATATATTTAAATAATTGATTTAAAAGAATAAAACAGCAAAAAATTATATTTTAAGACTGCCAAATAACCCCCACACCTTTCAATTGGATTAAGTTATGAGTGCTCAATGCTAAAAAAAAAAAAAAAAAAAGAGGCACTTTGCACATGTTCAAAGTCACTGCTTCATATTCACATGCCATGAGGGGGTCTCTGTGTGTGGAATCCAGGGCTGCGCTATTTCTCAAATAATCCTTTTCCTAGATATAATGTATAGTTTTATATTATAGAATACAAATATACTGGCTTTAATGCAGCTTTCTTTCTTTCTTTCTTTCTTTCTTTCTTTCTTTCTTTCTAGTAATGCAACACAATGAAAAGTTGGACCTGAGATGTAAGGAAGGCTGTCTTTTGTTACCCCCCACTCTGTCACTGGAAGAAGCTTTTCCAAACAGTTTCTATCATCCTCTCGATCCAAATGTCCAGCCAACTGTTTAGCTCATTTCTTTGGTCCACGGATTCCCTGCTGCATTTTCCCCCAGTTATTCACCAATGAAAATCATGTGCATCTCATGCAATTAATGAATAAACAAATGGGAAGAAAAATTAATTTGTAGAGTTTGTTGGCTTGATTAGAGCAATAATCTGAAGCATATTTCATATCAAAAACAAGTGATTTAAGTTTCTTAATTACCTGAAATCACAATTGATGAATTACCTGAATTCACATATGATGTCCATATGACTACACTGATATCTTCAGTATGATTTTCCAAGCAACTCTTTGTACCCTTTTTCCAACTGCAGTTTTTCCTTTGAAGGCAATTTTTCTAGAAAGACCAGTAGGCAGAAAAGATGGACACCAAAGCACAGCATGGGATATGCAGGGGTGCTTAACACTGCCTAAGTTTGGTTTGGTACAATACATGGATACTATAAGGAGGAAATCACTACTATAATGCCATATAATGAAAACCACAAAAATAAAAGCTTGCCTGTGCAATACTGTAAATCTGCTTTCGCCACTGGAGTTGTTTGACAGCAGAAATTCACACCTTCAGTCAACCAGGTATGCCTCTTGAAAAACTGGAGAAAGCAGAATGCTAGCCATGAAATATGTGAGGTTTTTTTTGCAAGCCAGCAGTTCTGCTCTTGGCATTTTGCCTTGGCCTTCCTCTTGCTTTTCAGTGCAAGCTGCTCTCAGTCTTTCTTGACACCGCTCTGATTCACATTACTCAGTCGGTTGGTGTTCTAGTTTTGACACTTTGACTGCTTAATACTTGTTTCTGACAAATCTTAATTCTTGGCTGTTAAACTCTTTGTTTTGGCACTTTTCTGGATTCTTGAACTTTGCACAGGCTTGTCTCCAACCACATTAAGTATGATCCAGTGTGCTCTTGACAAAGAACATTGCCATAAGAGTACAAAGTGCTAAAATTGTTCAATAGATAAAGAAACACTTTTACTTGGATTTCTTATCTTTACCTTTTTGTTTTTCTGAAAGCACATTCTGAAAACCCCCAAAGGTATCCTGGATGTCACTGGAGGAAGAACAAGAAAGATTTGAGGATGGGAACATCTGGAAAATGATGATGATACCCTGCACCCAAGAAAACAGGAGAGATATCTGGTGTGTTGGAATAGCTAATTGTAAGCCAGTGTTGACAGAAGAAGCACTAACTTCATGTGGCAGAGGTACCGATGTTCCAGCTTTAGGAAAAGAAGCTTTTGTGATTTTAATCCAATAACTTTCCTTGAGAAACATCTCTCTCGTGTGTTGTAAGGCTCTGAGAAACAGAAATCAGCATATGACACCCAGTATTCACAAAAAACTAATAAAGTGGGTGAGTGTTGTTCCATACATAACCACTGCATATTGGACAGAGGCCGAGAAGTGTTTAGGGATGTGGGTAAACATCTCACCGGATCGCCTGAACAACTCTGAAGTGTGAGTTTGCAGGATTGTCTTGCAATTTTCATAAGAGCCAATAAACATTCTAAATTCTGGTAAAGGCACTGCATGATGTGCATGCCCAGTTCCAAACTCACAGTGAATTTGGACTCAAATTTTGTCAACGCCTTTCAAGTCTTCAAGACTCAAGAACCAGCAGTGGGTGCTGTAGACTTCAGTGTTGGTGACAGGAAAGAGGACAGAGTGAAATTCTGTGAACATCTCTGAGATACTAAACAAATGGAATGTGGAAGGGAAAGAAGAAGATGGAGAAACTGAGGCATACCTCAGTTAATGGAGCCTTTGCTAGTGAAGCTTCTTTTTTCTTTCCTTTTTCTTTTTATAAAAGCTTTTGGGAACACAGGTTAGGAGAGGCTCCTTCCCACTCAGTGGAAAAGCTTTCCAGTGGCACTAACCACCCACCAGGCATGAAGCTATAGTTGTGAATCAGCTCCCAGTGTGTAGCAACAGATTGGACAGGAGACTAACTCTTTAGGTTGCTAACAAAGGTTTACTGGAACTAAAACAGATTTATAGTGAAGAACAAATTAACTCTGTCCAGAGAGAGAAAGATAGAGAGAGACTGTAGCAGATTCCCAAAGTGCATAAGGCAGACAAAATCCTAAAGTGCAAAGATATAAAACCAAACACTAAAGTAAGGATTGTGCAAGCCATTGTTTTTCCCCATAACCATGTACGGGCGTGAGAGTTGGACAATGAAAAAAGCAGATAGAATCTACTCATGTGGTGGAGAAAAGTGCCGAGAATACTATGGATAGCCAGAAAGTCAAACAAATGGGCATTAGAGCAGATCAGGCCTGAGATCTCCCTAGAAGTCAAGATGACCAAAGTGAGGCTGTCGTACTTTGGCCACATCATGAAAAGACATGATTCATTGGGAAAGACAATAATGCTAGGAAAGCTAGAGGGTAGTAGGAAGGGAGGAAGGCCACATATGAGATGGATAGATCCAATCAAGGAAACTGTGGCCCTGAGCTTGCAGGACATGAGCAGAGCAGTTGAGGACAGAGAGGTTTGGAAATGTCTCATTCATAGGATTGATGTTGAGGGCAGTTAACAACAAGACAAGGTAACACATTGTATTTAATTTTTAGTGACTCAACTGGGAGAGTTGAGCTTTCAATAGCTTTGGAGAACTGTGCTGAAAGCTTGAGATTGCTACAGTGAGATCCTAGTTGATAAAAGACATTGCAGAAGAAGCCTTTGCATGACATGGTGGAAGGCTTGCAGTGTTTTTATTTACTTATTTAAGATTTGCCTGACCTGATTGTTTCATTTCACACATGTATATTGTTAGTTCTTAGTAAAAGGTCTCTTGAAATACTAATTGTTCTTCATTTTTGTGGTGCAGGGATCTATTATGATATCTCCTATTCTATTTCTGCCTCTGGTACCATATTTTCTGTTTAAGAAGCAATGTCCAGGAATATATCTGCTTAACTAACTGAGACAAGCCTGCATTCTTTGCATTCCAGTAAGATTACTTTATTGCAGAAGTGTAATGTAAACATAAACACCAAGTTATAATTAATGTAACTGAAATATATGTCCAGTGAATCTATGGTTTTAGTGTTTGACTAGGACTCTGGGGAAACCAGGGTTTGAATCCCTGGAGACCCCTGGGATGACCTTAGCATTACAGGAAGGCAATGGCAACCCCTGCCGAAGTCAATCATGCCCCACAAATCCCATGATAAGTTGGCCTTTGGGTCATCATAGTTTGGAAGTGACTTGAGGGCACATAACTGTAAAATTATCCCTTTCAATGTAAATATTTTAAAGAGTTTTTTAAATTGTAAATTTAATGCAGTGGCTTTTTTTTCTGTATCATTTCTATTTCTGTCTACTACAAAGAAAACTAAATACCTAGGTAAATTAGTTGGTTCTTACTATCTAATAATAGCATACTTTCTGAAATCCTTACAGCTTAGTCTAGTTACCAGGCCTTTGAAATATTTATGAGTAGCTTTGTTCCTGTTCTGGAGCACTAATTATCTTGTGTGTAGATAGCAGTAGTTGATCCACAGTTTTCAGGATGATGGTGGGTCTTCTAAAAATCTTTCAATTAAGTGTATCATTTTACACTGATATACCCATACAGAAGAAACTTGAAAGTGTTAGAGACATGGTTGGACAACTGTTTAGTAGCTTTAGGTGGGAACCAGAAAACCATCTCATCTTGGTGTAACTTGTGTCCTAAATAATTGCGTATCTTGACCCTCCAAATACCTGATATTGTAGAAGTCTGCAGATTGCACCTGACAAGGGTTTTACACTTTAGTCACTTCTGGCAGAACCAGTCACAAAAATAAAGGATGCAATGAGATGATTTTCTCAGCAATGTGCACTTAGGGACCAATGAAGGCACTGACAAAATTTCATCAATATGCCATAATAACATCCAGGTGATAATTATTACTTTACGATACCCCCTCATAAGGCACAATCTGCAGACTTCTACAATATCAGGTATTCAGAGGGTCAAGATACTCTGGGAAAAATGTATAAATCTAGATAGTGACTACATAGAGATAAGTTAACAACTACAAATCAAAACAAACTTTCTGTCAATTTTTTAAAAAGGTGATCATTCAGACTTTTGGATACCCCTTCATATAGTCACACTCAAGCAGCAGCACAAAGGTTGATATTTATTAAAGAAGATCCAGTTGAAAAGACAGGTCATAACTTCATAACATTAAAAAAAATCCATGGCTATGGAGGACTGACTGTGGTTGTATAACAAAATGCCTTTTCTGAAGTATTTAAGTGAATACGGTACTTAAACTACTGATTGACTAGGAAAGTTTTGATACTAATTTTTTTCTTTTTTAAATACTATTTGAAAGAAAAACAAACACTACCTGCTAATAAACAATCTTCAGAAGACAGAAGAAAATTCTATTAATAATTTCGACGTAATACTCTTTCTTTCTTTAATTGCTAGAAATAATACACAATGTTTTAATGTTAATCTTTTAAAAATTATTTCGAACTGTCTTAAATCCCATATTGGAATATAAGGGGGGGTGATAAATTCAATAAATAAATAAATACAGCTCCCAAACTCTATCTTTGTATCCTTTAAGGTCCTGTACCAGTCTCCCAAAGCTCCAAAGTGTGAGTATCTGAAAAGAACAGAGGGGTGGGATATAAATAAATAAATAAATAAATAATATGCTACTACTCCTATGAGAACTGAGGGGCATAGATATACTGTTTGGGGCAGAAGTGGGATCAGGCCCTCCCACTGCCTTTTTGGAAGCAGAAACATAGCGAAAGCAACCAGGTTCCTTTTGGTTCTTAACCGGTGAAAATAAAAGAATATGCAGGAATATAAGCCTTGTGTTGACATTCTGCTTTCAGAGAGGGCATTCCAATCTAAGAGTGGGTGAGGAAAGTAACTTTGGGAAAGTAACTATCCCAAAGTCAGTGAGTTTTATAGTTGAGTGAGGATTTCAACTCTGGCCTCACTGTTCCAGTGATCATGGGCATAACAACATACGGTCACTCTCTTTGAAGAATGATCTTGCTGTTTTCTCTAATACATTTCCTTTAAAAGTTTGATTATTTTCTAATGGTTTCCTGGCAATTTACACATTTACCTAGTGGAAAAATATGACAACACGGAGGCATTACAATGCTATTCCTAATAAAGGTGGTTGGACTGGATGTAACTGAAGACGTTCATCTGTTTGAAATAACCAGTCTTTGATTTGTTTATTATACTTTTTAATTGTCTTCCTGAAGAAGCCCTTAAAATATTTACAAGGTGAAATGCATCAGGCTTTTTAATAATAAAACATAGCCCCATAGCATCTTGAAACCTCTTTTATTTTCATCACCCAGAACAGAAATCTCAGTTTTTTTGGACAGTGTCCTACCTCCCATGTGTCATAAAGAAATCACTCTTGTGGGAATTGTACTCTCCTTATATCCCTTTCCTATTGCATGGATGTTAGCTTTGTTCACAACGTCTTTTCCACCACAGCATGGTATGATATCATGGTTAACATATCATGGTGTCGTTTCTTCTTCCATCAAATCGCACAGTTTCAGAATCCTCCTTAATACCTGAATATTTCTAAATTGGCTTCTCATTTGCTCTTAATCCCCCCCCCCCCGATGCTATTCAGGTTCTTATCTCAAGCATCTTTTGATAAAGAAAGCCTCTGGAGCTGTGATATAAATTTATTTTTAATAAATACATTTATTAATAATACATACATACATTATTCTAAATAATTTATTTGTAGTATTTTATAGAAGATTATTTTGGATTATTTTATATCTATTCATCACATCTTTATCACACCTTTTCCCCCAAAGCAGTCTCTCAAATAGCATAATAATTCAGATTTTTTAAAAAAAAACAGTAATAAAATTAAAATATTAAATTGGAATTAAAACAACAACATCATATAAAGTAAAGAGAATGAAATTGATAAATTCATCAGCTATATGTTAGGCCTTTCTGTATTAGTTTTCTCACTAAGGTTTTCATCACTTCTGGTTCATAAGATGCCACAATCCCATTAGTCTATGAAATACAAAGATACTGGGTTAGGGACAGTCATTATCACACAGTTCTTTCAAATTGCCATGGTGCTGCTTCTGCCCTGGCCTACTTCTTCCTTAGGCAGGTGTCCATAACCTCTCCCTTCTCCTTTTTCCAACATGCCTTTCAGTCTGTATTTTTATTTTTTTTATTTTTTTTGCACAATTGCATGATTATGGCAATCCATTAAATTAAATTAAAGAAAAATAGCCTTCTTGGGAATAGCGTGGGTGAAGGGGGAGAGGCAGAGAAGAGCATAATTATGCCCTCTTGCACCTTGAGACTGTCTGCGTATCAGAACTGCTTCAGGAGGAACTTATCACACTCACTCAATAGTGTAAAAGCAGCATGTTTGGGAGACACTGACAACTTTTTCTTGGAGTGTTCCAACAAGAGATGGTCTACAGCTGTTGGACAGAAACAGTGTCATGTGATAAGATTCGGCCACAGATACGACTATCCTGCTCTAATCATAGAATTATAGAATCATAGATTCATAGAGGGGAGTGTGTTCCACTGTCGAACAGCCCTTACTGTCAGGAAGTTCCTCCTAATGTTGAGCTTGAATCTTTCCTCCTGTAGCTTGCATCCATTGTTCCTGCTCCTGTTCTCTGGAGCAGCAGAAAATAAGCTTATTCCCTCCCCAATATTACATCCCTTAAAATATTTAAACAAGGCGATCATATCTCCTCTTAACCATCCCTGGCTAAACATCCCCAGCTCCCTAAGGCGTTCCTCATATGGCTTGGTTTCCAGACCCTTCATCATTTTAGTTGCCCTCCTTTGGACCCGCTCCAGTTTCTCAACATCCTTTCTGAACTGTGGTACCCAGAACTGGACACAGTATTCCAGGTGGGGCCTGGCCAAATCCCACTTTTCAAGGCTCCTGTGATAACATCCTAAGATGCAACTAGCCTGAAAGTGTATCATGAAGAAGGTTCCAACATAATACACCACCACAAATATTGAGAATATTTTACACTTTCATGTGGCACAGAATCTGTTACTGCACTCTATTACAATGGTGGGACATTTGGTCCATTTGGTTGATGTTGTGGGATTCTAATCAGCATCAGGTCTAGTCAGCATAGCCAATGGTGAGAGATGATACATTCCAACAAGATCTAATTTCCCATGCTTTACCCATTACATTGCCAGCAGTTGTGATATGATAGTTTTCAGACCCACCCTCAACCCCCTAGTTGTGGTGGAAAGTAGCATTGATCTTGCTGTTATAAACCATCCAGAACAGGCTGCAGTCAGTTACTTCACTATTGAACAGCAGTAACAAGAACAGAAAAGGATGTTGTAGTATACCTCCTCTAAGGCTTTCCATTCCTGATCAAATAAAGGACCCAATAGTGATTCAGTGTGCCATGGGTTCCTCTATCATAGTTCTTAAGGATCTAGAAAAAAATGCACCTGGTGAAAGCCTTTCTGCCTTGCAGGTATTATACATCCTGGAACATTGTGTAAAGCTGGAAGAGGAATCCTTAAAGCATTCTAAGGCTTCAGCCCAAAACCACAATAAGGAAAAGAAGCAAATGTACTTTAAGGAAATAATAAAAGATAAGTATATTCATGAGATGATTTTGTATGTCTTTCACATTGTGATTAAAGTGTCTATGCCTCATGGTGAAGCAGAACAGCATACATGCCACCCATTGCTACAAAGAGGATATCCAGATAACTGGATAAAGGGTATATATTTCCCTCTGAGAGACATCTATTTCTCTCAGATAGACACCCTTACAATATACATAGATGAGTGAAATCACGTGCAATGACAAGCAGATGTCTTTCACTACTAGAAGCAGTTCTTATAAATATGTGCTAGAGTTTGACCAGCAGATGCTGATGGAAATCTAGGCTGGAAACAAACAATTTTAGTGTAGAGTAATAGTAATAGTTGTTGTTTTTCTACTTTTTAATTCCAAAATTAGGACTCAGAGTGACTTACAATTTAAAAGGACAGTACAACGTACGGGCAGGGGGAGTGGAATGGTGGGTATGATTTATGGTTTAGATGCTAGTGTAACTTCTGTTTCTGGCAACAGAGGCTCTGCTTGATAGGAAATATCTGTATTTCCAATAAATAAATAATAGAGTTGGAAGAGACAACAAGGGCCATCCAGTCCAATCCCTGCCATGCAAGAAGACACAATGTAATCCTGACAGATGGCTATCCAAGAAAACCTCCATAAGAAGGAGACTCCACCACTTTCTGAGGCAGCGTGTTTCACTGTCAAACAGCCCTTACCATCAGGAAGTTCTTCCTAATGTTTCGGTAGAATCTCTTTACAATTACAGGGATACTTGATTTTTAATACTGTAACAGCATAAAGTGGCATCTCAACATAGGTCCAGTTTACAAAAAGATTAGTCTCCAAACTAAAGGAGGCTACAGATCTAGTATCCTATCCAGTCAAGGAGCATTTCTCTGCTTCCTTAAAACTGTTGCCTGCATTCCTCTACACATTGCTTTTAAATTTTACTTTTGACTTGTATCGTTGCACAGCAAGAAAATAGCATAAAAATTTAAAGATGTTTGTCAGATATCTGACATCAAATATAAGAGATCATTTTAAATTCAGGGAGCCACTTACTTATAGGGGAATGTTGTACACTTGTTAACAAATATCTCTGTAAATTTGCAAAATGCCTGCTACCGGACTTAAGAAAAATTAATATGCCAGTTAGGAGGAGAAATAAAAGTGATTCCCCATCATCTTTAAAATTATACAGGCTTGCTGCCTTTCAGGAAAAATGTTTTGCCTCCTAAGAAACTCATCGCTTTTCCTTACAAATTTTTCAACATTATACAAGCGCTCTGAAAATCTGACATGCCAGAATGTAAAAGGCTCTATTATTTCCTGTGTTGACCCTTTTTATAATCAGGAAGCAACATTATGTTTAATAGGCAGAACTGTGTTTCTTTGTCCCGCTCTTTAGTCCTATATTTGCTGGCTGTATAATTGAAACTCACTAACTGGAGCAGGTTTGTTGGTGACCCCCTACATCCTCTTTGAATGTAATGTATGACAGAAGTTAGTCTGTAACTTTTATAGTCTGATGAGTTCAATTGCTGCTGCTGTACCTTTAAACTCTGGAATCAAACCAGCAAAAAGTGAGAGCAAGCTGTGTGAGGTCCAGCCCTCAAGAGCAGCTTCAGATTCAGAGTTACTCCACAGGGACAGACAGCTCTGATATAGTGATCACGGCCCTGGCTAGGCTCCATCCAGCAACATGGCAAAACATGTAGCCCTCTCTCTCTTGCTGCTTGCCTTCATCCTGGTAAACTCATCCCTCGCACGTCGCAAGCTCCTGCTGTTCTTGATTGATGGTTTTCGCCATGATTATATCAGTGATGAAGCCCTGGAATCCTTGCCTGGCTTCAAAGAAATTGTGAACAGGGGAGTGAAAGTGGATTACCTGACCCCAGATTTTCCCAGTCTCTCCTATCCAAACTATTATACACTGATGACCGGTGAGTACATTCTTTGACTTTCTCACTAATGCTCTTAACATCCCATAGCTTTAATTGCAGCAGATCACTTAGGGTCACTTGGTTCCCCACAGACTCTTTAACACTGTAGGGATGGCTATGCAGACAAAAACTTTCTGATGAACATTCGTCTTCAGTAAATGCTGAAAGCCATGTCTGGAATAAACTGCAATGAGAAGAAATCCCTCATGTTTTTCTCCATTTTATTCTCACGGAAGCAACTTTTTGCACCTAAACAATCTTGTCAATTAGTTTGGAGATTGTTCACTTGTTTCAAAAACTCGCAGTATAAAAATGCAACAAGGTCAGTTTTTAAAAACTTTTATTCCTAACATCACTTGCAATGTCCCCAACATGAAACGATCCAATACTAACTTGGATTTTCCTCCCAGGGAAGAATAGCTGTCATTAGTAAAAGAAATTAAAAAGATTCAAGGAAAAAGAGTATTTTTCTTGGCTTGTCATATCCCACCACTAGAATATTACATTATGATATGCATTCTTCCCCATTTCTAAAAAAAAATTGTTTAAAATATATTCAGTTAATTGCTGAAAATGGACATTCCAGTTTGAGGGACATTCCTCCCCCTTTTCTTCAAGAGATCAAACATTCTTTAATCACAAAAAATTGCTTTAAAAATGAAAAAAAGTGTTGTCATTCTCACTATCTTCCTTTCCTTTTTGTTCAGCATTTCTCTTATTCAAGAATGAAAATGATTCCATGGTTGATTTACACAGTAAATAATGCCTATGCTATAAACCTGGAGGTCACTTAAGCACACAGTGTGATTTATCCTTAACATACATTTGGATTCTCCCCCCCCCCTAAAAATTAGCAGTCGTGATAATTCTAACATATGCCACAAGCAATAACTTATTATCCTTAAGAAAATGTCATTGGTGATTTTGTCTAGAATACCTTTAACATTTCAGACTCCAGTTCTAACCATTTGTGCCAGCATTCATGAGTGTATCATTTGTGTAATAAAATACTTTGTAAAACTGGCATAACAGCATGGTTTACAACTTTGTGCTGGCATTACAGTAGGTACATAGTATCACGATGGTATAATAGCCTTTTATTATTGGCAGACTACCTTTTTGGGTGGCCATTCAAATGACCTATCCTAGAGATGCCCTATTTACTTCAACTGATCTTCAGAATCAGCAGTTTATTCATGGGAGCTTCTGTAATATTTCCAAAGTTCATTGTACTACTTGATCTAGTAACTCAGCAGGAGTGCGCAAGAAAGAAGATAAACAACGGGGAAAGTGTCCAGGAATTGCACACAGACTCAAAAATTAAACGTCGAAAGGCACATTTTGTATAAACTAAGGAACACAACTTTATCAGGCATATGCAACAGTTTAAGCACATTTTTAGTGGCTAATCATACCCCCCCAAAGGTAACTGTGTATTTTAGGATAAGTTAAGGAAAACTGTGTACCATCCCTATCCAATGGAGCAGGCAGGCGAGGGCCACAGTGTATATTATATTACAGTGGTCCCCTGGCTTACGAATCCCCTGGGGTACGAAAACCCAGGGGTACGAAAGAGCCGGGGCCTGAAAAACAACCCCGGTTCCCAAAAAAAAACCCGGGTTACGAAAGGAAAGCGGCGCGAAATTCAAATCGCACCAAGTGCTTTCCTATACCTTACAGTGGTCCCCAGGGTTACGAAGGTTTTCGGGTTACGAAAGGGATCCTGGAACGGATTACTTTCGTAACCCGGGGGACCACTGTATTATAGTCTACACTGTATAAAAATAAAGCTGGGGCGGGGGGCTTTAAAACAGTGATTCCCAAAGTGAGTGGTACTGTCCCCCTTGGAAAAGTTGAAAGATCCAGAGGAACGGTTCAAGAAAAGGGGGCAGTAGCGATAAGGAAGAAGGGATTGGCAGTGGGGGCCTCCAGTCAACATGTTGGCATGGAAGAAAGACAAGGGGAACCAGCAGCCTTTAGGACCATGATGGCGATGAAGGTAGCATGAAACCTCTCTTTTCAGGGTCTCTTAAAACCACCCGCAGAGCCTTGTTGCATGAGCTCACTGCCGCCGTGCCATTTTGGGACAGGCTCGATGGAGTGAGGAGTTAGAGCATGTGGCAGCAGGGGAGCAGCAGTGGCAAAAAGGAGCTTTCACATTTGGGACCCTGCTTAAGCTTTGTGAGCTTTGCTGGGACTTGGCTGGCCGATTGGAGCTGTGCTGCTGCTCCTGCTTTCTTTCGTCAGGCAGGCCGAGGGAAGAGGTAGCAGAAGAAAGAGTGTTTGTATGTGTGTATATGAGGGGATGATCTGAAGCTGAGAATACTTGGTTTCGATTCTTTGAAAGAGTCCTTTGCCTCTCACCTCTCTAAGATTGAGACTCCTTCCCTACCAGGGAGAAATGTGGGGATCTGGCTGTGCCTTCTCCATCTCAGCAAAGAAGGACTCAGAGTCCTTCCTTGTTGGGGAAAAGCTACTCCCTTTACACTTGAGGAGCAGCAACCGAGTAACCGGTTTATCAGCGACCAAGAAGCCGCATTTACTCTGGAATTATAATTCACTCACATTTGTTGTGGTAATGGTGGTGGCACATTCAGCTCCTGCATTGATCTGTAATGCCCATACGTTTTGTCAGCACTGTTTTGTGTCTTTTTTTTGAGAGAAACAGAAGAGTAACACAAACGCCATAGCTAATAACGTCTATCTTTTGGCTAGTCTCAAAGGTGCTGCAAGATCCCTTTGCATATTGATTTTCCAGACTAACATGGCTATGGTGTTTATCACAATGGGGCTAAATGTGGCATTAAAGAGAGATTAAAGTGAATTTAAAGCATTCCACAAATAAAGCAAAAATGGTTATTGCGCAAATGATTATCACACGCAATTGCACAAATAAAGTGATATAGGAAATGCATCATTGCTGAAATCCCAAAAGTAAAAAGATGCACCTTAATGCTTTTTTGTGACCACTTTAATGGCAGGTTTTGTGTGAAATCATTTTGTGTAATTACACGATTTTTCTGTGATATTCACAGGATAAACTCCTGATCTCCTTCGTGTGATAAATTCCATGGTCTTTGAATTCCATAGTTAGAGCCACCTATTAATAATCTTTCAGTGAAGTTTTGATGTATCTGTGTCCCTTGCCTCATCACCATACTGAACTTAAATCTCAGAATCATGAGATAATAATGTAAATATATTCAGGTATTACTCCACCCCACCCCCTGCCATATCATTTCCTTGGTGTCAGGAAATAAATTCCACTCAAATGCAAGGAAACCCACTGTATGGCTATGCCATGGGAGGCACAGGAAATGTTATATGATGTAGTGTGGGAGGACAATTGCTAAGGTGCCATTACCTGCCATGACCTTAGTTCCCAAACTGTAAGGCTTAATGCATTCCAAAGGACCTGTGGAAATGGACATAGATGTGGCTGGGGGGTGAGGTGGAATTGAGATGTTGTTGCAGACACTGCTTGTGGTGTCAGTGACTGATGTGGGGCAGACTCCCCATTTCCTAAATGGCAAGGGATTGGATTCCTATGCCAAACTGGTGTCACCAATAAGTACTCGTTCTGGATTGACTAGGAGCTGATCTGTCTGCTGGGCCTCTTTCAGCACCTGCTAATAAGCATTATTTTTTTCCAAAAATAAAATAAAAACCTGTTTTTGAAGTAACTTTAGTGGATGGCTCCAGGATCTTATTTGCAGGCCTAGAATCACTTGCTCTATGTTGCTTTTCTGTGACCTCCAATCTGGCCAACAAATTGTATGAATTCCTGCATGAATGTGGCTTGGTGCTGTCACCAGAGGAAGAGGCAGGGTTTAGTTGGTGCTTCTGTGGACAGCTGAGTGCCTGGGGCTCTTTCTATGTTTTGCCTCCTCAGGTGACATTAACCTTGCCTGATCAGATGGGCTACCTAGTCTCCTTTCCCTACTTTCCTCTTCTTATATGAGGGAGAAAGTCCCTTCTAAATAATGAAGTAGGCATAGAAGGCCTGAAGTAGGCATAGAAGGCTCCTTAAGAATGATTAAGAAGGCCTTACATTCCCCAAAACCCGGTTGACACCAGGAAGACACACTGCTCGCTGGATGGTCACAAAAATATTGGTACTCTTAATAAGTGAATAGCAGGAAGCTTATGTGGATGGTTGACAGTTGTGCAGGCTTTACAATTGAGGAACAGAAGGAAATAAACATACAAGTTCTAGCCATCACCCACATATAGAAAGTAACTGTAGGCAGAGGAGACCAACCGTGGGGCCACTTTCTGGGATCTCGCAAAATGGAGGGCTCTAAATTGCACAGAAAACCTTCACAGATAGAAATGTCTCCCTCTTATAGACAGGCATGCTATATATGTGAAAGGCAAGGAGAATGCAACGAGGAGAAAGATAGTCAACTATATTGCTGACCTGGTTATTTTGATGCTTGACTCAATATTTGATATCTGCTGTTTTAACTTGTTTTCTTATCATGTTGTTAACTTGTTGTTTTAACCTCTAGATTGTACGCCATAGGTAGGCTTTTTACATATTCTTGATTTTATTGGTTTTTGTACAGTGCCGTGTACATTTACGGCGCTTTATAAATAAAGCTAATAATAATAATCACATGGCGTCTTACCATGGGTAAAACGTTCCTGGACTGTTTCAGAAGTGCGAAAGTGTGAAGGTCCATCGCAGTTCTCAAACATCATTGAGGCACCCCACTTTTCTTCCATTGACAAAGCATTTGTGGAGCAGCCATTTTTTGAATAATGGGATATTCCATTATTTAAAAAATGGCTTTATGAATGCTTTGACAACAGAAAAAAAGCGGGATGCCTCAATGACATTTGAGAAGTGCGATGGATGATCACACCTGTGCATTTCTGAAACAGTTCTGGAACATTTTACCCATGGTAAATGCCTCCGTGTGATAAGATCCTATGTTGTTGTTTACCTTGAAGTCATTTCTGACTTATAGCAACCCTAAGGCAAACCTATCATGGGGTTTTCTTGGCAAGATTTGTTCAAAAGTAGGTTTGTCATTGCCTTCCCCTGAGACTGAGAGCATTTGACATGCCCAAGGTCACCTAGTAGGTTTCATGGCTGAATGGAAAATCAAACCTTGGTTACCAGAGTCATAGTCCAACACTCAAACCATAGTCATGCTGGCTATCATAGTTGTATATCCTTGCCTTTATTTGCTTACCCTGGGCAACGTGGCAACTCTGAATTAGGCAAGAAGGTGGTATAGAGACAATTGGAGGTAATTTAGCAGCAATGGTTGTTTACCCACCCTATCTAAATATGTACATGCTTTTCTCTCTCTCTCATTCTTCCCTTTTTGCTTGGTAGTTGTGTAGATTTGGCAGAATGAGCAAAAGTGACAATGCCAAGGGTTGACAAAGAACATCTTATTCAGTCCCCCAACTTGAATTCAGCACTGCTTCAAGGTGCACTGTAGTATCTTCTATATAATTTCCAAACTACCAAGCCCCTGTTTTTCACACACATTTGTCCCTTTTCCTTTGCTGGAATTGATTTCACCTTTTCCAGGCTCTGATAGATACCTCCTTGAAGAAGACAAAGTTATCACAATGTTTCAAGAGGTTCTTTTTTAACTGTGAGCTTTCACTGATGAACAAGCCATCTTGGACTGTTAACCATCCATTCACCTCAGAAACGAATGGTAAGCCAACAGCTGGTACACTGTCTCTCTTCTAACTATTAAAAGGGAGGAAGAAGTCAAACCAACAAAAAACAAAAAACCCTCACACCCAATATCTTTCAAGGTTTAGGCTAAAACCTTACAAATATCTTATTTGTAATATCTGTCATTTATTCCCCAGATTCAGGCCACCGCCAAGGCATGTAGATTCTCTCTTTACAACATTGCTAAAATCCGTCCTTTCCTCTCAGCCTCCACTGCCAAGACTCTGGTCCATGCTCTAGTGGTCTCACGACTAGATTATTGTAACCTTCTTCTGACAGGGCTTCCTCTCTCTCATCTCCATCCTTTAACCCCTGTCCAGAGCTCAGCAGCACGTATTATCACATCTGCTCGCTGCTTTGACCATGTTTCTCCTCTTTTCTCCTCCCTCCCCTTCCGCATCCAGTACAAGCTTTTGTTGCTCACTTTCAAAGCCCTCCATGGACTGGACCCTCCTTACTTGTCTTAACTTCTTTCTCCTCACACTCCTTCTCATACCCTCCGTTCTGGTAGTCAAGGTCTCCTGTCCCAGCTGAGGATTTCCACTGCCCTGTCCCGGATTCGTCCCTTCTCACTTGCTGCCCCTCATTCCTGGAACCTTCTTCCCCCACATGCATGCCTCATCACTTCCCTAACCAGGTTCAAAACTGAGTTAAAGACTACAATATATTGTTTAGGGAAGTGTTCCCAGGATTATGCCACCTGCCCCAGGATGTCTCTTTTTAACTATGTATTAAGAAGCCAAGCCCTCCCTCCAGTCCATCTGCCTTGGTCCAGGCCCCAGAGGGAGAGAAGAACCACTGGACCTCATCCCCTTCCCACCACCTTCCCCTTCTCCTTTTGTGTTGTCTCTTTTAGACTGTAAGCCTGAGGGCAGGGATCCGTCTAATTTTAAGATTGTATGTACAGCACTCTGTAAATTTACATTGCTATATAAATAAAGGTTAATAATAATAATAATAATAATAATAATAATAATATCTTTAAAATTCTGAGCAATATCGTAGACTGAGCACCTTCAGCTCAGATGTCTTTGGATATCTAGGAATTCAGAAAGAGGAAATGTTTAGGCTTGATAGTTTAATTTTTTATTTCTGTCTAATTGACACTTTAATTTTTTTCTACATGGGTCAGAAATAGGTATGGAAGGTATATTTGCTATTATTAATTCCCACCTTGAAAAACAGAGCTCCTAAGTGTTGGGAAACTCACTAATAAAAATAATAGAGCAGAATCTTGTGCAAATTTTCCTTCCATATTAAAATATCCCAAAGTAGACTCATAGGGGCGAAACAGATGTGCAAGAAAAAGTGGCTTGAAGCTGCCTTTTAAAAAGCCACATTGAAACCCCACCAACCACACTACTGGCTCCCAAGGCAGCTGGAGCACTCATGTCATGACCATATGACATGGCTTCAAGCTAGGAAGAAGTGCAAAAAAACTTCTTCTTTTTGAAACGGCTTTTCTCTGCATAAGACACTTAGAGGGCACTTTCCTGCTGACTTCAAGGCATGTGTCATCTAAATGTCACGGCTTCAAGCCAGCCTGAGAGCACCTCTTTTTGCCTGTTTGTTTAGCCCCAATGAATCATACAGATGGAAGAGACTGCAAGGGCCATCAAGTCCAACTCCCTGCCATGCATGAAACCAAAATCAAAGCCCCCTTGACAGATGGCCATCAAGCCTCTTTTTAGAAACCTCTCAAGAAGGAGACTCTACTACCCTCCGAGGGAGTGTGTTCCACCATTGATCAGCTCTTACTGTCAGGAAATTCTTCTAATGTTTAGGGGGAATCTCTTTTCCTCTAGTTTGAATACATCGTTTTGTGTCCTATTTTGTGGAGCTGGAGAAAACAAGCTCGCTCCATCCTCAATATGACACCTCTTCAAATATTTAAACAGGACTATCATATCACCTCTTAATCTTCTCTTCTTCAGGCTAAACACACCCAGCTCCCTAAGTCACTCCTTGTAGGGCATGGTTTCCAGACCTTTCACCATTTTTGTTGCCCACCTGTGGACACACAATAACTTGTCAATGTCCTTTCTGAATTGTGGGGACCAGAACTGGACACAGGATCTTAGGTGTGGCCTGACAAAAGCAGAATAGAGCGATACTGTTATGTCTCTCCAACTAGACACTATACTTCTATTGATGTAGCCTAGAATTGCATTGGCTTTTTTAGTTGCCACATCACACTGTTGACTCATGTTTAACCTTTGGTCTACTAGGACTCCTGGATCCCTTTCACATTCACGGTTGTCAAGCCAGGTGTTCCCCCAGCCTAATCTGTACATTTCATTTTTTTTTCTGCCTAAGTGTAGGACCTTATATTTCTCCCTGTTGAAATTCCATTTTTTTTAGTTTTGGCCCTGCTTTCTCATCTGTTAAGGTCATTTAGAATGTTGATCCTGTCCTCTGGGATATTAGCTACTCCATCTAATTTGGTGTTATCTGCCGTTTGATAAGCATGACCTCTGTTCCTTCCTCCAAGTCATTGAGAAAGATGTTGAATAGCACTGGGTCCACGACAGAACCCTGTGGCACCCCACTTGTCACTTCTCTCCAAGATGAAGAGGAGCCATTGCTGAGCACCCTTTGGGTTCAGCTGGTCTTCCAACTACAAATACACTTAACAGCTGTATTGTCTAATCCACATTTTACTAGCTTGTTTGCAAGAATATAATGAGAAAACTTGTCAAAGGCCTTCCTGAAATCAGGATATGCGTTATCCACAGCATTCCCTTCATCTGACAAGCTTGTTGTTGTTGTTGTTGTTGTTGTTGTTGTTGTTGTTAAAGAGATCTGATTAGTCTGGCATGGACTTGTTTTTGAGAAATCTGTGTTGATTTTTTTGTGATTGAGGCATTCCTTTCTAAATGCTTACAGACTCTCTATTTAATGATTTGCTCTAGAATCTTCCCAGACAGTAATTGTTTGGGTCCTCTTTTTCCCCTTTTTGAAGATGGGGACAACATTTCCCCTCCACCAGTCTGCTGAGACTTCTCCTGTTCTCCAGAAATTCTCAAAGAAAAGTGGGTCTGATATTACCCCTGCCACTTATTTTAATATCCTTGGATGTGATTCATCTGGCCCTGGAAATCTGAATTCATTTAGATTAACCAGCTATTCCTGTACTACCTCTTTATTTATTCTATGCGGCATTTCTCCTACTGCATACTTTGCTCTGTTTTCCTCAGGTTGAGCACCATTTTTCTTATGTGAGAAGACTGAAGCAAAGAAAACGTTGAGTAGTTCTGCCTTTTCTTTGTTTCATTAGCATTTCGCCATCTACTCCACAAAATGGCCTTACCATTTCCTTCTTCTTTTTGCAACAAACATAACAAAAAAAGGCCCTTTTCATTACTTTTAATTTCTCTAGCAAGCTTGAGCTCATTATGTGCTTTTACTTTTCTGACTTTCTCCCTACAAGTGCTAGCTATTTGTTTGAATTCCTCTTTGGTGACTTCCTCCTTTTCCATTTCTTAAACATGTCTCTCTTAAAGCTTCCTCAGTTGAAAGTTCTTTAGTCATCCATCCTGGTTTCTTGAGACACCTCTCATTTTTTTTCTCCTCATTGGAACTGTTTGAGTATGAAAATGTTGTATTCTGGATAGAAAAGCACATTTTTGTACAACCTCCCCTCCTTGCTGCATAAAAATGTTTTCTGTGTAGAAACGGAATTATTGTGAATTCTGGAATATTTCAATATGACAAGGATACAGTGATGGAATATTTGTTTTATCCAAAAGTGGAAAGAAGGTTACTGTAATTATTCGTCTCTGCATGTGAAAATGAAATATTTAAGGATTTACATTCCTATTGGAGAGTTAAATGTGACAAGCAAACCTGTGACTATTTCTTTCTAGTATTTCTGCACGGTATCTTCCTAATTTAATATATAACCTGATTCTGTTCAGCAATTACTCATGGTAATGTGGGTCTCTTGGGGCAAACTATATATATGCTGTATCACACGTAAAAGGAGGGCATAAGGATTTACTCTTACATGAAAAGGAGAGCTCCAGTGAAGGAAATAAAATTCACCCCCTTTCCTCATCTCACTGTTGGTTACCCTTTATACCTTACGGCCATTTACCTTGTATAGTTTCAAAGCAGTTTTCTCAAGTTTTGTTCTGAGACTCAAAGTGAACTAGGCAGGCAGAAAATTCTTAAAACTGCAGCATGCAGGAAAGCAAAAGAGGTGCTCCTGTCACTGCCCATCCTCTACTTTGTGCAAACCCTAACCCAGGTTTGTCTAAGACTGTGTGAATGGTGCAGGCACATGGACAAATATACTTGGCTTCCGGGTCACTTCAAGCTAGTGAAACATGGTATTCTAGGACAGTGCTCCTCATGGTTGTGGTTGGTAGACCAATGCCAATCCCTGAGTCATCAGCGGCCAGTTACCAGTAAGTTTCCAGAAAATTATAATCATATGACATAAATATAGTACTGGTCCTGGGAAATGAGTTGCCCCGGTGGTGTTCCCACACCGAGTGACACCTGGTGTGGGGGGAAGGACTTCTGATTTGGTTTCTGGGGTAGAGGTGCCTGAAAGAGCCCCTCCACAAGGCCTGGGTGCCTAGAAAAGCCCCCCTGCAGGCCCTGGGCACTGGGAAAAGCCTCCCGTTGACCCTAGGGGCCTGGAAAAGCCCCTCCGCAGGGCCTGGCTGCCCGAAAAAGGCTCAGTGCAGCCTAAACAGCACCCACGGGGGGCAGGGAGCCAATCTGGTGTCACCCCACCTTCTTGGGTGTCACCCCACCTTCTTGGGTGTCATGCCCCTTCTGCGGTGTCACCTGGTGTTGTCCACACCCCCTCAGTGATTCTGCTGGGTTGTCCATCTGTCATATCAGATATCGTGAACAGCACTGTTCCAGAACATTGAAAGGAATTCACCATAAACAGAGGTGTGGTTGCTAAATGAGGGTGATCAGAGCAGAAACACCCTATTCAATATAGCTCTATGACATTGGCATATTTGCAAAAAGTAAACACACTTCCTTGTACTATGCTTGAATAATAAAGACTATGATTTCCCTGTTACCGAACACTGAGGAGATATAAAAGTGAGTGACTGAACAAGAAAACTAAAATAAGGCCGCTTAGGTTTCATTTCTTCAAAAGCATCATGCATTGTATCTGCCAAGGAGATACTTGGCAAATTTACTGCTGCACCAGAAAATATCTTCGCAATACAAGCACATTCTTTTTTCTTTCTGGATTTAGCTGGGTCGAACCTATCTTCTGTACATCACAATTCACATTTATGATTAGTGGTGCTACAGTTTTATCACTAGCAAAGAAGTTGGATCTCTGCCTGGCTCCAAAGAGAATGTTTTAAACCAGACAGTAAAAGTGGATTATCTGGTTTTCCAAGTCTTGCCTATTAAAATTACTGCATGTACCTGACTGTGTAGTGCTATATAAAAAAAGTATTTTTTTTAATGTGAAAGGTTTGATAGGGTCATCCGATTTTGCTATGCTACTAGGTGAAAATACTGCCAGTGTCACTTTTAGGAGAGCTTTGAAAGGTATATCTACAGCAAAAGTATGAACCAAGATGGAAAGGATGGGGCAGCCATACAAAGCAGTGACGAGGAGTTTACATAAAAGGAAATGTGCAGAAGAAGCAAAGAAAACACAGGCTGGACCCACCTCCTTGTGCTCTAATGTACTGACAGAGGTCTCCTAGCCTGGGTTCACTTCCACTGTCACAGGTAGGTTCAAGGTAAACTGTAAAGCAGACCTGTGATTTGTATGGCCTCAAGATGTTGCTGAATTGAAGGTCCCAGCATTCCTCGCCATTTGCTATGCTAGGTAGGGTTGCTGGAACTTGCACTTCATCAGTATCTGATGAAGATCTGGTTTATGCAAGAGCACAGGGACACCCCAATACACTTCCTTTCAGGTAAAGCACTCTGGGCAACGGGTGGCCCTCCAGATATTTCCGGACTACAACTCCCATCAGTCCTTGTCAACATAGCTTGTGGTAAGGGATGATGGAAGATGCCACCTTACTATAAAGAATAGACTCCTTCATCTCATTACGTTCACAAATATGGCAGATAAGAGGCAAAAACATCTGTATTTGCCCCACTATATCTTGTTTTTACTTTGGATTTGTTCTCTTAGGAAATCTCTGGGCTCAGTACAAGGTGTTGGTTATTACCTATAAAGCCCTACATGGCTTGGATCCAGCATACTTGAGGGATTTCGTCCTCCCATACAATCCTTCCCGCACACTTAGGTCCTCTGGGAGGAACCTGCTCCAGCCAAAGAAAACCAGGCTGGTGGCAACTTCCCAGAGGACCTTTTCAGCTGCCACCCCTAAAATATGGAATTACCTGCCGGAAGAGATCTGCCATATTACATCTTTGGAGGTGTTTAAAAAGGCAATAAAGACGGATCTCTTCCGGCGGGCCTTCCCAAACTAACCTCCAGCTGAATTAACCAAATTGATCCATTCGCTCTTTCACTGCCTCTCCTGGTGGTCTCGGAATAATTCGACCTGTGTCGATACTTAGTTACAAAATATGTAACTATGGACCCTGTACTGGGGATATTGTATTGTATCTTGATGTCTATGTGTAATTGTAACAGAAGGAAGGGGGGGGGGGGTTAAGGGGATTTAGGAAATTTTATTATTGTCTGTATACCTGTTTTATTGGACTATTGTTACCTGCCTAGATCCTGGAAGGGAGAGGCAGGATATAAATAAATATTGTATTATTATTATTATTATTATTATTATTTATTAATGCTTGAGCCAAAGGCCATTCACATACTTAATATTTAAAACCAATTAAAACCAATTAAAAAAAAAACAAACCAGTAAATATAAAATGCTCCATCAGATAATTAACATTCAAATTTTATACATTGGCCATGATACAATCCCAGACAGTTAACTAAAACAACACTATTTTATATTATTATTTTCTGAAGGGTGAGGGATGCAGGTAGGGATCTCCTACAGAGCATTCTTCATCCCCTCACTAAAATACGGTTTGTGAGATTCCTCAGAATAAAACATGACATTTAAATCAAGTGAGATAACGATACAACTTTGTAGAGATTTTGAACCCTTGGGTTGGTGTATACTGTACAGCAGAAAATATGAGTTAGGCACGAGTGTACTATCCTGACATTAATGACCATCCAATTTCACAAGCATGTATATTTTGTAATAATATTTTGCAAATACAGCCCATCACATTATCCACTCCACTGCTGTTTGTTTATAGTCCATTTTCCTCCTCACTGCCACAGACAATTATTATATCAAGTGAAGAAAGAACAAAATAACTTTTAAAAAGAAGTTCTTGAGGGCAAACATCCAGAGACCCGAAGCACTAAACAGAAAGTAATATGAAAGTACTTTTCTCTGTTTTCTATAAGGGGTCAACAGCTTTTTAACCAACAGTGCATTACATCTAGGCTGACTGGTGCTCGAAGAGAGGAACTCTCAAGCATATGATGCTTGGGAAATGCAATGAAGTATAATCAGGAAAGTTACAGCAAAAGGGAGATGTGTGAAAAAGTACTTTTCTAACAGAAGACCAGTGATGCTGAAGTTGGACAGGGTATGTGGTGATGAAATGGTCCAGTGGGATTATGTGTGTCTCCGTGTATTCAGATGATTTAGATTCTAAACAAACTTGTCAGCCTTTGTGACTTGCAGAAAGGCCTTGGCAATTTGGGAGAGAAATTCAGGTTGACTGCAACAACTTGATAATTATATAATTGAGGCCTTCTTTTCACAATTCAGTAATTCAGTAATTATTATGAGAATATGAAGTCTTATGTTGCATGGAACCATGTTTGTGTGTTTATATATCCATATGTTTCAATACATGACATAAATAAGACATCAACAAGGCAGTGAAATGACTGCAAGGAAGGGAATAGGCACAAACAAGCGGGGACATTGATCTCACTCAGAATGAGCGGAAAAGCTAAATTTACAGATCTCAAAAGATAAGTAAATGAATATGTTATCCTTAATACACAAGTTTATAAGACTATTGGTCAAGATATGCCAATTGGACTTTGCAATAAAAATGATTTGAAAATTCTTGGAATGGTGCTCAGTTATTGAAATAAGCATCATCGTTTCATATTCAAATAATTAAAATATATATATTACATGAGATGGTAATGGTGATGCTTGTCGTTATTACAGATTGAGCAATCCTCAATCCCCTAATCCAAATACTTCCAAATCCAAAACTTTTTGAGCACCAACATGGAGCTGTAAGTGGAAAATTCCACACTTGTACTCATCTGATGAGTTGGAGTCAAAACCAAGGGACACAGACACTTCATTCAGTGTTCCCAAAAGAAAAAAGACCCTCCAAGCCCCCTCCACCTGCAATAGCTGTACAATGGGCCCACCATATCCACAGGGGTTTGGTTCCAAGGCCCTCTGTGGATACCAGAAAAATCAGTTGTTGAAGTCCTTATGTATAAAATGGTGTAGAGCAGCAGAAGAGGCAATGGTAAGCCGTGGCTGGCAGGCACACATTCTTTTGGCTCTGTTGCCTCTGGGAAGTCCACTAGACACCCGCTTCTGCATTTGAGATGGCAGCTATGGCACTCTTGCTCATTTTTCCCCCAAGGTGGAGCCGCCACCTCTACTGGTGCCCTAAGAACAATTCTTGGCCAATTTCACTGCATATATGAAAATATTACAAAATCTGAAAAAATCAAAAACAATTTTGTCTCAAGCATTTCACAAAAGAGATAAGCTGCTGCTGCTGCTGTTGTTGTTATTGATTCAATTTCCTTCCCACCCTTCCTCATAAGGACCAACAAGTGCATACAGTGTATTTTTAAAATACATGTTAAAATTTCCTGTTTGCATGACAAAAAAGTGCCTTGGGAATTTACTCACCAGTCAAATTGGATCCTTAACAAGTGTCTGTGCCCTCATCTGGCTAAGGCAATCTAGTTCTCAAACCCCTTTCACTCCACTCCATTTTGTAAAGATTCACAGTCCTCCACATGTTTCAAATAGCTTTGGTCAGTTTTAGTGAAGATCACAATGAGCTGCACAGGACCCAAGACGTTTAGCATTATTTTTCACCTATAAGAAATCATGTTAGAACAGTTTTTGCTATGCCAGCGCATATTCCTTCTCTCATTTCTTGTGGTTTGTTATTTGTTGTCATCAAGTCAGATTCTACTTATGGCAAGTCTATCCGATTTCCAAGAGTCCTGCTCATCAAGAGTCCTGCATAGGTCTTGCAAACTCAGGGTAGTGACTCCCTTTATTAATTCAACCCACCTGCAATATGGTCTTCCCTTTCTCCTCCGGCCTTCTACTTCACCAGACTTTATATAATCTTTTCCAATCAAGTCATCTCATGATGTGTGCAAAGTATGAAAACCTCCATTTAGTCTTTTTTGCTCCTATTGAGAGATTAGGAATGATTTGCTCTTGGAAGCTTTCATTTGTCTTTTTGACAGTCTATAGTATCTGTAGAACTCTCCTCCAGCACCACATTACAAATTCATTTATTTTCTTCCTATCTGCTCTTTTCACCATCCAGCTTTCACAATCATACATAGATACGAAGAACTCATTGGCATGAATGATTCGGATTTTGGCATTCAATGGTGAATTTGTATATTTCACAATCTTACCTTGTTCCTTCATAGCTGTCCTTCCAAGTCTTAGCCTTCTCCTAATTTCTTGACTACACTCTCCAATTTGATTGATGACAGAGCCAAAGTAAAGAAAATCTACATTATCCACTTAAAAATTATATAAATCATCATAGAATCCTAGAGTTGGAAGAATCCACAAGGCTGTGGTCATTATTTTGGTTTTCTTATTCAACTTTTCATTTTCCTCATTTAAACTGCTTTTCTCATTTCAGTCTAAATTTGATGGTCAGGCTCTTTCATTGAGCTACATCTAAAGTTAGTCCTATCTAGAATATCATGGTAAGGAAACTGTGAAGAGAAGACGGCAAAATGCTAATGGGATGGAGAAAAGGCAGAATTACTCAATACCTTCTCTGCTTCAGTTTTCTCAGAAAAGGCAAAGGGTGCTCAATCTGAGGATAATGGAGTAGAGGATATAACAGGGGAATTTCAGTACAGAGTAAGTAAAGAGATAGTACAGGAATGCCTGGTTAATTTAAATGAATATAGATTAACTTGCCTCGCAGGTCAGGCGCCAATAAGACAAAGACACATGGCTGGACGAAAACATAGCCACAACTTTATTGCAACATGCCGACAAACAAAATATCAATAGGGTTGGCCCAAAGCATAAGGTCTGGATCTGGACATCAGCCAAACCTCGGTTGGCTAATGTACGGTTGCTTGTAGAGCCAATCATCGGGATGACAAAGGTGCCAAGCCCCACCCTATTGCACAGTCAGGCAACTGCACTGCTTCAATTCGATTTTTCAAGGCACTCTAGTCACCAGTTTTTAAATGACTGTGGCCCCCGCACTGGCTACAGCAGCCCGCTCCATACACCCAGTTCACGAGAACTCCTGATCCAGAGCCATAGAGCCCTGGAAACCCCTCACCCCGGATCCAGGCCTATGCTGCCGCCATACAGGCGGTGAGGAACAAACCGCCTGCCGCCAACCCTATGAGAAAAGAAAACAGGATTCCAAACAGGAACCATGCAGTTAAGGTCTGGCCACTAAGTCCAAGCTTGGCTGGACATAACCTGTGTAAGCCCTGGATTTCCAGCGTCCCAGCTGCTTAATAGAGTCTGTAGACAATCCGACTTGGGCTGCCAATGTAGCTACTCCAATTCTAAAGGAATGTCCTCCAAATTCCTTAGCCGGTAAGCCCAAGTTGTTCAAGGCCAAGCGCAGCACTGCCACCAGCTGATAACGGGTAACAGGAGTGCCGTCCAAGTGGCAAAACAAGGGCCTTGACATGACGGGCACTCCTGGAGGAATGCTTGCAATGTTCGAACCGGGCACAAATGCGATCCCTTAAAGCGATTCAGGATAATAGTAGATCCTTTTCCCAATTGATCACATTTGGACCTACGGACCACTAAGCAAACATCATTAGTAGCAAACAAAACATCCCCAACCTGAAGGGAATGCATGGAATTGTCATTAGAGGCATACGGAATTAGCTCGCTCACCCTCAGGGCTCCAAAAAATGCAGTGACAAAAGCAGCTTGGAAAAGCCTAGCCTCATAAGGGGAGGAACAAACAGAAGGGAGAACAGAGGCCAATTGCTCCAGCAAAGGCAAGGTGACGGATCCCCTGGCATCAAAAGAAGGGACATGGGAGCGTCTCCATCCTTCCAGGGTCCACCTAACCTGAAAGGATGCGCAAGGATCAGCCAAACCTGAGGCTGTGGCAAAAAGGGAGATACCAGCCAGGGACACCGATATGGCCCGAGGGGAAGTCCCCTTAGACTTTAACCAGGCCATAAAGCCCAAAACGAGGGGCGAATCGAGAGGCCAATGAGCCGGGACATTAGAAGCCTCAAAAAAGGCGGCTAACTTGGGAAAAACCCTATTATAAGCCCTGAGAGTGCAGGGAGCTACAGACAACAAGAGCCGAAAGAGGCAATGGCGCCGAAGGACGCCAACAATGGCCTTAAATAGGCTCATCCACCAATGGGAGGCTGAGGAGGGGCAGAGCCCCGCACGACAAAGGTCCTCCAGTCAATCCTGGAGAGAGGCAGGCCACCAAGAGCCAATCAGGCAGCCCGCCTCTCTCCCGAGGCACGCTGGGACTTGGAGTCCAGCCCAGAGGTTTTGGCGGGCTGGATTCCCACGGTCTCCGTCCCAGCAGCCAATGCAGGAGGAGCCCGTCCACGCACAGGCAGCCGGGAAGGAGACTGCGGCGGGAGCACGGAAAAGGCACTTACCCCTCATGGCAACAGTGCCGTCCCGGTGAGTCGGGCAGCGCCATTTCTTACTTGCTGCCCCTCTTACCTTCTTCCCCCGCACGCACACCTCATCACTTCTCTAACCAGTTTCAAAATTGAGTTAAAGACTAAAATAGTTCTCAGGTGAGTGCCCTTCTCTGCCCCAGTATGCTGAGCCCTAATTATGTGTTAAGAAGCTGAGCCTTCCCTCCAGACCATCTGCCTTGGTCCAGGCCTCAGAGGGAGTGAAGAGCTGCTGGATTTGACCCTCTTCCCCACCACCAATCCCTTCTCCTTCTGTGTCGTGTCTTTCTAGATTGTAAGTATGAAGGCAGGGAAGCATCTAATTAAATGATTGTATGTGCAGTGCTGTGTAAATTTACAGCGCTATATAAATAAAGGTTAATAATAATAATAATAATAATAATAATAATAATAATAATAATATAGGATCAAGATCAAATGAACTACATCCAAGGGTATTAAAAGAACTGGCAAATGTAATATCTGAGCCACTGGAAATAATCTTTGAGAACTCCTGGAGAATAGGAGAAGTCCCAGCAGACTGGAGAAGGGCAAACGTTGTCTCCATCTTCAAAAAGGGGAAAAAAGAGGATCACAACAATTATCGTCCAGTTAGTCTGACATCAATTCCGGAAAAGATTCTGGAGCAGACCATTAAAAAGAGAGTGTGTGAACATCTAGAAGCAATTCTATAATCACAAAAAATCAACATTGGGTTTCAGAGAAACAAGTCATGCCAGACAAATCTGATCTCCTTTTTTAATAGCTTGGTAGATGAAGGAAATGCTGTGGATATAGCATATCTTGACTTCAGCAAGGCCTTTGACAAGGTTCCCCATGACATCCTTGCAAACAAGCTTGTAAAATGTGGGCTAGACAAGGTAACCATTACATGGATTTGTAACTGTTTGACTGGCCACACCCAAAGGGTGCTCAACAATGGCTCCTTTTCATCCTGGAGAGAAGTGACCAGTGGGGTCCCACAGGGCTCTGTCCTGGGTCCAGTCCTATTCAACACCTTTATTAATGACTTGGATGGCAGAATTGGGGGCCTAGTTATCAAATTTGCAGACGGCACCAAATTAGGAGAAGTAGCTAATACTCCAGAGGACAGGATCAAAATTCAAAATGACATGAATAGACTAGAAAGCTGGGCCAAAGCTAACAAAATGACATTCATTACAGAGAAATGTAAGGGCAGAAAAATGAAATACACAGATATAGGATGGGGGACACCTGGCTGAATTGAGACCACATGTGAAAGGGATCTAGGAGTCCAAATAGACCACAAGTTGAACATGAGTCAACAGTGTGATGTGGCAGCTAAATAGGCCAATGCTATTTTAGGCTGCATCAATAGAAGTATAATCTCTAGATCTAGGGAGCTAATAGTGCCACTCAGTTCTGCTTTGGTCAGGCCCCATCTCCGGTTCTGGGCACCACAATTCAAGAAGGATGTGGAGAAACTGGAGCGGGTCCAAAGGAGGGCAACTAAGATGGTGAAGGGTCTGGAAGCCATGCCCTATGAGGAACGACTTAGGGAGCTGGGGATGTTTAGCCTGGAGAAGAGAAGGTTAAGAGGTGATATGATAGCCCTACTTAAAAATTTGAAGGGATGCCATACTGAGAAGGGAACAAGTTTGTTTTCTGCTGTTCCAGAGAATAGGACCCAGAACAATGGATGGAAATTGCAGGAAAAGAGATTCCACCTCAACATTAGGAGGAACTTCCTGACAGCAAGGGATGTTCAACAGTGAAACACATTCCCTTGGAGAGTGGTGGAGTCTCTCTCCTTGCAGGCTCTTAAACAGAGGCTGGATGGCCATCTGTTGGGTATGTTTTGATTGGGAGTTCCTGCATGGCAGGGGGTGGACTGGATGGCCCATGTGGTTTTTTTCCAATTCTATGATGCTATGAGTCTAGAATCTAGTTGAAATGAAGGGGACTAGCTAATCAGAATTGTCCCATTGATTTCAATGTGTCTGTTCAAGGTAGAACTAACTTTGGATTTAGCCTATTATTTCTCCCCATAGAGATTTCCAATGTGGAGTCGAAGGCTTTCATGGTCTTTCATAGTTTTTGAACGTTCATAGATCAAAAAACTATGGATGCCGGCCATGAAAGCCCATTATTTCTGTTATTTTATACCCTTCTGGGCACCAAAAAATGGCAACAACAAAGGTTTTCTGTAGAAACAACTCTTGTTTGCCATTTGATTGTAAATATGTATTTCCTGATTATTTTGGTATACTTATGATGCATTAACTTTTGTTAAGTACTAGAAAGTGCACAAAGAATCTAACATATGATCTAATATTCTGATAACTGTATGACAAGCATAACCTTGTTTTCAGGTAACGCAAAGTCAGTTCCGAGTAAATTAGAGTGTTTCTGTGGGCTTGTTGAAAAGAAACCTATTCACTGCATTTGAAAAAGAAATCTAATGCTAATAGGCCATTCAGTGTGTTTCATGCATTTCTCACGAATCATAATGGTGATTCACTACGCTTCATATACCTCTCATGACTCAGCTTAATGGTTAACTAGTTACTGTTCTGTAGATGTGTTCCTATGCACTACTCCTTTAACAGAAAATATGGTACCAGAAAAAGAAATAACAGTAGGGATAGATTCATACACCACAAAAAAGAAGAGCACTTCAACATATTTTAGCAAACCATTTCATCCAAAACTAACGGCATGAGTAGACATATGAAATGAAACAACCAAGTCAGGTAAGCCTTGAATAAGTAAACAAAGACAGCTGAACCTCCTGGAAACTATCTGAAAGCCTCTTCTTAAATGTATCTTTTCTTTTACCAGTGTAAACTTACAGATCTATGCTTTTTTAACATACTGGGGGCAACTGGTAAATGCTTATCTCCTCTCCTGTTTCGTCCTCTGTTTTACTTCATACATTCACTAAGTAAGGGATTCTGGAGGCAGCTGCTGTTTACTTTGCCTGTTATAAGAAGGGACACAGAGATAAAGTAGGATTGGTGAGAGTAGAATCCCGTTCTTTCTCAGCTCAGGGTTTATTGCATTGTTTACTACAGACATACTGCTGCAACCCAACACTGAAAGGGTATATTTCTGTAGACCTCCTTCACCATCCTCCCAGTGCCAATGCTGCCAAAAATGTTTAGCTAGACAGAAGACAAGGTGAAAAGCAGGGCTGGCCAGCCATAAAGAGACTTTGTAAAAAGGAGTTTCTTTGTCAGAGGCTTTGTTAACTGAGGCATGCCTTTATAAGAAAAAAAATACAACACAAAACATAACCCAGGTTAACACAAGTTCTTTAACTCCCTCACCTTTCCCCCTTGACCAATGCCTTCCATATCCCAAAGCAACAAGTTTCCACACAGCTGGGCAGATTAGTATGTAACTCACATTGCATTTTCAGGAAGGTCTGAAAGAAGCCTGCTGTGTCACTGGAACCTAATAATGGAGTCATCTGTGGAACATTAATTCTTCCCTTGACAATGGCTGATTTTAGCTCTGTTTGAGTTATGATAGGTGAAAATTCTGAAAACATATGCCATACAGACTTTATTCCAGCTCGTCACCCCAAAGTGTGGATACTGGAAACATAAAATCTCATATTCACCCAAGTTGGGCAGCTGGTACTTGAAAAAATCATGAGGACTGGATTAACAATTACGGCAACACACTCTTTGTGAAGCAAAGCCCTGCAGTCTTACTTTCCTTCAGGCCCACTGACTTCCACATTTTCCTCATAGTTGTGCTGCCTTCTAAATTCTCAACAGCTGTTTCAGACTGAAAGATTAACGCTCTCTCTGCCTTGCACAGCCCTGAATGAATGAAGCTGATCACAACGTGAATGGATTCTTCTCAAATGTTTCTTTAGCACCCTTGTGGTAAAAGCCTCCAAAGAAAGCATGCTGTGTGAATTCCTTGGCACAGCTGCTGAGACAATCTTCTGCCCGATACAGGAAAACCTAACTGGCTGAAATCTTTCATTTATATCTCAAAATATCATCCGAAGAGAAAGAAATACCTTTCTATACTCCATGACAAAATACAATATGAAGCTCCATGCCTTCCAACATTTCACAGATGAAAACTGGAACAACAGTGGGGGGGGGGGGGGATAAAGATGGCAAAAGTTATTAATGAGGAAGGACACACAAGATAAGAGAGGATGCAGCAGTTAGCTTTTGTCTGAGCCTTCTGGGAAGGGCATTATTCTGCCCCACCTTTCCTCTCCTTATTGCTGATTTATTTGCTTTTGTACAAACTCAGTTTGCATCAGTGGAAGCAAGCAGGGGACAAAGCAGGGAGCAAGCTTGTTTTCTGCTGCTGCAGAGACTAGAACGCGGAACAATGGATGCAAGCTGCAGGAAAAGAGATTCCACCTCAACATTAGGAGGAACCTCCTGACAGTAAGGGCTGTTCGAAGGTGGAACACACTCCCTCGGAGGGTAGTGGAGTCTCCTTCCTTAGGGGTCTTTAAGCAGAGGCTGGATGGCCATCTGTCGGGGATACTTTGACTGGGAGTTCCTGCATGGCAGAATGGGGTTGGACTGGATGGCCCTTCTTGGGGTCTCTTCCAACTCTATGATTCTATGAAAAAGCTGAAGGAGGAGAGGAAAATTGACATTTTAAAAGCAGCTGAAAAGTGGGATGATAGAGCATTAATTGGGACTGTCCTTACCAAACTAAGACAGTTGAAAGGTATGTAGCTGTGTGATCTCAACTGTAGATTCCACATACAGACAGGGAGCTAGGGAAATGTAGTGACTATGAGTGTGAGCTGCAAATCCTGAAGTTACATGTTCAGATCTTGCCTTTCTTGCCTTAGCCACATAATTTTTAAAATATATTATCTGAGCTGCATTTCCATCATTTCAAAGAAGCTTCTGTAATAATAATTAGATTGGGAGATAATAAAATGTATTCGCTTTAAGGATAATGACTGTAACCTACATTACAGTGTTGTTTTGAGAATGATTAAGATCTTGTATGTTAAATTCTTTGAAATCTAACAAATGGTACTAGACAGTTATCAAGTGTTGTTATTACAGTGGTTTATTCCTTTACAATGCTTCCTCTATGTAACTGCATAAATGCTGAGCTAAAACAATGCAGGGTTACAGTGTCTCAAAGCAGGTTATGAATAGCCAGTTATTTGCTGCAGCTTTAAGTTTTGCTTAGTAATTTGCTCGTGCAGTTTTTAATTTCATCTCCTGCATAAATTTTTATTTACACACACACACACACACGTTACCAGTAATGCCACGGCTGCCTGAAAGTAAAAGGACTGCAATAACAATTTATTGGCTGTTGGCTAGGAGCCAATAGATTTGCTGGCAGAGTTTCAGAAGTTTATTTGAACTATCATTTTCTTAGGATGTACATCCTACTTGGTTTTTTTTTTAATGACAAAGGGAAGGCATAGTCTCCAACTATCCCGATTTGGCAGAGACAGTCTCAATTAATCCTCGCTTATCTCCCCTTTTCAACTGCTCTTAAAATGTCTTTAGAATCTGCAGCCAATCTCATAACCAGATCTAAAGTGCTAGTGTAGCTTGAAACTTTCCATATTGGTAGAAATTTCAGCCAGGAGTGATGAGGACAAGTATTTGTGATTTCAACCAAAAGAGCATAGTTTAATGACTGTCTAAGGCCAGCAGCATTAGCAGCTCTTAACAAATCAAAACCTAATAGCAACCAATCATCTCTACAGTCTTCACTCCATGTAACAAATGAGGGGATACCACTCTTAACTTAGACCCTGTTCAGACTGGTCATTAAGGCCGGCCTGTAAAGCTTTGCATCCACATGATGCACACCTTGACTCCGCCCCCAGGCTGCCATGATGCCACACGCCACTCCACACAGCATGTGACGTCATGGCGCTCCTCTGGCGCTATGTTCATATGATGCAGTGCCGAAGGAGCACCACCAAGCCACATCAACGCAGCTATGGCACCCTGGAAAGGCCAGATCAGGGCTGCAGTGTATGGTTGCCATGGCCCCAATTTGACTGAAGCAGGGGTGGCCCCATGCCACCCCTTCGGGGCTGTCTGAACAACCCCTTACTTTTCTGATGAGGTCTCTACTCTTCCTCTCTTGGGCCTCCAGTGCCATTTTCACTCAGCCTAATTCAGCAACTGCACTTTTACTTGTAGAGGCTGGCTAAGAAGAAAACAGCCATTTATTGTCCATCTTGCTTCCAAATATCAGTTTGTTGAATGTTACACACACACACACATCTCCAGGGGTAGCCATGTTCACCAAACAGCAAAATATAGCAGAATCCAAAAAGACATTATAGTGGTATCCACTGGGGTTTGGTTTCAGGACCCCTCATGATGCGGTAACTTCAGGAGGGCAGAGCAGCAGCAACCTTGCCACCAAACAAACAAACAGCTTCATTTATATATGGCTTCATACCTCCTAAGCAGTGTAAGCTACTTGCCCCCCCCCCCCCAATCTGGGTACTGATTTTAGCAACCTCGGAAGGATGCAAGTCTGAGTCAAACTTGAGCCCTTTCGCTAGTATTGAACTCGCAACCTTATGGTTTTGAGTGAGTGGCTGCAGTACAGGCATTTAACCACTGCACCACCAAATGCCTCCTGTAGCCCAGGCGCCAAGGGTGGGTGGACAGGTAGCCCAGGGGGGTGTGGTGGAGAACCCTGGCTGGGGAGGCCAGTAGGGAAGGAGAAACAGAGGTGAGGGTCCCCTTGTGAAAGAGGGAGTGCTCCAGAGGGCAGTGCAGCAAAGGCAGCAGCCTGGGCGCTCCAGTGCACACTCCACTTTGGTTCCAGAGCTTAAGGATGGCAACTGCCAGCCACATCCCTCTGTCCTCCTTCCCTCCCACCAGCAATGGTGGCACCCTCTGCTGTTCCAGTTGCGGCCCACTCATATCTTCTTCCCCCTCTTCTTCCAGCCCTTTAGGGCTCCTCGGGGTAGTGCATAGGCAAAATGGAGGGGAAAGGAGAATCTTCCTCCTCCTTATCCTCATTGCACAGGGGGCACTCAGGAGGAATGGAGTCCAAGGGTCACTGCTGGCACCTCTTTTTCCCACTCAGCCGGGAAGGGGCTGACAGAGCTAGTGACTAGAAATATGTGACAGACTGGTGTGTGTGTGTGCGTGCGCACCACTGCCATTGGCTGGATGTTCACCCCTCCTGATGTGTCATCTGGTGTGGTCTGAACCCCTTGCACCTTCTAATGATGCCCCTGCAAGCAGGCCTCAGGAGAGATTGTAATTGCTTTGCATCTGACTCCAGGGACATAGCCAGATACTGCTGCAATCCCTCCAGCACTCTGCTGAGCACAAATGACTGTGGGTGGGGGCTTCAGTAGATCAATGGTAGATCCAGGGGCGTTAAATAGATCAGCATAATGTAGTTCCACACGTGGAACTACTGGAGTACACTGAGCCGCAAAGGATTTTCTCTTTCTATATGGTTACAACATGGCAGCCATTCATTTTCTCCCTTTTGTCATAGCTGTAATTTTGACAGAGATTTTGCACTCCAGATTTTTGATGGGATGGGATAGGATGAGCTGTCCATTGGCACACTGAGGGACCCTGAGAACCATGTATTAAAGCTTTGGCTCAAGAGAGAGAAGAGGTGGGTGGAAAGTGGCAAAGGGGATAATGGCGAAAAGAGAAGGGAGCTAGGAGGAAGTGGTCCCCAAAAGGGATAGAAGCTGGTGACAGGATTGCTCAGTCTGCCAGTGCATTTTCTTGTCATTTAGGCAGAGTCTTTAAAAAACAAACAAAAATCTAATGTGCTTTTGTATGAATATTGTTCATAGTAGAGAGTCCAAAAGTAAAAGAAAATACCTTTTAACAAAGGAAACAATATAATTATAATTGCAAGGAATGTTTTAGCTTACTTCTTGGAAAAGTCAATTCTTTTACAACTTCATTCAGCATAGTGCTTTCTTAAGAAGCATCGTGTGAAGAGTTCTGGCTTCCATGAGAAGATCTTATCTTGCAGTCTATAGTTACTTCTTTTTTAAAAAAAAAAAAGTGAAAGTAGTATTAGAATCAGAAACTCCCGGGGCATTGTTGAGTTTGCAGTATAGGGAAGGCTGAATTAATAACAGTCTGAGCATCCTCAATTGATCTTTGCTCTCTATTTCACAAACAATTTAATCGCAGCAAAGGCCTTAATGACACTCGTATTAGGCACATTAGTCACACAGTAAAACTACAGCAGTAGAGCAATTCATGGCCTTAAATGTCTAAGAAAGGTTCATGCATAGAAAGAAAAGTGTTGGCATTAGATGCTCTTAATGTGGATTATGGATGTAGACAGATGTTACATTTGTAGGTCAGTGGGGTTAGCCTTCAAGCTTACTTTTTCAACTTCAGGGTTGAGCTCTACAGAAGGAAGGAAGAAAGAAAGAGATTCAGTAGACTCTGTTCTTAAGCAGGTTTTGAATTCTTTAAAATGTTGCAAGAAAAATAAAAAGGATTGCTATGTAAAAAGTGAATGCACATGTAGCCCTTAAAAAAATTAAAAAGTGTACATTGGTAGGATTGGGCACTGATCTTGTTCAATTCACTGATGTATACCAAAGGGAACTGTGAAGCTGTGGATAAACCAGGCTATGAGTAAAGAACACACTGTACCCTATCTTCATATCATCTGTTCTTCATATAAGTCTAGGGTGCACAGCTGCCAGGGGTTGGGGGCACCTCAGCTGCCTGCCAGCGCTTGCATCCCTTACCCCTGAAACGTTATATTAAAAAAATTAACTCATAATCTCCAAACACTCCCACTAAAGGGTGTAGATGGAAAATTACTCTCTCTCTTTTTCCACACCACCAACATTGTAGGCTCAGCATAAACTGGAAGTAAAATGGAAGTCAACTTGTGCTTTTCTTCCTTGTTTAAAAAAAAAGCCTCCTAAGAGCATAGAACAGCCGAGGAGGAGAAACACAGTGAAATTTCTCCCCACACTCTCTTGGGGCCATTTAGTTAATGCATCCTCACAACTTTTTCTCTCTTGTGGGCTGCATTTGACCCACGGCTGCTCCTTCTCTACTCCCGACATAAGTCCATATGACCACATTTTCTTCCTTTATTTTGCACAATGATGCCACTAGCCTTAGTTGGGTGATGGCTTTTATTTCTTTCATCCGTATTTGAGAGATCATATAACTCTAGGAAAGAAAGAGGACGGTGTGCTAGATTTTGGTTCAAATGTGGCATTTTTTACTTTCATTCCTCCAGTTTTTTTCATCATTTTGTCTGAGCTAAAACAGTTAATTTATCTAGGGTCTTCAGAGGGACAATATTAGGATTTATTCTGGTCTTTGAAAAGGGGCTATATCAAGCATATATTTTTCGTCTTCCAGGTCGCCACTGTGAGGTCCATCAGATGACTGGAAACTACATGTGGGATCCAGCTACAAATCTGTCTTTTGATATCGGTGTGAATAAAGAGAGCCTCTTGCCTCTTTGGTGGAATGGATCAGAGCCATTGTGGGTCACTATGGTGAAAGCCAAAAGGAAAGTCTTTATGTACTATTGGCCTGGTTAGTATTGCCAAATTCAGTGTCTCTTAAATTGCTGACTAATGCTGTAAGTTGCAGTTGTTCACAGCGATGACTACAAGCCTCTGTGACTGATTGCTCTCATTCTGATCTAACACAGTGCACAGATGGGCCCCCTTTTTACAAAGCTGAAATCCCACTTATCAGCTGTTTAGCAAGTAAAGCGAGGCAGATGGAACATGAATCCAGCCCACCTCTTGTTGCCTCTCCCAAACTGATGATGGAAGGGATTTCAGCCTTTAAAACTGAGTTCACTTCACAGAGCAGAAACTGGATTGGGGCCAAAAACCATTGGCAAGGCACCTGCTTGTGTGTTCATCCTGGATGGCGTACATGTGAGGAAGCCTCCTTCTACATGTGTTTTTAAAATTCTTCATCTGGGTTGCTGGATCACAGCTTCTGTGATACAGGCACCCTCTCACACAGGAGAGCTTATTTAAGGTATATGAAGAATGGCTGTTCTTTTGCTCATCTTGTCGTGACCATCTGCGCTGTGAAGCCTTTGAAAAAGAGGAAAATCACTTAATATTGCAGCCCTGCCTGTTTTGCTTATGGAAGCGATCTATTAGTGGAGGAAAAATAGTTGGAACACACTCCCTCGGAGTGTAGTGGAGTCTCCGTCCTTGGAGGTCTTTAAGCAGAGGCTGGATGGCCATCTGTTGGGGATGCTTTGATTGGGAGTTCCTGCATGGCAGGGGGTTGGACTAGATGGCCCTTCTTGAGGTCTCTTCCAAGTCTATGATTCTATGATTCTATGATAAAGTGTCAGCCCTAACTAGAGTAGACCCATTGAATCAATGGAACTTACATAAGTGATGACTTACCTTCCACAGGAGGACCCCTTTCTGCTCTCCTTTCGGAAGCAGGCAAAGGCTTTTCTATTCAAACAGGCAAAGGAGTGCTTTTTTTTTTTAATAGTGTGTGTGTGTGCAATATTTTAACCTCACTGCTATGTATTTGAATGATTTTATGCTTTAAAAAAACTTAACTGAGTTTTAATATGATAATTTGTTTAACTGCATTTAAACTTTTTTATTCTCAGGTTTTTTTAGCCTTTTCTTGTTCTAGCAATTTTTGTAAGCCACCTTGAGGTCCCACACAGGAGAAATGCAGATAGATAGATAGATAGATACTTTTAATAAGTTTCCATTGATTAAGTTGGTCTTCTCAAGTTACACTGAACAAGTGGATTGAGGTCAATATGTACAAATTCAGTTCCACATGAAAATTATATTGGTTTTTTTTATATGGCATAGTGTTTACATCACATTGTATTCACATTTAATACATGTGTATGTCTCTTATGTGTATACATACCAAATGCCAATGAGGCAGCTTCCCCACTCATTTATGTTCTCTCCTGGTTTATCTCATCTTACCACATATGCGTATAGACACATCTCCCTTCATAAAATACTGCATAAGGCCATTCAACAGAAAGGGCAATGTCTCAACAACAGACAGACAAATAAATAACAGTACAGCTTTGATAAGCAAAGAAACAAGCCAAACCATTCTTCCTTTCTTAAACAAGATAGCTGATGGACAATAAAAACATTATAGTACATTAGCCAACCACACTGTTGCTACTGCTTTTAAATGATCCCCAGATCCACCAAAATGTAATCTCATTTTATGTTAATTCCCAAATTATAGTTATTAAATTATAATTCTTACCAAAACAAGCTCACCGTAATGAAGAATTAAAACAGATGTATACATTTTAAAATGTGGGTAATTTTCTTGTCAAAAGACAAAACTCTGAACTAAATTTAAAAGCTATAGTAGTTGTTTTGAACAGCCGTTAATAAACTTCTGTTTAAACAATAATAATTTGCTCCCCAGTTATGGATCTGTTTTAATAGTTACGCTACTTCATCCCAAGAGCTCAAGCTAGGTAGCAACATTTTCAATAAATAGCTCATTCTAAAAGTGTAATAAAAATAGCCATTAATATATTTGCATTAGATGTCAATGTTAATTAATTTTCCCTCACTTTATAAGCACTCGTTTGCAAAATAAAAAATAACGATGGAAGCTCAAAGTTTTCTAAATATGTCATTGCCTAATCTTAATATTTAGTATCATGGTGCTGTCACTACCTAAGAACGCCTTCCAAGCCATTCTTGGAGCAAAGTGATACTGAGGGGATCCACTAAAGATCATATTGCACCAGATACTCAATATGATCTTGAATTATATGCTTCCCCACTTGCAGTCCAGACTTTTTCCCAACTTGGCACTTTCTAGAGATTCTGGACAGTGCCGGTGGTCATGAAACTTGCAAGCTCTTATCTAAAACATTTGGAGGGTGCTATGTTGAAGAAGTCTAGGCCAACATCCTGGTTGGAAAATGTATATGCATCACATGGTGTCCATATGTTCATGGACAACTATTTGGAGTTAATCATGGAACAGTACAACTTCTTGGCCTACTACAGATTTTTTTAAAAAAATAAGGAAAGGAATTAAAATTTTGTTTCTCTTTTTCAGGCTTGATCACGTTTTATGTCATATTTTAAAGTGAGCATACAACTACTTCACTTTTAGGAGCATGCAATGTCATGTCTGGATCAATAATAGAAATATTGAAAAAAGAAAATAAAGGCCATTCAAATTGCATTCCTTTTTCCCTTTATGCAAGATGTTTCCCAGATCATTTGAGCAGGTCTGGAAGGCTTTAAAAGAAATCTGTTATGACATTCTGCATCCAGCTGTTAAGCCAATATTTAGACATGCAGTTTGAAAAAGAAGAGGTTCAAGTCCCGGTGTCAAACATTTAAAGATACATTTCATTTATAAAAGGGGTGTGTGTGAATAGATGTACTTTTAAAAAAAAGCTTCAATTGCACAGTTCTAATTATTTTTTAAAACTGATATAATACAAACAGTGCGACATTGTTGTTCTTTTCCATCATATCACTTTTTATTTATGTCGACCCTATGAATGAAAGACCTCATTTGGTCTTCTGAACTCAGAGATGTGTCTTTCTGTATTGTATCAATCCACCTATAAATAATATGGTCTTTCTCTTTTCCTACTTTTTTTCCCACTTTACCAGCCATTATCATCTTTTCCAGGGCTGAAGGAAGCAACATCCAGAAATACTGTACCTTTAATGTCCTGTGAATTCATTTTCCAAAAATGTGTGTAGTAGTTACAATCATATTTAGTGAACAAAACTATGTTTCAAGAGTACTCGGCCTTTGCGTCTCTAGATCAGTGGTTCCCAAATGTTGGTCCTCCAAACATTTTGGACTTGAGGTCCCAGAATTCCTGACTGTTGACCAAGCTAGCTGGGGATTCTGGGAGCTGAAGTCCAAGACATCAAATCTCTGCTTTAGAAGTTTTAGACTTCAATTCCCAGAACCCCTCACCATGGGCTAAGCTGGTTAGTGTGTCTGAACTGTCATCCAAAGCAGCTGGAGAACCACATTTTGGGAACTACTGTAAAAAAACAGAATACATCCTAACTATGGGTCAATTTCATTTCTGTTGAATTGCATTCTTTAAAAATATTCCAGTGCGCATTGCATTTTGGAATGATGAGTACAGTTCAGAATGATAACACAGGCATGTGATGACCCTCAGTATTGCAGACTTGTGCAGTTCAACTGTTACTTATTTTTAGTACTACGCTGCTTTTCATGATTTTAACAATCTTAACTGATGATCTTGAAATCAACAGACTAAACAAAGCAAGAGATCTGTCAATTACAGCTAGGGAAAATATTTTCCCACAGGCATTTAGCACAGCTGGGGAATCTGTCAACTCCCCCTACAATATCACACTAGTTCATCCATCCTGGGATGCATGAACCTAGTAGTGTGTTGAGTGTATAAACAAATAATATACACATTTTGAATATGTACTGATTATCACAGCTGCTTCTCATCTAACTTCTGAATGGGCATGTTTTAGCCAAAATTACTGAAATCTCTCTTACTCTAGAAGACCCTCCAGTAGGGAAATGATCAAAACTGGTATATATATATATATATATATATATGGGTTTGTAACAATAAATGCACTATGCTCTATGGGAAAAGGAACTAAGGCCCAGTACAGACCGGCCCTTTGCACCAGTCTAGGGCCAACTTTAGGGTTTTGTAGGGCTGGGCGTCTGCATGCACCCAGCCCTACAATCACCATGTGGGAGCCATGGTTGTGCATGCCCATCCATATGGGGCATGCAACGATGATGTCTGTGCAGTGCAGCACCCAAACAGTGATATGCCATGCGGACATCATCGTTGCATGCAAGCGTGCCAATGGTGCCCCGCACATGACAGAAAAAACCCATCAGGAGCGGGTTCTTTTTAAGCCTCGTGGAGGTCACAGCTTTTGTCTCTGGAGGAGAAAGGGGTGGCCTCTGGACACCCCTTTCTCCCCATCTATCAAGCCCTTTAATATACTATGGCCAATGTCATACTGTAGGACTTTATCGCACGGGTGAAATTGGGCGTTTAAAAAGGCATTTTCCTGGTATATTTGATTTTCCCACGACATTGCGATTAAAGAGAACTTATCTTGGAAAGCTCCAAGAATGCTCCAGCAACAAAACATTCATGTGGAAATGCTGGATCGTTTTTTAATTATGATGTGTGGGAAAATCTTTCTCACGATTGCACAAATGTCCCAGGAAAATGCTTTGTAAACTCCCCATTTTCCCCCGTGTGATTTTCCATGTCCATAGTCAGTACTATAGCCGTTGTCATAGGGCAACCTCATATTATATTCTTCCCCACTAAAGAAGAACTATACTTCTGGGACTGTTACCTTGTCTTTTGCACTTTGGGATCACATTTTCACATTGTCCTCAAGTTTTTCCATGGATCGATGGGAAAACCTGCTATTTTTGTTTTTCACTGCCATTGTTGTAGTAATGTGATATTCTCTTCCTCTGCTGTTTAATTTTTCTCTACATCATAATTGTGCTAGAGTGCAATGAAATGGGTGGTGGTGGTAATGATGAAAAGGAATTATTTTTTAAAAAATGAACAAAGATAGAGGAAGCAAAGTGCTGGGCAGGGGTGGAGGGTTAACTCAGTTGGAGGGAGATATAATACAACAGATCACGTCAGCATTGGAGAGATCATGGCTGCCTGCCTGGCAAACCCACAAAGCTTTGCCCATGATGCCCCCCAGCCCTTCCTTCCACATAATCTATCAAAAATAGCAGGAGAATTGAGGGCCAGAGCAAATTTTGTGTAACTATGCCGGCCACATGCCACAGATACATCCACTAAGATCCACCTTATCCCTAAATTAGAATCCTTGCAAAAGGGATCTTTTGCAACAGACAGAAAAGCCAGATCCACACCAGGACCTAGCCTGGGAAACAAATTGTTTTGGTTGACAAAAGTGATGGAATGAACCCAGGAGGAAAAGGAAGAGCAGCAACATCATCCAAAAATCCTCCTGTTTCCCAGTACTAGTTAGCTTCTGTTCTGCCATAAAATCTCGTGTGAAAACGTCCATAAGCCAGTTTAGATCCTTTTAGTTCAATAGTGTATTAATTAAAGGCAACCGAAGTACATTTAAGGGAGCCAGCAGGATATAATGGTTTGGATGTTGGTCTATGACCCTGGAGATCAGCTGAAAAGGACTGTCCTCACAATCCTTCATATGGTAGACCATTGTCTGAAAAGTAAGGCACCTGTCTACCCTATGGGTGATCAAACAAAGAAAAGAAAAGCCCATAGGGTCTTAGATATGTGAGAGGGATGGCAAAAATGTCAGATTGTGGCAAAATGGTAATAATACAACGTCTCCCCTTCCCCCAACCACCGGGTTTGTTGAATATCTTCAGTCATTATGGAGAAAATAATAAATTTGTAGTTAGAGGAGAATGGGGATGATAATGTGGATACAGACCTTCAGGATCCAATCTGGGGCCAATGGTATGCCTATATTTTATTACGTTTCTAACGTGTTAAACTTTTTTTAATTTGTGTTTTTTAAACAGAATTGTGGTTTGGTTTTTGAAAAGAACTTTGTGTTTATATATGTGTGTGTGTGTGTGTGTGTGTGTGTGTACTTAGTTCTGAATGGATGTAAACCATCTTGGATCCTATGCTAAGTAAAAGGCAGTATGTAAATAAAATAACATAAAATAAAATAACCCTTGGGAATTGCTGTATAACTTGCTTCCTTCAATGCAATCATAATTTCCCAGCATTCACTGAGGGGTATTTTCTCATTCCTCAAAGAGGAAATTGAATGCTGAGGTTTAAGTAGCACATGTCCTCTCCTGTTTAAGTTGGAGAAACCTTGTTATTCTCTACATTCTGCAATATATGTTCATGTATTCAATGAAATACATATTGTAGCACTATAGTTTTATGCCCTTGGGATATTAAAAACGAGCTTGTATGTTTTGTTGCTGAGCAGAACCACTAGAAATACTAATATTACAACAGGGTTCTCTTGTGTTTGGAGCATACAGTTCATTTGCTATAGGTTTCTAGGGCTTCATGCATTGTGTTTTGTCGGGAAAGGCTTCAGGTGACAAAAAGTTAACTGGAGGAAAGTACATTAAGATTCTGTGAGGAAATATATTCAGCAGTTCAATAAACCAGTTGCATTAGGAGGAAATGCAACTAAATGCAAAACATTTGGTAGAAATATTAATTTTATTAATAGATTCTCATAGACTCTGGACTTCAAGTCTGCAGCCAGCTTGGTCACCAATCAGGAATTCTGAGGGCTGAAGTCCAAAATACTTTGTGGACCAAAATTTAGGAACTATTGGATCATGCAAATATAAAATGGGTCTAGTTTTTGGCAAGTTTTGCTTTTTTCTCAATGGCGTGATCGCCGGATAGACAGACAGACAAACAGACGGATGGACGGACGGATAGTTAAATAAATTGAACACATTTTTCTCAAAGAAAACTCATTTAATCAAGGTTTAATCAAGTTACTATAAATCCTGCGGTATTTAGTTTAGGATATTGAAATAACATAATCATCAATGTTGCTATCATCATTTTCACCACCTCATCATTCTTCCTCCTTTCCCCCAGGACATACAAAAAGTTAATATTGAAATAGTCTTAAGCTATCAGTAGAATTAAAAGCAAACGATATGAAATAAAAATGGTACATTATTACATCTTAAAATTGGAGATATCTGGAAATCACATCTAAAGTTTTTGATAAAATATTGAATTTCAGGTGGATGTTTTCATAGTATGTATGTGCACAAGCAAACACATGGACTTTGTTTTGCCTCTTGCAAATTCTCACCTCATCACAATTTTGATTTCAAAGTACTTCATTGTTAATTGTATTGTTAATTCAAACTGCAAGGAGGGCTAGGAAGAGACCATGCTGATTTGTCATTTAGCATTTGGAATCAGAACAGTCCATAACTAACAGTATTCCTCTTTAGGATGTGAAGTTGAAATCCTTGGACACCGGCCTACCTACTGCATACCATACTATAGTGTTCCAACAGATACCAATTTCTCCAATGCTGTCAATAATGCTATTGAGTCTTTGAGGTAAAGATACCTAGATGTTTTGATTGATTGATTGATTGATTGATTTGTTACAAAGAAGCCTGTTTCTGTATAAGAACAACACCATCATATCATTATAAGGGTAATTGATTCCCTCCAAATTTCCTTTATTATATATTGTCATTTGAGCAGCAATCTTTATCAGGCTAAACTGAAAACAGGAATATTGGGTGGGTAGGTGGGTGGGTGAAAGTACAGGATAACATTGTTGTGTTTCAGTCCCAAGTAAACGTTTTAGTTCCATGTTGGGTTTCCTTTGCCAAAAGATTTTAGCTGGCCCTAGAGCACAGCAGAAGATAGATGTTGAAAGTGTCCACTTACTGAGCAGCAGACATGTAGTATGAAATATTTTTGTTCCAGATTAGTTTCTTTGTTTTCTGCAGATCCCTAACAGCTCTTAGTTATTATTTAATCATGTATGTCTTCAAATGCTTTAACATTTTCTAATGTAATTAGTGCTATGCATTATGGAAGTTCTCACTTTAATTTGGCATATGAGGGAGAGTGAAGCTTCATTATTTAATGCAAACTTGCTGCTTGCTTGAAAGTCCCATCCAGGCTGTTCTAACAAGTCAGAAATCTAGCTCTGAGTCAGTTTTCTCTATCTGGCATACTCCAGCTGTACTAAATGACAACTCTGGCACTGTAGTTCAACATATCTGCAGGTGAGGGGGTGCCAGGTTGTGGAAAGCTGTTGTAAATTGTTGGGCGTTGTTGTTTTTTTGGCTTAGTGTTTCACCCCCAGAATAAAAGCAAACTGCTGAATTGCAAATGTTGCATGAAGCTTCAATACAATCTGCCTTTTGCTTGTCAAGTGATGTTTATGTGACCTTTCAAATATCATTTCGATAAGTGTCCAATAATGACAACTAGGAGTTTGTGTTGCTTTATATAGCACTTCTTAGAAAAGAAAGTGCACTTTTGTGTAATTTATTGTATGTATCCAATAATCATTTGTACAATACTTTTGGTTCCTATATGTTTGTATTGCTTTCGTTATATTTTAGTGGATATTTGTACAGTAATTTGCAGCTCATGGTGATATTCATAACTTTAGACAATTAAAATTTGTTAGTTTAGACATCATTTTTGGGGTTTTGTTATTTCTGATTTTAATTGCTCATACATGTTTTATGTGAGATCATTAGCCATCTTGAGCTCTTATAAGGAAGGGAAGGCCCTAAATCAAATTAAGAAGAAAGTATAGAAACAAAATGTTGTTGACAATTATAGTCCCATCTTTATTACTTTGACATCAGTACATAAATATGGACATATTTTTGAAAGGTCAAACAGGACTTTATCAGGGATCTGTGGCTAGGACTGAGTAAGAATTAAAGGCTAAGACAGTAAAATGTAGGAGAGCCATCACTGGCAGGAAGGATCTGGTGATGGGGGATGCAATCTGCTAATAGGGAGATCATGCTATCTCCTTCTAGATTAATATCAGTTACAATGTCTTCATGAGAAAAGAGCATTACTCAGAAAGGGTAGCAACCCATAGGATATAGCACAGCCTGCAACTCTTACATTTGCAACATTGAGCAGCAGATAGTAGGAAAACCAGATGTCACAAAAGCCAACTTAAGAAGTATGCTTATTTTACACTTCTTTTATTTTATACTTAATTTATAATGTTGCTTGTTTTACATTTAACTCTTTTGTGATATTGTCACTCTAGAAATGGCTCAGCAGATATGGCAGCAGTGTATTATGAACGCGTCGATGTCGAAGGTCATCATTACGGTCCCTCATCTATTCAGAGGAAAGATGCTGTAAAAGCCGTGGATAATGTTTTGTTCAATTTGACTAAACTTATCAAGGTAAGTGTCATTTAGAAGCTACAATGTCCTTCAGGATCTTCTCCTGTTCCTCTGTTCCTCATTTTTATTCAATGTCCTCAATGGGTTTATATCTTGCTACATGTACTGTGGGCCTGCCATATTGGTAAGCTTGTCAGTCACAGTTTGGAGCTCTTGAAGATTGCTCCACCCCATGTTAGTCAATGGTGGCACATGCCCATGAATGCTGTGACGCAAGTAAGAGCACATCCCTGCCCATTGACTAATATAGCCTTGAGCTCCCACATTTTCCCCATCTGTAGGGGGCCCAGAACCAAACCCCCACAGATGTGAAGGGCTGACTGTACTTGGTACAGTGCATGAACATTCATGTCTGAAATGGTAATGTGGATTATACGTATTTAGCGTTGCCAGATTTTCAAAACAGCGAGAAGGAACAGTTGAAATCCATGGTATGCAGCATTGACAATCAGGAAGCAGCTATTAACAAGTTTGTATTCGACCTAAACACCAAATGAAAGTATTGATTTCAGTTAAACTAGCTATGTGTGTCTCTGTAATATGACTATACTGTCCACATTAATAAATTACTTGACGCATATATTTCTGTTTTTATGATGGGCCCACACCCCAAATACAGGATTTGTTTGCCTTTTTATTCAGTCTACATAAAAGGAAAAGTCTTCCAAGCCTTAAATAAGGGGTATTCATTATAGTCAAGGACACCTGCTAGCCCTCTAAGGGACAAGCTTCCTGGCCCTCTAAGGGACATCTGGCAATCCATATTCATATTTCAAATGTGTAAATGTAACTACTCAAATATAAAAGGAGACACACATATACACTTAGTATCTTAGTTATGTTTATCATAGTGGCCCATACTAGGTATGGTATTATACAGTGTGCATCATGCCTACTTCTGCAAGTGAAAAAGCCATAACTTGTTGCTGTGAATTTAAAAGATCCAGCAGGTATGGCTTGAGAGAGTGGTGAAGTTACTGTTTTACTAAAGCCCTAAGATTAAAAGAAGGATCACCCCCTCATCAGTAAAGTCAGAATGAGAGTCGATAGAAGAGCTAATAAATCCAGTGGTCAAAGAAGAAGAATATGTTTGCCTGCTCTACCACTTCCAAGCTGAAGGCTTCCTTGCCCAAATCCCCACATTTAGTATATCAGACCCTATTAAAAAGTTTTTGGTAGAAAGGTGGTTCTCTGGTGGGGGCAGTTGGGGGTTCCTTAATACTATCCATTGTCCCCTTGGACACCCATCCAGTTTTATCCAAAATCAAGCCTTTCAGAAACACTAGCCAAAAGGGATGCTATATAAGATAAGGAAGACACATTGCTAACTGGTTGGTCATTTGAGAGCTCAGCACGGCTGGGAAAGCTCTCTGTCTGAAGTCTTGGACGTAGACTATTGGGCTAACCTGGTATCTATTTTCATATGGTCTTTCAAAGAATGATAAATTCATGAATTGGAAATACTAAGGAAAGGACTGTTCCCTATTGCATGCTGAATGGCACCTGATAAATATTTTGTTGATGTACATTATAAAAAGAAATTATTACGACTGCCATTGATGAAAAACCAACTCATGTTAATCCAGATTACAGCATTTCATAAACAGAACTAACAGAAACCATGATGACAATTTTGCCTGCCTCTTCACAAGAGAATGAATATGGAAATATAGAGAACTGCATTGGCTTTGGGGTCTTAAACACTTTAGCAGGGTTGCTGCCAGCTGGCAGTGAAGTTAATGTTAGTCTGTTGCTACAGAAACAACAGAGACTTTTGGCTGATCTTTAAAACCTTTTATCACCTGGCTGCGACCCTCCTTCCACATATGAAATCCATGAACACCTCCACCTTTTAAAATTTCAAGATAAGTCACTCCTCAATATCCCGTTATTGGTTGTAACATGACACAACTATATAACTTTGATACCACATTAACTGCCATGGCTGCAGAGACCTCTAGAGCTGTAAATCAAGGGATGATACCTCACCAACCTACAAAGAGCAGGATTCCATAGGACAGAGTCATGGCAGTTAAAGTGGTATCAAAGTGCTATAATTTTTTAGTGTGGATACAACGACTGGGGGAAAAAAAACTGGAATGAGTGCCTTCTGTTAGCATTCTTGTGACTCCTCTTCTCAAGCCAGTCTATGGACTTTTGGGTTTAGCATGGAAAGTCATGGTTGTATTTCTCAAGAAACTTCCAATCATAAAGGCCCAGCTTCAGAGAAAGCTGGTGACAACCAGGTCTTGTTAAATCAATGAGATTAGTTAATTGTGACTAAGAGCTTGGTGGCTTGGTTGAGCAGAAACTGGGCAACTTGGTTGGCAACTTGGTTGGGCAGGCTTTGGGCAACTGATTTTCTGCTGAACAAGGAGATCTTTACCTTTGATGCTCATGTCTGATTTGTTGGTTCTTTCAATGGGATAATCTATATAATTCTGTTTTAAAATTGTAACATTTGAGTTTTCAGCTGTATCTGTTTATTAAAATATCTTGTGAGCTCCATTGTATCTCATTATTGAGAGAAAAGTAGGATATAAGAAAGAAAGAAAGAAAGAAAGAAGTGGGGATACCATCAAAATCAGGTTCTTGATGAATGCAGAGATCTCACCACATGGATCAGGAACATTACATTGCATGTTCTTCCAGCCCACACCACTAATACTCAGAATACAGAATAAAAGCAGAGGGACTCATAATCTGATGATGACATTTCCATCTAAACCTAGGGTCTATCTATTCAATAAAATTATTTAACACTATAACTGTTATGGCAACATCTGGAGGAATCCTGTGATTTACAGTTTAGGGTAAGAATTTAAAGATATAGCTATGTTAGTTTGTCGAATCAGTATGTGGAGAGATCTTGTAGCATCTTTGAGACTAACTGCAAGAAAGACTGAAGTCTATGAAAGCTCATGCTGCCAACTTCTCTCTTGTAGTTAGTCTCAAAGGTGCTACAAGATCTTGCTACATACTGTTTAGGGCGAGACATTCAGAATTCTTAGCCAGAAAGCTCTAATGACAAGTCCCAGGATTACACTGGATGCTGCCATGGCCTTTAGTGAAATATCTTACTAGTGTGAATATGTAATGTGAATGGGCCTCCTGTATTTCAAACATGGGGAATCATTATGTGCAGTGATTTCTCAGATAGTCCACAACTTCTTTTACTGTAATCAAGGATAAGCAGTCATTCAAAATATGGAAACTGAATTCTGGTTTCCAGCCTTAAAAAAGTGTATTCCATCTCAAACATAAGTCTCTTTGATTTTAGTTCAAATGGAACCAAGGGCTCTGCTAGACAGGATAAAAATACCAAGACATATCAAAACCATATGCTCACTTTTCTTCTTCTTCTTCTTCTTCTTCTTCTTCTTCTTCTTCTTCTTCTTCTTCTTCTTCTTCTCTTCTTCTTCTTCTTCTTCTTCTTCTTCTTCTTCTTTAGTGTTATGGTATGATAGTGCAACACTGAAATAGCACTAGTGACTTGTAAACACATTTTTTAAAAAATCGGTGAGGATTAAAAACCAGGAACAAGAAAATTTGCCCTTCATAGACCACCTCAGCAAACCATATCCTATTTTTAACAAAAACTTGAAGAGTTCTAGTGCAGATCCAAGAAATCATGAAAAATACTACCTGAAAATAGTGGAACTACATGGAGGTGACAACACAATCCACAAAACTCTAGGAGCTATATCATATGAACCCATACTTCTTTAGACCAATCTAGAAGAGCTGTAACTTTATCTGGATCTTTTAAAACCAGACATCAGCTCAATACAGTCAACTCAACTGGAAATGGTGGAGGGTTAAATCTCATTATTTCTCCATTCCTACTGTGCAGGTAAATGAATCTGCTTACCAAAGTGGAAATGGGAAAGCATTTTATGTCCTTTTCAAGCCATAATCACGGTCTTTACTGTCTTGACAGGACAAGGGCCTGCAGAATGACCTGAATGTGATTCTTTTCTCGGATCATGGGATGACTGACATTTCTTGGACGGATAAAGTGATTGAACTGAGAAACTGTATCAACATGAGTGATGTTATACAACTGAAGGACCGAGGGCCTGTTGTAAGCCTGTGGCCAGCGAAAGACAAGCAGCTTGAGGCAAGGAAAACAGACACCTTTTCTCTTCCTTAATCCACCTTGTGCCAATCATTTTTTGCTTCATATACAATTCTGCAGCTCATCTGGACTACACCCTGTCTTTCCTTGTGCATTCACAAATGTGGAAGGGAAAAGGAAGATATAGTGGAACCATAAGAACTGGATCTCTGACTTCCCCGATATGATTTCAGAGGGAGCTGTTTCTTTCATATTCCTGCTAAACTGTTTATGATGTGACATGAGGGAAGGCAGTTGAGGGTCCACTGAAAAACAGAAACTACGAAGACTGTAACCAGTTCTACTTATGACTCAGTCATGTATTCATAACCTCAAACAGTGAAAGCTGGTGGCTCTGATATCAGTAGAGCAGAAAATCTCCTCTGGGTTTTAAGATAAATATTAAAGGTACTATCAAATGGGCTGGAACCTTATCCCCAAAATGGGTTCAGTGTCTTTGGACGTCTCCTTTGAATTACGGTTGAAATCCAGTTCACTGCTCCACTAACATAGAAGTCATCAGCACCACTGGGACTCAAAGCAATACCCTGGCCCTGCAGTGCATTTTGGGTAGGGCTGCACTTTGTGGCTTCTTGGAAGCATGAGTTGGTAGCCACTTGGGTTTACACTACCTGCAACATGTAACTTAAGTACTCTAGGAAAGAATGGTGGTTTGCGACAGAAAGAACATATGGGCACCACCCAAAAGACCGTTCTAATGCCCCCATCAAGGCCTATTTATGTATTTATTTTTATCCCACTTTTCTTCCAAAGTGAGACCCAAGGTGGCTAGCAACACAAAATTAAATTAAAGCCTCTCTTAGCAATACCTTCAGTGAATCATGGTATGACATGACCCCACACAGAGAGTGATTTTCAGTGCCTGCCTCATAGTTATTGTGCAACGTTCCGCTGATTCATACATCAAAGTACTAAGATATTCTTAGAGTCCCATGACTATTCGTTTAATGCTGTATAGGGTAGAAATATTTACACTTTGCATCCCCATTTGATGTTCTATTTTAATGTAGTATTCAACAACATGTTCCTGTACAATTTACTGAGAACCCAACTACACTGTGTTGACTTCCAGGGAACTGACATAAGACTGCAACCTTGATATATATTTTTTAAATGTTGCTACCTACTTCTATACTCATGTATAAGTCTAGAAATTTAAGTCAAAAAATGGTCAAAAGCCCTGAGTTGATTAACCACGGGTCAATGTAAGCACTTTAACTCGTATTTAAAAAGGGACCATCACCTGGTGAAAGGCAAGTGTGTAATCTGTCCGGAAAGCAATGATCCCCCTCTACTCTCTCATTCACCCAGCCTTTAGTGTGATAACAAACAGTTTTGCCAGCTGGAGATTTGTAGGTTCTTTGGCACAGTTTTTCTTTGCTTCATTCTTTAGATCCTTTGTTACATGCCCCTATGTTGTACCCTTGACTTATGCACAGGTCATATCAAAATCCATCATTTTTCAACTTATCCATGAGGTCAGCTTATAGATGAGTATATATAGTAGTTTTGCAACTGGGTGAGCAAAAGCCCACAGATCTCCTTCTTAAAAAAAACTTTGGGGGATTTTAAAAACAGCTAAAAACTGTTCTAAACTGGAATGCAAACTTTGCTGAAAAAGGACCCCAACCCCTACTAAAATTTCTCATCCTTTCTTTATATAGATGTATTGGCTATAATGGGGATAGCAATCCTTTAAAGAGTACTTTTGTACAGAAATTGATAGTGTTTGCAAACATGGTTGACCCTTCAGTGTGGATGAAGCCTACCAAATTTCAAATAAATAGATTCAGAATTTTTTATGCTAGATTCCTTTATATTTTGAATTTTTTAAATGGGATGCCACTTCACATCATAAAATATTAATCTTTCCACATTTCACAGATGGTTCCTTGGGGAGGGAGTTATGTAAGGGGAACTTTAATGCTTGGGCAGATAGAATATTCCCCTGTGATTTGGCAGTGGAGGTTGTAAAAAGTATGACATCCCTATCAGAAGTAGCTTATAGGTAAGCTAATCACAGAATTTCAAGGTACTGGAGATTGTGGCAGGAGGTTGTGGATGTGGAACTACTGTTAAAGATTGTTGGGAGAAGTGATTGGTTTCTTGCCCTGTTTTGTTTTCTTGAAAATAGCATCCATGGGCAATTAACTGACAAAGTGTAGGTTAGGTATATGGTTTAGAGAGTTATGATTAATAGATAATAGTTAAGGAGAAAACAAAAAGAAAAGTCTTAGACTAATACATATCTCTCTCCCCAAAACACTGTGACTGTAAGCAAAAAGGAGAGCATTAATAAAATTCTCCCTTGGTTGGAAGCTATAATTGTCAGTCAAAGACAAATTCTACTCCCCCGCTACCACCTCAAGTTCTTCATATAGCTTGCTCGGAGTAATGTAACATTTTAACAAAGCAGTCTTCAGTCTGTCAGATATTTTTGGTACCTCTGAAGGTCTAAGACGTCCCAAGTTAATTCCCTTTGGATTGCCTTGGAGGGACTTCCAAAGTGTTCTTTGCTTCAGAAGAATCCCAAATATCTCCAAAGTGGCCTGAAGCAGCTTAAGATTCATTTCATCTAAACCCACACATCTACAAAATGTCTAGTTGTCCCCTCAAGAGTTCAGTAATATTTGCCCTAAGAATATAAACCAATTAATGTCTTCTCACACTATGTGAACCAACATGGGTACATTACTGGATTTTCTGTTACATAGTTTTCTCTCTTCCTTCCCTGATAAAGTTGATGGGGCAATGTATTTCACAGCAACAATTAATGCTCATTCATGATGGCATATTGTAATTATGTGCGTTGAATTTTGGTAAATTTAATTTCTTGGCAGATATATAACAAACTGAAGAATGTGCCACATATGGCAGTTTACATGAAAGAAGATGTTCCTGAGAGATTCTATTATAAAAAAGGGAAATTTGTCTCTCCTTTGACACTTGTTGCTGAAGAAGGCTGGTTCATAACAGAGGTACGTCACCTGGGTTAAGTCTGTAAAATTGTGGCTCAGTAGCAGAACACAACCAAGCCATGATGAAGGCAATCCTCAGCACATTTTGCTGTCTGACACAGAGCAGTGGATATTACCTACGCAACCCAAGGAGCCTGATATACCCAAATATGGCCATGTTGTTTGGTTATTTCATTATCAACCAAATTAAAAATATTTTTACTTTATCATTACTGTATTGTATTATATATCATTGATGGAAGTCTCTTAGTAGCTTAAAGTTGTTTTTGAATACTCAGCACCTCAGTGCCTCAGATTATTTTGAAAAGATGAGCATGGAGGTTAGACCATCTCATCTCTTTATAGTGTATATAACCCACTTCAATATTTTGCATGTCAAAATATTAAGTCTGTATATCAGCAGTTATGAGACACATGCTTCCAGTACTCTAAACCAAATAGATGATGGCCAGTTAAAATGGGTTAATATTATATACAAATTATATACAAATCATTGTCATTGTCATTTCAAACTATAGGTTGAATATAGAACTGGAGAGACAAGGAGGCCTTTCCTCTTAAGAGTCAGAGCACATTTGGGTGACATTCACCACAAAAATACTTGGGCCGACCCACAGTTCTACTGTATCAGAAAAGGATGACATTAAACTATTCTAGTGAAGTTCCTGGTTTGTTGTTGTGCGCCTTCAAGTAGTTCCCGATTTATGGCAGACCAAGACAAACCTACTACGGAGTTTTCTTGGCAAGATTTGTTCACAGGAGGTGTCCTATTGTCTTCCCCTGAGACTGAGAGCATGTTATCCAGTGGATTTCATAGCTCAGTTGGCAATTGAACCTAATCTGCAGTCACAGTCCAGCGCTCAAACCACTACATCATGCTGGTCAAACTCAGCCTCTAGAGAAAGAAGATCAAGAAAGTAATGTTTATTGATCAGCTGAAACTCACATTAGCATAAAAGAAGAACTAAACACTGCTCTTTATCAGTGGAGCTCCTCAGACATGAAATATAAAATAATTTTATTTAATGGAACTTGAACACCCACAGATTTTGGTATCCATAGGGAAGGGGGGGGCTCAGTATATATGCCTTTATCTCATCTGTTGAGTCCAAGACTTGTACTTTGGAAAGATTCATGACTTCATCAAAATGTTACATACAAGCGCCACCTTCACCGATGATGGCATATTCAAATTCCCCTTCCTTTATGAATGATGCACAGTTCTACAAATGACTAATGGCTCTAGCAAAGAATGCTGCATATACAATATATAACATCAGTGTATTTGAAACAGTAACACAAATAAATTGGTCCCGGACTCTATTTTGACTTTTTTTTTTTAGATTTCTGCTTCTATTTATGACCAGAATCCATGCCTAGAAACTGTCAGCACTGTATTCATTAAAAAAAAACAACTTAAAACTTAGGAAACCCTTGAGTGTCCATACATTTCTTTGTATCTAATTGTCAGCAGATGTGCTAGATAATTTAACAATTCTAGCTGACAAATTAAATCTGTTTCCTTTCCTCTGTTTATTTACACTGACAGGGCTCAGAATGAGCAAAGGGAAAAAAATGGATGGTCTTCCTACCAGCGGGCCCCTTCTGCTGCTGTTTTCTTTAATGCAGTTCCAGGAAACTAACTGTCAGTGCTCTGGACAGTATTAGGCAGTGCCTACCATGTTTGCTACCATCAATGTATTACGGCCTGCCAAGGCTTTCCGAATTCAAAACCACTCTAGAGCCAGCATGGCATTACTCAAGTTAAAAGTTTCAACAATCCTAGATGTTGATGTTGGCTCAGCTAGTTGTGTGCCAAAAGCAAGAAATTAAATGACCTCTGCTCAGACTATTGTATAAACAGAATCAATATGTTGATATATACTGAGAATGCAGTCTATAAAATAGCAACTTTTAGGTGCTCATATTTAATACATTCAAATATGCTACAGGTTTTCAAACCAACATGTCATCAGTCGGTCAGGTGAGCTAGAGGGCTAAAAAGTAGTCACATTTCTCAGAGTTACACAGAAGGTGGGTCAATGGAAATAATTTGTTGTTGTTAACTGTCATCAAGTCAACTTCAGCTTATGGTGATCCTATGTACGAGAGGCCTCCAAGAGCCTCATTCATCAGCTGCACTGCTCAGATCTTCCAAATTCAGGGCTATGGCTCCCTTGATTGAATCTATCAATCTGTAATGTGGTGTTTCCGTTTTCTTAATGTCTTTTCTCTTACTAAACATTATTGTATTTCCTAATGAATCATGTCTTCTCATACCTCCAAAGTATGACAGTCTCGGTTTAGTCATTTTGGCTTCTAGGGAATGTTAAGCAGAGGTGGGCATCTTCTGTGGGTCTGAAGACCAGACTGGATCTTCTAGAACACTTAGGAGTTTATCACACTAGGGGCCAATTCGAAGTTAAAATGACATTGAAGTGGTGTTAAAGCAAACTTGAGCCTTCATTAATTTAAAGCAAATTTAAAGCAAATTTAAGGTGGAAATAATGTTATTTCGCAATTAACGTTCATGCGTGATTTCGCAATTAAAATAATTTCAAACTTACACTTTCTGTAAAGATCTGAACTTGAAAAGGTGTGGATTAATCCTCCTTTAAATCTTGTTTAACTGAGGGTTTTTCATGATGTCGTGTGAAATAGTGTCGCGTAATTTCGCGATTTCTCTGGGATGTCTTTGGATTACCCCCTTGATCTCCTTTCTGTGGTAAAGCTCTTAGTGGGAGCTGCTCTAGATAAAAAAATTAAGATTGTACTGTAACACGTGTGTTCTGTATTTGCTGCAGTGTGACTTTTTGTTAAAACAATTTAGGACTTCTTTTTAATTCAATGTTATAACTGTTCTTCCAAGAACATCAGAATATTTTCACAGCAAAACCTCTTCTACCCTAGGTAACCATAGTTGGTGGATTGTACAGTCACCTGTAGTCTGAGCATGTGTAAAATATTCCTTGTGAACAGAACTCTTCTCTTTTTCAGAGCAGAGATACCCTTCCATTTTGGGAGAACGGCACTGGAAAAAGAGATGCCTGGCAGAATGGTTGGCATGGCTATGATAATGAACTCATGGATATGAGAGGATTTTTTCTTGCATTTGGGCCAGGTAGGCATTCAGAGTAGTAGATAAGCCTTCACCATTATTCTCTTGCAATTCTGGGACTGTGTTAATTGGTTATGGGTAATGTTCATTATGCAGACGATTTTTCCACTCGAGTAAGGAAAGCAGACACAGAGTTACTGTACTGGTAGTTTTTATGTCTTCTTTTAAAGTGTTTGGTCAAATAACATTTAACTTATCACCATAATGTCCAAACAATTTGTTCAAAGGATTTCATTTCGTGCTGCCTTGAGATCTTATAATATCGGGCCAGACATAAATATTTAAATCAAAAGATAAGTATGTGTCTAGGTTCGGGCCATTACAATCCACTTAAGGTACATAACTAATAAAGTCTCTTCCTGTTAATGCACTTCTTAGAGAGGACACACACAGAGAAAGGGTAACTCTTGAGTAATTTTTGATGTTAAATTATTTACATCTTAATCCTAAATCTGTCACTGGTTACAGCAATATGAACAGAGTTGATTTCCTCAGATCCAGAGTAACTCAGAATAATGCAAGGCTTAAATGAAGTCTCGGATTTTATTCTGTGTGTATTATCAAAATAAATTCCAATCAAATCTATCTCAAACTATCTCCAACTTATTGAATAGGATGAGCCATATCAGTTGCAGTGTTAGCATATTCAATTGCCTTTGATCTGCCTAGTATGAAGAACCAGATCCACTAAATATAATTGGGAATATCCAGTTAGTTCTTTATCAAGTAAGATATAACACCAAGATGATAATAGCTAGTACTATACTTAAAGGCTCTCATAGTGTATCTCATTCTATGACCATAACTGGACATAATTTGAGGTAGCAGAAAGAAATGAAATAAAATATTACTGAACAAAACCACAAAAATGAAGGTTAAGGTCACCAAACATACATATTGAGCCATATTTTAGATGTTGTCTGCCATACAACTGCCATACAAGGAGATGTGGGACACAAAGCCAAGGTTAGTTTACAGAAGTAAGTTTTGGCCTGATTCTCTCCAAGGGTGACCCAGCACAGAAAGGGCTCAAAATGTAGTTGGGAGCAAGCAAAGTTATTACCATGGAATCCATCCAACTGCATTCAGATTCCAGTGGAAAAAACTAGTAGTAGAAGAAGCAAGAACAGCTTAAAGGGGCAAAAGTGAAGCGAAGAGCCCTGTATATGCTTAAAAGGATAGAGACAGGGATAGCAGGCATCAAACACACAATACAAAAGCATAATCCAGAATTAAACTGTTGCTTAAGCAATAGCTCTGTGGATATATCTGTACCTGGCGAAGTTTAGCAAGATCCAGCTGGCAGAGTACCAGGCTCAGAGAAAGTTTAAAACAACTTTACACACTAGATAGCCAGTTGGTATAAGTGTTCACATAAAAGCCATAGGGGAAAAAAAGGTAAATCTTAAATGAAGACAATATCCAAATTTATTTATTTATTTGCTACATCACTTTATCAAATATTTGGCCTAATTCCATAGAAATTAGGATGGGTAATACCTTTTGGTAGGACTACCAGAGCGGCACAATCTTTCAAAATTAATGGAACCATTAAATATTACAAAAGTGACACACTTTAGTCATCCTAATAAAAAGGTGTCACCCATCTCCAATGTTTTGTTTTAACTTCCAGACCACACAGGTACCACGTCATTTACTTACTATTAAACCCAAGAACAGTCCTATTCTATGAATGCCTCAAGTCTGAAATGCCTCATTGTCATTTTCTTTCAGATTTCAAGACTAACTTCAGAGCAGCACCAATCAGATCGGTTGATATTTATAACGTTATGTGCAAAATTGCAGGGATACAGCCACAGCCAAACAATGGATCCTGGTCAAGGGTGGAGTGTATGTTAAAAAATAATGCCAATTTGGCAGAGGCATTCCACTGGAGCAGCTCTGTGCTGGCACTAATTCTGTTTGCATTGTTTGTATAACAGACTTTGTTACTCTGGTCCCAATACAATGTTAGTCAGTGTGCCCAGTGTTTTCCATCCATCACTTGAATAGCAGCATTAATAGAACACTATCTGGAGAAGAATATACAAATTGATTTCTCAAATGTCCAGCCTACTGTCAAGTGTTTATGGGTCCTAAGAAACTAAACATGTGGGCTCCTTTGGGGGGAGGGCAGGAGCCAGCTTGTGTGCACTACCAAAGACAGAAAGAATAAAAACTTTCAGCAGTATCATTTAAAGTCCAAAAGCAATCTGCAAGTACACAAGCAAATGTTACAAGCAGTAACCACATAAGCCACATGTCATAAGGATACTCTTTTCATCTTTTGCTAGCAGATTTTTCAGATTTGTATTTATGTATATATAAAGGATGGGAATGGGGAAGGTTAATATGCTCCCAAGGAAACCATTCTTATTTAGGTTAGCTCTCTTGTTACCCTAAAAGATTTGTGAATGGAGGTGTTGGGGGTCCCCACAAGCAGTGTCGGGATCTCCTTGAAATTTTGAAATTTTGAAATTACAGCTGAAAAGGAGCTCTCCAAGAATAGGGTAACTTTGTTGATCTTTTCACCTTTGTATATCAGTACTACCCGTATATACTCGACTACAAGTCTACCTCATGTATAAGCCGAGGGCAGGGTTGGGGACCAAATTTATGGATTTTGATATGACCCGTACATAAGTCGAGAGTAAAACTTAGGGATATTTAACAAATGATCTATAGAATGAAGCAAAGGAAAACAATGCCAAAGAACTTGCAACATTTCACCATGCAAAATTGTTTGTGCTCACACTAAAGGTTGGATGGATGAGAGAGTAGAGGGGGGTCAGTGCTTTCAGGACAGATTATACACTTGCACCAGGGATTGTTTCCTTCTTTTAGTAAGAGTTAAAGTACAGAACTTACACGGACCTGTGATTAACTTGACTCAGGTTTTTTGGGCCAATTTTTTGATCAAAATTTCTAGACTTATACATAAGTGAGTATATACAGTAACTACAGGGAGTACTTCACATTCTATGAATAGGAGGGTTTTATTTAGAAATGTGCAAGGCTGCATGCAAATATTAAAAAAAATCCATGCAACCATAAGAACTATACAAGGCTATCAAAAAGAAAGATGTAGAAGAATGCATAGAGAGGAATTAGGAACTGAAGAGAACAATAATTACCAGTCCTGAAGAGAGGCCCACAGAGTGGCCCAGACATGTCTGAGAGTTACACAGACCAAGTGGAAGAGAACCCTGGTCTGTGAACAGAATCCCTGTGCATGAACAAAGTGGCTATGGCTGGGGAGAATATTTATATCCCATTTCATGCTCTGCAGGGGAACTTGATGTTACCATCAAGTGTAACAAAAACTTAGATAGTTTTCCTATGAAATTGACAAAATGGATCCAGAACAGCTGATGGCTTTAGCTCTGGAATGAAAGCATTCATTAGATTTGAGACAATCCCTGATGGTTGGGAAGGAAAGGTGACTAGAAACACATTAGGAGTTGAGGTGAAGGGTATGGTCTTTGATTGGTTTGGGTTGGGATTCCCTTTGTCTCCATTGCAAGAAAAAAAATGCAAAGAGCCTGGATGGTGGAGTGATCAGAAAACACTTTAAGCGTTTATTTTTGTACTATCTAGGTCTCTGCATGTCTTCAGGTCAGCATGACTCCTTACACTTGTAATTCCCTAGTTTCCACAGGTCACTGTGACCTCTCAAAACATTCCCAATGCTAGATATAAATCATGAAACCACATATACAGTGAGAGGGGTGTAAGGTATGCTAACACTCCCAAACTAGCCAACCCCACACCAATCATGTCCCTCCCTGCTAACTTTTGCTTATGGGTTCCCTTTTCAGTCCTGCTATAAGCAAAAGAGTGTGGCATTTTTGAGACTACAATTGTAGACATTTACACTCACCAGAGTCTTTACACTCGAAGAAGTTGTCTAATTGATTTTACCAAAACTTAATTGCAATGCTGTTCAATTTCAAATAAAGGATCCTGGTGCAATTCCTCTATCCTGGCACAGAAGCTGTCTCATATCAAGTTCACAAAGCACTTTTCCTTTTTCCATCCTGTTCTGTTTTTATACTATAGATCTTCTAGATGAAAAATAAAACAGAATCCTTGTGTACAATCCTTACATTTCAGAAAGCTCTAGACTACATCATATCCTTCAAGTATGCTGATATCGTCGTTGTATTTCTTTAAATGGCATCTTTTACCCAGTTTGAGACTCAAGTTGGCTTCCCACAGTTAAAAAAAAGATAAACATTCCCAGCATACTAAAGTTAAAAAGTAATTAAACTGTCACAGAATTAAAATAATAATAATAATAATAATAATAATAATAAAATTTATTTTTATACCGCCCTTCCAGAGATCAGGGCGGTGTACAAGATTAAAACAACGAGTTACAACCAAGGTAAAATAAAACAAAATACAATAATACAATAAAACATTAAAAGATTATCCCTTATATAAAGGGCGGCGACAATGGGGAAGCGGGTGATTGGCAGGCACTTTACATAAAACAGTCCGATCAGGGATATGCCAGCCTGAATAAATAGGTCTTCATATCTTTCTTGAATTGGCTGAGGGTGGGGGACAAGCGGAGCTCGGAAGGTAATGAGTTCCAGAGGCGAGGGGCGGAGATAGAGAACGCCCTCCTTGTTGTGTTCACTAATCTTGCCTCTGGAACTCTCAATAAACATTGTCCGGTTGATCTAAGTGTGCGGGGCGGATTATATGGGGAGAGACGGTCCTTAAGGTACTCTGGGCCCAGGCCATATAGGGCTTTATAGGTGATAACCAGCACTTTGTACTGAGCCCGGAAGCGGATCGGCAGCCAATGAAGGTCTTTCAGAATAGGTGTTATATGGGCGGTCCTGGGAGCACCAGTGACCACCCGGGCTGCCATATTTTGTATTAATTGCAGCTTCCGAGTGTGATACAAAGGCTGCCCCATGTAGAGCGCGTTACAGAAATCCAACCGAGAGGTTACCAGAGCGTGTACTACGGTTTCAAGATCCCCCTGGCCCAGGTAGGGGCGCAGCTGGCGTATCAGCCGAAGCTGATAGCAGGTGCTCCTGACTGTCGCATCCACCTGAGAAGTTAGATGGAGCGACGAGTCAAGGAGCACCCCCAGACTGCGTACAGTGTCCTTAACGGGGAGCGTGACCCCGTCCAGGACAGGTGGAACCACCTCCATACCCGGACCCGGGGAACCTATCACGAGTACTTCCGTTTTCTCTGGATTCAGGCTGAGTCTATTTTCCCTCATCCAGTCCATTACCGATTCCAGACAGGCCACGAGAGGAGCGACGCCATCCCTGGTCACTGCATCAGTCGGAGACATAGAGAAGACTATTTGGGTGTCATCAGCGTACTGATAACACCGCGCCCCATGCCTCCGGATGATCTCTCCCAGCGGTTTCATGTAAATGTTGAAGAGCATGGGGGACAGAATAGCTCCTTGAGGGACCCCAGATTTAAGGGCCCTCTTATCGGAGCAGACGTCCCCCAGCTGCACCATCTGGAACCTCCCAGAGAGGTAGGACCGGAACCACTGGAGCGCAGTGCCCCCGATTCCCACCTCTGCCAGGCGTTCCAGAAGGATACCATGGTCGATGGTATCGAAAGCCGCTGAGATGTCCAAGAGCACCAACAGGGACACGCTACCCCTGTCGATGCCCAGACGGAGATCATCGACCAGGGCGACCATGGCAGTCTCAACCCCATAGCCAGCCCGGAAACCGGTTTGAAATGGATCTAGAAAATCCGTTTCATCCAAGATCGATTGAAGTTGGAGTGCAACCGCCCTCTCGATCACCTTCCCCAGAAATGGCAGCAGCGAGACTGGCCGATAATTATTATGAACCAGGGGGTCGAGGGAGGGCTTTTTCAACAACGGTCTTACAGTGGCCAATTTAAGATGGTCAGGAAATTGACCCTCCCTCAGAGATGTATTGATAATTTGGCGTAGCAACGCAGTTACTGCTAATCCCCCCTGGGCCACCAACCATGAGGGGCAGGGATCGAGAGAGCAGGTTGTCTTCCGAACACTTCTAAGGATCTTGTCCACATCCTCGGTACCGACAGACTCAAACTGATCCAGTATAACAGAGTCCACGGAAGCTCTGGACGCCTCTATTCTGGTTTCTGTTTCAATCCTGGCATCCAGACCTTCGTTTATCCGAGAGATTTTATCCGCGAAGAAGTTGTTAAATTGGTCACAGCAGGCCTTAGTAGGTTCAAGGATCTGGTTCGGGGCAGGAGGGAGCTGAGTTAGCTCCCTCACTACCCTGAACAGCTCTGCTGGACGCGGCTCCGCGGACGCGACACGAGCAGCAACGAACGAGTTCCTAGCTGCTCGTATCGCCTCTCCATAGTCCTCCAAATGAAGGTCTAGGAGAGCCTTGTCGGATAATCGCTGGTGTTTCCGCCAGGCGTGCTCTAGCCGTCGCAGAACCCGCTTCTTGGCCCGGAGATCTTCCGTATACCAGGGCTTCTTTTTGGAAGCAGGCCTGAGAGGGCGCTTGGGAGCGATACTGTATATAGCCCTGGAGAGATCAGTATCCCAGATGTTAACTAGGGCATCAACAGTGTCGCCGTCACTTCCAACCATATACCCCTCTAGGGCTTCTTGGAACCTAACAGGTTCCATCAGCCTTCGAGGGTGGACCATTCTAATAGGTCCGCCACCCCCGGAGGGGATCTGGGTAGATGCCTTGATGCTTGCCTCCACCAGGAAATGATCCGTCCATGACAGGGCGGAGATGTTGGTAATTTCCGCCCACGGAGTTTCCATGTCCGTACAGAAAACCAAATCGAGTGTATTCCCCGCCGAATGCGTAGGACCCATAATTAGCTGAGACAGGCCCATGGCTGTCATGGTGTCCATGAATTCCCGAGCTGCACCGGATGGAACTGAGTTGGCCACGAGGGGGATGTTGAAGTCTCCCAGGACTAAAAGCCTGGGGGACTCCAACACCAGCTCCGAGACCAACTGTGTCAGCTCGTTAAGGGAATCTGTTAGCGCACGGGGTGGCCGGTACACCAACAGAATCCCTAGACTGTCTCTAGCCTTCAGGGTCAGGTAAATACACTCGATATAGGTAGTCTGACGGACATGGTTCCTGGTTAGAGACAAGGTGTTTTTATGCACCAAAGCAACACCCCCCCCCCCGCCCACCTAACCTGCTCTGGTCCTTCACCGAGTACCCAGAAGGGAGGGCCTGAGCCCACACAGCATCCCCTTCAGGCCCAAGCCAGGTCTCGGTTATGCAAGCCAGGTCACAATTGCTGTCCTCGATTAGATCGTATACAATGTGGGATTTTTTCTTGATGGACCTGGCATTGCACAGGAGGAGAGACAGGGTTTGTGGTACGGTTGGAGTAACCCTCAGGTCCCGTTGGTTAGGAGAAGGACAGGAAGGAGAGATAGATATTAAACATCGATAGTTAAAATAGTTAAAACAGAAATTGTTAAAAGACATCAAATAAAATTACAGCACATTATACACAGACTGTGGTCCAAAATACATGGGCCAAATGAAGCAGATTCTGGCTGTGTTCATAGCATAGCATTAAGATGATGCATGCCCCAAACAAGGCCGGAAGCTGTGCCAACACCACACCATCCAGGAAGAACTGGACCAAGAAAGAGCGGATAGCAGCAGCTTCTTCTGGCAGCCTGGTTTAGGACAGTGGCAATGGCCCAGATGCATGTGGTTGCCACATCCAAGATATGATTGACATCTTTATCAAAGGCCTATTGGAATAAAAAGTTTTTTACGTGCTTGCAGAAAGATAGTAAGGATGGTACCAGTCTAACCTCTCTGGGCAGGGAGTTCCAAAGGCGGGAAGCAGCCACAGAAAAGCAGCCATGGAGAATCTCCCATATTCCCTAAAAATCCTTCAACATCTAGCTTTAGCTCCCTCTTAGCTTCTTTTGATCTTCAACCTCATTCCAACTCTCCAGCCCATTCTTCTGGTCACTGTCTTGACCTAGTTCTTGCTGCTAAGTGTGTCATTTCTGACTACTTGGCATCCAATTATCCATTGTCAGATCATCATCTAATTTCTTTTACTTTTATCCCACCTCCTCGCCATATTGTTCAATGCACTTTTCGTAATCTTCAGTCTGTTAATACTGATAATCTCAGTCAGTCCTTGGATTCTTCTCTCTCTCCTTTAAATCTTGGGGACTCTGCTGACTCAGTAATGTCTTCATTCAACTCCACTCTTTCTTCAACCCTTGACAGCTTTGCCCCTGTACCTGTTCGCACGTCCCCCTCTATGTCTATGCCTCAGCCTTGGCTCTCTCCCATAGTTAGGTTTCTTTAGTCCTGCTCTTGAGCAGCTGAACATCTCTGGAAAAAGTCCAGGGAGTGGGCTGATTTTATTCATTATAAATTTGTTCTTTTATGTTTCTCACGCACCTTGTCTATGGCAAAACAGAATTACTATAAATCATTGATCTGCGCCAACGAGAGGCGCCCGCAGCGTTTGTTCTCCTGCTTCAATACACTGCTAAAACCTTCCTCTCCCCTGTGTTCTCATCATTTTTCCCAACTGACTTCGCCAACTACTTCCTCACAAAAGTCACTACTATTCGATCTGAAATTGTTCCTCCTGATTTGCCCCCTACCACCAATCTCCTGGTACCTTCTACTAATAAACTCTCTGTGTTTCCATCTGTTTCTCTGGATGAACTCTCTACGCTGCTAAACTCTTCCAAACCTACTACTTGTTCTCTTGATCCTATCCCTCCCATCTTCTAATCTCTATAGCCCCTTCTTTTCTGCCCTCACTCCTCTATATCTTTAATTTCTCTCTCTGTGGGCTCCTTCCCTTCGGATTTCAAACATGCTTGTTTCCCCAGTCCTGAAGAAACCATCTCTCGACCCCTCTTCTTTGTCTAGCTATCGTCCAATCTCTCTTCTTCCTTTTCTTTCTAAGGTTCTGGAACGGGTAGTTTATTTTCGCTGTCTTGAGTTTCTCGAAGCCAACTCTATCCTTGACCCTTTTCAGTCTGGTTTCCGCCCACGGCACTCTACAGAGACAGCCTTCACCAAGATCTCTTGCAAACCAAGGCGAATGGCCTCTACTCTATTCTCATTCTTCTTGATTTGTCAGAGGCCTTCGACACCATGGACCATTGTCTCCTGGTTGATTTACTTTCTGACCTCGGGTTAATAATAATAATGTTTATTTCTTACCCGCCCCTCTGTAAAAACACTCGAGTTCTCAGACTCTGTTCTCGACTGGTTTAAATCTTACTTGTTGATGGCACTTCTATTCAACCTTTTCGGCAAGCCCGCAGTCTTGGTTTCATTTTTTATTCCTCTCTGTCATTTATTCCCCAGATTCAGGCCACTGCCAAGGCCTGTAGATTCTCTCTTTACAACATTGCTAAAATCTGTCCTCTCCTCTCAGCCTCCACTGCCAAGACTCTGGTCCATGCCCTAGTGGTATCGCAACTTGATTATTGTAACCTTCTTCTGGCAGGGCTTCCTCTCTCTCACCTCCATCCTTTAATCTCTGTCCAGAACTCAGCTGCACGTATTATCACATCCGCTCTTCGCTTTGATCATGTTTCTCCTCTTTTCTCCTCCCTTCATTGGCTCCCCTTCCCCTTCCGCATCCAGTACAAGCTTTTGCTGTTGACTTTCAAAGCCCTCCATGGACTGGCCCCTCCTTACTTGTCTGAACTTCTTTCTCCTCACACTCCTTCTCGTACCCTCCGTTCTGGTAGCCAAGGTCCCCTGTCCTAGCCGAGGATCTCCACTGCTGTCCCAGATTCATCCCTTCTCACTTGCTGCCCCTCACTCCTGGAACCTTCTTCCCCCACATGCACGCCTCATCACTTCTATAACCAGTTTCAAAACTGAGTTAAAGACTATAATGCTTTCTAGATTGGCAGGAAAGTGTGACATGAAGTTGCCTTTTCCTTAATGCTTAGCAGCTGCACCGCAGCCTTTAGATGGAGCTGCGCTGTTCCGCAGTTTTTAAAAAAGAAGCTGGGAAAACCAGCACTTTTTAAAGGCGCTTCTTCTCCCCTAAAACGCAAAAAAAGTGTTTTCATGGCACACTTTCCCTTTTTCTCATCTAAAGGCTAGAGTTTCATGCAGCCATGAACACACTTCTTTTTGCCAATCTAGAAAGCCCCTATGTTGTTTATGAAAGCGTTCCCAGGATTATGCCGTCTGCCCCAGGATGCCTCATTTTAATTACGTATTAAGAAGCTGCGCCCTCCCTTCAGTCCATCTGCCTTGGTCCAGGCCCCAGAGGGAGAGAAGAACCACTGCACCTCATCCCCTTTCCCACCATCTTTCCCTTCTCTTTTTTGTATTGTGTCTTTTAGATTGTAAGCCTGAGGGCAGGGAACCGTCTAATTATAAGATTATATGTATAGCACTGTGTTAATTTACAGCACTATTTAAATAAAGGTTAATAATAATAATAATAATAACAACAACAATAACAACAATCCCACCAGATGTATGTGTAAGGGTAATGAGACAGAGAGAACACTCTTCAAAAGCAGCTCCACAGAGAGCATATTACAGTAATCCAAACAAGATGTAACTGAGACATGTGCCATTGCAGTCAAGTCTGATCTCTCAACAAAAGGGTGCAACTGGCGCACAAGCCTTAACTGTGCAAATGCACTCCTGGAAACCAACAACACCTGAGTCAGGGTTGAATTCATCAGTACACCCAAACTGCAAATCTGTGTCCTCAGGGGGAGTGTAATCCCATCCAGCAAAGGCTGAATCGCTATTCCCTGCTCTGCCTTTTAAATGACCAGGAGCACTCCTGTCTTGTCTGGATTGAATTTCAACTTGTTCACCCTCATTCAGCTCATTATTGATGACAAGCACTGGTTCAGGACCTAAACAACCTCCTTGGACTAAGGTGGAATGTAACAGAGTTGGGTGTCGTGTTTTGAGGTTAACCAAGATACAAGGGCAACTGCATCTCTCTCTTTCACATACAGACATATATGAAGCCTGACAGAGGTGTTCTGTAATAGCTGGTAAACATTTAAACATGTTTTTTAAAGCTCAAGTGAACCATCAAATCCATTGGAAGGGGGGGGGGGGGAAGCAAAGCAAAGTAAGCAAAGCAGTCTTTTGTTATCAGGCTATTGAGTATAAAAGGCAATTTAGTTCTTTCTAAGCATTTGCAGTAGCTGGGGAACAAACAGCTCTTGTTTAGAGGTCTGTGTTTCTCATTAACAGACCAGGCTCTTTGAATTTTTATGCGCTCTTTCCCCTCCCCCTAATTACGCAAAAACCCCAAACATAATTCAAAGCCATCTTTAAAAAAAACAAAAAACTCAGGTGTACGCTTCAGTCCTTCAAAATGAAGTTCAAATATGATGAACCAAAAATGTCTGCAGTAGACTTAAGTCTCTGTTTTCTGGTGATTATCCTTTTCATTATCCTCCATCTTTCATCATCTCTGGCTTTCACACTTACAGTGTCCATCCTATGTATGTTTGTTCAGGATCTGGTTCCACTAAATTCTTTGGAACTTTTGCTCAAGTAAGTATGCATAAAGTTGCAGGCTTAAGCACCTCCTCTTTATTAAATGTAATGTAAATTTTGGCATATAACTCTCTTAATAGTTGAATTCTCCTAGATTGCACCAAAGGAAACCCATTTTGAAAGAACAGTAACTATGCACATGCAGAAAATAAGTGCCTTTATTGACAGATACTTGGCTTCCTGCACAATTATTATGGGACAATGTTTTCAATATATATGCAGTGTAACAGGGGCTTTCAGTTTGTTTGTTTATGGCATTTACAGCTTGCTTTTCTCCCAAAATGGGAGAAATGTGTGCAAATGTATGAGATATCAACATGCTTCCCAAAGATATTCACCATTCCTAAGGAGGAAAATTGAACTTATTCTGACTGTTTGACTTCTGAAGTAACTTAATTATGTGCTCAATAATTTCTGTGTCCTATATACTGATTAATCAGCCATTTGTACTTTAATGTTCTAACCCACATACACCATAAATTTATATTTTTAAAATATAAGTGAGTTAGGACATTAAAGAGGCACAGAGTAATGCTCAGTTGGAATACTGATGAAACGTGAAAGAATGAACTATTTTTAAAGTTAGGCATTTAAAAAAAACACATATTATTCATTTTGTAAATACTTTATGATTGCTAAAAAAACCCAAAAAACACCCCCAAATAGCTTGGCTTGCCAGTTGCTACAACAAGGTAGCTATTTTGTCTCACTTCCCATGGCCAGATTTGATATTAAATGCAGCTAGACTAGACGTTCAATTCATCTTCCGCTTAATATACATATTCTTTTATCAAAAAAAGTAGCAGTTGCAGTGGAGGATGGCAACTATTGGGATTGCATTGGCAAGAAGTGGCACAACAAAAAATGTTACTCTGGGGTTACTACTAACGGGGATGTCCTCTCATTGTAAATAGCTTCTTAAGAGGAGCAATTTTTGTCAGTACTATGGCAGGCAGAAAGACATTAACTGCTGCCAAAAAGATAGAAAAACTTCAGTGGATGACAGACAAGACATTTCTAGTAGTAAAGGACAGACAAGAGGCAAAAACAAGAAGAGAGACAAATACAGCCAGAACCATGAATGCAACTGTCCAATGGCTAGGGCACAGAGATTTAGGAGATTATCACACTGCCCTTTTTAGTCCTTCCCTTCTGATCTAGGCATGGACTGAAACCTTTTAAATATGGATTTTATTTCACACCTCTATGCCCAGGTTGGAGGCATCCTGTACCTGATCATGGCATCCCATATCTGATCCAGACTTATCCAGCACTTTTGAAAGCATGGGACTTTCCTGTTCCTTGCAAAGAATGGATCGGGTAAGGGATGCCATGATCAGGGCATGGAGGCATGCCTGGGTGCAGAGGCATGCAATAAAATCTATGCTTAAAAAGTTTCAGCCTATGCCTAGGTCAGGAGGGAAGGACAAAAAAGGGCACTGTGATGAGCTCCAGAGAGAACTAGTTTAATAATCAATGCAGAGAAATAGAGGGGTCCAACAAGAAAGGAAGGCAAGAGATCTCTTTCACAAGATCCAAGAAATCAAAGGGAAATTTAAAACAAGAGTGGGGATGCTTTATGATCAGCAAGGGAGCACAATACACAGCCAAGTGGAAATAAAAAGACAATGGAAAGAATACATGGAAGAACAATATAAAAGAGATGAAAGGATGAAAAACGAACCATATAAAGATGAACCTCCACTTTTAGAAGATGACGTGAAGCCTGCACTCAGAACACTGGGGAGGAATAATTCACCAGGAACAGAAAGCCTTTCAATAGTATTGCTTCAGTCTACACAGGCAGAGTCTATTTTAATCTTAACTAAAATCTGACAACAAATACGGAAAACAAAACAATGGCTCACAGGAAACACACAATATACATTCCAACCCTCCAAAAGGGGGATATAAAATATTATGGTAACCTTAGGATCTTTGCATTAAGCTCTCATGCAAGTACTGTATAGTAATGCTCAAAATTTTACAGCATAGACTTCAAGCTGGGTTCAGGGAAGATGGAGGTACTAGGGTTCACAATGCAAACATATGTTGGATAATGGAGCACACCAAAGAATTTCAAAAGAAAATCAGCATGTACTTCATACATTACAGCAAAGCATTTAATTGCATGGATCATGCAAAGCCATGACTGCTCTTAAAGAAATGGATGCCCTACTCAGGACAAGAGGCTACTGTTAGAACAATATGGAGAAACAGAATGATTTCCAGTTGGAAAGAGGATCAGGCAAGGCTGCATAATATCAGCATATTTCTTCAGTTGTATGCCAAAAATATAATATGCAAAGCAAGATTAAACTTGGAAGAAGGAGGTGTGAAAATGGAAGGAATTTAAGATATGCCATATAACTAGCAGAAAATAGGAAAGACTTGGAACAATTAGGTAGAATTTGGGACAGATAGAATTTGGGACAGGTCTGGAGGTAAGGTGTGGTGAACTTCAGAGGACTATGGAATAAGAGCAACAGTAAAAAACATATTTATTTCGTGACTTGGGCAAACACAGAACACAGTGAAGAAATGAATGTTAGAATAATCCTCATACACCTCCCATATCCATGATGTGGATCTACCACTGCATTCTCTTTTTGTCTTCTCATACTCAGCCTCCCTCAGCAGACCAGTCTCTTTCAGTATACCAGCACCTGTGAAGTGTGACCAAACACATGCACCCAGCAATCTCACATGGGGTATTAAGTAAAGGGTATGCTTTGTGAGGAAGTCAGTGTATGGAAGTCAATATGGTTTGAGCATTGGACTATGACTCTGGAGAGCAGGGTTCAAATCTTGGCTAGGCTGTGGAAACCCACTAGGTGACCTTGGGCAAGTCACACCCTCTCAGCCTCAGAGGATAGCAATGGCAAACTTCCTCTGAAGAAAACTATGAAGAAAACCCTGTGATAGATTTGCCTTAGGGTCACCATAAGTCAAAAATGGCTTGAAGGCATACAGCAACATTCATTTGGTGATTCATTTGGTGACCTTAATAAACATTTAGTTCAAGTCTGCAAATATAGACACAAAAAAAATAAATACTTCATTCCATAAACATTCCATTCAATATGTAAAGAGATCTTGCAGCATTTTTGAGACTAACTGAAAGAAAGAAGTTGGCAGCATGAGCTTTCATAGACTTCAGTCTATTTCTTCATATGCTTTTGGTGGAGTGGAAACCAAGGACAGACATATATAGGTGAGAATGTTAATTTAAATTAAAAATCTTTTGTGTATGTAAATGAAGTAGCAAGTTCAATGTTAACAATGGTCGTTTGTGGACAAAGACATAAGTTGACTTCATCAGTGGCACCAGGCCAGAGAACAAGAGCCTCACATACTGTTATTTAGAACAGTGGCCTTTGCAATATGGGCTTCTCCCAAATGATACTAATACTGTATTTCAGAGGATACTGAATAGCCATCAATGGATTATATCATATCATGTTAAGTAGCTATAGAGTCAGATTGCAATTTGTCTCAGATACAGTGGGCCCTTGGTATTTGCTGGGGTTTGGTTTCAGGACCCCTCATGGATACCCAAATCCATGGATGCTCAAGTATCAGTATAAACAATGACATAGTAAAATGAAGTCCCTTACATAAAATGGCAACCTCAAGGTTTGCTTTTGGGATTTTTGGTGGAGGGGGAAATATTTTCAAGCTGTGGATGGTGGAATCTGTGGATACTAAGGGCCAACTGTAATTCTATTGATGTCAGTTCTCAAAGTGACAAACACTTGCTGAATGCCCAAGGAATCCCCAACCACTTGGCATCATCTCAAAACCAGAATAAAGATCTTTAGTTTTTCTTTTAGGCCATGGAAACTACTAAGTGAAAACTCAGAAACAAGAACCTTTCTTGCATAAGCTATAGTTCTACCTCCTGTTATTACCTAATCCAGAGCTCCCTCTCCTGGCCATATACACAGCTACCCTTCCACATGTAAATTAAATTCATTTTAGAAACTCAAGAAGCTTAGCATGGACGTGCATAAATTTATAAGACATAAAGGCTGAAAAGTAATAGTCATTCATTTGCTGTAGTAATTACTCAGGTTTTAGAGTTGGACAGAGCCACAAAGTATTTCTATGGGATTCTAAAATTTATAATCTTCTTTTTTGCATCAACCTAGAAATCAGGACTGTTATTATATGGTACTGTATACTCTTTCCCCCACTGAAGATATTCTTCTTAAGGAGCCCTTGTGGTATTCAGACACAGGAGTCTATGAACTCTTGAATTAACTCCTAACATGAGATGCATGCTTTCATGTTTAGTATATTATTTCAACTTCTTCAATAAAAAGGACAGGAAAGTATAACTCTTTCCTTCTCTCCAAAGCACAGGGGAAAAGGCATGACCATCATCTTGAGTAATCCAAACCAAGAATATCAGAGCTGGCATCATCCAATCAAGTCCACATGGAAGCATGCTTTATTTTTTTTAACATCAACAAATGCAGGCATTAAAAATGGAGTTAGAAGTTTTGAACTAAGTGGAAAGCAGTTTGATACCAAAGAAAAGCAAATAACTGATTTATTTAAAAGTCAGAAAAGAAACAGTAAGAATATTGGGGTGATACCAATGACAATGCCGATCACTTGAGCAATAGTTCCAATTGCTTTATATGCAATACTTTTTGCTATGGATGGAGACTGTGGGTTCCTCCATGCATAGCCCCACTAGGTGTATTTTACACATAGCAATGCATAGGGTGGCATCCTAGCCTTAGCCACTTTCCCTTTAATTTAAAACTGGGATGTACAGCCTCAGGCCATCTGTTTACTATTAAAAGGGAGCAGAAGAGTTACAGTTAAAAAGAGTTACGGAGTTACAGACTTAAAAATGATGCCCAAGCCTCATGCTACCTATGTGGGCATGTAGCAAACCAGCATGGCAAATAGCTCTTTCTTCAGGTAACACATGAACTGTTTTTTTGCATTTGTTTTCACCACCATTTAATGTCACATTTTTTTTAAATAAAAGCCTGCATGTAATTGCACAAACTATTTTTTTCTTCTACAATAGGGCACACATGCGTCTGAGATAAAAAAATAATTTAACAGTTTCAAATGTTCTGTGCAAAGGAAAAGCACTTAACATCCAGACAGTATAATAAAGAAAAATAAAATGGAAAGCTGGGCTACCACAAGGATACAAAAGCTCAGTTACTCCTAGTTTCCCATATCTTTCTACTTGATCAGGACATGCTTCATACCTCTAAATGTAGTTTTTCAAGTGGTCATCTGTGAACTCACACAAATGGGTTATCCTGCACCTGTGCAGTGCATCTTTCTGAAACTTACAGCATTATGTAAGTATGTTGGCAGTCACACTGCCCACCTCCAGCAGCCTATATAGGAGCATTCTTGCTGAAACCACCAGCTGTTCCTTGTCATCCACCACTGCAGGAGAATCAGAAGGAACCATGTTCTTCAGTCTACTCTCTGTATTGTCAGGCATTCTTCAACCTGGGGATACACCTGGTAGTTTGGAGATATTTGTGTTGGTGTTCAAGGCTGTGGTCATCCTGAGGGCTATTATCTCTCGCTGGCATCTTCTAAGAAGTATGTCCCTGTGGAGCTAAGATCCCAGAACAGGAAGGACATCTGAAGTTATCTTCTCTGTCTTGGTGAAGCTCATGTAGTTCCTTCTTGTGCCCACTGTATGCCTCTATGCCTCAAGCAAAAAAGAAAAGATAGTCACATCTGAAGCTACTCTTCACCTTCCAAGAGATGCACTGCATAGACACAGGATAGCCCCATTTGTTGTGGTCACTGAGACCCCAAAGTATGTTTATCCAGAAGGATAGTAATCATGTTTGTATGGCCCTTAGAGATAAGCGTAAACACCAGGTTTAACTCCTCCTTCTAGGTTAAACTAAATGTTACACTTAGCATGCATTTAGACGTGCTCCCTCTAGTGATTAAAAACATGTTTATTGAAGCACGGACTTTTCCTCCCATTTACTATGCCTCTTGTATTTATATATTTCATTTTGTAATTAGTCAATGGAAACCTGAAGTGCATGAAAAAGAAAATTTGGGCAGAATGATATTTTCTCTGGGGGCAGGGGATGAATTTTAAAGCCCTTTTAATGAATGTGTCTCTGCTCAGAATGAGAGCAATATTAATAGTGCAATGAGAGATGCCCTTGGGATCAAGGGCAATGATGGAGACCAGATGGGAAGCTTCCAGGGAGTGGGACACCATGTGCCTACTCAATTTCATTGAATAATTCAACCTTCTGGTATTACATAAGGGAATAAAACTCCCCATGGACTCTTCTTCCCTCTTCTATAACTTTATATTACTTTCATCATCCTCCATTTATTTGTCTTTTTTCTAAATTAAATAGGCTCAAAGCTTTGCTTGTTGTTGTTTTTGTTGTTCTGTGTCTTCAAGTAGTTTCTGACTTATGGCGACCCTATCATGAGGATTTCTTGGCAAGATTTGTTCAGAGGAAGTTTGCCATTGTTTTTCCCTGAGGTTGACAGCATGTGACTTGCCCAAGATTAACCAGTGAGTTACACGGACAATCTGGGCATCAAACCCTGGTCTCCAGAGTTGCAGTCCAGCACTCAAACCACTAAGCCATGCTGGCTGTCCCATTTTTTTCAGTGAAATTATCTATCTCCCTCTTCCCCTGTAATCCCCCCACTTACCTGACCTCAGGCCTTTTTCTTCTTCCCTTCCCAAATCTTCCATGTTGTCCAAAAATCTATTCTAGAGGATTTCTCAGTCTCCTGGAGCAGATCTTAAAGAAATAAAGGAACTGCAGAAAAGGGAATCACGTCCTCTCAGTTATGTTGACAGAATTACTTTATCAATAGAACTTCATCACTGGATTCTGGCCAAATCTCTACACCTTAATGTTGTAATACCTGCAACCCTTGTGAGAGCAACATAGGTATAAATATTTGATTAAATCACAGAGATTTTAGACTGCACAAAGGCACCACAGCAAATAGTCCAGAGCAAACAATACACATTTTTTCAGTTGACTTAAACTCATTTCTTGCGATCTGTCCCCAGAAAATCTATGGTACATATATCCAAGCTCAATATTTCTGCAGTTTTAAGGGCTGAGACTTATCTTAGTTTTAAAAAAGGAGTGATTAAAACAGTTGGGTGCCTTCAGAAGAGGCTTACTAAACAAAAGGACATCTGTGAAACAATACTGCAAATAATTCATAGTCATTATTAGACATTTTAATCTCTGGGGAGAATTTATTAATTTTCGTATTGTTTATGCCAAGGATTAGTGACTATAGACCCAGGCTAAATCCAGGTTCCCTGAGAGCTGCCACTCTCCAACCCACCCATCATTTCTTCCAGGTGACAGAATAGAAAAAGTTTAGGAGAAAATGACAATTATGGCGTCAGACCTTGCTGGAAGGTTATCTGAGATGTGTGTGTGTATTATGAGATAAGAATCAGCATAGGATTATAAATCATACTAGATCAACCAAACCTCCTTTAAAAAAAACCCAAGCTGATAGTTTAGTAACAGACATCTATTATATCTCTGTGCAAAAGATGTAATTATGAGCTTTAAGCACTATTACTGTGAGGTGGATCCAGAGCAAATAACTGTACCCAGTGAGTTATTATTATCCGCTCTATGTTAAGCTAGAAGAAGCTTTCAAGCAGAAAGCCACAAAACTTTGTTCTAGGCCCTGTGCTGTTCTGCAGTTATAAATGACTTTGTGAACAGAGGGGTTGTCAATCAAAAATTTGCAACTAACACAAAACTGTAACTGGCCAACACCATAAAAGAGAGAACCAAGCTGAAAATTGTCTTGACCAGCTGGGACAAAACTAGCAAGTGGATTCAAAATTCAACAGAAATCAGTATAAAATTAAAAACACAAGTATAGGACGGGGGAGGCATGTCTTGGCTGGAGCAGATGTGCAAAGATTCTAGGTGCCTTATTGGATTACAAGATGAACATAAAGCAGCAATGCATTATGGCTGCTAAAAAGGGCACAGATGCAATCTTACAGGCCGCACTGATAAAAAATAGGGTCTATATCATGGGAAATAAGTCCTATTCTATGTCCCTTTTACACTATGCTTGAATCCACTTCAACTGCCACAGTTCCATTTTGTGTAATCCAGGGATTTGCATTTTAGGCAATGTATTCAGAATCCTCACCCAGAGAGTTCTAGTTCCTGACTAAACGACAAGCCCTAGGATTCCATAGGATAGAACTATGACAGTTAAAGTGGGATTATAGTACTATAATTGTGTAGAGTGCCATGGTCCGCACAGATCAATCTGTATTTGGAGTACTGTGTCCAGTTCTGGGTACACAGACGAAGAGTAATGTGTCCAGAGGAGGAAATCAAGATGACAAGTAGTCATAAAGAAGCGCTATGATGAACCTTAGAAAGAACTGGGTATGTTCAGCCTTGAGAAGATTAAAATTAAAAATATGACAGTAATATTCAAATATCTGAAGTTATAGTGTTACAGTGTGGAAACATGGAACATTTAACCTTGTTGCTCCAGAGGGCAAGCTTAAAACCAGTAGGTAGAAATTTGGGCTAAGCACTGAGAGGAACTTTCTGATGGAAGAAACAGTTCAACTGTGGGGCTGCCTGCTATAGAAACCAATGGGATCAGTTACTTTATATGTATTTGACCAGCAGATGCTGCAGTTGCATCGTACATTGTAGTTCTTCTACTGAGCACATGCTTGGAGTAAATAAATATTATTAGCATCTCTTAACTAAATATAAAAATAAACAGCTTCCCCCCCTCCATCTCTCTGCTTTCAATAGAAAGAGGTATGTGGTAACCCTTTAAAGTTAACATTTATTCTTTCTCTGTTTATTGCTTTGATACATCACTCTCTTCCTTTTCTTCAATATAGATGCTGCTGTCAATACCTTTTGCCTCACACAGTCTATTTGTGTGCTCACATATCTTCATCTCTAGTTTAGCGCCTAACCAGGGATCTATCCTACAGTGCTTTTTCCAGATTTTATATGCTACTCATTGAACTTGAAGAATTTGTATTCGACTTTCAGCTCCTTTCCCATTTGTTTCTTCTTTAGACATATGAGATACTGGTTTCACCTATGTTGCTTCTATAGTTTTCCTCCCACACCATTTTTCTCCATTTGCATTATGGTAATTTTTATATTCTCTCATAAACATACTATTCCACACCGTGTATAACCACTATTTCCCCTCTGAGATTCAGAAACTGATCTGCGTTTCAGTTTCCCATCATCTTGCAAAGTCTACTATAGTTTTTTAGACCATCTGTCATTTTCAATTGTCCGCAAGTTTGCGCCTGCTCCTTTCACAGCTACTGAAACTCAGAGGAATGCTCACTTTGCTTATTTTCACCTCAGTTTTTCTCTGATGTTTTGTGAAGCTACATTTACTTTTCTGTTTTTTTTCACTTATTTTCCCTCCCCCCCCCCCCCCAATTGAGATTTTAAAATATGGCTTCACTTCATATTTCCAAGTTGTAATGTTTCAAGATTTAGTTCCACTCATAATTTCACCCTACTCTTGCAACATTAATACAGCTAAATTTTGATTTTTGCACTTCTCAGAATTTAGTGATGCATGTTTGACTGGGAAAAGTACTAAAATGCATATAAACTTGAATATTTCAGTTTAAAAGATGTGCCAAATTGATTTTAGGACAAAATTAATGGGCATTTTAGATTAAAATATGTTTTGTGTAAAACAGTATGTTTGTAAATAATGTGAAAAATCAGTGGGGAAAAATCAGACTGCTTAAGGAACAAGATGGAACAGAATGAATGAAGACATCCAAAACTCACAAATAGCCTGATCGGTCCATACTTTGGTGTCACTCATTCTGGTTCTCTTTTTGGGGTAAATTGTGGTACCTAGCCATCTGCATTGGGGCATACAGGGAGAACGTGATAACAAACCTTATGTCAACCAAGTATTCCTCCCCACACAGTCTGTCCACCTCTTTTTATAAATATGAACAAGCAGAATATAGCATCACAGAGCCAGAATTAGAAACCTGATGAAGCCATTTGCTGTTCTTAACAGTTCTGTAAAACAACCCACCAGTGTCACTATTCATGGCATGGAGCAATGAAGCAATAATGCGTAAGTCCAAGACTCAAATACAGCTAATAGGTAAATCACCCACTGGTGTCCAGAGGGAAAAACATTTCCTGAAAACATGCTGTTCCATAATGTCATTTTCTAAAACAAAAGCTAACACATTATTACATCATACTATTATTGACAAAGAGATCAATTCTTTACATGTTTTTCCTTGCCCATATTTTGTTCTATCTAAAGGTGCTGAGAAAAAGGGAGAGCAAGACACCACCTGCAAAACTGAAGGTACATAAGAATTAATAATGATGAAATGACATTTGTATATAACAAATACGTAAAACATTGGGAACACTGTTGCTATTTTGTTTCTAGAAAGAACTCTACTCTTGCACACATCTAATTCCTATAAACATGAAAGGTTGTGTCATGTTCACCTAGTATGCAGAATAGCTGTGTCTAGTTTGATATTCATTCATTCATTCAATATTCTGTTTTCCCTCCAAATAGATGGCTCACAATATGAATTAAAACAGGCAACATGAATTTATGCCTAATAAAAAGTTGAAATACAACTAAATAAACTAGCAGAGTAAAACATCAAAACTTTAAAACACTATAAAATCACTTAGAAACATAACAAAAGTAAAAATTCAGCGTATCCACTGCATTAAAGACCTTTCTGCATAGCCATTTGATCACTAGATATTTATTCAATTTTTTAAAAAGAACACCACCACTTGCCTTGAGCAGAGCAAAGAGGAGGCCAGCCCAGTCTCCCATGGCTGAGAGCACCACATACGAGGAGCAGTTACCTAGAAGGCACTCTCCCATATCCTCACCAAACTGTCTTATGAAGGTAGTGAGACAAGAGAAAGGCCTGATCTGAGGCTTCTGAAATTTGAGCAGATTCCTATATGAGATACAATCTTTCAGATAGTCTGGTCCTAATCTGGGAAGGGCTTTATGGGTCATAATTGGCACTGTGAATTTTGCCCAAAAATGAATCAGTGGCTAATAAAACAAAGGGTTAGTTTTCCCTGTAAGCAACCCAGTCAGAACTTTGTCTGCAGCATTTTGGATCCACTGAAGTTTTCTAATAACAGACATAAATATAGCATGTTGGAATAAATGGCATGTAATCAAGGCATCTGTCACCATAGCCAGACAACTCGAGTAATGAGTGCAGCTCTTGTATTAGTTTTAACTATGCAAACTTATTTCTGGCCACTGTTGAAACCTGGGCATCTAGGTTAAGGACTGAGGCCGGAAGTACACCCAAAAACAAATCTGAGATTGCAGGGGGAATGTAACCTCATCCCACACAAACTGAATCCCTATTCCCTGAACTACACAGAATTCCAGTTTGTCAATAAAAATTGCTTCAACCACAGAACTACACTTTTACTGCCAAGAGTGTCTGTGTGACAGCCTCAGTCACTACAGGGTATGTTATGAGTGGGCCATTTTCTATCCAACTCTAATATTCCCATTTCTTTCATTATTGGAAGCAAGACGTCAGCATAGAAAAAGGCAAGAAGAAAGATATTTCTTGTGACAAAGTAAACAATACTGAGATTAAGCTCTCAACCTCAACAATTACCATCTGATTTTATGTTCTTACATAAAGAAACCTTCAGTATAAGGAGTTTGCAACCACTTTAAATTGTTCTGCAGTTTATGATAAACTATGTGAGATGCTCATCATCAGACTTAAGAGTTCAGAGTTTAAAAGCACCCAGCTTATTAAACATTGATAAATCACTGATCCTTACCAGTTTTCTTCCACTCCGCAGAGAACTAGGGGTACAAAAAGAACAGAAACTACAGAAAATGGGGGCTAATTTTTTTAGCAAGCACAACACATATCACTGCAGGTCAAATACAAAGGGAGGCATGTAAATAAACTACAGAAACTACTGAAGTTAGACTTGTATTTTGATTTGATTTTTAAGTGATTTGAAACATTCATCTCACTGTTAACTTGAGGCCTGGATAGGATCTGAATCACTGATGGTCCAAAATTCCAGTCAGTAACATCTGGTGGACTGTGAAGCCAGAAACAATAATAAACAGAGGAACGAAAGACGTAAAAAATAAATAAATAGCACAGGCATACTGTTTGCATGTTGCACAGGTTAGTTTCTGCAAGTGATAAATGAAGTTACATTCCCAAATGGAGTGCATCCTTTTTTCCTTTCTTCTCAGAGCCAAGACCAGCTACTTCTTTCTCCTCTGAGGCTGACTCTTCCCTCTCCTCCTCACCACCAGCATCCTTCCCAGGCTTGACAGCTACTTGAGGGAGTTTTGGACGAAGCGGTAAAGAATAGTTCCCTGCCTCTTGTATGAAAAGAGACACCCACAGACATAAGCCATACTTATGTTCATGTATGCCACCAACAGGATACTGGTCAATGTGTAAGCTTAATTCTTCTCTGGAGCTAAATATTTAAGTTTTGAATTGTATGTTTGTGTGTATCACAGAATTACATGAGTGTTCTTTGGAAAAGAACAATGTTGGCTCTTGCCTTCAATGCCTTCTGAGGCGTAGAGAGTGTGACTTCCCCAAGGTCACCAAGTGGGTTTCCTTGGCTGAATGGGGATTCAATCCCTGTTCTCCACAGACGTAGTCCAACACTTAAACCACTAGCCCATGTTGGTTCTTGTGAAGCTTATTAGGAGAGCCTATCCAGAAACTCAGGGGGACATTTTGTACATTTTAGTCATCCTGTGTGTTGAGACAACACAGCTGTCTGTAACAAATGGGTCAGGCCTCAGGAGTTAAGCTGCAGAGTGGAGGGAAAGGAGCTGAAATCCCAACCAGGGAAGGAAAAAAATTCTGAGATGCTTTGGGAGGAGGAGGAATTAGAATATCTGAGGAAGGGGAAGAATCTGAAATTTCCTCAAGACAATCATCAATTTTGCAGTCATTTCTTCAGAAAGTAATGCATGTCAGTGAGACAGTCACAGCAGATGTAGTGTTTCACTGAAACAATAAGCTTGCGAATGCAAGTAAGTTTTCTCCTACCTCTGCTAGGGAATACTCTAACCTGTATTCACGCTGTATTATGTCTCATGCCAGTAGGGATATTTCCTCTACAGAGCACACAGTCATCTCCTATTCCTTCTTCCCCAAAAATTATGTTCTGAGTTCCAACTACAGATTTCTCAGTACAGTTGGCTCTTGTCAACCGTGGGTTTGCCATCTGTGGACTTCAGCACCTGTGGATGCCCCCCTCCCATTGTTCCCAATGGCAGTGCATGCATTTGGCTGTGCCGCTGAGTGCATGGTGCACTGCCACTAAAAACGTCAGGACTTGAGGTACCATGGTTTTTGGCATCCGCAGGGGTGCGTGTCCAGAATGGAGCCCCTGGAGATATGAAGGGCCGACTGTATGACTGTACGAAACTACAATACAGAGTATCACTTTAGGGGCGGGGTCAGGACAATTAAACTATTATAAAAATCAGTATTTTTTTTAGCATGGCTATTGTCCACAAGATAAGATAAATGTCACACATAAAAGCCTGTGTCAAACTCATCATCATGGTGGAGCAGTGGTTAAATGCCTGTACTGCAGCCACTCACTCACAGACCATAAAGTTGTGATTTCAATACCAGTCAAGGGCTCAGGCTTGAATCCCTCCAAGGTCACTAAAATAAATACTCAGCTTGTTGGGAACAATTAGTTTACAGTTGTAAACCGCTTAGGGAGTGCTTAAGTGCACTGATAAGTTGTATAGAAATGTACTTATTATTGCTATTGCTATCATTAAATGCTTTGGACAGAAATTTCTTTGTTCAGCCCTTGGCATTTCCAGTAGCATGGTCTTTAAATAGCAGATGATAGGAAAGACTCCTCCCTGACTGAGGCACTTGGGACGATGTCAGTCAGAGTACAGAATTTTGGGTTAGACAAACCAGTGACCTTTGCATAAAGGCAGCTTTATTGAATCGTACTGCTCTGATAATCTTTTCTCATAATCTATTTCAAGGGAAGGATTTACGATTTCTCTCAAATTTGTACTGACAAAAAAAGTTGATTTTCGGAAGATTCTTCAGTAGTTTCTACTCAAGTTACTGTTAAGATGGCAACAGACATCTGGAGCCTTTGAACTCAGAGACAGGGCTTTCCAGGGCTTTTGGACTTTCCATCAGTTTAAAACAAAAATGGTATTTCCTAACCTGTAACAATCCTACTGTGGGGAGAACCCATACCTGGATGGCACAGCACGTGCTTTGTACAAACAGTCAAATGACGTCAGGACATTTTCTCTCCTTCAGAACCTAAAGATCTGCTGCTATTTGGAAAAGACATAGCAGTTGGCTGGATGATTCAGTGGTTGGATGGAACAAGGCAGCATCAAAAATGTCTTTGTTTCAAACACAGAAAATATAACATGAACATGATAAAATGAGTTGGAAACACAGAACGCAACTAAGCATACAGATTTTCCTCACAGCAGTGGTATTTGCAAAATAAAATAAAAAAGACTTGAAAACATAACATATAACCAAATGTTATTTAATATTTTAAAAAGTAACACAATCCAAAATGGATATTTCACAGAACACTACATAAACAACATGAACACAATATTACCATATGGAGGGACTTTCAAATATAGACTTACAAAAATCCCTGTCCTTTTTTTCCTTTTAAGTTATTATACTAAGCATGACAAGTTATCATCATTTACAGTATGGTACACTGACACAATAAAAACCATGTCACAAATGTGCTGTTATAAATCAGTAACGTTAAGGGAAGACATTTCATGAACTGTAATTATTTCATATGAAATACTATACAATATAAACAGAACATCCAGCTTGGATGACCTTTACAGCAACCAGAGACCAAGTAATTTTAATTTTTTTTTCAGTGCAAACACATTTATACAAGGCAGTCTTGGTTGCAAAACTCCCTTCTAGCATACAGTAAGTCCCACTTGCATTTATTAACTCATTTAAACCTTATGCAACAGTCACATTCAGTCACTCACAGAAGGTTACCTGCAGAAATATGATCCCTTTGAATATAAGTCTCTTGTTTGTATAGAAGTTAACATCTGTGTCAATTACTTGACAGGCCCTATTCAGATCTTTCACACTCACATGTGGGTGTCTGGTTATTTTAATTTCTATGTAAAATCCACTGTAATCTCTAATCAAAGTAATGTTTGGCATAGCTGTGTACTGCATCAAGGGGTGTGTGCAGGTGAGTTTCTCACAGAGAGAAGAGTAGCATACTTAATGTTTTTAAGGGCAGCTTTTATGTCCCAGAACATCTCACAATGGAGGCACTCTGGTAAGTCTGTGAAGTGTTTATATATCACATATTTGGTATGATGGGAGTCTTTCAAGTCCAAAAATATGACACACAATGGCTCAGTACTTAACCGTGTCCTAAGCACATTCTCCTTATAAACGGAAATCCCAGTTGCCATTCTTCAGAGAGACAGGCAAAATGAAACAAATTGCTTCCCACTATGAACTATTCCTGTCCAATTTACAAAGGACATTTTACTCCATAAGCTGCAGTACATGCTACTATTTCACTAAACCTCTCCAGAGTGGTGAATATGGCCTTTGTTTCTTGGTCACATGATGATGAAGCAGCGAACATATTTGCAATTGTTAACTCATCGAAAACTTAATGGTGAAATAATGAAAGGCTCATGATTTCACCACAGTAAACTTTTCACTTAGTCTGTGACAATGCTATATAGTGGATTTGTCTAGCTTATTCTCTTCTCTTACCAGAATGAAAATGGGTCAGTGGCCATGTCCTACATCCTATTAGGTACCTGATGTTGAACCGTCATTCTTGCAGATTCATGACAGGCTGCAACACTATGAAAGAAAGGCCTATTGTATGATGTACTTAAGAGTCATAGATGACCTATTCTTTTTCTATATGTATCTTACACTGCATTTATGGAATACATTAAAAAAACATTTTCATGCATTCAATCTGAGTGGGCTAATCAAGGACCATTTTCATGACATGTTAATAAATCTATACCGATAATGATAAAACATTTTAATCAGTGAGACTACATATTTTCCTGCTCCTTTCAATTATAAAAAAATATGATTTTGAACCAATGAAAACAAGATGTGAATGATATCAGAAAACAGTATCCTGTGATATCTCATTATCCTTTAGTTCATCCTATTGCCCAAATAGTATGATAGCACCTAGTGTGTGAATCTGCAGCAGAGTAAGATCAAAGGCCATTTGTGTGTGCTCTCAGAGGTACCATAATGGTCACCTATTAGGTAAAAACACAGTGCCTCGATTGTCTAACACATAGAGAGGTGTTCCGCACTTCAGAAGTGTTGCAGTGGGTACAAATAAAATAATCTGAATTAGTATAATTACTAACAGGATTAGGGCTGGAAGCCATTTTTAAAATAGTTGACAGAATGAATTTTACATACTTCTATTTTTAAAAAAAATGCTTCTCTGGAAGAGCAGAATGGAGCATAAACTACAGCAGACTCAAATGTACTGAATCTATTAATTTCACATTAGGAAATGCCTCTTGTAAAAAATATCTTAAAAATAGATTTGAGCCTATTCATCTTATAGTGTCCCCCCCCCCCCCCCATGAGCAGGAATGGTTATACCGCTGAAGTGAAACATGCTGGTATCTTGTAAAAGAGGGTCCAAGGTTCCAAAATTATTTTTACTTGTTTAATATCTTAAAAATGAACTCTAAAGTGTTAATACTGAATGTACTTTAATTATTAAACTAATATTAATGGAAAACAGTAGCTAATGAATAAGTTCGTTGCATAAGAGCAACTCTGTATCTGACAGTTTGGTGAATCTAAAAAATCCCATTAGTTTCAATAGGGTTTATTTTCACTAGTTAATTTTATGAAGTACTTGAGATCCAGAGTCAAAAGGCACAACATTAGCGAAACAGATTACCATCTGTCATTAAATGTTCTTTATACCAAAACATATTCACTTTGATAGATATTGCTGGTGATTTATTAAGGGAAGAATAGTTCTTAATTTTATATCTATTTCATGCTAATTTTCTTATTACTTTTAGGGCTGCAAGTACTAACTGTGTCCATGAATGCACAAGTGTGGAATCTGCAGCAGGTACAACAGGAGTCAGCACCTTCTGAATCTCTGCAAAGAGAGAAGGCAAAATGCACTAAGTAAAATCTGAAGATTTTAAAATGGCTCTGCATAGGACTATCAGTGGTAGGGTCTTATAGGCAGCTTCCAGTTGTTTCTTGTCCCACACTCTCCTTTTTCTAAGGCTAGGAAAGCTGGAAAAATGTATTCAGTTAACTAAAGATGGCTCTTTCTGGTGCACAATCTGGATTAATTTGCTGTAATATTTAGATTTTTCAGGCACTGAATATTCACAGCCCTAGGTATAACAAAGCCAATGTTATTTAAGCAATTTATAAAGTTCTTATAATATTTATTGTATATATGGTCCTTCAGCCCTGATTATTTTTCCTATATGAGAGATGATGCCATGAATTTATCTGAACAACCTGAAACTCTTTCTTCCACATCTATGAAAACTGCAAGTCTGAAAGGGCACCTGCCACTCAGTCCTCTTAATCTTTCCCATTATATGCTGCTTGACTGTTCCACTCTTTTTAAAAATCCAAATTAAAAACAGTGCTACACCTTATTTGATGGTTCTGTCATTGTTACCACTACTGTCAGGATCTCATGCTATTTATTTCAGTACAGGGGGGAAAAAGACAGGGCTTCATAGTGTTCAATCCCCAAGATGCATCGGATCGAGAAAATGGAGAGCGCATCACATCAGTGGCCCATTTGCATGGCTAGCATTTTAGCTAAGCAATGGCATGATATGTGGCCAAAAACCAAGGCAGAATAGGGCCCAAAGTGTTTAAGTGGAGGCAATAAAAATGCCTGGTGTGTCTTCTGCTAAGCCCCAACTGCCAATCATATTCCGTATACCGTATATATTAACAGGCTTCTAATTTACAAGCAACACTTGACTTTCTACCAGGTAGAAACTTCAGTAGAAATGAAAAGACAAAGGGCAATTCTGATCCCCCCCCCAACCCCTTTGCTTATCTAAAAGATTCTACAACCTTTGTATAAAACTTCATACTACTAAAGCCAAAAGCCAATTCAATACAGTAACAGGAAATCATGGCAATGAAAAATGACTTCATACGCAAGCACCGACACACAAGAGAACGTCATGGCCTTTTTCTTCATAAAGTTTTAAATGTTGCTCTTAATAATACCCTTTTAAAAAACATGTTGCTGCATTTCATCAAATTCATGGAGGTAGTTATATGTGTAAAAAAAGTTTTACCATAAAAGTAACATGTTGTATTATAATAATACATATCAAGTGTGCAAAATGCCGACAGATTTGTGTTGACCCTTTAAAGTTGAACACAACATAGAGATTCAACGCATTCTGGTTTGTAAACCTTTCAGTTGATACATTAGAAGGAGAATGATAGATGATGAACCATGTAATTAATACAAGGTTATCATGATTTCATCACAGGGAAGTTGTGACAAAAACAGTCAAGCTCCACTCCTGTGGGTAAATATATTTATAATCTCAAAAATGGGCTTTCCTTATATTCCTTTTTAAAAGAATGCAAAATATTTCTTTTTGTAATTTTTCTTTATATTACATGTTCAGAGAGTCACACTGATGCCAATAAAATAACAAGCTCATTCTTGGCAAACAGTCATGCCAGCAATAACAGAACATTTTTTAAAAGCTTCTCTTTGGGAATTTTAAAATGGTGATGAAGAAATTTATCGTATAAAATTGGAATGACGACTTGTGCATAACTGCCAGATGTATCAATTTAATTTAATCAATTTAATGTATCAGTTTATCCAAAAGAAGAATATACATGGCAGCATTTCCCCGTCCATATTTTAATACTGCATTTGAATTTATTTATTTGCTTTTAACTGTAAATTTAGATGCCACTTCAACAATTTTATTTAGTCGACTGATAACATAGTATAAATATCAGTGCATGCCTCAATGAAAAAAATCAAACAATGAACATGCAGTTACTGCAGTATTATAGCAAATTCCTCCCTGAAACCTAATGACTCTGGAGTCCGCAAGTATTAAATACTCCCAGAGTTCTATATGAAAGCAATAAGATTGGTCAGGCAATGCATTTCTGGGTTTTTACAACAGAGATTCAAAGACAGGTGGCCAAATGACTAACCAACCAAGCAGCATAATCATCTCCATTATATGCACTGATCCCTATCTTAGTGCTCAAAGCAAATACAATTTGTATATGATAATAAACACAGCGTAGAGACCAGATTCTTTACTGGTGTATGAATTGCAACTCTGATTTTCATAGGGCTCAAAAGGCTCAATGGGATAGTGGAATATGTGAAATGCTTCCCAACACTGAAGGGAAGACAACAGCTCCAGCTTGTTCAGAACTCTAGAATTCATATCTGAGTCCTTGTATATGCACTGGAACCCCTGCATTTGTAATACAATAATCTACCCAAGTGTAAATTGAGACCAATTCTGTCCAGCATTTATAAAGCTATTTCATAAGCACCTGAAAACTGGTTTCAGTTAAGAGTGCATCTTCAGAAGACAACAGAGAACACAAGTGAAGCCTGAATAGTACAAATCGTCACCAGTACCTGATGAAAATACTTTAATAGAATGCTTGATCATACCACCTGGATGTCAACAGAAGACAAATAGTGTAAATGTCAAAGCATACAACAATTTACACTGTTTCTGGTTATTCTGATAGTATCATCTCATATTTCAACTTGTACCACCATCATGACTTTCTGAAAACAAATTTTCTGCAATATGGGGTTGCATAAAAAACTGACAGCAGAATTTGGCCTTTTATGTTTTTCAGGTTAACTCTGGATGTTGTGGCTCTCTCTAAACATTAATCTAGAATACTTTTTATTAATAAATTACTTTGGATTAGCCATTTCAGGACATACACATTAGATATAATAAACCTGTGGATATAGAACTTCTGCTATCAACTTTGTGAGACTCACAAAAGAGATGTCTTTTATTGAACTAACCTTTGCTGATGAAAAACCTAGAAAGCTTTGAGTCATTGTAATAGCGTCAATGAATCTGTTTTACCATCTCAGTCTTTCAGATCAGAAAGAAATTTCTATCAGTGATCCTTCTGGACACATTTAATTTCAATTCATATGATTGTGTTTAAACTAAGTATTTCTATACAATGTTCATCCACAAAGAAATATAATTCAATAAAAGGCCTGAAGTTTGTCTCTAAATCTGTTTTCTACAGTGTATGCTAGTTTCAATAGCCTAATTTAGGCACTCTAAAAGCTACATAAAATAGAAATATAATTTGTCCTTCCATAGAAAGAAATCAACTCTTCAGGCTGTTATTTTTCATTTGTATCACAAAGAGCTTTTCTCTTTATCTTTATTGAAAAAAATATTTTGATATTAATAATAATTTGGGGGTAACAACTGGAGTGGTGCATTTAAGTGACCACCTAGCTTTATTTTTACTAACAAAACCTGTTAGTATAACTCCTTCTGTCACTCAGTGATGTTCCTTAATCAAAGTTAGATTTTTCTTTCCTCTCCTTCAATTAAAAGCCCTACATCCCTGTTTGCAACTAGGGGAAATTAAGAAATAAGTTTTAGATAAACATCTCATATTTCTTAAACAAATCAAATAAAGTAAAATAGATAACATCTCTATTATCTCCCACCTTTTCCCATATCTTTATAACATGACCTCTTTTGACTTACTTTTGCTATGGATTCTTGCAAAATCATGTCATGAAGACTCACAGTGAAAATGACAGATGTATAAATAATTCACAGGTAGAGCTGAGGTCTTTCCTAGTCTTGTTTGGCATTGTTTCCCCACAAGGTGACCCTTAGCTGTTTACTTTCAACAAAGGCTCAGTTTATAAAGGAAAAGAATCAACTCTGTGGCAAATAGTTTAATCAGTGGTAGGGGGCATCACATATCTGTGGCATTTTTAAATGAAGTTGGCAACTGCATGACATTGAAAATGCAGATTACACTTACAGTGTCTAGACTTTCATATATGTGCTCAGTTACGATTAAGTGAAGCAAAAGTGTACATATTATCCCTACTGCTATTCTGTTGCTACAGAGCCGCAAAATGTGAAAAAGCAATACCTTGAAATAAAGATTTCTTTGTTGCCCCTAGCCTATGTAGCAGCACAGTTTAAGTAGACACAAAAACTGTGTGGTTGAGATGCCTGTTCTTTTTCCTTCCAAAGACGTAAACATTGGTCCCAGTGTCCTAGTGTCGTAAACTTAGCTGTATAGGATGAGACAGAAGATCTGAGGAAGAAGCACTATCAAACACTTGTAACAGAAGCTTGCAGACAATTAGCAGGTTTCTGCAGTTTTTCAGTTTCATTTGTTGGAGGGTCAGCAGCTGCTCGGAAGCTGAACATGGGACCTGCACCACCATGCGCAGGACTGAGAGCTGGATTCTGACGTCTGTTGCTTTCAACAATACTTGAAGTGTTCGAAGCTAAGCTCTCACGAGTACTAAAGAGAGAAATATAAAAACCAAATATAGTTATAATATAGGCCCATATCCATTAGTCTATGAGAAGAAAAAGTGAGCAGAAAGTTCTGGAAAGCTTTGATTTGCACACAATGGTTGCATCAACACACCTATTGTACTTTGACAAAAGATATATACAAAGTCCATGCACACAGTAAATTCCATTCATGAGTTGGGTACAAAAATCAGCCTCAGCTTTTCTTTGTTTCTCCTTTTCGTAAAGCATACTTCTTGCCTTTGCGGGTGGGAACACAGCCTTGAAATTGTGTAAACAATCCCTGTCGCAAGGCAGAAAACAGTTTAAGTAGTCATTGATGAATAGGCTGTCAATGCTCTGTGGAGACCTTGCCCAGTCTTTAGAAAAACAGAATTAGAATAAATAAGTAAAATAATTAAATGTATGCTATTTGCTTAATTGGCTTAACACAGTTGATGTAATTGTGTATTTTAGCATCTAATGCCAGTATATTTTGGATGTCCTTTCCTTCCCCCTTCTGCTGTGGTGATGTGGGATGGCTAAACTCTGTCTGAGATGTTTTCCCAGGTTTTTAGAGTACTTGGCAAGCTTCAGAAGAAAGGGATAGAAGCAGTGGGATCCAGTGAAGACACACCTTGGGGTTCTAGCCTCTGATTGTAGAATCCAACCCTTCTTGATGCAGAAGGATGCCTTACTGAATATGCTCTTTTAATCTGGTGCAGGATATGAACAATTTTCTGCATGTGCTCTAAAAGTGTACATACATACACTATTTAAACTCAGAGTACATACATACACTATTTAAACTCATTGTTGCTGACCATGATTAAGAATTAATATGAGTATCTTCTGTACTATGAATTTAAGAAGTCTTTAAGTCTTCAAGACTGAGCCAATCTAAAATACTGAATTTTTCATTTGTCATCCAAGTGAGGAAAACAATAAATTCTTACTGCAGGTGAAATGTAGCACCTTTCCATTCCAGACTGGTACACTGAAGAACAGGGTCACTCTGGATCAGCTGTGTGGCTGGCATGACTGAACTAAGATATGAGAATTACTGTTGCATCACAGGCTCCACTGAGCACTAGCACTTATCCTTCCTTATATACCATACAGAACATTTCAAAGTAATTCTGAAAAGATGAAGAAAATAATTTTCTATACAGAACAGGCTTTCGGCATGACATAGCTTTATCCAACAAACCTATCTTTGAGACTAAGATTGTACTAATATTTTATATGTGTTCAAAACATGGATCTCAAAATACGCTGAAAGCATATGGCAATGATAAGGTACAGCAAATGATGCTAGGTAGTCGATGAATTCAACATAAGAACAGTAGAAAAATTATTTGTACTCATGATCCTACAAGACAGCATCAATAGGTTTGATCTTGATTTCCTTTCCTTTCTATGGATAGATATCTAAGTCCACATTCATACACATTATAATTTTTGGTATATATTCTGAAATGACTAATATCACATAATTCTGTCCTCATCACCTCAATTTAGATGCTGTTCCAAACCATAACACCAACTCCCTCTCATGCATTTCAACCAGTGTCCTGTTTAATGCAGACCATGTTCTACTTTGCTGTAATGTTCAGCTGGTAAAATGAGATCTGTGCTTGTGAAGAGAAACCAGAAATCAGTTTAATGCCATGGGAAAGCATTAAATATGGCTTCCCAAATCAGAAGTCATTTGAAATTATGGCTTGAAGTACAGGTGAACTATTTCAGGATGCTTTACATAAGAAGAGAACAGAGGAGGATATCAAGTATCCTACTTTCTATCTAGCCCACAGAGAATATCTGAAGCAAGCCACTGTAATTATTATTGGAATACCTTCTCAAAATATGCATTGGAAAAGTGTATTTACAGCATTTGACTTGGCAAATGCTAGCCTTCAGGAAAAAAAAAGGAACAAATCCAAGATGAAATTTTGAAAACATGTCCTAAACCAATCTGAGCTGAAAGGAAAAGAGCATCAAATAAGGAGTCTGAGAAGAAGAATGAAATGGTTTTTGTTGTAGGTGAAGGTCTCTTGAGGAACTCATTTGTGGAAGTCACAGAGACCACAAAGAATAATGTTGATTGTCCTGTCAATATAGGACATCAAACAATCAACAAAGTTGATATGTCCTGTCAATACAGTTTTGACTTATGGTGATATTACGAATGGGAGACCTCCAAGAAACACTGTCATTAATAGCCCTGTTTATGTCTTAGAAATTCAGGACTGTTGCTTCTTTTACTGAATCAATCCAAATGTAATGCAGTATTTTTTGCCTTCCACTTTATTGAGTATTACTGTATTTTCCAGTGAGTCAAGTTGTCTCGCGATAGGTCTAATGTATGATAGCCTTATTTTAATCATTTTGCCTGCCAGTATAAGTCTAGCACTCATTTATATGTCTTTTTGTCCGTCTGTAATTTATATTTACAGAACTCTCCCCCAGCAACACATTTCAAATGAGTTGATTTTCCTCCTGTTAGTTTTCCGCTTTCACAACCATACAAAGAAATAGAAATACTATGATATGGTTGATTCTGAATCTGGTATTCAATTGTACACCAAAGATAGAACAATAAGAATACCAAGCCCATAATAAAGAACTAACTGAGGTAACCAAACAGAATCCCTTCTCCACATATACACTGGAAAAGGAAGACATCATTGCTTAGAAAAAAAATCTTTGCATGGTTTCTTTAGGCATTATGTGAATATTCAATTCAGGTTAGAGACAATTTATAGAATATTCGAAGCAACTTTGTTAATAATAACCAAATAACCTGCAATAATAAACTGCAATACTACAATTTTTGCCTTTGTCTAAACTCCAAAGTCCAGTACAAGATAGGACAATCCAGAAGCCACAATATAACTTTGTGGGAGCTTATCAGAAAACAAAGACAACAGTAAAATATTCAGAAACTGAAAGAAACTAGCAAGCAGATCTCTGCTTTCTGCAGAGGACACAACTTAAGCTGCAAAGGCATTGTCCCTAAAAAGTTGTAGCTTCTTTATCCTAGGTTTGTCTGTAAAGTAAACACTTAAAAAACAGGGGGAAGAACACTTTGGTAGTTTCCCACTTTGGTGGTTTAAGGCCAAGGGTAAGACCAACCCAATGGGTGTTCAATTTTCAATAGTGTTCTAAAGTTCTGAAGTGGCTGCCTTAGTGGTTTAGTGCCTTACCTCACTTGCCTGCTGCTTAGCTGTCTATTGCTGCTATTTGATATCCCTTTGGTGGATAAGCAACTTACTGGTCAGCAGAAAGGAGAAGAGACAGCCCTAGCTGTGACATCTCAGATGTTTCTTTTTTTTGATCTCCTTGGTCTTGATCTTTATGTTTTCTGTGTTCAGAGTTGAGCAAACAGCAACAGCCAGAGATGCATCTTATCAAATTCTGACCTCACTGTGCTCACTTCTGGCAAAATTGAGTCAGTGGTTGTTATGATCTTCCTCATTTAAAAAAAAAAATAACAGAAACAAAATGCAAAAAAAGAGAAAACTTTAGTCCACGCATTGAAAAAGATGGGGCCAAAGAGTACTGAAGTTTGTTACTGTTTTTTGCCAGAATGTCAGACAGACCTGAAAGGGTCATTGATTTCTATCTCGTAGGTAAACAGGCAGAATACTGACATATCTGAGGCACTTCATATACGTATGGCATAGATCTATGGAAATTCCAAAAAAACAATTTTCTAAAAAAAAAAATGCATCTTGAATTGCAAAAATTCAACTTCAAAAATCTCAATTTTAATTTTAAAAACAAACAATGCAGGTTTCTTTGTTTTTGTCCTTGCCTGAGATAAATGGTCCATACAGACAAGCATTTTACCACACATCTGCATTTTAAGGGGAAAAAACCTCCTCCTTACAACTTGACATAATAAAAGTGATCATGCTTCCCAGGTTTGGGAATTCATCTTGAGATAGTTGAGATGATAATGTTGGCTCAAACCTGTTTTTCTAGCCAAATAATACTGACCTAGCCATTTTTTTGTGATTATTCCTAATTGTGTGAACAAAGTAATAAAGGTCTGGAGGCTACCTAATCTTAGATAGCAAAAGACAGATTGCTTCAAACTGTAGGGGGGAAAAGGCTGTAAGAGAATAAAAGCATAACACCACAAAATGTAATGCATATGATATGACAATTCAAGCTTAAATTATTATATGAAGCTATAAATTATTTTTAATGTCCTACCGTGGGGAATTGAATCCACTGTCAACGGTGATGCTGCTGCTATCCATGCTGTCCAGTCTCGCTGAATGTGTGGCTCTCTGGTTGTTGCTATTTTCAGTCTCCTTTGGAGTGAGAAGAGTAAGATTCTTCTCAAACTTCCTTTGCAGGTCTCTTTCTTTTTCTCGCTCAAGAAGCCACTGCATAGTGCCCACATCATCCCGATTCTTCTCTTCTTCAGCATTCTTATTTGTCCCTTCCTCAGAGTCATCATCATCAGATACATTGTAATAATCAAAGGATGCTTCTTGGTTTCCAGCTGTCTCTTGCTGCCTCTGGGAAACAGGTATAACTTGCGTAACTGAGGTTACCATAGCTTGTTCGATTTTGTCACATCTGCTTGGCAATGTGTCAGAAGATATCTTTTGATGAGGTTTTAATAGTGGCACACTAGGCTTGTGAAAACTGTTAACAGACAGAGTACTGTGGAGAGGCTTAAAAAGTGTGTCTTTGCTAAAAATTTCTTTCCTCTTATCGAGGCTACTGGATTCTGTGTTGTGGTGCTGAACCAGTCGGCCATTTGCAATCACTTCAGGGGTTTGGCTAGTAACAATTGGTCCACCGCTGTTGTTTTGCCCTTTAGGTGACTCCTCTTTGTGCACTCCAGGTTCCCTGGCTATGTGCTGTGACTGTCTTTCTGAGGGAGACACTTTTTTAACACTATCTGTCAAAGTCATTGGGTCATGGTCATCTTTATTTTTTCCTAAAGGTGAAGGAGCAGTGAGTACAGTTTCACTAGAAGTGTTACACTGAAAGTAATCATCAATGGCTGATTTTGTGGAACAGGAGTTGAGATCATTGTAGGGTTGTAAATTCTCTGCTGGCTTGCTTTGTTCCAATAAGTTACAAGGAGAGGGAGTTTCTGTGTTGCTACCAGTTTTTTCAGGTTTAACTATCTCTTTGTAGTTTGCAGATGACATCAGAGCCCTTTGATGACTGAGAGATTGTGAAGGCCTTAAGGTGCTATCATCAATGTATGTTTGGCTGGTTGTTTGGTCATCTTGGCTGCAAGCTTCAGCTATGTCTTCAGGTGTTCCTAAAGAAGCAGAACCGAGAGGTCCTTTGGAGTTATCCATTGACCGAGACCGCTCCTTGGCTTTATTAGACCTCTCATTTCTTGACCTTCGGTCCTGTGTATGGCTGTGGCTTCGATGTACCTTAGAATGGGAGCTTCCCCTTGAAGGTTCAGGAAAAGGCATTTCAGTTCTCCTTTTGGCTAGTTCACCAGATACATCCCATTCAGGTGTCATGGGAAAGTGAGATTCAAGGACATTAGGACTGCTGTGCATTATGAAATTGTCCCTTTTGTGTTCTATTATGAAGCAGCCTTCCCGTGGAGACCTCGTGAGAGGGTCATAGAAATCATATTCTCTTTCACCCGGTACTTCCAAATGGGAACCCTCTGAAGGATCTCCTTTAGAGACTCGAGTTTTACTATGTGACCGAGATTTTCCATGAGACTTCCTATGACTTCTACTCTTTTTGCTTCTCCCACTATGGTGAACTGAAGATCCAGCCTTGCTTCTTTGAGCTTTTTCTTCTTCAAGTTTCTTCATTAGTGCAGTGTGCCTCATGACATTTTCTACAGTCAAATCTGGGTTTATGCGCCTAATTATCTCCATCTCTACCTCCCTAGGTATAGTGGTAGGGGTATCTTCATCCCTTAAAGGCCATTCCTCAGGAGGAAACTGGGCAGAAAAATTTGCCAGCTGTTTTGTTTTATCCTTTTTAAAACTTAGTCGAAACAGTTTTAGCCCAAATTTTTTAGACTGCTTTTCTGCATCTTTAGGCTTTGTAAGTGTCTCTGTTTTGTAAGAAAAATTTACAGTACTTTTACTTTTTTCAGTGGGTGGCACCTGACACAGAGAAGGGGGGCAATAGGAGTCCTTACAGTCTTTTGCCGATTTCCTCTGTAGAGTGGAGGCATGCATGCTATGCATGTCTTCTCTGCAACAATGGCAAGAGTCGCAGTGGTTTTTGGGTAATGTTCGGTCTCTGACACAACCCGAGGTGGAAGGAGTTATAGTTCCTTGCTGTGGAGAGGTACACTGAGACCTGTCAGGTATCCTCTCATCAAGATGATACCACTTACTGTTAGTTCGTATAAGGGATGGTGTTATAAAATAAGTCTGTGGGGTCACAATAAAGTAGCCATCTGGAGTGGGGTATATTTTCCTCTCTCGTACCAGCATATTTAAAGTGTGACGAAGGATTTCAGGACTTGGAGTTGGAACACCTGAAAACAAACAATAAAAAGTATTTATGAATTGCATTTATCACATTAACTTCAGAGATTTCTTTTTTCAGCCCCTCCCCCAAAATAACCAGATCCTTGATGTGATCTTGGAAAACAAGAGTATAGTGATCACACAAAATGTGGTCAAGCATTATCCAGTAAATTTAACACTTGATGCTTGTAAATTATTAAATATAAAGGAAAAGTACTGGTGGGATATGAAAAAAAAATCTAGTTATTTGTTCTGGAAGTGTTGTTAAATCTTAAGGTTGAGAGTCATACCCCTATGCCAAACCCCAAAGTGAGGATCTTCAAAATATATTGTACAGTATCTCATCCCCTTGCTGCTTATTTTGATAAATAATTATATCCTAGTTAGCTGAGTTAATACTTAAGAACACAATAGCAAGATAGCAAAAGGCATAATTTTGCTATTTGGGGCATCTGTTTCAAAATTAAGTTAAAGACTATATTGTTTAGGGAAGAGTTCCCAGGATTGTGCCGTCTGCCCCAGGATGCCTCCTTTTAACTATGTAACAAGAAGCCGTGCCCTCCCTCCAGTCCATCTGCCTTGGTCCAGGCCTCAGAAGGAGAGAAGAACTACTGGACCTCATCACCCCTTCCCATTTCCTTCCCCGTTTGTGTTGTCTCTTTTAGACTGTAAGCCTGAGGGCAGAGATCCGTCTAATTATAAGATTGTATATACAGCACTGTGTAAATTTACAGTGCTATATTCCTCCTCCTCCTCCTCCTCCTCCTCCTCCTCCTCCTCCTCATCTGCACATGTATTTCAATAGATAAACAAAAAAATCTAGAAAAAAATGCTCTGGAAAAAAGACACTTAAAAATCTAAATAAACATTTCCATGATAACTATTTATTGTGTCTTAAGATGAAACAAGAAGCATAACATCAATTTTAATTTAGTTGGAAGGGTTATTTCAATGTCAGGCTAAAGTCATTGCTTGGATGTCATTGGATTTGCTATATGGCCAACATGGCTACCCCTAGAGGCTGAAGTCAGATTGTGTTCAGTTTTTCCATATAGTCTTGTAGTACACTGATAGCTGTGAAGGCTTCTTCTGTTTTCAAAATAACTGTGAATTCCTACAAGTATAAATAACAATGCAGTGCTGGGCAACTAATTCTTGAATATGTACAAGGGGGTAACCAATGCAGTTTCCTGTTGTACAACCAGTGTGGAAGCAGTTGTACACACATTTCCATGCTGGCCTAAAGTCTCCAATGAGTGTCTACTGATTTCACAACTGGAAAAACCAGTGATTCTACTAGTGTATTATTTTCCTCCTATATTGGGGCCCAAATATCGTGATGGCGCCAGACCCTGTCTGATCTTGGAAGATGGAAGACTGCCAGTGAATACCAGCTGCTCTAGGCTATATTTTAGAGGAAGGAACTGATAAAACCACCTCTGAGGGCCTAAGAAAACCTTCATGAAACACATAATAATAATAATAATTTAATAATAATTTTTATTTCTAGTCCGTCCCCCTGAACAAAGCAATCAGGGCGGATTACAACAGAGTTTAAAAACATAACAGATTAAAATATTCCCATCCATCCCCACCTCTCCCCTTAAAAAGGATTAAATCAACTATAGATTAAAAACATATACTATAAAAACATGTGCAATGAATTAGGCCAAAAATGCCTAAACAAGGATTTCTAGCTCTAGTAAGAAAGTGCGTACGGGTGGAGGTTGGGAAGGTCTATACCCAACAACAAGAGGTTGTTGAAAGTCGATAGGCAACTTGAAAGCATGCACACATACATTAGAAGTAGGCCTTGATTTAATTATGAATTAATCATAATTAATGATAGGTGAAAGCTCTGGGAAGTATAACAGGTTGATAAAAGAAATCTAGAGGTTTTATGCTAAATCAGGATAATAAGAAATATTTAAAGAAATTGTGGCCAACATCCATAATTTTTTGTGGGGCTTTTTTGGCTATGTGGCCTTGTTCTAGAAAAGTTGCTTTCTGACGTTTTGCCAGCATCTCTGGCTGGCATCTTCAGATACAATGGATAGTAAAATGGTGTCCCTTATATCTAATTGCAAAATCAAGGTTTGCTTTTTGGGAATTTATATAGTTTTAAAAAATATTTTCAAGCTGTGGATGCTTGAATACAGGGATACAGAGGGCTCCTTGCACTGCATGAGGATGGACCTGCTCTAACGTTGCAGAACATGCACCGCTTGGAGGTCTGGTTCCAGGGCTTAGTTAAAACATGGCTTTTTGATTTTGCCCAAATCTGTACAGTGACATCACTTTAAACAGTTCTTGTTTGCTTCAATTTTAAATCAATTTAATTTAGGAATTTAGACTAGAGGTTGAGCAACTGTTAGGAGCTGGATGGTTTATTCCCCCCCCCCCCCAAGGGATCAAGGAAAGCTATCCCCACATTACCTGTTATTGGAAAAAATACCCCAAATTCATCCTAGGGGGAAGGAAAAGCAGTCTCACCACATTTTCAGTCCCATTGGGCCTTTTTTTTAAAAATGGAAGCAAAACTCATATTGATAACTTATGTTTTCCTTTTAGAGGCAAAAACACTTTCCCTACATTTTTGTATAATTTTGGGGAGGAATGCTAGAGGCCCTGGATGTCAAAAGCATTCTTGGGGGCTGCATGCAGTCCCATATTTCCTGCTCAACGTATCATGCACAAAACTATTTAAACTCAATTTGCAGTTGGCAACTGGGGAAGAGAAAGAAGAAAACAATTAAGAAATATGAAAATTTGGGGGTGCCACTGTACCTCAGAAGGAAAGCTCTTGGCCACCCATTGTGAGTCTCTAGGTCTAGATGCCTGGTTTCAGAACTGTGCTGGACAAATAACTTTCTCCTAATTTTTGAGATTTCTTCTTTTCATGTTACCACTTTTCTAGTTTTGTATATCCTTTAATTTCTCCTCCTAAAGCTACAGCTTCAAGCACTTTATTTTGAAATTTCCTCAGCTTTCTCCCTGGGCTAATCGTTGATCTGGACTCATCCAGATCTTCACCTCAGAGAGCTAGAAGTAAATCTTCTCTGATCCCCATTTCGGTCTAGATGAAGTTACTCTTCAGACTTCTGTTTGGGATTAGAAGTTAGGATTAGAGTAAGGGTGTGGAATGAAATATGCCAGCACTAGTATCTATTGAAATGGCTTTCTCATGGTTTTTTTAGTGTATAATTTCACCATTAATATGCCATTAAGTAAGATTCATCAGTCTTGACTAAAAAGTCTACCTAATTAAAAGTTAAGCAGCATTTTTAGATATTGTATATCTGTTTGTCCGTGAGTTTTTAGCTTACCAACAAACCAAATAATAAATGATTTATGTATATTTTGCATGTTCATTTGTCAATAATGAATTACATAATTAAAAGTGATCATAATGATTAATCAATGATTGATGAAATTCAATAAGGAAAAAAGAAAATGATAAACAACCCATCATGCCATATGATGTCCATTTTACAGCTTAGGAAAAGAGAATATTAAAGGCTAAATACCATAAAAGAACACACAAGTGTCATAATATTAGGGGATTAGTAAACAGATTAGATTATACAAATATTTTTAATGCCAAATTCATCTGCAAAACCTACCTCATTCCTACATTTTATCAGCAAATTCTTGTAATTTTTTTTAAAAAAGATCAGAACTCAGGCAAGCTAGAATTTAAAATGCAGTGGTGTTACTTAAGATTATGTAGTGCTTTAATAATTCAAAAGTAAAATCTGTCTGGACACTGAATCATCATACACGTACATTTTCTGCATCTCAAGAGAGTGTACTGTGCCCTCCACTGAGCTTCCAGACAGAAGATTATGTCTTGTTTGCCGCTCACAAAAGAAGGCTGACCTAAGGTGAACCCAGTTAAATGTAAGACACATTTCAAGCTGCTATGTGTAAATTGGAAGTAATTTAAAAAGAAAATATGTAAGAATCCTAGTTTTTGAGGGAGGCCAAAATGAAGCATTGCTGTTGTCAGAAAATGACCTCTTCTCAAAACATCTGCAACATCAGTACTTACACACTGTATCTCAGATTTAGGGTGGTGAATCCATTATGTTTTTTTAAAAACAATGCTTAGGTATTTTGTAGCTGCTATGACAATAAACAGCAAATTTACTTCTACAAGACTAAGTACTGCTTTTTTTCCCTATACATATACTCAAGCAATTGGCATTTATCATACAAATGTCCTTTTGATCAATGGCTATTTTCCTACCTGATGTCTTTCGTGGAAAATTGGTTTATTCTGTTAAAAAGATTTGTATGTGTATATGCCTTCATGTGACCTGTCAACTTAAGGCAACCCCATTTATTTCTTACGTAATGAATACTCAGCGGTGGTTTTGCCAGCTCCTTCAAAATGCCACTTCCTTTCACTGATTGGTTTGGGTTGAATAGTATATAGTCAACCCATCTTTACTGTGTTTCCCCGAAAATAAGACAGTGTCTTATATTAATTTTGCTCCCAAAGATGCACTAGGTCTTATTTTCAGAGGATGTCTTATTTTTCCATGAAGAAGAATTCACATTTATTGTTGAACCAAAAAAAGAAAAAAGAAAAAAAAAGGGGGGGGGGAAGGGGGGGCAAGCTTCCAAACAAAAACTTTGCTAGGTCTTACTTTTGGGGGAGGCCTTACAGTAAAACCTCTACTAGGTCTTATTTTCAGGGGATGTCTTATCTTAGGGGAAACAGGGTAATAGTGTAACTTACTTCTTATTTAATACAAAAATAAAAATTATGAAGAAGAGGCTATCATGCTTACTAGATGGAACTGTTTGGTGTCATGTTTTTACTAGTTAAGAAACTGTTTTTTTATTTTTGCTGTTTCTTTCCTTATATCACAATATATTTTCTGTATTTCTAAGTTTTAATTACTCCCAACAAGAACAACAATTCGTGAATTTGTATTACCTGAAAAATCTTCCTACAAAGAGGGATGCTACTTAACATGCGGAAAACTAAGAAGCGATGAGGCCTTAACTCAATAGGAGCCATTTTGAATCCAGCATAAAAGCATGGTAATGGTTCTTTTTTGTTTCCTTCTAAAACAAAGACCTAGCAAGTATATTCCATGTGTTCCCACGGGCCATGCCTGGGAAAATAAGGGACCTTGTATAAAGCTTTGGCGACCTATCTGAATAAGCAGTACATTAGCTATTCTCCATTAACGCCTTAGAATGACTGACTGCTCATGTGAACATCAACACTGGGAAAGCAACTACTGGAGAAGATCCAGTTGATACTATCTGTAGATTTAAACAGTACAGGCAGATAAGAGTTTCAAGATTATATATATTTATCCATAAAGTAGTGTTTCTCAAGTTTTTCTTGTGACCCCCCCCCTTTACGTCTACATGGAGACATTGTGCCCCCACTGCTCAAAGTATTATATGGATAGATATTTTATCTAGTGTGTGTATTTTCACTCACACATTCATGTATATTCACATATTCATGTATATTCAAGTATTCAGCAGCACTTTCTCCCAAGGGGCAGTGACAGAACAGGTGGGTGACAAAGAAGTCGAGGCTCAGGACAGGCCCTGCCAGAGGCCATGAGCAAGGGAGCTTCCACGCTTTCCTTCTCTCTCAGGCAGAAGTCGCATTTCTCTTCCTCTCCAGGACAGAAATAATTGTAGGAACTGGAGGAGGAGGAATCAGCACCTCCAAGCCTCAAGCTTCCCTTGAACAACTCTTGTACCCCCCCCCAGGAGGTCCTGCCGCCCACCCCAGTTTGGGAACTACTTCCCTAAAGCATTTGAACAAGGGACTGGTCATCCTAGAAAATGAACTTCAGTTCCAAGGCATATACATTGGGGCATATACATTGTGACACTTTGCTTTGTAACACAGTGATTTTGAATCACCAAAATAATTATTTAATCGTGGGACTGTTTTGTGACTCAGCAGGTATCTGAGAAAGGGAATAGAAAGATTTCATGGCCCAGAGGAATAACAAGTGCACAATCAACAGTCATCAGGATGGCTTACTTATATTCTTGAATATGTTGTATTCTAAAGTGAAGTCTCTTTTCATTATCTGTTTGTCTGAAATGCCTTTAAAACTGTTTTTAATCTAGGACAATTTTAGTATATCACATTTCTTTTTTTCTTTTCTTATAATTATGATTAATTATAAATGTTTTAATTAGTGTTATAAGCCATCTCTGATCCCAGAGTGAACATTATATAAATAAAATTTAAAAATGATAAAATGATTTTTCCTCTGTGAATGGCTGCTTGATCACACAGAACAGTCTTTGGTTCATTGATATTTTCCAATGAGATTTCCAATGAGATTAAGTGTACAAGCATACATCACTTAACATAGTAGATGTACCCCTGGATTTCTTTAACATAAAATTTGGCACCGGAGGCAGAAATAGCATGGAAACAATAAGGAAACGTTCCTATACTACAACAAAGAGCATTTCAACTTGTTTCAGGAAATGTTATTTAAAACTAACAATACACACATATGAAATAAAACAGTCAGGCCAGGAAAGACTTGCATAAGGAAACAAAAACACGTTAAACCTTCTGGAGACTATCTGAAGGCTTTTTCCAGAATGCACCCAATTATGACTTTTTTCTTTTTCTTTCACCAGGTTCCACTTTCCTTATGGTTTGCATTTTGGCGGCTAAATCTATGCTTCCTTTAATATGCTAGCAAGCAGTTGCTGAGGTAGGGCCATATGTTTTTTCCCTTTGTGTACTGTTTTTGTTTGTGCGTGCTCAATAAGGGCTTTTGAATACATGCACTGTTTACCTTGTCTGTTGTAGGCAGACGTACATGGCTACAGTAGAATCAGCTAGAGGAGAATTTGACTCTTTCTCAAGCTTTGTTTGTTGGATTGTTTACTGCAAACATGCTTGTGCAACCTGATACCAAAAGTCTGCATTCCTCCACCACTCCTTCACCATCTTCCCAGTATCAATGCCAATAAAAAACCTCCAGCTAGACAGAGCATGAACAGGACAAGGGGCCTGGCAGGTGTAAAAAGACTTTGTAAAAAGATGCTTCTTTGACAAAGGCTTTGTTATATGAGGTATGCCTATATGAGAAAACAAGGTGCCAAAACCATTTATCAAATATGAACTTAGAAGTTCTGCAGATAGTCACTAGTCTATTGGGCAAAAAAACAACAACCCTAAAGTATGGTACTCTTCATTTACAACCATGTACAGCAGGGATCGGACAACATATTCCACCACACTCAAAGTAGTGGATTCTCTTTGGGGTCTGGACCAGGCAGGGCAGGAATTTCAGTATACAACTTTCTCCTCCATCAACCTGCTGCTCCCTTCTAGCATCTTTCACTTGAGGTGACTGCTTCATTCTCCCCATTCTAGCTGTGTATCTGTATGTTTCATTCCAGGGCATACCTCAGCAGAGCAACAGAAATTAAATTCCTATAATCTTTTCAAATTCTTATCAGATCACCATACACTGGAATGCTGTAGTTAAGGAAGTAGTAGCACTCTCCTTTTCTTTTCTGTTAAATAAATCAAACCTAACCAATGAAGAAAAAAAGTTATACTGGAACTGGGTGTTTCTCCACTATTAACACATTTATGAAAAATAAGTTTGGAATACCGCTGAATTTTGTACAATTATCTTCTCATGAGATGCTTAACAAAGGATTAATTTTTTTTCCTTATGATAAACTTAGTTTATGATACAGAATGCTTACAATGTGGTGTTATACCTTAGAACTTGAATACCTTATTTTTAATATAGTTATCAATAATTCGTATACCTTATTTTTATATATCTACCATGGCCCAGAAAATTAGACAGTTGGGTTAAAACATAAACCTCACACCATGGGGAACATTTTATGCCAAGCTTATGATTTTGAAATTTTACAATTCTATATGTGTGTGTGTGTGTGTATGAGAGAGAGAAAGAGAGAAATTATTTTAAGATTGCTGCTCTGGATGAGTAGCAATTTTTGAATCACATCACTTGCACAAATCCCAAAGCGGTTACTGTATTAGTATTGTTAATGACTACAGACATAATCCAATGGTCCTGGAGTACTACAAACAGTGTTCACTAGCAGGTTTTTATGATTAGTTTTTTCCCTGATGGTATAACCACATGACAGTATAACTACCTATCAAAGTGATAGGTAGGATGGAAACAAAAGATTGGCACTATGAAAAGGTTTATATAGCTATCATATATGCACAGTTCCAGGAATCATAAATGCCTTCTTTTAAAGAATCCTAACCTTGTCAGTGAACAGTGACAAGGAGTCTGTAATTCACACGAACCTGTGTGAGGGTTGAAGCCAAGGATAAAATGCCTTTATGAGAAATAAGTACTGCCTAGATCCAATGAGATCTTGATCTTCTTATCATCAATATTTGGTGATAATATTTGGTGATAAGAAAGGCAAACAGTGAACAAGCTGGGGGAACTCAGTCTAGATTTGATGGTATTTCACTATGGACAGCAGGACTGAAATGTGGAGAAACATCATACTTTTGTACTAGAACTTTATTCTAGATGCTACTGTAGGGAAAGTCTATTTCTAGATTCAAACAGCACAACTACACCCTACATACAATTTGGCCCTTACCCCTTGCAGAAATGTTTTTGATTAAGTGGAGGCTGGATGTGTGTATGAGAGAGAGAGAAAGAAAGAGACAATTAGAGCACACACACAAGACTGCAATTCGTCATTAAAAGTCTGTCCCTCTTTAACCTTTTACCACTGTTGGTGGTCATGTAAAAAAGCGAAGCAGTACTGGAAAAATATAAACAATGCCATAGAGAAAATCCTAAAGAAAAAAATACAATTCACGCCGGAATTTTATTTATTAAATATGTGTGGAAAAGAGATAGATAAGAAGCATGAAAAAATTTGTTTTTACATGACATCAACAGCGCGTATCACATATGCACAATACTGGAAAACAAAGATAGTTCCTGATGAAGAAGACTGGTTGATAAAACTACAGGATGCGTTAGAAATGGATATCTTGTCGCAAAATTTAATATACAAATCACGAGATGATGTACTTAGGTACTGGGAGCCAGTTATAAAATATACCCAAGAAAAGATTGCCAAAATGGGAGATCGGTTATCCTTGTTGTGTTAAGCATGATAGTATATAGATTTTTACTTTTTGTTATTTCTTTATTTTGTTTTTTTAACCTTGGGCATGCGGGGTAGAGAAGGAGAGAACATAATTCATAAATTTTATAGTTATAGAATAACACAATACATCAATATACCTTATTATGTTATTATATACACGAAATGTCTTCTGATGAGATAATTTAAGAGTTGATATACTTCGATCCATGGGAGTAGATGGCAAACATATAAAACAGATAAGAGGTTCTGAGTAAGGGTTTAGTAACAAAGTGAATATAAGGAATAATCGAGGGGTTAACAATTGATTGATTTCTAAAAAAAAAAGTATAAGAAAGAAGGAAACGAAAGCAAGTTAAATAAGAAAATGCGAATTTACAGGGATTCCAAATGTTTAATGAAGTCAAAATACTGACAAGAAACGAGTAGGAAGTGGTATGAATGTTGGAGTGGATGGAGAGTTATGGTAGGTTAATTGAGAAGGATAAGAAGGAGGGAGAAGTTTAGTGCAGAAGGTTTATAGAGTGCGTTTAAGGATAACGAGGGAAGGAGAAGAAAGAGATAGTAAGTTTAGGTTATGCAGGAGAAGGAAGGATGAGAGTTGGAAGAAGATAAGAAGAACCACAGGGAGAAGATAAGCAACAATATGAAAAGAAGATGATAAACAGAAATCAACAATGGATCTCTTGCAGATGTGTACTTAAAATATGCAAATGTACATATAAAACCTCTGTAATCACAACAATACCATGTAAAATGTATAAGTGTTTATGATTGTGAAATGGAATGCTTTTAACAATAAAATTTAAAAATTTTTTTTTAAAAAAAAAGTCTGTCCCTCTTTAACTACCTTGCTTTCATTTAAGAAAGTCCTAAATTCCATTTGGGGCAGAATAGAGTGTGACTACATAAGGGGAAAAAATAATACTCACATTGAACCTGGTGGGATCGGTTCAGATACTGTATTGTCAATTCCGCAGCAAAACCACTTCTTTTAGCCTTTGATTCAGCTTAAGAAAACTTGGAGGTTACTCCAAAGCTTTCAGTGTAACATCTGTGTTTTTGAAGTGTGGACAGCTGGATCAGGTTAGATTCAGAGTGATCCAGTTGCTCACATGTCATAAACACCCTGTGGGATGGACTGATATTGGCAGGTGTTGCCATTTTTCCTCTGCTGCCTCGTAGCCAAGTAGCTTCCTGGCAGAACCTTGCTGGTGACCTTGCTTCTGGTGAGGTCAGAATGAAGCACCCAGCCCTGGCTCAATGTTAGGAAATTCTGGGAACTGTATTTTTGTAATAATAATAATAATAATAATAATAATAATAATAATAAATTTTTATTTCTAACCCACCCCTCTGCACAGCGACCGGGGCGGTGTACAACAATATTTAAAACAGGCAGCAATTTAAAAACATAGTATCAACAGTCTTATCCCTCCTTCCCCTTAAAACTAAATTAAATTAGTGAAGAATTAAAATACAATAGAGACAACACAGATGCAATAAATGTTGTCTTCTCTGTCAGAGAGTTCTGATGGCACAATAAACTACAATTCCCAGGATTCTCTAGCACTGAGCCAGGGCAGTTAAAGCGGTCTCAAACTGGATTATTTCTGCAGTGTGTTTTGGACCATTATCTACTTAGCCTACAACTCAGATGCATTTGAGGAAGTAGACTAGATCTACAAAAGCTTAAGCTACAACTTCTTTTGCTCAGTTAGTCTAAAAGGTGCTGCAAGATCCATTTCCATAGGGGCAATTTAGCAAGCTAGTCTGTCTGTGGGTACCATTAACAAAAAGCTCCCCTTTGTCCTTACATTTTCACCTTGTTCAAAAAATATTAAGTTCTTTGGACCGGCAGGTGCTAAAAAAATTTGAACAAATTGCACTTTGTAGGTATCATCATCTGTACAGAAATTGGCAAAAAAGTGCTGATCCTGTTTATATTGACTGAGAAACACTTGGATTCACTTGGGTCTGGATTCGCTCAGACCTTGCTTAGACCTCATCTTCTCTGCCAATCAATATAGAAACACATACACTTAATTATAGAAACACACACACTTAACAATAAATATAGAAATACATACACTTAACACTTGCACCTTTTTTCAAAAAGGATCATAAATCATTTATCTCCTTTTGTACACTTGGAAATTTTTCTTCCAGCTACCATCCTAGCTTTTCGTTAGTTTTCTATTTCCAAGGTTTTCACTGCTTTTAAATCTCTAACCTCATTTCAGAAGAACACTCTGAATGGCAAGAATTCTTCCAAGTTGACTATTGAGACTCACAGCATCAGGTGCCTGTCCTTCCATCAGCAACCCCTGCCCTGTAAAAGCTTATCATCACTAAGGAATGTCTGTTCTTCCCACTTACTTTTTACTATAGAGCATTATTCTCCCTCCTTTATCGTGTTTTCAGACAGATCATAACGAAAAAACTTGATTGCTTACTATTTGTCCCTGAGTGTATCCACACTGCACAATAATGGCACTTTGATTCCACTTTACATGCCATGGTTTCATCCTATAGAATCCTGCAATTTGTAGTTTGGCGAGGTGCTGAAGATTCTTTGTACAGAACTCTAGTATTGCAGTTATTTCTAGCAGAGAATTCCAAGTATGTCATGAAACTACAAATTACAGAATTCTCTTGGGAAGAGTCATGCACGTTTAAGTAGCATCCAATCATATTATTGCACAGTGCAGACATACTCTCATGTGTCTTGTTTTCTTATTAACATGATGAAGAAAGTTACTCAACTTGAATACAAACAGCTTCATTTATATACCGCTTCATACCCTTAAGGAATGTCTAAGCGGTTTACAACTGTAAGCTATTTGCCCCCCAACAATCTGGGTACTCATTTTTGCGACCTCGGAAGGATGCAAGCCTGAGTCGAGCTTCAGCCCTTATGCTGGTCTTGAACTCGCCACCTTCTGGTTTTGAGTGAGTGGCTGCAGTACAGGCATTTAACCACTGTGCCACCAGGGCTGATTCCGTTGTTCGATACGAGACTGTTGTTAGTTTTTCTTAAAGTCTGTTGAACACAGTTTACAGAATATGCCACTATGATGAAGTATATATATATATGTATTTATTTATGATGAAGTCTAATAACAGTACCACATTAATTCATTTTCAGACAATACATTGAAAAGGCTTTAAAACTTGAGTCCGTTGGATATTTATATTACATTTTATTGATTTCATCTTTAAGAGTTATTTTGGCCCTTCCTTTTTATACAAAAAGTTGTTACTATAATTTGTTCAATCTGAAGAATAATCTGCAATACACTCTATGCCCATAAAGCCACAAGCCAACAATAAAAAAAATTACTCTACATGGTTACGCTGGAATCAAGGCACAATTATTTGGCTACTTAGAAGAAAAAGGGCACTCCTTTTCTGTAAACCGATCTTATAGCATAACTAATAAAAACTAATATGCAATAACTAATAAAATAGTATAACTAATATTAGGAGTACTACAAGAATTAAACATCAATACTGATTCAATTTAGGATTTTAAGATGAACTGCAAAAATATAGAACAGTTCATTAGAAAGAGTCTTAAAAATCTACATTCTGTTTTCTTTAAATGTATGTAAAATCATCTTGGTTGATCAGCAGCTGCTAAAGATGAACTGCATATCAGTACCACTATGCTACCATAAACTTGCAGATCATGTCTGATTTTGGAAGCCATCTAGGGTCAAACTTGATTACTACTTGAATGTGAGACCACCAAGGAATCCCAGGGATTTCCAGGCAGGACTATGAAAGAATAGCCGATCAGAGATGACAATACTGGGCTAAACTGAGGAATGGTCTAACCAGGGACATTCCACAAAATAAAGTTACTGAACACTTCATATATCATGGCTCCACCATGCAGAATCTGGCATTTGTAGTTTGGCGAGGAACTTGGAATTATCTAGTACGAAGCCCTAGCACTACAGTTCAGGTCAATGGACTAGAGTTCTCTAGCAGAGAATTTTAAATTCCCCATGAAACTACAAATACCAGGATTGATTGGATGAACCCATGGGAGTTAAAGGGGCAGCAAGCTGCTATAAATCGGCAGTTTAGAAACAGTATATGAGGCAGCCTGCTATGTTCCTAACATGACAAATGTACGAGAATGAGCAAGTAGCCCTGTAACAAAGAAAGGCACACAATCTAAATAAACATCCTTAAAAACAAGAACTTTGTAAAACATTCAGAAGGGTTGTTTAAAATGCCTTTACAAAAATCTATGCCAGTGCGTAGAGATACATCAGCATATATTTTACCTGGAAAACAGGTTGTAAGATGTTCCATTAGAGCTTCTTGTGTGACTTGTTTTCGTGCTGAATTCATCGCAGAGATGGCCAAGCAAAGGATTTCCCCAAGTGGAATAAACTGTGACTGACTGATGGGAGACATACTGATGGGTGATACATCACCTGCAGAAAGAAAAGGGACTTTCAGGCAAGTACTTTGCTCATCTGTCACCAAGTTAGAACGACTCTATGGAGGCAAAGGGGTGGTTCCATCATGATTTTACTATTCATCCATCCATCCCCTTATTTATACTTTGCTTTTCCTCCAGACTGGGATTCAAAATGGCTCATGAAAGACAGAAAATTACAATAAAAACACAGATTAAAACAGTGTTGAACTAACAACAGAATTAAAACCATTTAATTAAAAAAAAAAGATTAAAAGCATCACATCTTCATAAAAAGCCCTTCTCTTGCTGACAATTCCAAAATCCCTGCTGAAATAGAAAAATTTTCACCTGCTACTGAAAAAAATAGCAAAACAGCCAACCTAACTTTTCCAAAAGAGTCAATTCTAGTCTGGCAGTAGCAACCAAGAAAGCCCTCTCCCACATTCCTACCAAACATGTCTATGAAGGCAGTGGGCAGAGGAAAGAGCCTCCCCTGAAGATCTTAGATCTCAGAATCATGTGGGAACATTTGGTTATTTAGATAACCTGGAACTGAGCTGTGTATGTTATAACCAACACTTTGAAGAGTACCCAGAAATGGATTGGCAACCAACAGAGCTGTTCCAACAGAAGAGTTGTGTGATCCCTGCATCTAGCCCTCATCAACAATCTAGCTGCAGTTATTTGGACCAGTTGAAGTTTCCAAATAGTCTTCAATGGCAGCTGTGTGTGTGTTATAGCTCTGTGTACAGTGTATTACAGTAATTAAGGTATGTGTCAAATGTATCTGAGTCAGATGTCACAAAGAATGGGTGTAGCTGGCACACCAGCTTGGAGTGTGCAAAATCCCTCATGGCCACCACACAAAACTTAGCTTCCAGCTTCAGGCTGAATCCAGGAATATCTAAATTCAGAAGAAACCTAGAACCTAGAATGGCAACTGTGAAAGAATCAGATAAGATCCTCAAATGTAAAGATACATAATTAAAGGACAAAGTCAGAATCATCTATGCCATAGTACTCCCAACCTTTTTTGAATGTTTGTGAAAGCTGGACAGTGAAGTAAGCTAATAGGAAGAGAATCAACACATTTTCAATGGACGTTACCACACGAGGGAAATTGGAAGGTTATCCTGGGGTCAATGTGGAGTCAATCATGGGATTGCATATAATTTCGCAAGCGATTATCAAACGACATCGAACACATTGCAGCATTGATCTGAATGCAATGGCGAGTCAACACGGAAAAAGTCAAATTAGGTAAACTATCAAATTTTACAAATCCCTTTCCCCTTCAAATGCGCAGTCAATTCACATTTACCTGGTGTGAAATGCATGCCTGGATCACCATGGGATTCCCTTCAGTGGAAAAAAAATACAATTCCCAAGATCCTTTGGGCTCCAGAGGATAAGGAAGGGGAGGAGGAGGAGGAGGAGGAAAGCAGAAGGAAGGAGGGAGGGAAGGAAGGAGCCAGGAAGAGACCCCTGGAGCCTGGGCGGAGTGTGCCTGGATCCTCCTCCTCCTCCCTCCTTAACAAGAAGGCTGAAAATGTAGGATGTGTCCTGGCAAAGGAGGATGTGCCTGGTCACCATGGAAAAGGGGGACCTCTGCTCAAAAATGGAGGGCATTTGGGAATCCCTCCTGGACAGAGGGCTGAACCCTCATGACAGCTCAATATAACGCTCTGACAGAACAGGAATTGTCAGACACAGACTACAACTCCCATGATCCTTTGCTGCAATTACCCATGCGGTAATTCGTAATAGAAAGCCGAACATATGTACTCATGTGATGAATTCTTTCATATTGACACTGCATCTTCTTTTGTATGGATGCTGTCCTGATCTTGTGTGTGATGAGCTTGTACGTAATCACGTGCATTTCTGAACTGACCTCATTTTCTCCCTCTTTTGGAATGATCCTGTATTCCCCCGGGTGATAACGTCCAATGTGTTGATTTCTACAGATACTATGCACTATCAAAAAACCCAAACAAATGGATCCTAAAGCAAATCAAGCCCAAACCTTCACGGGAAGGCAAAATAACTAAACTGAAACTATCACAGAGAAGTACAGGTTGCTTACCTGTAACTGTGTTTCTTCGAGTAGTCATCTGTGCCCTCACACAATAGGGTTTTGCGCCTGCGCAGAAGCTCCATTCGGAATGCTGAAAAGCTGAGCAGATTGGCGGGAGCCCCGCCCCTCCCATTCGCTGAGCATGCCCAATCCCGCCAATCTAGCTCCTCCTTCAGTTCAAGTCCGCCGCAAAAGGCAGGGACCTGACCGAGGGGAGGTAGGGCGGGATTTGTGTGAGGGCACAGATGACCACTCGAAGAAACACAGTTACAGGTAAGCAACCTGTACTTCTTCTTCGTGGTCTCTGTGCCTCACACAATAGGGTGACTGAAAAGCTTACCTATGGAGGTGGGAAGGTCACTGCAAGATCGATGAAAGAACAGCACGACCAAAACTGGCATCTCTCCGGGACCTGCAGTCCAGCCGGTAATGCTTCACAAACGTGGATGGTTGAGACCACGTGGCCGCCTTGCAAACCTCTGGCAGTGGAACACCTCTGAGGAAGGCAGCAGATGAAGCCGTAGCCCTGGTGGAATGGGCACGAACACCATCCGGGAGAGGGCGTTTAGCCAGTTCATAAGCTAAAGAAATGGTTTGAGCAATCCATTTTGCAAACCGTTGTGATGAAACTGGGTTGCCTTTCCTGGCACCACCATAAAAAATAAACAGTTTATTGGATAATCTGAACTCTTGAGAACGCTGAACATAAAAAGCCAAAGCACGGCGAACATCCAGGGTGTGCATAGTCTTTTCCAGAGGCGAAGAAGGATCTGGATAAAAATTAGGAAGCACAATCTCCTGGGAGAGATGAAACTGAGAAACCACTTTAGGGAGGAAGGGAATGTCCGGTCTGAGGACCACCTTGTCCCTATGAAAAGTCAAGTACGGCTCATCTGAGCGTAGGGCTGTCAGTTCAGAAGCACGTCTGGCTGAAGTTATGGCCACAAGAAAAGACACTTTGAGTGTCAGCAGTCTCAAGGAAGCAGAGCCCAAGGGCTCAAATGGAGGTCTCGTAAGCTGTGTAAGCACCAGAGAGAGAGACCAGGCCGGAGCCAGTGGTGGCAACGGTGGATAAAGGTGATGTAGTCCCTTGAAGAACCTCTTTAACGTGGGTGACGTGAAGAGGCGAGCTGATTGTGAGCCGGGTGGCTGGTTAGCTACAATAGCCGACAAGTAGACCTTGAGGGAAGAGAAGGCCAGGCCTTGATCCCTGAGGTGCAGCAGAAAATGCAAAGCAGTACTAAGGCTCACAGGTGAGGAAGGTTCAGACCTAGCCTCCGCGAAGGCACAGAAACGCTTCCACTTATATGCATAGGATCTCTTGGTGGAGTCCTTTCTCGAGGCAGACAGGACCCTGAGCAAGTCAGGAGACTCTATGGCTGGATCCTCCACGCCGTCATCCGTAGATTGACCAAGTCTGGGTGCAGGACCGCTCCATTGGAGTGGGACAACAGGTCTGGCCACTTCGGCAGGTGGAAGTATTGGCCCCTGGCCAAATGAAGAAGAGGAGTGAACCAGGGTTGTCTGGGCCAGAACGGAGTCAACAGTATGGCGTTGGACCGGTCCCTGGCCATCTTGGCCACCGTCCTGGAGATCAGGGGAAAGGGGGGAAATGCATACAGGAGGTCTCAACTCCAACTGCAAAGGAAGGCGTCCCCCAAGGATCCTCGTCCTTTGCCAGCTCTGGTGTAGAATGCCTGGCACTGGGCGTTCTCCGGTGTGGCAAACAGGTCCACTGAGGGAATTCCCCAACGAGATGTCAGGAGGTTGAAGGCTGGGCTCGACAGAGTCCATTCGTGCTGCAGCACCTTGTCCCTGCTGAGGGAGTCTGCCAGCACATTGTCCTTTCCTGCCAGGTGAATGGCCACTGGATGAATGGATCGGTGGTGGCACCACGTCCACAGCTGCTGGGAGAGACGCAAGAGGACTGGAGAGTGAGTTCCTCCTTGCTTGTTGATGTACCAGACAGTGGTTGTGTTGTCTGATACTACCTGCACAACTCTGTGGAGGAGATGATTTTCGAATGCCCTGAAGGCTTTGATGACTGCCAACAGTTCCAAGGCATTTATGTGCAGTTCTGCCTCCTGTGCAGACCACTGTCCCTGCACACACAAACCGTTGAGATGTGCGCCCCATCCTGACATGGACGCATCTGTAGTGACCATCCTGGACGGTTCTGGCGTTTGGAAGGGCATCCCCTTGAGGATGTTGGAAGGAGACATCCACCACCCGAGAGAGTCTCTGACATGAGGTGGCAACAAGAGTCTCTTGGACGGATTGTCCCTCAAGTGATCGAAGGCAGCCAGGAACCAAGCTTGGAGAGGCCTGAGCCTGAGACGAGCCAGGTAGGTCACCGCTGTCGTTGAGGCCAGGTGGCCTAGCAGCCTCTGAATGTCCTTTGCTGACGGACGGTGAGAGTGAAGGACAGACCGCAGCTGTTCCCAGAGGGCCTCCGCCCGTCTGGTGGGAAGGTAGGCTCGACCCATCACAGAGTCCAGGGACGTGCCTATATAGTCTATCACCCTCACAGGGTGGAGAATGGATTTTGGCAGGTTGACTTTGAGTCCCAGGTCTGCCAGCAGATCCAGAGTGTACTGGACGTCTTTGTACAATTGTGTCTTGGAGGACGACACCAGAAGCCAGTCGTCGAGGTAAAGAAAAATCTTTATTCCTTGGAGACGAAGGTGAGAGATGACCACCGCCATGCACTTTGTGAACACTCGAGGAGCGGTAGAGAGGCCGAAAGGAAGAACGGTATACTGATAGAGATCTCCATCTATAGCGAAGCGGAGATACTTCCAATGTTGAGGCCTGATGCTGATGTGGAAGTAAGCATCCTTTAGGTCTATGGATGCAAACCAGTCCCCTTGGTGCAGGAACGGCAAGATGGATTGGAGAGTCACCATCTTGAACTTGCGAATCGTGATGAATGAGTTGACGCCTCTCAGATCCAAGATGGGGCGGAGACCTCCTCCTCTTTTCGGAACTGTGAAGTACCTGGAGTAGAAGCCTTGGTGTTTGAAGCACGGTGGAACACGTTGTATGGCTCCTTTGTCGAGAAGGGAGGAAATCTCCTCCAGAAGAGGAGGAGAGGAGGGAGTGGAACAGAAAACGCCATTTGGTGGAATACTTGAGAACTCTATGGCGTATCCCAAGCGGATGATGGTAAGCACCCAGGAGTCCGTGGTGATCCTGGACCAGTTCTCGTAGAAATGGCGAAGTCTGGGGACTGAGGAGAGGGAGACTGGCAAACAAAAATTGGGTGTCGCCTCCAAGAGCCCGTCAAAAGTGCGACTTGGAGGATGGCTTTCTAGAAGGCTGTTGCTGCTGACGCTGCTGACCTTGCCTTTGCTGTTGCTGCTGTTGTTGAGGCTGTCTGTAAGGCCTCCTGTTGTAAGGCTGGGTCCTATAAGTGGAGGACGGAGCCGAACGAGAGCGGGTGAAACCAGGGTCGTATGGCCTTTGGCGCCAAACACGACTGGATGAGGGCTTGCTAGGTGTCAGCCCAAGCCTCTTCCCGTTCAGACGAGCCTTGGCCATGGTGTCCAGGGATTCGTCAGTCTTAGCAGCGAATAGACCTTCACCATCGAAAGGAAGATCTTCAATTTTGGACTTAGCCTCCTCGGAGAGAGAAGTAGACCTCAACCAGGCGAAACGGCGGAGTGCCACTGCACCGGCCATCACTTTCGCAGAACAGTCCACGACATGTCTAGCTGAGTGCACTTCCTGGGCAATGAGGGAGAGTGCTTCAGCGTAGAATTCCTGAGCTGCCTCTTGTTGTGCCTGAGGCAGGTAGGGAATGAAAGCAGCCACACGGTCCCACAAAAACTTCTGATAGCCGGCCATGCAACCTTGCATATTGGCGACCTTTGCTGCCAGCACTGCAGATGAATAGAAACGTTGACCAAAGATGTCCATCCTTCTGCCATCTTTGTCCACGGGGGCAGAATGGGACTTGCCTGTAGACTTGCAAGTAGATTCCACCACGAGAGAGTTGGGAGCTGGGTGGGTGAACAAGAATGGCGCCGTATCCGACTGTACCCGGTACAACGAGTCAAGCTTCTTAGAAGCGGGTGGCGTCGAGGCCGGCTTGGTCCAAGAGGCCACCATAATGTCCGAGAAAGAAGGCAAGAATGGAATGACCGCTGGTTGCTGGGGACGTACCACGAGGCCATCGATGGGGTCCCTAGGGGGCTGGGCCGTCTGCGCCGTCTGGAGGCCTACCGCCCTAGCCATCCTGTCGACGATTCCAGTAAAGAGATGGAGGTCTTCGACAGGCGAGCCCGGTGTTTGGTCCTCAACTTCCTCATTGGGAGAGGAAATGGCAGGCTGTGGGGAGTCAGGACGGTTGTCCGTCTCTCCCGTAGACTCCTCCGTAGACTGGGAGGCTGGCAACTGCGGTTCCACATAGGGCTGTGTCGGCGCCGTACAGAAGGTCGACGTCGAGGCGTCCGCGTAGCTGATCGGAGCGGAGACTATCGACGTCGAAGTAGTAGCGGTAGCTGAGGCCGAGACGGTCATAATGGCGCTCGATTCCGGAGGTTTCGACACCGTAGCTGTCGAGGCCGGTGGAGGAGATATGGCTCTGTATTCGGTCCGGGACCGAGAGGGCGAGCGAGATCGAGATCGAGAGAAGTCTCCGACGTGGAGGTCACGAACATGGTACCGATCCCGGTACGAAGGAGAGTAGGAGCGGTAGGACGGATGGCGCTCTCTCCAATATGATTCAGCCCGATGTCGCGCCAAAAAGGAGGCCGACGAGTGGGGCGAGTTGAAGTAGTGCTCCTCAAATGGCTCCGGAGACTTCCGGGGTGGAGGAGATGGGAACCGCAGCCTGTAAATATGCTCCGAAGAGGCTAGGATTTCCTTCGGTGGAACAGAGGTCGGTTTTTTGATTTTCGGGATCCTCGGGAACTTAGAGATTGGAAGACGTCCTAAGGGGTCCGTGGACGGGTCCGAGGAGTGGGAGACCGAGAGGGCCTTCTCCCACAAGTGGGCCTTGAGCCGGTCTGCTCGTTGGCGGAGTGTGGCGGGATTAAAAGCCTTGCAATGCTTGCATTTCTCCGGAATGTGGGAACTGCCTAAGCAGAAAATGCACTTCGAGTGTCCATCCACAACCGGGATTTTACCGCCACAGTCGGAACATTTCTTGAACGGGGCGGCCATAAGAGGCCGATCCGGTCGCGAGGGGCCCGTCCGGGCCAAAACCCTCGAGTTCCGACAAAAAGGGGGCAGCTCAAGGAAAAAAAGTAAAATAAGAAAATAGAGTCTAGCTACTCAGCTTCCGTCGCGATGAAGAGCACTCCGAAGGAGATGTTACTCTTGCGGCGGACGAAAGAGAACTGAAGGAGGAGCTAGATTGGCGGGATTGGGCATGCTCAGGGAATGGGAGGGGCGGGGCTCCCGCCAATCTGCTCAGCTTTTCAGCATTCCGAATGGAGCTTCTGCGCAGGCGCAAAACCCTATTGTGTGAGGCACAGAGACCACGAAGAAGAAATTGTGAGAGATGATAGACCCACTGGAAAAAATGATGATGTTCAATAAAGTCAAAAGCACAAGAAACTAGGAAGACTAGATTATAGATGGATTGATTCAATAAACGAGGCCTTGAGATTGTAAGATTTGAGCAAGGCAATGAATGACCAGGGCCTCTTGGAGGTCTCTCATTCATAAAGGTACAGTAAGTCAGCGACTTTTGTCCAAAACACACTGCAAGAATAATCCAGTTTGAGACCGCTTAAACTGTGCTGGTTCAATGCTAGGGAATTTTGGGAATGGTAGTTTTGCGAGACATTTAGCCTTCTCTATGGGAGAGCTATGGTGCCACAATAAACTACAATTCCTAGGAATCCCTAGCAGTGAGCCAGGGCAGTTAAGGAGGTCTCAAACTGGATTATTTCTGCAGTGTGTTTTGGACCCCTGAAGGCAAGTAACAACAACAAAAGCAAAACTGGAGTCAACTGTTTTACTGGTTTTTACAAGGAAGCATTCTCATTTCATACAAATGATCTGTGCAACACTTATTTACATTTGCTTATCTAGGGACATACAGAGGAAGGTTTTCTTGAGTACTGTACTCAAATTTACTCATGTGTAAGTCTAGAAATTTTAGTTAACAAATTGTAACCAAAAAATCTGGTTCGTCTTATCCACAAGTCAATGCACGTACTGTATTTTAACTTTTATTTTAAAAAATACCCACAATACCATTCTATGAGGAGATTGGCAAAAGACAAGCACTTATGCCCGAAACAGACAGGCATATGAGGGCAGTGGTGTTTCCATTGATGCACACACCCAGAGCGCCCAGAAGTTGCCCTGGGGCACCTAAGGCAGGCCAAATCAGGCCCCAAAAGGAGTAGTTCTTTTCTGCTCCTATCTGGGGACACAGCAGGATGCACCCTTGGGGCTGCAACATGTGTTTGCTGTGGCCCCAGGGAGTTTGGGCTGGAAGCAGCTTCTGGCCGTTCCTTCCTGCCCATCTACTTCACCACTCAGTCTATCCTGGGAGCACCTAAAAGAAGCACCAGGCTCTCTACTCTCTACAATACAGTGCTGTCTCTGACTTTTTTGAATGCCTGGTCAGGATAAAGATAGCAGCAGCAGCAGCTATTTGGTACTTCCCGTTAAAGGAACATTGAGAGGAATCAGACTCTGAAGGTTTTGAATAAGACATTTGTTGCGATTTGTCAGCCTTTTTACATTACAATCGTGCAAAGTTATCACATTAAAATTAAAGGCAATAATCAATGCTGATATAGTCACCATTTTCTTTGCTTTGCCTTTTTGACATGTGTTATTTTACTTTTTGACATGTGTTTTCTTACCCCATCTATGCCTGGTCTCCTCACCCACATATTGCACAGACATGGTTTACTGTACTTCTCTCTTCATCCATCCAGCCTTTAGGGTGAGCACAAATAGATATGGCTCTAGGAATTTTGTAAATTATTTGGCACTGCTTTCCTTTGCTTCTTCCTTTACATCCTGTGTTGTGTGCCCCTAAGTTTTACCCTCAATGGGTAACATTAAAATCCATAATTTTGGTTCCATAACCTTCCCTTGTATGTAAGTATAAACGAGGTTGACTTATAGTTGAGTACCGTATTTACTCGACTATAAGTTGAACTCATGTATAAGTCGAGGGAAGGTTTGGGGGCCACAATTATGGATTTTGCTATGACCTATGGATAAGTCGAGGGTAAAACCTAGGGCCATGTAACAAAGGATGTATAAGATGAAGCAAAGGAAAATGATGCCAAAGATTCTGGCAGGCATAACTGCTGAGATAGTGGCACCTTTGCTTTCTGATAGTTCACCGTATACAAACTTTGTTTCAGGCACAATATTGTTTTTAAAACATTGTATAAAGGCTGGATACAAGTGAGAGTAGAGATGGTTGGTGCTTCTTTTTAGGCGCTCCCAGGATGGATAAAGCACTTGCATTTTGCCTCTCTACTCAGAAAAAGAAGGTGACCATATATATATATATACACACACACACATACACATACACATACACACGAGTTAAAGCACAGGACTTACATGGACCCATGGATAAGTCGACCCATGTTTTTGGGGTCAATTTTTTTGACCAAAATTTCTAGACTTATACATGAGTATATACAGTATAAATAGTATTTTCAAAATGAGAAAAGGATTCACATGTGGCACTGTGTACACCAGGAGTTCCCAACCTTTTTGACTTGCTGAGCTCTTATTTCTATGGGGGAGCCACTAAGAGGCCTACCCTATATCTTACCAGTTAATGGTGTTTAGGCATATATATATATATATATATATATATATGAAAATATTCGTATTCTTTAATTTCACTCAATTTTTATTTCTTTCATTTTCCTGGAGCGGCTGTGGAGAACCTGGGAAGTGCACGCAGAGCCCTAGGAGCTCCTCAGAGCACAGGATGGGAACCCCTGGTGTAGGCAATATCTCTGCCTGATCTTATATTAAAGATTGCACTCATTGCCTGTTTTTCTATATAAAGCAAGCGCAACCTTCCCCATCATTTCTTGGACAAAGAAGGAATGCTTTCTTAAAGACATATTCCACATGTATAGGCCACCTGTTTTCCACATGCTCCTCTAGACTCGATTGGAGCTACTGTGTTAATGAATATAAACACATAGGACAGGAACTACTACTGAACTGAACAAATTCATTACAGTAGGCTTATGGGCGCTTAATTTTGTGTGCTGGGCATCTAGCATAGGAGTGCCTGTGTTATGGTAGCCTGCTGAAGTGAAAGAATAAAAAGATTTTCTGTACTGCACTGTTGCCTTTGGTTGTGTGACTGAATATGCACCTAATATCTTCTAGTCAAATTGAAGCGTTTTGTACTACTAAACTGCATTTTTAAATATCTCTGCATACCTAGAAACTATTTTGAATTTGCCACTCTAAACACTTAACATTGGTTATAAAGTCAAATGGAAAGGCTGACAAATGGTTGTGTAGCCTAAACTGCTCCTGCTTCCTAAAAGCCTATTATAATTCATTCCTTTTAATTCCTTCAAGAATTAGCTCTTCTTTATCATGACAGGGCAATCCTCACTCATCTTCAGTGCTAGAGTTAATTCTATAGGTCTCTACAAATGCCTATAACCTATCCAACAGATAATATGTGCCTCTTCCTCTAAAAGCAAAATACAGTGGTCCTCCGGGTTATGAAGGTAATCCGTTCCGGGATTACCTTCGTAACCCGGAAGCTTTCGTTTCCCGGGGGACCGCTATTCGCAATGGACCGCGCGGCCGATTTAAAGGGGCCGCACGGTTTTTTTTTTCGTATCCCGGGGGATCTTTCGGATCCTGGGGGATAGTTTAGCGGTCCCGCGGCTTTTGGACCTCGGGGTTTTCGCAACCCGGGGGATTCGTAAGCCGGGGGACCACTGTACATTACTAAAATTAAAAACAACAACAATAAAACAATGGCAATTCCTCTTGCTTTTACCTACAGAGGTAGTAATTTGCTGTATTTTATCTCAAATACCCCTTGGGACTAAGAAATTGTGCATTCATTGTGCAATTTAGGTAAACAACTTTTGAAATGTTCATGGAGAAAAAGCTTGATTTTTCAACTTAATTAATCATCACAATGGACAAGCTTTTCAGGTTTTTAAAGAATATAGTCTTTGAGGGAAAATACTAATTTCAAAAAATGCAATTTTGAACTTAATAAAAAGTTTGACTTCTAAATACTACAATGCTTGGGTGGAAATGAAAAAAAATCAACCATATGGCTCCCATTAACTTGTATAAGTATGCTGTCTTTTGAAATTACATTACGATACTCAACTTACAAATGTTTATGTTCCAAATTAAAGGGTAAGCTATGAACTATGGGGTAAATGCTTTTGCAGCTATACGACATATTTTGTTTTAAGCCCCAACAGAGTTTCCTCACCATTGCTACTAAAAAGAAAAGAAACAGCACTGAACTTAAAAGTACAGACTTCCTGGTGTTTTCTTACTATTTTAAGTAAGTTATCCAAAGATCTCCACTATATATAACTTATATAACTCTACTATATATAACCACTATATATAACTATATATAACACAGTGCTTCTAAATTAAAAAAACTCAAAACAGAATCATATTTTAATGACAAAGTTATTGTGCAACACCCTAGTGATCCTGCATCACTATTCCATTTTGTAGATGAGAAAAAGCAGATAAGGTCTACAGTACATGCAGAGTATATACAGATTGTTGTGAATCTCTACATAGACGTTTATTTGCTGAACCACTTGTTCTATGAATCACTACATTAAATATTATGTACTTAAAATATATGATTTTGAGAAACTGTAAAACACGCACATAAGAGCAACTGTATTCCTGGAATCTGTTGTATCGAAAACATTATCCCTTAGAGGTTTTGAACAGGTGACAATACAATCAAGCCCTAAGTATTGGTGGGCTAGCCATCCATGGATTAGAGCATCTGCAGATGGACTTGTCCCATTATCGCCAACAACAGTGCATGCACACAGCCATGCCAATGTGGTCATGCACACATTGGTGTCCACTGACTCTAATGGGACTGGAGGTCCTGTGTTATTTGAGGGAGGACAAAGCCAAACCCCTACCAATACAGAGGGCCAACTGTTCCAATTGTGTAATTCAGAGAGACCATGAAGAAGAACTTAATGATGTAACTGGGATGCAGTGTTCCACTACTTTACGGCAAGTGTGGAAAACACATCTGGGCCTACTGAGGGGATCTCTAAGGCAGTTATGTTGCACTTTGGAGCTGTTCACACTGCTTTTACCCAAGTTGCAAGGTACAGAAGGTTTACGGTTGTTCCTCTGATACTGGGCTTCCAAACCACTAAGAAAGGACGGCAGGCTTTTTTGATATGTAAGGTAAAGGTAAAGGTTTCTCCTCTGACGTGATAGTCTAGTCATGTCCAACTGTAGGGGGAAGCACACATCTCTGTTACTAAACCAAGGCAGCCAACATTGTCGAAGACGACTCAGTGGTCATTTAGCCAGCATGACTAAACACTGAGATGCGAGGAAGGACACACTTTATACAAGATATCGTACTTTTAGTTTTTTAAGTGCAAAACAAAAACAAAATTCCTAAAAATATGATATCTAAAGTGTCTGAATGCATGTCAAAGGAGCACAAGGCTCAATATACACCCAACTACAAGATTTTAGACACGGGTTCCCAAATTGCAATACGAGACAATGAGATTAATTAACATTAAGAAGAGATCAGGATTAGAAAGTCAGAACAAACATGTACAATCAGCCCTCTGTATCCACAGATTTTTTTATAATAAATAAATAGTAATAAAATATTTATTTATATCCCGCCTCTCCCTTCCGGGATCTAGGCAGGTAACAGCAGTCCAATAAAACAGATATACAGACAATAATAAAATTTCCCTAATCCCCCTAACCTTCCCTCTTTCTGCTATAATTACACATAAACATCAAGTTACAATGCAATATCCCCAGCACGGTATACTTAGTTACAAATTTTGTAACTAAGTATCGACATAGGTCGAATTATTCCAAGAGACCACCAGGAGAGGCGGTGAAAGAGTGAATGGATCAATTTGGTTAATTCAGCTGGAGGTTAGTTTGGGAAGGCCCGCCGGAAGAGATCAGTCTTTATCGTCTTTTTAAACACCTCCAAAGATTTAATATGGCAGATCTCTTCCGGCAGGTAATTCCATATTTTAGGAGAGGCAGCTGAAAAGGTCCTCTGGGAAGTCACCACCAGGCTGGTTTTCTTTGGCTGGAGCAGGTTCCTCCCAGAGGACCTGAGTGTGCGGGAAGGTTTGTATGTGAGGAGGCAATCCCTCAAGTATGCTGGATCCAAGCCATGTAGGGCTTTATAGGTAATAACCAACGCATTGTACTGACACAAGAAGCTAATAGGCAGCCAATGAAGAGATTTCAATATAGGTGTAATAGGGTCAAATTTAGCTTTACTTACAACCAACCTGGCTGCCATATTCTGAATCGGTTGCAATTTCCGAACGTGGGACAAGAAGCTAATAAACGGCACCAGAAATCAAAATACAGTATTCAGTATAGAGGAACAAAATACAGTTTAGAGAAACAATCCACTACACTGCTGTATGACCTCAACATGTCAGTGGACCTTTTAAAAGAATTATATTTAAGAATGGATGATCCACATCTAAGCTCCTAATAACTGAAAGATGGGCTCAGTCTGCCTCTTTGAATGAACATGATTAACTTTATGCACACCTCCCCTCTCCCCCCCCCCCCCCCGGAGCCAGTATGGTGTAGTGGTTTGAGCACTGGACTACAACTCTGGAGTCCAGGATTCAAATCCCAGCAAAACCATGGAAACCTACTTGGTGACCTTGGGCAAGTCACATTCTCCTAGACTCAAGAGAATGGCAACGGCTCATACTAAGTCTGTATTAGGGTCATCATAAGATGCCATAAGCTTTAGGGTTGCCATACATTGGAAACAACTTGAAGGTATACAACAACACATATTTTTCAAACATGGCTACTAAATTCTGGTGGGAATGCCACTGCTTACCAGTTATATTTCTTGCAGTTTATCATCAAGATGTTTGACTACGCCACATCTGAAGTATCACTTTCTACGATAGAAATTGACCTTCATCCACATGAATGAAAAAATGCATTGAGCAAATTCTGGGGAATATTCTGACTCCATGGGAATTCCAATGTACTTCAGGGGATTAAAATACTCCATGTCCACAGGACCATTTGTGAGAGTAGAATAGGGATGTAAAGAACTCATCAAATGTTCGTTCTTTGATGAGACAGTTTTCTCTTTCTATCCACCCATAAACCGATGTCGAAATTTTCCCCATTCAGTATATTTTTGTGAGAAATCCACTTGTGAAACCCCTTCCTTTCAGTTTATTTTATGCAAAACAACCAAATTGTTCTGTGCAAAGTTGTGTGCTTCTTGGGGGGGGGGGGGGTGGAATAGTGCTTTTTGCTGGCCTAATGGCACAGTGCAGTGTTTGCAGGGGTGTGAAACAGCATAGAGAAGGCAGAAAAGGCTGCTACCTTTGTCTCCTGACAGCAGCAGCTTCTTCTGCCTTCTCTAACTCCATTCCCCACTGTGGCCACCGTCATTTTCCTCTTCCTACTGCCACTGTCTTACTCTACAGTAGTTACACCGGCCAGCACGATAAAAAGGGCTGATATCCTTGTACAAATGGATCTCTCCCCCTAATGTATCAAATATGAAAAATTAATCAAAATTTGCAGAGAAATTTTTGTAATCTTATCCAGTGGGAAGAAAAAAAGTTGTAAATCCCAAAATTGACACAAACCTTGAAGATCAGCCACTATTTATTTTTATTTGTTTTAAAGGCAGGAAGATCTGCAATTAATGGGGTAGGAGCCAGGGTGGTGTAGTGTTTTGAGTGCTGGGCTATGACTCTGGGGACCAGGGTTCAATTCTCAGCTTGATCATGAAACCCACTGGGTGACTTTGGGCAAGTCACACTCTCTCAGCCCCAGGGGAAGGCAATGGCAAAAGTCCTCTGAACTAACCCCATCATTGGCCTTAGGGTCATGGGGGGGATGACTTGAAGGCACACAACAACTGCATAACTTTTTACCCCAATAAGAAATTATTCCTGCTAAGGGAAATGTCCCCCAATGAATTATTACTCTTTTGTGTCAGTCGTTCTACAGACAACCATAGCATTTTACTTGGATGCTGCAGGGATTCAAGTATGGCGCACCATCTAGTTTTATTATCTGCTGTCCCACTACAGAAGTAACATTGAGGCAGGTTAGCAATAACATTTCTATACCATTTAGTGCACTTAAGCACTCCCTAAGTGGTTTTCAATGTGTAAGCCAATTGCCCCCAACAAGCTGGGTACCTATGGAAGGATGCAAAGCTGAGTGAACCCTGGAGCCCTGCCTGGGAACAAACTCACAATTTTGTGGCTCTGAATGGCTGCAGTACTGGCATTTAACCACTGTGCCACCAGTGCTAAATGGCACCAATGTACACTAGGTCTTTGGTTGGCAGATATTTTTTCCACTCTAAGTTGGTGAAAAAAAATTGTCTCACTCCAGATTTCATCTAGTGTGGAAATACAGTTCAACTAGTTTTGTCACTACATTGTGACCAAGCTAGGCTTCCCATGGTGTACCAGGCTTCAGGCCTACATAACTGTATCTTTTCAGAAGATATGGTGCCTTAGCACTGCAGTATAACAACACATTTATACTGCATGACCTTGGAGAGCAACCAGTTGTTTCTCAGTGGTTGGATCCTTTATGCATTACATTTGAAGTTGCTCTATAAACACAGTCTACACATTCTTAAAGTATCCAGTTTACAGTGACTCTCCATATCTTGTTTGTCTGTTGGCAAACCTCAAGTACTTTGTGAGTAAAAAAAACCTCATCAGGCACATCACTGCTCTGAAGTTACAGCACCCTGAAACTGGATGCTACCGTGTTTTCCTGAAAATAAGACAGTGTCTTATATTAATTTTTGCTCCCAAAGATGCACTAGGTCTTATTTTCAGGGGATGTCTTATTTTTCCATGAAGAAGAATTCACATTTATTGTTGAACAAAAAATTGAACATTTATTATATAATATATACACACACACACACACACACACAAAACTTTGCTAGATCTTACTTTCGGGGGAGGCCTTATATTTAGCAATTCAGTGAAACCTCTACTAGGTCTTATTTTCAGGGAAACAGGGTAGTTTCTCTGATAATTAGTGTTGTCTATGGTACACAACCTTCCTGAAGGAACAACAAACTAATGTGTACTTTTCAGTGTGGTAATGGTCTTCTACACTTTGACTTTAGTAAGGTTCCTCTTGATCCATGCCCTTAATATATTGCCATGCCTCTCTACTGGTTTCATAGTTTATGTGGCAAATAATGCTATCTGTGAGGAGCAGTTCAACGTTTTTACTTTTATTGTTTGCATCACTCTTTAGCCCTGGGAGTTCCTGAACGATATCTCCCACTGTTCAAAGTGAATTATCTGTGGATATCCTATAGAGACAGAAGGACATCCACAGACAGTTTACAAAGAGCCTTTCATGGCATCTGTATCTCCATTCGGCCCTTCCTGAATAGGATTAAATGAACTCTATCCCTCCCCCCCATTATCATGGGGGACAAAAAAATTACTGCAATGTCATGACCCCACTAAAGGACTAGTCAGGAGATGTTTGAGCCCCCAAATCAGGGAGTGGAGTAGAGCTGATTCCCTCTGCAGACTTGGGATCCTCAGGGGACGACTACTGAATCACTGGATAGACGCAGATCAGTTCAAGGGTTTCAAGACAAAGCTGAAATTCTAACCAATGCACAATACAGTGACATGACTTGTAGGCACAAGCTCAGGTGAAATGTTCAGATTCAAGGACGGACTTCACAAGAGTGAGGTGAGTCTTACATTGATGAAGAATGCACTGGGGTGAGGCTTACACTGATGAACTGCTCGAACCCCACCAAGGGCTCAGCTGAATGTCGGCAGCTGAGCCCTTAGTGGGGCTCCAGTAGTTCATCAATGTAAGCCTCACCTCCAAGGTTCTTTGTGAACTGTCTGTAGATGTCCTTCTATCGCTATAGGATATCCACAGACAGTTCCTTGAACAGTGGGAGATATCATTCAGGAACACCCAGGGCTAAAGAGTGATGCAAACAATAAAAATAAAAGTTTTGAACTGCTCTTCACAGACAGCATTATTTGCAGTTAGAAATAATGCTGTTCCTGGGTTTCTGTCCCTAGCTGCTAAACCTTGTACCATGAAATCTTGTTGAAATTGATCTACCAGTGTCTGGCCATGAACTTGTGCTTGCTTTTGCCTCCTAGAACTTCCCTGCCTATTTGTTCCTTAGGATTCTGAATATTAGACCCTGTACTATTCATCAGCTTTGGATTCTCCTCAACAGCTTTATGCCTCTTCCTGGTATAACCAGATTTTCACCTTGGCACTTCTTTTGACTTGCTTTCTAGATTCTCCCTGTCTGTCTTGTCTACCTAGGGGGAAGACCCTCACAAGCTCTTGACCGAAACAGAAAACTCAGTAGCAAAATAGAAACAGATTGGTTGAGATTTTGTTGTTGTTGTTCAGCTGTTGTTGTTTTTGTCTGCTGTAAAAAAGCTGTACACTGCAAATGACTGGAACAGGATTGTGTTGATTAAAACTCTTGACGTGGTCATGTTGTAAAATACCTTCTTTTCTAAGTCTAGCAATAACAACAACATTATTGATGCTAATAATAATAATAACAAAAATAACTTCCACCACCCTCACTAGAATATCCTATTTATGAAGGAACGAGCAAAATCACCTGAGTATTCCTTGCCTAAGAAAACCCTATGTATGGGGTTGGCACATACACATAGAGATGAGGCTTAATAAACAATTCTGCCCAAAGTTTATGTTGATTTATCAATCAATGTTTTACAATACTCTGGTGTTTAGCTATCAGTACCAGAAAATTTATTCTTATGTAGATTTTAATTATTTCCTAACTGAAATTGCTGCATCCTATCTGGAGGGGGAAATTGAAACAGTCCAAGAAAGTAATTTATGAAATCCCCCAAGAGATATTTTGAGTTAAATTTATGTTAAAAAGCATGAACAGTTCAGCAACTCTGACTAAAGACCTTGCCAACTGATTTTAACTGATAATAAACAGATCAATTTATTTTTCAGTTCTTCTGCTAACAATTCATTGGAAAGTTTAAATGGTTTATGGCCAAACTCAAAATGTTCATATTTGAAGAAATTAGGTCTTTTAAAGCTTCTTCAAATCTAATCACTTTTTAAAAAATTCAATCTACTTATGTCATCTGCCAAGGATTCTATTTGATCTCCAACCTGCATATTTTCCCTTTTGCAATTCTCTTGATTTTTTAAAATAAAACAAACCCAATTCTGATTAAAAGCCTTTTCAGTATCTCAAAGAACAAATCAGCTATGGTGTGATATCACACTATGGTTGCAACAGAATATTATGATTTCTGTGTGTCATGTCACACTATGGTTGCGACAGAATATTATGATTTCTGTGTGTCTCCATGTGTGCATTTCCACAGACAGAGTAGAAATATAATTATTACGAGTGGAATCTGTGCTAACATGTTACAATGTGGATTGCTTCTCTGAAACCTGTCCCTTTACAGGTTACTCTACTGCAGCACTATTGAAGGTGATGTGGTCCCTGGAGCTGAATCGGTCCTGAACTATCAACTGTCAGTCCCTAGAGTTTCCAAGAAAGAAGGAAATTGTTGTCATCCATGGACTTATATAACAGTGCCAGTTCCAGGAACATGGGAAGAAATGCTTGAAAAGCACTGCTCTAGTTTATTCGCCACTGTTTTTCCATCCATCCCATCCCACTCACAACTTGGCTAGAATTTGAGGACATAGAGCATGGTCAGATTTTACTGGATTGGTTATTCTTTTGCTTTCTTTTTAAAAAAATATTTCTGAAAATGCTGTGGATTCTTTTCCTGATATCTTCCCTCTTATGCATTTTTCTGACACTCAGGAAATGAAGTTCGCTATTAGTTTATACGGTGAGAATTTGAGGGCACATATCAAACGAGCTTCCATACCACAGGGAGAAATGATAAATATGATAATAGTCTGACAAAAAAGTTCTAACTTTTTTTTAAGGTAAAGGGGGAAAAACAGACAAATTTCAGTCTCGCAGGGAATTAAGTTTGAACATACTTTTGGGGGGGGGGGGCTCCCAAACATGAGTAACCCAAAAGAAAAAGTACAAAGCAGGCTACTGTTTCCCAAACAACTTTCTATACAAACTTCACTGCTTCAAGAGGTAGTATCTCTTACAAGCCATGAAAAGGCATCCAGGCTTAGTCATACCTAGAACCAGTAAAATCAATAGAACATGATTAGGAATACCAATGCCAATGTGCAAAAATGCACACCAATTCATATAGTACACTTATGTCTCTATCCACATTTTTTAAAGATGAAAAAATAGGATGAAAAGCTTCAAATTATGCTCTCCTAGGATTATAAAACAACCAACAGTGCAGGCACAAATCGCATAATACACTAAAAGAGCCTTTTTATCCCCTTGTAGATATTGTTCCATGCTTTGAAAAAAATACAATATAGAGATAAAAATACAGTGTAAAGGCCTATGTCAGATTAAAGTAGAAGTATAGTTTTACACTCCCTCTCAGCCTCAGAGAAAGGCAATGACAAACTCCCTCTGAAGAAACTTGCCAAGAAAACCCCATGATAGGATTGCCTTAGGATCGCTCTAAGTCAAAATTGACTTGAAGGCACACAACAACAATAGTTTTACAATGGATATGCCTTGCCTTCAAATTAGACTACAGGCAGGAATTCACTACATATAAGTGATTACATTGAAATTGACTGCACTGATTACAGTGCCTAGGTAAGCAGTGTAGATATTAACTCATCAACCAGGACTGCTCAAAACAAATCTCTTTAAGTTCACCAGAAAAGGCTTTAAAATTGTGTTTTCCCATTCATTAGCTTGCTGTAAAATATGTAGTATGCACAACACTTCTAGAACAGTAGGATTATCTACATTTTGCTTCTGACCTCTGGAATGCAGGCACTTACAATGATGGGAAAAATACTCTGCAATGCTTCAGCATCGTTTTCTGCTTGGCGCATACAGAAGGACTGGATAACCTCACTTCTCACTATGATACCCAGAATCCTTTGTCAACTGAAATGAGTAATTGATCTGGGCTATGCTATACAACACTGTTCCAGGTTTTTCAGAGTGTTGAGTGCTTAATTCTTTGCTTCTGCAACTCAGCTTTTGGAAAACTGCCTAGTTGTACTTTGTATATGAAACCAAACAGCTGACACGGCAGAAAGAACTCACGGCAGACATCATCATCACTGACTGATTACAAATCTAAACCTCCACCACCCCAAACAAAGCTAAACTAAAAGGACTCTGAGATCTTGCTGAAGATCTAAGGTCTGAAATGACAGTACCTACACATAAACCAGAGAGAAAATTCATTGGCTAACCCTTCTATACCCAGATTCCTAACTGCTAAAAGCAACTGCCAAACACATGAATCAAAATTGCTGTGGAAGTCCGTTTGCTAAGGATTCAAAATAGATGAACCGGCCATTGCAGGCTCACTTATCCTCCTATTCACTTTGTTATGCATGCACCACAGAGAAAGCCTTGAAACCATGCCTGTAAGTTGGCAGAAAACATCAAACAGCTTCAGAGATGGAGAGCCAGTGAAAGTGCTGCTCCTCTTGCTCCTGACAAAGTAAGTAGCGTTCAGAATGAGGTCACTGTGTGAGGTTACTCTGAATGTGAGATTTGTATTTGCTTGGCTTGAGCCTGCTAAATATTGAGAATTGGGGGGTGGGGAGAGTAAATGCAGGCCTGGGCGTATAAGGAGCTGGACTGCAGCCATGAAAACATATTTTCTGTTCTGCGTAAGGGGGCTTGGGAGAATACAATACTGAACAGTTGGAAAACACACGTTCAGAGTCTGCAGATGCACAGAACAGTATTTGGATACAGACAGAGGTTAGGGAAAACTATTTAGCAAGTAACAGCCAACAGTTATGTGTAGCCAGTGTGGCCACAGAACTGAATATTTCTCAGAATCATCAGCCCACACAGAAGCTTGAAGAGTGTATGATTTTCATATTCCCCCAAGTTTCCTGCTATCATTCTGTTCAAAACTCTCTCTTTCAAACCCCTCTGCACTATAGCAACTGAGTTTATATCTTATGGTTTAAAAGGCAGTTGATTTTCCCCTCATGTAGTCTTTTTCCACAATGAGATACTAAAGTCCATATTATTAACCAGAAGGGAAGGGATCACAACATTTAATTATTTTAAAGGAAAGGGTCACAAAGCAATTTCTGTGTTGTTTTGTTTGCTTTCTTGCATTTAACTAACCTCTGCTTTCATGCAGTCATTGAAAGAGAAAGCCTTGAGAACACACTTGCCATGAAGTAAGTCCAAATGAAAACAGTGGGTTTGCTTAAATATTGGAAGGACTGAGTGCTGCAAATCTCAGAAATCTCTGATTTAAAACATAGTACATCTTGGAAGCTAAGCAGGGTCATCCCTGGTTAGTATTTGGATAAGGGACTGACAACAAATACCAGGCGCTGTGGTTATATTTTGGAGGAAGGCATTGGTAAAAACCCCATCTGCAGTTTTCCTTGCTTAAGAAAACCCTATGAAATTCAAGGGCCTGCTGTAATTTGACAGGTAATTTGACATACCCAACAAACCCACCACAAACCACCAAGTCTATGATGTGCTAATGAACCACCAGAGGGAGCATTCCTTGTAGCCAAGATCTTCGAATGAGAATGCACAGTTACTGCTCATAGGAAGTATTTAATTCTGTGCTTACTTGCTAGAAGTTCTCAAAGACTTTGGACTAAGGCAAGAAGCATAAATGTAGAATATATCCTATCTGTTTTCTCAAGAGTTATTTCTAATCATTGACAGGATGTTCAGGAAAACATTTTTAAAGGAAGAGAATCCAGACTGTACTATATCCACGATTCTATCCAAAGAGAGAGAATGTAACAGATACATTTACTTATATATTCGTCTAGAAATTTTAGTCCTCAAAGCTCTGGGTTGATTTATCTTTGGGTCAATGTAAGCACTTTATTTTATCCCCCCCACCCCACCCGCCCCCGCCAAAAGGAGCTCTTCCCTTCTCTGGGTTGAATGGCAAAAAGCAAGTGCTTAGTCAATCCCAGGAGCACCTAAAAGGAGCACTGACCCTCTCTGCTCTCTCCAACACGCAACATTCAGGACTTTTTTGAATGCCAGAAAAGGCAGGGGAAAATGGTGATGTTGGCAACTCTTTGGTTCTTCTCTCAAAGGAGTGCCAAGAAGAATCAGGATTTGAATGATATGAATAAGACATCTGTGTATGTTTGTCAGCTTTTCTGGGTTAAAATCAGAAAACGATAGCACATTAAAGGCTATAACCACTACTGCTGGCTCTCCACATTTGCGGATTTGATTTTTGCAGATTTGATTATTTCTGATTTTGGTTAATATATTCTAAGAATTTCTAGGGTCTCCAGTGCAATTCTGCTGGAAGCTGACCGTAGACTTGTGCTGGAGAATCTAGAGGTTCCTAGAGAAAACACGTCTTTAGGCATTTGTAGGTCCTCCAGCATGATTCTTTGGTCAACTTCTGGCAGATGCTGACCATGAAGTGGCACCAGAGGACCTGGAGATTCCTAGAGAGGTGTTCTCTCAGGTAAAAAGAATAGTGTTTTTTATTTGCAGTTTTTCCACATTCATGGAGTTCCTTCACCCCCTAACTGCAGTCTATGTGGTTCACCATTTTCTTTGCTTTGCCTTTTCATCCTTTTTGAGATGTGTATTTTTTCTTAGGCCTGCCTGTGCTTGGTCGCCTCCCCTATAGATCGCATAGTCACCATTTACTGTAGTTCAGTCCTCATCCATCCAGCCATTAGGTTGAAACAATAAACTGATGGGAAATGAAAGGCATTTAACTTATAGAAATGAAAGGCATTTAACTTATAGAAAAATGAACAGTGGAATTACTTCTCCATTTAATACACAAGAATGCTCTGAGTAATTGTTAGAGTGTATTTTTTCACATTTCTACAGTTCTATGTACACAATAATCAAAGTGAGATTTAAAAATTCTCTTTATATTACTCTCTCTTGTAAAAGAATAATGATTTTTAGTGTTATCCCCACATTTAATTGGGCATTCAGGGACACTGAACTAATTTAGAAAACTGTAATTATTCAGAATCCTTAAGACTTCACACATTACATCTGAAATGGATAGGGTCCTTCCCCTCCACTAATTAGTGTAACAAGGAATATCAGGTGATGTAGGTTAATTTCAAAGGAAAACAATAGCAAATGATCTCTGACACCATAAACTGAAGGTGTAAGCATGTGCACACTCTCCTCAATCTGGTTGAGATTAAACCTAGATTTGGCTCTCATGAATAGAAGTGCTTCTCCCATGCACGGGATGCTTATGATCTGATTATGGAATCCTACTAGCTGAAGGCAAGCAGGAGGCAATGTGTATACATTCCCCATTTCCTAAATCTTTTTCAGAGAGTCAGGAGACTCTTGGAAAAACTGTGAGAAGTGGCAAAGTGGACTGCGTGGAGAAATCACTTTTTCTTCCATTAACAGGAATATTTTGAACACAACTGCACTCAGAGAGAAAACTGGATGCAACCTATAAAAATTAAAATGACATTTTTAGTAATTTATTTCCAGATCAGTTTCATGACTTTTCTGTAAGTTTTCCACAAAATCAGAGAACACATAATGGAAGATTTGCTACTCACTACAGAATTTAAAAAACAAAATCAAAACCTCACTCTGATTTACATGCATACAAATAATGATTTCAAGTTCAATCAAGAAACAGAACGTAATTTGTTAACTAGGCTACATACACTTCTGTCCAGAGCTCAAAAAGCATTTAAATGAGAAAAGATATGATGGGTAATTTGCAGGGAGAGGCTTTTGTATAAGCCACTAAAGAAAAGGTAGCCTTTTGTTTGCTTTTTGCTGGCACTGTAAACTCAAAGTATGCTATCAAAAACAGATGCCTAACTCCACCATGTATATATAAAGCCAGGTGTTTCCCAGTTCAAGAATTTATATAAATAATCCAGTCTTAAAAAGTAATGATCTTGAGAAATGAAGGCTGCAATACTAAACAATATGCTGCCATCATATAAACCACAGACTTCTGTTATGTTTTTAATTAAGTATGGATTCACACAAAAAACACCACATCAGTGGTGTCTAATCAGCATCCTATGCAGATAGCTAGCAATAAACACTCTAAATGTGGATTGAAACTTTGTTCATTCATGGATGCTTTTCCATATCAGCTAAGCTATCTTTATGGAAAATAAAACTGTGGCCCACACACTGTAAAGAATCGATATACATAACCCATTAACCAAAAAGCTGACACAAAATTCTAGGATCATTGCATTGATCTCCCCTGCAAGCAAAGTCATGCTCAAAATTCTGCAGCAAAGACTCCCACCAAATACGGAGCGAGAAATTCCAGCAATGCAAGATGGGTTCAGGAGAGGACGAGGCACTAGAGATCACAGTACAAACATATGTTGGATAAACCATAGATCACGAAAAGCTATGGCTAGCTCTTAAAGTAATGGAAGTGCCACTACATTTAACTGTACTGATGCCAAATCTGTACTCAGGACATGGGGCTACTGTTAGAATACATTACGGAGAAAAAGAATGGTTCACCCTATATGCAGAAACCCTACTTGTTCACCCTGTATGCAGAAAACATTATATGTAGAGCACGTTTAGACTCAGAAGGAGGAGGATGAAGATAGGAGGAAGGAGCATCAACAATCTAAAATATGCAGACAACACCATGCTACTAGTAGAAAATATCACAGACTTGGAAAAAATTGCTAAGGAAGGTCAAAGATGAAAGCGCTAAAGCAAGCTTAACATTAAATATTAAGAAAACAAAAATAAAGACCATAGATAATTTACATAAATTCAATCTAGATGATGAAGAAATCAAAACAGTGAAAGAGTTCCCATACCTTGGAGCAATCACTGATCAGAACAGAGATTGTAGTCAAGAAATCAGAAGAAGACTAGGACTAGGACGAGTGAGGGCTGAAACACACAGGCTGAACACTAAAGAAAGTCCAAGCAACTATATTTTCCATTACCATGTACAGATGTGAATGACGGACAGTAAAGAAGGCTGAAAGAAGGAGAATCTCCCTTGAGATATGATGCTGGAGAAGAGTGCTGAGGATATTATGGAAACCAAAAAGACAAACAAATGGGTCCTACAGCAGATGAATTCTGGTGAAAGCCAGGATGACTAAATAGGGACTGTCATGCTTTGTACAAATGGTGAGAAAACAAGACCGACAAGAATGCTAGGAAAAGTGTAGAGTAGTGAAAAGAGAGGAAGACTGCACACTAGATGGATAGACTCAATCAAGGAAGCCACACCCTGAGACTGCAGAACCTGAGCAGAGCAATTGAAGGCAGGAGGTCTTAGAGGTATCTCAGGGCTGAAATGCATTGCTGGCAAAGAGAGGCTGGAGGCTGATTCAGTCGTGATCGGGCTAGGACCATAGTTACCACACAGCCTGCTCCCAAAGGAGCCCTGGTGGTGCAGTGGTTAAATGCCTGTACTGCAGCCACTCACTCAAAACCAAAAGGTTGAGAGTTCAAGACCAGCAAAAGGGCTCAAGGTCAACTCAGGCTTGCATCCTTCCAAGGTCACTAAAATGAGTACCCAGACTGTTGGGGGCAAGTAGCTTACAGTTGTAAACCGCTTAGACACTCCTTAGGCAGTATGAAGCGGTATATAAATGAAGCTGTTTGTTTGTTTGCTGTTGCTGCGATCCCAAACTGGTGCTACCAGGAGTCAGATTTAACCCACTCTTTTTTGATCTGGTCCAAAAATCTGGACCAGATTTTTCTGGTCCAAATCCTTTGGACCAGATTGCAGTGCAGAGCAGCTTCCAGCCACTTTGGGGTCATGTGTCATTTGAACACCATGCCCCCAAAGCAGCCAGAAGCCACTTATTTGGCCTGTGTGTTTCAGCCCTCACTCGTGGGGTCATCATAAGTCAAGATCAACTCATTCAGTTCTCTTTCCCTTGCTATTTGCCATCTTCTTGTATGCTGCAGACAGGCTGCACCAAAATGCTAACCAGGGTTATTAGAGCTAATCTTTACCCTGTGGATTAAGAATGGGCTGCTTTCTGCAATTAAAGACTGATAAGAGCTAAGCAAACAGTACAACACACAAGCTTGTCTACCATTACTGATTTTTTTTCCTATGAAGAATTGTCATTCAGCTAATGAGAAATTCACTGTTCAATGGACCACTACCCTACAACATGCCCAGAAAATTCTGAGATTCCTGCCCTACCTAGCAGTGGTTCAACACTGTGGTGTGAGCTATTCTAAGGAATGATCTTTACATACCATTGTTTAATATATATATATATATATATATATAATATACACACACATATATATACATTCTAAAACAGAACGACAATAAATGGTACACCAAAACAACAATAGATAAAAGACATTAACCCAGATAATGTCCTGAAAATTATAAACAAAAGGTGTATTCAGGGATCTTGAAAGACATCTTTCCATAAAAATTTAGCTAAAATTGGGGGATGTCTAGAGAGTAAATCCTGTTGGATATATTCAATAAGTGGATGCCAAATCTTATGAAAATTCAATCCAGAGTGTAAACCTCTCGCTCTATTGTTATTATCTGCAATTTTCTCCATTGACCACAAGTCCCAGAGTCTAGTCCACCATCCTGCAATATTCAACTTTCCAGTTTTCCAGTTCTTGGCTATCTCAAGCCTGGCAACAGCAGGGCTTTATTTTCATTCATGAAAATGGAGAACAGGTGAAGGGGTGGTGATAATTGTATACTTTGTTTAGTGATCTTGGGGACTAGTTGTAAAATTTCTATCCAGTATTTATGCACCAAGTGACAGTCCAGCCACATATGTACTAAAATTTTAAATGGCATAGTTCTACTCATATTTATGTTTACAAACCATAAGTGCATCAAAGAAAAACAGGACAACAGCATTGTCCCACACCAGGGAAAAACATCTTCAAATTTTCATCTTTCACCTCAATTTGATAACAAAACAGTGCAGTACTTTTCAGAACCTAATTACTTTCCCCTCTGGTTTTGTCTGATTGGCTGCAATGCTCACCTGAAAGTAATCTCCAATGAAAATAAAACTACAATGACAGTGAGTAGAAAGAAAATGCCCTGTTAAACATTTTTTTCCAATCAATGTTTTTCCCTGAGTATTTATATTGTTGTTGTTGTGTTGTGTACCTTCAAGTGACCCCAAGGCGAATTTATCATGGGGCTTTCTTGGTAAGGTTTGTTCAGAGGGGGTTTGCCATTGCCTTCCTCTGAGGCTGAGCAAGTGTGGCTTGCCCGAGGCCATTCAGTCAGATGTTATGGCTGAGTGGGGATTTGAACCCTAGTCTCCAGAGTCACAGTGCGACACTCAAACCACTACACCAGAGTAATATACAAGGAAAACTCTCATTATGGGTTTTGTGAAAAGATCAGTGAACAGAGAAACTTTAAGCATATTTATAGATCATACCAGAAAATACATGACTGTTGGTCAGTTCTGGCATTACATTTTCATCTGCCCTTACATGAAAGACTATAGCAACAGCAACAGCAAGTAAATTTCTATACCGCTTATCAGTGAACTAGCATTCTCTAAGCGGTTTACTATGTGTAAGCCAATTGCACTCAACAAGATGGGTACTCATTTTACTGACCTACAAAAGGATGGAAGGCTGAGAGGACCTTGGAGCCCTGCCTGGACTGCACTCAGAACCTTGTGGCTGCAGTACAGCCATTTAACCATTGCACCACCAAGGCTCCTTAAGTAGAGTAGTGGATGATAAGACATCATCAGCCCTCAAAGAAGTAGATTAATAACTGAATTGTGACTTCTAACCTGAACCTCACCACCTGTAAGTTTGAATTTTGGTCTCTGATCCAGGGTCACCAGTCTGATGACCTGACATTAAGTATCAGGTTTTTTACTGTAATCATGCAAACAGTGAGTTTGTTACAGCTCTCAAGTAACACTTCACACAGTTTCAGTGACCAGCAGAAGAGATTTAAAATCAAAGATTTATAAGACTGCATAGAATTGTAAGTGATGTGGTTTTTTGTAAGAACACAGTTAAAGCCTGATTCTAGCAGTATTTTAGTTTATTCTCTAGAAAAGGGGTTCCCAGCCTGTGCTACAAGGAGCCTGGGCTCTGCATGCACTTCCCAGGTGCTCCATGGCCGCTACAGGAAAATGAAAGAAGCAAAAATTGAATGAAATTAAAGAATTAAGAATATATTCTTATATATACCTCTAAACACCATTAACTTGGGTAGGACTCTTAGGGGCTCCACCATAGAAATAAGGCCTCCGAGAGCCAGAAAGGTTGGGAACCCCTGTGCTAGAAGAATCTAGCATCTGAAGCATAATATAATCCTACAAAGAAAAAAAAGGGGGTGGAATCTAGCTGCTAATTGCTCTATTTCAGAATGAGGTTTGGTGGTTATCAATCCACTTCTTCAGATGTTTTGATATAGTAAAGTATTACTTTTGAACTAAAGAAAAATTACTTGCAGTACTTTTGAGATGAACAAATAGCCTAGCTTCCTTACAGTTTGATACAAAGATATAAATAAAAATACCAAGTAAATCGCAGACACCGATTTCATTGTTCTCCAACCTGCCCCTAGAATATGTTCACAGAGAGATATGAAAATTTCTGTCACCAGAAAATTTCTTCATGCTCTCCTTATGCCTATGGCCCAGCAACCTTCTGGATTTTCATAGCCATACCAGATTTACACACTCCAAACACAACTATAATTTTCTGGGAACAGGAAAAACAAAACATGACTTCAGTCTGACCATACTATAATTTTCCTGTTCATTCATAAAATTTCCAGCCAAGCTCTTTCTCCCAACTTAAAGAAAATAAAAGACCAGAGTAAGGGGCTAAGAACAAACCATGATTTCTTTCTCTAATTTGCTGGGAGAAGAACAAAGCTGTCTGCTTCCAGATGACACAGTAAACCAACCAAAGAGAAAAGTTCTATGCTTCATTTAGCTGCAGTAGGATCTGGTCATGTCTGATTTTGGACGCTAAGCAGGGTCAGCCCTAGTTAGATTTGGATGGAAGACCATCAATGAATACCAGGTGCTGTAGTCTATATTTCAGAGGAAAGAAAGCCACCTTTAGCATATTCCTTGGCTAAGAAAATCCTGTGAAATTTATGAGGTTGCCATAAATCAGTCAATAGGTCACTTGAAGGCACATATACAGTGGTCCCCCGGTTTACGAACCTCCCGGGGAACGAAATCCCCGGGACCCGAAACCGGCGGGACCAAAAAATATCCCCTGGGATCCAAAGGATCCCCCGGGATATGAAGGAGAAAAACCGTGCGGCCCCTTTAAATCGGCCGCGTGGTCCGTCTCCTAATGCGGTCCCCCGGGAAACGAAAACTTCCGGGTTACGAAAGGTAATCCGGAACGGATTACCTTCGTAACCCGGGGGACCACTGTACACACATACAATGAAAATTGGAGCTGCAGAGAAATAGCCACCAGCATACTGCTTGTTCATGTCAAATCAGGGCTACCAAGAATTCCTGGCTTGTTATGTTGTGTAAATGCACCTATTGTTTTCACACTCTAGACTGCTTTGTGATAAAACACAAAGAAATAACATTGTGATAAAACTCTTTTTGATGAATAACAAAAGTAAAGTGTAAGAGCAAGGTGGGGAATCAATCTTCAGAAACCACATGCTACATGTTTCAGAAACCACATGTCATTAAGCCAGTATAGAGCAGGACCACAGCTAAAACTGAGGGGAGCCCCTGCTCCCCCCTCCCCGGCTCTATTTGTGTCTCTGTCTCCTTTTAATTGAAATATAGAAAACACACAGCTACTCTCAACCTGAGACCATCTTCATTTTCTCTCATACACATCATCCACATGCAGGAGGCTATTGAGGGAGGTACAGTTCACTCCTGCCTGAAGTTTGATCACTTGCCAAGAACGACATAAAATTAGGCTGAGGCCTGCAAGATGTCCACCTCTCTGCTAGAAGAACAACAGGAGAAACTACCGATTACAAAACAGAAATATCTTTTGTGAGCACTATCTGGTATGTCCATGAAGTGCAAAAGCAAAGTCACTGGAGCAACTGCAACATTCAAATGCCCAGGAGTGGATTAATGTTTTAGGTGGAAGTGCTGTGTTATATATTGTTTTTCTTCAGTGTTCTTTTACCTCTTGGATTTTGCTAGCTCTTATTTGGTTATACAAATTAAGGTGACAAATCTAATGAGGGTATTAGGTGAATGTGCATCTATGCATGCATACCTGATCATAATGAAGCAGGCTGCTATGGTCTGGTTATGCAAGTGCTCAGTGGAAGCAAATGGACATGAATGCAAATGTTGCGCCTTCCTATTATTTCTCTCAATAAACAATAACAATAGGTAGGTAATTATTTAAGCATATCTTATCAGCTGAGAAGATGTACATTTAGACCACCCTTTTCTCCCCCCTCTTTTCATAAAAACAGGGGATCAACCAAGGGGCAGTCAACAAGTCTTCATGCTGGAAAAGGTTTTTTAAAAAATAATGCAGACATAATTCCAGAATTGCACTGGGATGTTTCCCACTGCACAATGGGACTGATTGTTTACAGTTTTAAGTAGATGTCTATTGTCAGTGTTCACATATCCTGCATGGAGAATTGAACAACAGAAATCCTAGCTACCTTATAGTTATATAATATGTTCTATCCTTCCAAAGGCGACCAAAAAGTAATTCCAAACTTCCTTTTCTCTCCCACCAGCTTTTTCTCTTTTCTTTTTTACAAAGGGAATTGTCAGCACACCTACAACTATGCCAGAATTGCACGGTTCTGCTGAAAGAAGCTCTTCCCAAACCACGTCAATCCATCTGCCCACAGATCAGTCTTAAAAACTGCTCTCCTACACTTTCCGCATCGCACTCCTCCGTCAACATGCACAGCAACCGTCTTAAGAGGGCAAACAGTTCCAAAGGGAACGGAAAACCATCTACGCCGCAGCCTTTCAAAGATCCAGTCCATAATCCCCAAGATTCAAAAGCATTACCTCACCGCTGCTTTGAGACAAACTGAGCATTCACTCAGGGGTCCTACCCAGCATTCCCCGGTCCACACAAAGACAACAGAGGTGTGACCAATCACATTGTGGCTCCCAGGCACTGTTTCAAAGCTCCCTCCCTACGCTGCCCATTGACATGCTAGCTGGCAGCCTGCTGAACTTGTCGTCATGGCAACACATCCCAGATGCTCTCCACCGAGGCTTGTTACATTACTCAGCCCCCCCCCAACACACACCGCAAACACACAAACACACACCTCCCTTTTCACCATTCACTTTTGCTAATTAAAAATGTAGGCCTCTGTTTTGCACGGTGGAAGCAAACAGAGACAAAACAAGACACCTCGCCGCGGAAGAGCAGGAAGCGTACGATCCACAATAAGCCGAAGTCTTTGCTGTCACCGAGAAATGGACAGACGCGCAGACCTGGACGGACAGAACTTGTCACTACAGCTAGTCTTTGTTTTGCAACCAACGCGCCGCGTGGACCTAAAGGCACCCCACCCAGTTTCAAATCCCGTAGACCATGCTGCGATCGATGCATCTGCCCTCTGTCTCTAAAGAGAGCCTTTCTTCTCAAAGCGGCTGCTGGAAAGGTCTCTGTTTTGACAGTTCTTAGAATGTCAAAAAACAAAAACCAACCCAATAGAATTTAAATTGTCCTTGGGATAAGGAAAGCAGGCATTGTGCGGGGGATTCCTTGTTAAGCTGGCAATCTGATAAGTGAAGGGGTGGGGTGGGGAGTGAGGCTAGAAAAGATGAAACTTTCAACATACAGCCTTCTCAGTGACACTTGTCATTACACAGTTGTTGTTTTTAAAGAGGGCTGCACATTCCACATCCCTCACTGGACAAAAGGAAAGCTAATGGGAGGAATCCTAAACAGGCCTGTTCAACTGGGAGTAAAGCCTGCTAAACTCATTGGAAATTATTCTTAAGCAGACATACACAGGATTGCACTGTTAGAAAGAACAAAGGAGTGCAAGATCTCCAGACGTGAAAAGGCAGCCAGATCCTTTAAAAGGGCCATGAATGTCTTGTGTCATGTATTTTATTTATTCATTTATTTAATAAAATGATTTATATCCCAACCTTTCTCCCAAAATGGGATGCAAGGCAGATTGCTGTTTTTGTTGTTCACTTTCAATCCATTTCCAACTTCTGGCGACCCTAAGGTGCACCTATCATGGGGTTTTCTTAGCAAGATTTGTTCAGGAGAGGTGTGCCATTGCCTTCCCCTGAGGCTGAGAGGTCACAGTAATTTAAAAAGATAAAAACTCAAACACTGATTACAAAAGTTAAAAAAATAATTAAATAATACTAATATTAAAACATCTGGGGAAACAGTGGTTTGAGTGTTGGACTATGACTCTGGAGACCAGGGTTTGATTCCCAGCTCTGCCATGAAACCTACTGGGTGACTCTGGGCAAGTCACATGCTCTCAGCCTCAGGGGAGGCAATGGCAAATCTCCTCTTAACAAATCTTGCCAAGAAATCTGTATGATAGGCTCACCTTTAGCTCGGAAACGACTTGAAGGTACACAACAACAACAACAAGAACAATATTAAAACGTAAGCTAAAAACACCATTGTTTAAAACCAGTAAAAACAATTAAAGTATTAAGACAGCACACCACACTACACAAGTAAAATTCATCCGCCAAAATGTCTTCAGCTGCTGGCAAAAAGAAAGGGAGGGGATTGACCTGCCGTCTTGTGAAAGGGAGTTCCACAATCTGGGAGCCACCACCAACAAGGTTCCCTCAAGCATTCTTACTAACCACACCTTCAAGGGTCATGGGACTGAGAGAAAGCCCTCCCTTGGTGATCTTAGGACTCAGGCTGGCATGTGTGTGTGTGGGGGGGGGGGATACAGTCCTTCAGATAGTCTGGACTCAATTTAAATATATGATTTATTATATTTAAATGTATGTTTTTTTAAGACAACATGTTTGGTCAGTAAAATGCTTATCATTACCAGGAAAGAAAGGTGAAAGAAAAAACTATAAATCTATAACATCTATGGTTAAGTGGTAGGCTGCTAGAATAACTTACCTATCTCTGCTTCCTTCCATGTCAGTATGTATAACAATAGCAGTTTTATTTATATACTGCTTCATACTGAACTAAGCAGTGTCTAAGCAGTTTACAACTGTAAGCTAATTGCCCCCAACAAGCTGGGTACTCATTCTAGTGACCTCGGAAGGATGCATGCCTGATGCAATGCTGTGCTTATACAGCTGTCCTTAGCCAGTATATACCAGAGCCTGAAGGCTGCCTTTTCTATTACAGCTCCAGAATCCTCCAGCCAGCACAGTGGCTTCAGTAGGGTTTGCATCACCTGACGCGTAACTCACGGTGTCACATACCCCCATTGACCTTTTCCCATACCACTCCATACAGAATCCTTAGTAATGTTCTTTGTTTTAATGGTACTCATAAATCACAATTTGAGTACAGTCGGCCCTTGGAATCCACTTGAGATAGCTCCTTATCCACAGACTTTTTTATCCACGGATTTATCCACGGATTCAAGTATCCACGGCTTGAAAATATTCCAAAAAAGTATAAATTCCAAATAGCAAACCTTGATTTTCCATTTTATATAAGAGCACTATTTTGCTGTGGCATTATATTTAATCAGACTTGATCATCCATGGATTTTGTTATCCATGGGAGGTCCTGGAACCAAACCCCAGCAGACAACAAGGGCCCACTGTAATGGCAACAGATGTGACATAAATAACTAGCAAAATTAAAAGTATATCTTTAAATTGCAGTATCACACACACAGTCTAAATATATTTACATGTACATAGTTTCATGTGGTTAAAGTGAAGAACCCAATAGCCTCTCTTTTCTTTTCCCACTGGGCTTTGCCCCATTCACATATTCTCTTCTACTGAGCTCTAATGTTTAAAAGAGATGCAGGTGAATGCCACAATCCATTTCTGCCAAAGGCAGATGTTTGGGAAGCAGCAGTGTCACCCCCGCCTTTGGGTATCACCAGGTATGGCCCACATCCTCCACAACCTTAGTGATGCCCCTGAGCCAGCATAGGAAAGAAGTACTTCTTCTTAGTTCTACATGCAACTCACATCTGGGAAATTATCCCAAAGTGGTAGATCCATGAACAGCCATGATCTCAGCATCTTTGAGCATTCACAAAACCATATGAAAATGATATCACTATCCACCAAAACCACATCTTTGTATAAAGTCACCTTTAATTTAGTAAGCAAAACAATTAAGGAGAGAAAGGAGCTGAAGTAATATACAGTACAATGTTCCTCTCTATCAGAATGCAAGTGGCTTAATATTAGGCTAAACCTTTGTCCTGAGTATTCACTCTTATTTACAGCTCTGATGTTGATAAAATTAAACCAAGACAACTCTGGGAATCAGGAGTAAAATCAGCAGTACTTACAGAGCAAAGATAAAAAGCTTCCTTCTCTATCTTTATTGTTTTTGTCCCTGACAAAAGAACAGGTTACAGCATGCACTAAAAAGTCAGCTGAGAACTCATATGCCAAATATTTCCAGCAAAAGCAACCAAAGAAACAAATGAATACCTTTCTCCCTTGATGAAATCCAAACTACTGTACTGGTGGCTATGATAAATTAATTACTCAACATTTTTGGCTGACTCTCCTTTCACACATACTTATGAATTCAGCTTAATTTCTAGGCCACGCACCGGAAAACATGGGAACCGGGTCACCACTAAATACAGGATAATATCACTGGTGCAATTCTATTGTTGCACCAGTGCTAAACTGGCAGAACCAGGAGATAATGAAAAACCATGACTGTACATTGTAAAAATGGGTGGAGCTGATGCATGTACAAGAAAAGAAAGGCTTAGTCAGAATCCTCTGCTTGCTCAGGTTGTTTCTGTCCCCTACAACTGCATCATGTTAAACCTAGAAAGAAGGGGTAATACTCTGGCAACAGAAGGTCTCACCATCCAAATGCAGTATGAAAAAACAGTGCAATCGCTTAACAAGCCTTCTTTACTCAACGGAGAACAGCAGGTCTCCCATAAAAGTGACACAGAACAAGGGATGTGTTTTACATTGGTTGTAAATCCCGCAATGCAGGTGAGCTTGCGGAGCAGAACTATGCCTCTAAACAACACATTACAGTAGGGACCAGCCAAATGTCATGATGAAATGTGCCTTATAGGATCAATACTAAGGCATATGACAGGACAGTCATTGTTCCATTCCAACACCACTACATAGAATGAAAGAGTATAACCAGTTTTTTCTTTCTTTTAATGACTGATTCAAGAAATGTAGACTAAGTAACAGCATACTCACTAGAAGACTGGGGAGCCTGGCTGTGTCATATAGGCTGGAAAAACACCTAGAGATGTGAAAGTTTGCGGGGGAAGGAATTAATTCCCCCCCCCTCCAAAAGCCTTTGAATGAAGAGTAAAATGATTAAGACTAATGTTAACATATTTAGAACCCCAAAATCATTTATAAAAACGATGTAAGAGGAACATTTGTAGGTTAAGACTATGTATAGTATGAGATTGTTACAATTGTTAGTCTTTGGTTTTTTCCTCTCACTACTTTTAATGGAACTGAGTGTGTTATTTCTGCATGACACTATGGAGAAATAGTGGAGACAAAACGATTTTCTTAGTCTTACTAATACTGGAGGGAAAGCCATGCTGGCCATACAGCAAAGTACAATAACAGTCAAAATCTACAAAACAGTGAAAACTTCATTGGGCCAACCAAAACATATAAAACACATGTTGCAAGCTTTCAAAGCTCAATTGTCTTCTTCATGAGGCAAAGGTGTTAAAATCATACAGGAGGGAGAAAAAAACAGGACAATGCTAGTCACAAGCCTGCATTTTGTCAAAATGTTGTTTGTGTTGGTCTGAGTTGGTATAGAGGGATATCAACGCAGGGAGGCCCCTCCTCATTCTGGTGCCATATGGACATCCATTTATACAGAGTGAAGTAACAGCCTTTGGCTAGAGATTTTGGGGACATGAAAGACTAGTAATTTCACACACACCCTCATTATACCTTTATTGTTAGGGATGGAGTTTTCTTCGTCTTGCTCTGAGTAATATACACCCTGGGTGCATCTAAGCTGTAGAAATAATGCAGTCTGACACTGCTTTAACTGCTATAGCTCCACCCTGGGATCTGTAGTTTTTCAAGGATTCTAGCCTTCTCTGTTAAAGCATGCTGGTGCTTCACAAAACTACAAATCCCAAGAATCTATAAGATACAGCCATGGCAGTTAAAGTTGTATCAATGTGAATTATTTCTACAGTGTCGATGCACCCATTGAGACCACAAAATGTCTTCTGCCAGTCCTACAGGCATCTGTCACCCATGGAAACCTATGAAGGTATACCATTCTGGATATGTATGTCCAGTGTGTAGACTGGGTAGGAAGTAGGGGTAGGAAGTGGGAAATTTGCCAGCTATACAGCACATTAACAATTACAGTGTTTTCATCACTCCATGCAACTCTTCTATTTCTGTCCATCCTGCTTATTTGAAAGGATTTCTAGGTGAAAAAAGGCAGCAACCCCACAGATGGTTTCCCACTGGTTCCTGCCCCTGCTGCTGGCTTTGCTTATGATCTGAATGTCACTGTGTGGGTAATGCTCTTTCTTCAAGGAGTCTTCCCTGTAGAAAGATAAGAGAAAGCATGGAGACACTGATGCATATTGAGAAGCACTTACAACAGACATGACCTATGAAGAAATCATCAACATGAGTAAAGCAAAGAAAATTATTTCATCTCCACTAGTTCTCCATGGTATCAAGCAGATGTAATGTACTCACTCTTATAAGAGAGAGAGAGAGAGAGAGAGAGAGAGAGAGAGAGAGAGAAAGGATCCAAGGATTCCAAGACCTAGAGAAAAAGGAAACCAAATCTTCCTCTTCTATAGTTTTAAGAAATTATTTGGGGACAGTAAATTGGTGATTATGCAGTCTTAAACATTTAGCATTCTGAAAGAAAATATTTCATGTTCATTTTTTTCCATTTTTCTGGAAAAAAGATTTTTGAGGGAATAGAAATAAATCCTTCTGTGTTATGTCCCCCCCCCCTCAGTTTTCCCCCTAAGCCTTCACATATTTCCCCTGAATTACTGGAACTGGAATCTGAACTTGTTTGACTTTCCCTTGCTTTACTTTGCAGTACCTGAAATTGTGCTTATTGTGCCTTGCCCAAGCTAGAGATCACCGCCTAGAACCAAATAGGGCCTAGGCTTGAAGCCAATCTTCAAAATCGCTCTGTACTGTCCTTGAGGTTGGATTCCAGCTCTGTTGTGGTGGGCATCAGCTTCTCTGGATTTTATATTTCAAAAATTGGGAGAGCAACTTGGGGGTGAAACAGACAACCCCAAAGGAGCGGCTTCTGGACACTCCTTTGCTCTCTGGTTTGGGGCCATGGCAACCACACGTCACGTCCCCAAACCTGGCCTTTTCTTGGGGCAAAAAGGATTGGCAGAAAGCTGCTCTTTTTTGTGCCGGGAAAGGGCACTTTTGTGGTGGTGGCTGCGTTTCTTCGGCATTTCTTTTGGACAGAGTGTGTAAACACTGCACCACCGCAATGTGGTGGATCCGCCGTATGTGCGTTCGGCTGTGTGGCTTCCTAACAGACTGGAGGTGTGCTACTGTCTGAATGCCACGCTCCCAGTCTGCCAGGAAGACAGCTCTTCTTGACCATCTGTTACGCCCCTTGGTTTCTTTGTTTTTTCTTCTTCTTCCTAATACAGTGGTCCCCCGGGTTACGAAGGTAATCCGTTCTGGATTATCTTTCGTAACCCGGAAGCTTTCGTTTCCCGGGGGACCGCTATTCTAAAGGGGCCGCACGGCTTTTTTTCTTTCGTATCCCGGGGGATCTTTCGGATCCTGGGGGATACAATGCCGGTCCCGCCGCCTTCGGATCCCGGGGTTTTCGTAACCCGGGGGATTCGTAAGGCGGGGGACCACTGTATTCATTAAAAGAGTCCCACATAACCTGAAAACATCTCAGTACTTGATAGAGTTTAATCTGACCTCCATCCACTTTTCATCTCTATACTGTAGGCAGATGAAGACTTCATGGCCAAACTTCCCCGTCCTCCCCTGCAGCCTTTTTTCAGTTTCTTGCTAAATTAAGATTTCTGGAAAACACAAACATGTATACAGTATTTTGTGCCCTTTAAGTTGTGCCGTGTAATATTTAGCTTTTTCCAGCCAGCCATGCAAGTTTGGAGAGTCTGCTAGCAGGTGGCAACACCCAGATGTCTGGGGAACACCAAGGGTACATGGGAACACACAGTTACTGTGTAGTATGCTGCCACTTTGCATATGTCATCTGTCAGGCAGGAAGCAAATATCCAAAGGTGCAGAATCTCCTCTTATGCTTCAACTGAATGTCTGCTAATGTTTGGGGTGAATGTTACATATAATATATGCACTGAAGTTTCTGAGGAACTCTCCCACTTGAATAAACAGCATGATGATTTTAAGAGCAAAATAGACGAGATTCTTTGAGCTGTGGGAGAGAGTATACGCTTTTCAAACCATGATTTGAAAACAACCACAGTCTTGCAGTGGCATGGTCTATTTGGAGTATGTGCCACTCAACAGAACAGATTAATGTTTGCCAAAAAAAAATTAAAAAGATGAGAAAATTCACACATACTTCATGCTTTTCAAAAATATGAAGGATTCTTGAAACTGTAATTTTGTTTTAAAATCCTGACCATTAAACACAGGGTGTAAGTACTGCAAACTCCTGGCTGCACTTAAACCTCCAAAGTGAGTCCCCTTGATATTAGCAAAGCCAGGATATTGCCCACCAGGTTAACCAAGATGTGTGCAATTTCCATAGTAACCTTCTTAGTTGTTTATTTGCCATTCATTTTTTATGATGCTCTTGAGTGCTAGCAATTCTTTTTCTGTTTTAACACCACTCAATTATTGCACTTCACCACACCTGGCTGGGAAGTAAATGCAAAATGTACTCTCAGCACTGTTTGGCACTTCAACAAACCCACCTAAACCAGATTATGCCCCATTTCAATTCTAATGTGGACAAAGCAGTTATCAAGCAGTTGTATATCTAAAGTGCACATTTCTTAGATTTCTTCATACAAAATGGGACACAGTGGCTCAGCGGTAAGACACTGACTCTGAAAATCACAAGGTCAGCAGGTTGGCAGTTCATGACCAAGTGCCACATGACTGCGTGAGCTCCCATCACTAGTCCCAGCTTCTGCCAACCTACAGTTTGAAAGCATGTAAAAGTACAAGTAAATAAATAGGTACTAGTAGTCTGATGGGAAGGTAACAGCATTCCATGCAGTCATGCTGGCCACATGACAGTGTCTTTGACAACGCTGGTTCCCTCAGCTTAGTAATGGAGATGAGCACCATCCCCTACAGTCAGACATGACTTGACAATCATATCAAAGGGGAAACCTCTATCTTTACTTTTCATACAAAGTATTAGGTACTTGCACAAACATCTAAGGCTGCATTATGTGCAATAACAAACATCAGAGTTTTGCAAAGTGTATTACTGGACCCCATCAGCCCTAGCCAGCATACCTAATAATGTGGAACGCTGGGAGCAGCAGTATAAAAACCATTGGGGGGGGGGCTTCACTTTACCCACCCTTACAGTACCTGAACCAATTGGAAGTTTTGGGAGTATCCCTGTAGGCTCACCTGTTCCTGCTTTCTCACACGTATGAATCCCCATTCCAGCTTTCTCTTTTTGGAGCTACCCATGATGCCGAATTAAATAACCATTAATGTTAACCATGTAACATCACTTTTTTAAATGAATTGCAATGGCTGACAAGCTGGTCCTTCTGATGATATTTAAAGCCCTGTTACATGATAGTGTGCCTCTCTCCATGTACACAAGAGGACTGAGGTTTATTCTTCTGTGTCTCATCAGTAACTGTAATACACTACATAAGGGCATGGGAATAATCCTTCTCTGCTGCGGTACCCATGATTTTATCCAATTTGTACATACACTGTTTTAGATTGTTTTAACTTGTTATATAGTTTAACATACATTTTAGACTGTAATTTATATTTATTCTTTTAAATTTAAAATTGTTCAAATTGATTTTATTCTATGCCCCAAGATCTGTACATAAGAATTTATTTATTTATAATCAGTATCTTATTCAAATGGATACCAAATGGATACCAAAACTCCATTTTTCATTCTGCCTCATGATGCCAAGTTGAGCACCTAACCTTTATAAATTGTGTAAGCAGAGCAGGACCTATCAAATTTGTGTACTGTTTAGAGACAATCTTCAAGTGGTTTATTAACTAAGTAACTGAAACATGAAAAGAATAAATCTAAGTTTTGCAACTGGCCATTCAGCTTCTGAGAAAATTAGCAAATCACTTTGGCTGCTATGATGGCTGAGTTGCATGCATGCCATCGTTCTCTTAAACTTAAAACCCATCTTTTAAGAATTAAAACACATAGTGAAGGTAGCTTACTGGACTTTAGAAAGAACAATTCATTGAGGTATTAGGTTTATCAACAGTGGCTAGCTATAATAGTTAAACATAATTCTGCATTCAAGGCCAGCCTCTGTGACAAGCAAACAGAGGGACAGATAGGAATGCCTATTCACACTACACCATGTTGCTCTAGGCATCTGACTTGCCACTGCTGTGCAGATAATCCTACACTAAGAAGGACCTTTGGTCTGGTCCAGTAGGATAGCTACATTTTTGTGATAATTTACTGGTATCCTAGAGTACATACACTGAGCTGTATTAAGTTCCAGCTTATGTAAAGTTAGCAATTTTTAAATTGTAACCTTGAGATTCCACATAATACACTCAGTAGCTGGTATTTTGAAATACTTGCTGAAACTAAATAAAAGGTCCAAATGAGCAAGAAGAAAGACTGTTTTTGCTAGCAATATATATATATATAAATGTATTTGGTTTGTTTAGAACACATATAGCAGTTTTAACACAGGATTTCCTCAGCTATATTATTCAAAAACAGAATAGCACATTTCCATAGAGTAAAAGGGTTATCTTTGTAGTTAAGGCCTTAAGCAGATGGGCCAAAAATGCCGGCTTCTGGTTGCATTGAGGATGTGGTGTTTACATGACACATGCCTCGATCGTGGCCAGAAACCACGCCAAGCCTACCTCAACTTAGAAGAGCTGGCACAAAAAGGAGCAGGCGGCAGACCGGGAACAGGAATGTACAGTTGCCACAACTCTGGCGCAATTGGTACAGGCAAGGCTGCATGTTACTCTTCTGGGCCTATCTGCATGATCCCTTAGTTACAACAACAACAACCCTTAGTTACATTTATGATGCAGTATTATTTTCCCTCTTTAAAATATAGATTTTACAAGTGTTGCTTCACGAATATTGGCGAGTACAATAATGAATCTTCCTAGAATAATGTATGTTTTGAAAAGTCAAGTACTACCAGTACCATTTGTCTCAAAAATGTTTAAACTGTATTTTTAAATAAACTACAGAAAGTGCTAACACTAAAACAGATGGTGGGACTATCTTCAAACCTAATTTTCATTTGGATTAAAGATATTAAATGTATTTTCTGGGGGGAAATATTGCACCCCATCACCCTAGGTGACTATCAGTCAGTCTCTCATCTCCCCTTTCTAAGTATGGTCCTAGAGCGAATAATGGCAACACAACTCCAGGCTTTCCTGGATGACATGAATTATCTAAACCCACACCAATCTGGCTTCAGGCTTGGTTAGAAACAGCTTTGCTTGCCTTGGTGGCTGACCTATACTGGGAGTTGGAAAGGGGAGTGAATCCCTATTGGTCCTCCTGGATCTTTCAGTGGCTTCTGATACTATGAACCATGGTATCCTGGGTTGTCTGACTGATATGGGACTTGGAGGCATTGCTTTGCAGTGGTTCATGTTTCTTGGTAGAAAATTTCCAGAGGGTGGTGCTGGGTTGTTCAGCCTTTGGACCATTAGCTGGTGAGATTCCACAAGGATCAACACTGTCCCCTATGCTTTTCAACATCTACATTGAGCTGCTGGGAGAGGCCATCTGGAGATTTGGGGTTTTGTGTTATCAGTATGCTGATAATATCTAGTTCCCTTTCTCCTTTACAAACTGATGCCAAGGAAGCTGTGGTAGTACTGAATCATTTTCTGGATGCAGTAAGGGAATGGATGCAGGTGAATAGACTGAGGCTAAATCCAGGTAAAACAGAAGTGATGCTGATCGGAGAGAAAATCAACCTGGGATTGGGAATCACAGATTGTTCTTAACGGGGTTGCTCTCCCTCTGAAAGATCAGGTTTGTAGCTTTGAGGTGTTCCTGGACCTAGCACTGCTCCTGGAAAGCCAGGTTGCTGTGGTGGCCAGGAGCATCTTTGCCCACCTTCAGCTGGTTCTTGGAGAAGGCAGATCTGGTCACAATGCTATATGGTTTAGTTACCTCTCAATTAGACAACTGTAAGGCACTCTTTGTATGGTTGCCCTTGAAAAGTGTTCGGAAGGTGCAGCTAGAGCAAAATGCAGCAGCCAGACTGATGTCAGGTGTACATTACAGAGACCATACAACAGTGGTCCTATAAGAACTGCACTGGCTTTCAATTTGCTTTTGAGCTCAATTCAATGTGCTACCAGCCCCTAAACAACTTAGGGCCAAGATACCTGAAAGATTGACTCCTCCTATATGACCCTACCAAAAATTTGAGATCATTGGAAAACGCTGTCTTGCATGTCCCAACCCCTCACGAAGTTAGGTTGGTGGGTACACATAACAGGGCTTTCTCTGTAGCAATTCCTTAACTGAGGAACTCTCTAACCAAAGAAGTTAGCCTCATCCCATCTCTTTTAAGCTTCTGGCCGGCAGACAAAATGGCGCTATTTCACTGGCATTCAATGTTTGAAACTGCTGTTTTAGCAGCTTCAAAATTTGATTCTATATTTGGTGTTAGACTGCTTTCAGGAGTTTTAAAACAATATTTTAAAGTTTTTTTAAAAATGTTTTTATCTTTGTAATATTTTAATTGGTGTTTATTTGTTCATTGCCTTGGGAGCCCGTATGGGCTGGGAGACAAATACAAAAATTAATTAATTAATTAATTAATTAGGTCTACTGAGACACAGTGTGGTGCAGTGGTTTGAGTATTGGACTACGACACTGGAGACCCAAGTTCGATTCCCCATTTAGCCAAGAAACTCACTGCATGACCTTGGGGAAGGCAATGACAAACCACCTCTGAACAAATTTTGCTAATAAAACCCTGTGTTAGGATTACTATAAATTGGAAATAACTTGAAAGCACACAACAACAACAAATAATCCAAGAGTGTTTTGGTTATGGCATGATGCATGCAAATGACACTCAGTAATACCTTTCTTTTACATCTTCAAGATGCTTCCAAGGAAAAAGCAGAACCTTAAAACAGTTTTAAGAAACTGGGCAGCTTAGGCTGGATGATGGCACAAACAAGGTGAATTATAATTCTGACAAGATGGATGTGGGTTAGCAAACCCACAATTTGTGGTGAAAAAGTGCATCACTTAGGTGTGCTCCTGTAGTTTGTGCCTTCTGTGGAGGTACAGGTGTCATCAATGGCAGGGGTGGTTTTTTACTAGCTTCGCTTGGTTTCTCAGCTGTGACTTTAATCCAGGAGAAGAATGATCTCAGTTTAGTCGCCAGTGCAATGTTTACATCTAGGCTGAACTACTATAATTTGTTCTATCTGGAATGCCCATAAAACAATATGGAAGTTTAAACTGATGCAGAAAACTAGCAAGAAAAACACTTGTAAGAGTAAGCCTAATTGAGAAGAAGATTATAAAATAAGTAATCTTTCAACTCTGTTGCGATGGAACCCTATCTAAAGTGGCCCTACAGTTCTAGCGCTTGAGCTCCTACCGTTCAGCTTGCCTTTTATTCTTAAGATCCCTTACTGGATCCAGTATTTTGGCCTCATGGTAACCACTATACTGAACATGTGGCTGTGTTGATCAGTAGGTTCAATAACACATGGCCTATTATTATGAAATTAATTGTTTATATTAATTATGAAATTAACATGCAGACAGAGGTATCAAAAAATAAAAGGAGTAATAATAAATACAATAATAAATACAATAAAATCTAGCCGTAAGTTTGTTTCACAGTAAACACTCAGTTTCAAACCAAGTAACACTGATCCCTGAACTCCATCTTCATTCTCAGCTCTTCAATCTTCAGACCTTATCAGATCTCTTCCTACCTGGCCCTAACTCTATTTCTAATTAGAGATAGTTTATGTCTCTGATTCTTTTACATACAAGCCTCTTGTTTTTATATTTGTCCACCAATGCCCCCAAGAGCATTCCATAAGCTGTGACAGGATAGTTCTACACAGACGCCCAGCTTCTTCATTCACATCTTATCTTTCATAAAGGTTTCCATGCAACATTAGACCTATTCTCTCTAACATGTTGGTTATGCTAGCAAGGCTTGCAGCCTAACAACATACGGAGAAACACAGATTGTCCAGCTCTGCTCATGGGATCAACTTTCTCCTTGGATCAACTTGCTCCAGCTTATTTGGATTAGGACTCTGGAGACCGGTGTTTGAATCCCCGCTCGGCCATGGAAACCCATTGAGTGACTCTGGGTATGTCACATTCAGCCTCTGAGGAAGGAAAAGGCAAATCCCCTCTGAACAAATCTAGCCAAGAAGACTTTGTGATAGGATCACCTTAGGTTTGCCGAAAGTCAAAAACAACTTGAAGGCACCACAAAAACAAACAGGTTGTAAGCTGTACAAAAACATCAATATCTAAGCTATATTCTGAAACACTCTAAAGAGATAAAACTATTTAATATTTATTAAAGGACAGTATAAAAATCAACAAAAGAGTCCATCATGGTCAATGCCTAAAAGCCTGATGAAATAGGAAAGTTTTCCCTTGCCGGCGGAAGGATAGCAGGGAGAGGGGCCATCCTGCCTTTCACAAGGAGGGAGTTTCAAACTGGGAGCAGTCACTGAGAAGCTTCTTTCCCTTTTCCCCACCAAATGAGCCTGATGGTTAGCAGGACACAGAGGCAAACTTCTGCAAAGTACCAAAGCTCAAAAGGTCCGTACAGAAAGATACAGGTCCAAATCACACTACAGAAATAATCTAGTTTGAGACCGCTTTAACTGCCCTGGCTCAGTGCTAGGGAATTCTGGTAATTGTAATTTATTGTGGCACCAGAGCTGACAAGAGAAGGCTAAATGGTTTACAGAACTACTGTTCCCAGGATTCCCTAGCATTGAGCCAGGGCAATTAAAGTGGTCTCAAACTAGATTATTTCTGCAGTGTGTTTTGGACCACAGTCTTGGACCTGAGCTGGTTCCATCCACCCCACAAATCAGAGTCACTGGCTTTAATAGCTTTGCTGGTCTCACCCTTTAGCCTTTTTCCATGCCTGCTATTGGAATGTAGCCCTCAAAACTGAATTTTTAAATTGAATGCATTCTTTGAGCTGGAAAGAGTTTACTTCCCTTGATTTAACATTTCCTTTCAAATTCCTACAACTACACTCTGTATCCAGACTCCTTTCTTCTATAGGGAGTATGGATTGCACAAGAGGGTCTCCTATAGTAATGGCACCACTTATTTTAATTTATTTTAACTAAACTAAAATAACTGACTTTTTCTCAATAAAGGGACCAAGCTGGCACAAACCATGAATTAATACAAGGTATTTTTTTAATCATGATAAACTAGTTAAAAGACTATTAAATTTTCTTTGCAAGATTTATTAGAGAGGATTTGCATTTGCTTTCCTCTGTGGCTGAGAGTGTGTGACTTGTTCTCCAGAGTCATAGTTCAACACACAAATCACTACACCATGCTGGCTCTCATACATAATATATGTGTGAAAAATAAAGCCAATTTCTAAATATTCAGGCCTAAATCCAGTTACCAATCCCAATTAGAGTGGGCCTACTAATGCAGTGGGATTTATATAAGTGTGGGCCATAAACCATCAATTGAATAAGTCTACCCTAGTTGGGACAGGCTACTGGTCCTAGGTTTTTCTTTTCACCCTATTTCTGCAAATGAATAAAAAAGAAAGAATTGCAACCAAGATTAAAATTGCACTGAACTCTAGAAAAAATATTCTATAACCTCATTCCCTACAATAATTTTTAAAGATGTCAGAAATGCAGAGAACTGAAGTAGTGATCCAGGGGAGGACCATGAATTTTAAAAAACACAGACTGCTAAAGTGTTTTAAGTGATGCAACAAAAATATGACTATTTTTTCCAGCTTTAAAATCATGGAAATTATAATAGAATAAAATCAAAGAAACCATCAGAAACATATCTGGTACTGAGACCCACAGAGTTTCTCTCGATTAAATACAGGTAGTCCTCCTTTGATAATGAAGATGAGATGGACAATTTGATCTCTCTTTTTTAAAAAAGCAGTAAAAGCCTATTATTAGTGGTTCTTTTTTTAAAAAAAACATTAAAATTCCATACAAAAATACAGCATCATACATAAAATTCTGTTGTTGTGTATTACAGTACTAATATCCAACCTCCCTTCATTTTCTTTCACAATTAATCTTTCAAGTGTGTAAATCACTCCGTGCAAAATAATTCAAGTAAAAGTATCTATGGGGCTTTCTAGATTGGCAAAAAGAAGTGTGTTCATGGCTGCATGAAACTCTAGCCTTTAGATGAGAAAAAGAGAAAGTGTGCCATGAAAACGCTTTTTTTGTGTTTTATGGGAGAAGAAGCGCCTTTAAAAAGGTGCTGGCTTTCCCAGCTTCTTTTTTAAAAACTGCGAACAGCGCAGCTCCATCTAAAGGCTGTGGTGCAGCTGCTAAGCATTAAAGAAAAGGCAACTTTATGTCACACTTTCCTGCCAATCTAGAAAGCCCCTATAAGTCTTACCAACTACTAAAAATGTAAAGACAAAAGTGACACTAATGGCCGGTCCAAAAACAAAACAGAACAAAAAGCAGTAGTGTATTGACCAATAAGAGCTACTGTTTGCTTCCCTTTCAACTGCAAAGCAAAAATACATTAGAATGACTGAAAAGGGTAGGTGCAGTGTCTCTACTGACCTGAAAAACAATCCATTAGAAGTTGACAGGGCAGCACAAAACAACACGGAGACACACATACACAGAGAAATAGACAGACACCATCACTCCTGTAGCTGCACCTAATTCAGCAAGGGAGCCAGCAGATAACATGCTCCCGTAAGCTAAGCCAGCCATCTCTGTTCCATCTTGTAGCCCGTGATTAATCACTCTTCAGTGGAGCAACTCATGCAATGAAGACCATGGAAACAGATGGAAAAAAACTTAAAAAAAAAAAAAACCACCGTGGGAATTTTACGCCTAGCTGGAAATCCTTTCATTTACCTGTGAAACTGAAAGTGGTGCAACCAACGAAGTGGAAATACAAGACATTATTTTTGAGGGCTGGATGTGTTTAACGGTATTCAAGGCCTGCAACAAGTCAACCATTGTTCTCTTTTTATTAACCATTCATAAAGCGACGCAAACTTTGTCTTAAAACATCATCTATTAGTGCTGCTAGCCAACAGCCCCAAGAGATCATAACAAGCCCACTTTACAGATTGGAAGAGAAAGTCCTCCAATTCAGTTGAACTGTATGCCACAACTTCACAAATACAGTGTGTCCAAGGAAATTCACAAAAAGAATTTTAAAAAAAACCATACTTTTATAATTGATATGTAAACAATTTTGATAAATCTAAAACAATAAAACTGGCCAATGTGATAATTTGTCAGTTAACATATCCAGTACCCAAAGCACTAACATTCTGTACATAATAACCAATTCATTTAAAAGGTCATATTAAGAATCTGAACAGTAAAAAATTTCAACCATTTAACTAGCTACAAGAGGGGAAAACAAAAAACAAAACTGCATTACCTGTAGAAGCAGCTTTTAATTGGACACATTATTTCAGTACACATAAATATAGCCAAGATATTAGTGCCCAATGAGCCACAGGTCTGAAAGTTTAACTCTAGAGCCAGGTCCACACAGCCCTGGAGCAACCAGGAGTATTCTGGACCCAAAGCTGTCCCAAAGTCCCTCAGTTACCTTGGGCCACTCTTGTGACACTTGGGGCCATTTGCACACACATCATCTGTGCCAACTGGAGCTGCCACTGCGAGTCATTCACTTTAGAGGTCAGAACATGGTGCCCAGCTGGGCACTTTGTTCTGTCTTCAAAGTGAGCGACTTATGGCAACAGTGACAGGCACAGCGGGATGCATATATTACAATTGGCCACCGTTGCAATGGAGGGCTCCAAATCTTCTGGGAAGATCCAGAGCAAAATATGACTTTTTAAACCATTTAACGGGATAAATGGTGGGTTTCATGCTGAACTAACCAGACACTGTCCAGACATTCTGCTCAAGTTATATGTGGATCCCTCACATATGACTTGGCCAAGTTTCTGGCCACACAATTACAAACCCATATAGGTCAACCCCCCACTACATCAAGGATTCATCTCACTTCATAGGAAAAATCAGCAACCTCAAATTCAAACCCAGAGACATATTACATCAGCTTTGGTGTGGCCTCCTTGTTCACCAAAGTCCCCATAATGGACACCAGGGCACTCATCCGACAATTTTTTCCCCAGAAGACATCATGGCCCTATTCCAACATCGCCTCAACACAAGCTACTTCCAATGGGATAATGAATTCTATGAGCAGAGAGACGGGGTAGCCATGGGAAGCCCTCTGAGCTCTGTGGTAGCAAAATTTTACATGGAACACTTTGAAAAGCAAGCCCTGGAAACAGCACCCCAAAACATGGGTCCGATATATAGAGGATAATTTCACCCTCTGGATCCACGGAGAAGACCTGGCTGTGTTTTTGAACCATCTGAACTACATCCACCCAAACATCCAATTCACAATGGAAAAAGAAAGGAAGGAACATCCTGGTCATCCGCAAACTGAACCAACGGTTGGGCCACGCAGTATACAGAAAGCCTACACACAGAGATAGATACTTACACAAGAACTCCAACCATCACCCAGGACAAAAAAGAAGCACAATAAAAATATTAGGAAACCAAGCAAAAAGGATCTGTGAACCCCATTTCCTGAAAGATAAACTGAAGCACCTAGACTGGGCTCAACAGAGTAATGGTTATTCCAGCTCAGACATCAGAAGGACTGCCAGACCCAGAAAAATCCATAGGAGTGAAGACAAACAGCCACTCAAAGGGAAGGTACTTTCACCATACATCAAAGGAGTCACAGATAGAATAGAGAAACTGGTGAGGAAATACAACCTCTGAACAATCTACAAGAAAATCCAGCAAATGCTGCACTCAGCAAAGGACAGGAGAGACCCTCTCACGGCCGCACAAATTTACTTCATACCATGCAGCTGCAGACAAGTCTACATAGGGCCCACCAAACACAATGTTCAAATATGAATCAAGGAACATGAGAGACACTGTAGATTGGGTCAGCCAGAAAAATCAGCAGTAGCAGAACACATTATAAACCATCCAGGGCATAAAATGCTAAAATTCTGGACCGTGCCATTGAAATCCATAAACACACGGACAATTTCAACAGGAAAGAAGAAACCCTTAAAATAAACAAAAGTTTGGCTGAAACACACCAAAATCAAGACCCAGCAAATGCAAATAAAAACCACCCAGGGTGAGGCAGGTTTCCCAGCAGACAATGGATCATTAATTAAATAGACACTCTGAGGCCTTTCCATTCAACAACAGAACAATACACAGACTAACATGTAAATCACTTCCTCTCAACCAAGAGTATACCTCGTACATACCCCACTCTCTTCCATGCCAGCATTCTCTGAAAATGCCAGCCTCAGCTGCTGGCATAACGTCAGGAATAAACTCCTCAAAAACCAACAAAAAACAATGGCACAGACAATCCTGACTTTGGTATTCAAAGATACAGTGTGCCCTTGCCTTACCAGGGGATCTGTTCTGGACTCCCTCCTGCATAAGGCAAATCCCATGTGTGCTCAAGTCTCATTCCTTTGAATGGGCCCATCTCATTCGGCTCGCCATCCACATGACCTCAAGTACGCATATGGTGAGCCCACAGAGAATGTGTAAAGTGTATATCTTTACACTTGAACATCCTGTCTTGTTCCTTCATGGCTGTCTTTCCAAATCCTAAGTCTTCTTCTGAGTTCTTTACTGCAGTCTTTATTTTGATTATTTTTTTAAATTTTATTTATTTAAAGTATTTATACCCTGCTCTTCAGCCAAAAGACTCTCAGAGGGGCTTACAAATTGTTAATTAGTCATTTCCCTGTCCTCAGGCTTATAATCCAAAATGACAAGACACAAAAGGAGAAGGGAATGGCAGTGGGGAACGGGAAAGGTCCAGCAGATCTTCTGATGAGCCAATATAGCATTTTTTTAAAACTATCTTAATGTTTTCATTGTCTGCTTTAACATTATATAAATAATCTGTGGTCAATATTTTTTTTCTTAATGTTCAGTTGTAACCCCACCTTTGCACTTTTTCTCTTAACTTTCTTCATCAGTCATTCCGAATCTGTTATTTTCTGCTAGTAACATGATGTCATCTGCACATCTTAAATTGTTGAGTTTCACACAACATAAGGATTTCAATTAGAAATTAAACACATGCATAAGGAATTAATTACCAAAAAGAATTTTCATCATATCTTTAGATTTGCAAACTTCATGTCCCAAATTATTATTTTTCTTTCCTTCAATTTTTCAAATAAGACTTCCATTTCTTCTTTTTGTTGTTGTTACGTTGATTCCTTTACTAGAAGAAAGAGGGGAAAGAAACTATCCCATTTTAAGTAATTGTATTTATATGTACTATGTAATTGTAAATGCTCATTTCTTCCTTTCTTTTTTCTATGTCTGCAATTTTAAACAATATCTTTTTAAACAATATCTTTTTTTTAAAAAAAATATTCTTGATCACATAATGTGCTGATCATACAGAATTCACCACTCTTAATTTAAAGTTTGATTTCTCGGATCTTGTGGAAGAGGTCTCCTGTTTTACTTTTTTGTTGTCATCCTATTTCTCTGCACCAATTGTATAGTTGTTCTTTTTGCCCCTACACACAAGTTCCCAAACACTTCAGAGTTCTGGCTCTATTTCTGTCCCATTTTATTTTTGCTTCTTGTATGTCCTTAACTGCTTGAAGAGTTTCATCTGTCATCCAATGAGACTTTTTTTCCCTTTTTGACTGCAGATAGTGTCACTTTGCATTCTTCCCCAACAACATCCTTGGCTTAGATCCAGATTTGTAGTTGGCAGATGAAAAGAACCAAAGGGAAAAGATCTTTCTCTTTAAAGGCCTTCAACCTTTAACTGGTTGGCATAGAGAGACGTGCAATTGATGTGCTTTTTAATATCTTTGATTTGTTTTTTAAAAAATTAATTGTTTTCACTGGATTGTTTTTTGCTTTTTAAACTTTTGTATGACATATTATTTTAGATTTTTTAAAACTTACATTGTAAACCACTTTGGGTCCCACATCAGAGAAAGGGAGGGGGGAATAAATCAAAGAAAGAAAGAAAGTGAAAGAAAGTGAAAAAGAGAGGGAGGGAGGGAGGCAGGCAGGCAGGAGGACAAATCATAGTTAGACATACTCATACTGTCCATCTTACACTCCCTAGCAACTAATTTAACAAAGCATACTGTCTCTGACACTGGACATGATATAAAGGCATCCTGACCTGTAGCCTTAATTGGCCCCATCCTCCATGAATGTATCCAATCCCCTCTTAAAGCCATCCAAGCTGGTACCCATCCCCACATCTTGTGACAGTGAATTCCACTATGTGGAGTGTTGAATGAAGTACTCCTTTAATCAGTATAGCATCCTTCCACTATTTACCTTGTACAACTCTCAGTAGCACATTCGATAAAAAAAATTAGATGCATCCATGTTAACTTCTGTTGTACTTCTAAAAGTAAAAAGATCAGAACCAGAGAGAAAATCAAAATAAGAATTCCTGGAATTAAAACACTGACAAGTCTGATTCCCCAACACAGAAAACCCACTGCTTGGCTTATCCCATTTTAACATGAACTTCCAAAAATGTGGAGCAATTTAAATCTGTAAGCCACTGAACTTTTGAAGGAGACAAGCATATATGATTAGAGATATACTTTTTCCACCGTAATACTTTAATAAAAAGCATGTTGCACAAAGAACTTATTTCAACAACTATGATAACATGTATCATTTGAAAACTGAATTAACTCTTCTGGACAAACAACACTATCCTTGCATCTCAGGAAGTGGATTGATATTTATGAAAATGCATGTTAAAATATGAATCAGTTAGTATTTAAGATGCTGCCAGATTTCTTTCCACCCCGTTCCTTTTAATACAGCTGCAGACTATCACAGCTATTTCTTTGAAATGTTTTGGAAAAAGGCAGTAAAGATTTCCTTCTATGTATGTTTACATTCTGCTGTTATTTAGTACTCCAAAAATGTGTATATATGATTGAAGGGTTTTCTCTAGTGTGATAAAGGACAAAACAAATTATCATGACAATTAAAATAGTTATTACACTTACTAAGCTGACTTTAACAAAACAAATGCTTTCTAAAGCCCCAAATAAATATCCTGAAGACTGTTAGGCTTCTTTCACACAAACACAGATGATTTGATGAATATATGACTGAACTGAAGTGAAGACTACTTTTAGCAAGTTAACATTTATCTATTTTGGTATTATTTCAAGTTCAATTGCCATGTAGAAGTCTATACAATACAACCCCTATATCAGTGGGATATACGTTTTCTGGATTTCCCATGGATATGCGAAAGCATGGATAAAACTTACTCCAACATTGCCTACAGCAGTCCATTTGCACGGAGCTTCCATGGGTACCAGTGCTGGGGTGCTGCTGACTCCAAGCAGCTGCTCAGTGTCTTTGAAGCTAAAATTTCACAAGCGCATCTGCTACTGCAAGACTTTGCACAAGATCCAAGAAAATCTCGCCCCAAATCTTGCATGACCTGAAAATCCCACAAGATTTGGTTTCATATTTGATAGGCATATATAGGCCTGCATATGCAGGATCTGGCCACTGTTCACCAGGCCATCCATGCAATTCACCCACCCACCCCCTAGTACATTGATATAATTATGCCACATCCCCAGGGTTTGGCTAGTCACCTTCAGGGGTCAGAAGGGAATTTTCCCATGTTATTGGAGCATGAGTTTTTTTATCTTCTCTAGGGGTACTAGGTTTTAGGACTTATAATCAATCACTATAATGTGTGTATTTGCTTGTTAGCTACTGCTTAGTTGTTGAGTTTGATAGATATTTTGTATTTTGCTGGTGGAATATGGAACCACTGGGCCCCATGCACCTTCAACCTCAATGTACATACCCCTTGTCATGCCTGAGTATCTTTGACAATGATTGATTTGCAATGGCACTGTGATAGACTGATTATTGATTTATGACATACACCTTGTCATGACTGATATTATCTTTGACAGTGATAGGACCCTGGGTTTGTTTCCAGGACTCCCCTTTGATACCAAAATCCATAGTTGCTTAAGTTCTATTAAATACAATGTCATAGTAAATGGTGTCCCTCATATAAAATGGCAAAATCAGGGTTTGTTTTTGGAATTAATAACACACACACATTCTAACTGTGGATGGCTGAATCCATTGGTAAGGAATCCATGAATACAGAGGGATGACTGTATTATGCATTATAGTTGTGGCCAACTTCTTGAATAGTACCCGTACCTACCCCCTTTTGTCCTGGAGCAACAGCGAACCCTACTGAAATGAATGATTTCCAGAGGCCATTGGCCATAGGGTCATGCTGGAGGACTTATCTAAAGAGAATATCTCTATAAGCATTTCTAGGTCCTCCAGTGCTACTATATGGGCAACTTCTGCAGTAAGCATACCACAGAATTGTACTGGAGGACCTAAAGTTGCCTAGAGAGAACATATTTTTTCATACATGGGAAAGTGAAACTGCATGTACTAGTCCTGTGGATATGGGAATCATACTATACTGCCTGAAATTCACAATGGAAAAACTTTGACACTGATTTGTAAACCGTTGAGTTTTCAAGCTTGAGTGACAGAAGCAGTAAACTGGATATAGACAATATAGACACAACAGTTTATTTCTTCTTAATGTTACAGGCTTTAGTTTTTGTTCCTTTTTTAAAAAAAGAATCTTATATCTAAAATAACTTAATGACAAAGATGCCTTTAGTACTGATTCAACATCATGAGCTCAATCATGTTTATACTGAAATAATTTTCAATTTACTTCAAGCGGACATCTATTTTAATGTGTGTGCTTAGTATTAACACATAGTATTATTAAACTGAATTATAGCTGAATCCCTAGATGACCTATGAAATTATAAGCCTAAAAATGGATTTACAAAAACTGTTTTATCAACTTGTTCTAATAAACCAGAAATGCATTTTCTATATGGTCTGTATTGTAAATTGCCTTGTAAAGACTTAAAAGTTCTGGCTACATGGGAAGATTTGAAAGGTGGCATTACGTAAAGTTTTAATGATCACCTTTTTAAAAAATTGACAAAAAGTTTGTTTCAATTTGTAGTTGTTAACTTATCTCTATGTAGTCACTATCTAGATTTATACATTTTTCTCAGTGTATCTTGACCCTCCAAATACCTGATATTTTAGAAGTCTGCAGATTGCACCTTATGAGCAGGTATTGTAAAGTAATAATTACCACCCGGAAGTTATTATGGCATGTTGATGAAATTTTGTCAGTGTCATCATTGGTCCCTAAGTGCACATTGCTGAGAAAATTAACTCATTGCATCCTTTATTTTTGTGACTGGCTCTGCCAGAAGCGACTAAAGTATAAAATCCTTGTCAGGAGCAATCTGCAGATTTCTACAATAATGTTAATTGGAGGGTCAAGAAACGCTGGGGAAAATGTGTAAATCTGAATGGTGACTACACAGAGATAAGTTAACAACTACAAATCAAAACAAACTTTCTGTCAAAAAAATTTAAAGGTAATAATTAAACCTTTTGGATACCCCCTTGTAAATCTGTGCATTAAATAAATGCTTAATGAGACCAAACAAATTTGACACTTAAATCCAGACACAAGGATGGTGCACTTGGTCAGTTGAAAGGCATATCAGGAAGCCATACTATGTGGTTGTGAAACCAGAAGATCCAGAACCAAAAGATTTCAGGGAGAAAAATGACCAGAGAGAAGTTCAGCAACACTTGAAACATCCTAGGAGCCAGAAGCAGTTGGGTGAGCTGGAAATAAGAGTGCTGTACTGCATCTGTTACGAATTATAAGGAACTGGCTGGGGTGAAGATTACAGAAATCTGGTCTGAAGAATAGTTATTGAAGGTTAGTCAGAAAAGACTCTCTTACAGATTGTAGACTCTAACCAATCATATTGAAGTTACATACATTCAATCTCAAACTATTAATTAATTTTATTCCCTTAGGTAAAAACTTCCCTTAATAAACATCTTAATCTCATGCATGTTATAAAATTTTCCCTAATAGTGATGTCAATTCTTATCTTTATGCTACTGAGTTTCAACAAGCTGCAGAGGGTTTATTATGGTGGCAGTGGTTAATAATTTCATAAATTGTAAAGTATTCTTCAGTGGTAAGATCTTTTTGAGAACTTTATTAAAAACTATGACAGGGACCTAAGCTTCAACATTTTTAAAAAGGAGCCTAAGTGAAATATCCATGGTTTTCCATAACAAAAAGAATTTATTGATTGATTGATTGATTGATTTATATCCCACTTTCCCCTCAAAACTAGGACTCAAAGTGGCCCACAATTTAAAAAAACAATACAATTAAAAACATACAAAAAGAGAACATTAAACAAAACAAAACTATTTCCAATATTAGAACCAGTCACACTTCAATAAAAGACCTGATAAATGTGTAAGATGTCTGTGTTGCTGCACTGTCTTAAACTTTGCATATTTTCATAACTGATGCAGCACTAACTTTGCTGTCACCTAAAGCTTAGCCTTAGATTCTAAGTGAATGGACTACGCTACATGATTGTTTACCCTCTTAAACTAATACTTTCCCCTTTTCCACATGATGTCTCCATGCTCCCTTTAACCATAGCTACCCATCTAGGGAACCAGTGTGACGTAGTGGTTTGGGCATTAAACTATGACTCAAGAGATCAGGCTTGAATTTCCCATTCAGCCATTGAAACCCACTGGGTGACCCTGGGAAAGTCACATAATCTCAGCACCAAAGAACCCTGTGATAAGTTGGAAAAACTTAAAGGCACACAACAACAGCAAACCCATTAGGGCTGGCTAACAATTTTAAACAAACTATAGCCATTTAAAATCTGTCTTTTAGAATCCTGGTTACAGAGAAAAAACTAATCTAAGGCATGTATCATTTTAAGTTTTACCGGTACAATACTCACATTGTTAAATAAAATAAAATCTATTCATTTGACACACACACCAACAGATACTGGTTCCCTTATCAATGTTTCAAAAATATCATGGATCTGAAAAACCACAGGTTTGTAGTTTGGTGAGGCATTAGACCTTTTGGTCTGAGATTTCTAAATACCCCTTCTTAAATTGGTCTCAGGATCTCCCTAAATCAGAAATTACTTCAAGGCACACAAAAACAAAAACGACAAACTGAAGGAATCCTAAGGATGGAGCCATGGCAGTTAAAGTGGAATAACTGCACTAAACTGTGTAGTGGGAAAGGGTCTCAATCTGGGCAATCTGTGTCTAGGACTGCAGGCAAGGCATAATTCCTTCTGTAACTAATGCAGATCTTAGGTTAAATTCTCTTGAATTATTTCTGGTGTAGACTAAGCATGTATAAGCATATGACACATGGGTCTCTCAATCATCAGCCATATCACTTAGCTCAAAACAAAACAAAAATCAGATAATATAAAAAAAATAAGTGTATTTAAAAATCACAGACTAACACCAGGAATGTGCTTTGGGAAAGTTATAATAAAATAACCTTTTTTGCCCACAAGTGACATAAAAGTAGCAGGAGTGGTATTTTGGAATCTGGTGAATAAAATTCACAATGATGTGCGGTAAAGAAACACACATGCACTTTATATTTTAATGTAAACCTAATCTGAAATGGATTGGTAACCCAGTTCTAAAACTGCACCTTCACTTTTACCTCAGCCTGAAAATAAGCAGCAGTCTCTGGCCGTAATGGTGGTTATAGCATTTTATAACCTTTTTATAGTGCTTTTGAAACAGCAGCTTTTAAAAGGTAGAGTATCTGTAATGCCTGACTTTATATCTAGAGTATTTGTAGTTCCTGACTAATTACAGAACTCCAAAATTATCTTTCACATATAAAAAAAAGTAGGTGTCCAAACACCCAATTTATATCTAGCCCATGTTGTTATCTTCTCCTGAGGTTGTTACTAAACCAAAGATTGAAACAGTTTACACCTAGAGCACATAAAGGAACTCAAATGCCATCAGTAACAACCTAAAAAAATACAGTTCCTACTCCCCACCCCAGTATATCAAGGAAGTAAGAGCACACTATCAAGGAAGTATGAGCATACTCGTACTATCAACTGTGCTAGCAGAAATAATTTGACTAGTGTTCACAGAGCCAGCATGGTGTAATTGTTTAAATGTTGAACTACAGCTTGGAAAAGACCAGGGTTCAGATCCCAGTTTGGCCATGAAAAACCATGGAGTGTATTCACACAGCAATGTCAAGGATCTTATTTCCTTAGAAGTACAGGGTGATTCAAAAGGAATGGTGCAAAAGTAAAGCTGTTCTTACTCGGTTTCACACCAATCTTTTTGAGTCGGCCTGTATATGTGAACTACTAGGTCAGGTGAAGTAAAAGTTTAACCATCCAGATGTTGCTGGACTTTAGCTCTCAACATTTCTCACCATGGTGCATGCTGGGTACGACTCATGGCAGTTACATTTCAACTATATCTGGCAGGCCATACCTTTCCCATCCATCCGGTATGTGATGCTCAGTTACTGATGCTTTCAAACTGTATAATAATAATAATTTTATTTATATTTTCCTGCCTGTCCTGGGTGGATTGAAGTGGGATTACAACCTATTATAAGCATACAAATAAGACACAGTAGTAAAATACATAAGCTCTCAACAATTAAAACAAATTAAAAAAAATTATCAAAAGTAACAGTGGGGTAGAGATGTTCCAGTCCAGTTCAAAGGGATGGATAGATATATCTTAAATAAAGTCGGGAAGATATGTGGGCGTAAGAGATCTGTCAACTGCTTAATGAAATACCCAAACCTATGACTTAATGAAATACCCAAACCCAACTGTATTGAGAGACATAGCTGCGTTAGTCTGGAATATCGGTATGCAAAGGGATCTTGTAGCAACTTTGAGACTGACTATGCAAAAGGTTGCAGCATAAGCTTTTGTAGACTTAGGGGCTAAACCGACCAGGCATTTAATGCTGGCCTTGGGGCAGAGTGGGAGTGTGGTATCCGCACGCCCCAAAGTCACGCCATGTGCCCAACTACACATCAGTGGGCTTCATGGCGGTCCTTTGGTGCAGTGTTTATACATGCTGTGCCAAAGGAGCTCCGAAAAGCCAACGCAGCAAGAGTGCCCTTTTGCCGGTGCTAAAAGGAGGGGCATTTTGCCGTTCTTTTTAGCACCGGCAAAGTGCCAGATCAGGTCTGCAGTGTGCGGCTGCAGTGGCCCTGATCTGGTGCTGAAAGGGATGGTATGCAGCTGTTCCATTGGGGCAGTCTGTAGAACCCCTTAGTCTATGTCCTCAGTCATCTAGTGTAAAATCTTCAACTTGGTTTTGCTCACACGTTGAGGGCTGACAACTTTTATCCTTAACTATTTGCCAGTAGTGCTTTCCTACAAAACTACATCATGTTTTGGTAACACAGAAATTTCCATAGCAACAGAAAACCCTGTTGCTTTTTCAGTGCAAAACTTGGAAATACAACTGAATAAAATTGGTTGAATGAAGAGAGTGGGGGAAAGGAAACTAAAATTTAAGAATGAACAAATAGTTCTTTTGGAATCTGCAAAACGTAGCTACGAAAGAAGTATATTATTATCCAACTGTTATAAATATATACAATTAAGGATAGCCGGAAATCTTTTGCTATACTCTGTGGTAAGGATGAGAGCTAATTATATGATCTGAAGTTAAAAGTTTGAGACACGGCAATATCACAATAAATACAGCAAAATGTCCTGGATAAAAATTGCTCACCAAAACATATTTGTATTTACTGTATTCAATGGCTACAAAACAATCAAACCACAAAAAGATACGAAAAAAGAGAATGAAATTACACCTTTTAACTTAGAAATTCACAGAATGAAAATTGTTGTTGTTGCTGTTGCTGTGTGGCTTTAGAGCCGTTTCTGACTTATGGTGACCACAAGGCGAAATTATCATGAGGTTTTCTTGGCAAGATTTGTTCAGAGGAGGTTTGCCTTCCACTTTCTTTGAGGTTGAGAGAGTATGACTTCCCCAGGCCAAGTAGGGATATGAACTCTGTTCACCAGAGTCCTAGTCCAAAGCTCAAACAAGTACACCAATTGGCTCCAAGTGGAGATACATATCTAGGTATAAATACAGAGATATGAATGACCTGAAAATGTACAAAATAAAATTTAAAATTGTGGAACGTACTCTGGAAAGAAAACCTGAAAGAAATGTTCACCTCCACTAAACAAAATAATGTTTGGGTAGAGTAAATCATGTACCAGTTGTCCTCTAGTCAACAAGTCTCATCTGGAAAAATTAGCCAAAACATCTCTCCCAGCAAGCAAACACTCAAGCATTCATGTAAAAATGATAATGACTATTACCCAAATGAGAACAGACAATTACCGAATATACTCGACTGTAAAGTCAACCTCATGTATAAGTCGAAGGCAGATTTGGGGATCAAAATTTTGGATTTTGATAAGACCCATGGGTAAATCGAGGATAAAACTTGGGCCTGTAACAAATTATTTCAGGGATTAAGCAAAGGAAAAGAATGCCAAAGGATTTACAAAATCCCAGCAGGAATAACTGTTTGTGTTCATACTAAAGGCTAGATGGATGAGAAAATAGGAGGGTCAGTGCATCCAGGACAGATTATGTTCTTGCCTTTGACCAGTGGTTGGTTCCTTTTAAAAATAAAGCATGGTACTTAAATTGACCCATGGATACGTATACACAGGTTTTTTTATACATGAGTATATCCAGTATGTTTGGGGCAAATCATTGAATTTTTCACTTTTCAGCAGATGGAAAATCAACTGATTTCAGAAAGAAGACTGAAGATTGATGCCTTGTACTCTGAGGACTATTATTTCTCTATTCCCTGATTTATTTCTTGTTTTGTCCTGATGATGTTTTAATGAGACAGATTTTATGCTAGCATTGTTTCCCTATTTTACAACTTAGTGTATTTTCTTTTGAAACTTTCTATAGAACTTCTTGTTAATAAGCAGTCTCAAAATGTTGTCAGTAAGAAAATAAGTAACTATTCTTTGGGGAAAATGTTCCTGAAAGCAAGTTTCCTTGGGCTGTTAAAACCACATTAATATTCTGCTTTGGCTGTAACTAATGTTAATCTCCTAGTATACTCAGTATTCACACGTAACTAGTGATTAACATTAATAGGACTCAAGTATACACATCAAGGGAGGGGAGATGTCCCTTGTGCTACAATTATTCTGTAAATTCAGTATTAATAACATGCATATGGAAAAGGATATATCATTCACCTATGAACTGCACAAAACCAAAGAAGATTATGCATTAGACTCAGGATACTTTATTTCAATTTGAGCTCTCTTTCCTTGGGCACACTATTCCTAGATTATGCCATAAACTGAATTAATAAGGAACAGTAATGCTGCCCCATCTATCAACTGGCTATCTGTAAAAAACCTTCATCGCTGTGGCTATTGCATTATTTAAGTCAGGCTTAATAGCCAGTTCATATGCTAGCTGGAAAGAACCTGGTTGTGGGAGGAACTAGATCTCCATTCGTTAAAACTACCTTGAGGTAATATGTGCTGCTTACTGGCTGCACACAGAATACTGGAGGTGAAATTGGACTAGTAAGGCAAGAATAATCAAGTTGTTGAAAATACAGGACAATTATTTCATCAAAGAGCTGTTTCCAATAAATGAAGAAGTCTTTAAAAAGAAGACTGCAAGCCAATAAATCCAGGACACTGAAATATTATTGCAGATCAACAATTGCACTGTCCAGGCGCCTGCCGAACTGCGTGAGGCCTAAAAATGGGAATAACCACACACTTTAGACTCCTCCACCCCCCACACATCATCACAGTCTGTTCTACTCTTACATGTGCACATTAAGCATAGAAGTCTGATGGTGTCTATGCCTTTTGGGGAAAACGCAAGAAGAAGCCTCAGAGAAACTGGGAAGCTGCATGAGGTTAAATCTGTAATCTGAAACTAGTCATAGAAAAGGCTGTTATGCAATTAAAACTGTGGACCCCAGAAAGATGTGTTTAACAGACGGTGAAATACTACAGGGTATGTGTCCAAAAGGGCCTTCCAAACTCAATAGATTCTGAGTAGTAAGAACTCTGAACCCAATCCCGAACAAAGCCAAGACAACTTCACTCCTTCACTTCTTCAGTGATGTGTTTTGGCAGCAATCACTGCATTGTTTTCAGCTCAAGAAGTTTACTGTTTGGAGTGGTCTTCTCATAGATCTTCCCACTGGTCTTTCAGCTTTGACTTAAACTGGGGCTAAAGACATTTAACAGACATTTCTGCATATTTGAAAACAAGCTATCTTGCCACTGTAGCATTGCAAGTATCACCACCTTTCCACTCTATGAAAGAAAATGTGTATCTGTCTGTGGCAGCCATAACAAATGCCTCAGAATTTGACAACTTGTTTTTGGATTTTCTCCAAGTTCTAGTGGCTAGTTCCAAGTTGAAAAATTTCAAATGGGAGGTTACCAAGAAAAGAATAAGGGGAGGGGGAAAGGGAGGGAGTCTGCCATTAAACCATTGGGAAATAATGTTGGGCATTTCAAAATCTGGGCATTTCTGGTTGTTGTCCAAGTTCCAGAAGTCAGATGCAATTCAAAATTCCAAAACAGAGGTGGAGGGCTTCCTAGAAACAAAAAAAATGGGGCATAAGCCACCAGGATGTCATAGTAAATACTTCAGAATTCTGTTTTTGTGGTGGAAACTTCAGCTTGACTGCATTTTAAAAATTGTTGTCCAGGTGCCAGAGGGTGGTTTCAAGCCAACATTCTGAGGGAGGGGACATCCTAGAAGCAAAAAGGGGTCCTGTGATAACTCACAAGAATTATCGAAAGAACATCACTGTTGCCAAGACTGCTGAGGAAGGGGGAAAATGGGGGAGGGGGCAGGAGAGGGTTAAAGCTAAACTTTTGCGGTTAAAAAAAGACAGCAAAACAGAGGAAAGTTCTCTGTGGTACTATTGGTAAAATAGATAAAATTGGGAGAAGTGGGAAAACAGGGGGCCTCTTGGATTTCTTTGGACCCCGACAGCATTGGGTATACCTCTGCTAACATAGCAACAGTTAAGCCACAGTTACTGATTTAATGCAAAACTACAACTCAGTCATATGGAGAATTCAAAGATATAGCCGTGTTAGTCTGTAGAATCAGTATGCATGCATAACATACGGCCCGGGGGCTGCATGCTGCCTGCCAAAGGATGTTGGGAGGCCAACAAGGCTGTGCAATGACTTCAAGGCTCCTCCATTGCTTGGCCTCCTCCTGAGGAGAGGGCCAGGTGGTGGAGGAGAAAGACAGGTAAATGCTCACTCTGCAAGGGTCTTCCTCTGCTCAGCTTTCTCCTGAGATGGCCAGCAAGTGGAGGAGGAAGAAGGGCAAAGGCTCATCCTTCAAGACTCCTCCATTGCTTGGCTTTCTCCCGAGCAGAAGGACAGACAAGGCTCTTCTTCTGCTCAGCTTTCTCCTGTGGAGAGGTTGGGCAGAGGAAGATGGAATTAATATTAATAATATTACTTATTAATAATAATCATTTATTAATTAATATCTAATTAAGCTGCTGCCTAAATAATTTTAGCCTATTTTAATTTTGTCCTTGCCTCCTGCCAAGTTGTGCAGGTCTGATGTAGAGAGATCTTGTAGCATCTTTAAGACTAAGTGAAAGAAAGAAGTTGGCAGCATGAGCTTTCCTAGACTTTACTAAATGCATCTGAGGAAGTACACTGAAGTCTATGAAAGCTCATGCTGCCAACTTCTTTCTTTTAGTTAGCCTCAAAGGTGCTATAAGATCTCTCTACATACAATCATATGAAGGCTTAACACTGAGTTCTTACTCATATTCAGTGGAGATTATTTTTAAGTACTAGTAAGTGCATTTTACTAATGTAATATGAATAATGCTAGCCTCCTCCTATTTGTTTCCCTCCTGCTATGTCACCTGTTATGACAAATTATTCCTCCAGTTACAAAGAAGCCAGCTTCAAATTGTTAACTGAGAACTTGGCTTGCTGAAACTAACCAGTTAATTTTAACCAATTTCCTGTTTAGATGACATGGGAAGTCATGTTTAACTAAAAGGAGAAAGAAAGGTTTCTGAACTCCTTCTAAACACATGCAAGGGGGAGAGTTTGTAAGCCTAGGAAGAGGATGGGTTCATTTACACTGTGCTGAAGCATGGCTTATTGTTGCACCCAAATGCAGTTACAAACCACTCCTCAGAATCACAAGGATTTTTGAATCACAAGAAATTCTTGCCAAACATATTCTTAACTTTGAGCAATAGTAACAGCCTATGAATCTAAATATTCACGTGAGAAGGAAGAGATTTCAGATAAATAAGCAGACATTGGCTTCATTTTAAATGGTACCAGTATGGTATAGTCATAGTGGTTTGAGTGCTGGAGTGTGACTCTGGAGACCAGGGTTTGATTCTCTGTTCAGCCATAAACCCACTGGGTGATCTTGGGCTAGACACATGCTCTCAGCCTCTGGGGAAGGCAAACCTCTACTGAACAATCCTTGCCAAGAAAACCCCTTAAGGTTGCCATAGTTCAGAAATGACTTGTAGACACACAACAACAACAACAAACACTAGGACCTTCTCAGTTGTTCCTCCCAAACTGTAGAATGGCCGACCAGATGAGATCCGTCATAGGACCAACTTAAATAGTTTCAAAAAAGCTGTTAAAATTGATCTCTTCCGGCAGGCCTTTCCTGAATAGATGCTCAGCCACCAGTAGGTATTGATCTTGTCTCCTGTTCAAGAGTTTATATATTGTTGTTTGCTTGCACACTTTTTAACTGTTTTAAATTGTTTTTTATATTAATATGTTTTAGGCTGCAAATTGTTTAATTCTATTTTAATGGTGGGAGAGTGGGGGGGGAATATGTTTGTAAGTTGTCCTGGTTGCCTGAGTGCAGAGAGGCGGGATATAAATATATTATTATTATTATTATTATTATTATTATTATTTTAAAGAGAGTATCATGGAAGCTTTTAGAAGAAAAAGAAAACTAGAGATTAATTACCTGAACTGTATCAGTAAAGAGATATATTATATCAGACTCCAGAAAGAATAAAGTAGTAATCTAATTACTCAGACCTGCACCAGTGCCATTTTAAAATACAGCATCACAGCCACATCATAGCATTTACAATTTTCTATATCGTCATCTATTGATAACTCAGAATAGCCCTGACTTGATGTTCACAATTATTCTCAATAAACAAACAAACTGAATTCTCTGTTCCCTGAACCAAGCCCCTTTGAAGTTTTTATCTTTTTGTTTTAGTGGCTCAATCTCTCTAGACTTTTTCTTGAAGTGTCTCATCCTCGCCTGTTAATCCCTGGCTCACCTGTGGTCTGACTGCCTCAGGGTGTATGTATATGTACCTTCAAGTCACCTATCAACTTATAGTAACCCCATGAATATTCTCCAATAGTGGGGCAGAACCTCCAGAGGTTGCTCAAGAGAGGTGTGAGACTTGGAGGCCCTGATCCTTCCTCCTTCTCCTCTTCCCAAACTTTTTTATGTATAAAATTAACACATGTACTGAGTTAAATATTGAATTTACTTAAATAAAACTTGAACAATAAAATTCGAACAATGTTATTTCCTTACATATTTTAAAATATGAATATGCATGAATGTGCAAATGAAAATGCACACTAAATCATTTTTAATTAATATAGTAAGTTGAGTGGGTTGCATGCGACATCCACGTGTACACATAAAGGCTGGTCTCAAGGGTAAAAAGTTAGAGTACTACCATCATAGCGTTTCCTTAGGCAAGGAATACTAGGAATAAAGCCCACAGTACCTGATGTTTGTTGGTGATTTCCCTTCCAAGTACTAACCAGAGTTGACTCTGCTTAGCTTCCAAGATCAGATGGGATCTGGTGTCTATAGGCTATTTAGGTTTTGTCTGTAGGGACTGCTTCACATTTCTCCCAGGAAACTGAAATAGATTTTGTATTGGATGTTCATATCCATTAGTCTTTTAGTTTCACAGGCTTTCAATGTCTACTTGCATCTAAACATCCTAAAAAATCTGCTGCAACTGTCTGGGAATTCCAGAGTGTGAGGAATTCTCATTTCTTCATTTCTGTAACCATCTCATTGTGGTGGTGGTAGTGCACTGGCTGAGAGGTACATCAAGAGGAAACACAAGTCTGTGTTTACATGTTCTTCATATTTTTAGTTTTAGCTGATGGAGTTTTTCACAAATGATTTTGGGAGGTGTACAATACGTAATTTATAAATGATTTTGGTGCACTGCATTTCCCCCCAGTTTGATTGTTAACTGTCATGCTAAGCCATCATACTGGCAAATACTGAAGTGCAATTCTGTTGAAAGGTCAGGCCAAAATTATTGCAATAAGTCAATCACCCCATCCCAAGCATCAACTCATGCTCTATACAGTGTTAAACTGCCAGTACCTGTATTTCTTGGTTGGATGTATGAGACAAACTTAAATTGTTACAATGTGGGGTAAATAATATGGGAGGAGGGAGACTGGAATTGTATACTGTATAAAAAAAGAATAAGCAGCTTTCTGTAGGAGGCAGCTTTTATAATATGGGCCCCTCACCCTTTTTCAGTTATGGAAACTATGTAATACTATGCAATGACAAATGAGTCATTTTTGGTTAACATGGTAAGACTGATAACTTCACTTAATAATAATTCCATATCATCTTCTCCTAGTATTATGAAGAGAAAGGATTCTTATACAGTACAAGCATCAGATAGGGAAAAGCACATAAGCTGTATAACTTGTTCACTCCTTGGTTACTGGCTTGAACTGACAAGTCCCCAACTTGAGGCTTTGCTAATGAACCACGTGACATGGCACAAGTATGGTATATATGCCCACATACACAGAGTGACTATGCTTGTCATATCTCAAAAATGAAAGGTTGCAACGAATAATGCTTTCTATTTTGATTAATATATGTTGTAAGAATTATTACTTGCATTACTGCAATATGTTAAATGTGAGGCTGCCTTTGAAAAAACAGAAACCAGCTTAGAATATAGAGCCAAGCAGATAACTGGAACAAACTGTCTCAAGAATTATCCTACCAGTACTTCAAAAGACCTGGACAGGTTTCTAAGATTTTCTTAGGAACAGTTCAAACTGCTTATTTTGTCCTGGGACCCAAATGTCTGAAGGACCACATTTTTTCCCGTGAGCCTTTCAGTCACTAAGGCAACTTTGTGCTGCTCTCACAATGTACCAGTTGAATCCTCAGGAGCTCATCCAGGGCAGGTGCTGTCCACTCTAGAAGGGCAGAAATTCATTTGCTGGATTATATTGCTAAATTGAATCACACTGGGTATGAAAAATATTCCCAAAAACAGACAATAGGTCAAGTGTATATTATCCACATGCATAACTCCTGTTCCTGTGGGTTATTCTGAACAGCTTCTCTTCCTCAGAATAATGGAGTAGCCACACAATCTGCATACAGAACCACTTACAATAAATCCAACAGTGTCTAATTCCATTCTTCTACTCTAATGTCCTTTTAATTCATTTTTACTACAGGTTGAGTTTCCCTTACACAAAATTCTGAAATCCGAAATACAGTCCTCCTTTCCCTTACATGGGGGATCCATTCTGGATCCCTTGTGTATGGGGAAAACTGTGTATGCTCAACGCCTCATCAAAAACAATGGGGTGCATGCACGTGGCACGGTGTGGCGCACACACCATTCATTAGATTGTACCGTGGCTTCAGTGTATGCTGAAAGCTGCAGAAGGGAAACCTGCATATGGTGCATGCTAACTGTATTTCAAAATCCAAAATTGTCCACAGTGATATCTTTGCTTTCTCATGGTTCAGTTTACAAAACCTCTCTTCATGCACAAAATTATTAAAAATATTGTTATGAAATTACTTTCAGGTTATGTGTATAAGGTGTATAGGAAACAAATTACTTTTATTTTTAGATTTGGGTCCCATCTCCTAGAGATTGCATTATTTATATTATATATATGTAAATATAGAGAATCAGGGTGGCATAGTGGCTTGAGTGTTGGACAGCAACTCTGGAGGTCAGGGTTCGATTCCCTGCTTGGCCATGGAACCCACCAGGTGACCTTAGACAAGTCAAATGCTCTCAGCCTCAGGAGAAGACTATGGGAAACCTCCACTGGGCAAATCCTGCCAAGGAAAACACCATGGCAGGCTCACCTAAGGGTTACTGTAAGCACACAACAACAACAATATGCAAATATTCCTAAATCAGGGGGGGGGGGGGAATCCAAAATAGTCCTAAGCCCAAATATTTTGAATAAGAGACTCAACATATATTTTCATTGTATTCTACTTCCAAGAAGCTTGAGGCAGAAAACATTCTCATTGTCTCTTAGTTGTACGTCTTATATGTCCTTTTAAATTGATGTATGTTTTAACTGATGTACTGTAGTTTCTTAACTGTTGTTGTTCCCTGCCTTGATCCATGCAGAGAGGTGGGTAAGAAATAATAATAAAGAAGTAGGATAGGTTGACACACATAAGCCACCCTGTGGGAGAAGCAGGATAATTTTTTTTTAATCATCATCATCACACTAAAATCACCAAACCATTTTGATTCTAAGTGAAGAATTGAAACTGGGTGTGTTGCACTCATCCTAGCTGACAATCATAACTACTATACAGTGGTCCCCCGGGTTACGAATCCCCCGGGGAACGAAATCCCCGGGGTCCGAAACCGGCGGGACCGCAAAAATTCCCCCGGGATCCAAAGGATCCCCCGGGGAACGAAACGGAAAAACCGCGCAGCCCCTTTAAATCGGCCGCGCGGTCCGTCCGCTAAAGCGGTCCCCCGGGATACTAGCATTTCCAGGTTACGAAAGGTAATTCAGAACGGATTACCTTCGTAACCCGGGGGACCACTGTACTACATTGGTTCTCAGATTCAACAGTTTCAGCCAAATAAACTTGTCTTGTGCCCAAACCTGTAAAAATTTATGTCTGGACTACAAATTCCAGAATCCCCCCACCAGCCTAAAGTAACTTTTCCAAGCATTGTATTTGTTCCTTGCACTTCCTCACAACCTCAGAGAATACTAGTGTGGCAAGGTGAAAAGTCAATAATGTATTTTATCTACTATTAATAAGTTTGCAAAACCTGCTGTTAGTAGACAATGCAGAAAAAAATCCTTCAGCTAAGTTCTCATCTTGTGAACATTTTCATTTTTTTTCTTTATAGTAAAAGAGGACAAAGTTATTTTCTTACTACATGTGAAATGCACTGCCTCAATAAATCCCTGCAGTGCTTATTCTGGCTTGTATATGTTAACAGCACATTCACAGGCTCTCTTAACTAGAGCTCAACGTCTTCCACTAAATTTAAGTAATAGGTTTCCCACACATGATTAAGTGCAAATACATAATAGATGAGTGGATGTTTTGAACCCTGTCTTCCTCTCTAGTAAAGCAAGCAGCAGACCACCAGCTTTGCTGTTTTCGCACAACTGAATTTCCGCGAGTTTGCATCAGTCCATCAGTATTACAGTATCTACCATTTCTCCCATTCTCAAGTTACAAAATTTATTAAAATAAACCAGTTGAACACCTTTCTCTAAATACAATGGCCAAACATCTTTACATTAATATTTTTTTAACTTTCAAAGGTGAAACATCCTATGGCTTTTTCTATGTGAAATTTGACTTTCATCATGAACAATGGACATTCCTCATGGCCTCTTAACCCTATGGCTGCTCAGAAGCTTAAAGAAACTCTGGATTACAGCAAAGGGCATCCACTGGGACACTGTTCAGCAGCAAAAGGCACAAGTTCCTAACATCCATTATCACAGTGTAAATTTCCACCATGGACTAGACATCATTTTTTTTAATACCTTCTACTGCCCAGTCTCCAATCTGAAGGGTAGTAAAATATTAATATTAAACACTGGCATTAGGTTATTATTGATTATTGTAAAAAAAATACTACATTAAAATAAGCTACCACAATTTCTGCATTATCGGGGCATTATTTTGTTTTGTTTATCAAAAACACTATAGCCTATCAGTTTAAGTATCTCAAGACTTTTAATAAACTCAATAACATTTACAGAAGCATTTACGATGTTTATTCTATCATTAAACAAACAAACAAACATGTCTTTGAATCAAACTTTGTTTAATAAATTCACAGTTTTGGGCTGCCCCATCTCAAAGACCCAGAACTGTGATAAGGAGCCACAGTGGGATAGGTTTTAACTTGCTTGCCTACATACCTTAATATCCTTAGGCCCAAACAATCAAACTCACACTTTCCTCCATCTCTTTAACAACACAGCACTTATTTAAAAGAGACCACAACAATGCTAATAGTGATCACTCTAAACTAATGGACAAACAGAATGCAGCCCTTTGAAAAGACCATGTGTTTCAAGGCCCTCTTTCTTGTAATACATTTTGGGTGACAAAGACAGTATTTGTATTCACAGTCACTGCAACTTTTATGCAAGAAGACTTCCTATAGATTTCCTGTCAGGAAGAGAGTTTCCTTTTAAAACAGCTTAAGTGTTTAGATACAGTACCCATTCCTCCCAAAACCAATATTTGGAATGGCAAAGGACAGAGTTCATTAAAAAAAATGTCAACCCACAACGAGGCCAAAATTACTTTTCCAGCTATAGTATCACATGCTAGATTTGCTTTACATCACTTGTTTTAACTGCTACTAACAATTATAGAGTATTACTCATAGTGGATGTCACACACACACACACAATTTCTTCCACTGTAATACTGCCTCCAGGATATTCAGAGATCTAATTCAGTTTTGATACCTTACACCTTACAATCATGTGAACAGGTTGAACCCATGCACAAACATACCTTCAATACACATACTCAAATTATATTATATTCTAATTAACTGTCCGCTTTTACAGATACAGAAGGTATGTTTAATTCAGATTAGTTGCTATAAAACTTAAAGAAACGGAAAAAATATCACTACCAAAAACAAAGACAAAACAACAAGGGATTCTGATACACTTTTCCAATATATATTTGTTTCAATCACTATAATGGCACAAAACTAACAACACAGTCACTGTTGATCCAATTATTCTAAATGATCTAAAATGTCCTAGATTTTTAAAAAGGGAAAAAGGGGGGAGGCAACTGCATTATGTGTTAATGGACACCAGCAATGACACAAGGTGTATACAGCTAGGCCAGATTTGCCATTAAGTGTGTTGTTGAGTGTACTGCAGCAACCCAAATCCAAATGGTAAAACTGTTTTGTTTTTTTTAAAAAAAAGTTATTTAAGCATAAATTGTACTTGTCACTTCTCTTACTATATAACTTACATGGAAATAAAATGGCATGCTGATCAAACTGATTCGAACAATATGTCCATAAAATATATCTCCTTTACCATGACCATGCTAACCAAAACAAAATGTCCACAAGAGTTTCTCCTAACATTAAAATGTAATGCTGGCTAAAGAGACATAGGTATTCAAAAGCAAAAAAAGCAGCAAGTTAAATAGGTATGGTACTGACATCCACCAGATTTGGCTCAAAACAAAAGATGAGGGGGGGGAAAAGGACTGGATTTATATCCTTTGCAGTTATGTCATAGAAATCATTATTTCTTAAAGAGGGACTAAACAACAATACACACACACACACACACACACACCCCTATACATGCCTTGATGCTAATCGTATATTTGACATCATGGTCATCAAACATTATGTCTCACTGTCACACTAACAAAGCACTCAACAACAAAGGAGGTTTCTAGGAGATGTTGTCCTTTCTATCAGCGTGTAACTCAAGTCTTCCCCCCTTTCTCTCTTGTCACCACAGGATGAATGAAATAAACAGCCATCATTTTAGGGAGGAAGAACCTAAGGCATTTCTTCCATCATATTCTTAATTGGAAGGATAAGGTTTCTCCCTTTCATATCCTTAACTGGACGGTTAAGCTTTCTCCCTTTGTGGCTACATTTTGTTTGTGCTCCTAGGCCTGCCACGCTTGCACAAACATGTTGGTGCAGTGTCCATTATTTCTAAAGAGCTCTTTCTCTGAAACAATTAAAAAAGAGAGAGAAATGTACACGTGAGGCAGCTTCAAACACAGTCCTCCCTTTACACAAATGTTTACATTTATGCTCATCATCCCCCCCACACCCACCCAACAGCAATATCAACAACAACAAACAACTTTCCCAGACAATATCAGCCAACTGGAGCACGAAGATTACGTTCACGGGGCCACAAACGGCAGCCCCAATTTTGTTGTTTAGAAAACGAAACGCTGAAATGCCTATTAAGCTAATTGCATTTAGCAGGATTACCAGACAATACCTGATTTGGTAATCATTATTCACCACAAGGAGCCCAAAGGTATAGACGGGGAGGACATCTGTGACCACAACTCCCAGCCATTAAATGATTTGCTGAAAAGATAAGGCTGACCATCATCTCTCTCTCTCTTTCCCATCCCCATTTATTTTCTGGGGAAGGGGTTCCAAACACTATATTGAGATGATGATGATGATGATGATGATAATGATGTTTATATCCCGCCCTTTCCCCAAAACTGGGACTCAGAGCAGCTTACAAGATTAAAGCAGTACAATTAAAAGGCATAGAAAAGTGTTAAAACAGAATTAATATAGACAGGCCAGGGCTGTGTGAATCTTCTTCTTCCAAAGGAACAAAATGGTGGATGGCAGCTTTTTTTTTTTTAAAGGAAACTGCATTATTCATTACAACCGAGGCTAGTCAGTCACCAATAATAATGATAATAATAATAATAAATTCCTTTTGACACAGAGACAAACCAACATGAGCCCTGCCAGACAGATGTGTGTGTATGTAGTAATAATAATAACAACAACAAACCAACATGAGGCCTGCCACAGAAGTGTGTGTCTACGTAAAAATAATAATAATAATAATAATAATAATAATAATAACGATGATGATAAATCATCCCTTTTAGGACTGGGACAAACCAACATGAGCTCTGCCATAGATAGATCTATGTAATAATAATAATAATAATAATAATAGTAATAATAATAATAATAATAATATCATCCCTTTTGACACAGAGACAAACCAACATGAGCCCTGCATTAGACAGATGTATGTAATAATAATAATAATAATAAATCCCTTTTGACACAGAGACAAACCAACATGAGCCCTGCATTAGACAAATGTATGTGTGTAATAATAGTAATAATAGTAACAAATCCCATTTAACACAGAGACAAACCAACATGAGCCCTGCCAACGACAGATGTATGTAATAATAAATAATAAAAACATTTTTGGGACAGAGACAAACCAACATGAGCCCTACCAGAGACATGTGTGTCTATATAACAACAACAACAACAACAATAATAAATCCCTTTTAGGACAGAGACAAACCAACATGAGTCCTGCATCAGACAAACGTGTGTGTGTGTGTGTGTGTGTGTGTAATAATAGTAATAATAATAATAAATCCCTTTTAACACAGAGACAAACTAACATGAGCCCTACCACAGATATGTGTGTGTAATAATAATAATACTAAATCCCTAAGGCAGAGACAAACCAACATGAGGCCTGCCACACTGAGAGGTAATAATGATGATGATGATGGTGATGATGATGGTGATGATCCCTTTTAGGACAGAGGCAAACCAACACAAGCCCTGCCACAGACATGTGTGTGTAATAATAATAATAATAATAATAATAAAAATCCCTTTTAAGACAGAGACAAACCAACATGAGCCCTGCCAAAGGCAGATGTATGTAATACTAGTAACAACAACAACAACATATCCCTTTTAGGACAGAGACAGACCAAATGAGTCCTGCCACACACAGATGTATATAGTAATAATATCCTTTTTGACACAGAGGGAAACCAAATGGGCCCTTCCACAGACATGTGTGTATGTAGTAACAACAACAACAACAACAAATCCCTTTTAGGACAGAGACAAACCAACATGAGCCCTGCCACAGATATGTGTGTGTATATAATACTAATGCTAATAAATACTATATAATAATAATAAATCCTTTTAAAGACACAGACCAACACAAGCTTTGTCACAGCCATGTGTGTGTACAATAATAATAAATACTAAATACTATATAATAATAATAATAAATCCTTTTTGAGACAGAGACAGACCAACACAAGCTCTGCCACAGACATGTGTCTGTATATAATAATAATAATAATCCTTTTTAAGACAGAGACAAAGCAACACAAGCTCTGCCACAGACATGTGTGTGTATATAATACTAATACTACATAATAATAATAATAATAATAATAAAAAATCATTTTTAAGACAGAGACAGACCAACACAAGCCCTGCCACAGCCATGTGTGTGTGTATATAATAATAATAAATACTATATAATAAATAATAAAAAAAATCCTTTTTAAGACAGAGACAGACCAACACAAGCTCTGCCACAGATGTGTGTGTATATAATAATAAATAATAATAAATACTATATAATAATAATAATAATGATAGAGACAGACCAACACAAGCTCTGCCAAAGCCATAGCCGTGTGTGTATATAATAATAATAATAATAATAATAAATACTAAATAATAATAATAATAATAAATATTTTAAAGACAGACCAACACAAGCTCTGCCACAGATGTGTGTGTATATAATAATAATAAATAATATATAACTATATAATAATAATAATAATAGAGACAGACCAACACAAGCTCTGCCAATGCCATAGCCATGTGTGTGTATATAATAATAATAATAATAATAATAAATAATAAATAATAATAATAATAATAAATCTTTTTAAGACAGAGACAGACCAACACAAGCTCTGCCACAGATGTGTGTGTATATAATAATAATAAATAATATATAACTATATAATAATAATAATAATAATAATAATAGAGACAGACCAACACAAGCTCTGCCAATGCCATAGCCATGTGTGTATATAATAATAATAATAATAATAATAAATACTATATAATAATAAATAAATAAATCCTTTTTAAGACAGAGACAGACCAACACAAGCCCTGCTGCCACAGAAGGAGAGATGTGTGTGTCATATTATAAAGCCTATGAATGTATAGATGGATGAATGGATGGCTGCAGACCCAGAGACCCCCATACATCCCATCCCATAAGAGGAGGAGGAGGACCCATATAGACCATGCTCCTGAGCCAGTGCTGCCGACCTGGTGTCATGTACCCTGCTGCTGCTGCTGCTGCTGCTGCCCTGGAGGAGGCGGCGGCCTGCTGCTGGGCCTGGGAGGAGGAGGAGGAGGAGAGGAAGGCCGCCGCCGCCGGCGGGGGGAAGTGTTTGTGGTGGAGGCGGTAGTCCTTCTCGCTGCGGGACCGGATCCTGTCCGAGGAGGCCCGGTCGGAGAAGTCGGAGCTGGGCCAGGCCCGCCTCAGAGTGGTGCTCCGAGTCTTCTTCATGACGATGGCTGAGGCGGCAATAAAGAGGAAGAAGAGGGAGGCCTAGGAGTAGTAGTAGTAGTAGTAGTAGTGGCAGGAATAATAATAATAATAATAATAATAATAATAATAATAATAATAATCCACCAAAGCAGCATCAGGATGGAAGGAGCCCAAGGAGGAGGACTAGGCCAGCCCTCCTCTCTCCTCCTCCACCTCAGAAGAAGGAGAGGGGCTCCTTGTGGTTGTGGTGGTTGTGGTTGTGGCCTCCTCAAGGAAAAGACCCCTTTGGACGCCCTTTTGGTCCCTTTTCAGGCCCAACAGCAACAAAAGCAGCAGCAGCTCCTCCATCTTCTTTTCTCCCACAAAAGGGACAGTTTTTAATATTGGGGGGGGGGGCCCTCAAAGCCCTCCTAAAATTGTGGAGGAGGAGAAAAAGGAATGATAATAATAATAAAATAATAATAAAATAATAATAATAATAATGGCTGTGGGGGGGGGGGTTTCCCACAACAACAATAAAAATGGAGACAAAAGGGTCCCCCTCCCCACAAAGATAGAGGCAAAGCTTCTTGAGGTCTCTCTGTTTTGTTGTTCTTAAAATGTAGTTGCAAGAAGCCAAGCCAAAAAGGAGCATCCCATTGAGAAATAATGAGAAATGATAATAATTATTTCAATGAGAAATAATAATAATAATGATAACAAAAAAAGCTGGCACTCATAATAACTGGGATCTCCCCCCCCCCTTTTCTTTCCTTTGCAGGCTATGATCACACAATCCAAGCAAAACAACAACAACAACAACATCCATGAAAATGATTTAAGGAAAAAGCACCACCACAACAACAATCATGGCTGCAACAGAAGCAACAAAACAGCAGCAGCAGCAGCAGGGACCCCTTTTCTTCTCATCAGCAGCCTTTCTTTCTTCCTCTTGGCTCCTCTCAATGAAGCAATAATAAACCAAAAGCCACCAAAAACTGCTCAATGCAGATGGTCATCATCATCATGGCCGAAAGGCTCTTCCTTTCCTTTTCCTTTCCTTTCCTTTCCTTTCCTGCAGCTCCAGCAGGGTTTTTCCTCAATCTCTTCCCTCCTTCTTCTTCTTTTCCACAAATGCAAGGTTATTATTCTCCTTTTCCCACCATTGCATCTGCCTCTGTCTTCTTGTTGTTGTTATTCTTGTCTCTCTCAGCTCTTGTTGCATTGCAAGAGAGGCAGCAGCAGCAGCAACAGCAGCAGGGCTGCAAGGTTTTTAATCCAAAATATATGGAGGGTTTTGTGTGTGTGTGTGTGTGTGTTTATCTCCTTCCTCCTTCGTCTCTGCTCCACTTGCTGCTGCCTTTCTCTCTTTCTCTCTACTGCTCTCTGTCTGCCTTTCAAATGCAGGGATATTCAGGGAAGAGAAGAATAGCTCCTGAAAGGCAGGAAACACAACAAGGCAGACCTACCCAGCCTTATTATGCTAATCAAGGAGCTGGCTTTGAGTTAGAGAGGGGCTCAGCCCCCATTTTCATGCAAAAGAGCCCTGCCCTGCTGGGCTTTCACCCAAAAACCTTGGGCTGTTGTTGTTGTGCCCCAGACTAGCCATCAATCAATATGGGCAAAATTGCACACCAAGTTTGGGTTCTCTAATTTTCCTCCTCCCCCCTCCAAAAAAATCACTCCAGGCAGGCTACTCTTTCTCTCTTTTCCCCCCTTCTTTTTATTTCATTAAAGGGGGGAAAGAAAAATGGAAACTCCTTGTTGCTGTTGTTGCTTTTGAAACCACGCCTGCTTTGTTGTTGTTGTTTGCCTTGACTTATGGTGACCCCCCCAAAGTGAACCTATCATAGGGTTTTCTTGGCAAGTTTCTTCAGAGGGGGTTTGCCATCGCCATCCTGAGGCTGAAAGAGTGTGATTTGCCCACAGTTACTTATGGAGACCCTAAAGTGAACCTATCATAGCATTTTGTTTATTCAGAGGGGGTTTGCCATTGCCATCCTGAGGCTGGGAGAGTGTGATTTGCCCTCAGTTACTTATGGAGACACTAAAGTGAGCCTATCATAGGGTTTTCTTGGCAGGTTTCTTCAGAGCAGGTTTGCCATTGGCATCCTGAGGCTGAGAGTGTGACTTGCCCACAGCTAGTTATGGAGACCGTAAAGCGAACCTATCATAGGATTTTGTTTTTTCAGAGGGGGTTGCCATCCTGAGGCTGACTTGCCCATAGTTAATTGCCCATAGTTACTTAGTGCAACCCTAAAGTGAACCTATCATAGGGTTTTCTTGGCACATTTCTTCAGAGGGGGTTTGTCACTGGCATCCTGAGGCCGAGAGAGTGTGACTTGCTCACGGTCACTCATGGTGACCCTAAAGTAAACCTATCAAACACTCAAACCACTATGCCACCTGGGCTCTTTCTTAGCTTGCTCTAACAATAAACAACTGATTTTTGAGGTTTTCTTGTTCCCTTCACCCCTAAAAGACAGGATGGAGTGAATCTATTTCACAGATGGAGGAAAACTTCCAGGACAAATTAACAGAACTGACTCAAAGCAAAAACATCTTGGCCCTTCTCTCTGTTCACTTTGACAACCAAATTCTGTCATTGCAAAGGAGGGCAAGGCACTGCAAAATGGAGTCCATTCATGAAAAATGCAGGACATGAACAAATAAAAAGTTCAAAACACTCATAAATCTAACCACATGCTTCTACGTCATGCTCAAAATGGGAGTCATTTTGGAATTCCTCTTGTACAGAAGGTTGAAATGTACGACATATCCTGGAAAAAGGAAGGTGTCTGGTCACCCTTTGTGAGAAAGACCTGTAATCTCTTTTGCAAAGCAAAGACATGATATGATATAGCTGTTTGTAGCCCTGGGAGTGAATCATTAGAGATTGCTAATGCAGCCAGGCAGGTACTGAGAGAGGAGGTCCAGTTCTTTTTGAGATGTGCCATAAAATGGAGAATATACGAGCTGCAACAACACACAGTTGGCCATCCACATCCACTGGGATTAGGGACACAGGACCCCAGCGAAAGTGGAAAAACCGCAAATACCTCTCTAAGAATCTAAAGTCGAAGAACATCTATGAATCACTAGGTCCTCCTGTGCAACCCTATGGTCAACGTTAGCTGGATGTTGACCACAAAATTGCTTTGGAGGACCTGCAAATGCCTAGAGAAGTGTTTTCTCTAGGAATCGAGGTCCTCCAGTGTGACTGTATGGTCAACTTCCAGCAGAGTCACACTGGAGAACCTAGACTATCTACGAGTCAATGTAAGTACTGTATATTAACTCTTATTTTAAAAAGAAACTATCCTCTGGTGAAAGACAAGAGCATAATCTGTCCTGGAAGGACTGACCTCCCTCCACCCTATTCTCTCATCCATCCAGCCTTTAGTGTGAACACAGTTATACCTGCTGAAATTTTAAAGTTCTTTGGCATGGCTTTCCTTTGCTTTGGATTCTTTACATGCCTCTAAGTTTTACCCTCGACTTATCCATGGGTCATATCAAATCCATATCAAAATCCATAAATTTGGCCCCAAAACGTGCCCTCGACTTAGGTTAACTTATGAGGTTAATTTATAATTGAGTATATACGGTTAATCTGCAAATAATCAGATTTGCAAAAGTTAAAGTCACAAATGTGGAGGGCTGACAGTCATCCCAGACTAATGGTAATCCTGTGGTTGAGACCTCTCCAATCCCCACTATCCTCCACTGGTCTGCTTGGGTCTTGTAGATTCATGACCATGACTACCCTGATTCAGTCTGTCCCTCTGCCTTGTGGTCTCCCTCTCTTTCTACTGCCCTCCACCTTCCCTTGCATTACTGTCTTTTCTAATGAGTCATGTTTTCTCCTAATGTAGCCAAAATATGACAGTCTCAGTTTCGTCATCTTGGCTTCCAGGGAAATTTCTGGGTTTATTTGCTCAAGAACGTACTTGTTTGTCTTTTTGGCTGTCCATGGTATCCTCAGCACTCTTCTTCAGCACCACCTCTCAAAATAGTTAATCTTCCTCTTGTCTGCTTTCTTGACTGTCCAGCTCTCACATTCTTAAATAGTGATGCAAGGAGCCCTGGTGGCGCAGTGGTTAAATCCTGGTACTGCAGCCACTCACTCACAAATCACAAGGTTTTGAGTTCAATCCCACCCAAGGAAGGGCTGAGGGTCGACTCAGCCTAGCATCTTTCCGAGGTTGCTAAAATTTAATACCCAGTTTGTTGGGGGTTGTAAACTGCTTAGAGACTGCTTAGCGCAGTATGTAGTGGTATATAAATGAAGCTGCTAAGGTGATGGGTAATGCAATGGCTTGAACTATTGTAACTTTAGTGTTCACTTGAATATTTTTGCATTTTAGGATCTTTTCTAGTTCTTTCATAGCTGCCCTACCCATTCCTACTCTTCTGATTTCTTGACTTCAATCTCTATTCTGGTCAATGTTTGATCCATGGTAAGGGAATTCTTTATTTCGATTTCCTCCTTGTTTAGTTTGAATTTATGTAGTTCCTCTTTTGTGGAGTCGAAGGCTTTCACAGCTGGCATCCATAGTTTTTTGTGGAGCTTTTGGGCTATGTGGCCATGTTCTAGAAGAGTTCCTTTCTGATGTTTCGCCAGCATCTGTGGCTGGCATCTTCCTCTTTTGTCTTGGGGGGGAGCCGTACAGACCGCCCAAAAAGGGCAGTCTGGCACCACTTTTTTTTTTTTGCAGTGCAACTTCACCGCAGCAGCTAGATGCTGCGGTGAAGCTGCACTGCAAAAAAGGAGTGAGGTTTCCCAGCTCCTTTTTTGTGCTACAGTTGCCGCATGAGTGGAGGAAAAGGCGCCATTGGGTGCCTTTCCGTCGCCACAACTGCGCAGCTGCATCTAGTAGCTGCGCAGCTGCAGTGGCAGCATTACGAACGCTGTCTAAACGGCATTACATAATGGCGCTGGCGCCATTATAGGTTAGGGGTCGGGAGCGTGTGAATGCTGCGCAGTCCCGAAACCTAATGGCTCCGCTCAGGCACCTCTTCAGGCCTATCTGTTTCGGGCCTATGTTTCTTTTCTTTAAGTTCAGCATTAAACCTGCCTTTGCACTTTCTTCTTTTACCTTCTTTAGTAAGTGTTCCAAATCTAGGAAGTTTCCTGCTAGTAGTATGGTGGCATCTAATTTGACTAGGGAAATTAAATCATGACTCAACAAAGCTTTTCTGTATGGAGCTGAAAGGATTAACTTCTCATCCACAACACTGCAGGTTAACCAGTCTGGAATGTTTTTTTTTTTTCTTTTCACTCCTGGGTTGGCTGGTCTTCACAAAGGGTCACAGAGCCACTGAAAGGCTTCTGCCTCTTTTTAGCCCTGCAGTAGTGGCTCTATTGACCATATGGACTCCATTTGACAATATGGACACCAGAGAAACTAGTTGCCTGTTGTTTACATTTCCTGTCATTTATTTCTCCTAGTGAAGTCACAAATCTGTCTCTTCAAAGTTGCCCAGTGTTATATAGAATTGCAAATACATTGTTGTCCAGAGCTGTCATCTGAAAATTGGTTCGTCTTTTAGCTTCTAACCACTTTACTCAAAATCTTTCAGGACGATCAATATGAAGGTAGTTCATAAACCACTTCTCCATTCTACTGTCCAATGCAACAGCATTTGGCATTAATGAGAAAGAGTACAATGAAAATCAATGAGAAAGAGTGCAAAATATCAGTCATAGTAATTAACCAGAAATGTATCATGAACTGAAACAAAAATTCATAGAGCAAAACGTCATTTATGTCTGTTATGAACATCATCCCAGAAACACATCTGTCTCTAAAGCAGAAAGAAATTCAAAGTATGTTTCATAATAAGACACACTGACCTGGTTCAAACGATCACATCTTAACTTATCAAACTGAGATACAAACATACCTTTGCCAACACACAAATCTCTTCACTGCTCCTCTACATGCCACAATTAATCCCAGATATCTTCCTTTATAACAATAGTGCTAGAATATGTCAACAGATATGGAAAATAAAACGATGGCCAACAGATTGGAAATGATCAATATACATCCCCGTCCAGAAAAAAGGAGATACAAAAGATTGCAGCTACTATAGGACCATAGCACTAATCTCCCACACAAGCAAAATCGTGCTCAAAATTCTGCATCATAGACTCCAACCATGGAACATCCTTAAAGATATGGGAGTACCAAACATGTGATAGTCTTGAAGAGATATCTGTACTCAGGACAAGGGGCTACTATCAGAAGACAGAGAAACAGAATGGTTCCCAATTAGGAAAGTAGAAAGACGACACCATAATACTAGCAGAAAACCTCACAGCTACTGGAACAACTACTAAGTGAGATTACGGAAGAAAGTGCAAAGGGAAGATTACTGTTGAACATAAAAAAACAATAATGACCACATAGAATCTATATCAATTTAATGAATGAAGACAATGAAGAAATAGAAATAACAAAAGAGTTCTCATACCTGGTATCAAACATTGATAGGAAAAGGGACCGCAGAAGAAGATTAAGAATGGTTAGGGTGGTTATAAAAGAACTAGAAAAGATCCTAAAATGCAAAGATATACAACTGAACACAGAAGTTAGAATCATACAAGCCATTGTATTCCCTATTTCCATGTATGGATGTGAGAGCTGAACAGTTAAGAAAGAGGATAAGAAGAAAATCAATTCATTTGAGAGGTGGTGCTGGAGAAGAGTGCTGAGGGTACTGTGCAAGTGGCCAAAAAGACAGACTAATGGGTCCTAGAACAGATCAAGCCAGAAATTTCTCTAGAAGCCAAGATGAGAAAACTGAGGCTATTGTACTTCAGATACGTCATAAGAAGACTTCACTCATTGGAAAAAACACTAAGGCTAGGAAAGGTGGAGGGAATTAGAAAGAGACGAAGGCCTCATGCTAGATGGATGGACTCTATTAAAGAGATCACAGGTATGACTTTGCAGGAACTAAGCACAGAGATGTCTCATCCACAGGGTTGCCATGGGTCAAGATCAACCTGAGGGCAGTTAACAACAATGACAAATCTTCAATTAACAGTTTCTTTCATATTATGGTTTAATATCCTAGAAAACATAGTAATTATAGTTTCTCAGATCAGAGTCTTATCAAAGTATGGAGAAGAAAAGGCATCTCTCAAGAGTACAACCAAAAGATTAAGCTCAAACTATGTATAAAGTCAAGGTATGATATTCTGAACCAGGCTTGCTCTTGCTGTCTTGAGTTACTGTTGTTTCTCTACAGAACTTTAAACTTCACCTTCCATACATAACTTTGCTGTCCTTCAGCAGATCCACTCATGCAAAAACAACAGAAAGGTGAATTTAAGGACCCCTGATTTTGCCTGGGGTTGTGGACTTTTTTCAACTCATTCAACCTCTAATTCGCCCCTAAATGTGTAAACAAGTCAGGGGTTGAAGTGAGTTCAGAACATTAACCCTAGGCCAAGATAACAGATGGTGTAAACTAAGAAATCCTTTGCCTTCCTTGGTTTCATGCATGACTATCAATTCATCACAAAAGCCAAGGCATAGATTTACCTATTAACACAAGTTTCATTTACCATTAACTGTCATCATATAGTTGCTCTTGTTTTGCAAAAAGGAAAATGTGCAAAATACAATCTTTGCAAGAGACTGTATCCATAGCTCTACTCAGGGCTAGTTATAACACAACCATCTTTTTAAAGATGCTTTCTGTACTAGTGTTTTAAGGGTAAAAGTGGTAGAAGCATGTTCCCTGTCTGTCAGTCCCTTTCTCCTCATATGTCAAAACAAAAAGGAAACATTAATCTGCTTACTTCCATATTGCTCTAAACAAGTAGCTGGAAATATGGTGACGTCTGTGACGATTCCATATCAAGTTGCTTAGTGTCTTTCACTGCAGGAGCTTCAATTTTATTTATTTTATTTTGGTTTTGTTTGTTTTTTTCCTCTACAGCCTCAAGAAATCTCATTTATCTGGAATGTTATTTACAAAAGGCCATCCAGCAGGCTACAATACAAGGTTCTCTGTATTGTAGTTGTGTGCCTTCAAGTTACTTCTGACTTATGGCAACCCTAAGGTGAACTTATCAGGGGGACTGGGGTTTACTCAGAAAGGGATTTGCCTTTGCCTCCCTCTGAGGCTGAGAAAGTGTGGCTTGCCCAAGGTCACCCAGTGTGTTCCCAAGGCTGAATGAGGATTTGAACCCTGGTCTCCAGAACCATAGTCCAACACTCAAATCACTATCCCACCACATTACACTGACTCTCTGTATACAGAGAGAATTATAATTAGACACATGTCTAATAGAATAGGAGATAAATTCAAATGCCATTTCAGGGCAATGTGGGGAATTTATGGGCTCAATCAGACACTGAACACCCTCAGATCCCTAAAAAAAAGTGAATGATTGTAAGGTTTTGTTTATTTGTTTGTTTTACTAAAAAGTACTATATCTACTCAACTATAAGTCAACCTCATGAATAAGTCGAGGGCAGGTTTGGGGGCCAAAATTATGAATTTTGATATGACCTGTGGATAAGTCGAGGGTACCACTTAGGAGCATATTGCAAAGGGTCTAAAGGATGAAGCAAAGCAAAACAATGTCAAAGAACTGATAAAATTCCAGCTGAAATAACTTTCTGTGCTCACTCTTAAGGCTAGATGGATAAGAGTTAAGATACAGTACTTAGATTGACACATGAATAAGTCGACCCCGATTTTTTGGGTCAAGTTTTTTGACCTAAATTTCTAGAAGTATACATGAGTATATACAGTAGGTGCATGGGAGCAGTTTTTAAAAACTGACATTTTTTTAAAGCTTTAAACATTCCAGTGGACACCAGAGGGGGTGATAAAGTGCTCTGACATCCTGCAGGTGGTCAATGTGGCAGCTTCACCAACCTGTAGCAGTTATCTACTTCTGATTTAAATAAACAAAAATCAACCCAACATTATTTCAACGTTATTGCCAAACTGTTCAACATATTGAAAAAAGTTTATGAATTTGAAAAATACAACTCTGAAAGTAATTAAACAGGAATAAATGTATGCTTCTTGTAAGAGACACTACAAGACACTATCTATTCTCTATTAATCTAAACAACTTATTTTATTTTAAAAAAATAAGGAGAGAAGGGTAAGTAAAGCTCAGCTTGTAGACATCCAAGTATACCAAATGAAATGCAGGTTGAATCTCCCTTATCCAGAATTCCAAAATCCAAAATACCCCAAAATTCATAAATGACTACATGGGTGGCTGAGCTAGCCACACTTTTGCTTTCTGATGGTTTAATGTACACAAATGTTGTTTCATGCACAAAACCATTGTATATAAAATTACTTTGGCCTATGTGTATAAGGTGTATAAGAAACATAAATGAATTTCATGATACCGGTAAGACTTGTGTTCCATCTCCAAGATTCTCATTATGTATATGTATATATTCCAAAATCCCCCCCCCCCCAAATAAAAAAATCCAAAGTTCTGGTACCAAGCATTTTGGATAAGGGAGATTCAACCCGTATGCTCAAAATAGACATAAAGAGATATACAAAGGGATCTGATTAGACAAAATATATAATTCACTTCTAACACTAGATAATGAAAACAAATACTGTATATACTCATATATAAGTCTAGAAATTCAGGTCAAAAAATTGACCCAAAAAAACTGAGTCGACTTATTGACTGGTCAATGTAAGTATTGTATCTTAACTCTTATTTAAAGAAGGACCCATCCGATGATGAAAAGAAAGAGTATAATCTGTCCTGGAAGCACTGACCCCCTTTACTCTCTTATCCATCCAATTTTAACAATAAGCACAAAGAGTTATGTCTGACATTGTTTTGCTTTGCTTCGTCCTTTAGATCCTTTCCTATATGCCCCTAAATTTTACCCTCGACTTATCCACAGAGTCATAGCAAAATCCATAATTTTGCCCCCAAAACTTGCCCTCGACTTATACACGAGGTCGACTTATAGTCAAGCATATACGGTAATCACTGACTGGCAGGCACTACTTAGGAAATATAAAGCCCACCAAGGAAGTCCACCTACTGTACTATTATATTACAACACTGAGATGTTTTTCATAATAAGTAAGAACAGTCCATGGAGGGTATGCTTCAATACAATTCAGACATGACAGACAGAGGCGAATTTGCTGCACTTAAAACACATGCTACTGACTATCAGATACAGAAGCAGGAAACAGAAGAACAATATCATCATGCTTTGTCCATAATCACTTTCTTGGACAACAGGCCAAACAAGGCTGGATATTATAGAACCGGGTGAGGGATCTTTGGCCTGCCAATGTTGTAAACTGCAACCATTATAATCTTCCACTAACATCCATTCTGGGTTGGGTTTCTTGAAGTTGCAGTTCAGAGCAACTGGAGCACTCTCTCTGTTAAAAGGCAACACTACAGATGACTGTGAGCAGTTTCTGCTAGTTTGTCACTCATACAGAGAAGACACCTGATGTTAACACATGGGAAATGAAACCTGAACCAAAATCTCCCCAAATGTGCCTCCCCTAAACTAAACTAAACAAACAAACCAAAAAAAAAAACAGGCATAGAGTAAACTTTATTTACTATAACAGAAAGATAATTATGTTGTGAGTAGAATTTTTAAAAAATACAATTAACATCATTAATACACCTAAGCAACACAGTGTAATGCTGTCATTTGTTATATGTCACTTCCAACCTATAGGCACCAGTAGATAAAAAAAATAACTATAGCTTCTCTCTGTCCTTTTTCAGGTCACTTTGAAAAGGTGGTGGCTTTTGTGAGTGGCCAGGTACAGGTATCAGGTTACAGCAACTCTTTGATATGAGCAAGTTCCCCAGGTTTTGGGTGTCTCTCACTAATCCTTCTAATTTGTTTCCTTACAAAAATCCTCCTCATCATTCAAATCAGATGTACAAAGGGTGCTAAGAAAAAAGAGCTCTTGGCAAGAATTACCGCTTTTTTTTTTCTTTTCTTTTGACTTCTTAGAGTTCATTACAAAATAAAGACTGTTTCCCCTGATGGAATTAAGTTAGCATCACCACTGTTAATTTGGTTTATTTGGACATAATGGCTGAGTTAAAAGGAAAGTAAGAAGGAACATTTTTGAAAGTTATGTTAAAAGTAATCAGTTACAATCACATGGGAAACATGCAGGGATAGCTGTGTTGTCCATTTAACAAATATAAACAAAAAGCCATCATGGTATCTTTATTGGCCAACTGAAATGCACAATATACTGTTGTAAGCTTTCAAAGCTCCATGGGCTTCTTCATCAGGCAAGATGTTACAAACCAACCAGGAAGGGAAAAAAACAATTGGAGATGTTGGTCAGATGCCTGTATGTTATTTCAGTCCTTAATAAAGATGTTATGCTGGGGAGGAGTCTTTAGTAAAGATGTTATCCTCCAGCGTAACATCTTTAATAAGGACTGAAACAACATGCAGTCGTCTGACTAACATCTCCAATTGTTTTTTTTCCCCCTCCTGTTTGGTTTGTAACATCTTGCCTGATGAAGAAACCCATGGAGCTTTGAAAGCGTGCAACAAGTATATTGTGCATTTTGGTTGGCCAACCACACAGGGAGTTAGTTACACATGGTTACTTTAAACATGTTTTTGTTTGGGGGGGGGGGCAGGGATTAGAATGTTAAAAGCTGGAAACCCTAACAATAACTGACCCCACAATAAAATCCAGTAAAACAATACATACATACACGTATACATACATACATTACAGTTATATCACAGAGAGTGAAATTATCCTTTATCACAATGCAACTGTAACGTCACTTGGTTTTGTCTTAAGTTATTCCTCCAAAACTAATTACAAGTAACCCATTATTTGCGATTAGTTATTCCTTATGCTTTCAGCAATGGCTGATGGGGCAAGATCAGGATGTCCCACAATTAAAAGCAGGAGCCATTCAAACATCCTCAGGCTAGTCTGCTGGAACCGCAGTAGGTGAATTATGCTGTTCCGCAAATCCAAGCTTAATTACAGAGCCTCTTAAGCTTATTTCAGATCACATTTCTATCACTACTTGTGGTTCTGGAATGCATGATAACACACCTGCTTTTGTTTTGTTCTGTAGTGCATTTGTTTTAATAAGGACCATTTTGAGTCAATTTAGCTTCCCCTAAGTCCCATTTAGAGAAGAAAGGTTTTTATGTCTATATCCTCTTCGGGCTCTTGCAAAAGTACTATTTGCTTTTACCTCAATTACCGGCGGGGGGGGGGGGGGGGGACGGGACCTACATTTGATGAATCAAAACACAGATACCGTGATTGTTGTTGATTGTGTGTGCCTTTGTCATTTCTGACTTATGGCAACATTATCACAGAGTTTTCCTGGCAAGGATTGTCCAGAGGGTGTTTGCCATTGCCTTTCTTCTGTGGCTGAGACTGATAGTAAGAACTATGATCCTTTGTTGAGGTTGTAATCTGGGTGCTTATGAGCGCCATGCTTTGTATTTGGACATCCAGCATAGCATAGTGGTTTGAATGCTGAAATGTTAGAAGCCCAGGGTTCAAATCTTCACTCATCCTACTGAGTGGCCCTGGCTGTCCAAATACAAAGCATGGTGCTCAGTCATAAGCACCCAGATTACAAACTTAACAAAGGATCAAAGTTCTTATTATCAGTGTATTTTAAAAGAGGTAACAAATCTTGCCATGAAGGGTTAAGGTCACCATAAGTGGGAAATGACTTGAAGGCACACAACACACACAGAGAAAGTGAAACAGGGAACTTCCATGATCTAAAGCCATGATTCCATAAACCACTGATTCATTTTAAGTAATCCTAGTGAAGACAGCCAGCATGGTGTAGTGGTTTGAGCACTGGATTACGACTCTAGAGACCAGGGTTCGAATCCTCGCTTTGTCATGGAAATCCACTGGGTGATCTTGGGCAAGTCACATGCTCTCCACCTCAGGTGAACAAACCTTGCCAAGAAAATCCCGTGTCTTAGGGTCATGGTGGTCACACAACAGACGTGCTCGTGAAGATTTTGTGTTCTTTCCCCAGCAAGAGACAAATAAATGTGAGAAAGACAACAGCATATTGAGTCCTTGTAGGGCCTGCATCTCTGCTCCTGTCTATACAAGAGAATAAGCAAACGCCTTATTGACTGGAGTGGCTTCCAAAGATTTCTCATGCAGTTCCCAATGTAGACCACAATCCTAGGAGCCGTTTCTTTTCACATTCAGTACAACTACTTTCTCCCAAGTAGTTGATTCATTCCGTCTTTCCCAGTCGTCTTCTTCTTCTTCTTCTTCTTCTTCTTCTTCTTCTTCTTCTTGGTTAAAATAATTTATAAGCTGCACAAGTACCACAATAGGATTCAAATAGATCCCAATAACATCACTTAATTGTGTGTCTTGGTATAGAAACAAAGGGAGGAGGGAGTAACTAAAGTGCTAGGAAAGACTCTGCCCAAGTCTCTGGCTGCAGAAATAATCCAGTTTGAGAACTGCTTAAAATGCCTTGGCTCAGTGCTAGGGAATCCTGGGATTTGTACTTTGTTGCGGCACCAGAGCTCTCTGACAGAGAAGGCTAAATGTCTCACAAAACTACAACTCCCAGAATTCCGCAGGATGAAGCTTATAGCACTTAAAATGCTGCAGTGCAGATGCAGCCTCTGCTGTTCACAATGCAATAGAGTGGATTAGAGCACCCTTGGCGTTGTATCTCAATCTGTGTAAGAAGCAGCCAAAGTTTGTGGAGCTTTGTTGCTGTGTGCCTTCAAGTCATTTTCAGTTCATGGCAACCCTTAGGCAAATCCATCACAGTTTTTGGGTGGTTTGGGTTTTTTTGGCAAGACTTGGGGGGGGGGGTTGAGTCATAGTCCAACACTCAAACCAATTCAATATGCTGGGATAGAACCAGTGCTTTCTCTCTGAATCAACTCTTTCAGTTCAAAACTTAGCCCTCATTAAAAGCAAACTGCCAGCAAGAGCTCTCAAGGAAAGGACAAGGATAGATCAAAATATTTCAAACCACAAAACAGCAATCCTGTAGAAGGAAGCAGGTAAGAAGAGAGGAAACGGTTCTCAACAGTGGGGCAGGGAGATGAATGGCAGAGTTATGGGAAACAGAAGTAATTAATCTGTGGTGTATAAAAAGCAAAAATCACACATGTCCTAAATGATGCTGTACACACAAAAGCTGAACAAAGAAAATGACTGCGAATATGCAAACTACCGATAGCTCCAAAGCTCACTCTATATTTCGGATATGCACCTAAGTACTAAGAAAGGTATCTTCCCCTATAGCCAAGATTTTGTTGTTGTTGCTGTTGTGTGTCTTCAAGTTGTTTTTGACTTATGGAGACCCTAAGGCTATCATAGAGTTTTCTTAGCAAGTTTCTTCAGAGGAGGTTTGCCATTGCCATCCTCTGAGGCTGAGAGAGTGTGACTTGCCCCAAAGTCACTCAGTGGGCTTTCATGTCTGAACCAGGATTCAAAAGCTGGTCTCCAGAGTCCTAGTCCAACACTCAAACCACTACACCACATAGCCAAGAGACTGCAATGGAGATTTTCAGAGTAGAATGGACATAAGTGATATCTTCAAGTCTTCCTAGGCTGAGTTAAGACTTTGCAAGACATATAGCCTTCATAACATGAGCAACACACTAACATTACTCTACATTTTAGATATTACACAAGACAGAGGTAAAGGTAGAGCTTGACAGTTGTCTGGGCTACAAATTTAGTGGGAATCAAGCACGCCACCAGTGTGTTGTGCTCAGGGTAGTTTTGGTACATGAGGTAGAGACCTAGGATTTGTGTATATTTAATCTCTGATGCAGTATCCATGCAAGAAATTAGTGCTTCCCAGTTTGGCATGATGAAAGCATCCACACTGTAATTCCCAAGCATTTGTACTGCAGAGGAACATACTTCATCTGGAGGGGAGCAAAAGGGGGAGAAGGAAATGATGTATGTTGAGACAAGAAAAAAAACAAACTAAGGAGGTAGACAGGAAAGCGTTATAATCTTTATTGGGCCTGCAGACCACCTGTTGAACTGTTTCACTTCATATCATTTCTCTTTAGTTTGTCAACTAAAACACATTACTGGACTAATGCATGGTGTTAAATGATAGAACATCCAGCAGCTGCTCTCCTGTTACAGAAAAGCTTTTATAGACAGTGGCTTTAAAAAGCCATGGGCCAACTCTCTATTTGTCAATGAGATCTCTGATGAACATGGGGGCGGGGGGGGGGGGGGGGAGACAAAACAGGTGTCTATGGTTATATCTGGACAACAAATAAAAATGTGCTTTAATGGTATTTGTTAAATGAAATTTATTACCTTCTTCCCTTCTTGTCTCCTCTTCAGCATGTTGTTTAAAATAATATGCAAGGCAGCTGGTTTCTACATGTCACTTTGGTGCCAGAGATATTTAGAAGCACGGGAAACAAAATAAAGAAACCAGTAATCATTCCAGTTTAAGCTGTTTGTGCAATCTCTCTGGACGACACCTCTTTCTTCCATTTGTTTTTTCAAAGAAAGATAATGCAATTTCATCACTACTGTCTGATTTTATTACTGCCCATGTAGTTGGTATATGACTTGTGTTCTTTATATCATTTTTACCTGGAAAACATGACTTTAAGAACTAGTGTTACTAGTTATGGAAGCTGAGAACCCATTTGACCAACTTTTTGTTTGCAAAGATATTGTGGGTAAAGTTTGGGGAAGAGTAGGAACAATGGATATTCACAACTATGCCAAATAATAATAATAATAATAATAATAATAATAAATTTTATTTCTAATGAACATTCTTGTTCATTTTGTTATGTCATAGAAAACAGAGTAATTGTTTTAACTATCAAGATCTTCTGCAGGATGACAGGAGTAGGGTTGTCAGATTGGATGTGGGGGAAAGAGACTCCCACTCAAGTGAGAGATGAAAATGTGCTCTTCAAGCCAGAGTTTCCCACAGCAAAGCACACCACTTGCATGTTTTGTTTTTCTAAAGCCATTTGGAAGAGCCATAATGCAAATCCAAGAATTTGTTACAAACAGCCCACAAAAGAATAGAATGAGTGTACAGAGATTAGTTTGCAAATAAACCAGAAAACCCAAGCAGCCATATTGTGAGAATTCAAACTTTTAAAGACCAATTGGGAAGAGCGGCATGTTAACTTTTAATAATGCATTACACAGAGATGGACAACTGGGCTACAGCCGTAGACCAGCCAGAGGTTGTAACTGGAAGTTACTTCCAGCTGCAACTTTTGGGTTCCTTGGGTTGTTTTCAGGCCTTCTGGGTGGGCCGGATGGAGAGGACCAGCATTTTTTTTCTGCCATTTGCAGAACAATTCTTTGAAAAAATTTGATAGCCCATGTGTTTAAGGGAGGTCAGAAAGGGCTTCCAGCCCACAAAAATGGAACTAAAGCCATATGTGACCCAAGGGCCACAATTTCCCTATCCCTGGTACAACATTTAGCTTTGAATGAGCTGTAATAATATAAGTGTTTGATACTTTGCTTCCGTTCAGTTTTGCAGTGCTTCTGTTACTCATCCACCCACACAACATATATGCAGAAATATTCCCTGTATCAACTGCACAATGAAACACATGGGCTTGACCTGGGAATGACAAGGCACATCTTGTGCTTCCATAACAGCACAAGTAGTGCTTGTGCATAGAGAAAAAGCATTCAGAAAAATGTGCAATGAAACACATGGGCTTGACCCGGGTTATGATCCCCAGGTCAAGCTCATGTGTTTCATTGCACATTTTTCTGAATGCCTTTTCTCTATGCACAAGCACTACGACAAAGAAGAGAATGGTGGCATCTGGATAAAGTGAACCAGGCAATACTCTCAGCATGTATTTTAAATACTAAATGCTTTTTAGATGTGTGTCATGTATCGCTGTAAACTCACACAGATATTTCCATATGGTAACCAACTTTTTGCCTAAGCAGTAGGGAAAGATGGCAAGCCTTGGAAGGGGAGATGGTAACAACGTGATATGATGCAGAGCTTGGAAAACTTGTTTGTAGGGCTACCGATCCAAGAATTCCTCAGCCAATATAGCTACTGTTCAGACAAAATTCACCTGTTCGATGGAGAGTCTAGAAGTTGTAGTCCAAAAAAGGTATTTTTTAAAATTATGACATGGCTTTTAAAGAAGTGAGTGTATATGCCTGTGCACACATGTTTCAGTAAATGACACCAGATTTATCCCTTTCAAAAGGAAGAGCCAGAAATACGACAGAATTTACTGAAGACATTAGGTAAAAATATCTTATGTACAGATAATAATTTTTGCCAAGAATATATTTTAAAAGGTAGAGAAATATCTCTACACTGTTAGCAGAAACATTTTTAAATCTTCAGATTTCTAATAATTGTAAGCTTATAATGAAATAATGGAGGATGGGGAGAAAGGGGAAAGTTTACACTATTATTGAGCTACTCATAAAGAACCTCCTGCTAACACTCTTTCAGCACATCCCCACATGCACCTAATCTTAGCATAAAAGAGTAGAATTTAAATTGCCCCAGATTAAAACTGCCTGCAGTTTCAAGCTTCAGGACCACTGGTTTAAAACTTTGATTACTTTGTGTCCTTTCAGATGTGGAATACTAAGAATTTCCCCTATCCACAAAGTTACACGCACAAACTGCAACAGAACCAGATAGGTCTTTATAACTTCCACGATCATCATGCCCTGCAGAAACCTGAATTTCAGGTTTATTTTTATAAGTCAAGTTTCTATCCCCTCTAAACCCAGATAAAAATTAGAAAAGATGCTGACAATTTCATCTGAAAGACCTGGGAGAAAAGCATGCAAAGATTGAAGTAGTAAGAGGAAGAATAGCCTGTTATTTGTGCCTTCTGTAAATAACGAATTATATATATTTGCTGCCAGTGAAAGTTGCTGCAGCATATCAAATAAACACTTCTCATAGGAACATATCATCCAAAATTTTCTTGAACCCATGGTTAGCTTGCAGTATGTAAAACTACACCATGGATAGTGATGGACAGATAACCTGATGAAAAATAAAAGAGGGGAGAAAGTATACACATTGCCTGATTTCATGGATTTCATTGAGAATGTTATATCTGCATCAAGCTTTTTTTAGTTAAACATCTAAAAGCAACCTTATTTTTTTTAAAAAAAAATACATACATCCTCAAAGATCATACATTCATAGATCAAAATTTAACATAAATTGAAACAAGCTATATCTACATACATACTGAATAATGCATGCATACATATATATTCTTCACCCTTTCCTTTATTTTTTTATTTCAGTTACTATAATAGTGATTTAATAGCTTTTCTCTCCTTCCCCCATGCAATTTCATATTATTTTTCTGGAAGTCTAAAATTCCTGCACGAAAAAAATAAAAAGACTAGAAGATTGTGAGTAATTAGTATAATTGTGCCTAGTGACAGCAAAAGTACCGAAAGGAGATCAAGACATATTTCAAGGTTCAATAACTTTTTTTCTTTCAGATTAGCAATACTGAATTTTATGCAATAAAGGGATAATAGAAAGAATATTTCCAATGAAGACCACAGAAGGAAGAACTGAATTATTTGGGTATAGATACACCTTAAAATAATAGGAAAGAAAAGTACAGATATACTGTACACTTTGCTTTTGACAAATCTCACAATAACAATTTGGAGAGGATCGCTTGAGGGTAGAAAGAATCCATGTTAGATTTTAATCCTAGGAAAAAAAATAACATGTATTATGACATTGTTTTCCTTAGTCCAAAGTCTTCATATGAGTCCACATGCACCACAATTTTATCCTACAGTTTCAACACACTGGTTAGATTTGGTCAATCCAATGACAGGTTAATACACCATGTGATCCATGAACTACACATAATTGTATAGTGCTGCCTTACTCCTCCCTTTGAACAAGCAAACAAGCAAGCCAGGATGTAAGAGCTTCCTATAATACCTGACGCCAAAAGTATGGTTTATTTATGATTTCCATCATCAACCACCTTGAAACCATGGTTTATATTTTGGCCAAACCCCAGAGATCCCCAGTTGAGAAGTAACAGAAAGCGATGGTTAGTTCCAGCTTCCTGGTTTGTTTGTATCTTTTCTAAAGGTAAGCAAAATGTCTGAGTGTGGATGCTGGAGACTTCTGCATACTTTGGTTTATTAAGATGGACCAAGTCTATGAGGCAGACCAGGCTCAAAGACAATATAAAAACTCAGAATAACATATATCAAACTACAGTTTGGTGTTACACAAAAAATACTTGGCCTTGTTTATTCTTTTTTGCTCCTTCCCTTGCACTGGCTCCTTCTCACATTCCCTGATTCAATATACTATTTTATATAAACTATACAGTAAGCCCTTTAATACGCAAGCTTGTCATCCACGGATTAGAGCATCCATAGATGACACACCCCATTCTCCCCAATGGTGGTGTGTGCAAGCGCTGTGTAAATGCAACTGCACACATGACACAGCACCATTGAAAACAACAGGACTTAAGGTCTTGTGGTTTTTGGCATCCCTGGGGGCCGGGGGTCCATAATGGAGCCCCCTTGGGTACAAAAGGCCGACTGTAATTTGAATGCAATCTAGGATTACAAACTATGATCAAACTGTGATTTTCAGTTTTCATTCTTGAGCAAACAATCTGGTTTAGATAATTCTGCTAGTGGCTTCTGTGTATGCGCCCTCTCACCTTCATTCACATCCTGTGATTTCTTCTTTCACTTCCAACTTGAGGTCAAGCTACAGAGTTTCAAACTGAGAAAATTATATTTTGCGTTATAAAATGGAATGGCAAACTCAGTTCAAGCTGCACTTTATTCTCTTTAAACATGCAGAATGTCCCACAGGTCTAGTGTCTTCTCATTTCAGTTTCATGTCAGCATTTACGTCTTGCTTCTCCTTCAGATTTAAAGTGGCAAATCACACAACAAAACAGTTACAACAATATAAAAAAAGTCAGAAAAAATGAACAATTAAATATGTTTCTTCTATTTTTTTAACCACAGTAGATAACATTCATTTTTATAACTCTTTTGACCATGTAATTATTGTGGCAAAATTATTTTTAAAACTTCTCCAACACTATGTGAGTTGCCTCTTTGAATATACATTTTAAAAAGGGATTACACCCTAATAACTGGGCTACCACATGTTGTTGTTGTTGTTGTTGTGTGCCTTCAAGTCATTTCTGATTTATGGTGACCCTAAGGGTTTTCTGGGCCTGAGTGTGTAAGTATCTATGGCCAAGTGGGAAATCGAACCCTGACATCCAGAGACCAATTCTCAAACCACTACACCACACTGGCTCTCTACCACATCTTATGTAACAGCAAATTCTCTGCATGATCATCACTTCAAACATGCTTAGTTCTTTTGATATAGCCAACCCATATCAACCAATAATAGATATGTACATTTGTTTTTGTTTTTTGTAGGCTTGCAGTGTTTTTCTACAGTTCCAAAAGAACTTTTGTGGAAATCACATGGTTCACTACAGTCCTATATAGATGCATCTTCACACCAGAGTCTCTCCATATTGGTGCAAGCAAGGGCCTAAGCATGACCAAATATGGGAAAGAGGAACTAAAACTCTACATCTGGCAAATGCTCCTTAGAAAGCAAGAAGTGCAATAATAATGTGTTACAAAGTAAATTACTATCCAACTCCTGCCCCATATGCATTTAAAAAAAAAAAAGTTTAGCCACAGTCATTAAGAGGACCAAGAAGTGGGAGGAAGAGGAGGAATACTGCCAAATAATCTCAGAATTGTTATATACTAGGGATGTTTTATGAATACCATCTGTTTCTACAATATAAAACTCAGTATTATTTTCCTGTCAAGTGCAGATTTTTACCAGAATAAATGAGACAAATGAACATTAAAATATACTCAGAAAACAGCCATGGAAGTTAAAGGTTTCTCAAGTTCCTCAGACTTGGCTGGAAAACCTATTGCACATTCCAGCCAAACTCACCTCAGCTGTCACCCAATAACCATGTTTAGGGAGGATGAAGCTTCAGGATAGCTCCATAAGGATGAATCCATTTTCCCTTATTTCATTCATAAAACACTGTTTAGATGTGATAGAGGTACCCCTTGAGCTTTAAGCCTAATTAGGACTGGTCATTTTTAATGGGGGAGAAGCGGTGGCTCAAGTGGTTAAGACGCTGACTCTGTCGATTGCCAGATCGGCAAGTTGGCAGTTCAAGCCCAGGTGCCACGTGATGGGGTGAGCTCCCATTGCTAATCCCAGCTTCTGCCAACCTACCAGTTCAAAAGCATGCAAATGCAACTAGATAAATAGGTATCACTTCAGTGGGAAGGTAAAGAGCGTTCTGCGCAATCATGCTGGCCACATGATCGCAGAATAGTCTCTTCGGCTTAGTAATGGAGATGAGCACCACCCCTTACGGTCGGACACAACTTGACAACATTGTCAACAGGGAATACCTTCACCTTTACCTAGCTTTTAATGGGTTTACTTTCTTCCACTAGAACTCATTTCATATATATGAGTAGTCTATATGTGCACATATACATGACACACTGATACACGTGTACCATGTACAAGTATTCTTGAGATAAAGGGACCAAAAATAAAAAAAGCCATCAATGTAATTTTTCATGATTCCAGGAACTCAACCAATGCAAGTATCATGTTCCCCACTGTCCAAAGGCAATAAAAGCAATGAAGCCAAGATATTTCTGATCATCAGTTAAACAATAAACTAAAAATGAATACAAATGTTGAGAAGTCCAAGGCACAATGGCTAAGCAGTCCTTTTTATGGGGGGAAATGCACTGAGATATTCTAATATTATACACTTGTATATTCATGCACTGTGAAAGTATGACAGTAGATGGCATGCATCTCGCAGGGATATCTATCTTTCTGTCTTACTGTTTTATTTCTGTACAGTGCCATATACACTGACAACACTATATATAAAATAACAACAATATCTTTATAAATCATGACATGGACCAGTAATATCTACTGTAAACCAAATTATGGCACAGTACCACTAAGCTAAAACCAAATAGCTGAAGATACCAAGAGAACTAGACAGGTTTACTCCTTCTGTCAAACATTTTGATTTTTCCCACAAAACCTATAAATTTTAGCTGCACACAAGAGTTTATAAAGCTTCCAAAAAAAAAAAAAAGTTTGCTACAGTGACATCAGATGGACTTAACCCAAAGGAACTTATTCATACTTAGCCCAATATAAGATACTCAAGTTTCCTCAACATTAGTATGTATATAAGTGAGAAAGTTTTCACCTGCTCCACCACAATTGTAGAATGATCCCCAACACAACTTCATAGTTCGATCTTCCCCAGCCCAGTGCTTCCAAAATGTACTGGACTACAAGTACCATCATCCCCAGCCAACACAGTCCTACCCATTTTGCAGGCACAAGTTGGAAAAGGCTGCTACACGTAGCCTTCTGTCACACTGTTAAAACCATCCTCTCTCAGGCAGCATTTGGCCGAAAACAGATATCATGAATTTGCACCTACTAACTGATTTCATTACATGTTGTAGTTAATGCTTCTTGTATTTTTTTATATTTTTCTCATATTTTTCTTACTGATTTTATTAGCTACCTGAATACATTTAAAATATACAGGTAGGGTATAAATGTATCAACTTACAAACACAAACACAACCACCACCACCTTATTTATTATCCTCTCTTTCTCTCTTCCCTGAATCAGAATTCAAAGTGTCTTACAAATTAAACCAGATACAGATAGCTGCTAACATACAACAATTATCATTAAGCTGCATTTAAATTGTCAGTAATATTAAAAATAATTTAAAACATAAAATAAAAATGTTAAAAGCAGAAAAATAGTACAGCACTCTATCCAAGACATTTCTCTAAAAATAAGCATTTCCCCAGACAGCCATGCCATAAAGGTGGTGAGATTGAGAAAAGAGTCACTCCTAAAGATCTCAGGGTCTGAGCAATCTGCAAAATTTAACTAAGGTAAATGAAAAAGTCCTTGCCAAATGCTTATCTCTCTGCTTAGAGATTGCTTCAACTTCTCCTACCAGGAAAATGTGAGAAAATGGAACAGGACAACAGTCACACTTATGTACAAGTTTTATCTTCTCTCCATTTGGAAATAGTCCTGGGATGACAGTTGTGTCCGCATTGTTCAACCAAATCCATAGCCCTAGTATATAGGCATTTTACATGTATCACTTCAACAAAACCTGTGAACCATGGATGAGGCAGTCATCGCAACCAATATCTTATAAAAACCAGATACAACATAAAACCAGTGGGAAAGTCCACATCCACATTCTATGTGCCTCTCACTGCTTCTTAGTAGTCTGTTGGTAGAAAAAGTAAGATAGACGCAATATTGTAGAAAGTAACTGAATGCTGCCGCTTTCAAAAGGCATTCTGCTAATCCCGGGGAAAAAAAGACATTCTGCTTATATTTGGATATAAAACAGTGCCCTCTATTGCACAAAGAAAGAAGAGCAATGCTAAGAACATCTTTCATATTAAATACTAATATTTATGTCAAAGCACTGCTAACAGTCTTTGTGTTCCTTTAGTAACTGAGACTGACTTGCTCCAAAGGCAGGAGTACACTCGTTTCCTCCATTTTGCTTATTCTTTCTTGTCGTAACTATGGTATATGGATTTTTAAAAATTAAAAAACTTAAGAATTTCCTAATATACTGCCAAAGAGATTGAAATAAAAATTCTGTTATGTAGGCAAAAGTCTGGACAGACCATTCATCTGCCATCAGTGAGGCTGTTCTTATGTTAAATAACCAGCAGAGTTGTGATAAGTCTAATCACATGATAGCCTTTATTGCTCAAAGGAAATGCATGAATAAATCTGTTCACATTGTCCTCACAATCCCCTTCTAAACACAGATGTTGAGTTATCCTGGACTTATTGCAGTTAGGAACTGAGATGCAAATATAAGTTTGTACCAGATAGAACCTTAATCTGCCTCTTTTTTAAAAATGCAACACTTTAAACTGTATAAATGCTTACAGATTTGCTTTGTTTTTGCAGCAAACCTCACAACTTGAAAAGAGTGAAACGCAGACAGAAGGAACAAAGAATGTGAAGAGGATTTATTGATTGTCAGACAGATCCAGGGAGGGCTGCTAACACTGGGACACAAATATTTAATCTGATTCTGAAATCTTATCTGCTGCCTTTAAGAAGATTAACATATATTCTCTTGCTGCCGACTATGAATTCTGATTGTTTAACGAAGTGGAAAGGTTTGGAAGACAGAAGACCTGTGTGTCCTGCAAGATGCAATATTACTCAGAAGCAATTGTACTAAAACAGAGACAAAGAGGCAAACAGGATGAAGGATGAAGGGAAGCTGTATTAAAACAGTGTGACAATTCATGCATTCTGTCTCCATATACACTTAGGACTGTATGTGCTACTTCACTGGAGTGCAAAGTACGCATAGACATGTCTGTGTCTGTCTATCTGTGTGTCTGTCTGTCTGTAGTTGGGGAAAAGGTACATGTTTACAACAACAACAAAAGAAATCTAGATGGAACAGAAGAAAATAAAAACAGAAGCCCTGAATATGCTAAGCAATTCCATTCTTGAATGCATGGGACTTTTTACTGCACGCCTCAAAAAAAGGAAGAGGCAGTAAGAGAACAGAAGAAAGTACACATCCCTGCCTACATCCTCTATGTAGAGGTTGAATCCAGAAAATCCATTAATTCACAAAAGCATGAAGCATGCCCCTGGCTCTCCGAAGCATCCCTCACATCGCCACAAGGGCTTTGTCTAGACTAGGATTTAAGGGTTACATTAGCTTATCCAAGCATCCAACTCAATCAATGGAAGTAAGGTGAAGTATGTATACATTTATTTTATACATTAGGACTTTTTAAAAGCACAGGCTCTCACAATCCACCTAAATTAGCATACCGATATTTTACAGACAGGTTAGTCAGAGAAACATTAACAAGAGCAGCTGCTCAGTTCTGTGCAGAGCTTGGAAAGATTACTCTCTCTCTTTCTCTCTTTTGTTCCACAACTCCCCAAAACTAGCCATACTAGCTACAGGATTCTGGGAATTGAAGTTAAATTGGGATAAAGCTGTAAGCAGATGCCAAAATAGCTGTTCATAGTTGGGCCAACTTGTCCAGAAGAAGGATCTGGAAACCATGCCCCATGAGAAGTGGCTTAGGGAGCTTGATATGTTTAGCTTCGATAAGAGAAGGTCAAGGGGTGATATTATAGCCATGTTTGAATATTTGAAAGCATGTCATATGGAAGAAGAAGTAAGCTTGTTTTCTGCTGCTCTAGAGACTGCAGCAAACTAAAGGAAATGAGATTCTTCCTCAACATTAGGAATAACTTCCTGACAGTAAGACAGTTCAACAGTGGAACACGCCTCGGAGAGTGGTGGAGTCTCCCTCTCTTTGGAGTTTTTCAAACAGAAGCTGGATGGCCGTATGTCAGAGGTATTTTGATTGTGTATTCCTGCATGGCAGGGGGTTGGACTGGACAGCCCTTGTGGTCTCTTCCAACTTTATGATTCTGTGGTCTCTGAGTTGCATTAATCAGCATTGTCCTTTTGCTGGTATTACACAGCTATATTTTTATAGACACTGTTGTACTAAAGAAGTTAACAAACTTGTTGCACAGATAATTGTTGAGAAACATCTTTCTCATCTTTTGCCAGCCTTTAGGTTTTCACTCTGCTTCAGTCTAATTACAAATAAAAATACTGGCCCCCTTTCAAGGTTTAATATATATTTAAAATGTTTACTTTAAAATGTGTCTTGATTTATGACACCTTCTTTAAAAGCCCTTTTGAGGCTCTGTGTTGGGAACAAGAACTGCCACCAACTTGCAGGAAGCCCTTTTAAATTATTTTGATAAGCAAAATCAGAGCTGCAGGCTTAGTGATAAGCTAGTGTGGGACTGATGGAAGTTGCAAAAAGTACATAACTACACGAACAAGCAAGCTTGGCAGAAGAATGACCACAACTTTAAATAATTACAGATGCATAGGTTGGCCTGACATGAAGTACAGATCTAGACACTCAGCAACTGGAAACATGACTCTGTCCACTCAAAGCAACTTGTTCTCCTGACCAAAAGTAGATGGCAAATGAGAAGCTACATGGCAACTGAGAAGCCACTATGTGGCTCTTTGCCACCCAAGGGTGAGCAGGTCCCGTGCACAAGTTGAGTGTTACCTTGTATGCTTCTACTGCCAAAGTTCCTTTAAAAGGGTCCTTCACAGGAATGATGGGCTTTGATTTCCCCTGCAACTGGATCTTCCCATACCACCCAAAGTTGTAACTGAATAAAGAGGGAAAGATTCCAAGTGACAAATTCATAAAAGCATGCTTTAGAATCCACCCTAGCAAAAAGGAGTAGATAATTCCAAAAGGCACTAGATCCTGTCTGATTTTGGAAGCCAAGCAGGGTCAGCCTTGGTTAGTACTTGGATGGGAGGCTGCCAACAATGATCAGATGCTGTAGGCAATATTTCAGAGGAAGGAACTGGAAAAACCACCTCTGAGAATTCCTTGCCTAAGAAAACAAAAATCATGGGTTCACCATAAATTGACAGATGACTTGAGGGTACATACATACATCATCATTATATGAAAGGACATACGTTAACACATACAAGAGGCAGCACTGTAATTGGAATGAGTTTATTGGTTACAGATGTTAAAAACTTAGTGCAGAACAGGGCATGAATGCAAGCACTGGACAACCTGCCTATCACACAATCACAAACACATACACAACCTGCCTGCCTGCTGGCAGAAGACCATGGGATGGCAGCAATTAGGACCTACACAGGCAGAATCCTCTTTGTAATTCACACTGCCACCTAGAGTCAAAGCCATGATGAGTGGGCCCCTAACTGGGCCTGCCCAAAGTATCTCAAACCTCAAGATCCCCCAAGTGGATCCCTAAAGCAGGAAAGATAAAAGGTAAAGATTTTTTTTTGACAAGATTGTCTAATCATGACCAACTGTAGACCTGACCAACTCATGATTGTCTAGTCATGACCAACTGTAGTCCTAACCAACTCTTGATTGTCTAGTCATGACCAACTGTGGCTTCTGGTGCTGGCAGAGAAATCTGCTGAAGGAAATCTTGCTGGAGACAAAACATGAGAGGACTTACATAATTCCCAAGTAGATTAAAGATTTCCTCTTCAAACATCTGCACTGGAGAGTCTTACTTCCAGTTCATTTGCAGGAAGCTTAAGTTTGCCACTGGACTCCTTAGGAAGAAGAAATACCAGAGGCAGAAAATGGTGGTCCCCTTCATCTCTTCTCTCCCACAGTTGGCAAAGGTGAGCTCCCTATAAGAGGGTAGCCATGCCTTTGTGTGTGGACTACCTGCCTGCGTGTCTGCATGTGTTGTCTGAATAGATTCTCTCCCTGCCTATGAATGTGTTTTTCAGGTTTTGTTTGTATGAATGCCTGCTTTTGTCCCTGGCTTGTCTTGTCATTTCTGCTTCTACACGCCACTGGCTTTACTTAGTTCCCACCATCCTGGGCTCCATTCATCTCCACCCGACCAGTCATAAAGGGCACCACTGCCTTTGTGGGCTTATTCTGATGCTCCATTTCTGGGTTTTTATTTTTAAAAATTGTAACCAAAGCTGGGTGAAAGGGCAAATACTAAATATCTTTTATAGTAGTAGACTGAGAGAAGGACTTTGCAGGACCATTACAACATTCAAGCATCAGACAGGTGTCACTGGAAAACTGACCATCATCACAAAGTTGATCTGCATCTGATCTGACAACTGCCATCCACCCCAGCCAGCATGGCACAAAGCGCACAATGGGACGCTGGGTGAGTAGGATGGGGGTTCCTTGAAAATGTATGAAGGAACATAGTTTATTAAGGAAGTCTGTAACAGAGAAATGAACCAAATGCAGATCAACTTTGTGAACATGGTCAGTTTTCCAGTGACACCTGTCTGATGCTTGAATGTTGTGATGGTCTTGGTGCAACCTGTGACCCACCGTGTGCTATGCTATGGAACTGTGCCACCTTCCACTACAAATATTCTAATTTTAACTAATCCTAATTTTAAATGTGATCTTCCCTGAGGTAACAGAACTGTATAAATTAAATGCAACTTCAGTAAGAAGTTATTAAAAATAAGGACTGACTCAACCACTACATCATTTGATTTTAAAAGGGGAGTAGTGGTGAGCAGTGAACACAGAAGAACTTAGAAGATAAATACTGCCTTCTTTGTAAATGGAAGGAGAGTGAGAATATCATTAGGGTAAAGGCCCTGCTGACAGAAATAAACTTGAAGAAAATGACCTTCTCCTGAAAAGAGTTTACCTTAAATAACTGTGGAACAACAATACCAGATTTTTACAATTGTTCTGAAGAAATCTGAGGGGGAGGTGAATATGTCTTATTATAGTACATAACAAGTAGGATGGTGGTATGATTCATGCAATACACTTGGGAGTTCCATGGCCTTTTATTTACTCTTTTAACAGTTGCATAATCATAAAATAAAAGATAACTCACTTGCAATGCCCACAGATGTCCTTTGTAAAACTGCATTCAGAGAATCAGAGCTCTCATTTCTAAAAGGAAAATTGAAGGGAGCAGGGAGGCACAGAATATGTTCTTGGCTGTATGTACTGACAACACATAAAACCAAATAGGATGGAATAGTTCGGGAAACAGGATTTAAATCTAAACATCTTTCAGAACCACAGAGCCTGTGGACCAACAAAATATAAAGATATTCTTGAAGCACATTACAGTCTGCATAATTAATTTTATCACAGGGTTTAAACTACAATGGGGAATAAAAGAAACACACCTTTCACAATCAGTGAGGGGGGAGTTCTACTTGAGTGAAACAGCCAAGAATAAACAGAGCCTAAATACAATCTGACTGTAACTGTTGTCCTTCCACACTATTATGGCACTATGATTCCAATTTAACTACTATGCCTGCATCCTACAGAAACATGGGGTTTGTATTCTGATGAAACACTACTGGTCTTTGCTGAGAATTCTTAATACTCTTCCCTAAAGTGCAAATCCCAGGATTCCTTATAGTCAAACCAGGGCAGTTAAAGTATAATCATAGCACTATAACTGTGTGACATGTAAGAGCTACTGCTTATTTGACAATAGCATAAAAACAGCCTTCCAGAAGGAAGCAACACGAAGTTTCCACTGCAAGAAGAAACTATGGGCTGCAACAGATGGCCCTGCCAAAGACAGATTGTGGCTACGGCAAACACATGCTGTGCCCTAGTCCACCTTGAATCTGGCACAAATGGGAGTCCAAAAGATCTGCTCCTATTTGGGCCAGGAATGGGCCATCTTTCCCAGCCCCAGCATGGCTTAAAGACACTCAGGTGGCACGCAGCATGCAAACGCCATGCTGACAGATTGTTTGAAGCCACCCAAATCTGAGTGGACAGGCCACTTCTGGACGTCTTCAGAGCATGCTGCATATAAATGCAGTGATCCCAAGACACCCAGAAGCGGGCTTTAAAGGACCATCTGTTTCGGCCTTAAGTCCCCCTTTTTTTCACCATATCGTACCCACCTCCAAAGTCAGAAAAACTTTTTTTTAATGCATTCCAAAGAATCTTCCTCAAGTTAGACAGCACAGCTCAGACTTCCAACATTGGTTGGAGGCTTCAACCAGTGTTGGGAGTCTGAGCTGTGCTGTCTAATTTGAAGTATACAGTGTTATACCTTTATATTTCTCTCAGGTTTTGCCCAAGGCTAGAGAGCTGGGTAGTGATATTGGTGGTCCTGTGATTTGTAGTACAAAAAAGAAGGTCACTTCTCCTTAAGCTCTATGTATTTAAGATGCTATCTTCTTCAGTCCCTTCCTCTCCTGGGGAACCAAACATATTATCTCAGTATACATGAACACTGCCCCTAAATCTGAAAGCCATGTGGATACCACTACAAGTCCCTCACCTGAACATAAAACTTGCCGCTTTTGCCTTTAGATGTCATTTTCCACCCCTCAGATCTCAATACGACACTGTAATCTGGTCAACCCAATCACCGTGATCAAACCTTCACCTTCTTGTTAAATCTTCATTTTTATTTCTCATCATCTTGTTTGCTGATTTGATCTCAGTCCTTCCCTGTCTAATTCCAAATTCAGTATTCAGCTCAGAACATGCCTTGGCTAAGGCTTGAGGGAAACATAAAGACACATCATGGTATACTTATATTTTGCTGTAGTTCCATTCCTCATCTTCTCAGCCCACTCTGTGGTTTTGGTCCTCAACTATAAATGCCTTGGAAAATTCTCAGCAAATTAATTAGTTGGGGGAGAGTATATAAAATACTACTCTGCTCATATTTCAGCTTTCACAAGTAACCACTTGACCTCAGAGAATTTAAGAAGACAAACGACAAAAGGAAGCCACTATACAAACTTGAAACAGGAGGGGGAAAGAGAGGATGTAATATATGCCAAAACGAAAACATGGTCCAAACAAAAGCTTTAAATCCCGCCAGTAAAGAATGTTTTTTTAAGTGGCTTTTACAATATTCTAGCTCAGCAATGTTTACATAGGAAAGTTCTTGAAAAGGGGAAGCTGTCAAGTATCATTAGACTGGCAAAATTATACCTTACTAGCTTATTGCTGCAACCCCATTTTTTCCAGAGTTCTTGCCAGTTTGGGGCTTTTAAGACTTCACTGCATCTTGTGTGAGTCTATGCTTTATTTAAATAAGTGCTTGGGACAGAAATGTCTGAACTCTTAACTAAACAATGGAATAGAGAAAGGCAGGCTAATGCCATATTTCATGGACACGCATTACAGAAAAGTTGGATGGTCCAACTTTTAGCACTTCTGTCCTAACTGATCTTTAGCCCAGATGTGAGCTTTATTAAATACAGTTGGCCTTCCATATCCATGGATTCTTTATCCACAGATATAATCATCCATTACTTAAAATATTTTCAAAATATACAAATTCCAAAAAGCCAACCTTGATTTTGCTATTTTATATGAGAGACACCTTTTCACTGTGCTACTGTATTTAATAGGACTTGAGCATCCACAAATTTTGGTATCCACGGAAAGAGGGGGGGGGGGTGTCCTGGAACCAAACCTCAATGGATACAAAGGGCCTGCTGTAATGTCTAATTTAAGGCTGTTGTCCTTCCATCAGAAAGCAAAACACTTTTTATTCCGGTGGGCTTTCATCACCTGATAAGATGCTGAGAAAGAGCTTTTAATGGATGCATACTACTTTTAAAAAACAACAACAAAAGCAATGTGTTTTTAAATTTATTTCCAAAATGTGTTCTAACATTATCATTTGCTTTTGTTTTAACGTGATACCTTTTTGTGTTTTTATCTGCACTTGTTTCTTCTCTTGCTGTGAGCTCCCTTCTTAAGTCCCAATTGTGGGAGAAAGGCATTTTAGAAACCAAATAAATAAATAAAGTTCCATTCTTTTCTCACGAGTTGGCAAGTGGGAATGGGTCTAGTCGAAATGCAAATTTGTAAAGCTTCTGCACAAGCAAACTCAAATGAATTCAAGCAGGCTTTTGGCCAATGACTAAGAAAGGGGCTTTTAATGGATTTATGTTCTATCTTTTAAATGTTGTTTTTAAAGATGTGTTTTTTAATTTGCTTTCTTAACTCAGTAGTGTTTTAATACTCTGTTCTACTCTATTCTGATGCACTCTATTCTGCATAAGGCAAATTTACGTGTATGTTCATAATAGGACATCCATAAGTAGATACAGACTTTCAGATAAATGCCAATCAGAGGAACTTCCTTATATAGGGGAAGACCACTAGCCCATTTACTCCAGCATTTCAAAGCATGTACTTTGTTATAGCACAGCCGTTTCCCGCCCAGAATTATATATTCTTCATAATTTCTTTAGAGTGTCAGGTTGGGGACTGCTTTACAGACTGTGCTGTCTGAGACTCTTTTAACTAGATGTGCCACAGATTGAATTTGGTTTTATGGGTGTACCAAGCATGGGCTTTATCAATGAGCTATGATCTTTCCTCCATGGCTGGTTGCAGGGGGGATTGTTAGTTGAAGGAATTCCTTGCAAAATTAGGCACATCATATTGAATTCTATTGTTGCAAAGAGAAACTCTCTTCAAAAACTAAAACAAGAAATTTATCATTTACTTAAACTTTGCTTGCTCAGTGCCACAATAAATTAGGAAATAATATTCTCACAATTGCTACCAGAATTGTTATCTATTGTTTGGTCTTGGCAATAAGAACCATATAAAATAGCTGATTGTGTTTAATGGACTGGTTTGCCTATTTCAGACTTTATTGCAAGAAGTACAAAGAAGGTGACTTTGATACACATAATATATGGCTATCAGTTCATTGTTTTACTATTGCATAAGTCAAAGTTTGTTTTGTAAATTTATCCCTTGCAATTGCTTGTTATTTCTTTGTTTTTACTGACCTCTGGTGGTACAAAGAAAGATAGCCTATTTTATGTACTTCAAATTCAGAGCTAGTGAGTGTGGTGACTAGGTTTGAGTATTGGACTGAAACTCTAGATCGGGGTCCTCAAAGTTTGATCCATCAGGTGTTTTGGACTTCAGTTCCCACAGGCCAGTTTGTCCAACAGAAAAGGATTTTTTAAAATAGTAGCATTGACATTGGGAGGATGCTAGGAAAGGACTGGAGAAACCCAGACCTTCAGTGTAGAGTTTCGGCAGCATATCTGCAGTAAACAATACAATCGAGCTTAGGCTGGGAAAGAATGGGTATAGCTGGTATATCTGTAGTGCTGTGTGTATGCCTACAAGAGGCAAGGTAAAGAGCAGATAAATCCAGAATCTCTCACTGAGCCTGAATGACCAGAAAATAAGAGATAATGGGGGAGAGCAGATAATTCTGCTTCACCAGCTACTCTCAGCATGTTAAAAAAAAACCCACAGACCTATAATTCTGGCCACAAAAATGGAAGTCATAAGAAATGTGAAGGGTGGTGACGGGGGGAAAATGTATCCCTAGATGTATTTTTGGAATAAGGTTTCAAGTGGCATCTAGAAAGTTCAAAATGTTTCTCTTTACTCAAGCAAAGCCTACCTGAGTTGCATCATTTCACATATACATGTTGTTAGTTTCAAATAAAAGTTTGCTGAAACATGTTAAATTGCTCTTTTTTTGTGGTGTAGAAACCTATCCCTATTCTTTCCATGTTATTTCTATCTCTGGTAACAAATTTTCTGTTAAAGAAATAATGCCCAAGAAAGCATCTAGTTCATTAAGAGATGTATGCCTGTGTGTGTAAGGGGCGATCTAGACCGCCCCTTTAAACGGCGAGATGGGGCCAAGGCTGCCACACTAGCAGCATCCGGGGCACCATCCCGCCACTTCTGATATCAGTCCTTACTCTGTAACAAAACATATATAAAATTATAAGGAAACAATTACAAAGATGAGTTAAAGAATCTGTTAAATCATGTAACTAATTAAGTATTTATACAATGTATCAATTGTGAACACCATCCACTAAGAGAGATACTGTAGTCAGCCTGACTTGTAAATAAATGTATTACTCTGTTTCAACAAGCAGTTGTCTGAAGTGATTTTAGAAACATATTAAAAACGCTACCAATGTTGGGAAAGGTATTTCAGGTTTCGAACACTCTAAATAGTGGGGGTATGGCTGTCGAAGGATAGTTGGTGCCAATCTGGAGGGAAATTTGAAACCCAGAGTGCCGGCATCTAAAGAGATTTATAGTGCAGGAGACACTTAAGAGAGTCTTGAGTTCAAGTCTTGCATTAAACAATTGGTGGCAATTTTGGGATAAAAAGGCCCATTGTGTGTGGGTGAGGCTCACCTTCACAATACTGTACTTTAACTTTTATATAAAAAAGGAACCACCCCCTTCTCTGAGTAGAGTAATGAAAAGCAAGAGCTTACTCCATCCCAGGAGCACCTAAAAGTAGCACCAACCCCCGTTATTCTCATTGCCACAGCTGCTTCTCGCCTGTTTGAATGCCCGGGTGGGAAAATGGCAGTAGTGCCATTTTCTTTGCCACTTCCCCTCAAAAGAGCGCTAAGAGGAATCAGGTTTTGAAAGATTTGAATAAGATATTTGTCTGTCTGTTGGCTTTTTTGTGTTAAAAATCAGGTGAAGTTAACACATTACACTATAATCAATGCTGATGTAGTTGCTATTTTCATTGCTTTGTCTTTTCATCCTTTTTATATGTGTGTATTTTTTTAACTCCACCTGTGCCTGGTTGCTTACCCCACACATCTCACAGCCACGATTTACTGGAGTCCTCCTCACACCTTTAGAGTGAACAGAAACAGTTATGACTGCCAGAATTTTGTAAGTTCTCTGGCATTGTTTTCCTTTGCTTTGTCCTTTACATCCTTTGTTACATTTTCCTAAGTTTTACCTTCAGCTTAACCACAGGTCATATCAAAAATCCTAATTTTGATCCCAAAGCCTGCCCTCGGCTTAGACATGAGGTCGAGTATATATCATGAGATGAGGAAATAAGGCTAAATTCAATGTTTACTTCAAACTAGCACAGATCCATTGAATGATTCAATGAGACTACTCCAGCTGGGGCTGTCAGGTGAGGGAAATCTGCCACTTTCCAGATGTTATTTGACTGCAACTCTCAGCAGCCTTAGCCAATGTAGCTAAGGAACAGGAAACATTTTGGAGGGCTGCATGATTCCCACTCCTGGAATGCATCCACACTGTAGAAATAATGCAGTTGGACACCACTTTAACTGCCATAATACAATTTATTTATACCCCCCCGCCCAATCAACTGGGAATCCGGGCGGCTTACAATAGTGGGAATAATATAGGCATTAACAATAAACATGAAATAATAAGCAAATATGACACAGCAATACATAATAAAATAAAAACAATTCAATAACAAGAAAACACAACAATAACAGCAATAAGCATAACACAAAATTTACATTCAATCAATAATTATCCCCCCAAAAATCCCCAATTCCAACCCCCCATTCAAAACTTAACAAAGCAGATACCAACAAACAATGAAGTAATAAAACAAATACAGCCATGGCTTCATTCTTCAGAGTTTTGCAATTTTGGGAGGCACCAGCACTCTTCGGCAAAGAATGCTAAAGACTTTGTAAAACCACAAATCCCAGGATTCCATAGGATGGAGCTACCACATTTAAAGTGGTGTCAAACTGTGTTATTTCTACAGTGTAGATGCAGCCCTGGACTAACCATTGCATTTAGCCTAAATCTGCCTTGAACCTCTAACTTCTACATGTTAAAGACCTTGTGTAACCTGTCTGAAGCTGTTGAGGAGGGCTTTGGATAAGAAGAAAATCCTGTGTAATCTATGTGAAGGTGCTGAAGAGGCAACAGGAGGGTGGATAAAATTCTACATTAGCAGACATTACAGTAGTAGACTCAGAACAATTAGCGGAAAAACACCAGGGCCAAACTTTCAGCATTAGGTTCAGTTTCCACTCCAAAATGGCAGAATAACATAACACTGGTAGTGGTGCTGATTAATTTACTATACACCATGAAGGAAAATGTGACTATTTCAATTTTAACTTCTTACGAGTGCACCGAAACGTAGTCCCATTGTGACATTCCACAATTAGATACAGCAATGGTCACAGGAATCAATGCATAAAAAGGAGGCTGGGTGTTTCAGGGAAGGAAAGGAAAGGGTCAAAAGGCAGGCAACAGCAGGATGTTACAAAACCCACTTCAGTATGGAAGCCCATTTCCTTTTTTAAAAAAGAACGACAGGGATTTCCTGTTTCTAGAAGCAAAAGGTGCACTGAAAGCAAGCATTGTTTCACAGCGAGAAAGAAAAAAGCCAGGTAATGTCTGGAAACTGAATACATCTAGTTGAAGAAAACCCCGCTGAAATTCAATAAGCTTTTGAACCATTGCAAAGGAGTTCACAGAATGTTTTGCTGTCCTCACAAACCTGCCCCAGTCTTTTCTGGCCTTAAGGAAAAGGGGCGGGGGGGGGGGGGACAACAACAAAGACATAGCTTCTATAAAGTTGGCCTCCTTGGCTTGGGCTCCTTTGCATCCCACCATTGGAAACAACACACCACTGGATGGATTTCTCTGCTGTGGCACCCCATCAGTGAATGCCCCTTAGAGGTCTGAATGATGCCAACATTATTTTCTTTCAAGCATCAAGTAAACACACAACTTTTTAATCCAAGTCTTTGGGACCTAAATTACTTTTCAAATGTACAGTGGGCCCATGGTATCCGCTGGGGTTTGGTTCCAGGACCCCCTGTGGATACCAAAATCGTGGATGCTCAAGTCCCATTAAATACAATGGCATAGTGAAATTATATCCCTTATATAAAATGCCAAAATCAAGCTTTGCTATATTTCCCCCAAACTGTGGATAGTTGAATCCATGGATAAAGAATTCATGGATACGGAGGGCTGACTGTACATGTAAACAGTCTTAACTGTTTTAGGCTTTTAATGTATTTTAATTTGTTCACAATGTCGTTGTTGTTTTGTTAATGAACAAGAGCCAGTATGACATAGTGGTTTAAGAGTTGGGCTAAGACTCTCGGAGATAAGGTTCTGAATCCTTGTTTGGTCACGGGAACTCAGTGGGTGATCTTGGGAAAGGCACACTCTCTCACCCTTTGAGGAAAACAACAGCAACCCATTAAGGCATATAATTCCCTTGTTAAAACAGTTTCACTGTCTACCGGTTCATTTCCAGGCATAGTTCAAAGTGCTGGCCATGACCTATAAAATCCTTTGAGTTTAGGTCCAGAATATCTGAAAGACATAGTTCCCCATACAAACCTGCCAGAATACTAAGGTCTAGAGGGGAAGGCTTTCTTTCAGTCCCATCACTATCACAGGCTCGCTTGGTGAAGACACGAGAGAGAGCCTTCTCAGTGCCTACTCCTGCTCGCTCAAACCCACATCCATTGGAAGCCAAGCTGTCCCTTTACTGTCTTACTTTCAGCAGAAAGCAAAGAGCTTTTTGTTTAAAGTGGCTTTTAATGTGTATGCAGAGGACCTTCTTACTGAGATATTTTATCTTTTAAATAATTGTATACTGTTTTATGTAGTGATTTTAATTGTTTTAATTTTTTTATATTATGAACCTTTTTAAATTGACTGTCTGGGACCTGCCTTGGATCCCACACTGGGAGAAAGTTAGGATTCAAATGAAATAAATAAATAAATAAATAAACCTTTGATTAGATCTTGCCAGGAAAGCCCTAGGATAGAGTTGCCATAAGTTGGAAACAACTAATAATAATAATAATAATAATAATAATAATAATAAATATTTATTTATAACCCGCCCCTCTGAATGAACAATCGGGGAGGGGTACAACATTTTAAAAACAGGTACAGTTAAAATATTACAACCCAGTCCCACCTCCCACCCCTTAAAATAAGAATAAACTAACACAGAATTTAAAACAGTATCAATAAAACCTTAAAACAATACAATATCTCCACCGAGAATTTATGGGCAGCCTCGAGGAAATATCAGATGTATAGCTGGGAGAGGCTGGATTTAGAATTTAGGAATTGGGAAAAGTTTAACCACTATTCGGAAAGGCCTGCCGGAAGAGATGAGTCTTGGCAGCTTTCTTGAAACCGTCCAAGGTCGTAATAAGACACATCTCATCCGGCAGGCCATTCCACAGCCTGGGAGCAATGTCAGAAAAGGCCCTCTGGGAGGTCTGTGACAGCCTGGTTTTGATAGGCTGTAGCAGGTTCCTCCCAGAGAACTGAAGTGTGCGGGGGGGCTCATATGGGGAGAGGCGGTCCCTGAGATAGGATGGACCCAAGCCATGTAGGGCTTTAAAGGTCGAAACCAACACCTTGTAGTGTGCCCGGAAACTGATCGGCAGCCAGTCGAGAGATTTGAGCGCGGGTGTTATGCGCTCTCTCCTCGATACACCAGTAACTAGCCTGGTTGACATGTTTTGGACCAGTTGAAGTTTCCGGGTTAAGCACAAGGGTAGCCTCATGTAGAGTGCATTGTAGTAGTCCAAATGTGAGGTAACCAAAGCATGTACCACAGTCTCCAGGTCCCTCATCTCTAGGAAAGGGCGCAGCTGGCGTATCAGCCGAAGCTGATAACAAGCACTCCTGACCATCACATTCACCTGACAAGTCATATGAAGTGACGAGTCTAGAAGTACTCCCAGACTGTGAACAGAGTCCTTCGAGGAGAGTGTGACTCCATCTAGGACTGGGAGTTGTATTCCCAGACCTGGTTTTGGGCCAGTGACTGTCAGTACTTCCATTTTGTCTGGATTTAGCCTCAATCTGTTTTCCCTCATCTAATCCATTACCGCCACAAGACAGTAATTGAGAGGCAGACAGCAACACATGGGTTTTTTATCCTGTTAAAACTATTTTACTGTTTTAAATCTGGAATTGTTTTAGTTGGTTTATATTGTTTTACTTGTGCACCACCCTAAAATTTCATGATGAAGAGCAAGAATACAAATATTTTAAATAAATAATATGAGTGACACAGATACAGCCTATGTGTATTGGACTTCCCTGGGATAACCAGAAAGTAGTCATGAGCACAACTGTACAATTCAAGACTGGAAAACTTAGTTTTGGACTACAACATCTGGCATTCTCCGATTTGCATGGACACTGGCTATGCTGGCTAAGGGATTCTGGGAGCTGTGGTCCAAAAATTAACTTCTCTCATTTCAGTCTACAATTTCTACTGAGCAGAGCAGAGAAGAGAGAACAATATTAGAAGTGTCAAACTACAATATCAACCTAAGAAAGTGAAGAAACAAATCAACAAGGCAAGATTAGATCCAGGGAACAATTACTACAAGACAGACCAACAACACAAAATGACAGAACACTCAGCTGGTCCCCTGCTGAGAACAGTCAAACACATAATCAATGAGCCATAACCAATTCTGGAGAATACAGCCCTCTCACAAGGCAGGCATTTAGTGGCCTAAGGACAGCTTCCAAATCTTAAACAACTACTCAAAATATGATACACAACACGGATGGAAATACTGGGACAAGTCGCTGCCACAAACCCAGATGCCAACTCTGTACCCACATCTACTCTGGGAGCAATACTGAGTTAAAGAACAACTGGCTGTGACTTCTTTTTAACCACAATTTTGAATAGATTTGCACTGAAGTTTACTGTAAATCTATTATAAATGTGCAAATAATAAGCATTTAAAGTGTTGTGCAATGGCAAAGAAAAGGTCACAGCAAAGATGAGTCATAGGATAGGCACTTTCAGGGCCCCAATAAATTTACAGTGTCTATTATAGTGACCCAAATGGAATGTCCAGCACAAATTAACTGAAAAGAAGCACTATTAATTTTCCTTACCTCTTTCCAGTCACAGGAGTCATGTATCACAATTGTCTGAGCTGTAAAAAGAGGTATTAAGAGTCAGAAGATGTACAAAGAGAGAGAAGGAAGGAGGGAAAATGGCAGGCTGATTGTTGATTGAAGTGGATGATGTCTAGATGCACTTAGGCCATCCTTGAAACCCAACGAACCAACTCCACCCTGATCCTCCACTAGCTAAGATGAATAGGACAATTATTTCATGTCTGCTCAAATCCCCATGGAATGCCAAAGGAAATCCATGAGAGTATGACACAAACACTGACTGACAAGTGCCCATCATACTCAACTGTGAAGAACTGGCGTGCCACCTTTCAGCGTGGAGATTTTGAGACCAAAGATGCAGCAAGGTCTGGGAGGCTTTCAGCAGGGTCAACTCCTGAAATGGCTGAGCATGTTTATGATCCGATTTTGGTAGACTGCCGAATCTCAGGTAAAACAATTGCTGAGAGACTAGAGATATCCCAGGTACACATTGTGTTTATAATTCATGAGCAGTTTACTATGGAGAAGCTGTCAGCCAAGTGGGTGCCAAAATGTCAGGATGCTTACCAGAAACAAAATCGAGTTGATACTTCCAAGTTGATTGTGCAGCATTTTGAGTGATCTCAGAATTTTTTTTGCAGTAACTCATCCCTGTTGATGAAACATGGTTACATCACTATGATACAGAGACCAAACAATATCCCTTGCATTGGCAACACTCAGGTTCTCCATGTTTGAAAAACTTCAAGACTCAAAGGTCAGCAGGATCATACCTGGAGATTTTTGGAACAAGGAAGATATTTTAATGGCTGATTATCTTCATAAGGGCCAAACAGCTAAAGCAGAATACTACTCTAACTTTATGTGCCGATTAAAGGAGGCATTGAAGGAAAATGACAAGGGAAAGTGCAGAAAGATGTCCACCTTTTGCAGGACAATGCACCTGCGGACAGGGCTGGCAAGGGCTATTTTGAAGAATCTGGGGTTTGAGTGCACAGACCATCAACCCTGCTCACTTGATCTTGCTTCATCTGACTATTTCCTGTTCCAAACCTTAAAACAGTTTGAAAGGATGGAAAATTTTGAATGACTCAGAGGTGATAGCAGAAGCCACACAGTATTTCAATGACCAGACATCAGAAATTTTTGTAAGGGTTAAAGAAACTTGAGAAATGATGTGCCCAATACACTGAACTTCAGTGTGAATATGTGGAATAGCATGTAAGTTTCATGGCTTTAGGTCATTCTCTTCTTGGTCAGGCCAATAACTTTTCAGCACACCCTCATAGTTAGTTTACTGCATACCTCTCCAAAGGAAAGATGAGTACATTATTTTTTTTTAAATTTACATTACTAAGAAGTTGGGAAAATTAAATCTCAAACAAGTCAGTGGACAATTAAAACAGAACTGAACTGTTCATTGCTTTCTGCAGTTATTATGAATTTCATACCCTTTCTTCTTCGTAAGGGGAAGTTACACCCTTTCCTTGAGAACAGAACTACCTGTGTAGCCAAAACTGGTTTCCTTCTTGGAAACTAAACAGTTTTGATATCTGGTTTCATCTGCAATAAAAATCAAGTCCTCTGTGATTTGTGTCACTGAGAGAAAAATGCCAATAAAAATTAGGATGCTAGAAGATTATAGAATTATTATCAAACCACTCTATACTTAAAATTCAAAGCAGATCTAACCATGCATAAACAACCAAAGAAAGATAAAACAGACTGCTTTGTATGTCAAGAGAATCTGATGCACATCAATCTAAATGAAACCATGTCTCACCCTGGCTGAGTAGATTAAAAGAATTACAAAAATGTTATTCTCTAAATGAGGTTTTAATTTGCATATTTACATTAAAATGACATTGGCCCTATTTAACATTTGGTCCTTTTCATACTTATAGCCTTACTCAGCAATGGCATAGTGTTCCCTGCCAGCCTTAAGCTCCTTTGGCATCTTCACCCAATCTATTTTTCATTTTGTCTCCATAAACAAACATGATTCCTTGCTAAACCTTAGGCTACTAAAACTTTCTTTTAATATTCTTTTAATGGTGAACACTTCCTTGCATATTTTCCATTACATTCAAGCTGCTAATCAAAACTGTGCCAGTGCTAGCAACTCGGCTTGAATCTTACTTTGCATATCTATGGTATCTTGCATGTTTGAATGTCACAATGACTTGGAAACAATGAAGAACACATTTTTAATTAGAGAAGTCTTCAACTTGTATTTGCTATCAAGTCCCTAAAAGTGTGGGGGTGGATGGGGGATGGGGAGAGACTATAATAAATGAATATAAGCAAAGTGAAACATATTAAGTATACAGCTGCAAATAACTCAGTTAGTAAACACACACAACAGTATACAAGGGTTTAAATGTTACAAGACTTTTGTGGTTCTGTCCATGTAACTTTTGAGAGTGGAAGAGAAATCTAGGATTTGCAGTGCATTCCAGTGCACTGACCCCATGAAACTAGACAGTACAGAAATTAAGCTGCACAAACTCCGAAGCTGCACACTAACATTCTCCAGATCTAACAGAAAGATTAGAGCTCACAAATGTTTACACCAGCCCCTCGCCATCCTCCACAGAGAAAGCAAACAGGCAAGAGAAGTTTCAATAGCTGACTAGCCCCAGGGTCCTGTAATCCCCTTACCTGTGCCATAACAATATACAATATACAAAACCTCACAAAGTTCTTCTGAGTTTCTCATATCAGATTAGGATGAGTTACCATACAGTACAATGCACAAATATTTTAGTCTTTTTTGTTTATAATGAAACAGAGTAGAACAAAACAAAAGTCTTATTTTTAATTCCTAAATACAGTCTTGCTCTTCTTGAGGTTTCAATGTAAACATTTTTTTTACTTGAATCTGAATACATTCTACTCCTTTTGTCAAATCTCCATTACGAATATTGCACCTGTGACATTTTGACCCTCGCTTTCTCTCTATCTCTGTCTCACCTGAAACTTCAACTACAAACAAATTAACATACTGAACTGTCTAATTAAAAGATTGTATGTTCAGCGCTGTGTAAATTTACAGCACTATATAAATAAAGGTTAATAATAATTTCACTTTGACAGGTAACACTGGTGACACAGTGGTTAAATGCCTGTACTGCAGCCACTCACTCAAAACCATAAGGTTGCGAATTCAATACCAGCCCAGAGGCCCAAGCTTGAGTCAGGCTTGCATCCTTCCAAGGTTGCTAAAATGAGTACCCAGATTGTTGGGGGCAATACACTTACAGTTGTAAACCACTTAGACACTGTTAGTTCAGTATGAAGTGGTATATAAATGAAGATGTTTGTTTGTTTTGCTATACAGAGTTTGCCTTGTCGGTTTGGCTGGATTGCCCTTAGTTCTACAGAAGCCCAATTTTCTTTCAAGTTTACAGCATTTCTTCCCGACAGTAGCATCAAAAGATACACATTTTTCAAAGTGCCTCACTTTAGTTTTCCTACCTATTTATTTTAAAAACTTATATCCCACCTATTTAAAAAACAATAATCAAAGTGGCTTACAAATTTAAAAAAAAATCATGGAGTAAATGAAAGGATGAAAAACCACAACATCAGAACAGCAGCTTCTAAAATGATTCTATCAACAGTGGGAAGTGGCCTTCAAGTATTGAACTGCAGCATTTTCTAGCCTGTCTAGAGCTGTTGGAAATTGCATTCAACACTATCTGGAGGGCTATGCCATTTCCATCCCTGCTCACATGTGAAGAACTAGCCCTTGAGCTCAATCTATAAAGCTAATAGTCTTCAGAAAAGTTTTCATTGGCACAGCAAGGAAGTATTTTGCCTTATTTTGCCATCTATATTTGTGGTGATCAGATCAGCTCAGAGGAGATCAAGATCAGAACTGCAGCACAGAGGTGGATTCATGTCTTTCATCCTAACAGAAGGATTTCAATTCAAGATTGGACTTCTTGCAATTATTCTAATGTAACTATGAAAATAGCTGCAAGTTACTTCTGTAAAATGATGCCTGCTTTGGCCCACACATGTGCTGAATAAGTATGGTTTAATGGAAATGGGGCAAGAAAGGGAGGCAGCTGAAAAGGGAATGGGAGCAAATAAAAGTGAGAAAGTGGGGAAATGATCAGCTCTGTGTTGAGACAACATTCCAGGGGTAAAACAGTAACTTTGCCCTTCCCATATCTGTCAAAGCAGTTCCTTCTAGATATATGGATCTTTAAATGGAGTGCTGACCTTATCCCAGATGGATCAACATGTTTATTCAACAAATCAACATAGGAAGGTGTGTCCGTGTCATTTTTTATTATGGATGTTATTGTTTTGTGACTTCAAGTAATTTACAGATTATGGCAACCCTAAAGAGACCCTATCATTGTTTTTTCTTGCAATATTTATTCAGAGGGGATTTGGCAATGCCTTCCTCTGAGGATGAGAGACTGTGATTTGCCTGAGGTCACCCAGTAGGTTTTCATGGCTGAGTGAGTATTCGAACCCTGGTTTCCAGAGTCCTAGTCCAAAATCCAAACAACTGCACCATGCTGGCTCTCTATTTTTCTATGTACATGGTCACATTTTTAAAATGCTCCAGTCACAAGGCCAAAGCAAAAAATTCAGTGCTGGGTTTGGTAACACACTTGTTTTCCTGGTTACCAAACTTTTACTTCAGAAAAATGCCTATCCCGCTTTCCATATACAGTATTCTGAATCCAGATGGCTAAAGATCAGGGGTGGGCAACAGATGTGGCCAATTTTTCAGCCCCAGGACCTACTATTGGTCTTGCTGATCCATATTTTTTTTAATCTAATACTAATAGAAAAATCAAAACTGGAAGAGACTGGGCATCTACTTCTTGTTTGAGGTTTGCTGGGACTGTTTAAAGCAAATAATAATAATAATAATAATAATAATAATAAAAATCCTTGTCCCCCATAGAAAATACTCATGGTACAGGGGACATCAGGGAGCTTCTATGGGGATTAAAAAAACACAAAATTTTGGGCTGTATTTGAGGCATGACACCCACTTTGTCTCTCTGTGCTATATCATCCTAGATCAGTGGTTCTCAGTCTTTGGTCTATCAGATGCTTTGGACTTCAGTTCCTAGGATTCCTGAGCATTGGCCATACTGGCTGGATCTCCAGGAAGCTGAAGTCCAAAATGACTGGAGGTTCAAAGGATGAGAACCACTGGTCTGGATCAAGGGAAGTAATAGTGCCACTCTATTCTGCTTTGGTCAGGCCTCTCACCTGGAATACTGTGTCCAGTTCTGGGCACCACAATTCAAAAAGGATGTGGAGAAACTGGAGGGTGACTAAAATGGTGAAGGGTCTTGAAATCATGCCTTATGAGGAAAGACTTAGGGAGTTTGTGATCTTTAGTGTTGAGAAGAGGCAGTTAAGAGGTGATATGATAGCTGTGTTTAAGTATTTGAAGTTGATGGAGCAAGCTTGTTTTCTGCTGTTTCAGAAACAGGGCCCAAAACAATGGATGCAAGCTACGGGAAAAGAGATTACACCTCAACATTAGGAAGAGCTTCCTGACAGTAAGGGATATTCGACAGTGGAGCACACTCCCTCGGAGTGTGATGGAGTCTCCTTCTTTGGAGGTTTTTAAAGAAATGCTGGATGGACATCTGTCGGGGATACTTTGATTGAGAGTTCCTGGATGGCAGATTGGGGTTGGACTGGATGGCCCTTGTGGTCTCTTCCAACTCTTTGATTCTATCTATCAATGTCAGTGGATGCTTTTACTATAACAGTTGATAACTGGCAAACCAGTACCAAAATCAGTTCTGGAACTGTTGTCCTACATAGTAAATAGTCCTGTAATTTTGTCAATGTACTAGCACATAGAATGAACTAACATGAGCAGAAATGTGCCACATAAAACATCCTGATACATAAGCTGACAAATATGACTTTGAAGATGATTGTTAGTCAAAATATTTTCAGTGATTCAGTATCTCAGTTGCTTCTGTGGAATTGGGGATAGAGTTATGTGACCAATATACCAACACAAGTCTTGTCATTTAATTGGATCTCTTAGCATTTTTATCTCTCTGACTTTTATTTCACATATATTGGTGCTTCATGGGAGACTGTCAGAGGTTTTATCCCAAGGTGCCTCAGACTGGCACCGTATTTGAATCCATTGTTTCTTTTTTCCCTGGAAACATGCCATGGACTGGCAACCAGAAGCTCATGGACCAGCACCAGTCTACAAACCATCACTCTGAGTAGCACTGACGTAGATTTCATTTTCCAGGCTGTGTCATCGGCAGTTCCAGCTACTTATTTACATAATTACATTAAAGTCAATAATTACCAATTGCCATCTCAACAAATAATTGTACTAGGGTAATAGGCTATTTAGAAAGTAAAGAAAAAAAGATATCTTGATGTATGTTGTTATGACACCTGAGCATAACACCTAAGCAGTTAAAATGGCATTTCTGACTATTGTAAGAATGCTCAGTTCAACCAGGGAGAAACAATAAAGTTTACAACCTACACCTACACTGCCAAGGCTTTTCCACCAGGATAAAAAACTCCTTTCATTTTCCTGAAATATCCAGCCAGCAGGTGAGTCACCAAACCAGCAGCCACATTAGGTGTGTGGTCTAGGGAGGCGCCTTGAAAAGCAAGATGGAGCCTGTAGGATTTATATTACACGTTCTTCTTTTTAGTCATATTGTAACTAAGAAAGAGTAAGAGGGTCTTTTGTTTTAATGAATGTGTAAATGTAGATAAGAAAATAACCAGCATTTTATGATCTGTTAATCTTTTTATAACTCTAAACTATCTGGGAGACCATACACACACACACACACACACACCCGATATGAGCCTGCAAGTGCATAAGATGTACAGGAAAGGGCTTTCCCTTGGTCCCACTATCACAGTCTCGCTTGGTGAGGACACCAGAGAGAGCCTTCTCAGCAGGCAAAAACCTTTTTATTTCATCAGGTTTTTAATATGTACATAACCTTTGTATGTTTTAAAAATACAGTTATTTAATACAGCTTTAATATAATTTTACACCGCTTGAAATGTGACAATTTTAATCATGTCAGGTTTTAACCGATTGCTTCTGTCAGCCGCCTTGGGTTCCTGCTCTGGGAGAAAGGTGGCATATTAAATAAATAAATAAAGCACATTCAAGCCTACCATTTTATAATTTTAGTAACATTTTTGGCCAAATAATGTCACAGTAGCAAGTAGGCCACCTGTGGTCCCCAAATATTGTGGGACTGCAACTCGGAGTGGCTAGAAATGTTTATGTCATCTATGCTGGGCAGTATTCCACACTTCAAAGGAATTATCCAAGGTGATAACACTGTTTGGGAGAAGGGATTTGGGACCTCCAATAGCTCCTTAAAATCTCAAACAAGATCCAGAGCAGATTCACCACACCACTCGCATGGAACTCATTGGCATAAGTTCCCCTGAGCAGCTCCATCATCCCTGATCTTTGGCCATAGTGGCTGGAGCTTTTAAGACCTGGAGTCCACCACCATCTCAAGGAGCACAGGTTGTTCTCCTGTATTAATGCAGGGCAGTATAACATAACAGCTAAAAGTGATCGCATGGAAGCCTCTTACTCAAATCTCACCTCCCTCATATACTCATCAGGTGACTTTGTCAAATCTCTGGTTTTTATAGCCTGTGATATCTGTTGCTAATAATTTTGACCTAGTTTGCAGTATAGTTATATTTTGAAAACTGAAGTAATGCACATGGCATGATTTGAACATTCTAAATACGCTTTGTAGAAGCATGCATTTGTTCTTATTCAAAGGCTGCTGCTGCACTGCAGAATGAATGCAGTATGACACCGCTTTAACTGCCGTGCCTATGTAATCCTGGTAATCCTATGTAATCCTTGGATTTGTAGTTGGTTGTGGCACCAGAGAGAGCTGACAAGAGAAGGCTAAATATCTCACAAAACTACAAATCCCAGAATTCCATTACAGTGAGTCATGGCAGTTAAAGTGGTGTCAAACTACATTACTTCTGCAGTGTAGATGCAACATCTGTAGGTACCATCGTTCTCAAGGGTCAATCCCCCAAATTGTATACACCAAAGTAGAATTCATGAAGCCCTCCAAATGTTATTTAACTCCCAGCAGTATTACCCAACCCAATCAATGCTAGAATCTGCACTCTGGAGACTATGATTTCCACCACATTATACACACTTAAATATGAGAAAGTTCCACTGAACTCGCTTATTTCTAAGCAGTAGTGTCATTAGGGTTGGCATCACTCATGCAATAACTCATGGAGTCACCCCCGCTCCATTGACCTCCTCCCATACCACATCATACAGAATCCTTAGTAAAGTTCTTTGTATTAATGTTACTCATAAATCATCATTCCAGTATATCACTGAATGTAATGCAATAGTTATGACAAACAACTAGCAAAATTAAAATTATACCTTTAAATTACAATATCATACACACAGCCTAAATGTATTTACATGTACATGGTTTCATGCGGTCAAAGTGAAAATTTGGTAAGATGTGATGTTTTTAAAAGCGAATTTTAAAAGAATCCTTTTAAAAATACATTTTAGTTTAAATAAACCTGGGGCTTCTTCTTTCTTTTCCCACTGAGTATCATCCCACTCACACCAACTCTTCAGCATTTTAAAGGGACGCAGGTTAACATCTCTGCCCATTTCTGGCAAAAGGCAGATGTTTGGGGAGCAGAGGTGTCATCCCTCACTTAGGGTATCACCTGGTCCAGACCACATCCCTGCATACCCTAATGATGCCCTTGTTTCTGAGTAAACATATCCAATACGAAACACAATAAATTGGCACGATCTTGGAATCCAAACAGGAATGAGGGAGGGAGATCATTTTTACCTTTGCTGAAAAGAAAGCAAAATGTAATCAGTTTTCAATAGTAGGGTTAGATAAATGTTGTTTTAAGTCTCTTCTCTCTTCCTCTCTCACCCCAACTCTCTCTTACTAGTAAGCCTGTAACAGATATTTCAGAACAGAGGTGTGTCAAAATAATTTCACACTAAGGCACAACAGCGTCCCTTTCTCTAAATAGCTGAGAGCTAGCAATGCAGTAACTTGTCCAGGCATTGCTGGTTAATATGAAAAAATAGCTTCAAATGCCTGGATCAAAGGAAAGATGCCTTGCTTAATAAAATCAGATTTGCACCAACCAGAATATTAGACAGGCAGCTGTTGATCCTAGGCTTAGAAAGTCTTAGACTTACTGTCTGGGCCTGCAACTACACAGGTACTTGATAAAGCACGAGCAACCAGAGCAACGTCAATTTCATTAATATTTTTACCTTTAGCTCTGTGTTTATCTGCATCTAATTTTATCAAGCTCTTTATTAACATCAAAATGTGAATTTATAAAATCTATAGGTTATATTATCATAATTCAAAGTCAGTGGCAAATTTCTTATACAGGTTAGGCCTGAGGGTGAAACAGGTTTAAGTACAGTGGGCCCATGATATCCATTGGGGGTTGATTCAAAGAACCCCCATGTATCCCAAAATTCATGGATGCTCAAGTCCCATTACGATGGCATAGTAAAGTGTTGTGTTCCTTATATAAAATGGCAAATTCAAGGTTTGCTTTTTGGAATGTGTGTGTGTGTGTGTGTGTGTATAATATTTTCAAGTTGTGGGTGCTTGAATCCATGGAATCCATTGAATCAGTGGATAAGGAAGACGGACTGTACAAACATAATCTAATGCAAGCACTGAGATAAACCTATATTTAGATAAACCTATTTCCAGCCACTGAGCAAAATAGCCTGCTTTATGTAAGACCAAACAATTTATTTATTTATACACTTTCTTGCCCCAAAAGAAAGCATATTAGCAAATCACTCATGATTTTATATATATATTATATGCAAAGTAAAGGAGAACAAAGCAAAGAAAACAGAAACAGAGGAAAGAAGAAATATGTAGACTTAGACATATATATTAATATAAGATAATCATAACTCCAAAAATATTGTTACTTTGAGGTGTCATGTGTAGATTGTATACATTTGTTCAGAGCTAAAGTGGTAAGCTCTTTTCAGTCTATTCTATGAGTATGAGTCTTTTTCGTTATACTAAGAACATGCAGGTTCTTACCACACTGATGATCAGTGAAGTTTCAAGTTGCAAGAATACAGCTTACAAGTACAAGTGTATCTACAAAGATTTTTTAAATACATTAATATATTACAACAGGTTCATCTGAGGATATTATTAGTGCCTCCAATATAGCAAAAGCAGCTGAAACACACAGAGCTGATGACCTATAAATGGAGACCTGGGTCCAAAACACACTGCAGAAATGTTTTGGACCCTAAAGGTGTTGTACTTGTAGATATTGCACCAGAAAATGGGTGGATTAATGCAACCTTATTAATCAATCCTGTGCTATCTTACCAGGGGCAACCAAGGGAATCCTAATTAGGACTATAATAAATTTTTTATTTTATAATAAATATTTATTTCTATTTCCCGCCTCTCCGTCAGATCAACTTAAATGAAACCTATTAGTTGTTGTTTTTTAACAGAAAGAAGCAAATAAAAATTGCAAGCTACTTCCGTTCAAATATTTTCTGACCAGGGTGACTGGTTGATCTATGCTGTGCCACCAGCAAATCCACGCTGGATTTTATTTTATTTTTATTAACTTTTTTGTAACATACAAATACAAATACCTCCCTCTGTTCTCACAGTTTTCAGACTCTCGTCCCTCATGCACAAGGATGGAGAGGGAATGAATGGGGCGTATGCTCGTCCCTATATTCAAGTCAATGGGGATTGAATATAAGCGAAACTCTGTTTTTGTGAGGAGGTCCGGAATGGATCCACACGAAAAAGGAGGGCCAACTGTACATACGTGGAAAAAAAATTCCCATGTAACCCATTCATGCCCTTTTAGGATCTTTTCTTAGTATTATACTATATGCCTGAAGAGTTTAGGGAACTGTTCAAATTAATCAAGCAGTTTTCAATCATTCTTACCTTACCAATAATTCCTGCAATCATTCTTACAATTGGTCCTACAATCATTCATACCCCATTCATTTCATTGGCTTCCTAATTCAATCAAATTTAGTGAAAACAGTTTCTATCTGCATTTCTTGTATTGTCTTTAATTCATATAGCCTCTCATTAACTCCCGCCTTGAGTATTTTTAAAAAAACCGATCTAACATCTTTTAAATTTCTTTTATTCTTTCCTATGACTTTATATTTGTTTTTGAATCCCATGTCATTTCTATTTCTTTCATATATTTTGGGCTCCTCCTTGAATACCTTATCTTAAATACCTTACCTTCATTCCTTCCCATAAAATGGCAATGTCTTTCCAGTTTCCGTCATAACTTTTTATTGAGGTGTTATTTAGGTGATTTATTATTTTATCCATTATTGACATGTCCATTAATTTTAAAATCCAGTTCTCCATATTAGGGGTGTTTTGATCTTTCCATCTTTTAGGATATATTATTCGCACCACTGCCACCATATAAAGGTCTTTTCCATATTTTTTACTTCTGCATCTACTTCCATTAACATATTTAATAGGTAGAATTTTGGTGACAGTGTGAAATTGGTCTTTAATGTTTTAGTTATTTTGTTGTGAATAGCTTTCCCAAACTTTCTCGCTTTCGCACACTGCCACCACATATGATAAAACATACCGTTATCTTTACCGCATTTCCAACAGGTATTTCTTAATATTTGTTAAACTTTCTAACTTGGTTGGTGTTAGATGCCACCTATAAAAGATCTTATAATAATTTTCTGTTAGGTCATTGCATTTAGTGAATTTTAGACTCCTGTTCCAAACCTTTGACCATTCTTCCAATGTGATTACTTCTCCAATATTCTGTTCCCAGGTTACCATGTTCATTTTCACTGTTTCACTTCCTCTGTTTCTAAAGACATTAGTAATTTATACAACTTTGTTATCATATTTTTGTTGTCCCATTGTATTGATTATCTAGTTCAGTTATGCTTGTTTAAATGCTTTCTAGTTGAGTGTCTCTTGAAATTTCCCGAGATTTGGCAATAGAGAACACTCTAAATTTTATCACTATTGCTTTGAGCTGAACAGAAATTCTGCTAGTTTAGCTCAGCACTCCTGTAGTAGCAGATGACTCCATTGGTGACTCCTGCTTGGGATATAGAATCTATATTATAGATTTAGCTTATGAAGTCTTGGAAAGATTTGTCTGTATATCACATGGGCAAATAACATGTTACTTATGAATGCAGCCTGAGATTGGAAAATTTACAGGCCACATTGGTTTGCAGATTTTTGAGGTTGTCATCTAAAAGACCACGTTTTCCAAGCTCTGAATCCAGCCTCTCTCCAGACCGAAAAATATATTTTTGGCCACGCTTATGAGAGGGAAAAGGAGTAGTGGATTTATCAGTGTAACATTATACACTCCATTTGTGCAACTTTATGCAGCTGTGCAGCTGTACACATGGAATATGGTCTCTTTCACCAATATACATATATAAATATATACTATTGACTTTCCTGAACCTGATGGATACAGTGATGCTATAACATCCAAGTGGGTTAGAAATTTATATCATCATGATCCCACATAATTACCCATTGGTAGTGATGTAAAAAGTACCCATAATTATGAAAATGAGCTAGATCTCTAATCCATATTGTTATCATAATGAGTTGACAATGATGTTGGAATAGAATTAAATGACGCTGATGCAAGCATGAGGTAAACAGTGATTCATCACCTTTTGTGCTTCCAAGAAGGTTCCTCAAAACAGAGACTGTCACATCCACTCAAGTGTGATCACTTAAAAAAAAACAACATAACACAAAACCAAACACAGAAAAACACAACCTATTCTAGAAGACAGGCTCACTTTGCACATCATGAAGAACAGTCAGTAAAACAAGCAGTGACAAAATACTGTTAGATTCTACAGATACCAGCCAAGTGTTAACATGATTAAAATTAACATAGATGCTATATAGTCAGCCAAACCACCACTTGCCTATAAAACATAAGTGAAAATTTCCAAAACATGGCTAAAAGGAAAAGAACACCCATGAAATCTGGAAAATGAAGCCAAAAGAAAATGAAAAAGAAAGCTGAACATACGCAGCAAAGATATAACTGGACATAAACTGTAGCTGGAGACCAGGAACACAAAACAAAATTGAGCCATGCAAAACGATACCCCTCGGGTCATTCATTCCTGGCCAACCCCAGGCATTTTCAGAGCTCATATGCCAGGAATTTTGGCACTCCAAATGATTACCTAATGATTCACCCCTTTAGCCGCTGGTGATTTTCTCCATAATTTGGCCAGCCCCATTGGAAACAGCAGAGAGAGAGAGAGAGAGAAAGAGATTGAGAGAGATCCTTAAACTCTACAGAGCAAGCATTTGCCAGTCTGTCAGTCCATCAGTCATAATTTACTACAGTCCATACTCCCAAAATTTAGGCATTCAGTCAAGATTTACAAATGTTCAAAAACCCCTACAATGAAACAAGAAGAAAGGAAGTTGCTAAAGATAACTCTAACCAACTCTAACTCAAACTCTAATTCTAACATTAACTGTCCCTTTACACATAGTGGGTTCTGATCCCGGTTGCCTCTGAGAGAAATTTGGCAACTACAAGTGTGATATTTGGACATTTATCTTCTAGCAAAACTTTTACATCAAAAGAGTCCGATCTTCAATTCACCTTACTTAATAATGGATAAATTTTGTCTTGTCAAAGCTGGTTGAAAAGAATACAGTGCAGCAAAATATGTTTTATAGACTCTATTTTCAAATTATTACATGAGCATCTTCTTTTGGCCTAAGGAGCACTGGCAAATCTACTACAAAATAGTCAATAGAATATATATTGCACCTAGCCTTTGAGAAAAAATGCCAGCACTTGTCAAGTGACGCATTCACCAAATCGTTGGCTATATGACAAGGACCATCATAATGTATGTGCATCATACTGGGAGAGCAAGAGACATAAAAACATGAACATAATTCACAGAAAGCTATCTCCAATAGCCTTAATTTAACAGATTTAGGAGCAATATCCAAGTCCAGGTTAGAAAGAAGAGATGAGGAGAGGTCAATAGATGCAGGTTTCTTTGCTATGCACTTGGACCAACAACTAATATAATTATCTTGTGCCAGATATTTAAGGAGACCTAAGCCTTCACCAAATACTAACTTGAGGGCAAGCCACCAAGCTTTACTAGGTAAGGGATTTCCCCCTGTTTCCCACACTAACACACAATTAGAAACACAATTGATTTTCCAGTATATCTTCAGACTGAAATAATGTGTCCCTGGCTCAATGAGAAGTTGAATTACTACAAGATATCGCAGGCTTTTAAATATTAAGGGCTGGAATTAAAATATAGGTTCCATTACAGATAAAAAGGCAAACCCCTATCATTATTAAGTTCATAGCAAAAGCATTTAAGATGCAGGAAGTAAGAGTTTCCCCTCAGGGATTTTCCAGTACATTTCATGCAACATTGTTAACTGTGATCTGACAAAAGGCAAACAAGCTTAACTTTAATCAGAACTAAAAAAAATTGAAGTAATGCACCCTTTCACTGTATTTGATTTCCAAAATAAACACCAGTGGGGGGAAATGTAGATTCTCAGGGATGTGATATGCTACTGGATAGGTACATATGATGCTGCCTTAAACCACTGAATCAGAAACTTAATCCATCTAGATCAGTATTCTACAGTATTTGACCTACACAAGGCATAAATTCTGACATTGAACTATGAGGTCTCTGCAACCTCAAGAGGGTAAAGAAACAGCTCATATAACAGAGATGGACAATTTGCAACATAAATGCCACACGAAGCATGGACAATGAAGGTTTGCAAATGGGCCCATGGGATTAACTGTGGCACAAAATCAGGGTCACGCTCCCCCATACATCTCCAACTATGTGCTACCGCTTGTTCTTGAGCTCAGCCTAGCCACATGGGACTATATGTTTATAGTAGCACTATGTTACTCTTTGGATTTGACAAATGGCAGACTTCCTACCAAATGCCAACTGCCACTGAAATGAATGTTGCTGGCATGAATATTCTTTAGTCTATACAGCTGTTAGGGTTGAGCTGTCACACAGGTGACAAGAACTAGGAAACAGAGCTAGAAACAAGAAATAGGTTCCACATTTCCACTCATCATGAAAAATGAACTACTGCCCTCTGACATGGATTGTGAGCGTAATTTTCTTCCAAGTTTTGGAGGATGAGCAAAAGTGGTCTGGAAGACTGAGAGGAAGATAAGGGCGGCTTGGCTGCCGTGCCACTAAGTATTATGCCCTTGCCCTCTCCATGGGGAGTGTAACATTAAAGCCCTCAGACTCCATGATTTACAAATGAGGAACAACCAAGAACATCATTCTGCCACAGGAAAGGGATACCTGTTGGTACCATTTGGTAGAAGCATCCAGAGCTCCTTGACCCAGTGACAGTTAAATGGGCAACTCTCTGTGACCAGGCTCCCCATGTAAAAAAAGGAGGCAGGGGGTTTCATTGAGTCTCTGGCAAGGCACCCAAAAAGGCAAGAAGACCACTTATTTTGGCTTGGTACCAAACATTTCCCCGTTTTCCCTCTATCTCATTCCATTATCTCTGTGCTTATCACACTGCCCCTTTCAGAAACCTTTGAAGAGAGCCAGGAGGGAGAGAGGATACATTGAATGCATTGGCTGTTCCTAGATCAAAGGAAAAGTTTTCAAAACTAAAAACCTTTCTTGCTAATCATTTGCCAGGTATGTTTCAAGGTTAGGCACACAGAAATGCGGGATTTTTGCATTTAGACTTCTATTGTTTTGGCACATGGAGTAAGTGAAGTAGATTGCTGATTAACTATACTACACAACATCAGACATTCCTGGAAAAGAAAACCCAGTTCAAGCTGTCCCTCTTGCTTGCTTATTTCATCCACGCAAAAAGGACCCTGCTAGATAGGCCAGTAGTCAGATCAGTAGTCTGATCACAATGGCCAACCTGATGCATATAAGAAGCCGCCACACAGGAGGACATAAGAGCAACAGTACCATTCAGCTTGACCTTCTTGGAAATGGTACTAGAGGCATGCTGTCTCTGATATGGAGGCAAAAGTGACTATAGCCAATGTAAATTTCATCCCCCTGAGTTTATTCTAATCCTCCTTAAAAGGCAGGTATGTTGGAAAGGATTATTACAAAGACCACCTCATGTGGATCTCTGCATTTGTACCAACTAAGCGGTGAATGATCAGAATTTAGAATCTGGATTTAGTTGCATCACAAGGATGGGATTGGCACTATCAAACCAGATTTCACTGATCATTTACTAGGGTTCTAGTTTTTTCCTAACTCACAGATATACTTTTTTGATAGTATCATGGTCAACAATGTAAATAATGAATCAACAATTTGCAAGACAAGTTGCATGTATAGATCATGTGATTTAAGGAGCCCCAATAAAATTCTTGTCTAGAACTGGGGCCTTTACAGTTTGGAGCTAGAATGGACTTTCACATAAGACTGTAAGTGAAATGCAAGAGGGATAAGTGAAATACAATAAAAATAAGTAGTTTCAATAACCCTGCTTTGGATCTTCTTGGTTTTGGAATGTGTTTTTAATACTTTTATAGACCTTGTTAAACAGTATTTTGATGGCACATTTTAAGGAATGCATTAACTGTTGGTTTCTGAATTATGATCCTATTTATTATTTGTTGTTGTTGTTAACTGCCCTTGAGTCGATCTCAAACCATGGCAACCCTGTGGAAGAGACATCACCAAGTCCCCCAGTCTTCTGCTTATTTCCTGCAAAGTCATACCCATAACCTCATTAATAGAATTCATTAATCCCAGACTAATCTGGTCTCTTTTTTGATAAAATTACCAGTTTGGTAGATGAAGGGAATTCCGTAGACATAGCATATCCTGATTTCAGTAAGCCTTTGACAAGGTCCCCCATGGGGTTCTTGCAAACAAGCTTGTAAAATGTGGGTTAGACAATGCAACTGTTAAAATGGATTAGTAACTGGTTGACCATCTGAACCCAAAGGATGCTCAGCAATGACTCCTCTTCATCTTGGAGAGAAGTGACCAGTGGGGAGCCACAGTATTCTGTCTTGGGCCCAATGCTATTGAACACCTTATCAATGACTTGGATGAAAGACTAGAGAGCATGCTTATCAAACTTGCAGGTGACACCAAATTACGAGGAGTAGCTAATACCACAGAGGAGAGAATCAAAATTCAAAATGATTTTAATAGATTAGAAAGCTGGGCCAAAACTAACAAAATGAACTTCAGCGGGGAGAAATGTAATGTACTGCACTTAGGCAGAAAAAAATGAAATGCATAGATACAGGATGGGGGACACCTGGCTTAACAAGACTACATATGAAAGGGATCTAGGAGTCCTAGTAGGCCATACGTTGAACATGAATCAGCAGTGTGATGCAGCAGCTAAAAAGGTCAATGCAATTCTAGGCTGCATCAATAGAAGTCTAGGAAGTAATAATACCACTCTATTCTGCTTTCAGGCCTCACCTGAAATACTGTGTCCAGTTCTGGGTGCCACAATTCAAAAAGGATGTTGATAAGCTGGAACATTTCCAGAAGAGGGCGATCAAAATGGTGAAGGGTCTGGAAACCATACCCAATGAGGAGCAACTTAGGGAGCTGGGTATGTTTAGCCTGGAGAAGCCTGGTTAATGGGTGATATGATCTCTGCTGCTCCAGAGAACAGGACCTGGAACAATGGATGCAAGCTACAGGAAAAGAGAGTCTACCTAAACATTAGGAGGAACTTCCTGACAGTAAGGGCTGTTCGACAGTGGAACACACTCCCTCGGAGTTTGATGGAGTCTCCTTCTTTGGAGGTCTTTAAGCAGAGGCTGGATGGCCATCTGTCAGGGAAGCTTTGATTGAGAGTTCCTGCATGGCAGGGGGTTGGACTGGATAGCCCTTGTGGTCTCTTCCAACTCTAGGATACTATGATCTAACATGCAGTCTTTCTCTTTTTCTACTTCCCTCCACCTTGCCTACCATTATTATTTTTTCCAATGAGTCCTGCCTTGTCATGATGTGTCTGAAGTACAACAACCTCAGTTTAGTTATCCTGGCTTCCAGGGAGATTTCTAGCTTGATCTGCTCTAGGAGCCATTCGTTTGCCTTTTTGGCTGTCCACTGAATCCTCAGCACTTTTCTCCAGAAGATTATTATGAAACTTTTTTTTAAGGAAGGTGGCATATAAGTCAACATGTCTCTCGTGGCCACTCTGGGCTACTGTTCCTTTCTCAACCTGTTTTGTCATAATCTTTCTATAAAGCAGGATGCAGAGGTAACTCAAAAGTAGCATTTATCAGTTTAAATAGCCAGCATTGTTGTTGTTGTTTTTTTAAAAAACTTTTTACAGACTTTCTTATCAAGGTTTATTTTTATCACACAATTCACACTGGTAGAAGTATGCATGAAATGGTGCTCCTACTGTGAGTGATATTTTATAGAAACCTTATATCTTATCTACATTTTGGGTGGGGAAATGGAACCAGATAGCTCAGATTCGCTTTTTCAACCATCATGACATGTTAGCCCACAAAAAGATATGCTTCTCATTCTTCAGTCTACACATGGGATAAAACACAGGAGACTTACCAGTATGTCTCCCACATAACACTGGAAAATGTAGAGTATAAACGTGAATATTATATAGCTAAAATTCATTTGGAGAATGGCGTGGAAGCATACAACGCAGCCTTTGAAATGACAAAATGAATAAAAAGTATGGGTGTGCGATCCTTTCCTAAAGCAAGTATATATTCCTAATTTCTCCTCACTTTTAAAATATATCTTTCATTGAAAAAACTGAGATTAAAGGAATGCTTGTAACACTGACACCAGCAGCTTTCAGCAGCTACTGTACCACTCTAGAGATCACATCACTTGATACTGATACTTCTGGCTGGTTAATACTTGACAGTGAATGTCTAATGTGTGCATGAGTCATTGAAAGTTAACCCTTTTTTTAAAAAAAAGATTGGCACCAGTTGAAGGGCATTCATACTTGCTGAAGTTAGCTTTCATGAGGAAAAGGTTTCATTTTATTCAAGAATCTACACTACCATTACTAGGAGGACCTTTGCATGAAATTTCAGCACCACTATAAAACTAGAAAAGAATTTTTTTTTACTAGTCCTTCTTCACTAATAAAAGGATAATTCCTTCCTGTAGATAAATGACTGCTCTAGAAAGCAATTAAAATTAAGTTTTCAAAAAATAAGAGGAATTCCTTCACTAGAGACGTGCTAACATTCTTGCAAAATGACACTCCAATTTCGTCCTCAAACATCCAACACCACAAGGCCTGTTTTCTCCGGTGGAGATAATGTCCAGGCACATCTTAAAAGACTTGAGAGAATGAGTTAACTGTAGCCTAATGAAGTACTATGCCACAATTGTATGGAAAACAAACTAGCAGGTAAAATACTCAGCTTTATCACTATGCAGTACTGCGTCTAAAATTAAAATAAACTTACAATTATGGCTTGGATCCTAAGATGTTAACTCAAGGAGGTTCATGGAAAGAAAATAAAGTTGTCTGCCCCTCCTTTGTCCTGCAGCTGTCTGCAAGCCCTAAAAAGCCTCTTCAGTTGATTGGAAGTATCTCCTCATTAATACAGAATGGGATACGGGAAGGCTACTGAGGGTGGGTGTCAGAAAGCATTCATTTTGTGATATTCCTTAAATTAAATATATTTTAAAATCTGAATATTCAGACAATCATCCCAAGTCTTCTAACTTTCCTCGCACAAATTATGTGTTTGTGTATACTAATGGAAAGAAGTAATCCAGGAGAACACCATGGCCAGCCATAAGATCAGCAACAATGAAAAGCTGTACTGTATCAGATCGAAGGTCTAATTACTCATGGAGTAGCAAATAAACTTCCCTGGTGTCCTGTATTTTGTGAAATGTCCGATATTTAAGTGTAATATGGGATATCCCAAATCGCAGTTTCTAAACTCTGCCGAGTCACCGGCAGATGAGGTCTGAAGAGAAATATTTCTAAATGGTGCAGAATCCCTAATGCAAAGTATCTGCCATTTACATCAGTCGAAACCTAGAGAAATGTTTCTGTGCCATATTTACCATATCTTTCTTTGTGTTTGCACACAAGTCTTAGCTGTACCTTTCCCCCCTTTCCAAGGATTCTTTTTGAAGAGGGTTATTTTGTGTGTCTATGCGAAATACGCATACACACTGTATATACGCATGTATAAGTCTAGAAATTTTAGACCAAGTATCAACCTGAAAAACCTGGACCAACTTATCCATGTATAACGGTTAATGTAAGTACTGCATTTTGACTCTTCTCCAAAAAGGAAACATCCACTTCTCTGAATAGAATGGCAAAAGGCATGAGCTTAGCCTGTCCTGGGAGAACCTACAAGAAGGACCAAATCCATCTACTCTCTCCACCGCAGCAGTGCTTCTGGCCTTTTTCAATGCCTGGGCTTTTGAAAGGTGGTGTGCGGTGGTAGATCTTTAGCGCTTTTCCTCAAAGGAGCACCAAGAGAATAGAGGGGGAGGTGCTTCTTTCAAGTTTTCCCAGCTTAGGCTAAGCTCTTGCCTTTCAACACTCTATTCAGAGAAGGGGATGGTTCCTTTTAAAAAATAATAATAATAAGAGTTAACACTATACCTTAACTTTTGATTTATATCCTTTTTGACATGTGCACTTTTTCTTAGCCCCACCTGCACCTGGTTGACTCCCCACACTTTGCACAGCCACCATTTACCATAATTCCTTCCTCATCCATCAAGCCTTTAAGTGAACACGGGTATGCCTACTGGAATTTTGTACATTCTTTGGCATCATTTTCCTTTGCTTTGTCCTTTACGTGTTTTGTTACATGCCCCTATGTTTGTTACATGCCCCTCAACTCACCCGTAGATCATATCAAAATCCACAATTTTGGCCCCCAAAACTTCTTTTGAATTAATAATAATAATAATAATAATAGTTTATTTATAGCCCGCTCCTCTGTACATACACTCGGAGCGGGGTACAAGTAAAAAAACATAGATTAAAACAATCCCATGACCCGTTTCCAAACCTCCCACCCCTTAAAAATAGATTAAACCGGCAGTGATTAAAACAGTAATTATTTAAAAACCTATAACAACATCCTAACCCTTCCTTATGTGGCCACGTCATAAGTGGGGATCAGAAACATGGGAGTAAGCAGGAAATCAAAGTCTGGGACCGAAGCCGGGGATAGGGAATTGCAGGGGAAGGCCTGCCGGAAGAGATGCGTCTTTAGGGCTTTTTTGAAGCAATCTAAAGATGTCATGAGACGCATCTCATCCGGCAGACCATTCCAGAGCTTGGGAGCGGTCGCAGAGAAGGCCCTCTGGGAGGTCTGTGCCAGCCTGGTCTTGATAGGCTGTAGTAGGTTCCTCCCAGAGGATCGAAGTGTGCGGGGAGGATTGTACGGGGAGAGGCGGTCCCTGAGATAAGATGGGCCCGAGCCATGTAGGGCTTTAAAGGTTAAAACCAGCACCTTGTACTGTGCCCGAGTATATACAGTATATATTACACAAGTATATTATTGTTGTTGTTGTGTGCCTTCTAGTAATTTCTGATTTATGGCAATCCTATAGCTAATCTATCACAGGGTTTTCTGGGGCCAAGAGTATGTGACTCATTCAAGGTCACCCACTGTGTTCCTATATCTGAGGAGGGAATTGAACCCTGATCTCTAGAGTCCAGGTCAAACCACTACACCACACTGGTGTAGTATATATCAGGCATATATTATTGAGTAATCAATTTTATCAGGCAGGTTTAGCCACATAAGTACTGAAACACAATTTGTGGCAATGCATTTTAAAGCCTAACATAGTAACACAGTGCTTCTGTGCCATGGCAGGTGAGGAGTTTGGACTGATTTGAAAACCTAGCAATCACAGTGGCAAACCAGGTCCTTAAGGGAGGTATACAAAGTGGGCATACGTGCTATAGCATCCACTTATCTGTGTACTCCAACAACCAGTAATCAGTTGATATTACCACAACTAGTAGCCAGATTTTCCGTGCATCTGTTCAAAGCCCTTTTAAAGCCATCCAAGCGAAAGGCATCAGTAGATCCTGTGGATGGGATTAAACCACATGCTGTTTTGGGCCTCAAAACTACCACTAAACCAAGAAATGATAAGCCATTAAACAGCCAGCCTATTTTGTACCAGTGTTTTCAAGCTGACTGTGACTTATGGTGACCCTATCATAGAAATTTTTTGGCCAGGTTTAGTCAGAGGAAGTGTGTTATTGTATTCATCATAGGCTGAGAGAGTGTGACTTGCCCAAGGTCACCCACGGAATTTCTATGGCTGAACAGGGATTCAAACCCTGGTCTCCCTAAGTCCTAGTCGAACACTTCCTTCTTAGGGAAGTCACTTCGGCCACTAGATTATTTTGGTTGCTGTTTTCTGCACTAACAGGATCAACAAGGTTCCATCCTTTTTTTCTCAGTGAGGATCATCTACAGAGGCAATAAAGGCCATTTCAATTCTATTATTTTTCTCTGGTTTTATTTTACTGCTTTTACTCTTTTGGAATTTTGTTGTACTTTCAGTTGTTGGTAGCCACCTTGTAAATAGGTTGGATATCCCTTATCCAAAAACCCAAAATCTGATATCCTCCAAAATCCAAAGTTTTTTTCATTGGTGGAGATAGTTACACCTTTACTTTCTGACTGTTCAATGTACACACATTTTGTTCTATCCCCAAATTAAATATATTGTATACAATTACCTTCAGGCTGTGTGTATATGAAACATGAATGAATTTAATATTTTAGATTTGCGTCACATCTCCAAGATATCTCATTATGTATATACAAATACTTCACAATCCAAAATCTGAAACACTTTAGGTCCCAAGCATTTCAGATAAGGGATACTCAACCTGTATAAGCTTTGCTAAATGAACCTTAAGTCAGTCAAAGAGATAGAAGAGCTTTGGATTACATTTAGTAGAGCTGCCTCTTACAGAAAATGAGAAGACATAGGAGTAACTAATAATAAATATCCTAGCCTAGACTATTTCTTTCTTCACCATACACTGCCCAACCAGCATAGAGATCTTGGGAAAGATACAATGTTATAAATCACCAATGGGTTAATTGCTTGCAAATATTATAAATCTTTAATACTTCGTTCTATAATTAATATAATGCTTCAATATTTTGTTCTGCCTTTGAATTTCCCAAGAAAGGAGAAAGCATGGTAAACAAAAGATTTAATTCTTAAGTGTACTTTTCATTTCCAACTCCTTTGTTTGCTTTTCTGTGCCACTGAAATGAGGGGATAACAGTCAGATTCATGAAGCGTAATCCTCAATTGACAGGTATATATACGTCCTCGGGAACTGGGGAGGTTAGAGGGGAAGCAAACAGAGGATGAAATGTCACGAAATGAAAAATGTACCCTCTGACAATTCAACTGAAGTTAACATGTATGCAAAACAGAGTGACAATTCTGAAAGACGTGTATTGCCTTGCCCAGCCATTGAAAATTTAGGATATGGGACATGATTTGTATCTTCCTGGTTCCTGTAACATTCCACCACCACCCCTCCCATAACTTTATAAATATGCTTTTCATCTGAAATCTTAATACCACTTGGTACCACATCTAAAGAAGTGGCTTTATTTCCACAAAAGCTCATGCTAAAATAAAAACCAGGTAGTCTTAAAGGTACTGCCAAATTTCTTGTTTTGTCTTCCCCTTCCTCTCCTTTTTATGAAGGAGGAAACTAACACAACTACTTTTTAAATAATAAAATTACTGCAGTAGCCCTTGGTGATAATAGTCACTTCAATCTTTCACAATGCATTAGCATTCTCTTGGAAAATTTCTAACCATTGCCAACCAAAAGAGAAGAAAGGAAGAGAAGAAAAGAAAAAGAAAAGTTCTGTACTAACCATTCTCAGTATTACTAGAATATTTCTTATGCAGTCTTTGGGGTACAGAATAAGAATACAGCCATCTTTGACTTTAAGCAGTTCCCAAACATACGGATATACAAAGGCCACTATCAAAGTTCCATAGAATATTCTAAATCATTAAATTAAAAAAAATCTCCCTATATATACACATCAAAAATTGTTAACAATATATAGAAATAAAAATATTTGCACTTTTACATCAGCAGATTATACTGTGCCCTTTGCTGTGGTTTACAACCTACTGGAATGTGTTCCTGTGTTTTTAACCTCAGCTTACTTTCTTCTGCTAACTACAGTTGGACCTCTGTATCCACAATTTTTTTTATTCACAGATTCAACCATCCATGGCTTGAAAATATTCAAACATAATACAAATTCCAAAAGCAAATTTTGTTTTTGTTATTGTATATAAGGGATACCATTTCATTTTACCATTGTATTGAATGGTACTTGAACATCCATGGATTCTGGTATCCAGAGGTTTCCTAGGTAGAACCAAACCCCAGAGGATACCAAGAGCCCAATGTACTATAAAAATTAAAGTTTTTAAAAAGTTTAAAGTTGCTTCTGAAATAGGGCAGCAGTGAAATGTTCATTCTGAAAAACGATTTTTTAAACAACAACAACATGCAATACTCTTTTAAAAGATCTGCCCATGGACCTGGGAGGAAATATGTATTGCTTCCCACTAGTGAAATCACAGTCCACTCATATCTATGATACACAACCACATTTGACACTATGCTCATCTCAAAGATAAGCAGTGCAGAAAATAACTATGCCTTCCCGAGAAAGTCTAAAACAAATATCACAAAAAAAGTCTACATCACAAGAAAGTCTAAAACAAATATCTATAACAAATGAATTATAACTATACTTCCAAGGCCGAGGTGTTTGTGTGTGTATAGCTGGACACAAAATGTGCAGTTGTAAAAAAATGTGCAGTTAGAAAACTTATACTGTAATATAGATTTGTAAAAATTGGAAAGAAATTAGACAAACTGAGCTTATGAAATGTTTATTAAGAATGTAAATAGGCTTGCCATATTGATAAGTAGAGACAGCTCCTGTAATTTAATAGTTGTGTGGAAGAGAGGATTTCAGCAGCTGTCGCTTGTCACACAAACAGGTAATGAGTAACACACCTGCTGAAACTGCTTCTTCTACACAATCATTGGATACAGGAGCTGTCTTTAGTTTTCACTCTGGCAACTCTAAGCACAAATTAACATTCACTTTGGCATGAAAAAACTGCTCAAATCATAGTCAAACATATTTTTTTGGGTCACATCTTTGTAAGGTACTCTTGTTTTCATACTGTAGACCTATCTTGTACCCAAAGTTTGTTTTTAGTTTTTGTGAGGAGGTGTTTGTGCAGCTGCTTTTTTTTCAAGACTATACCAAGGCCTAAAATGAATGGTTTGAAGGTAAATGACAGTGCAATTTAATCCCTTTGCTAATTCTAAGAGATATATAAAAATATGATTCAAAGATACAGCTGTGTTGGTCTGTGGGATCAGTATGTAGAGAGACCTTGTACCACCTTTGAGACTAACAGAAAGAAAGAAGTTGGCAGCATAAGCTTTTGTAGACTTGTCTACTTCACTCTACTTCCTCAGATCTGAAGAAGTTGATTTAAGTCTACAAAAGCTCATGCTGTCAACTTCTTTCTTTCTGTTAGTCTCAAAGGTGCTACAAGATCTCTCTACATACAAAATATATGAATATATCCTGAATTTCCCCTCAAGACATTTTATTACCGTGAAATTAAAACCTATCATAGTGGGGGGAGGAAAGATTCTTAAGAACAGGACTGTCTCCACTATGTGGACAGAAATTCATCAGGAGCATTTAGAGTCCCAGGATCTACCATATATTTCTATAGTTGCCCACTAATGAGCTAAAAATTGTCTCAAAACATCATTTCTAGGAGAAGAAAAATAGAAGGGAGTTTATTAAATTTCAGAAAGGGGGAAAGCGAGAGAAGTGGAAGTGAAGGAAGAATGTGCACACTCAGCTTCAGCGCAAGAGAAGAACATAATAGCCCTTCTATGGTCATGCCTGGTAGAACATAGACAATGGACAATATTCCAGCTGAGCTCACTTTGCTAGAATGTAGTGGTGCTATTTAGTTCAATTATTGCACAGACCTCTTATTGTTGGGGGAAGAAAAATCACCTTTTAATTGGGGAGAACTGGCTTCTGAACCATACCCAACACTTTTCCTCAAGTTTGTTAAGTTGCTGCAGCGTTGCGTCAATACCTCAGCAGCCTTTTCATATTGCCATTTTCAAGCAAGACTCATTTAGCATGATAGAAAGGGTTTCAACGGTCAGGATGGGCAAACCTGAAACACGACTCAATATTTTCCGGAACAGCTCGGGAGCAGCTACAAGTGGCTTTGAGGACAGACCAAGAAAATCCACAGAAAGCAATGGTTGTCAATGAAGAAGATTAATGGAAATGGCAGCAAGTGACCCTTTATTGTCTGAAAAGATGTGTGCGAGATATAGTTTTCTTAAGTACCAAAGTACCAAATCAAATTAATCAGGACAAAACAAGTGAAGCAGCTATTTCCAATTTTATTAAATACAATCTTGCAAGAAGGGGTGTCCTAAGCAAATAGGCACACCTATTTGATGTTTCACACAATATTTATAGACCATTTTCCATTACAATATTTTATCTGAATTTTCATTGGATAATGTACTAACCCTAGAAACTCCCATTCCATGCGTGTTTTCCCCACCTACTTCATACAATGCATGACCATGTAAATTAGTCATTATACATTCCAAGATGTGTTCTAATATTCATAACCCCCTATTAGGCATGCGCAGAAAAGAAAATCTCTTGAACTTTTGTAACTCATGTAACAAAATGGTGTTCTTGGCATTTAATGAGGATGGCACTCTCTTATCTTACTTTTTAGATACTAGTTCGACTCCCCTTGTCCTTGAATCCCAGGTGCAGATGAAGACAACAATTTTTTAATGATGCCTTTACTGCGTCATCTCCCTTTCGTCCTTGAATCCCAAGTATGGATCAAGAGATTTTTATAAAGTTTATAATTTCAAAGAAATATTCTAGTTGTCTTAATATAACCTGAAAAAATATTGTTTAGTTTATGCTTTATAAAATCATCAAAAGTATAAACCCCCCTTTATTCCTACAAAACAATATATTTAATAGATTGAAATCCAATATATGTTTATAAAGTTAGCATGGTATCAAAAGTTTATCTGAAAACCCTTTTTACTTAATTTTATAAAATCCCTTTTTAGTTAAAGGGCCTTAGCCTTTGACCTATAATACTTCTATTAGATATATATTGATTAGAATATTATACATGTTCCTTTCTATCTATATGTATTATCTAATTAAGCATAAAACTATATGGTTTTGCATGATCTCCACTCCATTTGTTTGTCTCCTCCATCAAACCTCATGTGTTTGATTCAAATCTATTTCTCTCAATGTGAGACTAGTCCATCACTTGGGGCAAACCGGAGAAATGCTGACCTATCAGTCACAGATTAGAGCACATGCAGGGGTAGCTGCGTTGGCCATTTAAAAAACACAAACAAAACTCCATCAGTGATGCCTTTATTGGCCAACTGAAATGCACAATATATAAAGAGTAGAGCAGTTTCCATCAGTAGCTCTTCCTTTGTATCTCATTACAACAACACATTTGTTTCACATGCCATTCTTAGCAAGTCTTGCCCTTTGAATGATGACTTCCATGCCTTTGAAAGAGAAATACTATCTCCAGCCAGCCCTGAAATGTAGACACACCTCCAGTCTCCCAACACTTGAGTAACTCTGCTAACAGCACTTAAATAAACTCATTACAAGGTGTTAAAGTAAGGCCATTTACTACAAGAAGCAAACACAAAACAAAGCAAAAATGGGGAGGGGGGGGACTACAAAGCCACATTAAGAGATGACACAGTGAGCTGAGGAGTGCATGAAAATTCCCATCACCTACTTTTTGTAATCTTTGCCAGTCTTACAGTTTTTTGTGGAGCTTTCGGGCTATGTGGCCTTGTTCTAGAAGAATTCCTTTTCTCTGAAGATGCCAGCCACAGATGCTGGTGAAATGTCAAGAACTCTTTTAGAACATGGCCACACAGCCTGAAAGCTCCACAAAAAACTATGGATGCCAGCCATGAAAGCCTTCGACTCCATATTTGGCAGTCTTGTTTGCAATGCACTAAAGTCCCCATTAAGTGACAGTTACTGGTCTATTTCAGGTAATGCTCTCCATCTAGAACTGTAACAAGAACTTCAGTACAACCTCTTCAATGTCAAGTTGAAACACCTGCTTTAAATCTTTCTACTTACATATGCAACCAAGCCATATTCTCTTCTTTGTTTCTCTCTTTTTTATTATTTTTTCTCTGTCTCACTAATGTGTTCACACATACAGACAAACGCACTTCTTTACAATGAAATTGTTAAAGTAATTCCAAGATATGAAGGAAAAGAGTTTGCAGCTGCAGAAAGATTTCCCCCCTGGGGACTGCAGATTACTCAGATCTTTCACTCACAGAAACATGATTGATTTACCAATTATTGTGTAAAGACCATCCTTTCCATGTTTCGTTCCCCCACTTTTACTATAATATCCTATCTGTTGTACAGATTTAAGTGATAATGTATATTCTATAATATATGTTGTTCCCCGCACATCTAGTAATATTAGTTTTACAACAACTGTAAAAGAGAGGAAGTGACTCTGTTTTACATTCATTTTAAATGTGTACTGTTGAAAACACTTTAATGATTTAAACTGGCTTGCATTCAGATGTAACACCAAATTATGATTCAGCATTATTTTAATGACCTTCAGGTGTCCCCGCTGCCCTCTTCCTTCCTTCCTTCCTTCCTTCCTTCCTTCCTTCCTTATTCTCAATTGTCATGACATCTGTACTAGTAAAGTACAATTCTACTTATGGTACAATCTAAACCTGTAAAACAGCCACTTCTGCTTTTCAGGGATAGCACGCTAGTTTGATAGGGCAAACTGTGCTTTTTGCTCAAGATGTGATGCAGGAAGGTGCAGAGGGAAGGGCAAGAAGCAGAGGAGGGAATACATGATGCAACATACAACTCACTCACTTCTAACTGTTGTATCCAAAGTTGTCTAGAGTGGGTGAAAAAAATCCAAACACAAAAAATTACAGGTGAAATTCTGGGGGGAAAAAATTACTCAATAATGACCAAATCAAAGCATTCCTGACATATGGCCATCCAGCCTCTGCTTAAAGACCCCTAAGGAAGGAGACTTCACTACACTCCGAGGGAGTGTGTTCCACTGTCGAACAGCCCTTACTGTCAGGAAGTTCCTCCTAATGTTGAGGTGGAATCTCTTTTGATACAAATTGCAGGAAAAGAGATTCCACCTCAACATTAAGAGGAACTTCCTGACAGTAAGGGCTGTTCGACAGTGGAACACACTCCCTCGGAGTATAGTGGAGTCTCCTTCCTTAGGGGTCTTTAAGCAGAGGCTGGATGGCCATCTGTCAGGGATGCTTTGATTTGGAGTTCCTGCATGGCAGGGGGTTGGACTAGATGGCCCTTGTGGTCTCTTCCAACTCTATGATTCTATGATTCTATGACCAGTGCTGAAATTATAAATATTAATAAATCCTGTTTTTAATACAATCACCTTTCAAAAATTCAAATGAAACACAGCTGTAAAAAGCTACTTTATAGACATGGTAGATAGCCTCCCAAAGATATTTTAAAAAACATTTATGTGATGATTATGCCTCTCTTAACTCTGGGTTTTTGTATGAAATGTAAGGCAAAGCAAAAAAATAAAAAAAAATAAAAAAATAAAATAAAATTACAAAGTAAAATAAAGGGCAAACAAAAACCCAAGCACTGCATGACAGAGTGAGCTCCCATCACTAGTCTCAGCTCCTGCCAATCTGGCAGTTTGAAAGCATGTAAAAAGTTCAGGTAGATAAATACGTACCACTTTCGCGGGACAGTAACAACAAGGGTTCCTTCGGCCAATGTAACAGAGATGAGCACTGTCACTTAACGGTGGTCACAACTAGACAATCTTGTCAAGCAAAACCCTTTACCTTTACCTTTAATACATTTTGGAGAAAACAACTATTAAAATCTGCACCCAGAAAAAAGAGGCACAGGACAATTTTGACACCTGCCATACAAAACATGTTCATGCCCAAGGCAAAAATCCAAAATGGCATCTCCGCAGTGGTTAAAAACAACAATAAAAAGGATAACTGACACTTTAGTGCCCTTTGGGAGAATTCTGCAGTGAATCCAGATCAAGATTTAGGGAGGCTGGGGGAATGCATACAATAAATCAAGAAAATTGCATGTTGCTTGAACTGTTAACCTCATATTCCAAAGAGAAAGACTTTGACCTTGTCAATTATAAGTCATTCAGCATAATTGCTTTGGCTTATTTGGGAAATACAATCTACAACATGTTGTTAATAACACAGGCATAGAAGCTCGAAAGAAAGTTGCAAATAGCAAAAATAAAAAATAAAAAATAAAATAAAATTCCATGAGGCATACATCTATTTCTGTGTTGTTTATTTTAATTCAAGCCAAATTAAACTCCTATATATATATCCAACTCAGATACCCCAAAGAGTTCATTGGGACTTATTCCCTGATAATTGTATACAAAGTCACACCATCAGCTTCATTCAAAGCAAAAACATTTTCCATTACTAAAAAGATTTCATCAAAATTTCCTGTTGCTTATTCCAATTCAAGTGGATTGGAAACATAGGAGTGCTTATTAGATGACACAATTACACAACATTCTTTGTTAGAGAAAAAAAAATCAATTTCTCTCTGCTACGGTAGCAATAGAAAGATATAATGTAAGGTAATGACATTATTTGAGAAAACACAGAACTTACAAACAATAGCACCTGACATTATAAACATACATTATCAAGGAAGTTATTAGTGATCTAGCATTGGCATTACTAGACACAGCCACACAATGGAAATTCACAGTTGAATAAAAACAGATAAATCTCAGATGCAGGAGATCAGGAGTAGATTCCACAAGATCCAGGTAAAAATCCTCTGAAAGTAATCATTTTCTCTATGTTTCCCTGATATTTAAAATAAATTAATTAATTTCATCTTTATTATCCCTGGTGTACAAAACTATTTTTCCCAAGCCTGCTGTATTATTGCTGTTGTGTGCCATCAAGTTGTTTCCAGCTTAGAAGTCGATGGAAAACTCAAACCTGGAGGCTTTGGCAAATGATTGAAAATCTAACACCACAGACTTTCCTTTAAGTAACTAGCGCAAGTCCTTCCAGTCGCAATCAATCAAAGGGCATGGTGTTTAACATCCCAGAAATTCCCAATTCAAAATACTGAACATGTACATCTCATCAATGATATAATCCAAAAAGGTAACAAATAAGAGAGAATCTCCATCTGCTTGTCTAGCCAAGTGGGAGAGAGACTTTTCTCAGTCTAATATGCCCATCAGCTATAACAAGCACATTGCTAACAGCTGCCTGTCAAAAAGACAACTACAACTGGTGACAAGCCTAACAGGTAAAGTGCAAACAAGAAAAAAAAGAAAGAAAGAAAGAAAAAGGACTTTTCTTAAGAATTTACCTATCCAACCCGTCTCTAGCTGCACCTCTGGCTAGTGTTACAAGGAATGCGTTTTCTGATGAGCTGGGTTTTTAAAATTATACAGCCAAATACTATTTTTTCTCCCAACCACAAAGGAGAATGGGCGTTGTGCATACCTGCCAAAAGTACCATATTGAAGAAACTAAACCAGATGTCCTCATCGCAAAGGAGGCTAAGTCACCACCAAATGTAGGGCATGCAAGAAAAATGTAGGACATTAGCAAATAAGAGCTGAAAACAATCATAGAAGTATACATCCATGCTTCTTAGCCATGCTCCAAATGGGGGGCATTTTGGAATTCCTCCCAGACAAAAGGTTGAAATGTAGTACATGTCCTGGAAAAGGAGGACATCTGGTCACCCTGCCCCTAGTGGACCTAAAGTGACCAGGTGTCACAACCACAAAGGAGGACAAGGAACCTCAAAATGAAACATAAGATGTTTTCATTTAAGCAGATGTTTAATATATATTAATGCTAGCGTGCCTGATGTGTGGTGTGTTTTGGTTCTGCCTTTTGGCTTTTCTATATTTTTATGTGGATTTATGCTGTCTGAAAGAAAGAAATTGGCAGCATGAGCTTTCATAGACTTCAGTCTACTTCCTCAGATGTCTTTATATCGTTTTATCTGCCTTGAATTTTTTATCGTAATGTGCTGTTGTTGTTGATGTTTTAAAAATCTGTAAGCTGCCTTGGGTCCCTTGTGGGACAGAAAGGCGGCATCCAAAATAAATAAATATTTTGAGTTTTCATTTTGCCATGCCCTACATACTCCCCCCCCCTTCTCCAGGATGCCTTCCATGTTGAGGTGCATCCCAGCCAGGTGAGGACACCTGGAGTCACCCTGGAATTGGAAACACGGGGGGGGGGCAGGCAGGGTGACCAGTTGTCCTTCTTTCCCACCCAAGGACCCAATTATTATTATTATTATTATTATTATTATTATTATTATTTCTTACCCACCTCTCCTCACAGCTCGAGGCAGGTTACAACATAGTTAAAACGTAATTATTACATAAAATACACATATTAAGCTGCATCTCTGCACAATATTTATATTACAATACTGGTACATAGGACAGTAATAAAATGTACAATTCATGTTTAAAATTCATGATTAAAAGCTGCCTGGATAGGCCTGCTGGAAGAGATAGGTCTTCAAATGGGCTTTATATTCTGACAGCTGGTTTAGCGGTCAGATCTCTTCCGGCTTGTCATTCCACAGTCTTTGGGTGGCTGATGAGAAGGTCCTCTGGGTAACGGCTGCCAGTCAGGTTCTTGCAGGCTGCAGCAACTAACCCACCAAACAACCTCAGTGTTCAGGGAGGATTGTACAGGAGAAGGCGACCCAAACCATGTAGGGCTTTAAAGGTCAAAGCCAACACTTTGTACTTTGCCCAGAAACTAATTGTCAGCCAATGGAGTGACTTGAGTTTTGTGGTTGTTATTCACCCTCGAGTCGATCTCAACCCATGGCGACCCTTTAGATGTGACATCTCCAAGACTCCCTGTGCTCCACTGCTCTGCTCATACGCATGACCTCCTTAAAATGGTCCATCCATCTAGCATGTGGCCTTCCTCTCTTTCTACTTCCCTCTACCTTTCCTAGGAATTTATCACACTGGAGCTATTTTAGCATTAAAGAGAGATTAAAGTATATTTTAAGCATCCCGCAAATAAAGCAAAAATGGCAAGTAATTGTGCAAATGATTATCACATGCAATTGTGCAAATAAAGTGATATCAAAAATGGATTGTTGCTGAAATCCCAAAAGTAAAAAGATGCGTGTTAATGCTTCTTTGTGACCACTTTAATGGCAGGTTTTGTGCGACATTGTGTGAAATCGTTGCGCGTAATTATGCTATTTTCCCAGGATATTCACGGGATAAACTCCCAATATCTCTCTAGCATTTTTTTTTTTAGTCCACCCTTTTTTATGCATGGATTTTTATCCACGGATTCAAAATCCACAGCTTGAAAATATTGCAAAAAAAAAAAAAGGGGGGGGGGAATAAATTCCAAATAGCAAGTCTTGATTTTTTCCCATTTTATATAAAGGGTACAACATTTTGCTATGCCATTACACTGAAGGAGACTTGAGCATCCACAGATTTTGTTATTCCACAGGGAAGGGTCCTGGAGCCAAATCCCAGCAGATAACAAGGACCCACTGTATAGGATGTTAATAGATATAAGTTAATAGATATAAGATATAAGGTGTCACATTAAGCAAGGAGCAAGCTTGCTTTCTGCTGCTCCAGAGACTAGAACACGGAACAATGGATGTAAGCTACAGAAAAAGAGATTCCACCTTAACATTAGGAGGAACCTCCTAACAGTGTGATGTCAGTGTGATGGGAGTCTCCTTCTTTGGAGGTCTTTAAACAGAGGCTGGAGGGCCATCTGCTTTGATTGAGAGTTCCTGCATGGCAGGGGGTTGGACTGGATGGCCCTTGGGGTCTCTTCCAACTCTATGATTCTGTAACACCATTGTATTGTGCCATTATATTGAATGGGACTCGAGCATCCACAGATTTTGCTCTCCAAGGAGGAGGGTCCCAGAACCACAAACCCCAGTGGATAACAAGGTCCTACTGCAATATGTTTACTCTTGGATGTTCTTGTGTAACCAATCTGGCTACAGATTTTGAACCGACTGAAGTTTCCGAACTAGGCACAAAGGTAGCCCAAGTGCATTGCAGAGGTCCAAGCTTCATCTCCTCCTTCCCTTCCTCCCTCCCTTGGGTCTTTCCTATTAGTTTCTGGGCACAGTACAAGGTGTTGGTGATGACCTTTGAAGCCCTTCATGGCCTGGGTCCAACCTATTTGTGGGATTGCTTTCCTCCATATAATCCACCCTACACACTTAGGTCCTCTGGGGAAGAATTTACTACAGCCAAGTAAGACCAGTTTGGCTGCGGTTACCCAGAGGGCCTTCTCTTCTGCTGCTCCTAAATTATGGAAGGGCCTGCCAGAAGAGATGTGACATATCACCACTGTTGACGCCTTTAAAAAGGCTGTCAAGATGGATCTCTTCCAGCAGGCCTTTCCTGACTGACGTCCCATAACACTGATATAGATTGCCCTCTAATGACCCAAGAAGTCTCACTTCAATCAGATCTATTTTAATCCATTTTAACCTGGAATTGATAAGAGTTGTTAATTTAGTTTTAAGGTAGGGGATAAGGGGATTGCGGAATTTTTAGTTATGTTTGTATTATGTATATTATTTATGTATTATTTTAATAAAGTTTATTAAAGATAAAAAAAGAAGAAGACATATAACAAACAAGTAACAACAAAACAATGAACTAACATAACACAGATAGTAACATATAAAGCAGTGACTTCCTGGATTTTCCACTGATCTTCATCTCGATTGGAAATTCTTATCCCATCGTCTCTTAATAATCAATGAGGTTAAACTTAAAGATATAGAATCAAGCAAACTCAGAGTCTGGTAGTTTTATAGATGTAAAGGTTTAACTTGAAAGTGACTTGTAAGATTAATCAAAGTTTGCCTTGCTGAATTAGGTTGCATCAATGTTCAAAGTCTAATATTTAGAACGGACCTAAAAAGAACAATCCTGCAATGCTAAGATGATGCCAAATGACTAATTTAAACTTTTCTCCTCTTTTTTTTCCAGGTAGAGTAATAACGGGCCCCACTCAGCCTTTTCTTACATCTTCCCAATTGGAACCCCTTACTATACAGGTAAGTTTATCCATTTCAAGAAGGTCGAGTAGTTTGGATAACCAATCTGGGTGTTCTGTTCTTTTCCACCATTTCGCAAATACACTTGTCCTTACATATTCGCTAGGGTTAAGGGCACATGGGAAAGCTGCAAATACTAAAAACACCAGGGTTTTACCTGAGAGGACACCTCTCTAGGAATCTCTAGGTCCTAAAGTGCAGCGTCCGACAGACACTGACCATAGAACTGCACTGGAGGCGCTACAAATGCCTAGCAGAGTATTCTCTCTAGGAATCTCTAGGTCTTCCAGGGCAACTTTTAATTAAAGTGGACCACAGAGTTGCATCGGAGGACGTAGATATTTCTACCGAGAACATATTAATCAAATCCGTGAATAATCAAAGCTGCAAATCTCAAAGCCTCAAATATGAGGGATGAGTGATGATTCTGGCAGCTGTGGACATGAAGAAAGTTTTTTTTTCCATTTCCCCCCCCCCCCCAAGTTATGCATCTGACACCATGCTGAGTAAAAAGAAATTTTGGGTCAAAGTTCAGTTTGCACTTTAAGGTTTTCTCAATTAAGTTCATGCATTTATGTATTTTTTTTATTGTGACCCACCTAGATCCTTGTGGAAAGGTGGGATATAAATAAAATTTATGATGATGATGATGATTGATGATGCATGTCCTTACCTAGGCACTTGATGGTGAAGCCCGGGGGTGGCCGGAGGGCCCTCCTGGCCCACCCTTCCCGCAGGGCCTCCAGGTGCTCCTCCTTGCCCTGCACCAGCAGCACCTGCTCAGGGTCCAGCCAGCCCAGGAAGAAGCTCTCGGCCACTGCTGCCTGCACCCTGCAGTTCCAGAAGTTGCCCATGTTCTCTGCCTTGAAGTCAGCAAAGAGCTCATAGCCCAGGCGGGGACGTTGGCCACCATCACCATCACCATCACCACCACCAGCAGCCACCTCTTCCAGCCCCACTGGAGGCAAAGTCTTCTTCTTGGGTCCCTTCTGCTGCTGCTCATCCTGGCAGGGGCTCAGCACAATGGCCAGGGAGTGAGGGGCAATCTGGAAGAACTTCTCCACTCTGCCTGGCATGGCAGAAGCAGAAGACTTAGACTAGGCAAAGGCTCTCTGTCTGTCTCTCTCTCTACTAGACTCCAGGCTTCATCCCCAGCCCAGCCAGCCAGCAGCACCGCCTCCCAAGGGATGCTCCCTCCCTCCTCCTGGGCAGCACCAAAAGAAAGAGGAGGGCAAGGCAGCAGCAGTAGCAGCCAGAGGAAAGGGAAGGCAGCAGCAGGGGCCCAGGGAAAGAGAAGGAAAACAAACTCAACTCACTCATCATCAGGAAAAAAAAAGTCTTGCTCAGAAGGGAAAGCATTGGGGAATCTTTCCCTCCTGGGCACTAAAGGAAAAAGGATGTGTCTGGTGGTCACCCTGAGCTGAAGATGAATTCTTCATCTCTTGCCCAGAATGGAAGGCATGACTGGGAATCTCTCCCTCCTGGACAGAAAGTGGAGATGGAGGACTGTGTGTCCTGGGAAAGGAGGATGTGTCTGGTCACCCTGAGCTAAAACAACAACAACAACAACAACACTCATTTAAATGTATGTTTTTACTTCTTAGCCATGCTCAGGATGGAGGACATTTGGGAAGGCTTCCTAGACAGAAAGTGAAAATGGAGGACTTCATCCTAGGAAAGGAGGAGCTCTGGTCACCCTCAGCTCAGTATGAATTCATGCTGCTTAATCTTGCTCCAAATAGAGGACATTTGGGGATCCCTCCTGGACAGAAGGTGGAGGAGGACATCCAATTGAGATGTGGTGCAGGAGAAAAGGGCTGAGGATGCCATGGACAGCTTGAGCTAAAAACACTCATTTAAATGTCAATTTAGCCATGCTCAGAATGGAGGACATTTGGAAAGTCTTCTTAGGCAGAAAGTGGAAATGTAAGGATCTCTAGCCACCCTGTTCTAGAGGGATTGTTTCTCTTTTCAGCTGCCCATTGTATCCTCAGCTCTTTTCTCCTGCACCACATCTCAACTGGATGTTGATTTTTATATACCGTAGCAATATATAAAAATCACTGGCTTCTGGGGCCCGCCATCTTCTCCTTCACCAGGGGCCTGGCTGGGTCTGAGAGAATGCAAAATTTACTTTGGACCTTATCACACCAGACCAGTTTGGATTGAATCAGAAGTGACCTTGGAACTGATTTCTGTGAATTCGGTTGTTACTGAATTCACTGAATTCTGGGGTGACTTTGGACTGGCTTTGGAATGGTTTCCTAGGAGTTTATCAGATAATGGAAACTGGAAGTATAATCTAATGGCATTCCAAAAGCTATCATGGGGTTTCACATTATTGCGTATTAACACAATTTTGGGCAAAAGGGAAGTCATTCCGAACACAATCATGGGTTTTACGTTATTTCATATTAAAGCATTTCACGTAATTTCGGGCAATGGGAGGTCATTTTCGGGTAATGGGAAGTTATTCTGAACGCATTCCGAATGCAATTGGAATTCATGTAAATTCACTAAACTAGTGAATTCGCTTGAATTCAAATTGGCTCCAGTTGGCTTCATTTGAAATAAAGAGAAATTCCTCCCGTCTGATAAACTCCAGGGTAACAGCATTCACATGTGATAATTCAATGCACATTCACTGAATTCTGGGGTGACTTTGGATTGGCTTTGGAATGGCTTCATAGTAACAGCATTCACGTGTGATAATTCGATGCGCATTCATGTGAATTCACTTGGATGGATGCAGAGTGACTCTGGATTGGAGCTGCAATAACCCTCATCTGATAAGGAAGAGAGATTACTTTCCCGCCTTTTTGCCAAGGGCACCACTAATGGTTAAAACACACACACACACCTCACTGTTTTGATGTGGATTTGGGATGTTGTTGTACTTTGTTATATAAAAATCAACACTCAGTTGAGATGTGGTGCAGGAGAAGAGGGCTGAGGACACAATGGACAGCCAAAAAGACAAACAAAATGGGTCCTTAGATCAAGCCTGAAATCTCTCTAGAACAGGGTGACCAGACATCCTCCTTTTCCAGGACATTTCCTACATTTTCACCTTCCGTCCAGGAAGAATTTCAAAATGTTCTCCGTTTTGAGCAGGACTAAGAAGTATGAATTTATATGAGTGTTTTTGGGTTTTATTTGGTTATGCCGTACATTCTTCATCAATGTCTTACATTTTGCAGAGCCTTGTCCTCTGGTTACCATGCCCTAGAAGCCAAGATGACAAAACGGAGGCTGTCGAACTTTGGCCACATCATGAGAAGGCATGACTCATTGGAAAAGACGATAATGCTAGGAAAGGTGTAGGGTAATAGAAAGAGAGAAAGGCCGCACACCAGATGAATGGACTCCGTTAGGGCAATCCTTGGAAATAGTAGCTGGATCAGAGCAAAGCAGTAGAGGACAGGGAGTCTTGGACATGTCTCATCCACAGGGCCGCCATGAGTCAAGGCTGACTTAGAGGCAGTTGACAACAACAATATGGATAACACAGTTACCCTTGAATATAAAGACATAGCTATACTGTTCTGAACACTCAGTATGCAAAGGGATTTTACAGCACCTTTGAGAAACTGAAAGACAGAAGTTGGTAGCATGAGCTTTTGTAGAACTGCACCTACTTCCTCAGATGCATCTGAGGACTCAAGTCCAACAAAGCTCATGCTACCAACTTCTGTCTTTCAGTTAGTCTCAAAGGTACTGTAAAATCCCTTTACCCCTGAATATTTTACCTCACTAATTGAGACATTAGCCCTTTCTTCCTTAAGAGTTTTGTACAGTTGCCACTTCCACCCCTGCAGTGGGTGCACTTTTAATTACAAGGTGGAGAAAAACGAATAAATTCGGCAAGTTGAACGTTTCTGGGCTTGCAGAGGCGCCAGTGAATGTGTCAGTTCTGTCAGGAAACTGATTAAATTAGTAGAAGTAATGAAGATGTACCCCCCTTTATTTCTGATTGGCAAGCAACCTGCGCCACTGGAGAACAAACTTTGCAATAGTTGTCTTTTAATATTTTGCTGTTTTGTTGTGTGCTCTCAAGTTGTTTTGGACTTATGGCAACCCTAAGGTGAGCATATCACAGAGGATGAGAGTTTATCACTTGCCCCAAGTCACCCAGTTCTGGGTTTCCATGAGTGAGCAAGGATTCGAACCCTGGTCTTCAGTCATAAGGTTTGTCTACACAAGGAAAAAAAACCCAAATTCTCTTTGAATCTGGGCCAATAAAGTTATACGATGTATGGCATTTTCCCTGAAAGTCATGGTATTGAATGGCATGGCATTTTCCCCACAATCAGGACACCTGACACAAGGCCCACTGAGCAGCAAACTGGGAGTAAAATCTTAATGCAGATTTTTAAAATTCAGTTTGCTGTGGAGTTTCCAGGAAACTCCCAACATTTCCCAAATTCATCCCATCAATTTGCACTGTATTGGGGGCAGGTGGGGAACAGGATAGTTTGCTTGGCGTTAAAATAAAGATTTACATTAAAATAAATATTTTTCCTGCTTGTGAGGCATCCGCTGCCTTGTTGGGACTTTAGCGTGCTGCCAGGAGTGGCAGAGAGAAGGAAAAAATGTTGCTTCAGGTGAGGAACTGGGTTTTTCCCTCTTCAGTGCCACTCCTGGGAGTAGGCTCTAAGGTCACAACAAGGCAATGGGCACCTCACAAGCAAGAAAAAAAGTGGGCCCTTGGTATCCACTGGGGTTTGTTTTCAGGACCCTCATGGATACCAAAATCTGTGGATGCTAGGGTCCCCTTAAATACAATGGCATAGTAAAAAAGTGTCCCTTATGGCATTTATGGAATTTATGTATTAAAAAAAAATATTTTGAAACTGTAGATGGTTGAATCTGTCGATAAAGACAATAAATGGTGGCCCCTGCCAGGCAATGATTTGTCCTTGCTCTTGGAGCTGTGGGAAGGAAAGGCAGTGGCGGCAAGAGATTTACTCCAGTATTGTGGACAAAACGTTAAGCTGTGCTGTTGTTAAAAAGCCTTCTATTTATCCTGCTGATGGGTTTCAGGAAGAGCCTTCATCAAAAGCTGATTCTTCTGTTTCTCTCTTTTTGTGGCCGGAGTTACTAACGTTGAAATCCATGGTTGCAGACTATACCAACAGCAGTGTAGGCAACCTCTGTGGATAAAACAAGTAAAGGGCAGCTCCGGGGCAGTTGTGGGGCAGAACAGATGGAGAGTCCATTCGGATCTTTCCTTCAAAAGTAATGGGCCCAGAATCCAACACTCAAACCACTTTGCAATGCTGACTTCTTTTTAAATATTTACCATCTTGTTATTAGCAATCATATAAAACAAAGGAAAATATACATTTCCGGTATTGTGGATTGTTTCTAGATTCCAATGAATTCCAGTATCCTGCTAGTGGAAGAAATTTAAATTTCTCCAAACAGAGGACATTGTCTGGAATATTGCAGCCTCATTTGGAGTACTGCATTCAGTTCTGGGTGCCTCATTTTAAGAAGGATTTAGACAAGTTGGAGCAGGCTCAGAGAAGGGCAACAAAGATGATAACAGGCATGGAGAACAAAACATATGAGGAAAGATTATAGCAGCTGGGTTTATTCAGCTTGGTGAAGGGAAGACTGAGGGGTGGCATGATTGCTCTTTTAAAATACTTCAAGGGCTGTCACAGAGGGAAAAGAGGAGGCCGCTTCCCCATCCAGAGGGTAGGACCAGGTCTAATGGTGTGAAGTTACAGGAGAGTAGTGGTGTAACAGTTTGAGTTTTGGATTAAGGCTCTGTAGACCAGGGTCAAATCCCCACTCGGTCATGGAAGCCCATTGGATGACTTTGGGGAAGTCACTCTCGCTCAGCCTCAGAGGAAGGCAAAGGCAAATCCCCTCAAGACAAATATTGCCAAGAAAAACCCCATGGCAGCTTTGCCTTAGTGTTGCTGTAAGTCAGAAATGGCTTGAAGGCACAAAACAACAAGATCCATTTTGGAAGAAAGCTTCAAGTGATTTCTAGAACATTTAAAATGTTTTTGTTTACTGATTCAAGGCTTACCTGACCTGGTTGTTTCATTTCATATGTGCGTTGCCTAAACGTAAATGTCGGCCTACTCTTTTTCATTCGGGTGTGAGAACCTGTCCCTATTATTTCTGCCTCTTGTACCAAATGTTCTGTTGAAGGAGGAATGCCCAAACAAATCTTGCCAAGAAACTCTTGTGATGGAGTTGTCTTTGGATTGCCATAAACCAGAAGTTACTTGAAGGCACACAACAAGGGTCGATAGCAGCCTTAGGTACCATGACAACAATTCCCTTCTAAGCAATAATGCAATTTAACTCAGATAAATGTATTAAAACACGTTGTGAATTATGTGTCCTATTGTGTCCTAATGGAGAACGATCCTTATCTTCTCCCTCATTTTTTCCTTAGAAGGAAAAGACTGAATTGACACATAGACATTTGTATTCTTAGCATTGTCCTTGCCAGTTGCACATAGGTGTCATATCAGGGCATCATAAAACTCTCCGGGTTTTGTCCATATTTCATATGAATACCATCACCATGGAAGCTACAATCCTCTTTGGGTGCTTCATTCCCTCTTCACTTGTATCTTTGAAAACATTTTTAATGTATAAACTTCTATTTTTTTCTCTCTCTCCTGTACTGCACAGATCTAGCAACTGATAATACAGAATGTTTATGTCTACTTGTTGAAACTGGTCTGAATTAATTTAAGTATGCATGCATGAAAGAAAACACTAAGAACAAGATAAATGAAAACATAGTTATAGATAATTTGTGGAAAAGATATCTGGCTGTGTGGAATAATATTTATTATACACATGGGAAGACTGTCATATTGTTACTCAGATCGGTAGTCTTCTTTTTCTTTAGTTGTTCTTATATTGTATCATATAATGAACACTTAGAAACTCTCAGTGATGTCTAAGTAAGCAATATTCCTAATTTGTTTTGACCATAATTGCCTGAATCTAGATAACAGCTGAACATATACTGTTTCCCCTTCAATTGATATTTGCAACACCTTGGGGCACAGAATGAAGTGAATGGGGGACACAAACAAAAATGTGTCCAGGCTGCTTTGGATTAAAGATTCTACTATGCCACCACTTTATTGAATGGAATCTATTCCATTTTCCTGCCCCATCCCAGTTATATCACAGTATTACTGTTCAGACAGATGAGGATTAGTTCCCTCATTTGTATGGTTACAAGGATAATTAGCTGGCCTAACGCCTCAACTGACTGAAGCTATTCCAGTACGATTTTTTTACACGTTGGGTTGCTCCCAAGAATAAAGAAACATCAGGATTATAACATCAGCCAAAATGCCTGGCTTTTCTCTTCTCTTCCTGCATATTACTCTAAAACAAAAAAGGCAGCTACAAAAACATCTCTTTGCTGTGCATTTTCTTAAAATGCAAATGGTACCAAATCAGGTGCAGACATAAATATGTAGGATACGTTGATTAAGACTATAGACTACAAGTCTTGTGCCAACACAGCATTCACATAATTGAGGCACTGGTGTGCAAGTAAGCATTGAGGCCAAACCCTTTGCAAACTGAAAGGGGGGAGGTAACGACATTGAGAAACAGCTATTTGACCTCTTTCGGAATTTCTTTGCTAGTTCCTTCACAAAAGTGTACAGATATAGAATGGGGGACACCTGGCTTAACAAGACTATATGTGAAAGGAATCTAGGAGTCCTGGTAGACCACAAGTTGAATATGACTTAACAGTGTGATGTGGCAGCTAAAAGGGCCATTCTGATTCTAGGCTGCATCAATAGAAGTATAGTGTCAAGATCGAGGGAAGTAATAGTGTCACTCTATTCTGCTTTGGTCAGGTCCCACCTGGAATACTGTGTCCAATTCTGGGCACCTCAATTCAAAAAAGATGTTGACAATCTAGAGTGTGTCCAGAGGTGGTGGCCAAAATGGTGAAGGATCTGGAAACCATGCCTTATGAGGAAAGATTTAGTGATCTGAGTATGTTTAGGCCAGCAGTACAGAAGGTTACGAGGTGATATTGTAGCCCTATTTAAATATTTTAAAGGGTGTCATATTGTGACTGGTGCAAGCTTGTTTCCTGAAGCTCCAGAGAATAGGACCTGGAGCGATGGATTCAAACTACAAGGAAAAAAGATTCCACCTCAACATTAGGAAGGACTTCCTGACAGTAAGAGCTGTTCAACAGTAGAACACACTGCCTGGGAGAGTAAAGGAGTCTCCTTTGGAGATCTTTAAACAGAGGCTGGATGGCCATCTGTCGGGAGTGCTTTGATTGTGAGTTCCTGCATAGCAGAGTGGGACTGTATGGCCCTGGATCCTATAGTGAAAAATGAGTTTTGCCTATGTTCAAGCCCCATTGGCTTGAATATAGGCATGCGCGCACACTGGAAGCGCACCCCATTCATCCCTTGTGTATAAACAAGGGATGCAGGCCCAAAATCTGTGAGAATGGAGGAAGGACTGTACAGTCAGCCCTCCATAGCCATAGATTTTTTTATCCAGAGATTCAAACATCCAGGGCCTGAAAATATGCTCAATATATATTCCAAAAAGAAAATTGATTTTGCCATTTTATATAAACAACATCATTTTACTATGCCATTCTATTTAATAGGACTTGAGCATTCATGGATTTTGTTATCCACAGCTGGGTTCTGGAACCAAACCCCAGCGGAAACAAAGGGCCCACTGTAATTATAGTTATTTCTTGAAAGCCAACTTAAAACTTACTGGAAAGTATGTGAAAAATAAACAGTCCAGGTACATTTAGAACCCCACCCCACATCTCTGATCAATCATAGGCATTTCTCCTTTCTTTGCCAAAAACATTGCCAGCAAGCTGCAGAGGCCATTGCTATGATCTTGAATGCTTTCAAGTGAAGGAAATCATTTGAAACCACGTGAAGCTACTTATAATTAAAAAGGGTGGTGATGCCAGAAATTACCCAATACATTCTTGAGTACTGCGTTTGCTCATTTGTGTCATTTATTGCCTGATTGTTTCTAATGTCACCCACTCCACACAAACATTTCTGGAAGTTAATGATGTCTCCTCTGTTCTGCATTAACACGGTCAAATTCATTTCTGAGGATTTTCCTTCTATGGTCTGTAGGCTTCAAAGTGTAATTGAATATGACACCAAATAGCAATCCCCCTTCTAGAACATCTCTGCCTGTCTCTCCTCAAAACAGTGTTTTTATGAAGTATTTGATGCCACTTTAGTGACCATGTCTTACTGAAATTAACGTGTAAAATTCTTGTCTTCTGTACCTGTGCCTGTTTTCCTTCCCTTGTCAAATTTGTGTACTACTGGGTGCAGGGATACAATCTTTGTTGTGTCATTGCTCTCTGAGGTGCTATGTCCATGAATGGCATAACACTTTGAAAAATAAAACCATTGAAGGAATAACATGCACAAAGAGAACAAGATTCTGAAAATCAATGTGAAACAAACAACCTGGGGGGGGGGGGGGGGGAAGAGTAAAAGATATGGAATCCACATTGACCTCCAGACATCTAATGGGGATTACTCTTCGTAAAGGCAGGCTGTAAAAATGTTGGCCTTCAGAAACCTACTGTGAGGAATCTGTGGCAAATAGTTTAAAAACCATATATTAATTTAAAATAGCAGGTGCTGGAGAGGTGAATGAAAAATCACATTGTGCCATGGCACTAAAAAAAAAAAAAAAAAAAGCTAATCCTTTTGAGTCAAAGAGACAGCACTTTTCTTTATTGATCTTGTCATAGGAATGGCAGAACGTTGGAGGGTGTGTCTAGACCTGCAGGCTATTATATAATGGAACTGTCTTTTTACTAAAAGGTTATTAAATAAACACAAGTGAAGGCAGCCCCACTGTCAGCATGTGTGTATTTTGTTTCAACACATTTTAAAAACATTCCACCTCTTTAAAATTGTGCATTAAACAATGTTTTCTTTTAAAACCTTTTAAAAAAAAATCAGCATGCAAAATCCACCTGAGAATATTTAATATTTGAAATGTGTATTAAGTACACATCTCCTCCTCTAGTGCTGCTGGTCAGTAGGAAAACCAATATGGGACTGGGATTGCAGCTTGTTCTGGGATTGCTCTCCATCTAAAAGATCAGGTTTGTAGCTTTGGGGTGTACCCAAGGAAGTTAGGCTGGGCCCATCTCTTTTAAACTTCTAGTGGGAAGCCAAGTGTTTGAAATTGCTGTTTTAACTGTTTCAAAACTGGATTCTAGGATTGCTTTTAGGAGCTTTTTATTCTTTATATTTTAATGTCCTTTTAAAATGTTCCTTTGTATTGTTTTAATTGGTTTTTGTTTGTTTATCCCCGCAAGAGCCCTTGTGGGCTGGGAGGTGATACAAAAATGTTTTAATAATAGTTTTCTTTTGCTTTTATTATTTAATGTCTTATTTTTTACTAAGGGTATACTTTCTACTCTGAACTGTTTTCAGCACTTGGCAGTCTTAACTTTAACGGAACAGTCCCACCTCCTCCAGTCAATGCCTTTTGGTAGTAGGGAATGTGTAGATATGCACCTCTGGTTACACTTGTTTCTGGTTTTCTCTGCATTTTATTTATATAGTTGTTTCATTCACTGAGTTCATCCATATCTCAGTGGTCTTCACTTTAGTGTGAGGGTACTGTGTCAACCAACCCCTTAAAGAATTTATTGCCTTCTGTTCCTAAATATAGCAGGTACTAGGAGTATGCATCCCAGGACTAATATCCCCAGCACAGACAAGTTAAAATACTGCCCTATTATTATCCCAAGCACAAGAGCTGCAAGGTATAGTGCCTGCTGTCATAAAGAGATTCCAGTCTTCACTAGATAATATTTGGAGGTTACTTCTTACAGGGTCCACATTTTTACTTTTTCCCCTAAGTACTGATTTCTCTTTTATTTTCAGAATATCTGTCTTGTTTTGTGATACTGAATCCCTCAAGTGTTTCATTTTTTATACCAATCACAGACATACAGTTTTACAGAGCAACAACACAGATATGGTTCCTTGCACCCAGAAGCTTTTGAATGCTAAAATTTGACACAGGGAAAGAAAATGAGGATATTGGTATGAAGAGGTAATGAAATGTTCTTGGTCCAACCAAGAAGAAAATGACCTAGAGCCATGAAATTTACATGCTATTTCCACATAGTCACCCAGAATCATTTCTCAGGTTTCTTTAACCCTTCCAAAAAGAATTCTGTCTGAAATAATGCCCTGCTGCTATCACTTCTGAATCATAAAAATTCCCTTCTTTGCAAACTTTTGAAGGTTTGAAAACAGATATGGATGTACTCAGACCCCAAACTGCCAGCCCTGTGAGCAGGTGCAAGTGTCCTGCAAAAAAGAACATCTTTCCGCAGCTTCCCTCACTATTTTCCCTTCAATGTCTCCTTTAATTGGCATACCAAGTTAGAGTGGTATTCTACATTAACTGTTTGGCTCTCCTGAAGATAGTAAAGAAAATACCTTCCTTATCCCAAAAAACCTCTGGCCATGACCTTTCAGTTGACCTTTGAGCCTGAGTGCCACCACTGCAAAGACTGTTGTTTGGTCTCCAGATCATAGTGATGTAACCATGTTTCATCAACAGTGACAAGTCAGTCCAGAAATGATCACTAGATTGCTCAAAATGTCACAAAATCAACTTGGAGGTATTTACTTGAATTTGTTTCTGGTCAGCATTCCAATGTTTTGGCACCCACTTGGCTGATAGATTCTACATAGCCAACTGCTCATGAAATATAAAACCTAGGATATCTCTAGTACCTCAGCAATTGTTTCACTGAGATTTGCTGAACTGCTGAAATCAGATCATGAACATGCTCAACAATTTAGGAGTTGACACTGGTCAAGCCCTCCCAGATGTTGCTGCCTCTTCAGTTTCAAAATCTCAATGCTGAAAGTTGGCATGCCTCTTCTTCACAGTTGAATATGATGGTCACAGGTCCTGTTCCTTTTGCAGGAACAGGAACTTCATGAAGGCCCAGAGTTCAGCACCTGAAAATTCCACACTTTTCACTGAGATGTCTCCATCAATTATCTGAAAAAAATCAGCTTTACAGCTACAATCCCGCAAACTGTCAATGTATGATACAAAAGAACATTCTTTCAAGATACTGTGACAAAATGACAATAAAACTTTGGGAAGTGGGTTGGGCTGAGAACTTTTCAGCACCCCTCAGGTACACAGGGCAAAATATGTATTCAGTTGAACAGACGTTTCCATAAGGGATGAACACTAAATAGTTGTGCCAAAGGATTAACAGGAATATAGATTTTAAGGAGTGACTTGAGGAATCTAGAGACATATTCCTCCAAGGAAATTCCAGGCATTAAAACGCAGAAAGGCTGGAATTGTTTAGAGTGGGAAACCTCTATATCTGAGGTAGTGGAGGTGGCAGAGTACAAGTCACAAAAAGAAATATATTGGAGAGAAAGAAGGATCAAGTCTACAGAGGACTGTGGAATGCGTGCTGTGCTGAAGCAGTATGAGCTCGAAACTGCATTAAGTATAGCAGCGGTTCTCAACCTGTGGGTTGTGACCCCTTTGGGGGTCAAACAACCCTTTCACAGGGGTCACCTAAGACCATCGGAAAGCACAAATTTCCAATGGTCTTAGGAACTGAGACACCAGAATTTTATAGTTGGGGGTCACCACAACATGAGGAACTGTATTAAAGGGTCGCGGCATTAGGAAGGTTGAGAACCACTGAAGTTTAGGCAGTAAAGGAGGTAGAAATTAAAGGAAAAGATACTCAAACCTTACACACTTAGCCAGAATGATACACTAGCTCACAATTTCTTTGGCATCATGAACACCACCATGAAAACTAATGTTTAAATTAATTTATTAAACAATGAAAAAAAATCTCACAAAAGAGTTTTTATTTACATGATTTACTGTTAATATTCTAAAGACCATCTTATATTAACATTGATAGGATGAATTTCTGTTAACTAACTGGGATTCTACATGCAGTTTCCCTGATAAAGATTAGTTGAATGGGTAAAAATATTACACCTGAATGATACTGCTGTAGTGTAGATCTTTTTCTCTAAAATGGTTTCCAGTACAAGAGTATTCACTACAGTTTACAATAGAAAATATTTTTTGACCCAATAAATGGTAGTAGACTTGTCCTGAGCCTCTAAAGGAAAAGTAGGTTTCATATATGTATGTGCTGATCAGAAGTTTTACGTTGTCTACAAAAGCCCACAATGTGTATAGCTTTATGGGATATTTCTGCAAGGGTGGCCAACATTTCTTAGAATATGTACCTCTCTGACAACAGAACACAGTTTTTCTATGCTTCTGAAGTAAGAGACTGTCAATAATACTGAACAACTGGTGTGTCTGAAGATGCTGGGTTTTGAGTTGCACAAAAGCCTAAAGCTTCCTTCAGGAACCATCAGTTTCTCTTAGTTGTGAAATCCCCCTTTGATACATACATTCACTATAAAAGTTCCCTCTTGCTGGAAAATTAAAAAAAGCCTTCAAAAGCAAGATGGCAAATCACTACGAGAAGCCATAAAGCCTCAAACACCATCAGGTTATCATGAAATGATATATATATTCATTCAACACCTGGAAACCCCATGTGCAAAGCAGGCAGCTCCTGCCGAAACAGCAAGATATGAATGACTTGAATGACTCTCTTTTTTTTTCTTGGACTACAGAATGGCAGAAAAATAAGATATTATATGGAAGCAACATTTCAATGTTATAAAGCTTGCGGGGAGAGCAGCTATTGCAACAAAAGTCATATGCATTACACCTCTAGACAACACTACTGAAACTGGAATTATTGTGGGTTTTTTTTTCTTTTTTGGAAAGTTCACTCATGTTGCCAAAATATTTCATATACATAATAAATAACTCTTTTGTTTAACTTTCAGGGGAAAAGGGTATGTTAAATAAAAGCACCAGCTTTTCCTGTATATTTATTTGTTAGAATCAAGTCCAGAAGGAGATATTGTCGATAGTAGCAATTGTTACCAATCTAAATGTAGTTTTTTCACCTGTAGCTTCAGCAAATCTAGGGTTTGAAAAAGAATCTGAGTTCTATATATTCTGTGCAAAATTGTTTCACTTGTGCATAACTTATGCAGCAGCAATAGAAGCATCATCTGGCTGACGTCCCTGTGGCTTTAGAAGGAAGAAAGGACAAAATTAATATTTATGTTAAGTCTGAAACTTTACAACCCTATGGTGCTCAATCTTCATGCCAGCCCTAGTTTCAGGTATTTCAGAAGTCATTTATGCCTGAAAGTATAAACTGACTGTATATATATACTCATCTATAAGTCTAAACATTTATGCCCAAAATTGACCCCAGAATCCCAGGTCGACTTATTTACAGGTCAGTGTGGTAATGTGATAGCAGTTCTTTCAAATTTCCCCATCCAGTTGGCACAGTAGTTTATTTCTCTCTTGCACCAAGCAGAAAGAGTCCTTTCTTAGTTCTTAGACAAACAGAGTCTACTGCTGGCCACAGCTCTCTGGGTGAAGACTGAAACCAAAGTTGAAACCAACACTGAAGCAAAAAGCCTCAATTAGAGTCTCTCTTGCTGTACACACACATACACACACACTAGAGAGGCCCCAAGTTTTACCCTCGACTTACCCACAGTTCATGGCAAAATCCATAATTTTGGCCCCAAAACCTGCCCTTAACTTATTCATGAGGTCAACTTATAGTTGAGTATATAAGGTTATATTGCAGTGTAATACTGCTTATGAGGACCTACAGCGATTGCCCATAAGCATATTTAATGCAATCATTTCCTATTGAAACCAACATGTTGAAGTGCTGTTAAAACAATCATTATTAAGCTTAGGCTACAGGAAAGTTCAGGTTTAGGTTATCATGGTAACAACTATGTTTATAACGTTCACTGATTTGTAGAAACACAGTAAGTTTTTATATTAATACATGGATTCTTTGCATCTGACCATTTTCTTCTAACTCAGTTAAGTAAAGCCCTCTCCCGCTCAGAAAAGAAGTACAGATTCAATAAAATTTGGCCGGGTGTCCATTGCATCATAGACAGAAAAGTGGGGGCAGAAGCAAATGCCAGTTGAACTGGAAGCATCCTTCACCTTTTATTTTATTTTATCGTATTTTGGTATTTCCATTAAGCTGTCCCAGTAGTAAAGGTCATGAGTCTACTGTCTGTTATTTGGTGGAATTAACAATGTCCTTTATTCCTATAAAGGAAATGCTTCTGCCTTATAAGTGGAAATTTCCAAGCATTCACCAGAAGAATCCTATTTTTCTATCAGATTATAAGAACCTCATCTATCTTTCAGAAAATAAAAAGAGCAGAAGATTGCTACAAGTGGGTGTTACATCAAGATACTAAACAAAAATGCTCAGTATATTGCCAAGAACAGATTACAACTCAGGGCATGCTTACAGCTTTTCCCCTTTAGCAGCAGGTTTCTGTCTCTACTTGGCAGCAAATGCAGATGACTGCTCTAAAAGGCACATTGATTGTCAGAATATGTGGGAAACACCCATCCTTTCTGGCTGTAATGCAATGAGGCAGAATGCAAACCTGCTTCACTGGGAAGGGGGATTAGGTTGGTTTTTACTGTATAGTTCACAGAAAACACTTCACATTTTTTCAAGGATTTCACGAACTTTTTGCCTGCCTGGACACGTCCTTTCCTAGCTTAGCCCCCTGTGAAATTCCTACCATGAAATTACAGGGGGGGGGGGGGGAACCCACCAACTGTACAATTCTTAATTCCACAATCACATGCAATAGCTAGTGAAAGGCATCAGTGTTTGAGTTCATTATAGGCTTCTTGCAATTCCACTTATTTCCAAATTGATTTACCATCTTAATTCATAATGTAGAGGAAGATTTAGGGATCATCTACACTGCCCAAATAAAACAGCTTCTAACAACTTTGAAGCCTGGCCGCTTAGATAATGCACCAGGTAAAACCTGGTGGAAAGTGGAAGGAAACCGCAATCCAGGGCTAAAAACCAGAGCAAAAAGAAGCCATGATACTCCTACTCAAGGTGGAAAATGTGCATCATCATACCAGCACCTGAACAGCCCGGCGCCAGTACGGGACTGTGGCAAAGCAAAGATGCAATGGCCAATAATGCAATGGATGTAGCTACAACATACACAAACCAGCCAGTCCAACGGGGCATGGGGTGAAGGGAGCATGTATGGGGGGTCCTCCATGATTGTACTATGCCAATGTATCACTGAACACACTGTATTGTACAGGTGGTGCATCGCACATGCTCCAGCCCCACCTCTTTCTTGAAAGCTTTCAGAACATCCGTTTTCAAGGTGCTAAAATATGGATTGACAACTGGATTTTTAACCTAATTTTAATCTGGATTACTTTAGTATCAGAAATTTGAAAACTGAAGCACATTTTTCAGGATTGAAAGGATACTCTGATACCCCTGTAAAACAACATCTGCTAGTCTTAACCTAATGCCTGTTTAATAGCCAAATTAAATAATAAATACAGAGCTTTTTCCATGTCCAGACAAGAACCTCCCTAGATAACAATTAACCAAATAACAGACTCCATTCTTATGCTTTGTAATTCAAAGACAGCTGTTGCATCTACTTTAGAAGTACAAACTATAGTCAGAAGTAACCCAAAATAGTTAAGTTGCATCTGTTTCACTATTAAAAGTGAAATAGATGCAAAAACAGCTCGATTTTTTTTAAAAAATAAACATTTATTTTACCTTACCTTTACAAAGATGTGTGTTGGTATAAACCGTCTAAGCATCTGATTAGTGAAATGTGGAAATCTCAGCAGATTGATGTTCAGTGATGGCAGCTGCTGATATCCAGCCATGAGAGGATAATAGTTGTATAACATTTCTTGTTCAGTACCAGGGAGGATTCGCAACCTTATCTAGAAGTATATCCAGAATCTCTAGTCAGAGTCCAGCAACAGGGAAAGAAGGCAGAAAAAAATCTATCCCTTTGACAGTGAATGCTGTCCAGGTAAGCACATCCAATAAAGAAGTGCAGAAAACCATCAGGACTATAAAGTCACAAAGAGAATTATCTGTGTGCTGGAAAGAAGTCATAAAAACATGCTCAATGCAGTGAACTCTTGGGTCTCTCAAAAAACAAGCTTGCTCCCTTGAGACCAAAGTAGCTGACCAGGACAAGACAAGACAGAATGGTGTACAAGGCACTATGGGATAGGGTAATAGCATCCTATTCTCAGGGTAACAATCCTCCATGCTTATTTGGACAATGTGGGGAGGGAAATGGTAAGGGTATATAAAATCATTGAGGTGTGGAAGTAGCGGACAGGGAGCATCTTCTCTACTAGAACCTGGCCATCCAAGATGAATAGGATGAGATGGGACAATTTTTTTTTAAATTGTGACACTGTGCTTTCCTAACTCCAATTGTACTAGTGGTTTCATTTTCTCTGCCCGAGCAAAATGGTGCATAATTAGATACATCATTTCTTTTTAATGATTTAGAGTGATTTACAGTGATAATTGCACTAATGTAGAGCAATAATGTTCAGATTCAAACAGACTGAAAAGATTAAGCATGTCACAGCCCATACCTGCTTAAGGCCAGAAAACATAAAGGCATCACTAGGTTCCACTGACACTTCCACATCTTGAGCCAAATTAGTCTTATTCTGTAGGTGATATTTTACAGGCAAGGATTCTCGAACTCGACCGAATGAGGGCAGATCTTTGGACAGAAAGTACAACAAGGGTTTTACATGTATTTCAGCAAGCTGCATTTTTTTTTACTTCTATTACAGGTCTGCAGGAATGTATTAACAGTGTGAGGGCTCTTTACCTCAGAAACAAATGAAGATTAAAATTGTTTTGAAAAGTGATCAGACGCAGGAATAACTATGCAAACACTGGCTGAAAGCAGAACTAAAAAAAACAAACCCACAACAACAACCCATAATTAGTTCTCTTTTCAGATCCCGAAAGTTGCTGAAATGCTGAAAGGCAAATTCCATCTGTCACTCATGTGTCAGTCATTAGTACTAAGTGAAAGAGAAACATGGTATGTCACAGCATGGATTAAAAACATAGAACCAGGATAGCCAATTTCAGCATTTTGTTTTTAGAAACAGAGATGTTGAGGGCTTCAACTCAACAACAAAACAACACAGGTCAGGTGGTTGGGAAATCCATCCAGACTTGTTAAAGCCAGAGTGCCATTTTAGCAATATCAACTTTATTAAGAGTTTTAAAAAGCTTAAAATAAAAGACTTTGTGGAGACTATGTATGAAGTTAAAAACAGAGCTCCACAAGTCAAACAAGCCCTGGCAGGGAAAAAAAGGTTGGCAATATGCTTTGCAAGAGGCATATGGTGAAGACAGTGAAACTTTTCTGTTTGGATTACCATTTAGGATTAGGGAATCATTCAAGGGATCCAGTGCTGGGGTATGGGTTAGTGTAATAGACCTGAACCAAAGATTCTGGACTCAAATTCTTGCTAGGCCATGAAGCTTATGGGGTAACTAGAGCCATACAGTGCTCCTTAGTCCACACTTTACCATTTGAAGGGTGGGATTTAAAATGGAAAAAGTGAATAATTCTTCTGTAGTGTTTTATTTATGTGGGACAAAACAGTATGTAAGAAGTCACTTTAGTTCAACAAAAGATGTTGATGTGGATGGTGGGATTCATAGTTTAAAAACATATGAAAGATACCAGAAAAACTGCAAATTAAATCTGAGTGTCTTTTTATATATTATGGAGAGCCACTCTAAGGGAAAAAAAACCATGAAATGTAATCTTTAATGATATTCTCCCCAAAATGTCTTTTCATCTCTTGAACAAAAGTTCTAGAAATTCAGCACATGAGTGAGATTATTATTTTATGTATGAATTAACATTACCTGCATTCACATGGAGTGGGATACTTTCTACAATAACATGTGGGAGTGTGATCACAGTATTAACAACAGGTGTGCTCTTCACAGCAGAGGTCCTTTAAAAAGACACAGATAAAATGTTGAATGTGAGGATTCACAAGAATGGCAGTAGTAAATATCTATTTAGTTTTTACAGTTGAAAAGGCAAAGAACAGTACTGTATTAGAAAGATAATTTGTGGGAGGTAAAGTACAAGGGACAGAAACTAGAATTAGTCTTTATAGTGTCAGAAGACTCTTTGGTTCTCCCTGCAACAAAACACCTTTGAAAAGGAACAAACAACATACACAAAATTTAGGTGATAGAAACTGAATTCTGTAATTCTGTTTGTAAGTAAGTCCAAGTAATATTTTCAAAAGTGACAGAGCTTTGTATACAGAGACTCTCAAGGAGCTGAAACAAGAAGGATGGTGACTAGAGCACAGATGCAAAGAAACTCAACTTCTATGCAACAATATATAATATAGTCCTAATCTGGGGTTGGAGGTGTGTCAACCAGTTCTGTATGGAGGTACACTCCCCCTGAAAGACTGTGTTCACAGTCCAGGAGCGATCACATTACACCAATCTTAAAATCACTCCACTGGATGCCAATTAGTTTCCAGGCAAAGTACAAAATATTGGTTACTACCTTTAAAGCCCCACATGGTTTAGGTCCAGGTTACCTACAGGATTGCCTCCTCCCATACAATCCACCCTGTACTAGAAAATATTTGCTCCAACTGGCCAGGACTAAACTAGCAACAGTGTCTGATGACCTTTTCATCTGTTGCCCCCAGCTGAAAATGCTAACTGCATTTAAAACAGCATTAAAGACATATTTCTTCCAGCAGGCCTAACCAGTCACTTTTAAATCATGACTTTTTGATTTGTATATTCTAAAGAATGTGCTCTTATTAATGTATTTTAAATATTTTAAAGTACTATATTTTAACTGTTGGTTTTATGTGTTTTCAATTGTGTTTTGTATTTCAATATGCTGTATCCTACTTCAAGCCCTGAGGAGAGGTGGGAAAGAAATAATATGAGAAACAAATTACTTTTGATTTTTAACTTTACTAGTTCTAACAGTTCTTTAAAATCAATACATATTTTTCTAGATATGAATTTTGAGTATAAATGCCACAGAAAAGGCATTAATTGAGGAATGGCTGACACTTGGAAGGAAATTTCCAGATAGACCTTGGCCTCCGAATTTGGACTTCTCTATACAATACTATATGGTTTCTGCCTTCAACTATATGCTTACTGGGACTGAGGCACAACAAAGCATTTCCGTATGGTACAAGTAAAGGCTGCTATAAAATCTTTCAACTTGCTCAGCTTGGATCATAGTCTGTTAAACATTCTTACAGAGCTCTGACTGGGACTGTAAGGATAACCAGATTTATGTCATGAAAACAGGAGTAGAACATACACCATGAACAGCAGGTAGAGACTGTCACATGGCATTCAGTTTTGACCTTCATGTTGAATTCTGCAACACATGACTATGCAGGTCAGAAAAAACTATAGGAAGAGTCTGATTCATGCCATTTATTTATAGAATCTGTTAAGGTTCTTATAAGCCAGATGAAGAATTGCCCAAGTAAAGTACAGAGTGGACTTCACAAAATGAACTTTAAACTCTACCCAAAAGCTATGCCACAACATTCTTGACTAACATTTGAGATTCTTTGCTTTCTAGCAGTATATTACAGAAATTATTTCTACTGCATTCTGTTGAAAACCTGGCAAAAGCAATGGGTAAACATCTTCGTTGGATATACACTTTGTGTAGATGGTGAAAGGTCACCTGCTTTATCTGATATTTCTATCTAGAAAATCCATGCTCACAGAACTTTGTATGGATGACATTCTTGAGGGAGATAAGAAACCTGGGTCTGTAGGATGTTTTGCAAATGAATGTTTTTCTATAGCTTCCATGTCAAATAAATGAGGTTTGGATTAAAAAATAAAAATCAGTTTGAAAAACCTTTTGTCCATTTTGCCTAAATGGTATCCAGGAAGGTTTGAACTTTGATTTTACTGTAATTGTCATTATGGGAACAAAGATATGACACAAATCCATGGGATCTCTAAAGGTGCAGACAGGAATATTTACCGCTTCCAGGTGATAACATAATTTCCAGTAGCTACTCCACTTTGGCCAGCAGTAACTGGTGGGCAACGAAGGCAGAAACATTCACTAGCACTTTCACCTGTCTGTAAGACAACTATCAAAAAAATAGATTAATTATAAACTTAACTTAATTGCAATCATGTCATCACAATAAGGTAGGAATATAGATTACTAAGGATGCCCCTGGTCTATCAAGCAGGATTTCCTGGGTTTAAGTCATATTGGACAACATAATTTGTAATAGAAAATGTGACAAGATGCTTGCCTAGTAGGGGTGGACATGCTGGTATAATATCAAGCAAGGAAATTGGGTTAATCTTCTATCAGTTTTTTAAAATCAACCTTACATGATACAAATAAAAAACAAATTCCATCAAATTAAAATAATAACATGCATCTTCACCAGGCAGAATTAATTAACAGTATTTTCTGTTTGTCTCAACTGCTATTGCAGAAGTGTGTTCTTTTAAAATAAGTGTTTAGTTTCTCACCATTCTCCACATAAGATGCTAAGTGGTCCACTGGTGTCATAGAAAGAGAAAGTTGCAGCTGGCTGGTTACAATAGTAAGGGCCCAAGGTGAAGCACTTAGGATGTCTGTCATCAGTAAAAATGGTATGTCTGCAAAGACTTTATCTAAATGTTCAAACTATTTGGAAGACAAACAAAGAGGAGGTTATTTTACTATTCATACTGCTTATCCAGATTATGTTGTTGTTGTTGTTTTTAGGTTTTCAGCACATACCTTAGTTGAGACAAACTTAGCTGCTACATCAAAAGGAAACACCGTCTCTATAGTAACTGTTTCATCCTGTGTACAAGAAAAAACAAGCAAGCCTCCATTTCTGATTTGTATGGTTAGCCCGCCCCCCCCAAAAAAACACAAACAAAAAGCAACCAGTGATATCCTTCCCTTTCCTTCCCAATGCTGAATTTTCATCCCAATAACATGCATCATTTTGATACACGTGTTGAGCATGTATGGCAGGAACAGAAGCAAAAAAGAAGAGGACAAAGGAGGGGACAGAATTTCCCCATTTTTCTTATCTTTCCCACCTCTACTCTTAATGTGGTTGTGGAGTTGGTCACATTATAATAGCCACTCCATCCATTTATTTTTTAAACATACAATAATATGTGCATATCACATTTCTTGAAAGCAGATCCATTATTAGAAACGGTAAGCCAAGTGTATAACTACATCTTAAAGCCTTCAAAGTGAGAACCTAGACATCTCAGAAAACACAAATTCATCCCAAAGACTGTATCTTTCCTTCATCTTATTGAGTGTGCTTGTTAATGGGGGTGGGGTGGGCAATCTTTACTGAGTTAAGAAACAAATGTGCAGATTTAAGGACCCTTCTATAAAGATTGGTATGGAGCATGTTTGACCATATGAACTTCTTTATTTCCCAAGAGACAGGGGACCTTGAGGGTGGTGTCAACCTATCCTACTAGATCTTCCTCCCAGGTATCAGCCCATCCTACTACATTTTCTACTCTCAATATTACCTAAAGTGGTGTAAGATGCAATCATCAGGGCACAGGACATGCATCACTCTTTAAGGGCTAATTCTTACAGGATTTCAACAGAATATACACACTAATTACACACACAAAAGCCATTAATGAATTAACACTCACTAGAGACTAACAGTTAACAGTTAATGAATTAACACTAACTAGAGACTAACAGTCTCTAGTTAGTCAAACATACCCTGTGACACTTGCAGATAATCTCTTTCCCCTCAATGGTTGCACTCACGAGGTAGGAAACATACACAAGAAACATCCTAGTACCAACTGTCCCACAGTGAATATATATAGTTTTTTCCAACTTTAAAACAAAAACACAAAGCAAAGAAATACAGGTTAGAACAAAAACAAAAAAGTCAAGGCTTAACAGCAGCAATAAAGAAGTCTTATTTTAAGATTTAATTTTAAAATGTAAAGCAATTTCATGTTCAAAATATTAGTAAATATCTATTATTAACCATTTGTTATTCTAGATTGCTTTTGATGTCACTGTGAGGAAAGGACCAGTTACAGATTGAATATCCATTACCAGAAATCCAAAAGACTCCAAAATCCAAAACTGTCCACATGAGTGGCTCAGACAGTGACACCTTTATTTTCCAATAGTTTAGTGCACACAAACTTTGTTTCATGCACAAAAGTATTGAAAGTATCATATACAAATTCAGGCTATGTATATAAGGTGTGTAAGAAACAGAAATGAATGTCATGTTTAGACTTAATAATAATATTTTTTTTTTATATTCCCCACCTTTCCCTGCGGATCAAGGCAGGATTACATCAAAGAATAAAATCAACAATACAAAATACAGCATTATCTAAAAATATAATCAATAGAACAACATCATCATTAACAATCACTAAAATGACCAAATCGTCATCACTTTTCATACCGTAATAGTCAGAAGTGGGGATGTTTCAAGAGGTCAGATGGATAAGAGATCCATCTTAAGTGCCTTCTTGAGGGCTTCTAAGGTGGTAATAAGATGGATCTCTTCTGTAGGCTGTTCCATAATTTGGGGGCCGCGGCGATAAATGCTTTATTGGAAGTTGTTAATTAGTCTGTTCTGTGAGTGCGGGGAGGATTGTGTAGGCATTCTCTTAAGTAACTTGGGCCCAAGCCATGTAGGGCTTTAAAGGTAATAACCAACACTTTGTATTGAGCCCGGAAGCTGATCGGCAGCCAGTGAAGAGATCTTAATACTGGTGTTATATGATCCGATCTAGGTGTTCCCGTGATTAAACTGGCTGCTGCATTTCGGATCAATTGAAGCTTCTGAACTTGGTACAAAGGTAGTCCCATGTAGAGCACATTACAGAAATCTAATTGAGAGGTTACCAGTGCATGCACCACTGCTTCAAGGTCCCTCCAGGCCAGGTAGGGGCACAGCTGGAGTATCAACCGAAGGTGATACCAAGCACTCCTGGCCATCGCCTCCACCTGAGATGTCAATTACAGAGAGGAGTCAGGAGTGCTCCCAAACTGTGAACCTCGTCCTTTAGGGGAAGTGTGACTCCATCTAGGACTGGCTGGCAAATCTCCATCCCTGGACCAGGGGTATCTATCACAAGTACCTCTGTTTTCTCTGGATTCAGCTTGAGTTTGTTTTCCCTCATCCAGCCCATTTCTGACTCAAGATAGGCATTCAGAGGAGAGATGCCATCCTTGGTCACTGCAGCAGTCAGAGACAGAGAGAAATAAATTTGGGTGTCATCAGTGTACTGATAACACCACGCCCCATATCTCCGGATGATCTCTCCCAACGAGAGAACATGGGGGACAGGATGGTGCCCCAAGGGATGTTAGATGTCAGCTCTCTTTTACGACAGCAGACCTGGGTCCTAGCTGCAAGATATCACACTATATAAATGAAAAATTTTCAAAATCCGAGATCCAATGCACTTCTGGTCCCAAGGATTTCCAATAAGGGATACTCAACCTGTATAAATCCCACTTAATTGTTTTCTACCATTGTTTTCTAGATGGTAGAAAACAATAGATGGCTACATCATAATGTAATAAGTAATAATGTGTGTTGTGATTTTATGTAATGCAATGTACAAACGATTAACTTTCTTTTGTTATTATACTTAGGAAAAATTTAATAAAGATATTAAAAAAAAATCCCACTTAATTGTTTTACACTGTGTGTGTCTCTGTGTGTGTGTACTTCCAGCTATCCAGATGTTTTCAGATTCCCTAGCACTGGTTATGCTGACTAGGGCTCAGGGAAGCTGTAGATAAAAATTATTTGCCCACCCTTGCCCACCCTTGTTTATGTACATTCTGGCACTCACCCAAATCATGTTATCCAAGCTTAATTTACATTAAAACAGGGGTGGGGAAAGCACCTCAGATCCATTCAGGGCCGTTTTTATGGCCCTGAACCCCTCCATATGCCCCAGGCCAAGCCTCTTCTGACAATAATACTAATAAACTTTATTTATATTATCCCTGCTTTATTCCAAAACTGGGCTCAAAGGGTAGTTGAATTTCTTATGGAAGTTTGTTCAAAACATGTGGATCAGTCAGAAGCTTCTGATAAACTTGATTTTTTAAATAGGCTGCCCTTTCAATTTAACTGCAAATCAAAAAATTGCAGATAATACTCTATGCAAGTAAGGTTTTATAGTGGCCAAATTTGCATCACTGATGAAGTAACATAGGTTAAAAAAAGATAATTTAATTTAAAGCAGTAATTTAAATCAACTTTGTCATGACACTATAAATAGCATTAATTTAAATCAATCACACTTTGTTCAGCAAGACATAATTCCACCACTACATCAACATATTTGGTGCAGTGGTTAAATGCCTGTACTGCAGCCACTCACTCACAAACCATAAGGTTGTGAGTTCAATCCCAACCAGGGGCTCAGGCACAAGTCAGGCTTGCATCCTTCTGAGATTGCTAAAATGAGTACCCAGCTTGTTGGGGGCAATTAGCTTACAGTTGTAAACCGCTTAGAGATGGCTTAGTGTGGTATGAAGTGGTATATAAATGAAGCTATTATTGCTGTTGCTATTATGAAGTATAGGGCAATTTACCTTTTCACCTGGCTCTAAATCTCCCACAGGGATATCAGGAAGTAGGGCAGGATAGGAATCATCACACATTTCTGTGCCGTTTAGAGTTACGTGAGTTTTCTGAGTCAGATTTGCATCCTGGCCTATAAAAAAGGAGAAATTGATATTTTATTTGTTATGTCTGCCATAGCAACAAACAGAAGAGACCTGTTTAACTAACCTGCCAAAATGAAGTCAAGTCACAATCCATGCATAAACCAAGCAGAAATCTATTGAAATCAAGCCACTACAATCTGATTTTGTTTCAAGGAAATCTCAAAGTGGTAAGATTTATCAGTGAATGGACTCTCAATTGCGATGAGCATTTTGTCAAATACCCTCCGCAAAGAAGCTTGCCTAGGCTCCATGCTGTTATATTTTCAGCACAGTGCAAGGGCACTTTAGATTATGTTTCTCTCTTTTTTTTTTAGGCTTTTTTTTTTTAAAAAAGTTTATCCCTGTTGTTGAGTTAAACCTGAGAATGCTCTAATTGGATGGTACATAAACATCATATGGAACTAAGTGTAGGTAACATTATTTCATTTTGAATTTTGTTTATTCTTTATTTCATTTCAACAGTTATTTCCAAAATAAATATGAATAACAGTCAAAATATCATGCAATAAAGATGTACTATGCAAATTCATAATCCTTCCTACTTTGCCACAAAATGTTTGAATGAAATTAGATTTTGATGTACAGTCAGTAAGGACTAATTTGTCTTCAACCATTACTCCAATTATCTAATACACATTGTCTGATGTAAGTTGTCTGATCCTACAACTGTACAGGGTATAAGAGCAACTTAATCCCTCCTGCAATCAGATCATCTTGCTCCATGGGAACTATGAACCAATAAGACATACATAGTGAATACCTGGTTTTAAGCCCGCTGTCAGCTTTACATCTTTGGCAACTGTCTTCTCATGTGACTGGATTGTCACAATCAAACAGTACATTTCATTTGTCAAGGCAGGAGGTTCATGACTAAGCTGGACAGAAATATTTGGCACTCTAGAAATGATCCTTTAATTAAAAACAACAACAAAGAAGTCAATTGTGTGCAGCATCTTAAACATTCCTACAACCTAGTTTTACAATCAGCTGTAGCAGTCATGGCACAAATTTAGTTACATTTTATGCAACATAAGCAGAACAAATCAATCAAGTTAACAGTGGCTGGAAGAATAATCCTTTGCCTTATATTTAAACAATTTAAACTTTCAGAAAAGGTTGAGGGAAGTGAGAGAAGGAATTCAAAATAAATAGGTAAAGGACTAAATCTTGGCATCAAAAACGTATGAGCTAGTAGGAAAGTTTTCAATCTCTGTGTTGCTGGGGAATTTCAAGTGCAGCCTGCTGAAAACTGTAAGGGTTAAAAGAGCTACTCTCATTTATCCACCTACCTGCTGAAAATGTAACTGTGTACATTACAGGGGTGGCACTGGTTTCTAAAAGTTATGAAAATTCCCCAAACTACTGTAAAGTTTTTACAGATGAATAGTAAGGTTTGACTTGCTAGCACCAAGTCTGTGCTAGGCCACAGATATCAAAGCAAATCAAGAAATGCAAGTGTTTTTGTTAGTAATAATTTAAATCCCATGAAACTCTGGAACACCAAACTATAATATTGTTCAAGTTTTTGTTCACCGTGTTCTCATATAATCATCTTGCCTTATTGTTTTAATAATGTCTTTATTCAAGCATTCTAGAAATAGAAAAAACTCTCAAACTCAACCTCTATTAGAAAAATAATTTGCATTTTAAAATGGTTTAAATACCAAATGAAAATATTGACCATATGGATCACTGTAACTAAAAAGTTTGTATTAGGAAAACTTTCTCCCCTTGTGTATTTTCATTTCCACTTACATGGTGCTGGCTTGAACAGTGAGGCTGTCCCAATGCATGTCATTATCTGGAAGTTTAGGTCGCCTTTTGAAGGAACGAGCTGCTAGTAGAGCTTCTTGAGAAGAAGCAGCATCTCCCCCTCCTCCATGCCAGTTCAAAATCACACACCTGCCAGTCTCACTGCCTAGAAGCAAATCTACTGATGTAATCTGAAATACATAAAGTATCAGTGGTATTTCTGCCTCCCTCATCCATTTTAATGCATTGCAAAGACACATGCAATCTTCTTCCAGATTGTATTAACTTAAAATTGAGCCATAATGACCATTGTCTTGCCTGCCTGCAGTGAAATTCTGCTGATGCACAGTAATGTCCTGAAAGTTCTGTGCTGAGGGCCAATTTGACCCTTTGGATATAAACATTCAGCAATGTCTAACTTTTCGTATTGCCCATGGACAATTTATTCAATTTCCTGTTTTAGAAAAGACAGTATCATATGTCTTTTCAGTGTATTTATTCAGATGAACTGCATTCAACTAGATTTTGTTTTGCCTCCCAGATGTGCATAAAATGACAAGATTTTAAAATTACAGATTTTAGAATACTGAGAACTCTGTTGTGTCTCATTTTCTGTTCTCTGCAGTCTTCCACACAATTCACGACACCAAGTTCTGCAGCATTACAACTGACAACTGCAGTGAAAGGCCTAGAATATGATACTGTTTTTTCTAAAACAGGAAATCACAGAATCAGTCTTCTAGTCTTTTCACATACTCTTAATTTTAATCAATATTGCCACTAAGCTTTTTAACACAGTATTTTTTATATACTGGGTAAAGGTTTACCTCAATCTTCTTTCCCACATCCTCTGTTTTTGCTACAAATTTGAAGTTGAATTTCTTTGTTTTACCAGGGATAAGACATAATGTCTCCTGCATGGATGATTCCAAAATGTCACTTTTTTCATAGACTTCTTCCATTACACAATACTGGTTATATTCCTATGACAAAAAAAAAAAGGAAGCAGAGCAAAACATTTGTTATGTAAGAATGTTTGATTTACTTAAATTATGTGAAATCTGACCACAACTTTTAGAAGTACAACTAAGGATACTAATCATGTATTGTAAACCAGTTTTCTGTTCTACTAATAATATTTCATTTTGTCTAAGGTGAGGCACTTTGGTTAATAGCTTCAGAACAAGACAGGATGTGCAGCCATGGTTCTTTGTACCCTGCTGTGTTTCAAAGCTACATTTCCTAGTTGAAACAAAAATGGAAGCTGTCATTACATTAAGAATTCCTGTTTTGCTCCTCTTCCTTTGAAGGAAGGACTAAAAAGACTCAGTATATACACTAGGCTCCAACATATCTCAATTTTTTAAAGACTGTGCAAACCAACCTACTTTACAGAATTAAAACTGCTGGAAAAAATATAATAATTTTATCCATTCTTTTAGGAAGACATTAATTTTCATTGGAAGAAAAAAGCTGTTGTTTTTAAAGTTACCTGATTATTGAAACTGACACACAGCTTAGAAAACCGGATAGGATGAGGGCAATCAGCTTTCAAGTATATATCAAACTGAACTGGCGAATCAACATGAAAACTTGGAGCAAGAAATCTGGCTTTGCATTGCACTAGAAAAGAAAAAAAAAACATTGTGTTATTAAGATGACTTGTCAAATTACATTATTACTTCAGTGACATGAGCTTTTCTTCAGTTAAGAAAAAAATAGGCTACTCTGTGTTTGCTAGGCAGTAAGGAAACCACAACTCTCCAGATTTCCATAAGCCCCTACCAACTTGGTCAGTGATGAGGGATGATCGAAGCAGTAATTCACCAATGTTTTAAAAATAAAGAAAGCAAACATCTGAAGAACCACAAAATCAATTTTCTAGTGCAAAGATACTTTGCAATTTTTTTTCATAGCAAACATTTCCAGTGCAGATAGTCATCTCTTCTGCCCATACATACATAATATCTATTTGGAGTATGGACTTCTATACAAATTTGACTGTTGCTCCATCCCAATGGAGAATTTTTCCTTCACCAGAGAATTTCCTGCTGAAACTTATTTTAATGGATTTAATGGATCACAGAAACACAATGCAGAAGTGAGTTTATGAATCAAAATGATTCATAAAACAGACATCTAAAAAGGGAAAGAAAAGCAGATATAGCATAGCTCAAATAGCATTTCTCAAACCAGGGAGACAAATCTTACATGAAAAGAATAGTCTACAATATACAGGACTGTAAATAAACATTTTCCCTTCTAAATCCAGATACATTTCTTTACAAATGAGTCCCTATATTGGTAGAAAGACAGGATATAAGAAAATAAAATAATAGAAATAAACAAAAAGATTTTTATATTGCCCTTCAGCTTAAGACACTAGATCAATGAGAGTTCCTATACATTCTTGGGATGGCAGGTGGAGCAACAGAGTCTCTATACTATCTGGCAAAGATCTGCATACCAGAAATATAAATTAAAGTATTGTAGCAGACCAGTGAATAATTACAGTGCTGAAACATGCATTTTATTATTTTGCCAATCATGTACATGCAAATGTGTGGCTTTTTGTTAAAAAAACTTTTGATACATACCAAACGGAACAAAATCTTGCACATCTATTGTAAAAATATTACTGCCTGCCAAAGAGACTCTATCAGCCCACAACTTCTGTGCAGCTTTCACAGAAGCAGGATCGCAGTCAGGTTCTGGATCTGGATTCTCATTCTGAATTCAATAAAAAGATATTTAACTGATTAGTTCTAGATGTAAACCATGTATATTTTGGTGACTACGTTAAAGGTGTTAAATTTTACATACTGACCATGAGAATCTTGATAAGATTCTTTTCTATCCGAGATTTTTGATCTTCTTTCAGAGTAGATGCTAACAAAAATAAAATTAATATTCATAAATTATGTATTTATTAAAATATTTTTATGCTGCCTCATATCCAAAGTTCTGAGAGAGAATACTTCTTTAACGTCAGTCTGTAACTCATTATGAGTTGGAAATATCTGCAAATGATCTCGCCTTCCCTAACTACTTCTTTGCCTGACATATAGAGCTACTCATCCAATGCAGCAGGTAAGATCTGGTAATCAGGTGTTCCAACAATACCACTCCAGGCTGGAACTCTCACAAGATAACAAAACATAGTTACTGGAAAGGCTTATTACTCCTTGATAGCAGCACACCCACACACCTTCTCAAACCCATCAATCCATGAACAGAAAACACACAGCTGCAAGCAACTCTACTTCCCAGAATCCCTCCTTGGATCCCACCCTCAGACAGAGGGAATCACTTTTCAAACAAGGAATAGTCCCCTGTTCATCATTTACTTTGTCTAATCCTTCCTGTCCCTCCTGAAGTGGATTTTCAGCCATCTCTATTTCATTGCTTTGGGCTGGTGCTGCCTGAGAGAATCCAGATGAAATTTTCTCCCAGACTGTCAAACATGCATGCACTATTGATGCATGCATGCCCTGAAACTATGAAATGGTCCTTAAAAAAAAGAAAAGAAAGAAAGCTATCATTTTGACAGTAATGTTGTTTCATACACAACATTAAAAGACTATCTGTTTGCTCTTGTTTCAACTAAAAAGAAGTCAAGACAAAAAAAGTTATTAAGACAGAACAGAAATGTATTTCCTTACCCCTTCCCAGCAGCTCTAATGAATATGTAATATAATCTTTTATTTGTGCCATGAGATAGGAACATTTAAGGGCTGTAATCAGTATAGAAGTAAGGAGGGTCCACCATCCTTCACTACGGTAATCACACAAAACATAATCAAGAAGTCTGAAAGAAGATTCAGAAAGACAGCAATTAGGTACGTGAATGAACCTGACAACCCTTACCAGTCTAATAGGAAGTGAAAGAGATTAAACCTTTTCTGATGATTATGAGGTGGGCATGACTCAAGACAATCTTGAAACAGATGTATCAAATGTTTTGATTAAAACCCAAAGTGTTTTGGGTAGAGCAATATCGTGGTCGCAAATTCACCCAACTGAACTGAAAGCCAGCACTGTTAGCTTCAGTCCCTTGACTTCCAACACACTTATGGCCTATAATTTCTGAGAGAACCAGCTGGTTGATGCTATTCACATAGAAGAAAGCAACCACAGATTCTAAATAACAGGTCAGGAAACAGATCCGAAGTATACAGTTCCTTTCTCTAAAAATGGGTAACTTTACAGCTCAAAACATGTTTGTATAAACTGAGAGTGCAGAAAATGCAGCCCAGGAATCATATGTGACTCCCAGCCCCTTTTCTGTTCCCCGTAAAGCCTCCCAGGGAACCCCAAAAGACTTCCTGGACTCCCATTTAAAAAAAAAAACAGTCAAAAATATACTGTAGCTGTCAAGCACCCCAAGCACCCTAACAGTCACAAAATGTGGTTGCTTAATTAATTTCCACCCCTAATACTTTCTATGATTTCACCTTCCCCCCCCCCCCCCCCCATCCCACAAATGTGCCAAATGGCCAATTTCTGCTCAAGCAGAAAGTGTTATCATGTCATTTTCTATACAGCCAAGATGTGCCACCTGCTAGGGAGCAGCGGGGCGAAACACAGACACCGCTGTGGAATATATCAATGGACTTTAAATGAAAAATATATATTCATTTGAAAAAAATGCAATGCCCTTTCAACACAATTGTGGAAAATGGTTTCTAATTCTTATTTAGTTAAGCTGCCCAACTGTTTTGTTGTATGCCTTCAAGCTGTTTTAGAATTATGGTGAGCCTAAAGTGATTCTAACATGGGATTTTCTTGGCAAGATTAATTCAGTGGAGGTTTGCCACCATTGCCTTCCTCTGAGGTTGAGAGAGTGTGACTTGTCAAGGTCACCCAGTGGTTTTCCATGGCTGAGTGGGGATTCAAACTCTGGTCTCCAGTGTCACAGTCCACTGCTAAAACTACTATAACATGCTGGCTTTAAGTTGCCAAATACTTACAGCCATGCAGCAGGAAACATATAAAATTATACTTACTTCAAAGCTTTGGTGTAATCTTTAGCACAGTAATATTCTTCACCCATCTGAACCACTGAAAAGAAGATCAGATTATTTGCAGTCATTATTTTAAAAACACAATGTAACAGGTATTTCAAATGTTTGGCTACTAACTGTCACTTACTCAAATGACTTTTCATCCTTGGACATTTGTACTTCTTGAATTGGGCAACTGCATTACTCAGCAAGGTAATTATTATCTCCTAGTAAATAAAAAATATTGGCATAACTATAATTATAGTTACAATTACAAAGTGTAAATATTGTTGAAATCTGACTTACGGAATGAAGAACCTTCTTCTCTTTCAGCTGTAGAGCCAAAATTCCTACTTTCTCCTTTTCAGAATCATTCAGATCAAAACCTGCATATGACAATGAGAAGTCCATTCTAATAAGCTTTGCCCAGTCTCAGAAGGAACTATATGCATTTGGTTGTTTAACAGTTACATGCAAATCTAGTTCCAAATGAAGAGTGCTCAGACTCTGAACAATGCTGTATCTTAGGAGAATGAATGTTCTAGAATTCAACTATATTGTTTCTTGGCAACAACCAATTACCATCAGTGATTCAGAAAAGCAGCACCTATTTGATTTCTTTCTACTTTAGAAGCCAGCAACAATTATGCAAGACTCCTATCAGACACTGGGAAGGATTGCATCTATCTGGAAAACAGCTATTCTAATCTTTAAATCCTATTTTGAACTCAACATCTAAAGCCAGAGGCTTAAATCAGTCATTCCAGTCCAAATCTACACATGTGCTCTGAAGTACACAGTAGTTTTTCCATGTCTCATTTCTTTCCTGTCCCATTCGTTTTAACAGAAGGACCAGATATACACATGCAGATCTAATGCATCCACTGAAATGACTGGGGGAAGACTGTGGGAGAGAACTGGATATACAAAGAAACACCTCTATCTGTTTCAAAATTACGGACTGAAGTACACTGAACACATCAAGAGTAGTGGATTAAATTATCAATGAAGTCAGAACAAGAATAGTTTTCAAAAGTGTCCCCTTTATAGAAACTGTTTCTATTTTACATTCTAAGGGACTTCAGCATGGCTTTCACTGAATGTCTTGTAAGCATTTTAGGAGACTCAGAGTTAACGAAAGGCACTGGTCATGTCTACTCAGCTTCAATACCTTGCATTAACTGAAACTGTAATCTAGTACACAGCACAGTATTATAGGGCAACGTCAATAGTAATGGGCAAGATGTCTTTCATGGAAGCCTGGACTCCCATTACCAGGCTTCTCATAAAGGAATCTCTAATGAGATAAATAGGGAATGCAGGGCTCTCTAGAACATAGTTTAAAACATAACAGATTAACAGTTTTTTAATTAAGACTTTACAGTGGGCCCTTGATATCCCCTGGGGTTTGGTTCCAGGATCCCTGTAGATACCAAAATCCATGAATGCTCAGGTTTCATTAAATATAATGGCATAATAGAAATGGTGTCCCTTATATAAAATGGCATATTCAAGGTTTACTTGTTGGAATTCATATTTTTTAAAATATTTTCAAGCCATAGATGGCTGGATCTGTGAATAAAGAATCCATGGGTACCAAGGGCCAGCTGTACTATTGTGTTGACTCAGTGGGAAAGAAACAGGAAAAAAATTACTTAATATTCCCTGCCTCCATGGTCTTTGTCCGTAGAAGTCAAGCACTCCAGTTTGAGTTTCCAGTGGATCTGGACTGGGGTAGATTGCAGCAGGCTGTAAATTCAGCAGAGATAAAGTGAAAATGAATTGTGTGCCTGAAGTCCAAATCCAATAGAATGTGGCACAAATGAGGGAGATGCAATTCTTAATCATTAAAGCACTAAATTGGAACACACATACAGATGCTAGAGCTTCTTGGAGTCAACAGAAATCATGTACATGTCAGCATACATGGCTGTGTGTCTGTGTGTGTGCATACATACACATGCAAACACATATGCCTAAGTAGAACTTTCTTGGTATGGTTATGACCCTAGCAATTTTTAAATGATAATCTTGATGCACCAAGTGTTACAGCTTTATGGGAAATTTATTACAGCAATGATTCTTCACTATGGATTCAGCAGTTGAGAACAGTGACTTCTACACCTGATTTTTCTTATTCTGAATATTGCCTGTGTATGTGTACTTTCAAGTTGCAGCTCAACTTAGGGCAACCCCATGAATTTCATACAATTTTCTTTGGCAAAGAATGACATGGTTTCTCCAGTTCCATCCTCTGAAAAATTTAGCAGTCTCCCCTCTAATTAATAATAATAATAATAATAATAATAATAATTAACCTTTATTTATATAGCGCTGTAGGTTTACATAGTGCTGTACATATAAACTTGTAATTAGACGGTTCCCTGCCCTCAGGCTTACAATCTAAAAGACACGACACAAGAGGAGAAGGGAAAGGTGATGGGGAAGGGTATCAAGTCCCGTGGTTCTTCTCTCCCTCTGAGGCCTGGACCAATGCAGATGGACTAGAGGGAGGGCTCGGCTTCGTAATGCACAGTTAAAACGGGCCAGACAAAGTCACACATCTGGGAAAGCTTCTCTAAACAATATAGTCTTTAACTCAGTTTTGAACCTGGTTAGGGAAGTGATGAGGCGTGCATGTGGGGGAAGAAGGTTCCAGGAGTGAGGGGCAGCAAGTGAGAAAGGACGAATCCGGGACAGGGGAGTGGAAATCCTTTGCTGGGACAGGAGACCCTGACTACCAGAACGGAGGGTACGAGAAGGAGTGTGAGGAGAAAGAAGTTCAGACAAGTAAGGAGGGGCCAGTCCATGGAGGGCTTTGAAAGTCAGTAACAAAAGCTTGTACTGGATGCGGAAGGGGAAGAGGAGCCAGTGAAGGGAGGACAAGAGGGGAGAAACATGGTCAAAGCGGCGAGCAGATGTGATAATACGTGCAGCTGAGTTCTGGACAGAGATTAAAGGATGGAGGTGAGATACAGGAAGACCTGACAGAAGAAGGTTACAGTAATCTAGTCGTGAAACCACTAGGGCATGGACCAGAGTCTTGGCAGTGGAGGCTGAGAGGAATGGACGGATTTTAGCAATGTTGTAAAGAGAGAATCTACAGGTCTTGGCGGTGGCCTGAATCTGGGGGATAAACGATAGAGAGGAATCAAAGATGAAACCAAGACTGCGGGCTTGCTGAACCGGATGGATAGAAGTGCCATCAACAGAAACAGAAAAGGAGTATTGAAGGGTGGGCTTAGGTGGGAAGATGAGGAGCTCTGTCTTAGACATGTTGAGCTTCAAGCGCCGATGCCGCATCCACTGCGAGATGGCAGCCAAACAAGAGGAGACTTGCTGTTCAAGCCCCGGTGAAAGGTCAGGGGTGGAAAGATACAGCTGAGTGTCATCAGCATACAGATGATAGGAGAAACCAAAAGAACTGATGAGTTTACCAAGGGACAATGTGTATAGAGAGAACAAAAGGGGACCTAGGACAGAGCCCTGGGGAACTCCAACAGATAAGGGAACAGAGGAGGAAGTCAGACCACCTGTGACCACGGCAAAAGATCTGTCTGACAAGTAAGATTTAAACCAGTTGAGAACAGAGTCGGAGAACCCGAGGTCAGAAAGTAAGTCAAGCAAGAGACAGTGGTCCACGGTGTCAAAGGCTGCAGACAAGTCTAGAAGAATGAGAATAGAGTAGAGTCCATTCGCCTTGGCCTGTAAGAGGTCATTTGAGATCTTGGTGAGGGCTGTCTCAGCAGAGTGCCGAGGGCGGAAACCAGACTGAAAAAGATCCAGGATGGAGTTGGCTTCAAGAAACTCAAGACAGCGAGAATAGACTACCCGTTCTAGAACCTTAGAGAGGAAAGGAAGAAGAGAGATTGGACGATAGCTAGACAAAGAGGAGGGGTCAAGAGAGGGCTTCTTCAGAATTGGGGAAACGAGAGCATGTTTGAAGTCAGAAGGGAAGGAACCCGAGGAGAGAGAGAGATTAAATAATTTATTTCTATTTCTATTACAGCAGATACAAATACATACAAAGCATACAAATTAACTGCACTAAAATTCTCGTAAAAAACCCTCATAATACCACATACAAATACAATGCAAAACAGATACAATAGCCAAATCATAGTTGGGATTCCTATCTTGTATAGTTGAGGATAGGGGAGAGAAGAACATTGCTCATGTTGGCTCAGATGGGAAGGCCCGCCGGAAGAGACCCATCTCAATGGCTTTCTTAAAAGTATCCAGGGTGGTAATATGACAGGTCTCCTCCAGCAGGTTGTTCCAAAGTTTTGGAGCAGTCAAAGTAAAGGATCTCTGGGAGGTAGATGTTAATCTAGTTTTTTGTCTCTGTAATAAAAATTTCCCAGACGTTCTTGAGAGTGCAGGGCGGATTCAGAGCTGACCCTGCTTACTTTCCAAGATCAGACAGGATCTAGTGCCTTTAAGGTATTGCCTGATAATTTATTTGAAATTAAATAGGCAATAAGAAGCTCTCTTTGCACCCATATTTTTTAATTGCCATGTTTAATAGTTACTATTTTCACACTATCCAAATCCCCTAATTGCATTGCCATATAGGAAACACAGATGGCTGTATTTTACACAGTACTGCAACTTCAGCTAGTAGTGATGATATGAGGAAGACTGGTCAGTGATTAACATTAGCATTCACACAATTGACCTAACATGTAGAAGCACAGTTAAACAGAACTCCACATATAAAAACTAAAAGAAACCCACAGTTGTGTAGAATGAACAACAATATAAGAATAATGCTTTATGCTAGATCTTAAACAACTGTAAGACCACTTGAAACTCACCTCATGATTGCAGAGAATAGTAGCTAATTGCTTTCGTTCTTGTGCATAGTATGCTGCTTGCTGATAATAAAAACCTGGATTTTGAGTTTGTATAGCTGTCAAACCTAGTTTAATAGCCTCATCAAACAAATCTCCAAAAGCTTGAAACCTGTTTTAAAAAGCCCAAGACAAAGAGTTTAGTTTTTTTGAATACTGAGCTGAAAACAGAAGTAGACAATATACAGCTCCTGACTTCCAAGGAACCTGAGATTCTAACTTCAAAAAAAGAAACTAAAACTTTACAACTCGAATAGTATAAGCAAATTTTTTATATGTTTCAATTCTTCTGCTCTCTACATTTATTTCAAAATTTAGAAATAAAACTGAAGTTATCCCACTTGGCTAATTATCTGAAAGTTACCCACCACATATTTACCATCTGCAGGAGCCCGGTGGTGTAATGGTTAAATGCCTGTACTGCAGCCACTCACTCAAAACCATAAGGTTGTGAGTTCAATACCATCCAGGGCTCAAGCTTGACTCAGGCTTGCATCCTTCTGAGGTTGCTAAAATGAGTACCCAGATTGTTGGGGGGCAAATAGCTTACAGTTGTAAACCGCTTAGACACTGCTAGTTCAGTATGAAGCAGTATATAAATGAACCTGTTTGTTTTTATTTGTTTGTTTTTGTAAAATTTACTATCCACTATATCAGGATTAGGCAACCTTGGCTTTCCAGATGGTTTGAGTTATATCTCTATACCTAGCAGGCACAGCAAATTATAAAGCAATGATAGAAATTACACTCCAACAACACCCTGCAGTTTATTCTTACATGACATGTATATAGGGTGCTGGCATCTGGTTTCTTATAACTGAATAAGCAACAAAGGGGCAAAACACACAGGCAAAAAGAAGTGGCTTCCAGATGCATTGAAGGCATGCCAAATATACAAAACATGCCTCCAAAGCCATCCTTTGGACCACAGGAAAAAGTAATCTGGCTCTTGGAAGCGCCAGTTGGCCACAGCAAGCACCAGGCAGCATGCAGGCTGTGCAGTAGGCAGGATTTGGACCCACTTCTGGCCAGAGCAAACTAGGGCCGCTCTTTTGCGCCTATCTGCTCTGATCTTTAGTTGAAATCTGGTTAATGATCCTTTTATTCTTAATGTCAGGGATATGGTTCCTACTCCTTTTCCATGTGGTGTGATTAGTGCATAAAACTATTTTTTTTAAAAAGAGAATCTACTAATTTTTTTTTGTGATACGCAATTGTTCAAATGGTCAAGTGCATCTCTTATAAGTGCATGTCTTATAAAAAAGGCTAGAGGGGGGGAAATAGGCCATATCCAGGCACAAACCATACAGGTAAGGTTTTCAATTTGTCACGTACAAACCAGTCTTTAAAGCTAACAAATCAGGCTGCAGAGTCACTCCCTAAAACTCTAAAGAAAAGGCAGGAAGGTATCAGTTTAAGTGAAGGTATGTTACAAACTTTACACTAGACATGACATACACATGGCAAGGATGTCTGGAGCACAAATATATGGCATCTAAAGTATCAGCACAAGAACTGAAATCGTTTTTATCCAGTTTGCCATCTGGACCAGTGTCACTTTGGTTCACACTCACTTATTCACTGTTTAGTTTTAGGCATTATTTCAGTGTCATCATATCTTCTTCTACATAATAGAATAGCACTTGTCATAAATTACAGTTACAGCCAAGGCTAAATGTGGGAAGATTAAGAAAAACGTTGCAAACTTGAAGCAACAGATTAATCTTAGCTTGAATTTACACACATATTCATCAACAGCAGTTCCAAAATTTACTTAGCAAAATCACATACTGTTTTGACATCCAGGCAGCATGCTCAAAAGCCAACTCCGCACTCCCTATTTTTTTCTTGCACAAGTCTATATGTTTTCTAAACTGTGCAATTGCATCCAGAGGTGTGTTATGCTGAAAACACAGGCGACAAATCTAAAGAGATTTAAGTTAGAAAATTCAGGTTAAAATATTTTACAACTGTCAATTGGTCAGATTCACAACCATAACACAATACTATTGTGGTAAGTTAATTTAACAATGCAACATATATGTTAATTTTATTATATTTTTTGTGACCCATTCCGCCCCTTCCCACTTCATAATGTAAACATTAGTATCTGTGAAACAGAGGTATGAAGTTTAGTCATACAATCAGGAGAATCACACTGATTGCCTCAACTCAATCTTTTCCTTAATTGTTCCCCACTTTTAATATTGTGATTAATACTCTCTACCAGGCCTCATTTTTTCATTAATATTTTCTTAGAGAAGAGTTAGTCGACACTGGTAAGGCAATGGGTAGATTCAGGAATACAAAACTCATATGCATTTAATTGACATACTTTATTTAATTTGCTATTTATCTTTCAGCATTATAGGCACAAGCCCCCACCTTACCAGGGCTCATTTACAGGGCTAAGGATGTGGAAGCATCAGGAGCTCCCACTGGTCTTGGTACTGGCTTCGTCCCTAGTAACCTACATATTATATTCATGTGTCTAAGGCTGTCTGTGGCTCAAGGAGGTCCCTCCCCAGATGGATGTCACAGAGTATAGGATTCACTCTAGTCCACCTGGGAGGGATAGAGAAAAATCCTTGGTGCCACCCAGTCAACCTGTTTTCAAATTCATCACTACTCACCTACCTCATGTTTCACAATTTTTCAGATGCTCTGTTTGATGTTGCATCTGTTCTGAACTGTCACTTGATAATCTGATTCTGTTTTCTTTGCCACAACTTTGGCTATGCGCATGGGGCTTGATCAAGTTTTGGAGGGGAAGTATCCACATGCTCATCTCTCCCTTTTTGTTCAAGGCTTCCCTTAAGTGATCTTGGTAGTGCAGGCTAACACAGGCCAAGATCAAAGAATGTTTGACAAGCATCAGTCCCAAGTGGAAGGAAAACTACACAGTGGTTGGTGCACACATGGATTCCATGATATTACTCCAGGGGTTACCTCTCAGAGGAGTCAGATTTAATGGGCAGAGATAATGAGCAAATTATCCATTTGCTGAATTCTGGCCTTGCAGTAGGCCAAGTGTATGCAACCCAAATTAATAAAATTGCAGACTTATTTTCTCCAGGTATCATGTGTTCTTGTGCCTGGATCCCTGCACCCTCTCAAACTAGAACTTTAAATCATATTAACAAAAGTAAATCTTCACAAGTTTCAATCCATAATTTTGTACCTCTCTTGGTTTCCACTGCTAAGGCAAGGCCATCTTCAGCGACAGCCACCATCTTCAGTTTATTCTTTTTTAAATGCTTTCACTTGATTTGGAGACCCAGAGACTCCCACTTATCAACACAGAAGTTGTATGTTACCCATTTTGTTTTGTTTTGTTTTTAAAATGGTCCGTAGCTCCTCTGTCTTTTAATTTAAATTAAATTACCTTGTAATTTATAAATCCTGCCATAGTCTTGATTTCCAGCATATTTGTTTCATGAGCTCTCAATTCATGTACAAGGTTATATGCGGTTCTGTAGTTTCTAAATAAGGATTGAAGAAGACATCATGAACATACAGTCCAAAAAGATCCAGAAGTAATGTAACAAATCACTGTGCTGCTCATTTTCCTCAGCATAAAGGAATAATCAGTCCCTCAAGGATATAAACATTACGCTGAAGCTCCTCTAAATTAGATCAAAGGGAGGCATGGTAATCCTCCTTGAATCCTTCAGTTAGAGCACTGTGGACCATCTTCCAGGTAACTATTCAAGGAAAGAAACCAATACTTCAGGGAGCTGCTGAAGTAAATGTAAGCTTTTTGGGATTCCGTGGATGCACTATGCTCTCAGGTAAAGTTCCCTCATGAGTTATGTTGCACCAATATATTGCATGACATGGGGGATTGCAGAAAAACAATGTTTTCCCATGCTCTGTCTCACATCCCATTCCTCCTGAAAGTGGACAAGGCCCTTTCTTTATAATATTTCAGCCCTGAACAACAGTACTTACTTTAGAGCATTCTGTGTATCTTGCTTCAACTCACTGAAGAATGCTATTTTGAACTGATGTCTGACAAACAAAAGCTGTAACACAGAAAATTTGCAATATTTCAGAACAATAATGCTAATTTTAAAGCGACCTTCCACACAGGCAGCAGCAACACCAATCTCACACTATGCCAAAACACAAGAAACTGAAGGCACTTACAGTATTTCAATAGGTGTCTTTCAATGTGAAATTTACTTTTACTATGTAGCTTTTATTCTTATTTCTATTAGGTCACATCACACTGCTTCTAAGTGATGGCTGTATTTTTATTAGTTTTGAAGACACATTGTACTTAAATTCATATATTGTTTATTACTATTATTATCTGGTATAGCATTCTGGGTACTGGGTACTTTTAGTAGAAGTTGTTACCCCAGAGTCTAGCGCTTTGCACCCCTCCTGTTTTTCAATATCAAGTTGATATCAAAAGGGATTTTTAGACATGTAGCTGAGAGGTTGCCCCCAGTGCAGGAAACTAGCCATGCCATATATAGACATCTGTGACCATATAAGGTGATCTAACTGGCTCATCATGGGAGAAACTCAAGAGCACATGGCTTGGATAGATCAATCAAGATTGGAATCTGCATAACCCCGTCATTGACAGGAGTGATGGTGGGTGATAGAACTGGTGTTTGCAAAATTACAAAAGTCCAAGTATACTTCCTTCTGGAGAAAATACTCCATTGTCCAGAGACATTTGCCCATATTGTCCAGACATTCAGAAATCCCCTTCTCATTCTTCTCTCCTGGAAACTTCATTTTAATCCCAAAATCTACCCCAGATACATTTTGCCCTATAAATATGCCTGCAAAGGCACCTGCAATTTGATCTCACCTGAGATTCAGACAGACACTCTTTGTCAGTATCTCGCTTGACTCCTCAGCATTGCTGGCAGTTGCTGAGCAACCTTTCATCTGGAACCTCCTCTTCTGAAATTAGCACAGTATCACCCCCTGCAATCCCTTAAATTGCTACCTGCTGCCGCCTTTTATACAGTTAGTTCTTGAATGTGTGTGAGTCCTTTGAATGAATGGTGATCCGCTGTTGTCTATAAATATAACTACATTTGGACCCTGCATTCTGGAGCCCTGTTACTCATTGCCAGTATACACAAGGTTGATCAGCTTTAGTTGCCCAAGCCCTCTCAGCAGCTTTCACTGAGCTAATAAAATTCCCCCTATTAAATATTGATTGTGCGTGCCCTTTTGGGATCCTGGCATTTGGGGTAACAAAGTACAGGAAATAAATACATTATTACCTCCCAGGCATGTTTCCCCCCCCCCCCCATCACCCCTCTCCCTTATCTCTGAAACATGTGCACACACAGAGATTTCATTTTCTATTTTTCAATGTCTACAGAGGGAAAGACAATTTCAAAGTGATAAAGTATTTTAAAAAAATCACCTAACTTTTATCAGGGACCAATAAACCTTTTTGCTGAAAAAGAGGCGAATACAAGTTTTTGATGCTAGATAATACACTGAAGTCTGACTACTGGGAATGTTAAGTGAAAACTGAATTCCATCTTTTACACAACAAATTCTGTCCTTCCAAATACTTCTATAAATAATTTAATAACGATTCTTAACTATACCTGATGTGTTGTTTTGTTTAGATATTCTTTATGGGATTTCACCCTTCGAATTTCTGTGTAGTAATAGGTCTGTGCATGTTCATAGAAAGCATTCTCTAGCCTATGGAAAAAATACCAAATATCTTTCTTTAACCTAAAGTCAAAGAACAAGTCCAGCACATACAGAAAGCAAATTATAGGTAGGAATATGTATGTACACTCTAAAAATAAAGACTTAAATTCAGCTATTCTTGTCATCTGAAAAGACCCACTGAATCAGTGGAGTTTATACAATGGAGTTAATACGACTTACAAAATCCCTTTCAATTCATTGCATCTACTCTAGTTGGGACTAGCTGCTAGCAAAACAATCAATGCCTAGAATGGATCTTTGATGGGATTCCACATACAGTAAGTTCACCCCAACTATATTTAACATTTTGTACAAAACTGCACTGAAGTCAATTTTGGGGAAATTACAAAAGAGTCATAACAAGAAATAGAAGATATTCCTATTCATGAAAATGAGATTGGGATATTTATCTAAACTACTATCTACCTTGCTTTTGGGGAGCTTGTGTTCAATACCCCGCCGTATACGTCTTAATGGCCATTCATTAGCCATTTTCATGCCATTTTATATCTTTTCTGCACTTCAAGGTGATGTACAACAAATAATAACACAAACAATAATTTAATCCCTTAAATTAATTTACAACACATTAAAAAGATTAAAATCGTGCTAAATGTGCTTCTCTATAGAAGCTGTTCCAAGGAACTACTACTTAAACCACCCTCTCTCTTGTTACTGATCATTATATCTCCAATAGAAGAGGAACCTGAAAGGGAGATGTCAGAATATGAGCAGATGGGTATGTATGCTAGCAGCATCAAAGGAGGACACATAGCTTTTCCAAAATTTAGACAGAGACAGACTCAGTGAATTTTTACATATATTAACAAGATTACAGCCTTTATCAGGAATAACAATAGAAAGTTCTATCTTTCACATTCTTTACTTACCGTATAATATACCCTACAAGGTGATCAGTGTGTGGCAAAACAAAGAGCGATTTTCCAGATAGATCACAAGCGTTGCATAATGCTGCTGCCCTTTCCGAAGCAATAACATCTTCTCCTAAGAGGTGGCAAATGTAATAAGAAGTGGGATGGCTAACCTCAATTTGCAGTTTTCATAAATTTTACTAAGCTACATCTACAAAGCAACAAATACCACCTACTTCGTTGAAAATATGATAGATTAATCAACCATTCCAGTGAGTGTTTGTGAGAGGCATGTAGCTCATATCACAAAAGAAAATACCAACTCAACCATAACCTATCAAACTCTTTACAGCCATTCTAATCACAGTGCTACTCTATCCTACATCACCATGGATCAGATCAGATAGGACAATTTTCTGATGTAAGAGGTGGGAACCTGTGCCCTCTAGATGTTACTGCACTGCAGCTCCCATCCCACCTCACTGCTGAATGCATGCTGCTTGGGGATGATGGGATGTGGTGTTAACACACGTTCCCTAGCCTCAGTCTGAACCACTAATAGCAACATCGTAACAACCTAAATATTCATAGACTGTGACAGCTCACATATGATTCAGTTAAACCTGCATCTCTGAAGTGAGTTTTTTCTACTCTACGATAGTGAGGGGAATTGCCTCAATGAACATGTCCCTTCAGGAGATTTTGCATGTTGATAAAGAAGCAAAACAGACCATTAGGAATCTTAAGTACATTTTGAACTTGTAATCTATTTTGGAATAGACACAAAAATGATCAGTTTTAATTTGACAGATTTGCTTTTAAAAATTATTATTAAAGGGCTTTGATATGAGTTTTAAAAGTTGACAGAAGGAATGTTTCCTGTGCTCCACCTCCTGCACTTACAAGCCTCATTGGAAGATTTGGGCATTCAGAGAAACAACGTTGGATGCAGTTTACGGAACTATTGAAAAGCATGAGTGCAGTTTAAGGGATGCAGTTAAAGCAGTCTCAAACTGGATTATTTCTGCAATGTGTTTTGGACCAGTTTCAATATTGTTTAAAATACTGAATGCTACAGCCATCAATATGGTATTACAATCTCCCCAAAAATAAGCCCCATGTGAGGGAGCCCTTAGGTTCTCAAACAATGGATTAAAATGTCTTCCTCTTTAAAATATTCCAAAGATCCTTCTTACTAGAATACAGAGTTATCAAAACATTGTGCACTATAAAGGATAGTTCTGCTACACAACATTTTCAGCCTATGGTTTATATGAAGTAATTTTCCTACTTGCCCGCACTGCTTACAATTCTATATTCTGAACAAAAATAACTATGGGCCGAAGCAGAGAGACCAGAAGGAGTGGCCTCTGGCTGTTCTGGCGCCAATCGTGCTGGGACCACAGTGAACAGATGTCCTGCTCCTGAAATGGGCTGCCACCGCAGTCCCAAATGGGCCACTGGCAGGAGCAGATTCAATTCGTTCCACCTTGGCATGGTTTCAGAGCTGCTTCCTGACGCTTTGGGGGTGTGCGTCATCTGAACGCCTTATCCCTGAATTTTGGCCTGTGTGTTTCAGGCCTGTGTCACAACTATAGACTGCTCTGCTCATACATTTCAAAGCCAATCATTTCAGCTTCCAAATGAAGTTTACTTTAAAGTGTACTTTACCTGGTGGTAGTGGTGTTTTCTTCTGAATCAAAACTACAGCAACTTTTGTGTTTCGTCCCTGCAAACTCTGCCTATAAGAACAATGCCAAACTCAGAATTGTAAATACTCAAAACATTTATGTCTATAAAAACATCCTATATATTAAAGAATTATGTGAAGTAAAACCTAATCCACTTAAAGGATGATGTATTATTCCTCTTTTAGAAAAACAACAACTACTTATATATTTTGCATCTCAAAACAGGCAGAAAGATCTCGCACTTGCCACTTATTTCAGATTTCTTAAGGGAAGTCACTGAAAAAATCTAAGAGTACATTTACAGATATCACAATTTTTTTTATTTTAAAGGTGCTCTCCCACGCTTAAGATAGCAGTATCTATTCTAAATGTGGAAGAATATACAACTTTTTACAATGCAACTTTTATTTGCCATGAACCATGACTACGGAATGATTAAGAATCAAGAAATCAACTGAAATTATACCTGACAATTTCCACTCTAGTAGCACATTCTGATTGTTTCTCTTTCCACTGTGGTTCATCCCAGTCAAGCTCATAGAAAACCACAACAAGGGCAGGGACTAGATTCAGATGTTTGTTCATCCAACCAGTCTTCAAGATACCTTTTGGAATGTACCATTCATATGATGTTCTCTGCAAGCATCAACAAACTTAAAGAGAGCTGTTCTGTCTATTCATATATACACAAAGGCAATTTCTTATACATTTATGCCAGACCTTAAGCTTTTTCCCCCTTTTCCTATCACTCCAGGTCATGCTTACTGGAAGGAACAAAACCTTTGTCTTCCCTAGTCTAAATATTAGTACTGCAGTCTTAAAAAACATATTCTACAGGATAAATTTCACTAAACTCAAGGGAACTTACTTCTGAACAAAAATTTTAAGATTATGCTACATAGTTTCTTTGGCTATGTCTGCACAGCAGAAATAACCCGGTTTATTAACACTTTAAATACCATGGCTCAATGTTATGGATTTCTGGCAATTGTGGTTTGTTGTGCAGCCAGAGACAGGGAAGGCTAAATGTCTCCCAAAACTACATTTCCAGAACTCCATAGCATTGAGCCAAGGCAGTTAAAGTGGTGTCAAACTGGATTTTTTTTTCTGTAGTGCGGAAGCAGCCTCTGGAGCGCTTCACTAATGGTGCACACCAACGGCACGTTTTGCTTTGCACCATATAAAAAGGAAGGCTTCCAGCCTATTTAACAATTATAGTTCCACTTATTTAATGGTTTTGGGCCCCAAGTACAATTCTGTACTTACTTTTGAAACCACAGTATTCCTTAACAGTGTTAATTCAACCTTTTAAACAATCTTCAAGGGAGAAACATGTTACTCATTCAAAAATCAGCACAGAATACAAGAGATTCTCAGTACACAACGCTTGGTTTTCTGCTAAGGCTTTGAGCAATACCTTTGTTCTGCATTTAGGATATTCATGATCACCAGGGAGTACTTTAAAAGAAATGGGCACTCTATCCGCTCTCCTGTTGGCACAAAAGGCATCCCAAACCGCTCGATGAACAGCGTTATATACTACGTCCAAGCCTGTGAGTGTCACAAAAGCCATCGGCCGGCAACATAATTCCACTGGAAAGTCCCACTGTGAAGGGCTCATCTTGACAGCTTGCCAGGATATCTAAAATATTAAACATAGAAACAGGCAAAATATTTAAGCATATAAGCATTCAATATAATATCCCAACATACATTTTGGGCTTAAGAAAAGAACACAAATTATTTGACACATTGGTAGTCCCAAAAGGAAAAGAAAAAAAAGGCAGCACTCTTTCCTGTGAAAGGTGACTAAACACTTCTCCTGTCCAAAGAACATATAGACCAATGCATGTGTCCTTATTGTATATGATGGCACTATAGTCTTGAGCTCCTGGTCACTGGTAAAATTCTGAATTTTAACCCATTCTACCACATTTACTGTTATGATTTATTAGTTACGGTGGGTGAGTGGGGCTCTGAGACATTGTATTTTATTGTATTTTTTAAAAAATGTTTTTAATGTTGTTAATTCCTCAATCTCACTGGAGAGGCAGGATATAAATAACTATATATACATAACATTAAATATATATATATATATATATATAATATTATATTATATATATATATATATATTACTATATATAATACTATAAATAATATATATATATATATATGTCAAATTCTGCCCTAACTGTGCATGCTGGAGTACTTCTTGACACACCCTTTACAGATCTTAAGAAATTATTCTGGATTTTTTCAATTTTCATATTTATGTTAATTCCCCAAATTTCTGTATATATATACACACATATATAATTTTTATTATATATATATATATATATAAAATATTTATTATATATAAATATATACAGTATCACCTCATTGGAGATGCAGGATATAAATATATATATTTATATATATAAATATTAATATATATATATAATATAAAATATATACATATATATAATTTTTATTTTATATATATATATATATAATATTTATTATATATATAAATATTTATTATATATAAATATATATCACCTCATTGGAGACGCAGGATATAAACATATATATTTATATATATAAATATTAATATATATATATATAAAATATAAAATATATACATATATATAATTTTTATTCTATATATATATATATATAATATTTATTATATATAAATATTTCTTATATATAAATATATATCTCCCCATTGGAGAGGCAGGATATAAAATATTAATATATATAATACTATAATTTATATATATATATATATATATATACACACACACACATAAAATAGTATATATATATATATATATATCTTTATTTTATATGTATATAATATATAAAATAATAATAATAATAATTATTATTATTATTATCATTCTTGATCTCCAGAGTCTTAGTCCGCTACAACTCAGGAGAGCAGGGTTCGCTTCCTCCCTCGATCACAAAACCCTGTGGGTGACTTTGGGCAGGTCACACTCTCTCAGCCTCAAGAGGATGGATATGGCAAACCCCTCTCTCTCTCTGAGGAAACCTGCCCAGGAAACCCCATAATATAGGGTCACCATTGACAACCTTGAGTCACACTCTCTCAGCCTCAGGGGACGGCAACGGCGAACCCCTTCTCTGAGGAAACTTGCCATGAAAACCCCACAGAATCATGAGAATCACAGAATTGGAAGAGACCACAAAGCAGAATAGAGCGGCACTATTACTTCCCTTGATCTAGACACTAGACTTCTATTGATGCAGCCTAGGATCGCATTGGCCTTTTTAGCTGCTGCATCGCACTGTTGGCTCACGTTCAGCTTGTGGCCTTTACCTTCCCAGCCAGGAACCTCTTCAGAGACAGAGAGAGATACAAACCTTTCCAAGGAAAAGCCTGACTCAGACTGACTGAGAGAGGAGGACTAGGAGGAAGGCACACAATCAGCCAATCAGCGCGCACAGAAGCTGAGATTGACAGCAGCCAACCAGCCAATCAATGAGCGCCTCAGAGGAAGGGGCGGGAAGAGTTCAAAAGTCAACGGAAGGTCCAATGGGAATATAAGAGAATACCTCAGCGGAGAACTCCCTCGACGCTGATTGGTCAGCGCGGCCCCTTGTCCCGGCTCCCTATTGGCTCGGGTTTTTTAAAGCCACGCCCACGTTCCGTGGGCGTGGCTTTAAAAAACCCGAGCCAATAGGGAGCCGGGACAAGGGGCCGCGCTGACCAATCATCGCCGAGGGGCGTGGCTTTAATAAATCCGAGCCAATAGGGAGCCGGGACAAGGGGCCGCGCTGACCAATCATCGCCGAGGGGCGTGGCTTTGAAAAAAATCCTAGCCAATCAGCGGCGACGCATGTTCCTTCTCGTCTCGGCGCATGCGCAGAACGACTCCTAAGAGGGGGGCCTATCTATGATGACAGTAATTTCTTATAATAACAATAATAATAATAATAATAAATAAGGGAGAGATTGAAGCAGGTGTTCCGGTTCGGGCCATATCTGAGGACGGCGGTTGGAGGAGGAAGAGGAAGGCCTGCTGCCCTTCTCCTTTTTGTTGCCATGGCGACGAACGAGGACCAGGAGGTGACCGTCCTTATGGGAGAACCGGAAGTGAAACCTGAGAGGACGCCTCTCTAGGAATCTCTAAGTCCTCCAGCGCAACTCTATGGTCGGCATCTGACAGACACTGACCATAGAGTTGGGCTGGCCAGAAAGGCCTAATGTAATGTCCTCTCTAGGAATCTGTAGGTCCTCCAGCGCGACTCTATGGTGGACAACAGACAGAAATTGAGCATAGAGTTGGGCTGGAGGAGCCAGAAAGGCCTAGTAAACTGTCCTCTCTAGGAATCTCTAGGTCCTCCAGTGCAACTCTATGGTAGGCAACTGACAAATTGACCATAAAGTTGTTCTGGAGGAGATAGAAGGGCCTAGTGGAGGGTCCTTTCTAGGGATTTAGATCCTCCAGCACAACTCTGTGGTGGACAACTGACAGAAATTGACCATAGAGTTGCGCTAGAGGAGCTAGAAAGGCCTAGAAAAGTGTCCTCTCTAGCAGCCTCTAGGTCCTCCAGGGCAACTCTGGGTCCACGTCTGACAGAAATTGACCATAAAGTTGTGCTGGAGGAGCTAGAAAGGCCTAGTGGAGTGTCCTCTCTAGGAATCTCCAGGTCCTCCAGGGCAACTCTATGGTGACATCTGACAGACATGGACCATAGAGTTGGGCTGGAGGAGCTACAAAGGCCTAGCAGAGTGTCCTCTCTAGGAATCTCTAGGTCCTCCAGTGCGACTTCTGGTTAAAGCTGACCATAGAGTTGCGCTGGAGGACCTAGATATTCCTAGAGAGAACATATTAATCAAACCCGTGAACAATCATATCCGCAAAAGTCAAAGCCACAAACATGGAGGGATGGCTGCTGGTCCCTAACTTGGGTGGCTTTCCTTGTGAGGGGGACGATGGGATGCGTTCGTTCGGGTGGGGAATCGCTTCGGAAAGTTGTTGCTGCTATTAATATTATTACTATTATATTTATTTGTATCCCACTCTTTCCTCAGAACTGGGACTCAGAGCGGCTCCACAATATCAAAAGGACAAGTACAGCTGTGTCTGGCATCTTCAGGGAATGCTAGCATGGAAGAGAGCGGATATACCGTACGCATATACTGTTGGTTGAGAGGAAGCGCTTTGCGTGTTATTCTGTGTATTCTTCTGTTGCCGAATGGCAAGGCAACAACGACAGCAACGTTTATTGATTAGTCGGCTGACCCTATCTCTAATAAAATACAAAATACCAAGAGGCATACGAAGATAAACATAAGCACTATCCCAAAAACTCATGTAAAAAATTAACTAGATAAATTAAGACACTTGAGATTTAATAAATAGTAAATTTGACAAAAATGGATTGCAAGATAAAACAAAACAGGGAGAGTGAGGTAATGAGTATAAAAATTCAATCGGAGTATTTAATTGCGCACATCACCATGGCAGGGTAAATAAAAACCACCCACTGTGAGGGGTTGTTATTATTATTATTATTATTATTTATAGGCCACTCTGCCACAGGATCAAGGCAGCTTACAATATCAAATAAAATACAATATAAAATACAACACATGTTAAGTGCATGCTATCATGTCCCTCCCTGCTCCAGCTATATTATAATAAAATATCATAAATTATTAATACAATTAAATTAACATTAAATTGGTCAGACAGTAAAGCCAATCAGAGATAAAGGTTGGGCAATTTGGTTAATCTCTATAATAGTCTTTATCCACGGAAAACCGGGTGGATTATTCAGGGAAGGCCTGTCGGAAGAGATCTGTCTTGACAGCCCTGTTGACGCTGTCAAGATTGGTGATGTTCTGGATCTCCTCCGACAGGCCATTCCACAATTTGGGAGCGGCCAATGATAAAGCCCTCTTGCTAACCACCGTCAACCTGGTTTTTATTGGTATCTAAAATGGACCATTAATTAAATAGACATCCTGAGGCCTTGCCATTCAACAACAGAACGATACACAAATTAACATGCAGATCGCTTCCTCTCAGACAACAGTATATGTACCTCGCTCTCTTCCATGCCATGCCAGGATTCTCTGAAGATGCCAGACACAGCTGCTGGTGAAATGTCATGAATAAACTCTTCTAGACACAGCCCCATATGCTGGAAAACCCACAAAAAAACCTTACTTTGGAGGTTTATAAACAGGCTGGATGGCCATCTCTCAGTGATGCTTGGATTGTGTACTCCTGCATTGCAGAATAGGATTGGACTGGATGAGGACTTCTCCAACCCTATGAAATGCTTGAAGGGGGGTCATATTGAAGATGGAGCAAGCTTATTTTCTGCTGTCCTAGAGAATAGGACATAAAGCAATGGGTTCAAAGTACAGGAAAAGAGATTCCACTTCAACGTTGGGAAGAACTCCCTTTGGAGTATGAAGTCGAAGGCTTTCACGGCCCGCAGCCATAGTTTTTTGTGGGTTTATCAGGCTATGAGGCCGTGCTCTAGAAGAGTTTATTCCTGACTTTTTGCCAGCAGCTGGCATCATCAAGAATACTGGAATGGAAGAGAGTGAGGTATATATATATATATATATATATATACTGTTCGTTGAGAGGAAGTGATTTACATGTTAGTCTGTAACTGACATATTATGTTGTTGAATGGCAAGACAAAAGAAACCCACTCAGGGTGAGGAGGACTTCTCCCAGCAGGCAATAGATCATTAAGTAAATGGTCACCCTGACCACTTACTTAAACCCTGCCTTGAATTACATTTTTGGAGACAGGTGGGGTATAAATCAAATAAATAAATAATATGATAACTAATCCCAAAATTAAACACTATGCATTACACTCTTAGATCCACTCTTAAATCCACCAAACTCTTAAATCCACCAAAATGAAAACAATGAGTTGGAATAATAACTTGTGGTATATAATTTATAAAGAGAAATCCAGCATTATAGAGTTAAAAAACAGGTTCACGCTTCCTCAACTTAACATCAGATAGAATTCAAACAGCAAACTAGACAGTTCCTATCTTAGGGGAAGCTTCTGCTGTGTAGTACTGTAAATAAACCAGTGTTTTCCATACAGTGCAACAAATTTCTGAGTAGTTGTTCATGTGACATAAAGAAAGGGAGCAGCATGTACAACATACAGGTATGCCTCTGTGAGCAAAGCAGATGTATTCCTGGGCATCGCTTTTTAAAACAAAGAATTTGGTACCAGAGTCAGGAAGAACATGGAAAGAATAGGGACAGATTCCTTCACCAGAAAAGAAAATGATTTCAACATGTTTTTAAAAAACTTTTATTGAAAACAACATACACAAGTCATATGTGCTTTGTCTAAAACATTTTGAACCATCTAGAGACAGCTTGAAAGCTTCTCCCAAAACTTATCCAGGGATGATATTTTCTTTCACCAACATCCACTTTTGTAATTATTTTCTTTTTGGTATTTAAATAAGCTCATCACCATGGCAGCGTAAATAAAAACCACCCACTGTGAGGGGTACTTCCCAGCAGACAATAAAATTATTATTATTATTTTATTTATATGCCGCCTCTGCCACATCAAATAAAATACAATATAAAATACAACATATGTTAAATACATGCTATCATGTCCCTCCCTGCCCCAACTATATTATAATAAAATATCATAAATTATTAATACAATTAAATTAACATTAAATTGGTCAGACAGTAAAGCCAATCAGAGATAAAGGTTGGGCAATTTGGTTAATCTCTATAATAGTCTTTATCCACAGAAAACCGGGTGGATTATTCAGGGAAGGCCTGTCGGAAGAGATCTGTCTTGACAGCCCTGTTGACGCTGTCAAGATTGGTGATGTTCTGGATCTCCTCCGACAGGCCATTCCACAATTTGGGAGCGGCCAATGATAAAGCCCTCTTGCTAACCACCGTCAACCTGGTTTTTATTGGTATCTAAAATGGACCATTAATTAAATAGACATCCTGAGGCCTTGCCATTCAACAACAGAACGATACACAAATTAACATGCAGATCGCTTCCTCTCAGACAAAAGTATATGTACCTCGCTCTCTTCCATGCCATGCCAGGATTCTCTGAAGATGCCAGACACAGCTGCTGGTGAAATGTCATGAATAAACTCTTCTAGACACAGCCCCATATGCTGGAAAACCCACAAAAAACAAAACAACAACAACCTTACTTTGGAGGTTTATAAACAGGCTGGATGGCCATCTCCCAGTGATGCTTGGATTGTGTACTCCTGCATTGCAGAATAGGGTTGGACTGGATGAGGTCTCCTCCAACCCTATGAAATACTTGAAGGGGGGGGTCATATTGAGAATGGAGCAAGCTTGTTTTCTGCTGTCCTAGAGAATAGGGCACAAAGCAATGGGTTCAAAGTACAGGAAAAGAGATTCCACTTCAACATTGGGAAGAACTTCCTTTGGAGTGTGAAGTCGAAGGCTTTCAAGGCCCGCAGCCATAGTTTTTTGTGGGTTTATCAGGCTATGAGGCCGTGCTCTAGAAGAGTTTATTCCTGACGTTTTGCCAGCAGCTGTGGCTGGCATCATCGGAGAATACTGGAATGGAAGAGAGTGGGGATATATATATATATATATATATATATATATACTGTTCGTTGAGAGGAAGTGATTTACATGTTAGTCTGTAACTGACATATTATGTTGTTGAATGGCAAGACAAAAGAAACCCACTCAGGGTGAGGAGGACTTCTCCCAGCAAGCAATAGATCATTAAGTAAATGGACACCCTGACTACTTACTTAAACCCTGCCTTGAATTACATTTTTGGAGACAGGTGGGGTATAAATCAAATAAATAAATAATATGATAACTAATCCCAAAATTAAACACTATGCATTACACTCTTAGATCCACTCTTAAATCCACCAAACTCTTAAATCCACCAAAATGAAAACAATGAGTTGGAATAATAACTTGTGGTATATAATTTATAAAGAGAAATCCAGCATTATAGAGTTAAAAAACAGGTTCACGCTTCCTCAACTTAACATCAGATAGAATTCAAACAGCAAACTAGACAGTTCCTATCTTAGGGGAAGCTTCTGCTGTGTAGTACTGTAAATAAACCAGTGTTTTCCATACAGTGCAACAAATTTCTGAGTAGTTGTTCATGTGACATAAAGAAAGGGAGCAGCATGTACAACATACAGGTATGCCTCTGTGAGCAAAGCAGATGTATTCCTGGGCATCGCTTTTTAAAACAAAGAATTTGGTACCAGAGTCAGGAAGAACATGGAAAGAATAGGGACAGATTCCTTCACCAGAAAAGAAAATGATTTCAACATGTTTTTAAAAAACTTTTATTGAAAACAACATACACAAGTCATATGTGCTTTGTCTAAAACATTTTGAACCATCTAGAGACAGCTTGAAAGCTTCTCCCAAAACTTATCCAGGGATGATATTTTCTTTCACCAACATCCACTTTTGTAATTATTTTCTTTTTGGTATTTAAATAAGCTCATCACCATGGCAGCGTAAATAAAAACCACCCACTGTGAGGGGTACTTCCCAGCAGACAATAAAATTATTATTATTATTTTATTTATATGCCGCCTCTGCCACATCAAATAAAATACAATATAAAATACAACATATGTTAAATACATGCTATCATGTCCCTCCCTGCCCCAACTATATTATAATAAAATATCATAAATTATTAATACAATTAAATTAACATTAAATTGGTCAGACAGTAAAGCCAATCAGAGATAAAGGTTGGGCAATTTGGTTAATCTCTATAATAGTCTTTATCCACAGAAAACCGGGTGGATTATTCAGGGAAGGCCTGTCGGAAGAGATCTGTCTTGACAGCCCTGTTGACGCTGTCAAGATTGGTGATGTTCTGGATCTCCTCCGACAGGCCATTCCACAATTTGGGAGCGGCCAATGATAAAGCCCTCTTGCTAACCACCGTCAACCTGGTTTTTATTGGTATCTAAAATGGACCATTAATTAAATAGACATCCTGAGGCCTTGCCATTCAACAACAGAACGATACACAAATTAACATGCAGATCGCTTCCTCTCAGACAAAAGTATATGTACCTCGCTCTCTTCCATGCCATGCCAGGATTCTCTGAAGATGCCAGACACAGCTGCTGGTGAAATGTCATGAATAAACTCTTCTAGACACAGCCCCATATGCTGGAAAACCCACAAAAAACAAAACAACAACAACCTTACTTTGGAGGTTTATAAACAGGCTGGATGGCCATCTCCCAGTGATGCTTGGATTGTGTACTCCTGCATTGCAGAATAGGGTTGGACTGGATGAGGTCTCCTCCAACCCTATGAAATACTTGAAGGGGGGGGTCATATTGAGAATGGAGCAAGCTTGTTTTCTGCTGTCCTAGAGAATAGGGCACAAAGCAATGGGTTCAAAGTACAGGAAAAGAGATTCCACTTCAACATTGGGAAGAACTTCCTTTGGAGTGTGAAGTCGAAGGCTTTCACGGCCCGCAGCCATAGTTTTTTGTGGGTTTATCAGGCTATGAGGCCGTGCTCTAGAAGAGTTTATTCCTGACGTTTTGCCAGCAGCTGTGGCTGGCATCATCGGAGAATACTGGAATGGAAGAGAGTGGGGATATATATATATATATATATATATATATATATATACTGTTCGTTGAGAGGAAGTGATTTACATGTTAGTCTGTAACTGACATATTATGTTGTTGAATGGCAAGACAAAAGAAACCCACTCAGGGTGAGGAGGACTTCTCCCAGCAAGCAATAGATCATTAAGTAAATGGTCACCCTGACCACTTACTTAAACCCTGCCTTGAATTACATTTTTGGAGACAGGTGGGGTATAAATCAAATAAATAAATAATATGATAACTAATCCCAAAATTAAACACTATGCATTACACTCTTAGATCCACTCTTAAATCCACCAAACTCTTAAATCCACCAAAATGAAAACAATGAGTTGGAATAATAACTTGTGGTATATAATTTATAAAGAGAAATCCAGCATTATAGAGTTAAAAAACAGGTTCACGCTTCCTCAACTTAACATCAGATAGAATTCAAACAGCAAACTAGACAGTTCCTATCTTAGGGGAAGCTTCTGCTGTGTAGTACTGTAAATAAACCAGTGTTTTCCATACAGTGCAACAAATTTCTGAGTAGTTGTTCATGTGACATAAAGAAAGGGAGCAGCATGTACAACATACAGGTATGCCTCTGTGAGCAAAGCAGATGTATTCCTGGGCATCGCTTTTTAAAACAAAGAATTTGGTACCAGAGTCAGGAAGAACATGGAAAGAATAGGGACAGATTCCTTCACCAGAAAAGAAAATGATTTCAACATGTTTTTAAAAAACTTTTATTGAAAACAACATACACAAGTCATATGTGCTTTGTCTAAAACATTTTGAACCATCTAGAGACAGCTTGAAAGCTTCTCCCAAAACTTATCCAGGGATGATATTTTCTTTCACCAACATCCACTTTTGTAATTATTTTCTTTTTGGTATTTAAATAAGCTCATCACCATGGCAGCGTAAATAAAAACCACCCACTGTGAGGGGTACTTCCCAGCAGACAATAAAATTATTATTATTATTTTATTTATATGCCGCCTCTGCCACATCAAATAAAATACAATATAAAATACAACATATGTTAAATACATGCTATCATGTCCCTCCCTGCCCCAACTATATTATAATAAAATATCATAAATTATTAATACAATTAAATTAACATTAAATTGGTCAGACAGTAAAGCCAATCAGAGATAAAGGTTGGGCAATTTGGTTAATCTCTATAATAGTCTTTATCCACGGAAAACCGGGTGGATTATTCAGGGAAGGCCTGTTGGAAGAGATCCGTCCTGACAGCCCTGTTGACGCTGTCAAGATTGGTGATGTTCTGGATCTCCTCCGACAGCCTATTCCACAATTTGGGAGCGGCCAATGATAAAGCTCTCTTGCTAACCACCGTCAACCTGGTTTTTATTGGTATCTAAAATGGACCATTAATTAAATAGACATCCTGAGGCCTTGCCATTCAACAACAGAACGATACACAAATTAACATGCAGATCGCTTCCTCTCAGACAACAGTATATGTACCTCGCTCTCTTCCATGCCATGCCAGGATTCTCTGAAGATGCCAGACACAGCTGCTGGTGAAATGTCATGAATAAACTCTTCTAGACACAGCCCCATATGCTGGAAAACCCACAAAAAAACCTTACTTTGGAGGTTTATAAACAGGCTGGATGGCCATCTCTCAGTGATGCTTGGATTGTGTACTCCTGCATTGCAGAATAGGATTGGACTGGATGAGGACTTCTCCAACCCTATGAAATGCTTGAAGGGGGGTCATATTGAAGATGGAGCAAGCTTATTTTCTGCTGTCCTAGAGAATAGGACATAAAGCAATGGGTTCAAAGTACAGGAAAAGAGATTCCACTTCAACGTTGGGAAGAACTCCCTTTGGAGTATGAAGTCGAAGGCTTTCACGGCCCGCAGCCATAGTTTTTTGTGGGTTTATCAGGCTATGAGGCCGTGCTCTAGAAGAGTTTATTCCTGACTTTTTGCCAGCAGCTGGCATCATCAAGAATACTGGAATGGAAGAGAGTGAGGTATATATATATATATATATATATATATATACTGTTCGTTGAGAGGAAGTGATTTACATGTTAGTCTGTAACTGACATGTTATGTTGTTGAATGGCAAGACAAAAGAAACCCACTCAGGGTGAGGAGGACTTCTCCCAGCAGGCAATAGATCATTAAGTAAATGGTCACCCTGACCACTTACTTAAACCCTGCCTTGAATTACATTTTTGGAGACAGGTGGGGTATAAATCAAATAAATAAATAATATGATAACTAATCCCAAAATTAAACACTATGCATTACACTCTTAGATCCACTCTTAAATCCACCAAACTCTTAAATCCACCAAAATGAAAACAATGAGTTGGAATAATAACTTGTGGTATATAATTTATAAAGAGAAATCCAGCATTATAGAGTTAAAAAACAGGTTCACGCTTCCTCAACTTAACATCAGATAGAATTCAAACAGCAAACTAGACAGTTCCTATCTTAGGGGAAGCTTCTGCTGTGTAGTACTGTAAATAAACCAGTGTTTTCCATACAGTGCAACAAATTTCTGAGTAGTTGTTCATGTGACATAAAGAAAGGGAGCAGCATGTACAACATACAGGTATGCCTCTGTGAGCAAAGTAGATGTATTCCTGGGTATCGCTTTTTAAAACAAAGAATTTGGTACCAGAGTCAGGAAGAACATGGAAAGAATAGGGATAGATTCCTTCACCAGAAAAGAAAATGATTTCAACATGTTTTTAAAAAACTTTTATTGAAAACAACATACACAAGTCATATGTGCTTTGTCTAAAACATTTTGAACCATCTAGAGACAGCTTGAAAGCTTCTCCCAAAACTTATCCAGGGATGATATTTTCTTTCACCATCATCCACTTTTGTAATTATTTTCTTTTTGGTGTCCATGCTTACAGATCTATGCTATATATATGTATATGTGTATATATATATATATATATATATATGCTGGGAGTAGTTGTTGAGATAGGTTAAAGTGGTTTCTTGATTTCTCTCTGCTTTGCTGCTTCTTCATGCTCTGGAGGCGACTCTTTACCTTGCCTGTCGTAAGCAGTCATACATCTACACTGGAATCAGCTACCATAGACTCTTAACTTTTTCCTAACTTGAGCTTTATTGCATTGTTTTCTGCAGGTATGCTGCTGTAACACTGGCATTGAAAATCTGGGTTTCCTTCACTATCCTTCCAATGCTAGTACTGCTGAAAAATAACCTTCCAGTTAGTCTGAGGAAAAGGAGAGAAAAGTTAGGGTTGCATGGGCATAAATAGACTTTGTAAAAAAAGGAGCTTGTTTGTCACGGGCTTTGTTAATTTAGGTATGCCTGTACTTTGTAGGAGGAGAAACAAGTACAAGCTTTTAGTAGCTGCATGGAAGACACAGTGTGTATATGTAATAAGATTTTGTAGGAAACATTTGTCAAAACTGATCTTTTAATGCACATTTGGACTGAAGTGATTTCAGCGGGATCAGAGTGATAGCTGAAGAAAATTATTGCTTTTACAGTACTGTAGTTTTATATTTCGCACGTTCTTTCTGTTTTGTATCTCACGAAATTCATCTTTGCTACATGCCTTTGATTATGATCCTCATAAGATTCTCATGGTTAACACTATGTTTGAAAAGAGCCCTTCTACTTTTAATAATAAAATTAATTGTGAAATTAATTCAGAAATTAATATTGAAAACGACTATATACAGTGCAAGACATTAGTGCAAAAAGGGGCCACCAAGATCAAAAATCCCTTCTGGCTGTGGGCAAATTTAATGTTAGTCTCAACTAAAGTAGACCCATTGAAATTAATTGGACTTGTTACATAATTTTAATGGCTCTAATTCAGACTGTTAGATTTAGCACTATGCCTCCCTAGCACTTCCCTTCAGTATTATCCTTATGACTGTTTTTTGGCTTTTAATGATTTTTTTTCTGCTTAAAATTTTACCTATTTTTTCATTCTTTCTTTCAGATGGAGTTAGAAGCATTACGATCAATTTATGAAAGTGATGAGTGTTTTAGGGAACTTAGCCCAATTTCATTTCAATATAGGGTAAGTTTATAACAAATAATCTATACTAACTAGAAATCTTTAGGTCCTGATTTCCACAAAGAAATCTATGGGTGCTTCCAGATAAGGCCTTTATTGTACAATTCCCTGCCTCACTTACATACATTTACAAGTGATACAAATGAAGAATTTCCCTTTCCTCGTTGTTTCTTTTGTCTATTTTTCATAGTTTCCCACTAGGAAAATAATGAACAACTCTATAATGCCCTTTAGTTTTGTAGTTGCTTTACACCAGGTAATATTCCGAGATAGTTCTTATTTCAATTATAAGTGCAAAAATACATTGAACTATTATGGAGAGTGAAGGATCAGTGCTGAAGGTAAAACATTATAATAGTGTGTACCAAACAGATTGTGCAGTTTTCTATGGTCTAAACACACTGCAGATATAATCCAGTTTGAGACTGCTTGAAGTACCCTTTCTCAATTAAGATTTTCAGACCAGCACTTACTGTGGGGTAAGCACTGGTAAAACGCCACTAAACTGTTTAGGAAGCATGTGTGTCTGAAAGCCTGACATGCTTCCTCAACGTCAAGGGATCCCCTCCAGCATCCCTGAATCGTTTGGGGGGCAGCAATTTCCTATGAACGCAAAGGTCAAAGAAAAGAAATGAATCCCTATTTCTCTGGAATGGATGATGTTGTCTGTAGTACACAGGTCTTTTATGGTAGTTTTATAGATTCATATGAAGTACAAATTTTCATTTATGTAGCTTGATTTGAAGTCTTCCCATCTGTAAAACACAATTCTATTTTAAAACTATCTTTTATGATTAGTCATTTTCCAATATTTATTATCTTTGTTTTAAAAACCTGTGATTTTTTTTTTATTCCTCACAGTCATGTTTATGATTTATTTTTTTAGATAGGTGAAAATGGAGATCCTAAAGCATTCCTGATAGAAATATCATGGCCAGAAACATACCCCCAAACAGCTCCAGTCATATCTATGGATGCATTCTTCAACAATGCCATGTAAGCAGCCCAGTTCTGAAGTCTTAAGACTGAACTTCCTATTGAAATCACCATGTTTTCCATAGGTTGCTATAAAGAAGTTTTGTGATTTCTCCTAGATCCTCAGCCGTAAAGCAAAGTATATTGAATAAATTAATGGAGGAAGTGGAAGCTAACCTTGGGACCTCTATGACGTATACCATTTTTGAATATGCCAAAGACAATAAGGAGTTATTAATGGAAAATCAACCTGTTAATACTATGGTAAGTTTATGACATCAGTTATTATCTACCTTACAAAATGATTTTTTTTTTCTCAATGTTAAGAAGCTGGTGTCAGTTGTACTACCATTGAAATGAAAAATGGTCTTAGGCTTAATCCACACTGCAGAAATAATCCAGGCTCAGTGCTACAGAATTCTGAGAATTCTAGTTTGTTGTGGCACCATAGCACTCTGACAGAAAAGGCTAACAAAACTGCAGATCCTAGAATTCCATAACACTGAGTTATGGCAATTATAGTGCTGTCCACCTGAATTATTACTCCAGTGTGGGTACAGCCTTAGAAATTTTACGTTGTTTTAAAAGCCATTGTGGCATAGTGGTTTGAGTGTTGGACTACAACTCTGGAGACCAGGTTTTGAATCCTGGCTCAGTCCTGAAAACGTACTGTATGACCTTGGGCAAGCCACACTCTCTCAGCTTCAAAGGATGGCCGTGTCAAACCCCCTCTGAAGAAACCTGCCAAGAAATCCCCATGAAAGGTTCACTTTAGGGTCGCCATAAGTCAGAAATAACTTGAAGGCATACAGCAATAGCAGCAGAATAAATGAATGTAATAAAGTGACTACTTATTCGGGTTCAGGGTTCCAAAAAGTACATTTAATTTTTTTAAAAACCAGCTTTTTGACATTGATGTGTAGGAGTACACCAATATAAGATTAAATCAGAAAATGAATTAACAAACTGCAGTTTAAATGTTATGGTCACTAGCTTAAATAATTGTTCTAAAAAAGGAGCTCTTTCAAAACAAGTTGTTTGGGTTGAATTCATATTAATTGAAGAATTTGTTTCTGAATGGCTTTTCTTGCATTATAAAATAAAATGATTTTAAAAAGCTGACACTGGATCCTAACAATGAACAACTAACAATAAACTGTTAAAGTTTACATGTTTAAATTCATACAGTCATTGTAATAGAGCTGGGAAACAGTAATAATAGCCAGACATTTTTAAAAAATGAATAATCAATTTTTAAAAGTTTAAACCAGACAACCCTTTCTGGGTTACAAATCAGTATTATGGACACTGTAACTATGACTCCCTTCAATAACTTGAAATGTAGTGGTACAGTTGGCTGTCTGAATTCACAGATTTTTTTACCCACTAAGTCAAGCATCCACGTATTGAAAATATTAAAATAATGTTCCAAATATATATAAATTCCAAACAGCAAACCTCGATTTTCCCATTTTATATAAGGAACATCATTTTACTACACCATTATATTGAATGGGACATGAACATCCACAGATCTCGGTATCCACAGGAGAGTCCTGGAACCAAACTGCAGTGGATACCATATTGTTGTGATTAAAATTACCAGCTGTTACACCAAATATTATGCCGTATATTGTCAATGGGGATAATGATTACTTGTGCCTTTCATTCCCAGTATGTACCAAATTGCATATGAGCTGTCTTTTAAAATCAACAACCGTGATTGAAAATCTGAAGCTGTTAATATCTTTGACTAAATGAAAACTGTAGGAAACAAAATTAAATTAAATTGCTAGCTTAAATTGCCACTACTTTAGAAAATTCTTCCTGACAAATTCCATTCTTTAGACAGCATTGAACAACTGCATCTCAACTGGACATTCTGATGTTGCACAACCAAGTAAGAAAAAAGAGAAAAAAGAACAGTTGTCAAAAACGCAAAAACGAAAGCTAGCAGACAAAACAGGTTCGTATAGTGCACAATATACTTTAATTTATCTGCACAGAATTTAACAATGTTAGGTTTAATATTGTGCATTTGTGCAGAACTTGTATTTTAGTGCTTGGCTAGCCTGTGGAAGAGGCAAGCTTTCTCTTAGGCGGGAGTGAATTCATGGGTTTCAGTCAGCTTAGCCCAGGCCCTAGGAGGAATTTAAACTACTCTCCCTGTGCTCCTTCAGCATTCTGGCTCTGGATGTCTCCCACTTTTTTATCTGGTTGAAGAAAGTCATATTACTTATGTGCAATCAGGAATTGCTATTCTTTTTTCACAACTTGGATGGTGTGGCATCGGGCTGGATCCACTTTTCAGGGCTGCAGGTACAGTGTGCTCTTCATTATTTTGGGGAGGAATCTCCTTAAGGGGCCCTGGCATGCAGGCATCCAAAGTTCAGGGGCAGTCGGGCATGCCTCCCAGGCAGCATCGCACCCAGATGGATTCCATGGCTGTTACTCCAGGTTATCCCAGCAGGCAGTCTGGGGACAGGTTACTATTGGATGACAGGCAGATTATTTTATCACTGGATCCATGCCACATGCCAGGCCAACATTACACAATTTTGTGGACTTTTTATCTCTGTATGTTGCTCCCTTTGCTTGTGCTGACTTCTGACTGCTAGGATGGCAAGCTAGTAGACCTAGGATTTTTACAAACTAGGAAAGAACAGGCTAAGCAAAGTGTTGAAAAGTCAAGGGAATGGCTGAACGGTGATTGTAGTCAAATTTGGGGGATGCATGTGAGTTGATCAACTCAGTTCAGAATAATTTTGGTTACTTTGAGTTCCATTTGTGAGTAAGACAGGTTATAAATTAAATTTTTTTAAATGAAATATAATTGCTTTGAAACCAGAAATTTGAAAATTAAAATCATTTTTATGCTGTTATTGTTTTGGATAGATTCCAAAGGAGAGCTTCCTCGAGGATGGAATTGGGTTGATGTAATCAAGGTAACATAGGTGACAGTTTAAAATACTTAATGTATATATTTTCAAGAGATTTTAGGAGTGGCTAACTCTCTCTCTCTCTCTCTCTCTCTCTCTTTATATTTTGGGTATGAACAACATTTGGATTACCTTCTTGTGTTTAAGTAGCATGTAAGTATTTCAGTCTTTCTGAATTGTGTTTGTCTTGAAATACCTTTTCTGAGCAAGCGTATCTGGATAACTTTCTGCTTTATATCAGTTATTTGGGAATTTTTAAAAAACTGTTCTTAAATATAAAAATAAATCTCATTTGATTTTATTTAAATGTAAGTGTAAACTTTCTTATGAAATTCAGAAGTAGTGACTAATCTTCTCACGTTTCTTAACAGACTAGTACACATTAGAACTATTTCAGTACTCCTCATAAACCGATGTTATAATCAGAATACTGTTTAAAATAAATTGATACAGAGTTCATTTAAGTAATGTAATTCTAGCGAAGGGAGTAGAAGTGGAAACCTGAAACTTCTATCTCTGAAAAATTTGCATTTTCAACTGTTTTTATACATCATTCACTAGGTATAATATAAGATAATGATTTGCAAATATAAAAGACCTATCACAAAAGATTGTACGGAATCTTAGGGTAGAAACAGATGCCCCGGTTAAGTTGGCTTTGCACCAGCTTGGGGCATGGCATTTAGACACCATTCGCCTCAGAGCCAGCGAAAAGCTGGCTCTAGAGGCAAAGGGGTGGATTTTTTTCCTATTTGGGGCAGAAACTGGCTGTATTGGGGCTGCATGTTTGTTCCAAACAATGGATGACATTCCAGACATTGAGTTGGATCCATACTTACAGGGGAATGGTTTTGCAGTGGTCTGGAAGAAAACCATTTCTGGTTTGCTTACAGAAATCTGCTTCCATCCAGTTTTGAGAAATCCCTCCCTTCCCATTCACCACAGTCTACTGCATTCAGCAGGATCACCTGACTTTTGTGTTTACATAGCAATTGAGCCCCACCCATCCGCCCCCACCACCAAAATAAATCCTGTTTGGGAAGCATTTCCTGGCTGTTTCTGCAAGCCAGTTGCATATCCCTAAATCTTGATCCAGTTAATTTTCAGACCAAGGCTCTATTTAGGAAAAGAGATTCCACCCCAACATTAGGAAGAACTTCCTGACAGTAAAAGCAGTTCAACAGTGAAACACACTCCCTCAGAGAGTGGTGGAGTCATCTTCTTTGGAGGTTTTTAAACAGGATGGGTGGCCATTTGTTGGGGGTGCTTTGGTTCTGTGTTCCTGCATGGCAGGGGGTTGGATTGGATGGCTTTTGTGGTCTCTTCCAACTCTACGATTCTGTGAATGAGTCACTTGTCTGAAGATGTGAGGGCTAAATGTATTGGCAGGAGGAAATGGTTACATACCATCCTCAAAAGACTTCCACTTAGCTGAAGGTTACCCAACAGTGTCAGAGAATTTTCAGTGTTCTGCACAAAGGTCTGCAGAGGGATTTTTTGTTTTTGGCTAAATGTGATTACACAGCTCCTTTGATTTGGAAACATAATAGGGCCAAATTTCCAGCCACAGGAGTCTATAACCACATTTATCTAAACACAGCTGTTTACAAAGCATTCTGCAGACCTTCTTGCAGAATACACAAAGGTCCTTGACACTGCTGAGTGCATGAGGGTGTTTGGCAGGCTTGATTTACACACATGCCCATGTTTTCACCTCCCATTTAGCATTCCAGGCATTCAGATGAACAGTTGAACAAGGCTTTTGCCTTGCTTCCTCTTCATATAAAGAGATTTTAAAGGTGTATGATTTTAAAGCAACTTGTGGATCACCAGATTTGGTTTGATTGACTGATTTTATACCCTGCCTTTTTCCCAAAATGGTATTCAAGGTGACTATCCCTGGCGGCTAGCCAGTAGTCCCTTACCATTGACTGTCTGGTCTAGAGTTGATAGGAGTTGCAGTCACCTGGAATGCCATGAGCTATCTACCCATATTTTAAATGATTCTAACCAATGCTATAGTTGTAGCCCACATTTTTAGCAACTTCACATACACTTTGGTCAGACCTCACCTGGAATATTATGTCCACTTCTGGGTATCACAATTCAAGAAGAATGTTGACAAGCTGGAGTGAGTCCAAAGAAAGGCGACCATAATGATGAAAGATCTGGAAACCATGTCTTATGAAGAGCGGCTTAGGGAGCTGGGTATATTTAGCCTAGAAAGAAGGTTCAGGGATGATGTGGTACCCATATTGCTTTATGCTGCTGCAGAGATTAGGTCATAGAGTTATTGATTCAAGCTACATAAAAAGAGATTCCACCTAAACAGCTAAAAATTACCACCTAAAAATTAAAAAGAACCTCTTGACGGTAAGAGTTGCTTGACAGTGGAACATGCTGTCTTGAAGAGTGGTAGAGTCTCTCTTTTCAGAGTTTTTTAAACAGAGGCTGAGCTGTCAGGAGTACTTTGATTCAGTGGTGAATCCCTGTCTACTGCCTTGTCTCCCTCAGCCAAGAGAGCCAGGGCAGTAGAGAAGGGGTGAGTGCCGGCAGCAACACTGCACCCCTCCACACACACAGCAGGAAGAGGGTCCAACCAAGTGTCACCTCACCAGATGTCATCTAGTGTGTTCTGTATCCCCTGCACACCCTTAGTGATGCCACCGCTTTGATTGTGTATTCCACAGCAGGGGGTTAATAATAATAATAATAATAATAATAATAATATTTATATCCTGCCTCTCTGCACTCAGGCAACTAGGGCGGCTTGGATTGGATGGTCTTGTCCCTTCCAGCTCTTACGATTCTATGGGCTGATCTAGATTGGCAAAAAGGAATGTGTTCATGCCTGCATGAAAGTGTAGCTTTTAGATGACCCACACTGAAAGTTTGGCATGAATGCACTTCTTTTGCATTTTAGTGGGGAAAAAGCAGCTTTAAAAAAGACCTGATTTTCCCAGCTTCTTTTTAAAAAGGGTGTAACAGTGTAGCTGCGTCTAAATGATGCAGTGCAACTGTGCAGTTTTTTAAAGCTCCCAAACCCTAGCTCCAGCTCTAATCCGAACCCTATACATGCACAGTAGGGACTCTGGGATGCTGTAACTGTTATGCAACTGTGCATAAAATGTCAATTCATTCATAAAATAAAGAAGTTTATTCATAAACTTAAATTGTAACGGATTTAATATCTTTTTAAGGGGGGAGGGATGCAGTTTGTTTTACTGATGTAATAGTATTTTAATGTGTAAGCCACCTCAATTGATCTCAAAGGGGTGGGGTATAAACAACAACAGGAACAACAACTATTATTATAAAATAAAGGGGTTCATTCATGGTGCACCGATGCAACTGCGCACTTTAAAAAAGTGAAGCAAAACCACAATGATAATTTGACAGATCTTCATAACTGCACAGTTCATGTGTGATATACCTGTACAACTGCGCAGTTCGCAGCTGGCAATACAATTGCCTGTATGATGTAGCGGTGCAACTGTGCAGTTCGCACCTGGCAACAACAACAATAAAAAATTAAAGGTTCAGTGTGGCCAAAAGCCCCGTTCGTTGCCACCCATGCAGCTGCTCCGCCTGTGTTTCTAGCATCCTGACAGCTTCCAATGTAGTTGCTGAGCAACAGAAAAGACTTCATATAAGTCGTCCCCACACCTCCTCAGTGTAGCTGCCCTATGCCTTTTAAATACACCCCTGGGACCTGCAGTGTAGCTGCTAAGCATTAAGGAAAAGGCAACTTCATGTTTCCCTTTCCTGCCAATCTAGAAAGTCCCTATAATTCTGTGACCAACTCTTTCAGATTAGCATGAAAGCTGTTTTTACGCCCCATTAATGATTTGTGCTAAAGGCAGATTACTGTTATTATCAGTCTCATATGTTTGCCATTAAGGAATGTAAAAAATTAACAAGAGGAGAATACTTGTTTCCACAAGCTACTTTGTCTGATGCACCGTGATCTTACTTTTTTTTTTACACAAAACTGCCTGTATTTTGAACTTATGAAAGTGCAATATAAAGTGTAGTAACTAAATATATTAGAATTCAAAGTAGTACTAAATTTTGTTCATATTCATCTTCAGGATCCCAATCCACAGCAAAGCTATTTGTGCAATAGAACAGTAGTTACTTGTCAGAAAATTATCCAGATGATTTCACTGGTTCTTCTGTGTCACTGTTCTCCCTGGATTGCACCAAGCAAAATAGTAAATATGTGTATTTTTGTCTTTTTACAGCTAAGCAAAACAGGCTCCAAGGATGATGAATAAGAGGATGACTAAGAGGACTTTGATATAGGAAAATATTAACTACAGTGCAATGCAGTCAGCCTCCTTTGTCTCTTTTATCACTTTTTATAAAATGATAGTTCCTCACATGCTTAAATGTGCAAAGGTGTACTGATCAACAGGGAGATTTTCCTGGTTTTTATTACTTCATAACACATATTTGCCTTTTAGGAAAGTGTGCTCAAGATGGTGTCATTTTCACTGGTTGTCACTGACTTTTACATATAATAATGTACACTTTAAATTTATGTTAAGTCACTAGCTGTTCTAAAGCATTGAAATCTTTGATGGTAAATCAGCAAACATGGACATGAAGAATGTTTGTTTCTTCAGATATTGTTGGACACAGTTTCCATTGCCCCTTCTCTTAGCTACAGCTGCTGAAAGTTCAGTCTAACAGCATCTTGAGGATACAGGTGTCTCATCCATGATCCAAGATCATAGTTAATTTAGAATTCCTGTCCTTTTAGAAAAGGTCATACCTCTTAATAACAGTCATTTTTATTATGTTGTCATGTTGGCCTTTAGACTCTCAAGGAGTAATTCCCAAACTTGGATCCTTAGATATTATTGGACTACAGTTCTCAGAATTCATGACCACTGAAGTTCTAAGAACTGAAATCTAACAACATCTGGAAATTCAAATTTGGGAACCACTGCTCCAATGGATTAACAGCTTTGTATTATATTTAATTCTTGCTTAATTATTTCTTTGTAATATCATGTACCATTGATTTCTTCTCCATCTGTTTGGTTAAACAATATCAATATAAGCGTATTGTCCTGGGCTAAAGTTACAAAAAAAAAATAATCAAGAATCTTGAGCCATTATATATTTTAAAAAAAACATGTTTTACAGCCCAGCCCTCATATCCTACAATTAAATAACATAGCTTTCCTTCTGTAACATTGTCATTATCTGTTACACAGTATTCGTGATATAGAAAGCAAAACTATACTGTTGTACACTAAAGGACAGCGGTGTTTACATCCATTTTCATGACAACTCTGTCACTACCCTACTATTCACAATGATGTGTAGCAATGCCCTCATCCCACTCCAAGATTGTTGAATTGCTTGCAAGGCTGATCAGTTTATGTCAAAGAAGGAAGGCCTCCTTGTGCGAGTGCACAAGCAAGAAAACTCTCCAGCTCAAGCCCATAATGCAGTGGACAGCAGGGTTCTTATATAAGAAGGTGCCACCTTATGCTCTAGGCCTCTTTTTGGCCAGTGGTTGAATGTCTTTTGGCAGTCTACATAGTAGCAGGATCGCAATTTTAAACCTTTTGCCAAGTAAACTCAGTCGAAAGAAAAGAATATTGTTCTGTTGACATAGTAGGTAATGCATAAACTAGTGAGCAACAGGTAGGCATGCTCTTAGGTAAACGCTAAGAAAAATATAATCAATGACCATAGATTTAATAAAAATGAGATCTGAAGTCCAATTCTAGATACAATTTCCATGTAGAATAAAGATGGAATATCTACAAACATAGGAAAACCAGAGACAGGGCAGAATTCTGATCACTTGGAATAAATGATTAATGACACAATGCTATATTTATTCATTTTAGAATGCCTGTTGTTTTTACAAGGCCCCTTCATCTTTCCCATGATCCTTCAATTCCTGCTTCAGCAACCATGTTCCATACACCTATTGTTCCATTACTTCATTATCACACTAACTGGAGAAGACAGGTGGACAGTGAATTGGTTAGAATACATCCTATTCTTGCTAATCTGGTAGTGGAAACAGACACTCAGCCATTGTCATTTGTTAAATTATAGGGAAGAAAGGGGCTCTTAACAAAAGTCACAAATGCCTGTCACTGATCCATCCAGTTTAGTCAGATCTCTTGCAGATAAAGATCCAGTCTGCCCTTAAAGTAAATACCACACTTTCTGTGAGAAACCTTACAAGTTATTAACATTCATCTGTCCCTAAAAATGAATTTTAAATATAAGACTTTCTAAAAGAAATGGATAACAGAGCCAACAACTAACAAATGCCATGGGCTGTAGTCTACAACACACTAACTAGGAAGTAAGCAGCAATTAAAATAACTGAACTTAACCCAAGTATAGAGTTTTACCATATGAAAATCTGTGATGATGTTACTGTCACACAAATATATTTCCTCCATTGAAAATGTGTTTGTTGTAGTTCATGCTTATCCTTCTCAAATGGTAGCATGGAACTAGCTCTTGGTGCTGTTTTTATTTTAGTTTCCATTGTTTTCATCTCTTGGAAATATAGGAATTGAACTAAGTTTTCTTGTATTTATTAATGGATAAAGGGATGGAGGTAACCATTCCACCAAATGAGTAAATATAATGAATCTTATATGGAAGTGCTGTCTTGTGTCTGAAGGTTCTCTTTACCAGATAAACAGTAACAGAACATAAAATGCCTTAATGCCATCTATTTTTTATTGTTGATCAGAGGAGTTTAAATAAATATCTATTTATCTTCTGTGTTGTATATTTATTTACATTTAGAAGTTAAATACAAATGGCACACTGTAACAAAATGTATATGTCAATGGAATAGTTCACAACATCTCAGCCTTTCGTATTAAAATAACTGGGAATAAAAGTACTTAAAGTAGCTAGACAGAATATGTGTTTGTGTAGCTCAGAAATCAGTTATGACTCTTAATACAAAATAAAGTTTCAGAGCACCCCAGTAAGTGACTAGCTGGAGAAGCTTCATAAGCATTAAAAGGTAAAGTTTTCCCCTTTGACAAGGTTGTCTAGTCATGTCTGACTGAAGGGGGCACTGCTCATCTCCATTACTAAGCCAAGGAAACCAGTGTTGTCAAAGATGACTCTGGTCATGTGGCCAGCATGACTAAATGCCAAGGCCCATCAAAGGCCCAAAAAAGCTATTGCTTTTTTAGGTTAGTAGAAGCTGGTACTATTGACAGGAACTCACTCCATCCTGCAGCGCCTGGGTCTCAAACTGCCAACCCGCCAATCCTGAAATTGTCAGAGTCGGCGTATTAACTGCTGAGCTGCTGCATCCCTCTGAGAGTAAACATTAAGAGGACAGAATCAAAATAAAAGCACTGTTATAAATGAAAAAGACGTAAAATCGTAAGTTTAGTGGGGAGTTCATTTGTTTTTGGCAAGGATTTAAAAGTCAGCCAGTTTGAGTAGTGCTGGGGATTATCGTCCATATCTCAGGAGACTAATGGAACAAGGGGAATTATTATTATTATTATTATTATTATTATTATTATTATTATACAGTCTTATAGTTAGATGGATCCCTGCCCACAGGCTTACAGTCTAAAAGACAACACAAAAGGAGAAGGGGAAGGTGGTGGGGAGGGGATGAGGTCCAGTGGTTCTTCTCTCCCTCTGGGGCCAGGACCAAGGCAGATGGACTGGAGGGAGGGCTTGGCTTCTTAACACATAGTTAAAAGGAGGCATCCTGGGGCAGATGGCACAATCCTGGGAACGCTTCCCTAAACAATATAGTCTTTAACATATTGAATGAGCATTACAACAGGAGATGCTTGTAATATAATGAAGGAAAATGGGAAATAGTCCAGGGTAAGTGTAGCAGGGGAAGTGCAGACAGATTCCTCCTTCATGTCAAAAGAGATTGCTTAATTTACCCTATGGTTTGGCAGTGAGAAGTTACATACTTCCTTGGGTTTTGAACAGCAAAATCTTAAAAATCCATGCTAGCAAAATAAATCTTGTGGGCACCTAAACTGAATCAATGACTTTCTTTGAAGGGGTAGCTTACATTAATGTAATGACTATTAGCTACATTCAATATGTGTATGTGGCTTCAAGTTGTCTGTTGACGTATGGTGATCCCATGAATTTCATTGGGGTTTTCGTAAGCAAGGAATACTCACTGCCAGTTCCTTCCTCGGAAATATAGCCAACAGGGCCTGGTATTAGTTGGCAGTCTCCCTTCCAAGTACTGACACTGCTTAGCTTCCAAGATCAGATGGGATCTGATGCCTTTAGGAGTATATTCCTATATGCACTTTTCTCCAAAGATCCAAACCAAAAGCAACACAAGACAGAGTTAAAAATAAAAGACTGAAGAAAAAGGCATGATCAGGAAGCTCTTTTAATTATTTTATCTACATGCTTCTTGTTTTAACACTTTCCATATCATTTGCCCTTAGCCTTTCAGAATTTCTGTAGCTTTAAAAAGCAAGTAAGAAAATACTGAAAAACATAGGCGTAAAACATCAAATACACAAAACTGTGGCACTTCCAAATGACATGCTTTTTATTCCGTAGTTCCCCAAAGGAGAGAAAACCTTGTTGCTAGTTGTTGTTGTTTTTAAGAGGAAAAATGTAGTTACCATGACAATTTATCTGAATAGACAAGTTGGGAGAAAACAAACAAGCTGGGAATGCTTGTTCTCTGTTGCTGGAGCTTGAGATGAAGTCTAATTTGCTAGGATCCTGAAGGAAGACATGGAAAGGTAGGGTGTCTTTTATACTCTTCAGGATGCAAAGGGATATTGTAGCAGCTTTGAGACAGAAGTCTGTAGCATTAACTTTTCATCGTTATATCAGATGCAACTCGGTCTACAAAAGCTTATGCTACAAACTTCTTTCTGTCTCAAAGCTGCTACACAGTTACAGTATCCCTTGATATACAGTACTGATCCAGACTGATATGTGATGTGTCAGTATACTCTTCAGACCAACTGACTGATGTTTAATTACACAATGTACAATTTATATATTGGCCTGAATATTTACAGTATGTGCCGGAAAAAAAATTGCTGCAAAAATCTTTCAGTTATGTGCTTTCTACTGGAAAAATGTGTAGGCAGAGGTGGTTTCAACTGACATACTTCAATACAGGAGCCAGAATTCACTGTATTATGGCTGTAAATAACGTTAAGAGTCCAGTTCAGAGATAGCTGGGTTAATCTGGAATACCAGTAAACAAAGGGATCATGTAACATCTTTGAGAGGGTTTGTTATCTAAACTGTAAATTCACTAAACTGTACAATCATTATGCAAACCATAGAATCCTATTGCCAGTTATAAACTAAAACAGCATGTGTTTCCATCTCTGATCAGTAAACTAGAATGCATTACTCCAAGTCTGTGAATAATGTTTACAGATTATATTGGTTCACTATTCTTTTCCCATTTGTTTCTTAGTAATGGGGGTGGAGGCATTAGTGACCAGTTCTTCAAAGAAGGCTGAAACTTGTACAGCAACTTCAACAGGTTTTGCCACTGGAGGTTGCTAGGAGTTAGCACTACTTGGATATCAATAAACTCATTCACACTTCCATAAGACAAGATCTGGAGAAGGGGAGATTAATATTTGTCTGATAACTATTTAGAAGCATCTGCAAGACTCAATGCCCCTGCTGCTTCATGAGTATTTTCTATACACATGTCATCACTTCTCAAAAAACAAATTCAGATTATGTAAATGATAAAAGGTTATGATCTGCTGGTGATATATTCAGTTACACAACAGTAGCTCTTGTTTTATTGTTATCTTTTTACTAAAATTGAATCTGTGGAGAGAGGCATTAGATGACATTTGGAGGCATGTTTGGATCCTTAGTTGAGAAGAAGGCAAAATCAATTCAGCAATGGCAAATAAAGGATTAAATATAATCTTTTCCAAAACTGGCTTTCTGCTCTTGCACATCAAGTGAAAATCATGTGGAAACCTTATACAAAAGGAAATTTGTCTCAGAAGACTTGGTCTACAGTAAGTATATTTTGATAATAAAACCTAGCTGAAATATATTACTAAAAATAATGTAAAATTTATATGTATTTATTTCATTTTGTTGCTGTTCTAAAATACACTTATTTCAGCCTTTCAGCTGCACATAAGACATGTGGGAAGTCTGGTATTAGAAACAAAGGGAGTTTGGGATTACCAGGGATATAATTATTCCAGGTACTTGCTCTTTGGTTTAGTTACAATAGGAGACTGGTAGCATTCAAGGGCTGTTGTTAAAGTTCAGAGAACATTTTAAAAATTATTTTGCTGCATAATTTGTATAAAAATATTAAACTATATATTAAAAAGCAGAGTCAGGTTAATAATATAAAACAATCAATGAGAAAGGAGAAATTGTATTACTGGGATTATTGTATATAAATTGGTATAAAAATTTTCAAACAGATATATATATATATATATATATGCGCAACAATTATGACAATTATTTTTATTGGCTTTCTGGAATAAGTTGTTGCAAAATGAGTGAATATTCAGATTTGATGCTGTGTTATTTTCCTACAGGGTCATAAAGAAAACATTTTATTACCGCCAATTCAGAAAAGGTCACTGGAGAAAACAATTACTGTATGTATGTTTTAATAATAATTTAACCTTACATTAAGCACAGTGGAATCTTATGCATGGTGCAGTTTAGTGGTTTGAGCACTGGACTTGACTCTGGCAAACAGCATTTGAGTCCCATCCCAGTCACGGAAACCCACTTGGGCAAGTCACACTCTCTCGGCCTCAGAGGAGGGCAAAGGTACCCCTCCTCCCAAAATAAATATTGTCAAAAAAGCTCCTTTGGTAGTTAGCCATTGGGTTGCTATAGATCTGAAACAACTTGAAGGCATGCAACAATCTTATGCATGCAGGCCCAGCATTTTTGCAATGAAGTGGCTGTATCGGGCAGCATATTTTGAGCAGAAATCACACACTCCCTCTCCCCTGATTCCACCTTTACCTCTCATACATACATTGCAGATTTCCACACAAGCGAGATAGCAAATGATGGTGGCAGGAATGCATGGGTTCCATTAACTGAAATAAAAACAAAGGCAACTGATCAGGTGAGCGGGAGGATCAAGAGGAAGACTAAAATCAGTAAAAACCAATGGGATGAGAGGAAGGGGGTAGCCCAATCTAGCCCCTCAGTCACCACTGATCTCATGACTGAATATACACTGAAGCATAAAAACATGGTGACACACACCAGGCTTCCCAGACCCAACAAGACATCATTTATTCAAGAAGCTCTGAATCACGCAAAACTATTCCACTGGACTCCTTGTGTGTGGTACCACAGAACCAAATCTGATTGATTCATGTTACTAAGAAGAGGTGCAATTTGAAGGAGGGATCCTGTTCCAAAGGTGCAGTTGGGATCCATGAAGTCCTGATCACCTTGAATGCCCAATATAGAAAGAAACATGGGCAGCTCTTTATTCCTGCAAATGCCCCCCTCAAAAACAATTGCTGAAAATATCCTCTAAGAAATTAAAGAGAGTGTGTGTTTATAGAGACCTAAGAATAATCTTGCCTCTGACCAGCCCTCCAAGGACAATTCGCAAGGAGAAATTAAATTAGTATTGCCTTGGCTGTGAGTTATAAACCAAGTCACGTGAAATAATAAGCTCAAATGGCTAATTGGAGAACTTACTGATAAGGCGTTGTTTTTAATTTACATATTAAATTATCTCTAGAAACAAAAATGTCATTGGCATGTACCATATATGAAAACAGACGAAGAAACACAAAGGCACGTGAGGATGCACTTAAAGGTCAGTGGTTACATCCTACGTTAAAACATTTTGGAAGGGTTACAAATCAACCTTTCTCTGACATCTCCTTTGTTCAACTCTAGCACCGCATGTATTTCCGTGTTGCTAAAAGGTTTAAATGTGCATCAGAAGATAAAAGTCAACCATACTTGAAAAACCCAGAAACCTGTATTATAAAGGTAAGACACACCGCCAGATAAACAACACTTGCAGTACACAGTTTTGAGGGCTTGTATCATCAAACAGCAGATGAGGTGCTACATATGAGCTTAAGATGTACACCAAACAACAGACGAAGGCTGCCATAGCAAAATCCACCATCGTTGCCCCCATTTAACCACTGAGCAAGGGAAAAAATATATACTATCCTAGAAGACAGTATAATCTTATCCTTTTTAAAAGAGAGTGACAGGCTTGTTAGTGTTACCTCAAAAGGGTTCGGCATCAGCAGTGTCACATCTCCTTGGTATCTTGAGGGAATTATTAGCTCAAAAGTAGGCCTGCAAAAGATTGGGTAACTTAAGAGAATCTTTCCATCTTTGTATACCAGTATTAACTACTGAGTATGTTTGGTTTCAATTATTAAGAAAGCGCATTTAGTTCGTTGCAAATGTGCAAATGTACATGCAAACACACAAAACCAATGCAAACTTAGGAACCACATAAGCCTAGCAAAAAGGAAAGGTGTAAAAGGTTGGATAGTGAGAAATAGGGAGTTAAAGAGGGTGATAATTACCAGAGTGGTTCAGGCAGAATCCAAGGGCTATACAGAGAGTGAAGCTCTAGTCTGTGGGACTGTAAAAAGCCTGTAAAAGCCTGCAACAGCCTGTAGTAGCAAACTGGCTAACTGTGGGACAGATGGTTATATCCTGTTTTGTACCCTTGTGGGTACTTTATGTTCCCACACAGGCTTCATGGTTTTCCCATTGAATGAACAACAGAATTCCAGAACAACTGATGGCTTTAACTTTGGAGTGACAAAACATTCATGGGATTTGAGACAACCCCCTAGAGAGTCAGATAGGAAAAGTGAGTGAGGACACAGCCTAGAGAAAGCACAAAATATAGTTTTTAACTGCTTTAAAGAACTTGGGGCCGGAACAGACTGGCAGCTTCATCCGGCTTCAAGCCTGCTTAGGGGTCTGGCGTTTACACATGCCATGCTCCCAAGTCACCCAGAAGTTGTGCTGGCTATTACACGCCAGGTGGCTTTGGGGCAACTTGGGGGCATAGCGTTTAGACACCACATGCCCCAGAGCCAAACTCCTCAGTCTTTATTGCAGAAAGCCTTGGTGAGTATGAAGTGATAAGCAAACCCATTTTACCTTTCTTTAGTGCTATATAGGTCTCCCAAATGTCTTCAGGCCAGTGTGTCTTTCCCGTGTGAAATTTTTTAGTATTCCAAAGATCATTGTGACCTCTTAAAACATGTCTGATGCTAGACATGAAAGTATGAAATCCCATATTCAGTGTGAGAGTGTAGGGTGTGCTAACAGTAGATGAAGGAAATGGTGTGAATATAGTGTATTTTGACTTCAGTAGCACCTTCCGCAAGGTCGCCCTTACAAAAAGCTAGTAAAATGTGGGCTAGACAATGTGACTGTCAGGTGGTTTTGTAATTGGTTGACCAATCGAACCCAAAAGATACTCAGTGGCTCCTTTTCATCTTGGAGAGAAGCGACTAGTGGAGTGCCACAGGGCTCTTTCCTGGGCCTTGTTAAGCTAAGACGAAACCTTCTGAATTTTTGTGTGTGCGCTTTTCCTATGGCCCCAAACAGATGCTGTACTCTAGAGAAGCATGCATAACTCTCTTTCTGCTCCTTTTATCTTCACAATAATCCTGTGAGGTGATCACTCTGAGAAAAACTGACAGGCCCAAGGTTATCCAATGAGTTTAATCTCTCTCACTTATGTATGCTAAATGACTTTGCCTTGTTCCTCATCTCAGATCAACTCTTTGCATATATAAATGGTGCAACAAGGAACGTAACTACTTACATGTGTAACTAGGGTCATGCTAAAATCACCAAATCATCCATTTTAGGGCAGCCAGCCCCGCATTCCACTGTCGGCCTGCAGCTTTGATATATGCTACTTTGCTTGAAGGCAATGGTGTGGACTAGATTTCAAAAGTGCATCATATGGTGATTTCTAAAGGCTACAGAACTAATTGCATGTTAATTTACTTTTCCAGTCTGAAGCCAAGACTACAGATGAGGTCAAATATCTCCATTCAGCATTCAGTGTCTGCTCAGATGAATCTCTGGATGGGGGTGAACCCTCTGAACGGACTGAAAGAAAACTAATTTCCAGGCATAAGAAAGCAGAAACTGAGAGATTAATATTTACAAAGAGATGGCTGCTCCAGACACAAACAAATGGAGATATCCCTTGTTCAGAAGAGACAACCGAGGAGAAGAAAATCAATAGAAGGATAATAGATTTGTCTGGAAGCATGTTATCAGGTTCTCTGGGGTTATCAGATGTCAATGTCTCAAAAGATAAGAAAGCAGATAGAGCTGTTCAAAATGGAGCTTCCTCTTTAACTGTACCTTATCTGAAAACCCAGATGGAAGAAATAAAACCGTTCAGTGCTCTCTCGCTGAAAAACCAGGGAACAACTAATGATACAAGATGTTATCAGTGCAGCCTTCCAGATGGTGACACAAACAAGGCTGTAATTAGAGGACAAATCAATTTGCCATGTTTATCCAGAAAGAAAATCTTCATTATCTATCTTTGCGGAGACTATCAAGGTACGATTAATCTAATATAAAAGGAGAACAATTGAAGTGTTTGGGATTAGAATAGATTACCATCAATTCAAAAACAACAACAACAACAACAACCAGAAGTATTTTAACACCTCTAACTCATTCATTATGGCATAGGCTTTTGAGGAGTGAAGTCTACTTCATCAGATGCTTGTCCCTGAAAGCTTATGTTTTTCTTTAAGAAGAGATGTTTTTTCTTTAAGATGTTTTGCTGTTTTTCCTCCGTCAATTGTAGCAATGGGAAAGCAGTATAAGAGAGAGGGAGTTATTAATGCTGAATTGATATTATTTCTTTCATTCCAATACAAAATGTATAACAAATGTGGAAGAGGGTTAGAGAATCCATATCACAATAGTGATAATGTTCAGTGAGGGGGAAACTCACGAGCTTCCAGTGTAAAGCAGGAGACTAATAATGATTTTTTTAAAAAAATGATGATTGATTCACTTCACTCTGTTGCTTTTGGTCAAATAGGAATTTGAATCACTACAGACTTGTGCCAGACCTGTTTGTGAGATGCAAAATTGGAACAATTCTGTGTGTGTCTGTGTGTCTGTGTGTGTGTGTGAGAGAGAGATAGAATACTTATTTTCTGTTCCCAGAAGATGAACTCTTCTTATTCAAAGTGGAAGGAACAGCAATCAGAAATAGTTTTACAACAAGTTAATCATACTGTAGACATGTCTATTAAAGAAGTAAGCTTCACTTAATTTAATGAGGCTTATTCCTTTGCTTACATTAGGGTTGCCAGGTCAGAACAATCCCAGACCCTGAGATCTGAACCTGAGATCTAGGGACATTCTCTTGTGATTTCACAGAAGGAGGGGCCCTAGTAATATTACAAGGGTGATTCTGCTAGGGGCAGCCCAGTGATGGCATTAAACATGAAACATTAAACATGAAACATCAACCACAATTACATAGCGGATGACATTCAAATACAAAACGCCAGGTCTAACAAATGAGGAAAATATATCCATACAAATTTTTCAAAGCTCTCATCCTGAAATTTCACACCCCAAGGAATGGAGAAGATTTGGGATTTGTAGCCCCCATACAGTCATTAGAACAAGAAACTTAATTTAGAATGTAGCTAAGCTTCCTAGGGTTTAATAGTATCTGCTTCTATGAATTATGCAGGCTCACATGAACATAAAGTATAAGGTACAAAAATCATTCATTCTGACCCAGTGGTGTCCCTGCACCTGGTGTCACCCGGTGGGGAAGGGCTTCTGGGGGCAGCATGTGCAGCCTCCCTCAGTTTCATCTTGTTTTCTTCCTCATGAAGAAAAGAATGGGATGGCATGGGGGGAGAGAAAGAGCTCACACAGCATGGAGTTGAAGGCTTTCATGGCCGGCATCCATAGTTTTTGTGGGGGGTTTGGGCTATGTGGCCATGTTCTAGAAGAGCTCCTTTCTGACATTTCGCCAGCATCTGTGGCTGGCATCTTCAGAGAATGTTTGCCTGGAAAAGGATTGGATATATACATCCTGTGTGACCCTAGGAAGGGAGAAGTGATTTGCAAATGTATTGTTCTGTTGCTAATGGTAGTCCTCAGGATGGGAGGATGTGTAAATAAAGATTATGTTTTTTATGGTTTTTTTAAAACAAAGACTAAAGTGTGTTTGTGCACATTTTTCACATGCACACATTTTAGTTATGCACATTTTCAAAAAGTACACATTTGTGCATCCCCCCTCTTAAATTAATAGGATGGCTTGCAGATGTATGGATTTCTAAGGCAAAATATTCTCCATTTCACTATCAGCCTCAAGAAGTGCAAAATGCAAATGTGAATTGCACAGGTTTTTTTTCCCAGCTGTAGGCAAAACTGGAAAAGCAAGGAATTAGAACTCTCATCTCTTGGAATGTGTAATCACATTTACTAAGCCTTGAATCCCTATATTGGGAGAAAGGTGAGGCATAAGTAAATAAATAAATAAATAAATAAATAATATCTTTCATTGATTTCAGTGCTACAAATGTTTCCCACAGTTCACTACAGTTATTTCCAATCCTGCATATTCCGGTCGTATACAGGCTATCACAAGATTAAAACGATCAAATCCAAATGGATTTCTTGTGCATTTTTTTTAGTCTGGCCAATTAAGTTTCTTACAGTCTTGACAACTGGTGATAAAGGCCGGCATGGGGGTGGACTGGGCACGTGGTGTTTGCACGACACACCCCCTGACTCTGCCCCCATGCCAGTGTGATGCTGTGCAGCTCACCGCAAAGCGGGCAGCATCACAGTGCTCCCCTGGTGCTGCGTCCAGATGACACAGTGCCAAAGGAGCACCAAAAACTGTGGTGCCAGCAGTTATGGTGCCCTTTACATGGCACCATAGGGTCCTTTTTTCGTGGGTCCTTTTTGCCTCATGGAAAAGCCAGATGGGGCTGCAGCATGTAGTTGCCATGGCCCTGATCCAGCACTGAGAGGGGGGTATCCCGCCACCCCTTCAGAGCTGTCTGTACAGCCCATAGTTGCCACATAGTTTGGAGCTATGTGGTGCACAAACTTTCTTAAAGTTAAATAGGGTTGGTGTAATCCATTTCATGATATAGAATTCTGGGGATTCTACATATAAAACTTGGAGCTTCAGGGAAGAAATGTAGGATGATGCATTCAAAACTGATGATAAATGTGGTTCTCTTTTCACTGAAAGTTGATATTTTACATTGCAGCTAGGCAGACAGTTTTTAACTCATACGCTAGAAGTCTGACAAATCTTTCTTTATCTCCTGATGCTAGAAATTGCTTTTTTTCTGGCAGTATAAAGTGATATAGGTATCATATTTTGGTCATTTAATCAGATTCAGAAGTAGAACGAAATGCATTAATGGAGAAGTGCTTTCCTTGGCTATACAACTATTGTAAAGAGAGAGGTTATGATTTCCGGATGATGGACCTGAGATGGGGAATAAAAGATGGCATCACTAACAACCACAGCATGGCTTCACTGCATTTGAAGACCTTAAGGAAATGCCAACAGTTGGGATTTCAAACTTTTTTTGTAAGTTGCAATGCAATCTGTGACTCATTTAAGGCTAAATCAAACATTAGTCCTAGCTCAGACATAATTTTAAAAGAAACTCAGTATGACTTAAGTTAATTGTGTCCGATTCATTTCAGCTAGGGTGGTCCTACTGGGCATTTCCACCACCTTTTGGGGCTTAATTGGGCCAATTTTGAAAAATGATGTGTTCAGTTCCTGTTATTGAAAAAGTGCTCTTCTAGGCCTGAATTGGCCCAGGAGGTTAAAAAAAAAGCAGACATGTGTGTGTGCATAGGATTGCTCCTTTAAAATATTTTCACTGGGTCTTTTTCTGATTTTATTAACTCAGGATTATTATCTGTGTATTGGATGGAATAAAAACAGATTCACATATCAGTATTGCATTTAGATCTTCCCTAATTGGATCTGCTTCAGCAGGTCACTGATCGGCTTTAAGACATGCCAATAGTATCGCAGAACAAATACATGTATTAAGCCTGAACTTCTTTATAAGCCTCCCCCCTACTCTTGTTTTCTTTGTGGTTTCAGGTTTTCATTGGACAAAAGCATGATGATCCTTCCCTCCCAGATATAATAAGTAAAGAAACTTTTGAGGCAATCAGAGCTGCAGTTGAGCACATGAAGCTGAGTACCAAGAAGCCAAAGCCCAATTTGCCTCGTGATTTAAAGGAAGAAACTGGGGTAACCAAACAGAATGAAATGCAAGATGATGCTAGTCAAGATGTTCCAGATGCTAATGTATTAACAGAAGAACAAGAAGCTGAGACAAATAGTAAGGAGGAACATGAGATTATGCGTTCAAAAGGGCAGGACTTTCCTAATGCTCTTCTCCTCACTAAAAAGACGGTTGCTGAATATGCGAGAGAACTTCAGCTTCTGAATAAATGGTACAGGATGGATGAAAACTGCATCCCAGCCGTTTACAAGCTTCAGCCTATTTGGTTGGTTGGCCTTTGATTTTTCAGTTACTGTATACCAGATTTACCAAATATTTAAAAACGTGATGATGATATTTTGATATTCTCTTTCTTCAAAGTACAGATGGATTTATATAAAAATATCCAGGAATTATGAGAACAAAACAATAAAAAACAGTTTTTAAACCTTTTAGGCAATTTGAGGCTTTTTCAATTGTAAAATGAGACTTATATGTCTTTATTGGCCTCCTACAAGTAAAAGGACAAATCATTACAGGAAATTCTTGATCTTAGTCTAATTCATGAATTTTGCAGGGCTGTATCTATGGAAGGGGGATGAAGGTATTGTCTCGCATAAGAATTCTGCTTCCCAATGTAATCTCACTTCTGTCCCAAATTTTCTAGCATTGTAATAGCTTCAAACATCAGTTGATTACAAATACAGTTTACACATCCAAACAAAATACAAGAAAAGATACCAGGAAATATGAATACAATAAATATGGATGTGAACAATTGTGTCACCCTGGGTGGGCCACAACATTTTATTGTTCTGGTGTGTAACTTCTATCCAGTATGTAGAGAGATCTTGTAGCAGCTTTGAGACTAACTAAAGAAAGAAGTTGGTGGCATGAGCTTCCATAGACTTATGTATACTTCCTCAGAAGCATTTGGTGACCGTAATGTATCTGAGGAAGTAGACTTAAGTCTACGAAAGCTCATGCTGCCAACTTCTTCCTTTAGTTAGTCTCAAAGAAATTACAAAGGGTATAGAGAAATTTCTTCAAACTTTCCTTTTAACTTTTATGTCCTTCCTCCCCAACCTCAGTTTGGTTTTAGAAATCTACAGAAACCAAAACAAACTAGAACTAAGAAAAGTCAGGTATGGGGCTGTGGATTGTGGTGGATCCATAATCGAAATGCTATTCTGTGCAATGACAATGAAGAACATGAGCTTTTGGATACTGTTGACCTGTATGGCCCCATTTACCTTTTGTCCACCCGCAATTTATGCGGCTGGGAGTCTCAGCATAACATGGAGCTGGTGAATTTAACATTTTCAGCACCTTCTTAGTTTGTACGCCATTTCTCACAGTGTGTGTTTCATGTTGTCTTCCCAGCACAGTATACAGAGATATCTTCAGCAAAGATCCTACTCGCAGACAACAAGCTAAGAACAAATGGCTGATGTCATTTCAAAAACTGCATAAGATATTTCAAGAATATGCTCCAGTTGCTCTTGGTCAAGAAGCTGCCACCACCCTGCTCAAAACTGGTGAGGAGGATATTAAAAACACAACCAGATTGCTATTTTGACTTATTACATTGTGGTTAAATATTGTTCTTTTCTAGTAGTTTTATGCAGAACTATTTCTGTTTTACAAGTTTTACAACAAGAAGTGGATCAAGGATTCCAAGTCCAGGGATGCCGTGAGGATCACTGTCACTGCTTCAAGAGGAACATAAGTGAGCTGCAGAACAATCTGTCAAATCCCCAAGCAGCTAAACACATTGACATCCACCCTCTGCAGCCAGAGATCAATAAAACAATGCATGAAGCTCATCAGAACTTTGTGAACAGCATTCACTCCAGGGTACGTTAATCAGAAATATCCTTGGTCCTGGCATATGATTTTTATGTAGAGTCATTTAAAAGAGTAATCCATCACGTGTTGTAGGATCTGTGACATTGTCATATAATACTGCAAGTAATCCTGGGATCTTTTTGTGGACTGTGCAATACAGCCGAGTAGAACAAAATCTCAATATCTCTGCAAATACTGCTTCCCTAATCTTCCAATGACCACAGGGAGGAAATGAAGATAATACTTTTCTTTCTAACCATCATTGTATTTTTCTGTAACAATCTGCTTGCACATGCTGCACTTCCCTTACAATGTCAAATGCTCTAATTTCAGGTATTTAAAAACTTTTATTGTATAAATTCTTCCTATCCTAACTATACATTTTTTGGGCTCACTGGCATCACTAGGGGTATGTGGACTGCACCAGGTGACACCCTAAGGGAAGGTGACACCACTGCTCCTCAGACCTCTATATTTTGGTAGAAAAAGGCTGTGGCATTTACCTGTATCTTTTTAAAATGCTGAAGAGATGGTATGAGCAGGGTGAAGATTAATGGGAGGAAAAAGGAGAGGCCCCAGGTTTTTAAAATTAAAATTTCAAAATTCAAAATTGAATTGTTTAAAATATTTTTAAAAATTGTATTTTAAATTTAAAAATTATTTTAAAACATCACATTTTACCAAATTTTCACTTTAATAACATGAAACAATGTATATGTAAACACTTTTATTCTGTGCACATGATGCACAAACTAAAATCCATATAAGGAAAACAACAGAAAACAGCCTACTAGCCTCAAAGAATACATCAAGCAAAATTATATCTGATAGCTCCAGGGAGGGCGAAAAACCCATATTCCAAATACAATGGGAAAATTCCATCCTGGCCCCATAAGGTGACCAGCTGAAATCTGAAGGTATAGTAACAGGAGTTTATCAGATGGGAGGAATTTCTCTCTATTTCGAATGGAGCCAATTCGAATTCATGTAAATTCGCTAGTTTAGCGAATTTACGTGAATTCTAATTGTGTTCAGAATGCATTCAGAGTGACTTCCCATTGCCCGAAAATGACTTCCTATTGCCTGAAATTGCATGAGATACTCTATTATGCAATAACGTAAAACCCATGATTGCGTTCGAAATTACTTCCCTTTTGCCCGAAATTGTGTGAGATACACTTATACACAATAACTTGAAACTCCATGATTGCGTTTGGATTGCCATTGGATTATACTTCCAGTTTCCATCATCTGATAATGTCCATAGGAACATAAACCAAAACAGGGAGGGCTGGTTGGGATTCTTGGTGGTCTGGGGCAGAATGGCTGCCACCGCATGCTCTGGACCTTAAATAGGTCCAGAAGCACCACCACCCAGCCTCATGAGACTGTCCAATCCCATGAGGTCTGGAGGCGGGACTTCCTGTCTCACAAGATCCGCCAGTCCCACAAGGCTTGGGGCAGGACTTCAGGAGATCTCACAAGGCTCCGAGAGGTTTCCAGAAGCTGCTGCCAGCACCTTCATTCCTTGCACCCGTTGCAATGGGGGACCCCTTCGGCAAGCATCGGCGTGAGTCCTTCTTGTTCCTACTCTACCCTCACCTCAAGTGAGAATGATTTTTGTAGTTGTAAGCTTTTAAGTAATTTTAAACTTATGGCACCTCTAAAGCCAACCTATCATGAGGTTTTCTTAGCAAGTTTGTTCAGAGAGGGTTTGCCTTTGACTTCCTAAACTAAGAAAATGTGACTTGCCCAAGGTCATCCAGTCGGTTTCCATGGCTGAGCAGGTATTCAAATCCAGTTATAGTCCAAGGCTCAAATCACCACACCACAATGGCTCTTGGCAAAATAAATATATGAAGCCTATCCCATGTTTCATTCCTTCTCCCATCCCACAAGATCAAGATTGCTCTCCCAGCCCATCCATTTTTGTTTTTATCCAAATTAGCAATTAGAACAACTTTCATGCTAGTAGGTATCCTTTCTGCAGAATCTGCAACACCATGTTGCAGTGGACACTCTCTTGGCATCCATCTGACATCCTGTCCTTAAAGATTCTTGGGTTTTTAAAAAGATTTTTTGTGGTATTAAAGATCTGGGCAAAGTGTGGACTTCCAGATGTAATTATATTGCAACTTCTATCACTCTAGCCAGCATAGCCAATGAGGAGACATGTTAGAAGTTGAAACTCAGAGACATCAGGAGGGGTGAAATTTGACTTCCCCTGTTGTGGGAGATGCCAGTTGTTTGTTTGCTCTGGTGGTACACATACTTTATGTTTATTTTTACAGCTGCGTCACACAAATATCTACAACAAGAATATTATCTGGGGAAGAGATGGAATCAGTCCAACCCACAACAGATCTCATGCCTATTACCTGGACTGCCTTTGCAGTGACTTTCAGAAGATTGTTGTCAACCACTTCAACAAGTCAGTTACATGATTTATTGTTACAAAAACAGTGAACAATGAATATATGCTATGATCATAACTTTTGGTTCCATTAGACCTCAAAGTTTAATTGTTTACTGAAGATAAGTGAAGGCAGTTCTAATTTGAATCAGCGATTTGGCCCTGTGTCATGCAGAAAGGTGGCAGTGAGGGCAGGGGGAAACTGGTTTAATTGGCCTGCGTAGACATGTCCAGGGTCACCAGAAGGTGACAGGTTATTACTGACCATCACCAGTGTATATCCATATCTATAAATATTCAGAAAGGGTCGTCAGGCATCTCAGTCATTTCTGTGGGATCGTCAACAGCTACATAATTTCTACAGATACTGAAACATACGGTTTGGAAATAACTTGCTACAAATAGCAAGTTACCAGTAATAAAATATTTTTTATAAAAGTGTATTGTGATAAGAGGTAGCTCCCTTCTTCTGTAATAAGCATAAATTTTTAGTAATTTCATAGTTACTGAGGTATGGCATCACTAAATGGTAGAAGAGGAATGTTATATGATTCAGGTGCTGGCTCATTTTGTCTTTTGCTGGTACATGCAAGTTTTTTTTTTAAAATTAAAAAGTATTTTGTCTGGGAAACATAAAACAAAGAGTTACTTTTGAAAAGTAAGTATAGCTGTAAATAAGTATTTGGGGGACCTTCGAACTATAGTCGTAACTAGTGCCTTTTTAATAATAACTTTGCCAACTCAGCATATAGGTGCTGTTGAAACTCAATTTAAAACTTTTTTCCTATGTTCTGATTTGACCAGAACAATAAGTTCAAAGGATGTGCCAGAAAGGCTACATAAAAGAAGAAAGCAAGCATTTAAAGAACATAATGATGAAGAAATTCTGGAGCATGTGCAACATGGCCAGGCCTTGTAAGTTTGATTACGCTCGTTCATTTCATCAGTCAGGCTTCATCACAGAGAACATACTGTGTATCAAGAATGGGTCATTTTTGGCTTCTCAGACATTTAGCCTTCCACATCCCACAACAGCTTACCAATACATGGTATTGTAGTGTATTGAAGGTATTGTAGCTGTAGTCCACAATAATTTTGTGGTCAAAGAGTCTTTGGGGCTGTACAGATGGGTGGCATGCAGCTGCCCCTTTACTGCTGCTGACTTTGCTGCCCAAATACAGCCCAGGTCCATCCCCACTTCCAGGAGTGCTCCGCGCAGCTCCTTTTGGATCCAGGAGTTTTCCAGCTTAAGAAAATAGCTGCCAGAGCGCTCCTAGAAGCAGTATTTAGGCGGCAAATCCGGCATCAACAACCTTTTGATAACATCAGGATGCTGCCTGAATTAAACTTTAAACTGGATAGTGGTAAATCGATTTATTAAGCCATGGGATAAGCTCCCGTTAACTCAGCAAGAGGAAGAGATAGGTTTAGGTTTAGCCAAAACAGTAGATTTAGCCAAAACAAATTGCTGTAGCCTCTGCTAGCTTGTCTTGTTCTTTCTAATTAAAGACATTTTCCCTCCTGACCACACTCTGAATTTATTTGGCCACACACCTCCCAGTTTTCATCTGTGAAACATTGCGAGGTAAGCAGATATGTGAGGACGAGAAAGAAAAGAGAGGAATTGTAGTCCTTTGCCTAAATTGGTACAGAACTGCAGCCTTTATGCAATGGCAACTAAATAATAGTTATTGTTTTGTTCTTCTGTCTCAAACAGGGTTAAACGTATCATAGGAAGAGAAACGTTTTTGAATGAGCTGAAGAATCAATTTACATCTTTAAACAGAAGGCCGACTGTAGTTTGTGGAGAGGCTGGATGTGGGAAAAGTGTCATCACAGCAAAGGTGGCTTCTTTGGCTTCTAACTGGATTTCTGAGTAAGGGTCGCTTGTGCTTGTTGTTGAGAGGGAATTTATGCAGCAGATGGGATTATGCTACTTAAAAGAGTGTTGGATCTTTGTAGCTGTAGAAGAGACTTCAAAATATGAAGTATCCCCTTGGGAAGAACAACAAAAATAGAAATCTTCAATGCAAACAAAACATTGCAAATAGAAAGCATGGAGATGACAGAGTAAAGTTGACTGTCCTCCATAATCAGCTCCCATCTGCTTTTTTCCATATTTATTCCTTTCTTGTGATTCATCGTAGCTTGTGTCACAGTCTGGGCTTTGAATTCTATGGAAGACAAAGTTATTCCATGTTGATAAAAACAAAAAAATTAAATCCATCTAAACAAACAAACTACAGCTCTCTTATCAGAAATGCTTGGGACCAGAAGTGTTTGGGATTTTAGAATACAGGTACCTGTATTTGAATAGACATGCATAATGAGATAGCTTGGATATGGGATCCAAGTCTAAACAGCAAATTCATTATGTCTCACATAACCTGAAAGTAACTTTTATACAGTATTTTAAAAATAATTTTGTTCATGAAACAAAGTTTGTGTACACTTGAACCATCAGAAAGCAAAAGTGTCACTATACTGTAAGCTGCTTTGATTGCTCTGGCAAAAAGAGGGGTACAAATAAAAATATCATCATCATCATAATCTCAGCCATATATTTTAAAAGTTTTGGTTTTGGGAGTATTTTGGAATTCCTGATAAGGGAGACTCAACCCCTTATCACATGTGGGGGAGAAACCATATAAATGCATGAAATGTGGGAAAGACCTTCAGTCAGAATGCAAATCTATATTCACATTGAAAAACCTACGCAGGGGAGAAACCATATACATGTTTGGAATGCCTAGCCCAGAAACAAAGAAGGACCGTCCTTCCATTCCTACTGCCATTGCCTTGGCCTCAGATGGATAGAAGGGGCAGGCACAGCTCCACTATGCCTAGCCCCATAGGCAAATGAAAGCCTTTCCTCCATTTCAACTGCCATCATCCTGGCCTCAGAGGGAGAGAAGAACTGGCAGTATCTGCTGGACTTGATCCTCTTCCCCACTGCCATTCTCTTCTCCTTTTGTGTTAATTTTTTTAGAATGTAAGCTAGAGGGCAGGGAACTCACCACCAATTTATTAGCTTCTCTGAGAGCATTTCTAAAGAGCGGGGTATAAAACAAACAAACAAACAAACAATAAAAAACTGTAATATACAAGCAAACATCCCAAACTGAGTTTGCTTGAGTTTACACTAGCACATTCTATATCAAGCCTAGCACTAGGTATTTAATTTTTTATTTTACTTAATTTGTGTAGGCCATCCATCACCATATGGCTCACAGAACAAAAAAGGAAATGCAATATTAAAATATAAGATAAAAAATTAAAATACAACAAAATATTTAAAATACAACAAAAGAACTTACCTTTCTAGCAGATTATAGTACTGAACAGAGTTCAAACTCAGAGCTTGGTTGGGTTTCAATAACTACACCAACTGTTGAACGAGTAAAAAAATTCTTCATCTGGTGTAGAAAGTAGGCACCAAGTGAGCTTCTCTAGATCAAGTGCATATAGCTAGAGCATCATCTCTACAGAGGCCCTTCCTTTTTTTACCATCAATCACACTTCATAGACTAAGGTACCTGAAGCAGGGCTTCTGAAAAGGATCTTAAAATTTGGGTAGCTGTATATGAAAAAATTGAGAAAGTGATGCTTCTTGATCCCAAGATGCAAATCATTAAGGCTTTAAAAGGTTAAGACTAACACTTTAAATCGTGCCAGGAAATTGAATTTAAATGATACATACAACAATATGATGTATTAAATGCTCCATTTTAAAAAGAAAGCAACAGCTAATTCTTTTGAAGGTAGGGAAAAACCAACACTTTCTTGTTTTTATTTTAATACAGGAATCTCAGAGTTGTAATTCGATTTATTGGTGTCACTGGTGAAAGCAGAAATATCCGACTGCTGCTCTTGAGTCTTTGCTACCAGATAGCTGATATTTACAATATCTCTTTTAATTTATCTGAGGTAACATTTTAAATTTAGCTTCCCTTTAAAGCTCAATAATAGTGACAACTGATTAATTTTTATGTTACCCCTGCCCTTCTTGCATAATACAGCATAAAGAAAGTTAGATGATCTGAGTAAAAGACAAATTAAAACAAGCATTATGCTAACAGTGCAGGTCAGATAAAGAGGAGACAGAATTCAGATTAAACAATCTTTCACTAGTTTAATATTTAAATGTTTTATGTTTTTCAAAAAGGATTTTGAAGGATTGGTGGAAGAGTTTCGTTCTTTGTTGGAATTTGCAACACGAGACAAACCACTTCTAATAGGTCTGGATGGTTTGGATGAATTATCAGAGGAATATGATGCTAATCTTTCTTGGATACCTGCCGAATTACCAAAGAACGTCTATTTTATTGCCTCCATATGTACTACTGGATCAGCTTCTTTATGCTTAAAAAAACTGGAGGTAAAAGTATTTTATTGGTTTGTGTTTCACTTGACACTTTTTCCAACAGTGAGAAGATGTTCTATGACAGCTTGGTAGAGTCATGCTCCTTTTGAGCAAAAATGACAGAAGACTTCAGGGGCTTGATCCTCTCCAACATGAGCACAAATGTGGATAGATCCTCCTACACAAACTAGGAGACTCTGCAACAGTTGTTTTGCCTGATTCTACTAGGAAGGGCAAGACTCCACCCTCTCCTCCCTTAAGCTTAGGGGTTCGACAGACCACCCTGGAAGGGCAGGCTGGAGGTGCCCTTTTTTTTGCTTCCAAGGGACGCTGCAAACTGTGCAACGTCCCTCTGCACCAAAATTAACCCAGAAAAACCAGGTTCTTTTGGGTGTGCATGGCTGAAGCAACGACTGTGCCATTGGCACACTGTCGCATGTTGATGACACAAGTGTGGTGCCACAACGTGCGGATACTATGCCACACTTGCATCATTATGGCGGCCCATGTGTGGATGGGAGGCCACCATGATGGCAGCATCTGTACAGACTAGGGTTCAGGAGTTGGCAGTTGCTCCACTCTTCCGAACCCTAATTTTGGCCCAAGGATGGCGCTTTCTGCCCCTCTGTACTGGGCCTTAATTGAGTGCAAAATGCACTTTGAACTTAGTTTGCAGCAATTGAAATAAGCTAGAGCGGGGAAGTGGGAGGAAAAGAGGAAAACTGACGCATGTTACAAGCAGCTGAAAAAGTGGGAGGACAGAGGGTTAATCAGGTCTCTTTATGCCAAATTGAGACAATTGGAAGGTAACAGAGCCTTGACCATCATCATTGCTTTATTGTCAGAGAAGATCAAAGCCTATGTTCAGTCTTTGTGGTCTTTAAACAACTGAAGGGAGCAGGAGCAGATGGAAATATGAGAGGTGCACGTAGGCTTCCTTTTCCTCTTCACAGTGGAGATTATCACATGGGGTAAAGGATGGATTGCTCCCCTTATCCTGTTCCTATGGTATGATTGTGTGAAGATTATGAGATGACGCCAGAGTTGTGCCATGATGCCACTCGCCATCTAGAAGGGTACACGGTGTTGATGCAATGGGGACGGAGTCATGGCATCCAGCATGCGCATGCTGTGCCGTGGCTCTGCCCACAGGCTGGCAAAAAGTGCCGGTCTGTATTGCACCTTAGAATTACACAATGGATCTACTAAGCCCAATGGTGTGGTTTCAAAGGTCTCAAGCAAATCTGTTTCCCAGCCTTGATACCAAGGACATTATCGCATGAGTCCTGTTCTCACAGCAATCGTGTCAGTTTGAAAAAATGGAAACCTACCAGGTTGAGAGCAGCCAATATTGCATGTCTTTGCAGTCACATGACTGGGGCTGCCCCCACCATCACACTCCCTTCCTGACTCCCCTTTAACCTTGCCTCCATCCCCTATGCCCTATCTAGCACACAATTCAGGAGCTCTGCTACTGCAATGTAAGTTTAAAAGAAAGGAAGAAAATACATAGAAAAATAATAATAAAGGCAACCAGGCTGCTTCAGAATTGGGGGGGGGGGGGGTGGGTGGGTGGGGTATAGGAGTAGAGAAGGGAACAGTGGCACTACATGTCTGTCTATATATTGCAGCTGCCCCAGCAGTGATGCTTAGCACTTGGGGACTAGTGTGATTGGGAGGTCATTGATAGGTTTCCTCCATCCATGAAAAGGGGTACCCTAATTGTGCTTGGGGTTGAAGGCTTAATCTTATAATAAGCAGCTAGGGGTTGGAGGCTTAATCTTATAATAAGTATTGCCAAAGCTGCATTTTTCCAGGTCTAATTGTGGTTTAAAGTCATGTGTAGTAATCTCCCAAGAGCTCTTTCCTAGATGACACTGGAATCTGGAATTTTGTTACAAGCAACACTGTGCCCTCTGTTTAAAGTTTCAATTCCAGTATGGTTTTCTCCCTTAAACTACTGTATTCTGCAGTCTTTACACAAAATTCTTAGTCCAAATATTTCAAGAACTTGTGCGTAGTTTTTCTTCTCCCTATAAGGTTCGGAAATCATTTTTTTATAGGCCTGTTGAAAAGAAAACATCCATCTCAGTGCCCCATATCTTTAGGCTGGAATTCCAAGATTCAGATATATCATAGGAGTCTATAAACTTGGCTATAATGCAGGACTGGTGTTTAAAAGACTAAGCAGAACATAGAAGGACAAGAGAGAAACCTAGCTCTCTGAGGATGCCCAGATTGAATAAAGGAAAGGGCTCATCTAGTTTTAATGGTTTTGTAGAAGAAAGAATTTCAGCAGGTATTGCTTGTCACACAACCTGCTAAAACTCCCTCTTCTACACAACCAATGTAGCGACATGAACCCTATCCAGTTTTCACTCTGATAACCTTACTCCCCTCCCATGCCACCTCTATAAGGAGCCATTTTCCAGCCTTAATATAGTACCAAAAGTGAGCAAGGCTAGGGAAAAACTGTTTCAAATATGAGCAGAGAAAAGTAAGACAGGAAAGAGATTTTGCTTTTATCCCCTCCCCCTTTTTTTTTTAGTCTAAGAACTAAAAACAAACCCTGTTCTGGTTTGTACTCAAATTGTCGTGCAGATTTTGTAAACAGGTAGAAGCCGAGTTTGATCCCAAGTCCCTGTTGAAATTCCAAGTCCCGTTCAAGATCATAGTCATGAAATACTGTGGAGACCTTTAAAAACACACCAGTCTGCCTCACAGATCTGCCTATTGAACAAAGACAGGCAAAGATCTGAGTGTAAAGTGAAATAGCTTTTGGATTTGATATTTTAACTAGGCTGTCTTGTATTTATTTAGCAAAAGTGAAATCAACTCATTTCGTTCTAGTCAAACTTGGAAAGAATATTCTAAACAGGATTTTTCCCCCCAGAAAATAACAGTGAAAGAGAATATTCTACAAATACCTTCTTTAACATTTGAAGAAATCAACGAGATTATCAGTTCTTGGTTAGAAAAGGATCACCGAAGACTCTCAAAAGATCAGCATGATCACTTAATGGAAGCATGTGTAGTCTGCCCACTACCACTTTATATACACTGTGCTTATAAGGAATCCTGTTTATGGACATCTTTCAGCCCAGAGACAGATGCGTATCTTCCTCCAAACATACATGAGATGTATTCATGGATATTCAGCAGAATGGAAAAATCCCATGGAGAACAGGTTGTGAAAAGGATGGCAGCTTATGTGACACTTTCAAGAAATGGCATAACTCAAGAAGAGTTGCTTGAGCTGATGTCCAAAGATGATGCAGTAATTCAAGAAGTAGCTAAATTCCAGAAAGCTTCCATTTCAGCTTTCCCTCTAGTACTGTGGCTGAAGCTTTTGGATGACCTTGAAGGGCATGTAAGAGAGCAAAGAACAGACAACACTTACGTTTTTACCTGGGCTCATACATCTTTGAAACATGTGTGCATAGAGAGGTATCTTAAAGCACAGGACTCCCAAGTATTTCTACATGCTACTTTTGCAAACTACTACTTGGATAGAACTTCACATGAACTCAAGAAACTCTATACATCTCAGCCTCTGGCTTGGGTCTTGGAAAAAGAAGCCAAGATCCACTATTTCTTTAATATTCGTAAGCTCTTTGGAACTCCGTATCACCTTATCAAATCAAATAACATTATTGTTCTAATCAAAGAATGTCTGTTTAATTATGAGTTCCTTTTGCACAAATGCTGGGCATCATCTGTAGTTAGCATTGAAGAGGATCTAAGAGAAGCTATCAGTGCAGACAGGTGAGTTAACAGTGGTAGAAGAATAGAACTGAAGAAGTCAAAGCTATCACAAACATATATGCATACAGACCTCTAATTTACTCAGTCCATTCATAATCCTATTATCATGCATCTTATTAAAGATTAGTTCATGATGCTTTTAAGAATCCACCTCAAAACAACATTACATTCAGATAATGGAAGTAATGGAAAACCTCTGGCCCTCCAAACAGTACTGGATTCCAAACCCAAATGTTAAGTTCTTTTAACATTTTCTTTACAAACATCACTTCTTACCAAATGTTCACTTTAACTACATGAAACTATTTACATGTAAATACAGTTAGGCTGTGTGCATGATGTTGTAATTTAAAGGTATAATTTTCATTTTGCTAGTTGTTTATCATTACATTCAATGATATGGGAATTATGATTTATGAGTAACATTAGTACAAAATAAATTACTAAGAATTCGGTATGGTCTGATATGGGAGGAGGTCAATGGGTGTGTGTGAGACCATGAGTTACTGCACCAACCCTAGTGATGCCACTCTCTGGAGGACAATAGGTTTCCCACCTCTGCCTTCCAAAACTTTACTTACATGACGTTGAAGTTTCTGTGAATTTAGTTTCCATTCTACTTACTATCTTGCCTTATCTTTTGAACAATCAGTTGTTGTCCTATACTGTTTCTACACTGAAATTACATTAGACCAGAGCATTGAAAGTTACTTCCCCGAGGGGGATTCTGGTAGCTGGATTCCACAAAAGTAAAATTTCTAGCCACTGGAAATGTTACTTATATTTTGAGACACATCTAATATTCTAATAATTAGGAGAGGAAAGAAATTAAAATATAACACTTTGATTCCTTTTCCCACAACCAACAGGACTATACCTGACTTAACTTTATTAAGTGAAGTTCTCAGGTTATCCAAAAATGTTTTACTGCAAGACCCATGTCAGATGGCTTCCCAATTTATAGGCCACCTTCATCAGATTGTGGCAGCAGACAAGCCAGTGGCTCCAGGTATGGATAAAGCATGGCTTTCTCAAAGAATGTTGCTTTTTGTTTTCTATATTTTGTTTTGAGCTTTAGGCATTATTTGTCATATTGCAACATAAGCAGCCAAGGTATGTAACCAAGCTATTCTTAAATACTTGCAAGATTACCCCCAGAAACCATGATGCAAGAAAATAAATCTAGAGGATGCGGAGTGGCAGGAAAACAAATCTGTATGTAGCAGCAAGGCTGGTGGCTAAAGGGTTTAAATACCCAAACTTGAAGGTTTAGCCTTGATGTGGAAACTCTGATAGCTAAGCTAAGTCAGGCAGAATCAACAGGCTGTGCAAAGTGGAGCAATTCTGGATCCTGATCAGAATAACGTAACATTCCTTTCCCTCTCTTCTCTACAGACTCCAATAGTTCACTTCAAGATTCACATTTTAAGATCCACAACAATTTCAAGAAGAGTTGTGGTGAAGTTAGGTCAGGAAACAGGGTCCAGGCATTCAATAATCTTCACTTCAGCAAGCATTAGAAGTTCCTATGTTCTTCATCTTGGAACCTTTAACACCAAGCAATTATAGCACTATGATTCCATATTAACTGCTTAGCTTCACACTGTGGATTCCTGGGATTTTTAGTTTGGAGAGCTAAACTCTGGTAGTAGGGTAGTGTGAAAAGGCTCCTAATATTAACATTCTTCTCAACAAGAGAAGAATTTCTGTTGAAATCCTGCTTTGAAATGCTCACCATGATAAAACTGCTACTGAGGAACAAAAATCCATCCTTTCCATGGGTGCCTCTGCACTGTAGAAATAATGCAGTTTGATACCCCTTTGTGCTGTAGCTCCATCCTCTGAAATCCCTGTAGTTTTACAGTGTCTTTCACCTTCTCTGCCAAAGAGTGCTGGTGCCTCACAAAACTAAAAATCCCAGGATTCTGTAGAATGGAGCCATGGCAGTTAAAGTGGTGTCAAACTGCATTATTTCTACAATGTAGATGAACCAAGTTAGGTAGTCTCTTGTTTGCTATAGGGGCCTTCTTTGGGGGAAAAAAGTGGTCTGCTTTGAATGGCTGTCCAATTAAAACAATTAAAAATTTAATCTGGAAATTGACCAAGTCATTTCTTGATGGAGGAAAGAGAATAACTTGCAAAATTTCCTGTCCAATCTATGCCAACATAAACTGGGAAGAATACATTTATCCCTTGTTTCAAGTAGTGTGACATTATTCCACTTCTGCTCCTTAATTCTAAAAAAGGAAACCATGGTAATTCCGCCCTGGAAAGCAAAATACATTATAACTCTTGCCAGAGAGGAAACTTTGGTTTTGCTCAGAAATCCTCCAACTGAAATACCATATACATTGTTAAATGATACAGAATTGAAGGCATTAGACTATAAACTGCACCATTTAATAAGTTATACCATTTTAAAGACTAGCCTACTGAATAACTGGTATACATTATTCATATTGATCCAGGTGATCCCAAAAAATATCTCTATCTGCCAGCTCTTTTGTCTCAGTGTGAGAAATCTTCGATTCCTGTTCTTGTCCCTTCAACATCCTGTCTTTTAGCTCCTGATGGACTACCCTGTGACTTTCTGAAAGGTAAATTTGAAGAATATTAATCTTTTAGGAACTTTTAAATCAGCTAATTTGCATATTCTCCAACCAGTCTGCTTTCCACAAAGTTTGGCTAAAAATGTACTGAAGATTTACAGCCTCTGTAAGTTTTAGAAATGGTAGTAGGCGCAGTTCCCATGATGCTATTGATGTATCTTAAATTCTTACTATTCCAATATCTCTTGCTCTGTTAGGAATGGACTTTGACATTTTATGCTTAGGATGGAAAAATTCTACTGAACTCCTAAACCAATATGTTAATCACTTTGACTGCATATTAGAGCGAGATTTACACAGAAGGCAAACAAACTTCAGGTTAGGGTGGGTGACAATAACGTGGCATTTCAGATGTTGTTAGAAGGCAGTTCCTAGCGTTCCTTAATATTTGCTGTGCGGACTAGGACTGCTGGGAGTTGCAGTAGAACCTTACCTTCCTAAACATATCTTTGCTTACACAAAAAGCTTCATAATTAGGCCAGAAGCAAAATAACTACTTATATCCCATTTCCAAAGATGATATCTAGGGTGGGCAAATGTGTGAAGGGCAAAGGCCAATGCCCCCCTACAGGTCACACATTCTCCCAAAGCAAGCCTCTCAAATGTGTGAAAAACATCAGACCCCAAAAGCATCCCAGAATCATGTACTACCCAAAATACCTACCTTTTCCTTTGCATTCCCTCTCAAAATGGGAGCAGGAAGTCATGTGTCACTTCCTAGCACCATTTTGAGAGGTACTGCAAAGGAAAAGGTAGGTATTTCGGGTAGTACATGATTCTGGGATGCTTCTGGGGTCTGGTGTTTCTGAATTTTTTCACACATTTGAAAGGCTTTCTGTGTGATTTGGGGGCAAACATCTGGAAATCGTGGCAAAATATAAATAATTGGGGAGATTTGGGGAACTGGTGGGGGGTTGCAGGGGTCAAAAAGAGGGTCCAGAAAGCACAGGCAGCCTGTGGGCCACACTAAGCCAACCCCTGATCTAGACCGAGAAGCAATATAGTACATTATTAGGAATTAAAAAATAAATTCATAACAATTGTTCTTATCAAATGGTTGTTCAAAATTAAAACAGATTAGAAATTACTGTGCAAGGATCCAGCATGTATAAATATCAAAAAATTCATCCAACTTGTTGATATAAACAGCTTTATTTATATACCGCTTCATACCCTTGAGTGTCTAAGCGGTTTACAATTGTAAGCTATTTGCCCCCCAACAATCTGGGTACTCATTTTAGCGACCTCGGAAGGATGCAAGCCTGAGTCGAGCTTCAGCCCTTTGCTGGTCTTGAACTCGCCACCTTATGGTTTTGAGTGAGCGGCTGCAGTACAGGCATTTAACCACTGCGCCACCAGGGCTGTGACAATGTGTGGTTGGAAGACCTGCCAACAGTTCTGCTTTCACTGAAGTCAGAAGTCAGAACTACTGCTGAGAACATTCTTTAATTGTGTGGCTCTAAATCTGTAGGTCACTTGGACAGAATTACAGCAATTGGACAAACCCAGAAGGAACACACTATTGCAACAGTTTCCAGTGATGGTACTTTAAAACTGTGGGATCTGAGAGCTGGTAAAGCCATCTTCACTCTGCACAGAGTTGGGGAGAATGTCAGGGCTATCGCTGTGTGTTTGGAGAACAGGTTGGTGGCTGTGTCTGACAAGACCACCATAAAAATCTGGGATCTTTCCTTGGAAAAAGTGATATACACAGCTGGAGAATTTGTGGATACTCCAATTCTAACATCTGCAATGAATGGACAACTCTTGCTAGTTTTTTATAATGGCAACCACAAGGTCCAGGTAAATTTGAAATTTTTTTAAAAATCACCAATAAATACTCAAAAGGATATCTCTGTTTCATCAGTACTAACATGCTAGGATAACTGAAAATATAATCCTATGTATGTCTTCTTCAGAAATAAATTAAATTGAGTTTAGTGAGTCTTGTCTAGGTAAATGTAAAGACCTGCAGATATGCCCTGTGCACTCATTGCTGTCGCTTCTGCAATTACTATAATGTCATTATAAAAATGCATATATAATAGACTTCATAGCATTTTTTGTTTTAACATGACTCCACTATTTGGAGACACGCAGACTGAGGGTTATATAAAAGATAAATATAAGCAGTAAGGCATGCAGAGAATCTCCAGGTACATTTTCAGGTAGATCTGGAAAGGCAACCCTCCTGAAACTTTAGAAAGCTATTCCTGTTCATTGTAAACAATATGGCATTAGATAGATCAGTAGTCTGACTTACTATAAAGAAACACAGCATGTTCACAGATATTTTCCCAGAATCACTGTGAAAGGAACTGCATATAAAGTAGCTACCACACACGGGTGTGTGTGTGTGTGAGAGAGATGTAAGCTGGTTTACGAATTTCAACAGGACTTAAGCATAACTAACCTTTTTTGGGAACAGGATTAGATATTTTTGCCAGTTATTCTGAGAGCAGTGGTAGAGGCTAGATTCAAACCATTCATTACATTTAAAGTACACATTTATGTACTTCCACATAATTCCTTTCAGTGTTTTGATTTAGAAAGGGAGGAGGGAGGATATTGCATGATTTGAAATTGATATAAAGAGTCTGCCGCCAATCAAATTTAGTTTTGATGTATCATTTCAGGTTTTTGATCTTGCTCGCTCATGTCAGTTGCTCCATGAAGTATACCTTTCTACAGAAGAAGTGCCCATCCACAAGAACCATTCTATACTCGTATCAACGAATTCAATTAAAGATTATGTTTTGTGTGCCTATAGGTCAGTTAAACTTAATTTGTCATATGGGAATAAATAATTAAATTCCTCTCCATAGATATGGACATATGGATTCAGGAACTTTTAGCCTGTAAAATGTAACGGATTACATGAACAGAAACCTTGTAGAGCCACTTAGGCCCTATTCTGATATACTTTAAAAACTGTCCAACACAAGATTTCCTTTGTTTCTGCTCACAAGTACCATCATGACTGAATGCTTCAGTCCCATTATGTATGCAGCTCACATGTCTTGTTCCGCAATCTAAATTACATAATAGGGGGATTATAGCATAGAAAGAAAAACAGATTAACATAAATTCCCCAGAAGTTGTATAATATGTTTTGGAACCTGGAATTTTTAAGAGTAAAATTCATAGCTTTGGGTGTGCAGAAAGCTTTCCTGTGAGAATATTTGTACATGACCTGGCTTTAGAGTCTCTGAGTCTTGAAAAGAGTTATGCTTTGAACAGAGCATGTTTTTTTAAAAACAGTAAGGGTTGGAAAGGGGGACCTGCAGCATAGCTCAGGGACTGTACATTTGCTATGTAAAATTTCTTCTTGTTGACTCTGAAAGCTGAGAACAAGAATTCTTGGGGACCCGATCCCTCAGATTCATACCTTGCTTGACAAGCAAGATGCAGCTTTACTTGAACAAGGCCTCTTCCTGTAGTTTTGATCTTCTGTTGTGGCTCTTCAAGTCCTCCCCCCCCCTCTCTTTTATAGAAGTGGAAGTGAAGCAATGGTCTTTAGTGGTAAAGCGGGAAAAGTAGTCACTAAGCTGAAAAGCCAAGAACCAATGGCAGCTGCTGAAGATGTGGCTGTTACCAAGGATTATTTCCTGGTGATTTTCAGGTTTGTTGTCGTTGTTGTGTGCCTTCCAATCATTTCCAACTCATGGTGATCCTGTCATATTCAAAGGAGCTTTGCCATTGCCTTCTCTTGAGACTGAGAGCATGTGACTCACCTACAGTCACCCACTGGGTTTCAAGGCAAAACTGGGAACTGAAGTCTGGTTTCCAGAGATGTAATCCAATACTCAAACTACTATGCCACATAGTATTTAAATATTGGCAAAAAGGACTTTCTGCTCCTTTCCAACTGTATTTCATGCTTGCCATTGCATTTTATATGAAGAATTCTCAGACTTTACTTTCTAGGAGCTGGTGATATGGTCAATGTGTAAAATCACTCACTGTGCAATTCTGTTGATCTCTCCTTAAAAGTAAACCCCACTGAGTACAGTATTACACTCTCATGTTGGAGGGTAATCCTCTAAAGTAAGCATGGCAAACTTTTACCTGTCCAGCTATTATTGGACAGCCAAACCGTATTATTCCTCACTGTTGGTCATACAAACAAAGTTGATGGAAGGTGGATAGCCAGATATCCACTGCCCCTAGGTTGAAGAAATAGGAACATTGGTCTTACCTGTGACATGTTTGTTTTCAGCGATGTAGGTGGAAATATCCTATAACCTGGGTTGATTCCATCTCACTGCTCTGAATAGGCAGGGAAAACAGACTTGAAGGAGTTGCCACCAGAGGGAGCAACCTCTACCATCCTCAGTCAATATTACAGCCGAGGATAGAAAACAAACTCAGAGAGCATTAAATGTCAACATAAGTATACAGTAATAGAAACTATCATCAACTCAAACTAAGAGTAACTAACTAACAGCCATCCTTGCAACTGTCTCTCCCTGCCTGGCTTTGCTTTAGCAGTTAGAAAGTCAAAGGTAGTTGTCAAGGCAGGAGAGAACAGAACATGAATATAGAAAGAATAGAATAAATATTAGAATAAATATTAAAGTATTTAAGATACAGTAAAGGAAGGAGGAGAAAAGGAAAAACACAGCCTACTTGGAGCCAAGGCAGGAAAAAGACTGGGGCATGGTAGGGGTTGCTCCCTCTGGTGGCGACTCCTCCAAGTCTGTTTTCCCTGCCTATTCGGAACAGTGAGACGGAATCAACCCATGTTATAGGATGTTTCCACCTCCATCGCTGGAAAACTAGCAGTTGACCAAAAAAGGGCAAGATCTCATCCCTAATTTTAACTTGAATTTCCTTTACGGAGTTATTTTTTGGACTACAGTTCTCTGATTCTTCCAGCTACTATGTCTACTGGACTTGATGTCTGTCTGAGAAAATCTAGCAGCTGTAGTCCAAAAAAGGAACTTTGACACGTTCTTTTCAAGGACTTTAAAAATCCCTCTCATTTTCTAATATTTGCCTTTAATCACATTATAGATACACACACATTTTTTTCTTTTACTGTTTACATATTTCTTATTAATTACTGCATTTGAAACATGCTCAGGAATAAACACTCTGCTGTACATTAACACAATTCTACCAACACTACCTTTTTACGTCTTTTCTTATAGGTGTCCTTTCATAAAACAGCGTGAAATTGTGCACATAGAACTCTACCATGTCCACAACTTTTCGTATGCTCACAGTCTGAAAGGATGCTGCAATGATTATACTCATATCTTTGCTGTAAACCATTTGGGTTCTCATCTAGTGGCATTCAGTCCCATACCAAACACTAACACCACTGAGATAGTGTCTTGGAATCTAGAATCTGAAGATCACAAACATTTGGCTAAATTTCCTTCCATCCCAGCTGGTGGTAAGTAAGGAAAAAATACTGCAGTGGTCCAGCAGAAAGACAGGTACATCAGTCAACCATAAAGAAATATATGGGAGAGCCACAGTCAGTCTTGTTAACTGTTGAAGTCTGATACCAATCCCCTGGACAAGAATCATGATTGAGAGTCCTTCCCCAAATTTAATGACCGACATAATAGCTTCTCTTTGGTTGGTTGAAAGGGAGGGCTATTCTCAGTGCTTCACCTTATCCCCCAAATTAGTAGTAATACAGAAGTGAGTTCTTTTCAAAAATGGCTTTCATGTTTTCACTGACCACATGGAAGAAGGTAGGACAGGACAAGCTGGTGGAATGCCTCGAGTATCAATCCATCTGCCAGCTCTTCCCCATTTTTGCTGCTGGATGTGTCTAGGTGGCTCCACATTTCCAGTTTATATTTGGAAAAAATGCAGTGTAGCTTTAGCTCACTATTGGGCAACCAAAAGCTGCCCAACAAATTTGTAAAACATCCAGAGGTAGCTGTGTTGGCCATATAGCAAATCCAGTCAAAAATCCACCAAACAGTGATACCTTTATTGGCCAAACAAAATGCACAATAAACCATGTCGCAAGCTTTTGAAGCTTCACTAGCTTCTTCATCAGGTAAGGTGTTTGCTTTATCTTATCTTAGTTAATATGGTATTGAGGGGCATATCTTGCAGATTGGGACCTCCTACTTCTGGACATGTGGAAACTGGGAGATTCTCAAAGTCTCAAAGCAGAGGACACCGGATTTCTCAAGAATCCTTCATGTTTTTGCATCAGAAAAACTGGATGTTAAATTTCCTGGACTTTGAGGACCTCCCAGTTGCCACATGGTCAGAAGGAGGAGGCCCCAGCCTGCAAGTGCCCCTCCATACCATTTTAACTAAGAAGAGAAACAACAAAATGCAAGCCTATGACTAACATCTTCAATCCCCCCCCACCCCCCAGTTTGGTTTGTAACACCTTGCCTGATGAAGAAGCCAGTGAGGCTTTGGAAGCTTGCAACATATTGTGCATTTTGGTTGGCCAATGATGTTTGGTGGATTTTTGATTAGATAAATCCAGAGTTAGGGCAGAGGTAGGTAACCTCAGGCCCTTGAGCTGAATCTGGCCTTGTCAAGTTCCCCAGACAGCCATGCTCAAGCTCCATATTGCCATTGTTTGGTGGTTCCCGGCTTTTGTACATCCCCGCCACCCAAGTTATCTGAAATTGAATTTGGCTCTTGGGGTGGAAGAGGTTCCCAAACCTTGTGCTAGGGGAACGGCTTCCATTTTAGAGAGAGAGGGATTTCCAGGAAGCTTGGTACTTCATTTTAAAAATTAACCACTGCCCATCTCAACAGAAAATGGTTTCTAGTCTAACTGGCTTCTTAGAAAATTAGAGAGTAGAGTAGAAAGAGATGCCACTTGTTGCCTTGTTAAATGATCATTTTGGTATTTGATGATCAATAGTTTATATAATCACAAATAACTTGAATTATCATAAATATAGGTGTATGCACTGACCTTCGATACTGTTTAGCATTCTGTGATGGAGATAATTACCTTCGATCCTGGAACTTGGCTTCCAAGATCAATGACCAGATTTTGACTGTCACCGCAAGCAAAGCAAAGCGAACAAATGGTATTCAGAATATTGTGACAACAGAGAAGTATTCCAGGTAATAATCTTATAATTTTATTAATAATTGTTTGAAATATTTAAAAATCCTGCAGAATACCTTTATGAAGCAGATTCCAAGCATTCCATGCAGTTAGTAGTCTTGATGTGCAGGAACTGTAATGTTTTTTGACAGTAGATATCATTAATAGATCTGCCTTCATATAGGCTATTAGCACTGATTTAATACTGATTTAATTCATTGCCCAACTGCACAAACCATTTTTTAAAGTACACAGAGACTGCAGCCAAATAAAATAGTGAAAAATACAATTTGCCATCTTACTCTTTGGACTGTTTTATATTTCCTTATTGTGATTTTATTGTTATGCTGATGATTTTGCATTATTAACATGCTGATTGCTTTGTAGAAGCACCTTGTAAAAATCATTGAAGGGCAACATAAAAATCTGTAAATTAATACATACAACAGATTTCACTTGATGCACTGCATGTATTTACAGATGATGTAACTGATATTTATACAAATCAATAGTAATAGTAATAATAAGGGCATCTAAGAAGAGGCACTGTAGCTCAGAGCTGGTGATGCAGCTCATTTTGACATCACATTGCTGGTCACATTCACAGAAGGAAAACTCCACTTTGGTTTACAGTCCTGTTTCACGGCAGCTTTTTCCAGCAAGATATAAACACACTTTATACATTCTGTTTTTATTTGTATGCTGTATTTGAAGTGGCAGTCTTGGGGATGCCAAGAGTGGCCATTTTTATGGATCTGTCAGCATGAATTCAACTAACGACAGCATGGGAAAAGAGTTCAGAACGGAGAGAGATCTCTTGTAGCACCTTAGAGACTACCTGAAAGAAAGAAATTGGCAGCATAAGCTTTTGTATACTTTAGTCTACTTCCTCAGATGCATTTGGCGGAGCGGAAGCCAGGCACAGACATATATATGTCATTGGTGTGTGAGGATGTCAATTCAAATTACAGTTGCAAGTCCAGTTTTAATGATGGTCATTAATGCCCAAAGACATAGGAAACTGGTCCTATGTCTTTGTGCACTAATGACCATAGTTAAAACTGGACCTGCAACCTCATTTCCATACACAAAGGATTTGTAATTTGAATTGACATCCTCACATACCAATGGCATATATATGTCTGTGCCTGTTTTCCACTCCACCAAAAGCATTTAAGGAAGTAGACTGAGTTTATCAGTCTATGGAGTTTATCATACGACGGAATTTGGGGGTATAATGCAATGGCAATCTGAACGCAATCATGGGGTTTCACATTATTGTGAATTAGTGTATCTCACGCAGTTTCGGGCAATGGGAAGTCATTCCGAATGCAATCATGAGGTTTCACGTAATTGCATATTAAGAGTATCTCACGCAATTTCAGGCAATGGGGGGTCATTTTCGGGAAATGGGAAGACATTCTGAATGCATTCCGAATGCAATCAGATTTCATGTAAACTAAACTAGCGAATTCACGTAATTGCGAATTGGCTCCATTCGCAATTGAAATTCCTCCCATGTGATAAACTTCTATGAAAGCTCATGCTGTCAATTTCTTTCTTTCTGTTAGTCTCAAAGGTGCTACAGATCTCTCTACATACTGATTCTACAGACTAACATGGGTATATCTTTGAGTTCAGAACTGAGTTCATCAGCCATTTGCACTAATTAATGCAGCAACATAAAGTAATAGCAAGTTGTAGTACTGTGTATAACTAATGTCCTTTTCATTCACTAAAATGTAAAGAGAAAAATGAAGTGAGATGTGCTTGACAAGCAAGTGGACAACTAGTTGTGAGATTTTTTTTCTCCCCACCCTCCCCCCCAACTCAGGAATACCAACCGTTGAGAACCTTTGTTGCATATCAATAAAAAGTCTATTAATTTCATTCTTTCCCAAGGTATGCAGTTTGTCGAAATACAAATCCAGGAGTCATAACAGTGTGGAACATTGTGAAATCAAAATGTAAACACAATGCTGTGAGAGTGGAGAGAGGGCTGACAGAAAACACGGATATAGTGCTGGTTAGAGATATGAAACTTTATGTTCTGACAGACAAAGGAATCACCTCCTTTGGAGATCCTCCCAGGCCTATTTTCCAGGTACCCAACCAGAGCTTTGTTCTGTAAATACTGTTTCCTTGCTTTTCAGCTACAGAAATTAAAAACAATGCCATTCGGAAAAAGAGTGTTGAGGGAAAAGCCAATGCTGTTAAGAAATTAATTTGTACAATTTTTCCCTAATCAGGAGCAGAATTATGTTTTATGCCATTCCAGACCCTGTTAATTTATGATCTGCTGAAAAAGAAGTACATAAAGAAACAGACTGGTCTTTACATCATTCCGTGTCCATATAATGAATATAGAATTCTCGAAAAAGACCTTCTACTTGGTCTCTCAGAAAACAGGTAACGTTTTTTGCTGCGAATGAGAAGGTAATTTATGCTACTTATTTTATTACTATGTGGATAGGAATGTGTTAATCAGCGGAAAATATTGTTAGACTAGACTCCCTCTAAGTTTTGATACTCAGCCAAGAACATGGTGCATTGCAAATTCTGTCTAGCACAAGCCAAAAATTCATTTTACGGATAAGAACAAACAAAGTGTAGCCCTCCTTATTAATTTGGATTGTTTTGAAAATAAAAAGTATACAAGATTTGTATTTCTTGTATTCTCGGGCAGTTTATGTTTATTCTTTATACAATTTGTTTTAGTCGTTTCTAATGGGTTTAGTCCAGAATTATGTGGATGCGCTATGCTGGTGAAAGCAGTCTTCCCTACCCCACATCTCCATAGCAGCTATTCTGCACCACCAGAAATGGTACACAATGAGAGTCCAGGGAATCTCAATGCACTTTGTTTTGTTGCAATTATTATGTTTAGAAAATAATTTATTTTTCTTTCTTTCATTGCAAGGTTAGTAACAGTAGAATACATTGTCAGAATCTGAGATATTTCATTCCATTTATTCATATATCTACAAGCACAATTAGTTCTGCAATTGACTCGAGACTTTCGAAAATCAATTATGAGACACGTTTTGATTGCTCTGTTTGATTCATAATACATTTTCAGAGATCATTTTATCACATGGAATTTGGAAACAGGACTTATTAAGGATCGGATAAGGCCAGAATACAGAGACAACTTTGCCTTGAAAGCTACCCGACCCAACCATTCCTTGCCGAGGGAAAACATGAAACTAAACAAAGGAGTATTGTCTAAAGAAACTCCAGGTTTCAAAAATTTCATTCTCATTCAAGGCTATACTAATGAAATTGAAAATGATCTTTATGTACAAGACTACCCATTATTCCATTTCAGTCCAATTTGGATAAGAAACTGCCTTGTTTACATTCATGGATGATCACCTCTTGTTTTGGGAGAGTTGCAGAAATGTGAACTTAATGATTCCTTTTTACTCCCCTGCCCCATGCAGCTTTCATTTCTATCTACTACCATGGTATCCTTCTGAATAATTTCTCATTTGGAATTTGGTACTCCAATTTTTAGTGGTTCTACTCCATTCTGCAGGCCATGATTTAGACGCTGCTGGGTGACTGTCATTTCTTCCTGTAAAGGAATTTTTTGAACTTCCTTGAAATTCAGTTATACAGTAATATGACTCAAGCTTGTTTTCATATCTGCATGAAACCATTAGGAGAGCTTGCCTAGGTATCTGAGGTGAAATGTACTCAGTAAGCAAATGACACTTCACACCATTTCACATTTTAATCAGATCCAGAAGAATCTGGGGCCTGAAATCTGTGGTCCAAAACATACTTCAGAAATAATCCAGTTTGAGTCTCTTTTAATTGCGCTGGCTCAATGCTAGGGGATTCTGGGAACTGTAGTTTTGTGAGACATTTAGCTTTCTCTGTGAGATAGTTCTAGTGCCACAACAAACTACAATTCCCAGGATGATGATAATATAATAATAATTTATTTATTTACTTATACCCCACCTCTCCAATTAGATCGAGATGGCTAACAACATTAAAAGAACATTAAAATACAATAAAACACAATATCCCACAAACCCATCCACCTACAATAAAATCAATACAATTAAATTATTCCCTAGCACTGAGCGAGGGTAGTTAAAATGGTTTCAAACTGGATTATTTCTGCAATGTGTTTCAGACCTGTGAGGTTCCACTTCATTCTGCAGGCCATGATCTAGAACCTGCTTCTGTGTGAGAAGTCTGGAGTAGTATTCTGGATCCTTGGCTGATCTCCCATCTTTAATGCTAGTTTGCAAAATTAATATGTATCTAATCTCACGTAAACATCAAGACGGCGTACAACAATTAAAACCTTCTGTGTCAATGATAAAATTAAAATATAAAGATATTAGTAGTAGATATTATATACGTATGTATTGCTTTCATCTCAGCATTGTGGCTTCCTTGGGAAAAGCGAAATGAAACAAAGACTGCACAGAAAAGGAGGCAGGAGAAGGCTGCAAAACTGGAAATTGAAATGTTGCAACAACTAGCTAAGGAGAAGAGCAATGCTATTGATCAGTACCTCCTCAGTGGAGATGAAAAGGTGAGAGGCAACATCCTAGGTGCTGTATTTATTTAAAGGCCAATACAGAAAGAGTTTGCATTTCTTTTCCTGCTGTACAGATGTGGTATACAATACCTATTTGAGATTATAAACTTTTGAAAACTGAACTAGTGCAGCTACTGACTTCTCAGACAAGCCTGTCTTAAAATTAAATCCAGTGATTCTTCATCTCAGTCATAAATAATTGTAAACTGCTCTAGCAGCCTTAGGGATGAAGGATGGGGTATAAATACTCAAATAAATAAATAAGTAAAATTACGGGCGTAATCAAACATTGATAGCACTTCAGTTTAAAAACACCTGGATATTCATCTGTCTCATTTATTTATACATTGCAAACCTGTAGACAGGATTTTGCTGTTCATTCTGTTTTATTGTGCAAACCATATTTTATTTAGATGTATAAAAATCATAATAATAGCTTCAAAATTAGGACAGATTTATGTGGTGCAGATAGCGTTATCTATATCAAGGGTTGGTATTCACAACCTCATTCCCTATTCCCAACCAACATTTTCTCTGGCTTTTGATGAATAGAACTGTCACCATGTTTTATACAACTGCTAGTTGCAAAGAGAGGATAAATGAATAAAAATTTCATTGTGGGCTCAAATAAATGTTTTAAACTGCACCCCTCTCTCTTTGTAGGTAGCTGTGTGTTCCTATTATGCACACCACCTGTCAGTGTTCAGCCTGGAAACCATGTCCCATCTCCAAACCCTTGAGAGCAGAGATTCCATGCTGTTCTTACACAATGCTGCCTTAACCTATGACGGACATTACCTAGTGGTCTGTAATTACAGTGAGGAGGAGAAAATCAGCTATGTAACACTATGGAATGTTGCCACAGGAAAGGTATCATTTCTAAAAAAATTTTTTTTTTTCCGGGGGAAAAGAAACAGCTTTTCTCCTATGGAGTATATTTTTTAGAAAAATGACAATGAATGGTCAGAGTTTTTCAGATGGCTGGAAACTAATGTGATTTGCACTTCTGTCAAGTTTTACTTATTGCTGTTTAGAATTAATGACGCAAAGTATCCCCCAGTTCTAGAACGTCTAGGTATAATGTATTTTTGCCACTCATCCGTTCTTCCCAAGCCAGACATCCAGGCCTATCAACATGTGTCCAGCGTCCAGTCTCTAGAATTTGGGAGTATAATTGGCCCTCTGTATCCACAGATTCTTTATCCATGGTTTCAACTATCCACTGCTTGAATACATAGATACACACGCACACACATACACCAAAAGCAAGCCTTGATTTTGCCCTTTTATATAAAGGACACAATTGTATTTATATTGTATTTAATAAGATTTGAGCAGCCATGGATTATGTTAGCCACAGGGGGCCTTGGAACCAAACCACAGAGGAGCCCTGGTGGCGCAGTGGTTAAATGCCTGTACTGCAGCCACTCACTCAAAACCATAAGGTGGCGAGTTCAAGACCAGCAAAAGGGCTCACACTTGATTCAGGCTTGCATCCTTCCAAGGTCGCTAAAATGAGTACCCAGTTGGGGGCAAGTAGCTTACAGTTGTAAATCGCTTAGATACTCCTTAGGCAGTATCAAGCGGTATATAAATGAAGCTGTTTTTGTTTTGGATATCAAGGGCCCACTGCAACTAGTTATGAACTACTCCTTAATTTTCTTTCCCAAATTATGACAGTATAACTATATTACATTGCTATTGTAACTTGACAAGGGATAATGTTCCTTCTGTAACCTTTGCAGTTATTTTTATTGTTAGAGGTATGGTTTCACTAAATAGCAGTTGAAAAACATCACATGCTTCAGGTTCAGTGTTGTGCTGTACCTCGTGCTTGGTTTTGGATGCAGATATTTGGATGAAGTAGACATGAGAAGACCTGCGGCTTGTAGAATTCAAATCCCCACCATGTAACTTTCAAAAGCAAATATTTTGGTCACTCTTGAGGAAATAGTAAAATAAAAACACTTTAAAAATAATTGAATGACAATTGTAAACAGTGTAACTATAATACTAAATATTCTTTCTCTCAGAATGAGGACAGTGACAAATAATCAGGAACATTCCAACCCCTGACAGATGTGTTTAATAATTTTTTGGAGCAGGATTTTTACTGTCACCTCATGCATTGTTCTCCCAAAGTGGAACAAGAACATGAATCAACACAGCACTGAATAGGATAGGTGGGATAGGAACAACATTACTGTCAATGAGACACTGATCCAGGCCTGAAATCATGTATGGAAAAAGGTAGCCCCAGAGACAGGGTTGTATGGTGTGGAAGTTACCCAGTAAAGACATGTTAATGCTAAACCAGTGCATTTATGGTAAAATGTTCTTCTTTATCCCCTAAAAATATAGGTCAGGAAAAGGTTAAAAAATGAGCCAAATGTCTGCTGTACAGCTATTACTGATGATGGTAGCAGAATAATTTTTGGAGTGATGCTGGAAAACAAGTAAGTAAAATTAATAAAGTTAATGTTCACCTTTATGGTTGGCCAATAAGCCAATCTGTTCCTTTAACATTTCTTGTACAATTGGCAACACACATAACTGTGAGGTGTTTTTTTAATTGTGTAAGCCCCCTGTCACATTTATGGAATTTTTTAGGAGGGAAGATGCTGTATTCGGTTTTCTCGGATATTATTTTTTTTCCTTACTGATTGGTAGTGCCCCATAAATCAAGCTAGAGCTTTAAGGACAAGTATAAATAATTGTGAATGTACAAGTATTTTTAAAAAGGCTTCTTAAAATATTGACCCTCTGAAAGAAAAAGCAGAGGCTGCAGTGATTATACAGATTACAACTCTGCCGTTAAAGTAATCACAAAGGGTATTGTGAAGTTAAGCAATTGCATTAGAATACGAATTAAGCTTCAGATCTTCAGGATACCCTTTGTTGCATACATTAGGAATATGCCTTGAAAGCTCTTTAAAATCCGCTCATGCTGCTGATAATTTTGCCATACATTCAGGTGTTTCCACCCATCCCACTGACTTAGACTCTTAGAAGCTTTCATTTAACAGATACAGTCCTTATTTCAAAACAGCAAGCAACTGGAAGGAAGTCCAGTCATTTTATGATTCCATGTAAAAGGCCTATACATGTTTTTAAAAGGTGAAAGTGGTAGCCACAAATGCCTACTGTAGCAAAATGGTCACTACCACCCCAAAGGTTGAGAGTCAGCATGGTATAGTGGTTTGAGTGTTGGACAAGGACTCCGGTGACCAGGGTTTAAATCCCATTTTGGCCATGTAAACCCACTGGGTGATCTTGGGCAAGTCACACACTCTCTCAACCTCAGAGGATGGCAATGGCAAACCCCCTAAGAAGAAACTTGCCAAGAAAACTCCATGATAGGTTCACCTTAGGGTTGCAACAAGTCAGATGACTTGAAGGCACACAACAAAAACCCCGAAGGTTGCCTGGGGGAACGGGTGTCATTGGCTATTTAAAGGCCAAAACTTTGCCTTGGGTTTTGGGGATGGCCTTAGACACAAGAGGTAACAATGAAAAGGTGCAGTCCCCCAGGCTCTAGTATTATGGTAAATGTAACCCCCCCCCAGCACCTCACACTTACTCTCCACTGTGTTAGAGATTGACAGTCACCTATCATTCAGTTGCAGAGCTATTCAAGATTATTCTTAATAAGCTTCAAGGCTTTTGTGATCCAAGTTTTCTCACTTGATACGGCATGACCGTGTATTGTTAAGTAAGCTGGTCTGTATGATGAGACAGTTACTCCTTGCTGATTTTTGTGCCATTTACTGAGTAATTACTATGTCTGTGCTGGGCACTATTTCGTTACAACATGAAATGCTGCAAAGTAACGCTTTGAAACAAAGAGGACCTGAAAAGAGTGATTTCAGTTTTAAGAGTTAGAATAAAGGATGAATTTAAAAAATACAGCTGATGACATTTGCTTTTCACAATTCCTAGGATAAAGCTTTGGGATCCATTTAAGCACAGACACAAGTTAATTCAAGGTTATGAAGGTCTTCATCTGAGTGTGAACAGCAAACTGCACATATTAGATGACTCAAGGGCTGTCCTCCTTGCAGGTTTGCTAAGAATTTATGATCTGATGTGGATTGTTTGGAGAAGGGGGGCTTGAAAATATGCATCTTCAATACCCATAGCCAGTATTTTTATTACATTGTGTCAGGAGAGAGAGAGAGAGAGAGAGAGAGAGAGAGAGAGATCTGATTGGAGTACATGGTTACATAACTTTTAACATTTCAGCCCTTTGTACAACTTACTACACATTCTTTATGCTTTGTTAAGCTACACCATTCAGACTTCATTTCAGTTCATCATACTAATTGTTAGGATACTTAGCATATGATCCCCTTACCTGTTTATTTGCAGCCACTGTTAATATCCAGAATTACTGCAAAATAATGTACACAACTGAAACAAACTGAACTAACTTTAACTGTTGCTGGAAGACTTGGAAGGGTATAACAATTTCTAAAGTGGACCCAGATCTCACCCTGTGTCTGGCTACAATCCTGGACTTCTTACAGTTCAGTAAATTCCCACCCCCCCCCCCCCCAAAGAAAGAAAAGATAAACAGATCTTATGTCCTTTCAGTAGATTCAAGCCTGAATTGCTATAACTGTAGTTACATGTAGGTGTTTCTACTTTAGAAATTCTGATTATAATTTTAACAGTATATATTTTATTCCATTAATCAAATAATATACTCCTTAAACTAAGTAGATCTGCCTGTCTCAACGTTATAAAATATTCCCATTGAAGTAGACTATAAGATGCAATCAAAGAACATTAATAATTCTATGTGTGAATGTAAAACAGAAAGATCATCTCATTTTAATAGATGTTTGCCTCATTACTAATGACACCACAGAATTATGCTGTTGTGCAGCTATTTTAGATAGATGAATGGGGCAAGGATGCAGAATATAAAGGCTGCAATCCTGTGGCTGGCATAACTATGCTGCCATATCTGATGGGACGCACCATAGCGCAAGGTTAATTGGTAAAAGCTATGGCACTGCAGCAACAAGGGGAGAGGATATAGGAAGTCATCTCTGTCAAGAGAGAAAGCTGTCTTGACAACATCTGTGCTGCTCAAGAACGAGCAGGTTAGCTTTCTCTGGTGACAGAGACAGCCTCTTCCATTACTCTGCCAATGGCTCCAAAACCCGACTTAGGCTAGTGTAACAGAGACTTGAGAAACATACTGTAATTCAGACAACAGGAAATTCTGAAAGAAGTCCCATTATCTTCATTTTTAAAAAACAACCTCCACTCTTCCATAGAATTAAAAATCTTATTTCCATTAATTTTTTCAATACTTCAGTTGAGAGGACAATTTAAATTTGATATATTATCAGTCACAGTAATCAAACTAATCTTCAGTTAGTTTGTGTCATCTAATTAACATGTAATTGAGCTAATGTTCAATTAGCTGGCATCACTGTCCCATTAATCAGCATAATCTAATAGAAGCTAATTGAACAATGCTAATCCTGTAGCCATATGGCAAGTAGTTTTTAAAAAAACTTAAACAGGGGGCATACTTTAAATAAAAAAAAAAAACCATTTAAATACCAGCACTGGGTCTACCCAGAATGAGCCTTTCAAAACCATCAGAACCAATATTTTGACAAGGCCTTCCACTTTTCCATCTCAGTTGCTCACTCCCTTTTTTCCTACATTCTGGCTCTCACACATAGAATTCCTATGTACAAGGTTTGCTTGCTTATCAAAGCTTCTTAGTGCAGAAACTAGGCACACATTAATCTATCTCACCACAGGAGAGAGCAGCTGAAATGCAAGTGGTCATGGACTGAGAAACCAGGCAGCTAGATGGCAAGTTGCTGGGAAGGAAGCTGGAGGTCTAAGTTGCTCACTTCTTCCTATTTTAATTCAGTTAAGAGATTTTTTTTAAAAAATCCGGTCTTTAGACTATGGTTTGAAGGTTGGGAATGCATAGCGGGCTTGTAGATTCTCTCATTAATACTCCAGGTTTATTCTAATCATGGTTTGTCATGACACTCATATCAGACAAGCCGTAACTATTACTAAAACTGCCAGGAATTAATTTCCTATCACGGTTTGCCAATTTACTCCAGACCATGCTTTAGGGACAATTAACAGATTAGTTCTACTTATCTTTTGCCTGACTTGTACCTTATCAAACTATAGTTAGAGCAAAGCAGGAAAGGGGGGGGGGGGGGAGACAGAATTCAAACTACCAGTCTCTCAACTATAAATTAGGTGTTTTTTTCTTCTTCTTTGAATTAACATGTTTTATCTAGACATATTTTAAAAACAATAATTGGGTGAGTTATTGTATTAACTTTAAGCCATCTTTCATCCTAGTCATGTAATTATTGCATTTGTGACTGAGTATTTTTTAAAAAAACCATCAAACTTGTTCTTAATATCACAGCTATTCCATTATGTTACCAGACTTATCTACACCATTTGTTTGTGTTGCATTTGCATTAAGTACAAATCCATACAGAAATATTGCTTTCTATTTTGCACCTATGAATTTACCCAATGTTAATAAGCAGAGTAAGTAATTCAAGTGAGAGGAAGAAAAGTTTACAACGGAATAATATGTACATTTTTCTCCATTAGGCGAGGTCAGTCTATGGGACTTGGAAAGTGGCAAAGTTATATCCATCTTTACACCAGACAGCAAAATCTCCTGCATGACAGTTGCCTTTGATAGAAAAGCAATTCTTTTAGGCTTGACTGACAGCCCTACTCTTATCACCTTGAAAATGCTGAGCCTCAACACTGCTACACATTTGACAGGAACAGATTTATTTGGAGAAGAATCATCAAGCAGTGAAGAGGAGCCTGAAGTTCCTTAAAAACCACATTTTTAACAAAACGAGAAACCAAGCATGAGCAAATGAAAATGCATTGCATTTGTTGATTTTGATTTACAAAAGAAAAAAAAAATACAGTAACACATATGTATGGGAGAAAGCCACTAAAAATAGTTTATAGCTACAATCCGTCAATAGTAGTTGTATGCCTTCAGGTCATTTCCAGCTTACAGCCATCTGGTATGCAGTCTTTCTCTCTCTATACTACTTTTCATTATCTTTTATAATAATATAATATAATTTATGTTATAATAATACATTAGATTATCTTTTCTTATGATTCGTGCCTTCTCGTGATGTGGCCAAAGTATGACAGTCTCAGTTTCATCATCTTGGCTTCCAGGGACAATTCAGGCTTAATTTGTTCTAAGACCCATTTGTATTGTCTTTTTGGCTGTCCACAGTATCCTCAGGTCTCTTCTCCCAGCACCATGTCTCACATGAGTTGATGACCACACTGTCCACTGTCTTTACTGTCAAGCTTTCATATCTGTACATGGTGATGGAGACTATCATGGCGTGGACACTAACTGTAGTGCTCAGTTATATATCTTTATACATCTTTATGCCTTGGACTGCATAGATGATGAAAAGCTATGGAATTCTCTTAAAGACGTGGGAGTGGTACTATGTTTGATAGTCATGACTATACACCTGTACTTAGGACAAGAGGCTACTGATAGAACACAATATGGAGAAACAAAATGATTCCCAATTGGCAAAAGGGTCAGGCAAGGATGCATATCATCACCACATTTGTTCAACTTGTATGCAGAAAACAGCATACGAAGAGCAGGCTTAGACTCAGAAGGAGGAGGAGGTGAAGATAGAAGTAACATCGACAATCTAAAATATACAATGACCCTATAATACTAGTGGAAAACATCATAGACTTGGAACAACAACTAAGCAAGAAAGCACAAAGGCAGGCTTAATGCTGAACAAAAAGCAAACAAAAATAATAACCATGTAAGACCTAAATACATTCAATCTAGATAACGAAGAAATTGAAATACTGTATAGTTAAAAGATTGCTTGTACCTTGGATCAAAAATTGAGCAGAACGGAGACTGCAGTCAAGAAATCAGAAGGCTGCTATGAATGGAAAAGAACTAGATAGGAATAGCTCTAACTGTGGTGGACTGACCCGATAGGACTTACTCCTTTCATAAATGAACTAAAGTAGTAGGCTTAGCTCACTTAAGCATACCTGTATAGCTAAATTGGATTTGTACCAGATGAACACTATTTAGTAAGGAAGAACAAATAAAGGGAAAGTTCTGCACTTGTGGTGCAAAATGAAGTTCCATTTCTTTCTGTCTACTTAAGTATGTTTTGATGGCCAGTACATCAGTTTTTGGTCATACTGTGTAATAATAAGGCCCGAAATAGACGGGCAGATGAGGACAGCTTCCAGCTGCTCTGGGGAAGTGGCATTTACACGACGGATGTCCCTGGAGGACCCGGAAGCTGCCTTGGGGCCACTTAAGGGAATCCAAATCTAGCCCCAAAAGGAGTGGATCTTTTCCACTCCTATTTGGGTGTGTGTTCGCTGTGGCCCCAAGGCTGGAGCAGCTTCTAGCCACTCCTTCCTCCCTGTCTGCTTTGGCCTTTAAATGGATTTTTCACTATTTCATCATAAGTAAAGAAAGCTACAGATAACTTTAAAAGAAGTTTATGTAACAAACTTTGTATACCATAGTATAAAACACAATTAATTATCTAAATCTATGGTTCTTAACATTTGGTCCTCCAGGTGATTTTAGCTTCCACAATCTTTGATCACTGGCCAAGTTGGCTGGACTTCTGGGAGCTGAAGTTCAAAAAGTCCAAAGGAACAAAGTTTGAGAATCACTGACCTAAATCGCACTTGCTGCTTGCTTTCTCCCCACTACTGCTTGTGGCTCTTACTCAATCTTACAGTGTATCCTCAGTCTTACAGTGTGACATGGTGGTTGCAGGCCTCCTAGTTATCATCACAAAATAGAATCTGAACAAGTCTGAGCACATCACACAGAGACAGCCAAGAAAGTCAGAATGTCAATAGTCATATTAACTATTTCTCAGCATTTTATCATACGGGGGGTGGTTGGGCTTGGCTATTGTTCAAGACAGTTGCCAGATAAAGGAGTGAATATATGGGGGGGGGGAGGGGGAGAGAAGAGTTGAGTGATTTATGCTTCTGCTAGGGCTTTTCAATCTTCACAACTAAACCTAAATACATGTAAAGGTATGGTCTGGAATGGAATTTTCCATAATGAAACAGGATATAATGTGAGAGGAAAAATTGGACTGCCTTCTTGCAAATGCATAGCATCTTCTGTAACATACAGAGACTCTTTGGATCCAAGCCGAGGAAGACATTATCTTTTTAAAAGGCCAGTATAACAAACATTCTGTTCTATTTTTTTTTACAACCAAAATGGTTTTTATTCATAAGCCATTGCATGCGAAAGATTAGACCCCAGTAACTGTTACACTCTAGTGGCACATTTCTCATCCTCATGCGCCTAGGTTTATAAAATTTAGAATCAACAGGGAGATTGTCAAATCACAGCAAGCAGTTATTTTAAAATCAAAACAGAACTTCACAGCAATGACAGTTTCTTAAAAACGGGAAACATTTTACTATGGTAGGACTAAGAGTCAGGTTTTCATTGGAAGCATTGAAGATGCAGGAACTGCAGTCACTTGTCCGGGTATTCTCATTTTAGGATCTGGGTGGATACTAAATGCGCACCTTTAACTTGTTGCAGAATTACTGCGCTTGCAAACAGTACTGATTTATACAGATAGTTTGTCTTATGAACAATGCGGAGAATGGTCTTAAGCACGTGCTAGCCCAGTGACTCTTCCAATCTGACTCAATTTGCTGGAATTGAGTTACTGTACACCACATACCCTCTTTCCCTGGCTCATCCTGCAAAAGACTGAGGTGGCAACTGTAACAACATACTAATAATTTGGAACTTAATTTTCTGGACCACTGTTTAAAACAAGGGGGAAAGGAGCAAGTAGATATTAAAAATAAAAATTACATTCAGAGCTATATTATGAGTCTAAAGTTGGTTCTATCTTAATCACTGAAGATATATTGGTGGAAGGATACTACTCTGTTTTGACTGGGAAATAGTTCATGATAAATCAGGAACTTGAGATTTATTAGTTACTGTTTCAGACTGCATAAAACAGGCACCTTGCACCTTTATAGAGAAGAATTATTAACAGTTCAGTTGGCAATCCAAATGTGTTACAACAGCAATTCCCAGTTAAGCAGGGTAGTATATTCAGTCTCATATATACTGTTTCTCATTCTTGCTAAATGCCTTTATTCATTTAAAGCAAGGTATCTGGGTCAGTTTGTCATCAAAAGCCTTTTTGTAATCAGAACCTTTCCAACAGTAAATAAAAAAAGTGACACTGTCATTACATTTGTTGTAGAAGCAAAAATTCAATACAGTACTAGAATTTGTTATTGGACCATTTATCCCTTTAGTTTACATTGCTATTGCCTCACATGCATATTAAATATCAATTAAATGGAAAGGGAACCCTCTTACCTCTTGGAGAGGCCTGCTTATTATCTGAAAAATAGTGTAGCACTACATTAGTCAACCAGGCCAAAAGCTTTTTATCATCAAATTTGGCATGAAGTATTAATATCAGTAAATAATTCATGATATTGAAACAACTTCAGTTATTATGTTCTGGTTCCTTATGTGTAAGTTTTTTTAAAGTAATTCTATTATAGAAGAACACTTCCTTCGGTTAATAAACCTATATCTATTGTTTCCTCTTATACAAAGGAGCAGTTGTGAGGGTGTTTTCTTTTCTTTACCATTACTGCAGTTTGCTCAGTTTTAAGAGCCTGGAAAGCAGGAAGCCATGTTAACATGCTAACCCCAGTAAACACCTATAACCATCCACAGACTGACAGTTAATATATTACATATGCATTTTGAACCTCTTTCAACATTATTACATGTTCCTGCTACCATCTAAGGAGTCAACAGCAACATAGCACAACAGGAATTAGGAAGGCAAGCAGTAAAATGGGAAAAATGAGTAGCCTCAGTTCAGGACTGCCTTTATAATGCTGAGTGAACCTCTTGTAGCTATCAGTATTTCACTGTTTAAAATATTCTCCAAAACAGACCCTAGACTCACCATAAGGAACATAAAATAAGTTAACAACGCATAGAGTGATCACATTAAAGGGAAAAAGAAGTCTGGATTTTCACCTTGTAAGACATAAAATGTAGTCAGACTGTTAGGCCCCAATTCAAAATGTTATTTATAACAGTCTGATGGCTAAAATAATCGTAGAACTAACAGAACAAGCCTTAATAGACTAAAGTTACAATTAAAATAGAAGCTGACACACTAATCTTAGCAAGATTATCCCTTCAGTTCTTTCTCATCAGGTATTACCATAATTCTGCAATTAAAAAGACTGAGGGAACAAGAATCTTTAATTCCCCCTGTGCTACTACTATGTGGCCCTGCTTGTAGAATTTGGTTATTTAGTGCAGAATATTCAAAGCACACAAAATACCAACAGCTATTAATACTCCATTTAGTTCTGTAGACTTTAAAAATTATTGCATAGATTTATGCATTATTCTAAAATACTAGATGCTTTTTAAACAGTTTTTTTTAATAAAAATGACACAGCTCTCAGTGCATTTAGAACATTGACTACCTCGATCTTCTATCTTTTTTGGATTTGTCTGTACATTTTTCCATAGTCTTCTCATTGTCTCCTCTGCACTTGGGGCAATACCATTTCCCCTTTGGTTTGTAAGTGAGTCCAACACATGAAAAGTGAAACCACTCAATGGGACACAGTTCACTGTCACATCCTATCATTTCTCCATAAGACACTTGGTCACAAAGACAGTAAGTTGGCTCATTAGGGTCTACCGCAAAGTCTACTGGTGAAGCCTCCCTTTCTTGTTTAGCTTTAGAACGTTTCTTTTTCTTAGCAGATTTAGATCTCTTCTCTTTAGGTGGTTGGTCATCATAGTCATCAATTCCATTTGCTATATGGCAAATATCACGGCTTTCACTTGTACGCTGTCTGCGGGGCCGTCGTGAAGATCTTTCTGGCTGGCACGGATCCACTTTTGACTTTTCAATGGTTTTTTCAGTATCTGACAGCTCTTGGAAACACTGGGAGTGGGACTCTATTTGCCGGGCTCTGTTCTCCACTAACTCAAGCATTTGAGTAACAATTTGGATCTTCTCATCCCCAAGCTCTTGGTTGTTGATGAGGGCTCTCTGAAGATGCTGTTGCAAACGCTTTTTCTGAACAGGATCATCTTCACTTTTATACTTTTCATATACTTCATCAATTTCTTTTAATGCTTCTGTCAAAAGAAATAGTCGATACAACTGTATCACAAATGAGAACTTCTAAAAACATTGCTAGCAGTTGACAAACATTTTTAACATTATAAAATGTAAAACACAGTATGCAATGCATCCTATTTAATGCTGTATATATTCATGTATGAGTTGACTCATGTATAAATTGAGGTTTGGGGCCAAAATTATGCATTCTGATATGGCTTGTGGATAAGTTCAGGGTAAAACCTAGGGGCATGTAACAAAAGAAATAAAGGAAGAAATGATACCAGCAGAATAATTGTGTGATTTGCTCTGAGATTTGGATACAGGTACTTCAGATGGCAAGGGAGAAAAAAAAAAAGTTCAGCAACCCAAGGTATGCCTTGTCTTAATACAGTCGGCCCCCCGTGTTTGCAGGGGTTAGGTGTGCAGGGTCTCTGTCAAAGTCAAACAATCACAAATATCTCTAGGCTTCCCCGAACCTGAGGGGCTAAGGTGCCAATAGCAGGAGTCATTCAGGCTGGAAGTGGGGCTCAGTACATTTCCTTAGGGTAAATCTTACTGAATGTAGTAAGATTTAATTCTTCCTAGCTTGGACTGTAAGGAAATTCCAAGTGTCCGGAGTAATTCTGAATTCTAAAAGAGATCAAAGCTTTTCCTTCCCAGGGAAACGATCTGCGCTTTCTACTGCCCATCATTGTATGAGTGCACAAACTCTCCCTGGGAAAAATGTTCAAGAACAATTAACAAAAGATGACACAGTAGAGGGGAAACAAAATAAGATTTGGTCCTTCTGTCCTTTCTCCCCTCTCCTTGTGCGTGTTGTGTGCCTCCAAGTCATTTCTGACTTATGGCGACCCTACCATGGGGTTTTCTTGGCAAGATTTGTTCAGACTTAGTTTGTCTTTGAGAGTTACTTGCCCAAGATCACCCAGTGGGTTTCATGACCAAGCAGGGAATCGAACCTGGTCTCCAGAGTCGTAGACCAACACTCAAACCACTACGCCACTCATCCTATCTGGAATGAAGAAAAGGCAAGCTGTCTTTAATTCCCAGCAAGAACGCTGTAAATTCTTTGGTTCTGCATTCAAAGGGAAACCACCATTAACTTTATTTATCTGAAGGGGAAAACCCTCATCCTTGCCTGAATACCATGTACACTACATTACATTTTTGGATACCGGACCAGTCCAGACGTAACTGGACCACTCATTCTGTATACATGGCTACTAAAACAATACCTGCAAAAATATTTTCCTGTCAACATCAGAGTTGACAGCATATATAGATCTTGAGTCGTATGCTGTTAAGGTAGAGATCCACACCGTTACTATAAAAGAGGCAGCCTGATCACTAATATGCCGATGAGAGATAAGCAGGATCCTGATTTGTGCCTACCTGTCCAGCTGAAGCCTGTCAATCCTGCTTGAATGACACACACGCAGACACAAGTTCAAATGACTACTTATATGCCATCTGATAAACAAAATCAACTTTAATATTTTAAGAAGATATCGACTATACCTTTTTTTAAAAAAGGACCAAGGTACCTTGGTGACTCCTATGACTCTGGAGATGAGGCTTTGATTTCCCGATTGGCCACGAAACCCTCTTTGGGCAAGTCATACTCTCTCAGCCTCAGGGGAAGGCAACGGCAAACCTCTTGTGAACAAATATCAACAAAACCCCGGTCTGTAAAGATGGACGTGAGCAGCCGAGACTTAGACCAAAGCCCCGCATCCACACTGCTGAAATAATAAGGTTTGACACCACCCTGAAGGAATTCTGGGGATTGTAGTTTGTTGTGACACCAGAGCTCTCTCTGACAGAGAGGGCAAAATGTCTCACAAAACTATAATTACCAGAGTTCCACAGTTAAAGTGGTGTCAAGGTGTATTATCTCTGTATTGTGGATGCAGCCCCAATCAGGCTCACTGGCAAAAGCAGGGTGAAAGTGGGAGGACTGAAGTTCACTCTCTTGCCCCTTTTAAGGATGAATGGTTAGAGTGGAGGGGGTTGAAGTATCACACATACAATCCCACAAACACTAAACAACACACTCAGCTCCACAAACACAACCCCCATAATGCCACACAAGCATAGCCCCCTACCTACACAACTCCCCACATACACCACACACCTCACACAATCCCCCCAAACAACCCCCATACACAACCCTTCCACACAACCCCCTCACACAACACAACCCCCTACCTACACAACCCCCATGACCACAACTCCCCATATATATATATATATATATGCACACCCTACACAATCCCCCATACAAACCCTCCATACACATACATCCCATATACACACACACACTTCACTACCGCCCCAGATAAACTCATATACAATCCCCTCACAAATATAACCCTCATACACTACTCCCCACATTTACAACACACAATCCCTCCATATACAAACCCTCCACATACACACATACCACAACTCCCACATACACAACCCTCACACAAAGCCTCTACATACACAAACCCCCATAAACACACTCACTCGTCACAACCCCCCACAACCATAACCCCCCCCCCAAATATACTGGTACACATACCCAACCCTCTCACAACCACAACCCCCCAAATAAACACACACACCCCTCACAACCCCCAGACACTACCCCTGACCCTCACACACAACCCCTCGACATACACAACCCCCTCGCATACTCAAGTACCCCTCACAACCCCACCACCCACAACAACTCCCAAATACACACATACCCAATCCCCTCACAACCCCCATACACAGCCCCCCACATAAACACAAATACACCCTTCACAACCCCCCAATACGCAAATAACAAATCCTCTCCCAACCCCCACATAAACATACACACATCCCTCACAACCCCCAAATGCACACATACCTAATCCCCCAACAACCCCTCAACATAAACACACACACACACACCCCTCACAACCCCAAATACATACATACCCAATCCTCTCACAACCTCCCACACTCATAGACAACCATAAATACACACATACCCAACTCCCCACAACCCCCACATAGACACACATTCACACCCCTCACAACCTCTACAATCCCAAATACACATACCCAATCCCCTCAGAACCTCAACCCCCCCCACATAAACACACAGATACACACCCTTCACAACCCCCAATTCACACATACCCAATCCCCCACAACTCCCCCATAGACACTCACATACACAACCCCCAATACACACATACAGAATCCCCCCACAAACCCCCATAGACACACACATACACCACCCCACAACCCCAAATACACACATACACAATCCCCCACAACCCCCAAATAAACACACACATACACAACTCCACAACCCCAAATACACACATACACAATCCCCCACAACCCCCCATAGACGCACACATACACAACCCCACAACCCCCAAATACACACATACCCATTCCCTCATAACCCCACACATACACACACACACCCCTCACAACCCCAAATACACACATACCCAATCCCCCACAACCCCCACAAAGACACACATTCACACCCCTCACCTCTACAACCCCAAATACACATACCTAATCCCCTCACAACCTCTATCCCCCACATAAACACACACATACACACCCTTCACAACCCCAAATGCACACATACCCAATTCCCCCACAACCTCCCCCATAGACACACACACCCCCCTCACAACCCCAAATACACACATACCCAACCCCCCCACATAGACACACACATACACAGCCCCCATTGCACCCATAGCCCCCCCCCTTGCCTCACCCCTGCAGCGGGTGTCGACCTCCCTGAGGAGCGAGGCCAGCCTCTGCATGTCCAGCGGCAGGGACTCCACGCACTCCAGGTACTCCTGCACGTAGCGGGCCACGAACCGCTCCGACGACGAAGACCCCCCTCCCCCTCCCCCTCCCCCTCCCCCTCCGAGGGGGGCCCCTCCCGCACAGGACCCCGCGGCGGCGGCGGCGGCGTTGGCGTTGGCGTTTCCCAGCAGCAGCGCAGAAGGAGAGACCGCCGCCGCCACCATCAGCCCAGGCCCCGCCCCCCCGAGCTGTTGCCCTGGCGACCCCAACATCATCACGCGCCACCAGGAGCCCCTCCGAGTGGGGGGGAGGGAGGGGGACTCAGTAATTCACGAAAGAAGAAGAAGAAGAAGAGGAGGCCCCCCTCTTTTCGCTTCTTCGCCTCCGCTTCCTCCTCCTCCTCCTCTCTGAACCCACTGAGTCCCTCCTCCCCACTTCTTTTTTTTTTTCCTTTTCTCCACTACGCATGCGCGGGGCCATGTCCTTATAAGGCGCGGCGGCTGGCGCTGGGTTCGCATTCTCCCGCCTTCCCCTCTCTGCGCACGCCATTGGTCCGGAGTTGGGTGACGTCAGAAATTGACGAACGGGAAAAAGAGGGAGGGACTAGGGAGGGAACGAAGGGGCGGGGTTTTTTTCCCCCCTCAAAGGCTCCGCCCCTTGCTCCTCAGATTGATTGATTGATTGTGTGATCCTTCCTTCTCATAAGAAAAGAAGGAAGGGGCGTGGCTTTCCCTTCAAAGGCTCCGCCCCCTGCTCCTTGATTGATTGATTGTGTTCCTTCCTTCTCAGAAGGGAATGAAGGGGCGGGGTTTCCCCTCGAAGGCTCCTCCTCCTCTGCCTATCTTTTACCCTTTTCGCAAGGCCCCACGGCCCCGTGGCATCATGGGATTTGTAGTTTTGGTTTCTAGTTTTAATCTCTTCATCAGCAACCTTATGAGCACTTAGCACTTCAGCCTTTTCTCTCAGAGAAGTCTGGTGCCAATACAATTCCCAGGATTCCCTAGCACTGAGAGCCTTTCCAGGATAAAGCAGCACCAGAATTCTAGGGAATTTCTGGGAGTTGTAGTTTTTGTTTTGTTTGCCACTTTTTAGGGCTATTATGGGAGTTGCAGTTTTGTGTGACATTTAGGGGAATTCTGGGAGTTGCAGTTTTGTGACATTCAACGTTTTTTTCTGTCGGAGATGGCTCTGGTGGTGCTGCTTTTAACAGCCCCGGCTCAGTGCTAGGGAATCCTGGGAGCTGTAGTTTTGTGAGGCATTTTTTTTAGACTTCTCTGTCAGAGCTCTGGAGCAGCAATAACTGCCCTGGCTCAGTGCTAGGGGATCCTGGGAAGTGTAGTTCGTTGTGGCACCAGAGATCTGTGACAGAGAAGGCGAAATGTCTGAGAAAGAGACACTTCCCAGAATTCCCTAGCCATGGAGCCTCAAACCAGGAATCCTGGGAGTTGTAGTTGTGTAGTTATTATTATTATTATTATTATTATTATTAAACTTTATTTCTAGAGCGCTGTAATTATACTCAGCGCTGTACAAAATTGGTAAAATTTAAGAAATATAAAAGCCTGCCGGATGCGTACAGTCTAAAATAGTAACAATTAGATAAAATTACAGAGAGAGGAAAAACAAGTTAAAACATCAGGGTAAAAACAAATCACATCAAATGAAATCAAACAGCCAGATGGTAATCACAAGTTCCCTGAGAATGCTTCCCTAAACAATAAGGTTTTCAGCTCCACCTTAAAGCTGGTTAGGGAAGTGATGAGCCGAGCATGCAGAGGGAGAAGGTTCCAGGAATGAGGGGCAGCAAGAAAAAAGGGACGGATCCGGGAGGGGGCAGAGGACAACCTGGGTTGGGAGAGGAGACCTTGGTTACCAGAGCGGAGGGTACGGGTAGGGACATAGGGGGAGAGAAGATCAGCTAGATAAGGGGGGGCTAGCCCATGCAGGGCTTTGAAGGTGAGTAGCAAAAGTTTGTACCTAATGCGGAGAGGAAGAGGGAGCCAGTGAAGGGAGGACAAGAGAGGGGAGACATGATCATAGCGGAGAGCAAGTGAAATAATGCGTGCAGCTGAATGCTGAACAGAAATTAATGGGTGGAGGTGAGAGAGAGGAAGCCCAGCGAGGAGGAGATTACAGTAGTCTAGTCGTGAGACCACTAGGGCATGGACCAGTGTTTTTGCGGTAGATTCTGAGAGATATGGACGGATTTTGGCAATATTATAGAGAAAAAATCTACAGACCTTGGCTGTGGTCTGGATCTGGGGAATAAATGACAAAGAGGAGTCAAAAATGAAACCAAGGCTGCGGGCTTCCTGGACTGGCTGAATAGAGATGTTATTGACAGAAATGGAAAAGGAGTAGTGAAGGGTGGGCTTGGGCGGGAAAACCAGAAGCTCGGTCTTAGACATATTTAGCTTCAGACGCCGATGATGCATCCAGTGGGAGACAGCTGTTAAACAAGATGACATTTGCTGTTCTAGTTCCGGCGAAAGGTTAGGAGTCGAAAGGTACAGCTGGGTGTCATCAGCGTACAAATGGTAGGAAAAACCAAAGGAACTGATTAGTTTGCCAAGGGAGAGTGTGTATAGGGAAAACAATAGGGGACCCAAAACAGAGCCCTGAGGAACTCCAACGGATAAAGGGACAGAAGACGAGGTCTGACCACCCAAGACCACTGAAAAAGATCTATCTGACAAGTAGGATGCAAACCAGTCGAGAACAAGGCCCGAGAAACCAATGTCAGAGAGTAAGTCTATCAGGAGAGAATGATCCACGGTGTCGAAGGCAGCGGACAGATCAAGAAGAACAAGGATAGAATAAAGGCCATTTGCCTTGGCCCGCAAAAGATCATTCGAGATCTTAGTGAGGGCTGTTTCTGTGGAGTGCCGCGGGCGAAAACCAGACTGGAAAGGATCCAGAATGGAGTTGGTTTCGAGAAACTCAAGACAGCGTGAATAGACAACTCGTTCCAACACCTTAGAAAGGAAAGGAAGAAGAGAGATTGGACGATAGCTGGCCAGGGAAGAGGTGTCGAGAGAGGGTTTTTTCAGAATAGGGGAGACTAAGGCATGTTTGAAGACCGAAGGGAAAGAGCCCGAAGAGAGAGAGAGATTAAAGATATGAAGAAGGGAGGGTAACAAAGAGGGGGCTATAGATATTAGAAGGCGAGAGGGAATTGGGTCAAGAGGACAGGTGGTAGCTTTGGATGAGTTCAATAGGGAAGAGAGTTCTGCCAGGGAAACTGGAGAGAAGACAGAGAATTTGTTAGTAGGAGGAGTGAGAAGATTGGTGGTGGGAGCCAAATCGGGAGGAGTTAGCTCAGAACGAATAGAGGTGATTTTTGTAATGAAAAAGTTGGCAAAGTCGGAGGGTGAAAATAATGGAGAGAAGGAGGGAAGAGAGGGTTTTAATAGTGTGTTGAAACAAGAAAACAGGCGCTGTGGGCGCCTCTCGTTGGCACAGATCAATGATTTAAAGTAGTTTTCTTTTGCCATTGACAAAGCGCGTGAAAAGGATAAAAGAATAAATTTATAATGGATAAAGTCGGCCCACTCCCTGGACCTTCTCCAGAAACGTTCAGCTGCTCGGGAGCAGGACCGGAGAAATCTTACAGTAGGAGTGATCCAGGGCTGAGGCCTATTCATAGAGGAAGAGGAGGACACGCGCGTAGAAACAGGGGCAAGGCTGTCAAGAGTTGAGGAAAGGGTCGAATTCAAAAAAGACATAGCTGAATCAGCAGAGTCCCCAGGATTGAGAGAAGCAAGGGATGAATTCAGGGTCTGAGTGAAATGGTTGAGGTTAAGAGAATGAAGATTGCGGAACTGGCGAGAGATGGTGTGACGGGGAGGAGGGGTATAGGTAAGAGTAAAGGAAAGTAAGTGATGGTCAGATAAAGGAAAATCGGAAGCCAAATAATTGGATATGACACACTTGGAGGGGAGAACTAAATCGAGGCAGTGACCAAGGGAGTGGGTCGGAGAGTTGGAATGTGGTTGGAGATCAAAAGAATCTAAGAGAGAGGTGAAACGAGAGGTTGAGGAATTATTGGGATCGTCGAGGTGGATGTTAAAATCACCTAAGATCAGGGAGGGGACTGTATCTGAGAGAAAGAAAGTCAACCAAGACTCAAAATCTGTAAAAAACTGAGAAGCTGAACCAGGAGGACGGTAGATGATAGCTACCCGGAGTTGCAGAGGGAAAAAGAGTCTAATGGAGTGTAATTCAAATGAGGAGAAAGAATAACTGGGGGGAGGGGAGAGGACCTTAAACTGGCAAAACTTAGATAATAAGATGCCGACCCCTCCTCCGCGACCCTCAAGGCGGCCAGTGTGGGTAAAAGAAAGTCCGCCGAAAGAAAGGGCAGCAGAGGTAACAGTGTCGTGGGTCGGAAGCCAGGTTTCTGTGAGGGCGAGGAGATTAAAGGAGTGTGATAGAAAAAGATCATGGATCACTGTAGCTTTTGAGGAGGCGGAGCGACAGTTCCAGAGGGCACACGAGAATGGGAGTTGGGAGATAGGGAGGGGGCGGATAGGGACAAGATAGGGAGAAGGAGAGGTCCGAGGAGCCATGGGGGAGGGAGGGTTGGGTGACAGACAGATGGCAAGAGGAAATGTGGAAAAGAGAAAAGCAGAAAAGTAAAGATACAGTCCAACAGTGCTGGATAGAATGAACTGGCGATCCCAAGGCATAAGGGGGTTGGGAGAGATCAGGAGGAACTATGGGGCCACCAGACGTCCCAGGTTCAAAGGTGGCAGAGGGAGGGAAGGCTGAAGGGATGCTATCTGTTGTCCCGAGTATTGCTCCAGCCCCAGCCCTTTCCCTGGGGGGCTGAAGGTGCTGCTACTGCTTCTAGAGAGTCCCAAAGCAGTGGGAAGAGGGAAGGTCAGCATCCAGAGGAGGTTCCTCTCAGGTGGCAAGCTGGCTGTTGTTCACAGGGGAAGGGAGGCTGAAGCAGTGCCCTTTTAAGGGAAAGGCAGGCCCCTCCTCTCTCCCAGCGAAGCTGAGGGTGCTGTTGCTGCTTCCAGGAGTCCCAAAGCAGAGGGAAGGTCAGCGTCCAAGAGAGGCTCCTTCAGGTGGCAAGCTGGCTGTTGTTCACAAGGGAAGGGAGGCTGAAGCAGTGCCCTTTTAAGGGAAAGGCAGGCCCCTCCTCTCTCCCAGCCAAGCTGAGGGTGCTGTTGCTGCTTCCAGGAGTCCCAAAGCAGAGGGAAGGTCAGCGTCCAAGAGAGGCTCCTTCAGGTGGCAAGCTGGCTGTTGTTCACAATGGAAGGGAGGCTGAAGCAGTGCCCTTTTAAGGGAAAGGCAGGCCCCTCCTCTCTCCCAGCCAAGCTGAGGGTTTTGGCTAGGGAATTCTGAGGATACGTGCCTCACAAAACTACAACTCCCAGAATTCCCTAGCCAAAAACTACACAACTACAACTCCCAGGATTCCTGGTTTGAGGCTCCATGGCTCAAGAAGAGCTTTCTGTGACAGAGAAGGCTAAATGTCTGAGAAGTCTCAAATTGGGAATTCTGGGAGTTGTAGTTTTGTACTGGGAGTTGTAGTTTTGTGAGGCATGTACTCTCAGACTTCACAGTCTGGGAAAAATGGGAATTCTGTGAAGTCTGAGAGTACATGCCTCACAAAACTACAACTCCCAGAATTCCCAGTTTGAGACTTCTCAGACATTTAGCCTTCTCTGTCACAGAGGGCTCTCCTTGTGCCACACAACAAACTACAGCTCATCATAGACTCCCCTAAAGCCATTGAGTCTCAAAAGAAAACCGGGAATTATGGGAGTTGTAGTTATTTTGAGACATGATTCTAAGGATTCTAAAATGGCGCCTGTCAAAAAGGGCGGGGCGTCCCGAGAATGAGCCCCGTTGTGTTGGTGCGCAGTGACGTCATCACCGCCCTCCCCCTCAGAGAGGGAAGAAGACGACGACGGCGCTCCTGCGCACTACCTGCGTGACTGTGGGGCGTGGCGACGATGAGGCCCCTCCCACGCTCACCCGCTCTGCCCTGGGGGCTTCTTGGCGGGAAGAGGTGAGGCTGCGAGAGGGGGGTCTTGCGCGCCGGGGAGCACGCGGCACTCTCTGCCCAAGGTCCGGGGACTTTCCCCTAGGCGGGGCCCAGGGCCCTGAGGAACAGCGTCCTCCGCGCGTAGCCTAGAGAGCAGGTCTTCGGGACGCCACTCGAATCCTTACGCCCGCCCCCGTCGCTATATATACCCTGTCAGGAAGGTTGCCTTCTAGGTTAGAGTGAGGAAAACCCCATGACTTGTAATATGTAAATTTATCCCTTAAATTGACCAATGAGGAAGAAGCAATCAGCCCTCTACTTGGGTTGGTTTTTCAATGGTGAAGAGGAAGAGTTTTTGCTTTGCTTGCAAATCTTAAGGGCAAAAGGATGCAGAAATAATAACCTACAGTAGTTTGACACCCCATGAACAGCCATGGCTCAGTGCATGCTAGGGGATTCTGGGAACTGTAGTTTTATTGGGAAACTAGAGCTCACAGAACTACATTTCCCAAGATTCCACAGCCTTGAGCCATGGCAGTTGAAAGGGGTGTCAAACTGGATTATTTCTGCAGTGTGGATGCAGCCAGAGATCCCTTGCAAGCATCATTATCCATGCACTTCTTTGACACTGCTTTTGTTTTGTTTCCATTATATTCATATTTGTCATCATGGCTCCATGCTGTGGAATCCTGGGATTTGTAGTTTGCTGCTGCGGCACCAGAGAAGGAGCTCACACTCACACACAAATTAGTACAAAACCCCAGGATTCCCTAGCATTGGGTCACGGCAGATAAACCTGCATCGATTCTCCAACGTAGGTGCAACCTTGGTACTTGGCTGCGTCCACACTGGAGAAATAATCCGGTTTGATCCCACTTTAACTGCGGCTGCATCCACACTGTGAAATAACCCGGTTTTGGCACCGCTTTAAGTGCTGTGGCTCGAGGCTATGGAATTCTGGGAGTTGGAGTTTGTTGTGGGGTCCAGAGCAGAGCGAAGATTTACAGAAAATACTGGTGGATAAACAAAATACTGTATCATGGATTTGCCGTTTGTAATTTTAACATGTTTCATATAATTTTTATTTCAAATATTTATCTTCCAACAGTTCTGAAAGTACTGTATATACTCATGTATACGTTTAGAAATTTTAGTAAAAAAACAGGACCCAAAAAACCTGGGTTGACTTATCCACGGGTCAAAGTACAGCATACGCTGGAAGCCGCGCCGGAAAAAACCCTCTCGCACCCCGAAGAAGTAATGGAAGTTACTTCCAAAGGGAAGGGCCCACTATTCTGTTCTTTAGTTCTTATCAAAAAGGGAACCATGCCCTGGTGAAAGGTGAGAGCTTCATCTCTTCTCGGACCACCTAAAAGAAGCATCAACCCCTCTACTATCTCATCGATCCAGCTTTTAGGGCGAGCACAAATAGTTGTGCCTGTCAAAACTTTCAAAGATCTTTAGCATCGCTTCCCTTTACTTCAGCCTTTACACCCTTTGTTACATGCTACTAAGTTTTATCCCCAGCTTGTCCATGCTTCATATCAAAATCTATAATTTTGGCCACAAAACCTGCCCTCGACTTATACGTGAGGTGGACTTATAGTCTATATGGTGTACCTCCAATTTAAGTAGGAACAAAACAATTGAAAATAACTTTATTTAAATGAATATTTTACATGGGATGCCACTTTTCTTTAACAAAGGGTACATTATCGTTCTTACACAAAATACTTATTTCCAATACATTTTAAAAGAATGTCAGAATCTGAACAATGGAATGCATCTGAATCCATTAGGCTATTCAGGTACGTTTCCTGTCCTTAGCTCCCTCTGAAATCATCTTGGCCTCATCTCCCAATATCTTTTCCAAGCCAGGGCTCCTGTTGAATAAGGTGGAATGGAATAAAACTGAACTACTAAAGGACAAGCAGAACACAGAAACCAGAGTGGAATTGTTCCTTCATTTAAGGAAGTTTTCTGTCCTTTCCTTCTTCCAGCAGCTCATCATATCCCATTTCAGTTTTTTCATGAGTTGCCAGCTCTCTGGTAAGACTTCTGCAGGTTTGTGGGTTATGAGGAATAAGGGAAACAAAAAACATTCCTTCTGTGAATTTAAGCTAGCTTATCTGGGATCTACGGCATTGTATTTTCAGCAGATCATTAAAAATGATTTAGTTCAGCACCAGAAAATGCTTGTGTGTGATATTGCCATTTATATTTCAGTGGACAGACTGAATGATGAAATGCTATCACAATCCTCAATTTATAGCTTTGGTCCTGATTTTCAAATCTGCCATTAGTTCCTGCTTTGGAATATTTATTGCCTAAGTAAATGCACTTAAAATTATGTTGTACGGAAGACATTGGATTCTTTATTGTCTAAATACCATTTGACACACCAAATACAGTCTTCCTCATCCAAAATGCTTGGGACAAGAAATGTTTCGGATTTTGGAATGTATGTATATGCATATATATACATAATGAGATATGTTGGCGATGGGACCCAAGTCTAAACACAAAGTTTCATATACACTTTATACATATAGCCTGAAGGTAATTTTATACAATATTTTAAATAATTTTGTGCATGAAACAAAGTTTGTGTACAATGAACCACCAGAAAGCAAAGATGTCACTATCTCAGCCAACTGCTGAAAAAGTTTTGATTTGTGGAATATTTCAGAATGCCAGATAAGGGAGACTCAACCTGTACCTCACCAAGACAACCCCATTAAAAAAGGAAGGAAATTGTTAAGGGGATTTATTTATGAAATATTGAGTGAGATCCAGGCTTAGCTATATAAAGTAGACCCAACGCAATCTGTAGGACCTGTTAGTCATTAATGAATCTTCTTGATTTCAGTGGGGCTATTTAAATATGACTAAGTGTCTCGACAGACCGGCCATAAAGGTCGGCATCGGGGCAGAGTGGGGGCATGCTGCACACCCTGACTCTGCCCCCATGATGCTGCTAGCCCCCCCACATGGCAGGTGGCATCATGGTGCTCCTCTGGCACTGCGTCCAGATGATGCAGCGTCAAAGGACTGCAGAAAACCTGTGGCACCAGCGGCTATGGCAGCCTTTCCTAGGTGCAGAAAGGAGCTGCTTTTTACAGCTCTTTTTTGTGCCACGGAAAGGCCAGATCAGGGCTGTGGCACTTAGCTGCCATGGCCCTGATCCAGCACTGAAAGGGGTGGCCCCTAAGTCTTTATGAACCCATAATCTTAATACTTTATGCCTTGCAAAACCCCTTCAAGTATTTACATGGAAGAAGGTATAGCAATGAACCACATAGCCTTATACAAACAAAACTTTCTGAAATAGCCTTACCATGATACCAATTCCCATGCAAGTAGAACTGTACATGGGCAAGACATCTCTACATTTTGGATTATGTTCAGTACCTTAGGGCGACAGGTTTTTAGGTCTAGAACCTTATTAGGATATTCATAAATATATACTGACTCCAAAGCAAGAATGTAATGCAGATATTTTAATAAAAGTCAAAGTCCACACAGGCTGAAGAATTTGCTAATTAATACCACAGAATTTCAGACTTTAAAGAGCAAGTATTAAAGTTATAAAAAATGACTTTAGTTAAAAGTGCTCAAAGAAAGGAGTTACATAAAATCTAACCCCCGCAAAATTATTTCAGACATAAAATTAATTAATTTAGAAGCTGTATTTATTTGAAATAGTGAAAATGGGCTCTCAGAAAATAGAAGTTAAATCTGCTTAGAGAAGGTTTTAGCAATATAATCTAATGGGTTTTTTTATTTACTGAAAATCTGCATGTATGATATTAAAATAGAACCAACATTTTTCAGTTAAGATTTAAATTACTACTACTTCATTAAAATAAAATAAACGGTTTAAGAGGCATATGAACATTATGAGTAACATACAAAGCAGGTGATTAAATGTTTGACAGAATTTTTAGACAACTTTCTTTCATCCAGCTACAACGGTTCTTGCTTACATATTCATTTGCAGCTAAAAAAGGATATGGGATTCAGAAGTGAGCAGTACTACCAGATTGTAGGAGATACAAAATTAGACCACACTGAACAGCAAACTGTACCATAATTATTATTTTAAAAAATAGAAAACTTGAGTAGACTGCTTAGCAAATAAAACAGCACACTAATATCCTATATACATTAAGGCATACTTCTTCACGCTTTACATCTGTAAAGAATTATTTACACTTGCAGCTAAGTGAAAACAACAATAATGGTATTTTTTCTGCAAAACTGAAAAATACAAAATATCTGGGAGTCTAATCTAATATACAAAATTATTTCACTTCTCTGTGATAAAATATTATTTGCTAGTATATGCAGTGACTACTTCACTGTTTTGCAATATTTCTTGAGGATTTCTTAAAGCAGGAGGTAAATTTAATGGTTTTGATTCTTCATCAAGAAGCACCAAATCTTCAATTTCCCTTCCTTTGTACTTCCTTTTACATAATTTCACAATAACTTTCTTCTTGAGAAACAGTTTCAGTGCCTCCCTTGAAGCAACTGCTTTAGCATTTTCTTTACTTTTTCCACAGCCAGTACCCAAATATACAGATTTGCATCTCAGTTCACAAACCACATTTTCCTGAGAGCTTTTATTCTGAGGTAAATCTGCAAGCTCTTTCAGTGGAACAAATTCAACATCTAATGTTGCCTTTACAGACTGAATGGATGAGTTCAACAGTTCTGCATGATTGACATTGGGACTAAACCCTCCAACAGAGACCAACTTCCAAGCAACAGCTTTGTATAGTCTATTGAAAAAGGGTTGCCTCTCTTTTGCATCTTCGCTTGTCAATAATTTGCATGGTACCTTGACAGGAACAGTACTTGCGTGTGAACTGCTTTTTAACACTGCGGGACCTTCCAAGCTCGCTTTCTTTTCTGAGGGTAAGACATTTTCAGATTTTGATTCTGAAGGTTTAGTCAAACAATAATTCATCTTGGATTCAGAGCCAGGGAAAGAAGAGGTAAGTGATGATTTATGCTTAGCAGATGCTGGAGATTCAAAGTTAGAAACTTTAGTTTCTATTTTTACTCCAGTGGTAGATATGGTGGGTGTTGTCTTCTGGGCCACAGCTGTAGATTTGGTGGGTACTGTCTTCTGGGCTACAGCTGTAAAAGTGGTGGGTATTGTCTTCTGGGCCACAGCCGTAGATGCTGGCTTCTGTTCCACAGCCGTAGATGTGGCTGGTGCTGGCTTCTGGTCCACAGCTGTAGATGTGACCGGTCCTGGTTTCTGGTCCACAGCCGCAGATGTGGCTGATGCTGGCTTCTGGGCCACAGGTAAAGACAGTAGCTTCTCTGGATTTTTTGTTGCTTCCTTTCCTGGGTTCTTCACAGATTCGGCATCTACTTCCATGGGAACCTCTACCTTTGTAGTCTTTATGTCACTGCCTCCAACTTCAGCAGCTTTGTCTGTGCCCACAGCTCGCTTCTTGCAAGGCACTTCTGATTTTTCTAGAAAACAAAAACCAAAATGTTTATACTTCTAAGTAAATTTAATTGTCTTCATCTCATTCAAAAAGGACAAACTAGATCCAGAGTCAAAGAATCTTAGTTATATTGAAGTCTAAAATATCATATATTTTCAATAATTTTACAGTTTAGTCGGATCTACCTGTTTTAAAGAGGGTTTTTTAAAGGTAGACACCAGAGTAATGATCATAATGAACATTTTTGCTTGTAGCTGCTACAAAATTGGTAACAAGGTAGATTGCACAGTATGAAGATATTATGTTAGTTTACGTGTACACATCAACTGAAGTACATTCACCTTGCTCAGACTTTAGTATTTTAAAGATTTATCCAAGAAAGTCAGAAAATTAAGGAATTATCAACAAGTAGTACCTCAATTACTGACAAAGAGCAAAAACTACTGACGTTTTGGGAAGGTTAACACATATTCATTTTACTATACTCCTATATGTATTTTCACAGCTATGATCTGCTAACCATTGCTACTGGATATGCCTCGTTTCACCTTGGCAACCAGTTCATCTCTCAGAGTGTGGGTTGGCGCATTGGTCACTGTGATGCCTGCAGCCATGTCCATTACTTTTTCCATCACTTGTGGAGGATACCTGAACAGGAGAAAGCAGAAACAATTGGCCCTTAGACAAAGACTTTATTCCATAATCGCTAATCCCCCAAAATATTTGCTAGCAGACAAATTCAGCGATCATGCTGTGTGGATTTCACATACATTTCGAACTCTCCAAATCTATTCAGCAAAAAGCTTAAAAATAAGGACAGCTTTCTCTGAATACTTGAGAGATTTTGTTGCACAAATGGCCTGAAGTTCGGGTATCAATATTTACAATTCTGAAGTGTTTTCTGCATATGTGTGTGTGTGTGTGTGTATATATATATATATATTTATATTTGTGTGTGTGCACCTTCAAGTCACCCGTTGACTTATGGGGACACCATGAATTTCACAGAGTTTTCTTAGGCAAGGAATACTCAGAGATGATTTGCCAGTTCCTTACTCTGAAAGCACCTGGTATTCATTGAAGTATTTCCTGGCCGCAAGCAATCATGTTGTAAAAAGGAGATGAAATCACTGAATGTGGCGATGTTTAGAATAATCCTCTAAAATCAAAGTATACTGGATTAAGATTGATTTATTTAAAACATTTTAATAGTATGACCCTTTATTCTATTTGGAATTTCATCGTAAACTATATCATAAAACACAAGATAAATCAATTAAAAATCATAATGTAAAAATGTATATATACAACTTAAAATGCTTGGATGAGCAAATAATAATAATAATAATAATAATAATCTTATGTTGCCTTTAAGATTAATAGTCTTATTTTAGCATAAGGATCAATTATTACAACCTAGTTCCTGATCTAAACAAAAGACCACAATAGACAAGCTTCAGTCTACATCCACCTTTACAGTTAAGGAATACAGAAAATTACATTACCAACAGTACCGATTGCATTACGAATACTAATCATAAACCCCAAACTATGACCTTAAATCCACTAATTTTGATGGCAACTAAGGGCAACTGATCTAGGCCTGGCTCTAACACATGATCATGGATTGAGTACTCTCTTACTCAAAAACAGTTAGGAGACAATTCTTTTGATGCAGCTGTGCATACATGGACATGCCTTCTTTATGGATATTGAACAAAAAGCTGTTGAGGAAAAGAGGTGTTCAGTAAATCGTTCTTACGTTTCCTGGCATTTGACATATTCTAGGGAGACTGTCATGGATGTGGGCTGGCTGGGAGAAGGGAGATGTTTGCAGCCATAGAAGAAAGTTAAAGAGACTCACTGAGATCTCCACTGTGTTGTTTACAATCTAGGAAGGTGGTTCCAATTTTATTCTGTTAAGCCACCTTTTTAAAGACTTTGTCTTTCATTATTATACATATACACTCTCTCTCCGCATAGAGGTTTTATCCAGGTATCCTCTGATGAAATGGACAGCATCCAATTTTATTCCGTTAACTCTTCTTTTTAGTACTTTTGTCTTTCATCACTCATATGCAAGACCTCTCTATGTAAAGGTTTTTACCCTGTTATCCTCTGATGAAACTGACAGCATCCGATTTTACGTCCCTTCTGGCCGTGAAACCCTAAAGACTACTTCCTCGGCTGCCATCTGAGGAAGCGGACTGAAGTCTAGGAAAGCTCATGCTGCCAAATTTATTTCTTTCAGCGAATCTCAAAGCTGCTACGAGATCTCTCTACACACTGATTCTTTAGACTAATGCGGCTGTATCTTTGGATTGTGATTTGGGAATATTTCAGTATGGCAGAGTATAAGGGAAGTGACCAACCTCCCCTTTGCAAAACCAGCCCATTCAGGTTTTGTACCCCTTTGTACCACTCTTAAGCAGCTTATGACCGTGAGCTAACTGGTCTCAACAAGCCGGGTGCTTGTTTTAGTGACCTGAGAATGATTCAAGCCTGAGTTGAACCTGAGCCCCTGGGATGGTATTGAACTCGTGATCTTGTGGTTTTGTGAGTGAGTGGCTGTGGTCCAGGCATTTAACCACTGAAGGGGGGGGGGGAGTACTAAAATGAAGGACAGTACCTGCCCATAGAGAAACCATACTTGCTGAAAATGACCTGAATAGACTAGAAAGCTGGGCCAGTGCTAACAAAATGAAATTCCATGCGGAGAAATGTAAGGTTCTGCACTTAGGGTGGAAAAATGAAATGCACAGATATAGGATGGGGGACACCTGGCTGAACGAGACCACATGTGAAAGGGATCTAGGAGTCCAAGTAGACCATAAGCTGAACATGAGTCAACAGTGCAATGCGGCAGCTAAAAAGGCCAATGCTATTTTAGGTTGCATCAATAGAAGTATAGTGTCTAGATCAAAGGAAGTTATAGTGCCACTCTATTCAGCTTTGGTCAGGCCCCACTTGGAATACTGTGTCCAATTCTGGGCACCACAATTCAAAAAGGATGTGGAGAAACTGGAGCATGTCCAAAGGAGGGCAACTAAGATGGTGAAGGGACTGGAAACCATGCCCTATGAGGAACGCCTTAGGGAGCTGGGAATGTTTAGTCTGGAGAAGAGAAGGTTCAGAGGTGATATGATAGCCCTGTTCAAATATTTGAAGGGATGTCACATTGAGGAGGGAGCAAGCTTGTTTTCTGCTGCTCCTGAGACTAGGACGAGGAACAATGGATGCAAACTGCAGGAAAAGAGATTCCACGTCAACATTAGGAGGAAATTCCTGACAGTAAGGGCCGTTCGACAGTGGAACACTCTCCCTCGGAGTGTGGTGGAGTCCCCTTCCTTAGGGGTCTTTAAGCAGAGGCTGGATGGCCATCTGTCGGGGATGCTTTGAGTTGGAGTTCCTGCATGGCAGGGGGTTGGACTGGATGGCCCTTGTGGTCTCTTCCAACTCTATGATTCTAATCCGTCTCTCGGTTCCCTCCGGGGGACCCACCTGCACCCGAGGAAGACGTGGTTGGCCCAGACCATGGAGAAGGAGACCAGGCGCCGCAGCCCAGCGCTCTCTTCCTCCTCCTCCTCCTCCTCCTCTTCTCCTTCTCCGGCGTTTCGGAGGAGGAACTCCCGGCGATACCTCCAGTGCTTCTCGGGCTCGCACTCCCCTCGCAGCCTCTCCGCCCACTCGCCGCTCTTCCGCCCCGAAGCCTCCATGGCTGGGCTCCGAAAGAAGAAGAAGAAGAAGACGGAGCTCCGCAGAGACCTCCGCTCACGAAGACGCCTCCGCCCGACTGACGCCGGACTAGAGCCCCGTTTCCCCGTTTAAAACCCGGCTGCGCATTATGACCTCACTTCCGGCGCCAGGAATCAGCACTTCCGGTCTAACGGTCACAAAACAACAACAGCAACAACGGCCTCCGTCGCTTCGCTGCTACCCACAATCCTTTGCAAGGACGCTTACTGGGAATGTTGGACTTCGGCTCCCAGAAGCCTCAGCCGTGTCGGTCGATGCGTTGGGATTGTGGGAGATGAAGTCCAAAGTCCTTTGAAGGGTTCGGCATAGAGGAGTGGGCAACTAGCTAAACACTACAAACACACACTTCCGGCTCCTCTACGAACGCCAGATTGTCTCCCTTTGCTCTTACGTTCAATTGAGAGCCGGAAGTGTTGCCCTAATATTATCGAGCTTTGGTCCCTTTAACCAAGGGGCTGGTTCTCTCCTGATCTCGCTCTCCAGGTCTCTCTCTCTCTTCTTCTCGCGAGATTATACGAGAGCGGGGCTCCTTATCCTGTCCATGGTGTTCTCATTTCTCAATGAGTGGAATTGGAAGCAGAGGTCCTTCCGCACTGGACAGTTTGCAGCGCTTTGATGCCGTTTTAAGTGCCATGGCTGCACCCTGTGGAAGTTTCTGTGGCTTCAGACCATTTTTTCTGGAAATCACCAGCTGCAGCTTTTTATTCTCACTCTTAGAGACTTTTAATAAATAATTATAATAATAATAATAGTTTTTGAATACTTGAATACATTGACAACTCCAATTTTTAAATAAAATATTAAAGAATAATATATTACATATTATTATTTAGCAATATATTATTTTAAATATTATTATATTGCTAATATATAATTATATATTATATATTATTTTATTAAACTACATACATATATTAATAAGATATAATTACATAATTACATAAAAATTGTTATATATTATTATTAGTATTATATAATTATTATTATATAATTTATTATATAATTATATACTATAAGTAGACCACAAGTTGAACATGAGTCAACAGTGTGATGCAGCAGCTAAAACGGCCAATGTAATTTTAGCCTGCGTCAATAGAAGTCTAGTGTCTAGATCAAGGGAAGTAATAGTGCCACTCTATTCTGCTTGGTCAGGCCCCACCTGGAATACTGTGTTCAGTTCTGGGCACCACAATTCAAAAAAGATGTGGAGAAACTGGAGCGTGTCCAAAGGAGGGCAACTAAAATGGGGAAGGGACTGGAAACCATGCCCTATGAGGAACGACTTAGGGAGCTGGGAATGTTTAGTCTGGAGAAGAGAAGGTTCAGAGGTGATATGATAGCCCTGTTTAAATACTTCAAGGGATGTCATACTGAGGAGGGAGCAAACTTGTTTTCGGCCGCTCCTGAGGCTAGAACATGGAACAATGGATGCAAGCTACATTCCACCTCAACATTAGGAGGAACTTCCTGACAGTAAGGGCTGTTCAACAGTGGAACACACTCCCTCGGAGCGTAGTGGAGTCTCCTTCCTTGGAGGTCTTTAAGCAGAGGCTGGATGGCCATCTGTCAATGGGGATGCCTTGATTGGGAGTTCCTGCACGGCAGGGGGTTGGACTGGATGGCCCTTGTGGTCTCTTCTAACTCTGTGATTCTGCTATTCCAAGGTTATTATAATATATATTAATATATAAAATATATATTATATATTATTATATTTATAATATATAATAATATAATAATATATATTATTATATTATTAAAATACATATATTAATATATTAATAATTATATATAATATAAATGTTATACATTATTATTATATAATTATATACTATATATTAACATTATAATATAATATAATAATTATATTTTAGTAATATTTAATATTATAAAATAATAATAATAATAATAATAATAACAAAACAAAAATAAACAGCTTCATTTATATACCGCTTCATACTGCCTAAGGAGTGTCTAAGCGGTTTACAACTGTAAGCTACTTGCCCCCAACAATCTGGGTACTCATTTTAGCGACCTTGGAAGGGTGCAAGCCTGAGTCAAGCTTGAGCCCTTTTGCTGGTCTTGAACTCGCCACCTTATGGTTTTGAGTGAGTGGCTGCAATACAGGCATTTACTGCGCCACCAGGGCTCCTGTAGGAGACATAGTTTCTTTCACATTATTATTGGGCTTTGTATTATTGTAAGAAATGAGAGGATTAGCCATCCCAATTTCTAGCGTCACCCTCTGCAATGTAACTCCTGCCCGTATCAGAGACCTTCTTGGCCCTTACAAGGATCTTTTGGGGAATTTTCTTTTAGGAGGCTTAAAAAGTTTGTTTCTCCATTCCAGCATAAATGGAAAAAAGGAAAATAGCGACGCTCGGTGGGAGTAAAGACGTGTGGACAGCTGGCTTGCTCCAGATCCAGTCTGTTCCAGTTGTTCACATGTCCCAAACACTGGGGCCGCTCCAAGTTTCCTGGAAACTCCCGAGCAGCTTGTGGTTTCTGTTAAAATTGATGAACAACAGCTAAAAGGAGCAGATTCACAGTGTTTGTCCTGTGGACAAATTGCACTGGATTTGGAGTCAGTACGTGTTTTATCCTTAGTGTGGACAAGCCCTGTGAGAGAGACTCCCCGTCTTTACCTCTTCTTTGTGAAATGGTAATTTATGGGCTAGAGGCATCACATATTACAGGTATAGCTTGGGAAATGAAGTCGATGCGTTCCTGGGCATTACACCGTTAACAGAAAGTTAGTATCAGATCCAGAAATAACGTATGAAGAAAAGAGTTATGTTCCTACTACAAAAAGAAGTCCAGTTTAAGATGTTTCAGCAAACCTTTTTGTTCAAAACTATCAATTTGCACACGCAAAATGAAACAATGAGGTCAGGTGAGCCTTGCATAAGTGAAGAGCAAAATTTTGGACCTTCTGTAGAGACCACTTCAAGGCTTATTCCAATATGCATCTATAAATTTACTTTAACCAGTCTCCATATTTAGGATTTCAATTTTTGGTGGCTGGATGTATGCTTTTCTCAACATGCTGAGGCAGTCTTATCTGTGTTTACCCTTTTTCTCTGTTTAGCTATTCATGCAAGCTCCATAAAGGATTCTGAATGCAGCTGCTATTTGCCTGTTGCGGGCAGACACACCTGGCCACAGTGGATGAGCTACAGTAGAATCCGCTTTCCCATCTCATGCTTTGTTTATTGCTTTACTTACTACAGACACCTGACACTGAAAGTCTGTGTTTTGCCAGCCCTCCTTCCTATCCTTTCAGTGCTGATGCTGCTAAAAAAACTTCCAGCTAGACAGAAGAAGAGGAGGACAGAGAAGGGCTGGACGAGTATAACAAGTCTCTGTAAGAAAGAGCTTCACTATCAGAGACTTTGGTCCAAAACACACTATAGAAATAATCAAGTTTGAGATTGGTTTAACTGCCCTGGCTCAACGCTAGGGAATTCTGGGAACTATAGTTTTGTGAGACATTTGGCCTTCTCTGTCAGAGAGCTCTGGTGCCACAATAAACTACAATGACAGTATTTGAGCATGGTTTCACTTCATGGGATGCTCCCAGTCACTCCAGAGAGAGACTAGGGAGTTTATTACATGGGAGGAATTTCTTTCAATTGCGAATGGAGCCAATTCACATTTATATGAATTCTTTAGTTTAGCGAATTTACGTGAAATTTGATTGTGTTTGGAATGCATTCAGAATGACTTCCCATTTCCCGAAAATGACCCCCCATTGCCCGAAATTGCGTGAGATACTCTAATACGCAATTACGTGAAACCCCACGAGTGCATTCGGAATGACTTCCCATTGCCCAAAATTGTGTGAGATACACTCATTCGCAATAACGTGAAACCCCATGATTGCGTTTGGATTGCCATTGCATTATACCCCCCAATTCCGTCGTATGATAAACTCCTAGGAGTCTTATTCCCCATTGCCAGTGCTACCAGCTCTGAGAAATAGATATGACTGCTTGGTGGAATAATCCAAAATATGTTAATGTCAAAACATTTCTGCTGTCGTTTTAAGTTTACCTTATTTAAGGTTGATGTTAGTCAAATGTTTGCAGGAACGGATTTGCCAATAATTGAGAACAGCTCCTTTCCACCAGTCGACGGCACTACATTTACTGTGACCCTACTTGGTTATACGTTCTGTGTGGGGTAATATATTTTACAGACAACTGAATTAATGCTTTATTATTAAATTAAAAATAGAAACCTTGCATGGCACCTTAGGCAAGCGTCCATTCAAATTTATAGCTGTAGAAGTGATTGCTTTTCTGTATTATTTTAGCTGTCACTTGAACAACTTTTATTTCCCATACCATTCAGGGAGGTGGGAGATATCCTGTATGCTGAGAGCCAGTGCGATTTAGTGGTTTGAGTATTTGACTACAACTCTGGAGATCAAGGTTTGCTTCCCCGTTTGAGCAAAAAAAGCCCCACTGGGCGACCTTGGGTAAGTCACACTCTCTCAGCCTCAGAGGATGGCAATGGCAACCTCCCTCTGAAATTTGCCAGGAAAACCACATGATAGGTTTGCCTTAGGGCTGCCGTAAGTAAAAAGTGATTTGAAGGGACACACAAAACACAAAGCAAATATATAGTTAATAGCTTCTCCTTCTGTAGTTGTGATATTCACATAAATTCCACTGGATGGCACTGAAGGAAGGAGACAAGACCACATGTAAATAGCTTTACAAATCTAACACAATTTTGGAAAGTGAATGCAGGGCTTATAGCTGATTTGCATCCCTGCTTGACTATCACAGAAATGCTAGCCGATTTGTAATTCTGTTAGATTTGTAACGTAAACATCATTGGATCACTATTGTGGAACATTATGTGACTGTGCTCCTCTGGTATATCAAAGTACGTGTAGCGCTGAGTTTTGGGATTTAGGTTTGGCAGAATGCCTAGATTCATGTTTAAAGATTTGCAGAGCATTGCTTAATGTCATGTAATTCCAGGTACAATTGGAAGCTCACTTATTTTTCAGAACCCTTATTATCCATTCCTTGGATCCAGAATGTACATGATTTATTTTATTAGTCATTAGTTACATTTATATCCTGCTTTTCTTCCCACCAGCTTAAAGTGGCATATATTTTACTCTTCCTTTCCATTTTAGCCTCACAACAACCCTCTATAATAGGTCAGGTTGAAAGGGAGTGAGCCCTTTTCTTCACTATGTATCAGTTGGTCTGTGTCCGCACTGCAGAAATAATCCAGTTTGACACCACTTTAACTGTCATAGCTCAATGCTATGGAATTCTGGAAACTGTACTTTTATGAGACATTTGGTCTTTTCTGGTCCAAAAGACACTGCAGAAATCATCCACTTGGAGACCGCTTTAACTGCCCGGGGTCAGTGCCGGGGAATCCTGGGAACTGTAGTTTATTGTGACACCACAGCTCCCTGACAGAGAAGGCACAAAACTACAGTTCCCAGGATTCCCTAGTATTGAGCCAGGGCAGTTAAAGTGGTCTGAAACTGGATTATTTGTCCAGTATCTTTTGGATCTCTGTCTGAGCTCTGGAGTGATAACAACCTAAAATTCCCAGAATTCAATAGCATGAACTATGGCAGTTAAAGTGGTTTTATCAAACTGTTTTATGCAGCCTCAGTCTCCTTTACCCAAAAAGTACAAAAGAATAGAAATTGCGATGGGTGTGTGTATATATATATATATTGTTGTATGGTTTTAAATACTGTAAGCCACTTTGATTGCGCCGGCAAAAAGTGGGGTACAAATAAAAGTTTTATTATTGTTATTATATCACTGCTCTGCTTCTCACTGTCAGAGATGTCATAATTCCCCTCCCTTCCACAAACATCTGTTTATCAGTATTGAGTAGCATGAGTATAGCTATTAGCCTGAATAGGCTGACAGGATAATTGGGACACTTTATTGGCATTTTAAAAGAAAAAATTTCCTTTTAGAGAAAATTGAGTTCACATGATATTTCAATCTAATAGGAAGGGGTGGGGGATGTCAAAAATTGGAACAATGGATATGATACTGCATCAAAGATCCCTAAGCAATTAAAACTTGGTAAGTGTTGCAAAGTTGAGATACTGGGCTGAGTCCCCAAAGCTAACATTGTTCCAAAAAATTCTTTTATCTTAAGACATCACAAAGGATCTCAAAATGGAGATATTTACCTGTGACATGGGGTGCGTCTACACTGTAGAAATAATATAGTTGATACCAATTTAGCTTCCATAGCTCCCTCCTGCAGAATCCTGGGCATTTGCAGTTTTGCAAGACACCAGCACTCTTTGGCAGAGAAGACGAAAGACCTTGTAAAACAAAATGCATGATTCCATCGGATGGAGCTACAGTATGTATAGTGGTGTCAAACTGCATTATTTCTACGGTGTAGATGCACCTCTAAGCTGTGGCAATTCCAGAAGAACTATATGATTAACCAATAATCAATCAGAATGTAATTTTATCTCACCCCTCTCAGATTTTTGAAGGGTTGTAAGTGGATTATCTGTGGAACCAGGGAAATGTTTCTTCTTCCCTCCATTAATAGCAAGATGGTTTCAGTGAATCACACTTCGCTGTTAGAGCATTTGAAGAAGTAGACTGAAGTCTACAAAAGCTCCTGCTACCAACTTCTTTATTTCAGTTAGTCTCAAAGGCGCTACAAGATCTCTCTATATACTGATTCTACAGACAGACATGGCTATGTCGTTGGATTTGATCACTTAGGATCAGAGTGCTTGACATTAGGATGAGAGATGTAGATCAGCCTGGTTTAGATTGTCTGCTCTAAGAGTCACTGCATTGATACGGAAATGTTTAAGGTAGGAAGCATCTAGCATCAAAAGCTATTCCAGCATGATACTGAAATGCACTGTATTGCATTGGTGTAGAGACAATGTAATTTCAGTTGGAGCTAGCTCGGCATAGTACTTTGAGCATTGGACTGCGACTCTGGAGATCAGGGTTCAGTTTCCAGCTCAGACACAAAACCACTGGATTATCTTGGCCAAGTCACATGCTTCAGGGGAAGGCAATGGCAAACCTCCTCTGAACAAATCTTGCCAAGAAAACCCTGTCACAGGCATGCTTTAGGGTCGCCATAAGTCGGAAATGACTTGAAGGCACACAACAGCAACAATTTCAGTGTCACAGGCAACTAGCAAATTACACACATTTATAGTGAGGGTATGGATAGACTTCTAAAAAAATGGATCCTTTTACAATGACAGACTGCTGCTAGCTAGAAAAGCTTATTGTGTTGACACCTCTTTGGGAGAAATACAACTGTATTTATCTTAGAGAACAGGCATGTAAGCAGTGACATAAAATATGGGTGAAATTATACATGATGTTGAGAAAGTAGATATTATAGTGATATTATAATGCAAGATCATTCACTAAAATTGCAAAGGCATAGCCGTGTTTGTTTGTTAAATTAGTGTGCCAAGAGATCTTGTAGCATCTTTGAAATTAACTGAAAGAAGGAAGCTGGTTGCATGACCTCTCCTAGACTTAAGCCTATGGCATAGCCATAGGCTTAAGTCTAGCTGCTAGCTTCTTTCTTTCCGTTTGTCTCAAAGGTACTATAAGATGTCTTGGCATACTGAGACTGAATGGAGAAACATTCAGGACAGGTGAAAGGAAATACTTCACCCCATAGCACAAAGTGAAACAAAATCGCAGCTGTAGGAAGTACTGATCACTGCCAACCTGGATGGCTTTATAAAGGGGGATCAGACAAATTTGGGAAGGCTAGGACCATCCATTACTGCTAGTCACGATGGCCATATATCACCTCCAGTCTCAGAGGCAGTATATTTCTGTATCGGTTGCTGGGGAATGGGAGGTGGAGGGTGCAGTTACAGTTATGTATTTCTGGGAGGCTTCCTGTAAGCAACTGGTTGTGTGAATAAAATGTTGTATTAGGATAGGCCTTTTTGTCTCATCCCGCATAACTCTTCTTAGGTTTATGTGAACCAAACTTTCTTCTATATTTCTTGCCTATTCTTTTTATTTTCCCTTGTCCCATTTATGCATAACATTATAGACCAGGATAGACACCCTGGCCTCAAGGACTTCCTTTTGCATAGGACTCTTTAATATCCCCTGGAAAATTAACTAGTATATTTCCATGCTACTCTGTTTATATTGTAATGTGCATTGATATTGTTTTAATTATTGGTTTTAATTTGTAATAGATTTAATACTTTATTAAGGGGGGAGAGGGATGCAGCTTGTTTTATTCGATGTAAATGCATTTTTACTGTTGTTAGCCGCCCCGATTGATCTCAAAGGGGTGGGGCATAAATAAATAAATAAATAAATAAAACTGACCACAACAAATAACTGCAAACACACACACACACGCACATGCACACACACACACACACACACACACAGAGAGAGAAATGTGTGCTGAGATCATGCCAGTAACTTTTTGGAAATAATTTCCTTTCAGATTTCCTTCATTTCATTGAACTCCTTCTCATTTTTCATACTATGAAATGGCCTATGGCTAAATTGTCAATAAATTCACTGTTGCAGATTGCCTCTGTAGCAAAAGCAGCAGGAGGCTGGAAATACAGAAGGCGCCCAAGAGGTCAGTGCTTTGATGATGTTGTTGCTGTACTATGCAAGGAAATCTCTTCGGGTCAATCATATGTCTGTTTTACAGCTTTGCTTTTCTTCTTATTCTTCCTTTTACCTATTTAGCTTTCTTGACGGTAATAGTAGGAGGCATCATTGTAGAATTCCCAGGAATGCTCTGTCTCTCCTTCTTGTTAGGCTTGGGCCTTGACCCAGGCTGAATCCTTATACAGGCATAACTTAGTTAACAAAGCAGGTACAGTCATGGGCATTACATCTTTAAAAGAAAATTTGGTACCAGAGGCAGAAGGAACATGGAAAGAATATAGATGCATTCCTGCACCACAACAAGAAGAGTAGTTCAACATATTGCAGCAAACTTTATGTTCAAAACAAATGATATGCGCATGTTAAATGAAAAAATCAGTCAAGTAAGCCTGGCATAGGTAAGCAAAACCCTTCTGAACCTTCTAGAGAGAGCTTAGAAATGTTTAAAAAAATGCATCCGGACTGATTTTGTTCAACATCCGACTCCACTTTTCTTATTTCCATTTTGTTGGCAAAATTTATAGATCTATGCTTGTTAACATGTTTGGATTAGCCAACGAGGCAGGATTATCTACTTCCCCCCATTTTTCTCTATTCAAGTTTGCTCAGTAAGGGATTCTAGAGGCAGCTTCTGTTCCTCTTGTCTGTTGCAGTCTGGCACAGCTACAGTAGGATTGGCTAAAGTAGAAATCCATTCTTTCCTGCTGAAGCTTTATTGCACTGTTTACAGCAGACATGCTGCTGTGACCTGGTTAGCTGCTCTCAAGTCATCCCCAAGTCATGGCAATCCTATGGATGGGACGTCTCCCCCCTGCCCTCTACCTCCCTGCTCAGGTCCTGTAGACCCATGCCCATAATGACAGGAAAATCAGATGGAGGAACTTTCCATGGGTAATGAAGGCAGCAGGATTTATTTTATCTATTGCCAGTTTTTATCACCAATTTCAGAGTGATTGACACCAAGTCAAACCACAATAAGGAGCTTATTGCTTGGTTTATTAAACCAGCTTACCTCTACGTTTAAGACTTAATTTGGGCAGCATCCTGATCTCATTGCAAGCTTTTTACTGCCGAATTTGCTGCCTGAATGCAGCCCGGGTCCATCCCTGCTTGCACAGCCACTCTGGTGGCCATTTTCTTAAACCAGCTCTGCAAGCGGGTATGGACCCAGGCTTTATTCTGGTGACAAATTTGGTGGTAAAAAGCTTGTGATAAGATCAGGATGTTGCCTGAATTAAGCTTAAACTGGATAAAGGTAAGCCGATTTAATCAGCCAAGCGATAAGCTCCTAAATCTACAGGCTTCGATCCAAAGGAATGCTAGTTGATACTGGAAAAGTTATATTTTTGGACCATGATTTCCAGAATCTTGCAACCAGAAAGGCCAGTAGCACTGCACACAACACGAAGAAGTTTATCACATGGGGGAAAATTGGGACTTTAAACAGTGAGAAAAGCACGCAATTGACATTAAAAAGTGATTAAAATGAGATTAACGCAAGAACCATTATCCTGGGAATAACCAGGGAATAACCAGGCAATAAATAACAAAAAGTCATTCACAGGAAAATCCCATGAATGATTTGCTGCTGTTTCTTGCCTGGTTAATCACAGGTTAATGGCACTTTATTCACATTTCACCTCGACATTGTGTGAAAGCCATTAGTGCAATTACATTATAATAACAGGTTATTCACAGGATAATAGCACTTTGAACACAATGTCATGTGAAAACCATTAGCACAATTGTGGGATCATCATGGGTTAATCACCATTTATACTTCCAATTGTCCCTCATGTGAAAAACTCCTAGGAAAGTTGGTATCAGGTGCCTTTTCCTATTCTTTTCAACACAGTTTGTGCTGTTAGGGCATTTTCCACAAGGGTGCTGTTGCAGGGGCCAATGCTTTTGCATCAGCACAATTGTGGAAAATGTCCTAACAGCACAAACTGTGTTGAAGGAGCAAGGGTGACAACAGCCCCCCCCCCCCTTCATTATTTTCGAAAGGAATTCAAATAGCTATTCTGGCAGCTTGTCTGCAACCCTTCACTTCCTTTTGATGGGCAGACGAGATAGAGATTTTATTAGAATGAAGTGAACCGTCAATAATTAGCTCGTGGCAAGTCACTGTAGAGCTGTGTAACATAATATGCTTGGGCATAGCAGATTAAGGCTTGACACCTGTGAAATTATAAAAATAATGAAAATTAATAGCTTCCTGGTATTGAGATGTTTGTTTCTTGTCTTCTGTAAATTGTCTACTCGGTACGTGTCAGAAATCATCCACAACAGAAAGGTTCCAGTTTTTATTTTGTTTTTCAGTAACAGTTGCAAAGCAGAGAAACTGAAGTTTGATATTTTGCATGCTTTCTTCCATCTTTCTAGATAATACCCTCAGTTACTTATTTTCCACTGCGTCTGCCAGGAAAATCTATACATGCCCACGTCATAGCTATTACAAAAAGATTTTAAAAGGAGACTTACAAACATATGTAAGCTTATCGCACTGCGTTCTGGCAACGTTCTGGGTTCTATATGAGAATGGAACGGAACGCAGTATATCGCACAGCAGGGTTCCCATATGGTGTCCAAAGTGTCCTACGACTGTCCCAGAGTGAGAACTGTTAAAAATGGTTCTCAGCTGGCAGGAACATTATAGGTCCATTCCAGGTGAGCCCAGTGCGCTATCAGTTTCCTGCCCTCTCATCCTAGAACGTTTGCAGTCTCTACTGCTCTTCCGGGTATGAGGTGAGGAGGGTGCCACAAGTAGTGTTAACATTTAATTATATTTTATTCATGTAATACTTTTTTCTGAGAAAAAGAATGATCATGATGGAAACAATTTGGTAGCATGTTTTTGGATGGAGACTCCCCCTCCCCTGTATACTGACAAGAGTGAAGCCAGGGAAAGGGAGCATCCTTCAAGGCAAGCAGAGGGGTGTGTGTGTGAAAGAGAGAGCCTTCTCCTCCCCGTCCTCTCTTTGGGCTTCCTATAGAAAGGAGGGGGATGCAAAGGGTGTGTGTGTGTAAGACAGAGGTGTGTGTGTGTGTATGTGTGTCAGGGAGGCAGAGATGCCTCTTTGTGCTCCCTTCCTCCTCCTTCCCTTTGGCTTTCCTCTCCCTCCCTGTCACTCGAGCCAGGCAGGGTGTCCATCCCATGAAGTGATAAGATCATAGAGTAATGATGTCACTTACTTCCGGGTACTAAAATCCTTGCAACAACAGTACGCATGCGCAAAATAAGGACTGCTTAGGAACAATCTTGACTATAGTACTGATAAAACAGTACATGCAGTGCGATAAAATGGGTTCTCGTAATGTTACCATAACGTTACAAAATATCGAATGCAGTAACACCCGCTCCAATATCATTTCTACACGGTACGTTACAGGAACTCTTTGGGAACATTACAGGTACTAGTGCGATAAACTTAATGGTATATGTGTTTTATCGCTACTTACGGTGAATATATTACGGGCTTTAAAAAGGCCCACTTAATAGGGGTTGGTTTCTTTGGCCACTGACCGGCTTCTCTGCCCCCTTTTTAAAATTTCCCATGGCCGGAGGGGCTGGAAGGAGGTAGCAGAGAAGCTGGAAACCTTGCAACCTCCTTCCCAGCTTCCCCCCAACTTCTTTGCAACCTCCTTCCGGCCTCCCTGGCCACAGGAATTTTTTTTAAAAAGGGCAGGGAAGCCAGTCAGCGGCCAAAGAAGCCGTTAAGGAGGCTGGGCTGGGGATTTTGGGGTCAGAGATGGGACAGGCCATCAAGCTGCAAGCCGCCACTTGCCGATTCCTGAACAATTCCTGAAACCGGCGCAAGCATAGTGGAAACTACATTTTTTCAGAACCGTTTTCAGGAATCAATAGCTGACTCCCTTGTTGCCTCTTGTTGTTGTCATGAACCTCCTGGTGCCTAACAGCTTCAGGCACTGCAGATATACCACAGGTATAGCTATTTCCAAGAACAGACTTTTGGATCCTACTTGTGGCACACCAGTGGTTTGTTTTTGCCTGAGCCTACTAGGAAAGGAAAGATTTTGCCCCCTCCTCTCCCCATTGCTGATTTCATTGAGTGCAAACTACTTTTGTACTTGGTACTCAGGGGCTTTACAGACTGCCTTTAGGGGTTGGCGAGATGCCGCCCCTTTCTCTGCTGGGCTGGGGACGTGGCAACCACATGGCACGTCTTCAACCTGGCAATAAGAAGCTGCAAAAAGTGGCTTTTTTTCTGCCATGGAATGGGCGCCATAGCTGCCAGTGCCACGGCTTTTCGGTGCTCCTTTAGCACAGCGCATGTACATGCTGCACAAAGGGAGCTCTGTGTTGCCTCCCGCCATGCGGTGGGGCACACACCATCATGCCAGCATGGGGGTGGAGTCAGGGTGCATGGCGTGCGGTTGCCATGCCCTCACTCTGCCCCGTTGCCAGTATTCATCGCCAGTCTGTTCAGGGCCTCAGTTTGCAGCAACTGTGGTAAACTGAGGATAAAAGGGGAACTGGGAAGAGGATTGAGTAACTGGGAAATTTTAGAAACAAGTAAAAAGGAGAACAACAGAGGATTAAATGGGACTATCCCTGCCAAATTGGGATAGTCGAAGGATATGTTGTTCATAGACTCAAAATGGAGTGCAAACAAACTCAGAGCTTTATCGCACAACCATCCTCTTCTGATGCTTTCAAAAGTGCTAAACAATCAGAGCTGCTCTCTTCACACCTTCCTAATTTTCCTGGCATTGGAGCCTTTTCCCCTGTGAAAAGCTTACCACAGACATGTGGCATTTGGGAGCATTTGGCATTGCCCACCCAGTATCACTCAGTGCTGCCCTTTTCCTAGTTTGGCACACATGTGCATGTACACACATACAGAGACACAGATCCCCCTCCCTCAGAAATATAAATGAAACCAGTGCTACCTTTTAAAAGGCCTTTTCCTCATCCCCCCCCGGGGGGGGGTTATTCTAAACTAATCACTGGCTGATGAAAATGGGCATCTACTGCTATCTGTCTGATGATCTGTCCTCATGCAGTGATTATTATGTATGAAGCAAGAAAGCAGAGCGTTCATGCTTTATAAAACTTTGAAACTGCTTTGGCTTTTCCTCTGACATTTTCAGGGATGTGGAATTGTGTGTGTGTGTGTGTGTGTGTGTGTGTGTGTAAAAGAGAGAGAGAGAATAGGAGCACTATTAGTATATCATGCCATTATATTATAACATTATAGCAATAGAGCAGGGCAAGAAAAGGAGACAAAGTGGGGCATCTCCTTTCTTCCTGATCATTACGTTTCCTCACCCAAAGCATGCCCATTGATCACCTAAAATGGGTGTAAAAGCTCAATTTATCTTTTACACAACAAATCACAGCACAACAGAAGCAGGAAAGGACGTTAACTGATTTTTTCCGTTAATAAAAAGAAGCACTTTTAAAACAATTTTCCCCCTGATAATAACAAAATAGGGACAATATCATGCAAAAAGCACTAACCGAACACAATTTTGATTTACCTGCCTCGTGCGATAAGGCTCTCAGACTGACTGATATAGGAAGAAAGAGGATGTACCTAAAACCAACAAACAAAAAATACACACTATGCCTAAACTCTTAGAGTGACATGCCAAATAGCATTTACTGAACATTGCCACCTCTAACATTTTTACCCCATTTTGTGCTAAGAGGTTTTTTAGAAATATCCTTTTGTCTTTGTAATGCCTTGCAGAAGTATTCAAACCCCGACACCTTACAAAACATTTTTTTTATTCTGGCACCAAAGTTAAATAAACAAAAACACATTGCAAAACTGGTCAGGACTGAGAACTAAATGGAAGGAGCAAAGTATAGGCAATTGAGGAGGAAAATCTGTTTCAGCCTTCAAAGCATCTGGGACTGGAGTAAGTTCACCTTCCAGCAGTCATGAATAAATGGCCATTTGAAGTGCAAAAGGAGAATAGAGGAGGAGCAGAATCTTGCTCTTTCAGTAGACTTCAGCAAAAACAAACCGCAGCGGCATCCCCTAACATATTTGTTCTTCTTCATTAATAACATTTGTCATCTTGACCACACTCTGATGTTGCTTCTGGTTTTTATCTGTCAAATGTCTGAGGGCATGGTATGCATATTAAAGAGCCAATGTGATGTAGAGGTTGGAGTGGGAGACCACGGTTCAAATCTCAGTTCAGCCATGAAAGCCCGCTGGGTGACTTTGAGAAAGTCATTCTCTCAGTTTTATAGGAAGGCAAAGGCAAAACACCTCTGAACAAATCTTGCCAAGAAAACCTCTTGATATGTTTGTTTGTTTGTTTGTTTCATGTTTATGCCTTGTTTCTCCCAGAAAGGGACCCAAAGTGTCTCACTAGATAAAAGGCGGCTCACCACAAGACAAATGGTCACGTTTGTGTTGTCATAAGTCAGGAATGTCACAACAATGATATATATGTCTGCATTTGTTTACTTATTTAATTTATATCCTGTCTTTCTCACAACAGAGGATCCAAGGTGGCTTACAATAAATTAAAATAAAGTATAGTTTTAAAAAGTTATTTAAACAGAAATTAAAGCCGTTAAACTGTTAAAAACAAAGTTAAAATAGTTTAGAACATATTTAAGCCATAATAAAACAGATAAAAGCATTGCATACTCTGTTGAAAGACCTAGCTTCCAGGAATGTGATATCAAAATATATCTGGATTATGGGTATATCAGGGCACTTAGACCAAAGGCCGGCCTAAAGAAAAAGGTCTGTGTGCTGGTGAAAACGGAACAGAGAAAGTACGAATCAAATCTTACATGGGAGGAGATTCTGTAACCTATAGTCTTCAGTTGTTTAATTTATGCTTGAAGAGCATGCTAATGAGTGTCTTACCAGGAGATGCTATGAAACTTTTAGTATTTGTAAGTAAGCCTACTTCAAATGCTTTTACAAAGAAGACTATGCCTGCGTTATTTATCTTCTATACTGTATACGTGTGTAGAGTGGAGGAGTGGAACTGGTTGTTGCTCACCTTCTGCTCAATACTATACAATTACAGTGCTAATTGTAAAAATCACTATTATCTCTCATATTCTCAGAAAAAAGGAGGGGCCTAAATTAATAGTTTGTGTATGAAGAAAGTGCAATGGATTTTAATTTCAGATTTATCTAGGTTCATCTATTTCAGTACGATACTGAAACATGTCTATTTCATTCTTGTTTTATTGATTGTGTATCAGATACCATGTAATCCATCCAGAGCTTTCGGGATAAGTAGTTGGAAATTGTTGCTGTCTTTCTCCACCACCTGTTGATCATTTCCATTTGCTAATTTTTTAGCAAACATTTTAAACCAAATTGGTCATAGTCCCTCTGATCCTTGTTTCTTAGCCAGTGCTTGTTAGATATTTTCAAATTAATTACAGAGCTTTTCCTCTGTCTCCAGGGTTGGTAATTCCCTTTAATAACCTATTTGGCCAGGCTTTTGATCTTGTCTAGATTTGGACTTTGTCCCATTTGTGGATGTGTGGTAGCCATTGGCATGGCTGTGCTTAGAGGGAATGCAGAGAGCCTTGAGGAATCAATAAGTTAACATCATAAATTTAAGAAAGAATAAAAACTATAATTAAAGTATCTTTGCCAAAACAAAGCTACTGTAGGGATTTTCACATTTCACATGTTTTCTCCAGTGCTGATTGCCAAAACTGGATATCAAGCACATCCAAGAGGAGGAAAGCCTTTACTGCACATTTTCTGCAATAGAAGCATCTAAACAGCTTCAGCTTGATGGATTATTTTGTTAAGACTGAGCAACTGGGACAGGAGGAACAGTGCCCTACTTGATTGGAAGGATGTAATGTTGATGACCTACAGCATTGAATTAGGTGTGCCAATTTACCAAGTAAAAGCCACTCAAACAAAAGAGTGGATCTAGTTTAAAATGAAATTGCTCCAAGTGGAGTATGCAGAAAACACTAACATGATATCACCCAGCCTGCTTTAACTTCATAAGGTCTATTGAAGACTCTGTAAAAAGACACTTTGCAAGTTTAGGAAGGCACACCCTCCACCCTCGACATTTTGCCTGGGAAGTAGAATGTGACAATCTGAACAATAGTCTACGTGTGTGCCTTCATATCACCTGTTGACTTATGACAACCCCATGACCTGGAATCATAGAATCACAGAGCTGGAAGAGATCTCAAGGGCCATCCAGTCCAACCCCTCACAATCAAAGCACCTTCAACAGATGGCCATCCAGCCTCTGTTTAGAAACCTCCAAAGAAGGAGACTCCACCACCCTCTGAGGGAGTGCATGCCACTGTCGAAGAGCCCTTACTGTCAGAAAGTTGCTCCTAATGTCTAGATAGAATCTCTTCTCCTATAGCTTGCATCTACTACTCCATGTCCTATTCTCTGGAGCAGAAGAGAAAAAGAGCTTGCTCCATCCTCAATATGACATCCTTTTAAATATTTAAACAGGGCTATCATATCACCTCTTAATTTACTCTTCTCCAGGCTAAACTTTCCCAGCTTCCTAAGTTGTTATTATTATTATTAACCTTTATTTACATAGCTCTGTCAACTTACACACTGCTGTACATAAAATCTTTTTAATTAGACAGTTCCCTTCCCTCAGACTTACAATCTAAAAAGACATGACACAAAAGGAGAAGGGAAAAGTGGTGGGATGGGGATCAGGTCCAGCAATTCTTCTCTCCCTCTGAGGCCTGGACCAAGGCAGATGGACTGGATGGAGGGCTCGGCTACTTAATGGATAGTTAAAACAAGGCATCCTGGCGCAGAGAAGGGCTCACATTTGGGAATGCTTCCCTAAATAAAATAGTCTTTAACTCAATAACTCTTTAAGTCTTTCATCATAGAGTATGGTTTCCAGGCCTTCCACCATTTTGATCGCCTCCTCTGCACATGTTCCAGCTTTTCAACATCCTTTTTGAACTGTGGTGTCCAGAACTGAATGCAGTACTCCATGTGAGGCCTAACCAGAGTGGAATATAGTGGTATTATTACTTTGAATAAGATTTTCCTATACAAGGAATACACAGAGATGGTTTTCCCAGTTCCTTCCTCTGAAATATAGGGGCTTTCTAGATTGGCAAAAAGAAGTGTGTTCATGGCTGCATGAAACTCTAGATTGGCAGGAAAGTGTGACCACAGCCTTTAGATGGAGCTGCGCTGTTCCGCAGTTTTTAAAAAAGAAGCTGGGAAAACCAGCACCTTTTTAAAGGCGCTTCTTCTCCCCTAAAACGCAAAAAAAGCATTTTCATGGCACACTTTCCCTTTTTCTCATCTAAAGGCTAGAGTTTCATGCAGCCATGAACACACTTCTTTTTGCCAATCTAGAAAGCCCCTATGTGCTCATTTTAAACAGAGAAACAAAATCTCTTAAAGAAGCAAAACAGTTAATTTAGCTGTTAACTTTCCTCCCAGCAATGCATCCCCAGAGTAAGTCAGTTCTGTGCAACAATCATTTCTGTCTGCAGAATAGCACTAAGGGCAAACTTTGAATGAGTTGGATGGAAGAAAATTAAATTAGATTTAATATAGATAAATGTAAGGTAATACACCTGGGAAAAAATAATCAGCACCATTGATACAAAAATGGGACACTGTTGCTTATAAAATAGCCGTACAGGAAAGGCCTGGAAGCCATGTGGATAAATTAATTAATGCCGATATAGATCCAAAATACAATGCTACTGCAAAAATTGAAATAGCATCTATAGACTTAGAGCGTAGGTTTGGTTTTGTGCTTTTGTAGAATAAAAACACAGAAAAGGCAACATTTAATACCATTGCTACTATATAGTTTTAAGAAAAGAATAACAGAACTTTTTTTGCCACAGACAAGATTCTATGCACATGCACTGTTGCTGTTGTGTGTCTTCAAGTCATCTCCACCTTATATGGCAAAGCTATCACAGGGTTTTCTTGGCAAGATTTGTCCAGAGGAAATTTGCCTGTTTATCACACTAGAGGGCAAACAGGATTTAAACAGGAATTAAACAGGAATTAAACAGGAAATGCCCTATGTTAAACATAAGGCATGTTAAATGCCCTATGTTAAACATAAGGCATTTCCTGTTTAATTCCTGTTTAAATCCTGTTTGCCCTCTAGTGTGATAAAGTCTGAAGCTGAGTGCATGTGACCTGGCAAAGGTCACCCAGTGGGTTTCCATGGCTGATCAGGGATTTGAACCCTTTCCTCCAGAGTTGAAGTCCAATACTCAAGCCATTACATCACGCTGGGTCTCCCATCACACTATGATTTATTAATTCAAAAATGCAGCTGATTTGTAAAAAGAAGAATGTTATTCCTTTATTCTGTTTATGTTATGCTTTAGAGTGTTTTTAAGTATGTTATTCAATACACATTTCAAGACAAATTCCAATAATGAAATGGCATGTGATTACACCGGAGAACTGACATGTAGCTACCAAAAGCAGTTCCATCCATCACATTGCATAAAAATGACATGATTAGTAAGAGGAACTTCAGTTGCTAAGCACGTAAGCATGGCGTTTCAGAAATCATTTTTAAAAATATACCTTCCTTAAAAATAAAGAATTGTGCATTATTTATGTAGTGAATAAAAAAAATATAGCACTACATCTAAGCACTTGTGGATCTTCTTCTTGTGCAAGAAACTGAGAGGAAAGTCTCTTCAAGCATTTCTACAAGAAGATCTACCGATATATCTCCTAAGAATGGAACATATTTATTTACCTTGTTTATTAAGACATTTTGATACCACTTTTTATTCCCAAAATCCAAACATACTTTACAGTTTGGCAGTATTAAATACCACAAAGTACAGTAAAATCAAGTTTTAAAAAGTCCCTCAATCTTTAAGCATTACAGTTTTGCAATGAACTCAATAAAGGGTAATTGCGACTAGGGCTGGTACTCCACTAGGACGCTATGCTTGTGTAAAAATCATTGTGTAATCAGTCACACTTTCTCAGATGATGCATAAGTGTGGGTCTAAGTACAGCCCCTTGTTCGGCAACACACACACATCCCTCTCCCTCACCTTTAGTTAGATAAGTGGGGAGGTTATTGATTATTGTACAAGGTGCATGACATCTATTGGACAGTCTGTTGCACAAGTGTGGAATCCACTGTAATTATTCTGGTGCATATTTATTTGTACTGCGATAAAGGTTATAGGCCTAAGGTAATGAATGGGAAAATAAACTAACAAGTCTTCAATTAGCAGGAGATACAGGTTTCAACTGATAGCATTGGGAACCCTCTCTTCTCTATGGTGATAGAATTCAAAGATATAGCCATTTTAGTCTGTAGAATCAGCATGTAGTGAGATCTTGTAGCACCTTTGAGACTAATTGAAAGAAAGAAGTTGGCAGCATGAGCTTTCATAGACTTAAATCTTTTTCCTCAGGTGCATTTAGGAATGCGTCGGAAAAAAGTAAACAAGTCTAGGAAAGCTCATGCTGCCAACTTCTTTCTTTCAGTTAGTCTCAAAGGTGTTACAAGATCTCTCTACATACTGATTTCTATGGTGAGCACTCTACATGATGGCCACCAGAGAGGCAATGACCTTCTTCCACACCAACCAAGCCACTTAAACAAAGGCATCTGAGGGCAATGAAAAGAAAATGGGGTGGGGTTCATGTTGAGGGATTGATAGCTGGAAAATCACCTCTCGGGGGTAGAGTGGGGGTGGAATGTCATCTATTTCCTATTACTGACATAGATCCTTCCTGCCTAGGCAGTGTTATAAGGGAGAGTGTTCAGACTGGAGAGACCTATCTAGTCTGCCCAACCCGTATGTTTGCAATATTTACATACATACATGGAGTTATCGAAGATAAAAAAAGCAAAGGAACTCTTGCTCTTGAAAAAACTGAAACACAGAAAAACCAGCTAAAGAGTATGAGAGAAGATGGTACGTATGTAGATTTCTTAGAGCTACATATGTTAAAACAAATGTGCCCCAGTAAAGGATATTCTCTTAATATAGTATTCTCTGGCATGTAATAAGATGGCTATCTCCAAAGCCTGGAATTGGGAGATGTTCACACAACATTTGGACACTGCGGCCTCTTTTTAGGAGGCAAGCGTATCTGGAAAATGCAGGAAGCAGCCATGAAGTCTGGCGTCCTTTACAATTGTTCAAAGGACAAAACTGGAGAGTCAGGGATCTTGAAGAAGGAACATCTGTTGATGACTGGTGCTGGATCAGAAAGTCAATGAGCTTTCCAGAGCCAGTGGAGACAGAAGAGATATCAAAGGATATTCAATCATGGTGCGGAGATTATAACGCCACTATTCTATCCTTTAAAAGCTTTCACAGTGGTATCTTCTGTTTTAAATCTATGATACTACAGATAACACTAATTGAACAAACATGTCTACAAACTATAGACCGCTACACTGTAATAATAAAACACAGTGGGAACTATTTTCCTCCTTAAATAAGGAATGTTCAGTTTATTATAAGTAAGTGAATTGCATAAGATAAATTCACTGAATATAACATGGCTAGTTAATTTGTGGTTGTCAAGTGTAGATCCCAAGTTTAATAAAGTCAGAAGAAAGAGGGATTCTATCTTAGCCCTATTCATCTGGGGGCTGGGATCCAGCCTTTTAAGGAAATTACATGTTTTGATTTAAGACAGTGAAATAAATTTTAGACAAAGTTATTTTCCTGCTTGTATGATTGCCTACTGTATGTACCAGCCAATTAGGGCATCTTATAATATACAGTACTTGCTGTGTATAAACAAAACAGCTTCAGATTAAGGCAACCCTTTGAATGAGAGACCTCCATGACCCTTAGGCTGCATCCACACTGCAGAAATAATCCAGTTTGGCACTAATTTAACTGACATGGTTCAATGCTATGGGTTTTTGGGATTTGTATTTTTATGAGACATTTAGGTTTCTCTGTTAGAGAGCTTTGATGCCACAACCAGCGACAACTCCCAGAATTCCATAGCACTGAACAATGGCAGTTAAAGTGGTGTCTAACTGGAATACTTCTGCAGTGTAGATGCAGCCCCAGTCAACTACAGGCCTGCTCAGATCTTGCAAGCTTAGAACCGTGGCTTTCTCAACTAAATCAATTCACCTTCAGTGTAGTCTTCCTCTTTTCCTATTGCCTTTAAAGAGCATTATCATCTTTCCCAGTGATACAAGTTGTCTCATGATGCGACCAAACTATGATAGTGTCAGTTTAGTTATCTTGGGTTTTAGTGAGAATCCTGACTTCATTTGCTCTAGGATCCATTTATTTTTCTTTTTGCCTGTCCATGGTATCTGCAGAACTCTTCTTTAGCTGCACATTTCAGTTGTGTTGAGCTTCCTCCTGTTACCTTTCTTTATGGTCCAGCTTTCACAACCATATATAGAAACTGGCAATACTACGGCAGGTATGATATGGCTTGTTTCTCCCCCAATCCTCTAGTTCATTGTCTACTTTGCAAGTGACTTAGTTGCTCCTGTTTGACACTGGCAGTGGGACAGCGTCCTCCACCACAGACTAGGTTAGCACAGAGCATAGAAAAATAATATTTTGAGGCCTCTATCTCACAGAATTCCTCCACTCAGTATGGCCACTGAGTAGTGAGAGGATTTTTGGTGCTAGTCCAAAAAAAGTAATATTTCCAAACGCTGGTACAATCAGCCCTCCATATCCATGGATGCAACTTTCCATGGATTGAAAATATATGTAAAAATCCCAAAAGTAAACCTAAATTTTTACTATGCATTGTATATAATGGGACTTGAGCGTCCAAGACTTTGGTATCTACAGGGAGGTGGGTGGAACCAACCCCAGCAGATACCCACTATATAGATGGTGGCAAGATGTCTCTCTTCCAATATCTTGTTGGTGCCTCTCAGAATCTGCTCTCTGAGTTGACTGTCTTTACTCTGGCTCTGCTTAATGACAAGGCCGTTCCTGCTGACATCCTTTCTTGTCTTGTTCCTTTGCTGCCTATGTATGAAGTGTGCAAGACTTTGTGTTTGCAGTTGGTCTACAGCTTCAACCCCTTGATCCAATTCAAGGCTGTTGGATCCTTCACTTTGGGGACAGGGAAATCACTCTTGATTTCCAAGGTATTCCTCCTGCAACTGCTCAGAGTGGTACAGGAGTACGCCTTGTGCTAAAATTGTGCTGCTGTTGGGATAGTCCCACACCAGAAGAGCTCCATAAAAAATGGAACAGTTGTGGAAGGAAGGTGATAAAATCAAGAGTGGATCCATCACTCCCATAGCCATAGATCCACCAGCAATCCTTACTGAAGGTAGAGATGAATATTTATTTGTTATTTAATAACTGAGACTCAAAGTGGCTTGATGAACAAATTACTCCTTGCTAACACAAAGGCACTTAGGCATAATTCTTACCCAATCTGCACAATTGTTGACTGGAGATAGAGTTGGGCACTGCCCAGAGCCAGTGTGAGCTAGTGCTTTGAACATTGGACTATGACTCTGGAGACCAAGGTTCGAATCCTAGTTCAGCCATGTAAACCCACTGGGTGACCTTAGGCAAGGCACTTGCTCAGCTTCAGAGGTTGGCAGTGGCAACCCCTTCTGAAGAAACTTGGCAAGAGACCCCCATGCATTAGGGTCACCATAATTCGGAAATGTCTTGAAGGCACAAAGCAACAACAAACTGTTCATGCAGGATTTGAACCTTTTGATGCAGTGTATCAAGGAAAAACCAAAGTCAAACTGAGCACATTTGCAGGTCTTAATTTTATTCCTACCAGACTTGGAAGTACCACTTGAAACCATCTGCTAGGATGTTTGCACCTTTACAATGCATGTGTCAGAGAAGAAACTGAAGTTATGGATACTTTTTCCAAGACAGGGACACATGGCTGAATTTCATCTTGCTGATCTAATCTCTAAGGATTCAGACAGAACACCCGCTCCCCCCCCCCCAAGAGGAAAGCATTAAAGAGAAAAAACTACTCCCTTCAGGGTTAAATTAATGAGGGCTGTTATTCTGAAGAGGAAGAGATTACATTTCCCATAGATAGGCAGTATGGATCAGTTTACCTTCTTGGTCATGGACTTTGGAACGTATTCAAGTTGATGCCTAGTGCTATATTACTCCCCCTTAAAAACCAACTCCCAACAATAACAGAACTGTTTTTATAAGAAGGTTTTTCTGAGAGTTATCTCTAAGCATGTGTGTTATCATGCTTTCCTGTTTATTATATTTCAAGGAAGTAGCTGTTTTTCTCCTCCCCCCCCTTCCTATAAGCATTCATGCCCTGCAGACTTTTCAAATACAAATTAATTAAAACATTGTCCAACCCACCCCCCTTACATTTCTAGGAAAAGAATGAGATTGCACTATAGTGGTTGGAACTGCCATTGGTCAGGACTGGTTCCTGATGTACCAGCTGAGTGGACACTGTGTCCCTCCTCTCTCACCTTTCTAGTAAGACACCAGCTGGAGCACCATCAGACGACGCTGTGGATGAGGAATCAATGGCATAAAGGGTCATGCCTCCTGGCCCTTACATTATCAAGCCTACAGAGGAGTATGGACTGGGAATCCACATAGGGGGATGCTTTAAGTTGGGGTGGCAATCATGTTGTCTTCCAAATGCTGTTGGACTGCAGCTCCTAGCATTCCTCACTATGAACTGTGTGAGCTAGGCATGCTTGGACTAATAGTTCAGGAATTTCTGGAGGGCCGCTTGATTTCTCCTTGTTTTATAGAACAGCTTAGGCAGTCTCCAGGAAGTTTCCAGAAAGGAAACTAGTGCTTATTTTCAGTTCTCCATATTTGTATAAACCACACAGATGACAAATAATAGTAATAAATTAAGAATAAGATCCCCCAAAGGGACAGTTCTCACGAGACTGTAATGTTTATGATTTTTTTTCCATGTGAACATACATGCTCATGTTGCAAGCAACAGCATTTCAGTTCTCAGGGTGATTTTTTTTTTTTTTTTTGCTAAAGCTAAGGAAAAACATGAGTTTCTCTCTCTTATATGCTGAGAAGCACAGAAATGGCTAATCTGAGAATTAGGTTCATTTTCTCCCCATGATTAGAAGCAGGAGCGTGAAATCCTTGGGAAGTGTACATTAACTGAAAACTCAATTGCTACACTGGTCTGTCAGATGATCTTCGATCGATGGGTCTCCTGGTGAGATATCCACTACTTCAATCTTCCTCCGCAGCAAAAATGGAGAAGGCCTTTAGCAGGAAGCGTTCACATGGCTACCATTCCAACATTGGCCGTTGTCTATATGCAGAAGCAAGAGAGCAAGCAAAAGAAGTAAAGGAAAACTCTACTATTTGACAACAGCACACTTCAAAGCTTCATGTGACAGTATTCCTCAATATATAGTTAGACTTAACTGTTTTATTCACTTTGAACACTGCTTGATGTAATATCAGCTGTGGTAACCCCATGTGGTGAGACACTTTCATTTCTGTAATCAGCAAGGAGACTTTATTCTCTCGACACAGCCAACTTCTAATGCATCTTAAATTGCACACCCACTGATTTAACATGATATCCAAGGATGGCATCCTAGCCCATTCCATCTTGCATGCAGCCAGGCAGTTTGTCTTAACTCAGCATCCTCCTGCTGCTGAAGGAAAGGTGGGGAGAATAAAAAAGGAAAGTTACCCCCCCCCTTTTTTGACATGAAAAAAAGGCAATGCACCAAGTCGGTGACTACATTTTATTAATATCCTCTTTGTTTATTTTTGGTAGTGTCTTTTTAGTACTGTGTTTTTTTCATATTTTCTGTAGGAAATCAATATGTTTATTCCATCTTTTTTAAAAAAAAACGGACCCATTTCTTTTCTCGCTTTTGTTATAGTTTGTTACCACAAAACAGCGTATATACTGTCCTTTTTCCCCCTTAGCAGAGGACAGAGTGAGGAATTATCTCATGGGCTATACAGTTATCTCTGTCTACATGGCCACATTTTAGAAATTATTGGTATCAACCACGTGAAAGGACCATTGAGGGAGGCAATGGAAAATTGCAGTTTAGATTGTGTCAGCTGCCACAATCTGAGCCACTTCATCAGGAGAGAGCTAAGTCCTCTGCCCCATTTTGAGAAATAGTCTGCTAGTAACCAGGCACAATCTTTCCTTCCCTCAGGGTGTAATTGGTGGAGGAGTTTGATATCCACGGTGTGGATTTTCAAAGGTCTGTCCAGCTGGATTAGACAATGAGGGCCTGTGGTTTCTTTGTCATTCCTTCCAGGAGCCGAAAACTCTTGAGAATCTGCACTAATCCCTTACATATCTCCTCTTCTCCATCCCCAAATATAAGGGATTATGTTTTGTGAGATACTTTCTCCATATCCAAACTTACCACTCTTTGAAAAATTGGTTCATTAACTCTCTACTGAGAGACATTCAAGTGTGGAGAAAGGGAACTCTCTTTAAAGAAAACATATACCATCTCTGTTCCTGAACTGCCTGCTCTGAGTTCATGCGTACTGTCAAAACTAAACTCTCTCCATTGTTTCTAAGGAGTTTATCTCAGTTACAGATAAAATGATGGTTTCCACTCTAGGAAGCACATAGAAAATACCAAAAAGGAAAATCGATGTGTGTAGGCACGATAGTGGTGAAAGTGGGTAGAAATGGTCAGGACAGTGCCCACATACTACAGTCATACATCATTAAACTTACTGCTTCATAGGTTCAAACTGGAATGGGGTGATTTAAAGCACAGCAAGCAATAAAGGTTTGTTGACCCCTTGTCCTGATCTGTTCTTTTCAAGTCCTTGTAAGCATTGCCCAAAAGGTCTGTTTTTCCCCCATTTTGGCATCACCCTGTTCAGATGATGCATGTCCCAAACCCTGGTTCTAGTGCAAACAATCCAGATGATGTCCGGCATGTTCTGTACCACAACTGGGGGTTAACAGACATGAATTTTTAAAAAAATTAATTGTTCCTCTGGGACAGATTTGGAAATTATTAGTATCAACCAGGTGAAAGAACCATTGAGGGAGGAAATGAAATATTGCAGCTTATTGTGTCAGCTGCCAAAATCTGAGCAACGTCTCCAGGAAACAGTGTCAGCTGATAGGTTCAGACCGGAAGATCTGGAGCCCTCCCTCCATTCCTGCATCGTGGTGACTGTTTGCATGGATGTCCCACCAAGCTGCTCGGTGTGTCCTCCACCACCATGGCTTGCTCATTCTGAATTCAGATTGAGGCACTCAGCCATGTGATTGTTTCTGGGCAGCTTGTTCTGACCTCAGAAGTGTGCAACTCTTGGTAGTGGCAAACACACTAGACAGTTTGGCGGGATGCAAACAGCTGCCATGGCACAGGAACAGCTATTATGGCACTGCTTCTGGAGTATCCTGGCCAGTCCTGGATCTCTCCCTGCAGCGTCTCTCTTGACACAGACTAGAAGCCAGCCCATTTCCATGACTGTTGCATTTCTGTTTTGAATTACCCCATGCTATTTTAGCTGAGCAGGATGGCCTGTATTCTTTTTTTAAAAAAAAATAAAAATAAAAAATGGACCAAACTACCACCATTATGTCTACTTGTCAAATTTATGTTATAATATTGCAGTGAAAAGTTTTCTTTGTGTTCATCAATGCTGTTGTAGAGTTGGAAGGGAGCAAGGATGAGCTTGGTGGTCATCAAGTCCAGACAAGTCCAAGTTCTGCAATGCAGAATACAACCGCAGTACCCCTTGAGATGGTGCTACAATATCAATTTGCTTCTATTCAGAGCAGGACTTGTTGTACTTTTAAAAGACTGTGGGCCTACTTGTTTGTGATAGAGCAAGCTAATATCTATGGCTGTCTTCTCTACTACCTAGCAGTAAATAAACAGCCCCCCCCTCAATGCATACTCAGTGCATGCACATGTGTTAAGCAAACATTTTAAGAATGAAATTGAACCAGTTTAAAAAAGAATCTTAAGTGCAGCCCCACTTCTAATCTCTTTTAAGCAATCACACACATTACATCAGAACAGCAATTCATAATCTCCACCAGCGCTAGTCCAATAAAGACATTAAAATGGACAAATGAGATGCAGATCTCTGGGCTGTGATATGTTCGAAGTAGCTCTGGCACTCTAAATCATGTGTGTTTACTTGTAAGTTAAATTCAATTCAACAGAGCTTAATTTTATTGCTCATGCGTCCCTGTGGGGGATGGTACTAGGGTCATAGTCTGGAAAAGTTATTTTTTGGGGCTACAGCTCCTAGAATCTCTGTTAGGATAAACGTAGAAATAAATCTTATTAAAAATCCATGGAACAACTTCTGAAGAAACATTCTTAGTATTTTCCAGCATGTTGTAGTGGTTTGAATACGTAGTGGTTTGGACTATGACTCTAGAGAGCAGGGTTTGAATCCTAGCTTGACCATGTGAACCCACCGGGAGACCTTGGGCAAGTCACACACTCTCAACCTTAGAGGATGGAAATGGCAATCTCTCTCGGACGAAACTTTGCCAAGAAAACCTCATGACAGGTTTGTGTTAGGGTCTCCATAAACTGGAAATGACTTGAAGGCATACAACAACAACATATGGCAAATGGAGAAAAATGTGCTTGGTTCTTGTGTCATAGAACGGCTATGATGGGAGAAAGAGAAACTATAAATGATGAAATTATAAATTCTGTGCAAGGGCAAGGCATGGTGTGGATGTACATGAAGCCATAAACCTGTGGAAGCTAAGCAGGTATGGATCTAAGTAAATAAGTGGATGAGACACACCTCTGGAAACCCTGTATATATATCATCCTGAGCATCCTGGAGGAAGGATTGGATTGAGATAAAAATGTAATTAATAACTAAGTAACTAATGAAATACAGAGACACATTTTCAAATTGGACATGAAACCTTAGGAAACACAGAATTCTACAATGGATGCTTAATCAAATACTTCACGAAGAAATTACAGTGAATAGCTATATTTTAATGTTCAGGGCTCACCACAGAAATATGTAATCGTCTGCCATTATGACTGATCAAAAAATAATACCCATGGTTAAAAACTAGGGCATCAAAGACATTTTATTGCCTGAGGTAGAATAGGAAATGGCACTGCCCACTCAGATCAGGGTCATAAAACCAAAAATGGCCAATGGGTTTTGCCACCTGAGTGAAAAACCCCACAAGATTCTCCCTTGGGAGTAAACAACTAATTAAGCCTCCCCTCAAATAAATCAGGAAAATCCTATCTCTGCAGATGGAGTGCATGACTTATTCCACATCTGCACAGCATAGCAGAAGTGAGAGAGAAAGAGTAGACCCTGCCATTCTTCTCAGTTCTTTCTTTGGCTTTGGGGTCTCAAGCTCTCTATTCAGTCCTTGCCACACTCCTCTTCATCTTTGCCCCTCTCCTTCGTCCATTGTAGACTTGACATTGATAGGAGGGGATGAGAATCATTCAATTATTCAATTGAGGCATGGAGGCGAGACTAGCAGAAGACATTTGGACAGATTTGGTGTTTCATAAAGTCTTTGGGACACCATCCCAGAACCATAGTTCACATCGTAAATGAAACAGCTGTTTGCTCACCTTTTGTGAAATACTGGCTCTGCTACCTGCTGTGGTTTGCTTTGCCGTGCCTAATGGTAGGACCGGCACTAGATTAATATGTGACAAATATAGATGGCCATCCCCCTCCTCCTCCTCCTCCTCCTCCTCCTCCTCCTCCTCCTTTATTTATATATAATGCTGTAAATTTACACAGCACTGTACATACAATCATTTAATTAGACAGTTCCCTGCCTTCTTGTTTTACAATTCTTTATCCATGGAATCAGTCATCCAAGGCTTGAAAATATTTTTAAAAATCAGTTCCAAAAAGCAAGAGTTGATTTTGCCATTTTAGATAAGGAGCAGCATTTTATTACATTGTATTTAACGGGACTTGAGCATTCATGGATTTTGGTGTCCATAGGGGATTCTGGAACCAAACCTCAGCAAATAGCAAGGGCCCCCTATGCAAACATATAGCCAAATATATAAAATGCCTTTGCTACTGAACATTATTTAGAATTACTTTTTCCAGATCTTTAATTCAGGTCATCAGTTTTATGATGTCAAGAGGGACCAAATTTCTCTGTGTTTGCAGTCAACCCGTATGAAAACAGCAGGGTGCTTCAGATTTCAATCTCACTTTCTCTCTTTCTTTTTTAAAAAAGACAAACTTTAAAAACCTTTGAATATTTATGCCATTTTACAAGAATCACTAAAGGGACAGTAAGTATCCTAACACAGCTTTTGAAACGTGAGAACCGAAGCCCTAGGGAAAGAGGTCTTGTTTTCAGAAAACTCACCAGAGCTTCAATTTTTCTTTTGAAAAGACTTCTTCCCCCATATTTCTCCCCTCAGAATTAGCATCTGAAGCAGAGGTGGGCTGCCTCATTGCCCAGGTTCTTGTCGTTTCTCAATTGTTCTGCCTGAATTCAGACTATAAAAGCCAATTGTGTGCAATTCTCAGATTCTGTTCATAGCCAACATTTTCTTTCTCTAAAAAATGGCTTTTTAATATAACATGATTGATTTCTCACAGCTCTTTTAGGATAATAATGAAATAAGAGCTTCCCATTCGGCACCTGAAAGCATAAATTTCCACTGGTGACCCATCCGCCCACTGGCACTTGACTTCAGATCAGGCGGGTACAGCAGCAGGAGATTAATTAAAGTAAGATCCTCTTTTCATGTAAATGGCCTCGGTGTAATGCCCAGCTGTGCTTTCTAATGACTCAATACTGCTACTTTCTGAGAAGCAGCTGTGAAGTCATATGATGGTAGTATAGGGGAGAGGGGGAAAACCCTGCATCTGGAAAGGCACACATTGGGAAACAGAGTGATAAATCTTGAAAGTAGCAGAACTCTGGAAGATAGTCATATGTGACCATTTTGTTTCTTTATTTGATTAATTTCTCCTCTGCTTTTCTCCCAGCATGGGATACAAAGCAGCTTACCAAATTTATTTATCTTTTTGTACAGTCACAGACAAATAAAACACAGAAAATCAGTTCTATGAAACATGACAAAAAGCTAAGCAATATAAAACAGACTGGGATAATATCAAGAGATGTTTATTCAGTTCATTTGTTATCAATTCGTACAATTAAAAGAAGATGAAGTTCAGGTATTATGTATGTGTCTGAATAGTAATTTTATGAATAGCAGCAGAGAAAAGGAACTTTGCAACAGTTTCTGTTATTTTTTTTTTAGTATCCAAGTTCGCTTTCACTTGGGCACAAGTAGAAGTTTCTTTGTTGTTGTTAACATCCCTTGAGTTGATTCCGACTCATGGTGACCACGTGGATGAGACACTTTCAAGTCCCCCTACCCTCCACTGCTTTGCTCAGGTTCTGCAACTTCATACCCTTAAGAGAGTCTATCCATCTAGATGTGTGTTCCTCTCTTTCTACATCCATCAACGTTTCCTAGCATTATTGTATTTTCTAATGAGTTGTGCCTTCTCATGATGTTTTTCAGGACTGTGTTCAAACATGAATCAAGGAACACAAGAGACAGTGCAGATTGGGTCAGTCAGAAAAACCAGCAGTAGCAGAACGTGTTATAAACCTTCCTGGGCATAAAATGCTGTTTAAAAACACTGAAATTCTGGACCATGCCAAAAACTATCAGGTCAGAATGCACAGGGAAGCCATTGAAATCCATAAACACCTGGACAACTTCAACAGGAAAGAAGAAATAAACAAAGTTTGGCTCCCAGTCCTGAAAAACACCAAAATCAAGAACCAGCAAATGCAAATGAAAACCACCCAGGGTGAGGGGGTTTCCCAGCAGATAATGGATCATTAATTAAATAGACACCCTGAGGCCTTGCCATTCAACAACAAAACAATACACAGATCAACATGTAAATTACTTCCTCTCAACCAACAGTATATATACCCCACTCTCTTCCATGTCAGCATTCTCTGAAGATGCCAGACACAGCTACTGGTGAAACATCAGTAATAAACTCTAGAATACGGCCCCATAGCCTGAAAACCCCCCCAAAACTATGGATGCTGGCTGTGAAAACCTTTGACTTCACATTTTCCATATTTGTTGACATATGCTGCTTAGCACTAGAGTTGATTCTGTCAATGTGGATAGTAGCAGTTCAGCTGGAAACTTTCTGTTCTTGGTTATTTATTTTTTGTGCTTTCTCTTATTGCAGCTTCCACCTCATATTTTTTTTTTTTAGAATTTGGGGTTTATTTTCACATGACACTTCAATCCATGTATCTTTCATTTTTTTCATCTCTTTTATATAAATCTGTGTATTGGATCCAATGTCTTCTTATTTCTTCATTGTCTCATAATATGTTCTTTTCCTTATCACAAAGCAACCCAGCCCTTGGGTTGAACTTCCCTTCTGAGGCCAAAATGCTTGTTAGTGTAGGGTTCACAATCACTCAGAGATATCTACTCCTGTTTATGAGCTTTGCTTCAGTTCCAAGCTGGACAGAGCTTCAAAAAGTTGCTTTCTATACTACAAGCCCCAGGCTTTCCCAGTTTGTCTGACCATGCTGGCTGGGGGATTATACATCAAAAGAGGAACTTTTTAAAGCTCTGTCCAGCTCTTCTAACTTAACAGGGCAAGACTGGGTGCCAAAGGAATGGGGATTGCATGGAACACCATGTCCGCTCCTCACTTTTAGGCTTTATGCCACACATCCAATATCTGCATAGGTCTTGTGATAGGAGTTTATCACACAGGAGTTATTTCTCCCAATTTTGGATTGAGCCAATTCGAATTCACGTAAATTTGCTAGTTTAGGGAATTTACAAGAAATCTAATTGCATTCAGAATGCATTCAGAATGACTTCCCATTTCCCGAAAATGACCCCCCATTGCCTGAAATTGCATGTGATACTCTTACACGCATTAACGTAAAACCTATGATTGCGTTTGGAATAACTTCCCTTTTGCCCGAAATTGCGTGAGATACACTCATACGCAATAACCTGAAACCCTATGATTGTGTTCAGATTGCCATTGGATTATACCCCCCAAATTCTGCCGTATGATAAACTCCATAGAAACATTACTTCCTTTTCCAGCTTTAGCATTGGTGAGTGAATATAAAATCCTAGAGTGGGAAGAGACCACAAGGGCCATCCAGCCCAGCCTCCTGCTATGCAGGAAGACACAATCAAAGCAGCCCCGACAGATGGCCATCCAGCCTCTGTATAAAAACTTCCAAAGAAGGAGACTCCACTACTCTCCGAGGGAGTGTATTCCTCTGTTGAACAGCTCTTACTGAAGATTATCACACATGGACTCACTGTCTGGGAATTGCTGGGGAAATGTTAGGGAAGCATGGACGTGTGTAACCCTGAAGCGCTTCCCCAGTGTCATACAATCGTCGGCTCCCTGTAGTGTCCTTCTAATGTCATGGAATCACTCGGGGAGAGGCGATTTGCTATTAATGGAAACTTTGTGTTATTAGCAAATTGCCTCTCCCTGAGCGATTGCATGACGCTAGAGGGAGCTGATGATTGCATGACGCTGGGGAAGCACTTCAGGCTTACACACACATGCACTTCACTAACGTTTCTCTGGCTATTCCAAGACAATGAGTCCATGTGTGATAATCTTCACTTTCAGGAAGGTCTTCCTAATGTTTATGTGGAATCTCTTTTCCTGTAGCTTGACTCCTTTGCTCCATGTTCTAGTGTCTGGAGCAGCAGAAAACAAGCTTGCTCCATCCTCAGTATGACATCCCTTCAACTATTTAAACAGGGCTATCATGTCACTTCTTAACTTTCTCTTCTCTAGGCTAAACATACCCAGTTCCCTATGTTGCTCCTCATGAGGCATGGTTTCCAGATCTTTTTGGTCACCCTCTAGCTTGTCTACATCCTTTCTGAATTGTGGTGCTCAGAGATGGACACAATATTCCAGGTGAGGGCTGATCAAGTAGAATAGAGTGGTATTATTAATCCCCTAGATCTAGACACTATACTCCTATTGGTGGCCATAGATATCCATTGCAGTAGTACCGCCAGCCCCCTTGGCTGACAATGAGAGTAATCATCCAAAAAATGTAAGGGGGATGTACGACTCTACTAATGAGGCCAGAACATTAACAGTATTTGAGGAGATCAAGCAGTGGGCATTTGTGTATGGTGAAACGCCCACAGCACAAGATGATTGTAGTCAGACCAGAATTAAATTGTCACTTCCACTGAGCTAAAAAGAAAGGGCTGACAGTAATACAAATGTATGAGAAGCATTATTGATTACTTGATATATGTGTGTATGTCCTGTGAATAGAGAATTAAAAGGCTGGAACAACTGTATACCATTGGGTGCAGTTACCATTACCATTCACTCCATCTGAATTCACCCAGTGACTTTTGTTTGAGTACAATTTCTGCTAGAATAGTTCCATTTTCTCTATAATATTTTGAGTCTCTAAATATTTAAGGCAGCAGTTCAGAGAGATGCAGACAGAACTCCAGGCAAAAGAGTAGACCATTTGTTTTGGTCTCCATTAGGCCTTGCCTTGTGCAGCAGCATTAAATAAAAAGTAGAGAAGGATGGGAATTCCTTCACACACAGCATTAAATAGTAAGAAGAAGAAAAAGAAAAGACAGAAGGAATAGCATACAAATGAAAGAGAGTATTGCCTGGCTCCCCTGCATAATACCATGAATGAAGCATGGTGGTTGCACAATAAAAGTCTTCTATGGAAGTGCCATGATGGTGCTCCCAATTAATTAAGCAACACATATTTTAAAAGAAATGTTAATAATTTTATTATAAAGTTCATGAACCTTTCCATGTACAATACATATACAAACGTTCTATTGTTTTTGAAGATGCTACAGTCTGACCAATGTGCCCATTCAGCCATAAACTAATCAGTCTGTCCGACCTATCTAGCATCCTCGTATTGTATTGTTTTATTGGCTCTGTTTTTCTTGAAATGGGGTGGGCAAAGTTCAGCCCATAGACTGAATTTAGCACCCTGGACCCTGTCAGATATATGCATGTACATGAATGTACCATATGTTGCTTGACTATATGTTGAAAGATTTATGCCCAAAAATTGACGCTAAAATCCTGGGTTGGGTAAAATATGGGTAAATACAGTAATACAGCTCAGAAGGATCCTAAAAGAAGCACTACTCCGATGCCCCCCCTCTCTGTCCTTTGGCAGGGTCCAGGGATCAAAAATAAACTTTGCAACATTTTTTTTTTTTTGCCTCAAAATGCTCCAAAATTTCCAATAGGAGATGTGGGGTGCATTTCCACCACTGTTTACAGCCCCCCTGAACCACTGAACTAGAAGCCTTTCCCTCCCCAAATGGAAGGCATATTCTTCTCTTAAAGACTGTTGTTTGACTCATTTGCAGATTTGTGTGGATATAATGAATTAATTGGTTAGCACATATGTACAATTAATTGACTCCATAGTGTTTGAATGAGTAGCAGACCTAGCCTTGTGTTCTAGATATCACTCCTGAGACCTTTGCATGGATGAATCAGAGCATAACAGTTGTCTTTCTGTTGCCAACAAAAAGTTATTTCCTTTAAATAACAATATTGTCATTTGACAGTTTTAGTCTCTGAAACTGGGATTCAAGCTAGCTGCCTGATTCATCAAGCTAGCTATCTGAATGAGACCTGGCTGGGTTCACCTGGGAAGAAATGGAGTTTACCCAGTTCTGCAGATCTAATTAAGCTGTCTTTGTGCCTATTGACACAAATCTGTGTAAGCCCATCCCTTGCCACTCGACATTTCACAGTTAAAATGTTTGTGCGTGTTGTTTGCCTTCAAGTCATTTCCTTAAGGTGACCCTATCACAAGATTTTCTTGTGAAGTTTCTTCAGGCCATTGCCATACTCTGAGGCTGAGAGACTGTGACTTGCCTGTCACCCAGTGGGTTTTCATGGCTGAGCAGGGATTTGAACACTGCTCTCCAGGGTCATAGGCCAATGCGCAAACCACTATACTACGCTCGTTCTCATGGGGCCAAACAATATCAGAGTGTGCTCAAGATGGCCAAAGTTATTAATGAGAAAGACCACACAAGCTAGGAGAGCTGCAGCAGTTTGCCTTTGCCTGAGCCTACTGGGAAAGCCAAGACTACATCCCCTCCCCTTCTTTCCATTACTGACTTAATTGTGCTGTGAGCATACCCTCCAGCATTTCAGAGATTAAAACTTGAACACATGTGGTGCAGCAACATCAGAGTGTGGTCAAAATGTCAAACATTAGTCATGCAGAAGAACATCAAAGCTAGGAGAGGCTGCAGGAATTTGTTTTGCCCAAATTTACTGGGAAGAGCAAGAGTCCATCATATTCTATTTTGTGACTGAGATGAATAATTCATTCAATCCACTCCTCTCTCTGATTATTATTATTATTATTATTATTAATATAGCGCTGCAAGTTTCCACAGTGCTGTACATACAATCTTATAGTTAGACGGATCCCTGCCCACAGGCTTACAGTCTAAAAGACAACACAAAAGGAGAAGGGGAAGGTGGTGGGGAGGGGATAAGGTCCAGTGGCTCTTCTCTCCCTCTGGGGCCTGGACCAAGGCAGATGGACTGGAGGGAGGGCTTGGGTTCTTAAAACATAGTTAAGAGGAGGCGTCCTGGGTTAGATTGCACAATCCTGGGGACACTTCCCTAAACAATATAGTTTACGAAGTGCAAACTGCTTCTGCACTTTGCGCTCAATTTGCAGCAGAGTAAGCTGAGGACAAAGGAAGAAAATGGAGGAGGAGAGAAAAACTGGGACAAAATTAGTTGAAAACGTAGGGCCAATAGAAGATTAAACAGGGCCGTTCATGCTAAATCAGGACAGGTGGAGGGTATGCCAACCCAGTAAAAGTGAGCAGTCATGTTGCTTGGCTGCTCGGTGGAGGGGAGGCTGTAGAGTGACTAAATCCAGCAATTAACCTGTCCACCCCTATTCTCCTTTCTAAATGGTTGATGGATGTAATGTTCAAGTTTTCTGATATGTACAGAGACCAAGCAAACAGAAAAAAGGAGGAGGACCCCTCATACTGTGCTTGGTTAATTCCTAGGTGAGCTGCGATATGCCTTCCTCTGCGGACACACACATCTCTTAAGTGGAGGGAGGCATATCTGTTTTGTTGCATAGATTCTTCTGCAGAACTGCTCACAACAGGATTTCATTTCTCTTAACAAAAATATTGAGTGCCATTTCCTTTTCATGCTTTGGTTGCTCGAGAGTTAAGAAACTGGGCCAAATACATACACCTCCCACACTGATGGTGGGTGTAAAATGGGTCACGCTCTTTGCAAATGTGGAGAGAAAATGGTTTCTGAAATATAAACATATATTAAATGTGTACTAGTTCCTTGTACTTTTTATTTTTATTGTATTCATTGCACATTTTTACTGTTTCATGATTATAATGGATCTCTTTATTGAATTATTGAGCAAAATTTTAAATAAAACATCAAAGGATACTTTTCTGCTATCAGTTCTTCCAGAGTCATTGGATGTATCAACCCTCAGGACTCCATTCCCTGCCAGAATACTAATTTTACCAGATTCATTTATTTCTAAACATACTTTACTGAAGAACGCCCACTTTATTTTTCCTTTCAATGTAAAACAAGTGTCTTATAAATACATGAAAAACTAAATTTTAAAAAAGGCCAGTCTTCTGTAATCTCCAATGTCTAATTTGCATTTCTTTTACATTCAGGAAGCAATAGATTAAAAACTCTGCTTTATAAATTACATAAGCTAGTTCTGCAAACATGGTTTGTATTCAAAGTGCATTGCAGACATTACCGAAAAGAAGCTCAAATCATTTTCAAAGTTTTGCCCTCCCACTGTCTCTTGGACCTCCCAGCTCCCTAAGAAAGACTGCAGTATGAAAGGGAGAATTATTTTTAGCTATGGCTTTTTTAGTCCATTTTAATGGTGATAAAATGAAAGAAACTGTATTTGGTGGAAATTCTCCCTTTATAGAACTTTGCAAAGTATGAAAGACATCTCAAGTATGAATCTGAGATCTCAGTTCTATTGTGACTTTGTCAGGCTTCGAAGCTCCTCTGCTTGTTCATAGAGTCAATATCTTCTAGAAACTCTGGGAAGCATAATCTTGGATCTGGGGAAAACTCATGCAATCCTTCGCGTGTTGTTGGACTTCAGCTATCAGCATTCACTTCTATGGGCTATGCTGGCCTTGGCTGATGGGGAGTTCAGTTCAACAATAACTAAAATGTTGTATATTCTGTTTTGCTGTCCAGTTTTCAATACATCACATCTATTGTGTCATGCTTTTTAAAGACTTTGAGTTTCAGGATCTACTTTTGAGATAGTTAGCCATATACCAGTGATGTCCAAACTCTTGCCCTCCAGGTGTTTTGGACTTTAGCTCCCAGAAGCCTCAGCCACCTTGGCTAATGGTCTGGGAGTCTGGGAGCTGAAGTCTAAAACACCTGGAGGACCAGAGTTCGGACATCACTGCCATATACAGCCAGGTCTCCTTATCCACAGATTTCTTATCCACGGATTCAAGCATCCACAGCTTGAAAATGCTTTGAAGATATATACATTCCAATAGGCAAACCTTGATTTTTGTCATTTTATATAAGGACATCATTTTACTCTGCCATTGTATCTAATGGGACATGATTATTCCCACATTTTGGTATCCATAGACAGAGATGAAGGAAGGGGGGGTGTTTTGGTGCCACAAAGCATTTTATTCATCCCTCAACAGCCATCTTTGGGGGTTAAGCAAGTGGCTACTGGAGAGTGGAGTTTTCCATAATAGTGCTACTGGTGGGGAACACCTTCCCTAACTAGTTCACCTGTATGCAGTTTGCAAGACTTCTTAACAGGAATCAAGGCCTGTAGGTTGTAACTGCTTTTTCAACGTACATCTGGTACTTGTTCTGTTTAAAAATATTTTGGGTTACACCATCTTGAAGGCTTTTTATACTGTACAGGTGGGATAGGATATTTTGCATATATAAACCAAGGCATATTTAAATCTAAATGCTAATATTTTGGACCTTTTTGCATTTGGTCCAGACTCTGCATAACATATGGACCAGGGGCCGCATGCAGCCCACCAAAGGATCTTGGGTGGCTCGCAAGGATATGGAAAACTTCAAGGCTCCTCCACCACTCAACCTTCCCCTGAGGAGAAGGCCAGGCAGCATAGGAGGAGGATGGACAAATTATTGCCAAATTAGGCTCCTCCACCATCCAGCTTTCACCTGAGGAGGAGGCCAGACAGCGGAGGAGGAGGAGGACGGGCAAATACTTGCCCTACAAGGCTCCTCCGCTGCTTGGCCTTCACCTGAGGAGAAAGTCAGGTAGAGGATGAGGATGGGTGAACACTCACAATGTTCCTTTGCTGCTCGGCTTTCTCTTGAGGAAAGGGCCAGGCAGAGGAGGAGGAGGACATAATAAATATTAATAATTAATTAATATTTAATTTAAACCTATCTGCGGCCCAAAGAAATGAACCTATGTTAATTTTGGCCCCTTCCTACTGCCAGGTTGTGCAGGTCTGCTTTAGAATATGGTCCCTATACATGGCACTGAGACTGAATTCTGCCTCCAGGCTAAAAGAGGTGCTCCACCCTTGTTGTAGAATAATTATATTGCTAGGTCAGACAAACATCCATCTGGTTCATTGTTCTTTTTCAAAAGAAGTTACTGGGGGACTAGTCTACATGTTTAAAAATATTCCTCATTCCAGTCAAATAGAATATGAACCAGCCAAATGTGATTCACAGAAGCTCCTTAAACTCCATGGAAAAAGGCATTGCAGTCTTTGGAGTTTATCACATGGGAGGAATTTCAATTGCGAATGGAGCCAATTCTCAATTACGCGAATTAGCTAGTTTAGTGAATTTACGTGAAATCTGATTGCGTTCGGAATGCATTCAGAATGACTTCCCATTTCCCAAAAATCACCCCCCCATTGCCCAAAATTGCATGAGATACTCTAATACACAATTACGTGAAAACCCATGATTGCGTTCCAAATGACTTCCCATTGCCCGAAATTGCGTGAGATACACTCATTCGCAATAATGTAAAACCCCATGATTGCATTTGGATTGCCATTGCATTATACCCCCAAATTCTGTCGTATGATAAACTCCTTTACCAGAGTATCTGCTGAAATTCTCAGAAATGTGTAATCATAGAATCATAGAGTTGGAAGAGACAACAAGTGCCATCCAACCCAATCCCTGCCATGCAGGAATACACAATTATTATTATTATCATTATTAACCTTTATTTATATAGCGCTGTAAATTTACACAGTGCTGTACATACAATCATAAATTAGACGGATCCCTGCCCTCAGGCTTATCAAAGTATCTCCAACAGATGGCCATCCAGCCTCTGTTTTAAAACTTCCAAAGAAGAAGACTCAACCACACTCTGAGGCAGCATATTCCCCTGCAAACAGCTCTTACTGTCGGGAAGTTCCTGCTAGATATTGAGGTGGAGTATCTTTTCCTGCAGTTTGAATCCTTTGCTCCAGGTCCTGTTGTCTGGAGCTGCAGAAAACAAACTTCCTCCATCTTTAGTATGACATTCCTTCAAATATTTAAACAGGGCTATCATGCCACCTCTTAACCTCTTTTTCCATTTCTTATGCATGTCTTTTTAAAAATTTAGTGCAGTTGAAAGTTCTTTAGTCATCCACCCTGGTTTCCTGAGATAACTCCCATTTTCCCTCCTGATTAGAACTGTTTGAAACTGTGCCTTCAATATCTCCCTTTTAAGGAAGTCCCTTCCGTCCTGACCTCCTTTGTCTTGTACTATTCTTGACCATGGGATCACCTGCAGTATTTCCCTAAGTTTACTGAAACCAGCTTTCTAGAATGTGTATCTAACTATGCTTGGCTTCCCCTTTCCACTATATTACACATCTTTCATGACAATGCTCCTGTCCTGAGATTTCCTCTGGTCACCCTAAGGGCCCTCTCTGTGGAGTTCATCAGATGACAGAAATTGGAAGCATAAACCAATGGCAGTCTGAAAGCAATCATGGGGTTTCACGTTATTATGTGAGAGACTACCACATACATTTTCGGGCAATGGGAAGTCTTTCTGAACGCAATCGTGGGGTTTCACATTATTGTGTGAGAAACTATCACACATAATTTAGGGAAATGTGAAGTCATTCTGAATCCAATGCAGCATCAATACACAATTGCGTAAATTCGCTGAGCTAGCAAATTCACTCATTTCCAAACTGGCCCCAATTTCATTCCTTTCAAAATTGAGAGAAATTCTTCCCGTGTGATAAGCTCCAGAATTCATAGTTTTACATCTGCATTTAGGGGAAGAGTAGATCCAGCATATCAGCGAATCAGACCCTGGTATGTGATACAGCTGTTTGAAAATGAAAGTCCCCATAGCTTTTTGCATGATGGACTATTATAATCTTGTTTTGGCTTTGGAGTACTTTCCTTCCTGGAAGTAGCAGTATAGCTATAGGTAGGCAAGCAGGTTAAAGCAAGCTCCATGCAGCATATTGCAACATCCATATTATGGTAATATACCTTTCTTAGAAAGAGAGGGTGTGGCATAGTGGTCTGTGTTGGACTATGACTTTGGAGACCAGAGTTTGAATCCCTGCTTAACCATGCATTATACAAAACTGAAACAGCCTGGTAAACGTATTACCATAACATGGACATTGGAATTTGTCTTATGGTCAACACAACTCCTCTACTTATATATGACTTTAGGAGCACCACATAGCAAATTCCTGATATGGTGGTGGTTTCCAGAAAAAGGAGGAGATTGGTTACTTCAGTGGCCTTCAAGGTGGTGGTCCATGGACTGGTGCCAGTCCCCAAGACATCTGCTGATGATCCCTATCATTGGTCTCTAACACTGGATAGCTTAAGCAGTGTTGGGTTACATTACTTCCATCTCAGGCTCAAATTAAGGCTCAACATCATTATTTTGACATTTTGACATTTTTTTTTACCATTGACCATGCTGTCTGAGAGATTCTGCGAGTTTTAGTCCAAAAAAGTAACCTTTCTGAATTCTGGGTCAAAGTAGATGTGATGCTAATCTGGGCATTAATGACTACCTGTGTATTCTGTGTCTGTCTTTGTGTGTTTGTGTATATGCATGCATGCATGTGTGTTTGTGTGTGTGTATTAGTAGGCACATCAGTGTACTCTGTCTCCTTCAATGACAATCACTTGCTTACCAGTTTGGATTCTAGTTCAAGCATGTTCAGTATGAGAATTAAAATGTTTTTGGTTGGTTGTATTGCCCATACATAAAAAAGCAACAAAATTCAGAATCCATTTTGAAGCGATAACTTTAATGGGTCAGTCAAGAGATGCAAAATAGATCACACTAGCCTTTCAAGCTTCACTGTTTTTTTCATTCAGGAAATAGCTGGATGGTAAAAAGGATGGAGGTGAAAGTATGTTATTCATGGCCACATCTACATTTAGGTATGAGATGTGGCTTCACTTATTTTTTCATACCATGCTGCCTTAATTAATTTAGTCCAAATGCAAAGGTAATGCAACACAATTGAAATAAAAGAAATATAAAAAGCACTTTAGTTGGATGAAACGTGTTCTATCCCTTTTTTAAAAAATTGTAAGCGCTAAGGGCTTCACTCAGTCCCATTCACTCAGATGGTTTGGAACAAAATACTAGCTTTTGTTTGTAATTTTATGGCCATTTTTCATATGACGTTTGCGAGGGGAAATTGTTCCAGTAATAAAGGATTCATTAAAACCAACATTAATGTTCAGATAGAAAAATACCCTGTTTGTCAAATCAGTTTATTATGCAGCACCACAGGAGGCAAAGTAGTTCACAGCACAAGTGTGACTTCAGTGAACCTGTTATTGAACACAGAAGGTCTGGTTATTATGATGTCCTTGAAATGCTTGAGAAATGGAGTCCACTTATCGAGAGAGAGAGAGAGAGAGGCCGTGTTTTGAAGTGCTTGAAGAAAATTGATTAGGAAAAGTGCTCTGGCTATCCATGTAAACAGCTTGTCTCTTCTTTCTTGCCCAGGGAGATTTGCATCATGATTCCTGCAGCTTTTCCTTATGTTCTTGAAATGACCCATAGTTTTGGGTGCGGGATACTTGAAAAAACTATGCACTGAACATAAATAGTACCTTGGGATGCTTATACATTAACTGATAATAAAATCATCTTTATTTTTTTGTTTAGAGTCAACATAGTTACATTCTTGTTTATTTTTCATCCCATCCTAAGGGTTCCACGCTAACTGTTAGGTTCCTCCATGTTATGGGTTTGGTCACTGTATGGACACAAGTAGTAAATGAAAGAAAGCAAAGGTACCATGAATCTTTATTGTTCATTTGGTGATGGTAAGCTTTTCTGGCAGGTCTGCCATTCACCACAAAGTGTATTATATATATTACGGTATTTATTTATATCCTACCTTTTCTTTTAGTCCAGGACACACAACAATTAACACAAAAATCGAAGATTTTTTTAAATTGTTGTTACCTGCCTTCAAGTCAACCTCAACTAATGTTGCTACCCTGTGGATTAGACACTTCCAAGACCCTCTGTCCTCATGTGCTCTGCTTAGGCCCTTCAGGTTCAGGGCTGTGGCTTTCTTGATTCTCTCCATCCACAATGCAGTCTTCCCCTCTTTCTGCTGCCGTCTTTCCTAGCATTATTGTCTTTTATAGTGAGCCATTCCTTCTCATGATGTGGTCAAAACACAATCTCGTCAATTTCATCATCCTTGCTTCTAGGAAGATTTTAGGCTCAATCTGTTCCAGTACTCATTTCTTTGTCTTTTTTGCCATCTAATTAATTTTTTAAAAATATATTTTTTTAGATTTTTAAATATTTTAAATTTTAAATATTTTAACATTTAATTAAAAACAACAACAACAGCAACATGGGAACTTTCCTTTCCCTTCCCACTAAGCCTCACCCCACCTACACCGTCTTTTCAACATTTTAAAGGCATGTAGGCAAAGGCACAAAAGGCAGATATTGGAGGACCGGTGATGTAACATCCCCAGGGTGTCACCTGGTCTGGTCCGAACCTCCTGCACTCTCCAGATGATGACACCCCTGCAAAGAAAACTCATTTTTGCTGCTTATATTTCTACAGAATAGGCCCTCAGATAAGCTGGAGCCAATTCAGTTTGGTCCACTCTCAGTTTTTTCCCAATGTCACTTTAGTTGTCATTTCATTTCTTCAAGATCCTTGGAAAACTGGAGAAAGGTATGGTTTAACTCTATGTTGTGAGAGGAGAAGCTTAATTTTTTTTCCTACCACCCTGTTTCCCAGTTCCAGAGGCTGACCAGGATGTTGACAGAATAGCCTGCTAATATAGCAATTAACCAAGAGCCACCAAGAGCTATCCTCAGTGGACAAAGCTGAGAGAGACTATCCTCACCTACATCATCAAGCCAGGTCTGTCTGATACATGTCAAGTTGGCATGCTCATCCAAGATCAAGTTGTAAATGGTGGTTGTTTCCCCATTCACCAACCTGACATTCACCAGCAGCATTTTCAACCCAGAATAACATAGTACTGCAGTAAATACCTAGCCTTGAGATGGCTTTGCCTGTAGTCTCCTGGGACTAGATGTAAGTAGCAGCACACCACTAATGAGATAGGTTGTATGGACTGCTTGGCATGGCCCATATGTTGATGTTTTTAAAAAAAAATATATTGTATAGATGTTAACATATAGCAAACATATTCAAGGGTAGCCATGTTGTCCATATAACAAAGTACAATAACATCCAAAACCCACAAAACAGCGATACCTTTAATTGGCCAAGCAAAATGCACAAAATGCATGATACAAGCTTTCAAAGCTCCACTGGCTTCTTCATCAGGCAAAAGTATTAAAATAATAATAATAATAATAATAATAATGATGATGTTTATTTATAGCCCGCTCCTCTAATAAAATACTCGGAGCGGGGTACAGCAAAATAAAAAGATACAGGGTAAAAACAACGATCACATCCCACCCCAACCACCCCCCTTAAAACTGAATTAAATCTAGACAGTTTAAAATTAACACAGTTAAAATTGGTCGGCAGTTATTAAAACAAAGTGCATTTTCATGAGCAATCCGTGTGCAAGGCCGCATTAAATCGATTCAAGTAAGTATTAAGTAAAGGGATCATTAATAATTTCCAGTACTGTTTATATTTTTAGAGCAGGGAGCGAGGGTTTCATTTATTCTCTCCTTCAGGGAAAGGCCTGCCGGAAAAGATGCGTCTTTAAAGCCTTTTTGAAACTAGCCAGTGATGTAATTAAGAATTATACATGAGAGAAAAATAGCAATCGCAGTACCATTTATATTGCTATACCACTCAATAGTGAACTGAGCATTCCCTAAGTCGTTTACAGTCTGTAAGCCAATTGCCCCCAACAATCTGGGTACTCATTTAACCAACCTATGAAAGGATGGAAGGCTGAGCCACACCGACATTTAGCCACTGTGCTACCAGGGCTTCGTCAAAAACAAAATAGAAAAGAAAAAGAAAGATAAAATGATGATGTTAGTTACAGGCTTACATTTTCTCAAAATGTACTGTTGGTATCCTTTGGAGGGATATCTATGCACGTTCTTCCTCCTCCTGGCCATGGGGCACTGGGAACAAAGCATTCCAATGTCCAGGAAATAAAATTTGAATTACATTAGCAATGCAAAAAGGTACTTCTTCTGAGATTCCAGATCTCAGCAAAGTCACTTTCATCAATAGATGCAAATCAAGTTTAGTGCAGAATGAATGATAGATAACATTTAAAAAATTGATCTCTAGATATGTTGGACTTTAACTTCCATCAGTTTTGACCAGCATGATTAATGGTTAGCAGTTATTAGTACTGTAACCCAAAACATGCAGAGGGCACCAGATTGTTTCAGTTTTTGTCCAGTCTATCCATCCTTCTGTGCTGTGAGTTAAGTGAATGTAACTACAAGTTAATGTTCTGTGAGAGGAGCAGATAATACCAGCATCTCTTTAACTATACACAGGTGTACATTGGATGTACAGACAACTCCCCCTGTGTTTGCTGAAGACCCTGGGATGTGCACACCAGTTACATACCGCAACATGGTCAAACATTCAGCATTACAGCAGCCTATGATTCTTCTGTGCAAGTAGTTGCTCCACCAAATGAACATCCATGACCTTCAGGAATCTCACTCTCATGGAAGCATCTTCTGCATATTGCACCTGTGTGCAAACGGTCAGTGCTCATACTGCAGCAAAAGGAGCTTTGTTGGGAGATATGGCTAGGTGGTGTAATTCTGTTTCTTTTCTCGCCATGGGTACATTAAATATTTGTGTTCGGGGTGGTGGTGTCATCTCAACAACTCTATATCAAACATGATCCAAGTTAAAGCAGTAATCTAAATATTAATACACAATTTAAAATCCTCAAACATATGGAAGCTTATCACTGTGGAAGACTCACAATATCCCATTGTTTTGTATTTAAAGTTTGCTCAGTCATGTTCTTTCTGATGCTACAATGCAGGCCATTTGGTGGTAGAAGCTATTATTACTGAAATGTTCTTGGATAGCTGTAAATGTACCTCTGTGAAGCGGCCTGATAATTTTGCACTTTTACAATTTAATATTGGTGTGCATGTGATCAGGCTGATGTGAGGGCTATAATTTTGGCTGAAACAAGAACTTCTTTTCAAAACTCGAGAGTAATGTGAAACCCTGCATTTGCCAAACAGGTCACATTAAAATTACCTTATATAAAGTAAAGAAAGATGAATAAGAAGACTTGTTTAGACTTACGTTTCAGTAGCATCCAATGTAGTCTTGCTATGTGAGCTTTCCATTTACTGTCTCTGAAAGAGGCAAAGACAAGATGATGCACCAGTAAAAATCTAACACTCAAAAAGATCGATATGTGCTTAGAAATTCTGGGAAGTCAAACTTTTATTCCCCTAATGTTCCTATGGTGCCACTTATGTAAAGTCTTAAGACAATAGAGTTCATCTTTCCTTTGTGATCAGAAATTCTCTTTTTTCCCTTTTTCCCTTAAAGAATTTCACACTGTCCTTATGAATTAAATATTTTCTATTACAATTATATCTTTTCTATTTGATGCCCAAGGCCATGCAGTGTCCCTAGGATACAATATTAATTATCTAATACAAACTGCATCTAGTATTTCAAAGGATTTTATGTGTGTTTCAATTTGCAACGTTTCTGCAAGGCACTTCCTCAAAGACATCACCTTTATTCCATCTTGCATTTGCTCAGCAGACAATAAAGTCAGATTTATTTATTTTTGCTGCCCCTAGACTCCTAGCAGATCCCTTTTAGCACTATCTTTTAAACTTTAAAATTCTTTGACTGACCTGTTGTAGAAACCTCAGATGTACTTGTCTGCCTCTCACCCAAGATGGCTGCTTCCCCCCCCCCCCCTTTAGTTAATATTTCAACTGGCTTCACTCTTTTCAGTTCTTCACATAATCCCAGGTACAATGAAGTCCTTAACAATGTCTGTTCTGCCACTGAGCCTTTCATGTTTTCCTTTTATTGAGCTTCAAATGTTATGAGATTCTGCCCCCACCCCCTTTTTTTTTTACCCTTGGGAAACATGTTGGACATTTACCATGAATTTCATTGATCCGTTCATGTTATTGTATGCCAAACTAATACAACAGACTGGCTTCAGTCCAAAATCCCATTAGTGGAGTGTAAATACAATGCACAACTGCACTGCAAAGTATAGGACATACAACCATAGCACAATGCACAACTTGCAAAGACAAGGCACAGATGAGCATGCTGTCTGTGCAACTCCTCTTCCATTGCTATCAGCAGAATGTGTGTGTTGTGCAGTGGTGAATTTTTGGCTCCATATGTTTAGCGTGACACACATACAAATGTCTGTAGAAGAATTCAGGCCACTGTAACCCCCATAAAAACAGTGGGACTGAAATTTATTATTGAACAACCTAGCTCTTGTCTTATAAAAACAATTCTTTCTTCTCTGCTGTCCAAGGGGAAAATTTCATGTGTGCCTAAGGGCATTACCATGTGAGGCCTTCTAATATGGCATATTGATCAACAATCAAATGGCACAGAGAGAATTGGCAGCACTTGGCAGCAACACCTCAAACTCCAAATGCATAAAAAAATAAAACATCCTAATTCCTAGTAGACATATCGCTCACACATACTTCCCAACTGTTCTGATTTTTCAGGTGCAGTTTAATTCTCTGTCATCCCACTTTTTCAGCTGCTTTAAAAATGCCTCTGTTTCTCTTGCCTCCTTTCAGTTTTCCCCTTTGTCCACAGCTTACTCCAGTTCCTGCAAACTGATATCAGAGTGCAAAAGATATCAGAGTCCAACTACGAATTAGGCTGCCCCTCTGTCTGTTTATAGCCGCCACTACTACCTGCGTGTTTTATAATTTTAATTTAGATTGGAATTTTAACTGAAGTGTTTTTAGACTGAATAATTTGTTGGTTTTGTTGGGAATGGGGTCTGCGATTTTATGACTTTGTATCTGTAATTGTTTATTTGTTTTATTGTTTGGAACCCGCCTCGATCCGAAAGGGAGAGGAAGACTACTACTACTACTACTACTACTACTAATAATAATAATAATTAGTAGTAGTAGTTTGCACTTCATTAACTGAACAGCCATGAAGGGTTCAGAATCCTGAGTGAATGGGTTAATTTAAGTCACAGACCAAAATTTAGTGGAATCTTGTTCTTCCCAGTAAATTTGGGAAACTCTTGCAGCCTCTCCTAGCTTGTGTGTTCTTCTGCATGAATAATTTACCATTTTGACCATACTCTGATGTTACTTCACCACTCGTGTTCAAGTTTTCATCTCTGAAATATTGACGGGTATGGCCACCAAACATGTTTAGGGTATCTTCGAGCTCATCTATCTCATACAGGAAAATAAAAGAACCAAGGGAGCTGACCATTAAGAATTCTCAAGGGCTCTGGCTATTTGTCAATCCATACATAATCCTGATTCTCGTTTCAATTGCAACAAATGTACAATCTGAATGGAACTGTTCAGGGGAGGCCAAAAACAAGGCAGTAACCCTAATGCAGGAAAAGTGGAGACCATCATCCTAGATGTAGCTGTGACAAGGGAAAAGGAATTAACTTTTTCCCCCCCAAGCTCTGAAAAGATGGGATTTTGGAGTTAACTTCTGCTAGCCAATCTCTGAGAACGGTGCAGCTGTTACACAGTCCATTGCAGGGTTTCTTTTGGCTCCCTGCTGATGCACAAAATGTAGGGGAAATTGAATTATTTACTTAAATGGTATTTTAGAAGTGTAAATAACCCCTCCTGCTGCAGCACAGTTATTATGAATAACAGTTCATCAGTAAATCATAGTGTTTATATAGAATAAAATTATAACACCAATAGCTGCTGCCATGGCATTATTAGGCTGTAGGAACGGATGCAGTTGATAGTTCTCAGCATTACATAAGTCATGTGAACATCACAGGGATGGACAAAAGTGGGGCTCTGCAGATGTTGCTGGACTGCAAATCTCAGCATTTCACACCATTGCCTATGCAGGCTAGGGTGATGGGAGCTGCAGTTGAACAACATCTGGCCCACTGGTATATAGAGGCAATCTCTATATGTACTATTTTTATACTTTTTAAAAATTACTAACGTTTGTAGATTTGATCTAATCATGTAAGGTCTGCAAGAGCTGAGCAAGGCAGTTGATGATAGGATGACTTGGAGGTCTCTCATTGATAGGGTCGCCCATAAGTCAAAGTTGACTTGTTTGCAGCTAACAACAAACAACAAGGTCTCTTTTGGTTTTCAAATGCAGGGTGGGCTGGCTGTACCATTAAGCAAAAGGAGGGAGATGCCTAAGGCAGATGATGGTAGGAAGCAGGGGGTAAGAGGGAGGTGTCTTGTTCTTTGCCCCAGAGAGCAAACTGAAACAAAATAGGTATTGAGCAGTTATGTCTTTTCATTGTGCTCTGGTAGCATTTTACAATGCTTGCTAAGCCGCAGCCCCACCATCTCCTTCATCTTCTTTTGCTTCGAAGATATTTGAAACCATTCAGTGTAGCCATACTACACTGGATTTTATCACACGGGAAAAATCAGGGGAAAGTGGGGGGGGGGGTTTCACATTAGCCTGTGAAAATCGCACAATCGCAGTGAAGATTTTCACGTGACATCACAATTAAAGAAGATTTATCCAGGTAATAAACAGGGATGTGGTGGCTCAAGATCGGCAGGTTGGCAGTTCAAGCCCAGGTGCTGTGCGATGGGGTGAGCTCCCATCACCAGCTTCTGCCAACCTAGCAGTTTGAAAGTATGCAAATACAAGTAGATAAATAGGTACCACTTTAGTGGGAAGGTAAACAGTGTTCTGTGCAATCATTCTGGCCACATGATCACAGAGTAGTCTCTGACAACACTGGCTTTTTGGCTTAGTAACAGTGGTCGGACACGACTTGACAGTGGTCGGACACGACTTGACAACCTTGTCAACAGGGAATACTTTTACCTTTAAACAGGTAATAACCAGCAACAAATCATTCACGGGATTTCCCTGTAAATGATTTGTTGCTGGGTATTACCTGTTTATTGCTGGGATAAGTCCTCTTTAATTATGACATTGTGTGAACATCTTCACCGCGATTGCGATTTTCACAGGCTAATGTCGTTTAAACCCTTGCTTCACCCTGATTTTCCCATCTGACAAAGTGCACTGCTGAGCTTCTCCTGCTTGCAAGTAGGTGTAATATTGAAATTGCTGCCGCGTGCCTTCAAGTAAATTCTGCTTTAGGGTGGCCTATCATGGGCTTTTCTTGGAAAGGTTTGTTCAGAGCGGTTTGCCATTGCCTTCCTCTTAGGGGGGCGAGGAAAAATAACTTCCCCAAGGTCACCCAGTCAATTTCTATGGTCAAATAAAAATTCAAACCCTACTCTACTGGGGTCCTAGTCCAACATTCAAACCAGTACTGTGTATATATCTGAGGTTTTAACTTCCACTTCGCAGCCATTCCTTCCAAATTTGTCTTCCATTGGTGTCAGTGGAAGGTTTGAGCTTTTAGCTCCTGCTCAGAGTATACTGGGAGAGGGGGACTGAGGGTGAAAATCTGATGCTTGGAAAGGATCTAAATGCCCCCTTAACTACACCAGTAGACTTGATCTAGATCGGAGGCACGCATGCTTACTCCACTGCACATTTCACTCATGTTCCATCATGGCTACCTTTATTTTGGTGCATTTTCCTTTTATTCAGGGAAACGCTGAAAAAAGTTGCTGGATCGTGGCAGGGGATGGTATAGAGAATTCTGTTTTCCCATTGCTTTTAATGTCTTTTGGCTGGGCGTTTTCTGCCTGGGGAGGCAGCTCATATCTTGTGGGGATCTTGCCATTGCTAGAATGGAGCCTCAAGATTTTTCACAAAATGAGGTTCAGATTTCCAGAAGAAATCTATTCTGCACCCTCTATGGTAGACAGAAAGCCTCTTCTCTCAGTTGCACATAAGCCTGCAAAACTACAGTTGAGCTCCCGCCATTGGTCTATGAAGGTCTAAGTGTACTTTTGAGCAGTATTTTGTACTGGCCATGAACATAGTCATGAATCCAAATGTCTGGTGTCTGCTTTTCACAATATACCTAGGATTCCAAAGGGATCTATCTCTAAGCTAATTCTTTCTAGGTCAGTGGTCATTCCTGTTTTCCATTCTATGTAACAGGAGCTTTTTGAGGAGGTAATTTTCAGCAGATAGGAGTCCACTTGTAAAGGAAAGCCCAATGATTATATATTGAAGTGTTAATGCAAAGCATAACAAACATTCCTAAAATTATTAGAGGTTAAATTCTAATCTTTCATCGCTTCACATATTCATTAATTTTCCTTTCCTTTACCTTTGTTCCTTAATAGACTAAACTAGATTTTGTTACAGGATTTCAGATTTCAGAGCACCACCATGTTGCCTTTTTGGTTTGTTTTTAAATAAATGCTCTCCATTTAAATTTAAGAAGGTAGGGTACTTCTACAGTCCTACCGTGATGCTTTTCACTTGGACAGGGCTGACAGTTACGATCCTACAATCACCAGCAAAGGCTATGTTACAGTGCTAAAGACCACTGCTAAGGGAACAATATTCAGAAATATTCTGAAAATGTGGCTAGCAACTCCCCTGCCACCCAATGATCATGACATTGCATGCCAGCCACACTCCAAGTATTAACTGTGTGAAAGATGACAACTGAAGTATAGCAATAACTGAGCTCTATCTTGGAGAATCCATAGGCTTTCCAAAAAGGTTCAAATCCTATCTGACTGCTCAGAATAGGCATGATGTGGCCTGTGGATCCTTATGCTGCCCTCTAAGAGATCTTTGCTGCTTTGTTTGCCGTGGCGGTAATGCTGACAAAGCACCAGTTTTCCTTTTAAACAAGAGACATACTACTCACATATCTTGTTTCCAAAGAGAATATTTTTCTGAAGACCTCCCGAAAGTACATTTCTAATAGTGTTGTCAATTCCCTACAACAGACTTAGTCTACAACTCTCCCAAACAAAATAAAAAACTGCTCAAGCCTCATAAATAAAAACACACACACACTGCCCACCAGAAGCAAACCACCAGCAAAAGCTAGAACTGATGTATTTATTTAAACCTGCTTTGTTTGAATCTAACAGTATCCCGTGTATGTCTCCTATCCTTTTGTTTGGGAGTAGAATGCACAATATTTGTTAAAGCTTTTTTCCTATAAGTAACAGCATAATGCAGTCTTCCAAGGCCAACAACTATTTCGTGCAAATCTTTATACACTATAATAAAGATGGAAAGTATAATCAGTAGCCATAGGGCAAAATGTTTTCTAGCTGTGGATGAAAAAAGAATGCTGGCTAGCCTAATTCAGCAAAAACAACCACAACATTTTAAATTAAAAGACCATTTTATGTATTGGGTGAAGATTTTTGAGTGCTAACGGCTTGGATCTGTTCCATGTGCACAAATTGTTCCTCTGCCATCTTCAAGTTGTATATGTGTCAGTGCTCCTCTTACACCCATCAAACTGTATATGTGCCAGGCACTGGAAATCCCAAGACGTTTATATCCTGCATGTGCAAACCTCAATATGGCCTTAATGAGAGCTCTGATGGTCATACATTTATCTATGGGGTAAGTAAAGGATACTCTGCTGTTAAGACAGATTCGAAAACTGACTGTTCAAAATATCTTGTGACCAATGGCGGATGCTTCAGGACATTTTGATCAGAATACTTTATTACTCCTACTTCACTGTGCTCTAAAAAGGTCAGGCATATTACAAAACCTATTTAAAACTAATTTCGTATAAAACACATGAAAAGCCTCTTTTGCAATCTTCCTTGTAGTGGTGAAAGATGAAGAGAATGAAGGATAAGCCTTTGGGTGTACATATACGTATACTGAGGAAGTCTAATGATACAGATTATAGGAAAACAGTATACCTTTCTTTACAAGGTCTTGATTTGCAACCCTGAAATCTCAAATTTAGCTATTACAATGAAGTCCTGTTGCAGACAGAGCTGGGTTTTTTTTATCACCACTTAAAATCTAATTAATCCGTATTGAAGCACAAAGATTTCTGTTGTGTTTTTATAGGGTGAGGGGTCATAGAGCGTTCTTTGTTCATCTCTAGACTTGTAATCATCAGGCATTGGGGATATAATTTTACCAAGCAAATTGGAAGGTAACAGATCAAATCCTTATCACAGAACCTAACTCATAGTTAAGCAGAGTCCTTCGTCCTTTACAAGAAATGTTATACAGTATTCAGGAAGAACAAAAACACATTTCAGAGCTTTGAAAGGGTTAATATCTAAAGCTTATATCCCGGGAAGCAAGAGCTAAAGATTCTTAGAGCTGCAGCCGCCATATAAGGTAGCAATTCTTATAGAAGAGTCCAAAAGACTTTCCACTCAGACAATTTCATCCCTTAGAATGGCTTTAATGTACCGAACCACGATGCAGTTAGCTGGAATTTTGTTTTGTTTGTTGGGATGGGTGTTATCCTGCCTCACCACCTATCTACCTCAGTGGAAAAATCTCAACTTAGAATTGAATGAATTGGAGATCTGGACAATGGGACTCTGGCAAGCTTGTGTATTTCAAGAAGAAGGTGGAATGCAATGCAAGGAATTTGATTCTTTTCTGGCTTTACCCTCTGAGCTCAAAATTTCCAGGATCCTGATGTTCACATCCAATGGATTAGGACTTTCAGGCCTTTTACTCTCAGGTCTTGGACTGGACTGCCTCAAGATTGGGGAACAACAACAGGATCTAAAGAAGAAGTTGCTGCTTATGGGAGGAATATTCTTCTGGATATCAGGCGTTACAGCCATAGTCCCAGTGTCTTGGGTTGCTCACACCACTGTGCAGGAGTTTTGGGATGAAAGTATTCCAGACATCGTGCCCAGGTGGGACTTTGGGGAAGCTCTCTTTGTAGGCTGGTTTGCAGGATTTTGTCTCATCTTAGGAGGTGCACTCTTAAATTGCTCCGTTTGTTCCACTGATACTCAGTCATCCTTGGTCCATTATACAGTGGCAGAAGTGCAAGATACTTGTCAACACTTGGAAAGTGACAACAGACTCAAAGGCCTAAGAATCTAACAGAGATAGAAGGGCTTCTCTTTCTTTTCAGACACTTAAAAACACCATCCAGAATCTTGTTCCAATTAAGATTCAAAGGACTTTTGTTCCCTAGCCGATTCATTCCACATGGGTTTAAAAAACTTTCTTCCTGTACTTTTTATTTGAAGAGCAGTATTTAACCCTCCTTGTTACAACAGTGGAAATGCTGTCTTCACAACAGGAGGAGATTAAAATGACTGACTGTAGAAAATCTCCACTGTCCAGCTTTGTCTACTACAGCAAAAATGTAAAAACAAAACAATTCCACCCAAAGTTCATACAAGACACAAGGAAATGTAATATGAATCCTCATATTACACAACTAAACACCAATAAATCTAGGAACTGATTTCCTTGGCTTAATGTACTACTTCTTCAGTCCAAAGGTATGAGGAATATCCTGGCTCTAGCTTTCTGCTACAAAAAACATGTCTTACTCATGCAAGCACACAGACAAACCAATTTTTAAATTTTCGCCATCAAGTATCTTGCAACACTGGCATTTTAAAGATTTCACTGGTTTCACCTATGGAAGAGATAGTGAAATCATCTCAACACATGGCAAATGGGAAATTGTTCTTTTTTCTTCTCCACCTGGATACTCTAGTTTCTGCCTTTTAAAAAATAAGGTAGTAGCCAAAATTTCCTATAAAATACATGTTAAATATTGCTCCTGTAAAGAATCAGTGCTGCTCTTATATGTAAATACTTGAGTTTTAAGCATGCATAATCACAATATGCATACTAAAATCTGAGAAATACTGCATTCCTTTTCAGCTATGAAGGTAGCCTCCTTTTTGTTTACAGCTTGAAGACTCTGGATTACCCTTGTGTTCCAGTAAATTAAGTTCCATATTACACAATCTAATTGTTCAGTTATACTCAGTGGTTGCAATCCTATACTCACTCATTTGAGAAGTCATATTGAATTCAATGGGACCTACTTCTACATAAATATGCATTGGACTACACCTTTAAAAGGTATCCAAGTATGGGACAAAATACTGTTATCTGTGCACAATAACTTTTTATTAAAGCTTGTACTATAACTTCAGTGGGAAATGGGTTTACTACACGCTTGCTATTGTCTACTTTGCTATTTATGCAAAGTATTTCTAGAGGATACTAAGAAATAAATTAAAAAACCCCTGATGTTCTTTGGCAAAAACAAAGTAGAACTTCAGTGAGAGAATGTAAGTAACAACTTCATATTCACTCCCAACAAAATCTTTACATGCAGCGAATTTCTAAATTAATGCTAATGCTTTTACAGTTCTGGCTATATAGTTGATGAACGTTTTCCAATATTTTGTCAGGAAATTATAGCTATTGTGTTTAACATGTTAAAAAGCTGAATTAGTCCGAGTTTTAGTTTTATATGAAATGATTGAACGTTACCATGAATGGTATGTGTGTATTTCACTAGGGAACGGAAGGTGAGTTATGTAGGAATTTTAATCTTTTTTGTCTAGCTTTGCCTCATGAAGGGAACATTTTCTAAAATTTATTTAAAGACTTTTACCATTTATGAAACTGAATAATTGAAGTTGGGACAATGAAAGGAATGTAAGTGTAATTGTGTCTGACTTTTAAGGTTTCACAAGGGCATACTATAGTACAGTAATTTGGAACAAGACTACCGAAAGACTGCTGCCAGATGGGAATATAAGAACACCCAATTTATTGGTTACTTTACTAAATTCCTGCCTCACTGTCCAGTCTGTTAATCTTAAATGTATTTGACATAATACGTCAATCCATTGAGTCTATGGCATAAATGCAATATACCATCAACAACTTAAAATGAGAAAATATATTTCTTACGGATGACAGAGAACTATTAATTGACAAGAATTTTAAAAATGTGTACCATTTCAAATGTGTACCATTTGAAACTGAACTACTTTCCGCTAAATACAGTGGTCCCCCGGGTTACGAAAGTAATCCGTTCCAGGACCCCTTTCGTAAGCTGAAAAAATTCGTAACCCAGGGAACCACTGTAAGTATAGGAAAGCACTTGGCACGATTTGAATTTCGTGCCGTTTTCCTTTCTTAACCCGGGATTTTTTTCGTAACCCGGGGCCGGTTTTCTGGCCCCGGCTCTTTCGTACCCCGGGGTTTTCGTACCCTGGGATATTCGTAACCCGGGGGACCACTGTATAAAGAAGTATAAAATTTTGAGAGAAAAGTACTGTAATTGGATGTGAATTTATTTAGGTATCTGGATCCTGCTGTGATCAACAGACTTATAAAAATTACAGCTCAAAGATATTCTTCACAATTTGATTATTTAAGGTATGACAGAATCAACCTGAAAGTGTAAAAAGATATGGACTGGCAGACAATTAATTAGCTACTTCTGTTGCAGTAGTGCCTGAGCTGCCAAGGACTCAAGATAACAAACTGAAGAGTTTCTCTTTGACCAACGTAGTCATAAATGTATCCTGCAATCAGAAAATGAAAAGCTCAACTCCCTCATATTTCAAAGGAGTGCTCAAAATAAGTTCTATGTTTCTCTAATTATGCACCCAGGAAAAGGGATATGACTATGATATAGGGTGACCAGACATCCCCCTTTCCCTACATTTCAACCTTCTATCCAAGGTGAATTTCAAAACGTCCTCCATTTTGAGCACCACTAAGCATGAATTTACATTTATATGAGTGCTTTTTTAAGCTTTTATTTGGGCATGTCCTCCATTTTTCATGAAAGTCCTATATTTTGGGGTACCTTGTCCTCCTTTCTGGTCACAACATCTGGTCACCCGATGATATCCCCGGGTTTCAAAATCAGACAAGACACTTTTTGATACTACAATAGTTTTCAGTTGTGGTTATCAGAAAGTATCTCTCTTGCACACACATAGTAATCCCTGTGTGTGTGTGTGTGTATGTGCCTTCAGTGCAGCATTCCTGTTAAGCATGTATGTACAGTTTTAACCATTACTGATATTATTAAGCATCCATTGATATTACAGTCGAAATCTTGGTAAAAATGGGCAAGTATTTTGTATGTGCAAATCTTACAGTGCACAAATCACACTGAGTTGATGTGGATGATACATTTTGTGAAAAACAGAACACTCATAAACAAGGAAGATTTGTTAAAAAACTGTATTTTTTCCAAATCACTGAAACAAATGGAAAGTGCAGAGCTGAAAGTTAATCTAGGTGATGTACATGTGTACATTGACAGACAATATTAGGACAGAAAGACATTTGTAATATAACCTGATTAAATATTTAGTTCAGTCCTGAGCATTTTATACTTAAAATGTAAAAATTAGGTAAAAAGCGTTGATTTGATTTTCATTCTATAAATGATTTACTATACTTTGTTCATTTGGCTAAGCAATAATATTGTCTTCTACCTGTAATACTTAGAATTTAATATACAGAACTGTACTAACATACTGATAAAAGGAATATGAGGATTATTACATTTGTAATGTTTGCTCTATCTTGTGAAGGATAAAACCAATGATAAAAGTGATATCTGTATGCATGAAACTTGACTGGCATTTGCCCATTTTTGTATTTTTCAAAGTTGTTTTATCACTGTTGTTTAATAAACACAATAAACTGGGTGAGTAGAAAAAACAAACAAACCCTGAACTATTCAAAAGGTACTCCTAAAAAATGAGTTGATACTACTGTGGTCTCTGTGAGATAATGCATTAATGCATAGAAAATTTCTCTTATTTTATAAATAAACAACCAATTCAAAAAGACTCCTTTCTAGTCTCCTCTCAATTTTATTTAATGTGTCTGTCTGTCTGTCTTCACCTCCTATGAAACTAGAGAGCTGTATACATTTCTCACAGTAGCTTTTTTAACCTGCAAAATTAAATGGACAGAACTGAACTATATTAAGTACATAAATAAGACTGAAAATAAATAAATCACAAGGTACAACTCTATACATCATTCTACAAACATATTAATATTGTCAAACTGAGAAGCTGAAACAGTCAACCTTCATTTCTATATTAAATAATCTTGAAGCTTTAGCTTTTAGAGATTGACCTCAGCAAAACGAATGGCATGTATGTGTTTAAATCACTTCTAAAACATGGGTAGAACAACAAAGGGGGATCCATGAAATATCAGGCACAGTTAGTTAACTATCTCGAGGTTTGTTATGTTTAAAGGACCTGATCAGTAATATAGACTTGTGCATAATAAGAGAACCATTGGGGAGATTTAGAAAAATAAATTTAAGGCACAATTCTAAAGATGGCAATCAACGTACTCTTGTTATATTCTTCTTATCTTTCAGGAATTCTACCAACATTCTCAGAAAATACAATACGTCAACTTATAATATGTTGTAAAATGGACAGTGCTCAAAGAGCTCACATCTTTGCTTTCTTGGTGGATGTCACAGGTCACATGTATTTGTAGAAATGTATCATATACAAAAGAAGAAAGGATAACTTGTTTGTGCTCGTCAAAAGGCTCCAAAATTGTTCCACCAACTTGCACGATGCCACCTGAAATTCCAGGATCTGTACACAGTACTCGTAGAGACAACAGTCTGATCCTATAAATGTATATTCAAAAGTCCTATTGAATGCAGCCTTAGTTTAGAAAATGTCGCTCACCACGTCTCGGTCTCCCAGGCCCTCTCAGCTATCAAGTGCCTAGTTCTGAATTGCTAAATTCCTCTTGTAACATCACAGCAGCAGTTAATCTAATGACAAAGTGATGACTGCTTTGTCCCCCAAGTCTCATTATGATGACATCAGACCTAATCAGCCACTTGCTGCCAGATGACACTCAGAACAACCTCTGATAGTACAGATGCTAAGTATACGCATATGCACGCTCACAGATATATACTGATTAAAAGGTAACCGGAACATTTTTTTACTTCAGATTCTGATAAACACATTCATACTGTCTTTTACTTTTTCATCAATACAAATTCTCTTTCAAGAAGCTTAGGTTCTAATCACACAGCTACTGTGCCACAATTAATTTAGGAATCAACCTACACAATGTACTTACTTAATCTTTATTATACTAACATGTCATTTTAAGTGCTCCAACTCTTGGGATTTTCTTGGAAGGAATTTCTATATCAACAATAATAGATATTTGGTTCTTAGGAAATTCATCAGTCTAAGTACCACTCCGCTGAAAACTGCATGGGTCTGTTTGGGCTTTGTAAAACTGACTCTTCTACAGGCTACTGGCTGTGGTATTCAATATACAATGTTATACTAAAATGTTAGCTTTGTATATCAGTATTTGATTACTCAGGCTTGAATACTTTTTGTGTGAACCTGAGTGCAATTTCAGAGAACAGCTGCCTTTGGGTAGTTGCAGTTTAAACACATTTCAGGGTTAGACTTGCCCTATATTACCTTTCCCAGTATTTACATGTAAAGAGACTTGATAGCCTCCATACATCTCCAAATCCAATACATTCACAAAATTATATGCCTGCAGTCAGTATCCCAAGCCTCTTCTTTTGTAACAAGAAATAAAGAGAAGAAAAATGGGTTCCAAGTACAAAGTTCCAATGTAGGAGACAGAAATCTAAACAGCACCTGTTTGCATGAGGCAGCCTTGATGTTTTGGAAGAGGACTTGAGTTTGTCGCTAGCTAACTACAAAAAAATCACACTTTGTACAAAAATATTGCATGGGCTAACAGCCATTTTCACAGTCTGCTCTTGTGAAAAAAGGGTGAAACAATACTTCCTGTTGAACATAATATTTCTCGACACAGTGCAGTTCAACAGGATATACACACATGGTACTGCCTTTGTTCCTTAGATCCATCTTTACAAAATAGTAGTATATCCATAATACATACAAACTGTACAAAATTAGCATCAGAGTACCAGAAGTATTCTACTTTGGTTTTCTGGTGTGAAAGATTAAGGTAGGTTAGAAAAGAGAGGTTTTTTTTCTTGTCTTTCAGGTACATGTGTGTGCACATATATGAGCACAATGTATTATGGGGTTTATTTTTACAGACAATATCTAAGTTCGATGTAAAGTAGAACATTTTTAAAACTAGAACTACACTATAAAACTGTACTCTTTAAAAAAGGAATAGATGAACAAGTAGAAAACATCTTGTGGTAGAAAATAAAATTAGACATCATCCGCTGGCAGAGATGGTATACTGATCTTTGCTCTTGTGAAGTATGCAATCTTCTCCCTTAAAAAAGATAACAGAGAAATATATATATATTTTAAATGATTAAAACATCAATGAACACTAAAATATGCTGTACAAATTCAAGGCTTTAAAATATAATATAATTGACTTGTCCCACTGAAGCAGTACTCCAATTACAGGGCAACAAGCCTAAATACTTTTGGTGAAGTTCCCCTTGGCTACTGTTTTAAAAGTATGGATTTGGTATCCCTGCTGTGTACTTTGTTAGAAATAACCTCCGACAAAACTGAGATGCATTTGACATGTAGGGGTTGTCTACACTGATAAAAAAATTCACCTTCACCTGAAATTTTCTTGGTCTGCAGTGATCCATAGTGATTCCGTTAGTGCGACACATTCTCGAAACAAACCAGACTCAAATTGAACTGACTGTCACGCATTTTCCACCCCCAAATTCAAATTGGTACAAAAGGGGTGTGCTTTTTTTCCTTCCCAGCATGCCAAAATCTATCAACCAATAGTCTTCTTGTTTATCTGTAAATCTTGCCAGCTCGCCTTCTAACTGGTTGCCTCCTCCATCCAATCCTTTCCCCCCTCTTTGAATCCCAATAAATAATAATGAATAAGGGCAGGAAGTCTAAATGTCTTCTCCCCCCAACTTTTTGTTCATTTTTTTAAAAAATATATTTTTAATGTCTCCTGACAACACACAGAGAATAGAAGCTGCCCATCTCCTTTGCAGTGCTTCACTTCAGTTGTTGTTGCCCCTCTCCCCAGTAGAGAGCTCTGCTCTGAAGTCAAGCAATGGTGAAGGGCACAGCCAACAGGGTAAAGTGCTGCTTTGCTGGCAATTACAGCAAGGGAGATGGACAGCTTTATTCCATATGGTGTATTGGAGCTAACAGTAGATAATGGGAATACCCTATCTAGCATGGGCAACAATCAAGAATTCTGGGAGCTGAAGTCCAAAACGGATGGAGGAGCAAAGTTTGGGAAGCACTGTGCTCCAAGATCTCTTTGCATACTGAGCCAGAGTAACACAGTTATAGAGCTATTATTATTTGAATTCTACTAAAAACCTGGACAATAATGTTCGTCCTGATAGCTACATATTATCTCTAGTATCAAAGTAACATGCGTCTGAATACCAGCAGGAGGATGTTGTTGCTCTCGTCTTATTTATGGGCTTCCCATACACACCAAGGGCCCTTTCACACTGTACAATTATACCACTATGATTCTATTTTAGCTGCCATAGTTCCATCCTATGGAATCCTTGGGTTTGTTGTTGTTGTTGTTGTCGTTGTGTGTCTTCAAGTCATTTCTGACTTATGTTGATTCTAAAGCGAACCTATCCTGGGGTTTTCTTGGCAAGATTTGTTGAGAGGAGGTTTGCCATCGCCTTCTCAGGAGGCTGAGAGAATGTGACTTGCCCAAAGTCACCCAGAGGGAACTGAACACTGGTCTCCAGAGTCATAGTCCAACACTCAAACCACTACATCATGCTGTTTAGGGTGGAGCATGTACCTGCCAGACAGCTCTTCTAGGGCCTCTGACCAAATCACAAACCCCACGGGGCTCCACAGGATGCAGCCATGGCATTTAAAGTAAAATCATAGTGCTGTAACTGGATTTTTAAAAAAAGGGTTCTTGGCTGGCTGCTGTGGGAGCAGAATACTCTGTTAGACAGGTCATAGTCAGATTCTGAATGACGGTGCCTCAATCCAACACAGGGAAAGGCGGGATACAAATAAATAAATTTATTATTATTATTATTACCGTTCCTATGTTCTGAAAAGGGGTGAAACTGGACTGAGGATTTATTGCAGACCAGCAGTGTATCCGCACTGCAGAAATAATCCAGTTTGACACCGATTTAACTGTCATGGCTCAATGCTATGGAATTCTGGTAATTGTAGTTTCATTGTGGCATCAGAGCTCTCTGACAGAGAAGGCTAAATGTGTCACAAAACTACAGTTCCAGATTTCCATAGCACTGAGCCAGGGCAAATAAAGCGTGAACCTGGATTATTTCTGCAGTGTGGATGCAGCCAATAAAGGCCTTTTGCTACCACCCTCAGAACTCCAAGTTCCTGGGTGATTATTATTCAGTGGTGTTCTCATTCTAATTCTCCTGAAGCACAACATTGTAAAACATATCACGAATTTAAACTAATAAAATAAAATACGTCTTACACTGAATTCCATTTATCAAGTGTTTAATCCAAAAAAGCACTGATTAATTCCAGAAAGATGTGCATTAAGACAAAAAGGCTAATTTCAATAGTGTCACAGATTCTATAAAGCTCCCAGTGATTCAAATTATCTTTACCTGAATGACTGCACCTGTAGCGGCACTTTCTGGCTCTGCTCTCGCAACCGACATACATCCTTCGAAGCTTTCCTCATCAATTTTTCCGCACTTAAACCCCTTTTCTTTTCTTCCTTTGATTGTTCAGCCTGGTGAGGGAACAAAACCACAGCTAACACACAGTAATTGACAATACGAGAGAGGGCTCAAAGGAGGCCGAGAAAGGGCACCTTGCAAAATGTCTTCAGTACAACTAAGAAAAAAGACAGCCTGGCACCATAACTAACATGTCTTATGGCTGGTTTAATGAAGATGTTGGGTGCTGGAACCATAATTTTTGGCATGGTAGATAAAGGGATTTTAATTCTTGTGCCAGTGTCTGCACACCAGAATTCTGCATCCTAGAAGGAAGCTCTATTGGCATGAAAATATTAGAAACTGGCAGATTGATAAAGCCAGTTTCAAGTGAGATGCCAAGCCACAAGAAACTCTGGTGTTACAATTTTTTGCATACCCAGTCTCTCATTTATGCAGATTTCTGGGATGAGTTAAGAAACAGGTATGTCCTGGATTTTATAATCAGACAATGTTCAGCCAAGTGCTTGAAAATGCTTGTGGGAATTAAGAGTGTCTAATATCTCAAATAACCTAAATTATCTTCCATTTATCTACTGCCTGTGAAGTTCATTAGTTTTATTAAATGCCTTCCTGTTGTGTTAATAAAGATACTGCTATCTTAGTGCCTGTCTTAACTGTTTACATGAATATACTAAAAGCCTTAAAGTGGCTGTTGACTTTTACATTTTAATGGATACAGTATTTCTTAAGGTAGGCATAGTTTTGTCTCATGGAGTAAATATGCTGCAGCCGCAGAGGATGACACATGAAAAAGCCACGTTGAGTTGGTTTATTCTTGAGTAGTAGTAAAAGCAGTAGAAGTAGCAGTAATAATATAAAATTATCAAATTAAAATTAATTGTTAAATTTATTTTATAATAATTGGGTGGAATCCTGTACCAGTTACTTAGATAAGTATATTTAACATGGATTGCATCCACACTGCAGAAGTGATCCAGTTTGACATGGCTTTAACTGCCACAAGTCAATGCTGTAGAATTCTGGGAACTGTAGTTTGTTGTGGAACCAGAACTCTTTGATAGAGAAAGCTGAATATCTCCCAAAACTACAAACCCCATAGCATTCATAGCATTCAGCTGGGGCAGTTAAAGTGGTATCAAAGTGGATTATTTCTGCAGTGCAGATGCAGCCTAAGTTAAGTAGGTAACCTGTCCTGACACACAAGTTTTTCCAGTCAGATACTGGTTAGCTATTTTGCTAACACAGTCTCTATCCTAACACTTAACCAAAAAGCTGCCAAACTCTTGTTTTATATCTATATATTTTTTTAAATCTGCAAATTGTTCCCAAAAATGTAGAACACAATTTAATACTAATAAATAAATAAATAAGCTCCATCTTTGGTTAAAAGGGGAAATGCTCGAGGCCTATTTTATATGTAGAGAATATTTTTCCTAAGGCAGCTCTGCCTTTGTGACAAGTGAGTGCACTGAGAACCCCTCAAGGGAATAGAGCATTACCATGCATATTAGGATAAATAATTCTAGCTGTATAGATATGTTCTGAATACAATCTAGAAAATGGACAACCAAAAACTGTTTTAAATATTACAAGAATCAAGGATAGAAAATACACAACTAGATTGAACATCATTTTGCACAAATACTGTACCCACCTTTGCATCACACTCATTTTGCAAAGAAGAAATTATTTTGTGCATGGCACAGGGAATCAGTATGGTTAAATTATGTGTGAACTGCCTACAAAAACTGTCTTACAATGTCCAATTGGGTTTTAAACTATTGTATGGGTGAACCAGCTTCTTTACTGGGAAAGGCTTACAAACCTCAGAGGTGAGAAACTTCTGGCCCTCCAAAGATTGAACCACTACTGCCATGACCTCTCACAACAAGGAGACAGGGCTGATGGAACTGGAGTCCAACAGTATTGGGAGAGCCAGAGGTTCCCCAGCTCTGTTTCACATTTTTTGAAAAGAAAATACCTGGAGAAAAGTGTTGGTAGGATGAGAGATTACAAAATAATGAAAGGCATGGAAACAGTGTTCAAAGAAAAATAACTAACTCTTAGATGCAAACACATAGGGGGCACCTGGACTTTATAGGCAGAAGATCTGAGGATAAGACAAAACAAATAAATTCTTCATGTAGCACAATCAGGCGAAAGAACTGAGGATGTTGCAAAAGCCAAATATTAAAAATTAGGTAATAACATGTTGGATCAGTTCATCTGTGGTTACATGTCAGATGAAACAAAATCTTAATAATCGCAACATCCGACAGACACTGTATCTCTGAAGTCCAGATGCTAAGCATTTCAAATTAGCTTGAACACACGCAACTTTAAGAATTCATATTTTAAAATTATGTAGACAATGTAATTTCATACGTGTCTTCTTTCATTTATACCTGTTTTTCAGCTTGTTTCAAGAGCTTTCGGAATCTTTCATCCTCCAACACACAGGGAGGAAGCTCTGTCTTCCCTCTTGCTTTCATCTCCTCAAGCCTCTGTTTAAGATCACGAAGCATCTGCAATTCATCATTCAAGCGATTCTGACGTGTCCGAGAAGCCTGGAGATCCAGCTCCAAGTCAAGAGAGGTGCGGATAGGGTGCTCCTGAGTTGCTCTTCGCATGCTGGGCTGGCAAGCAGGCTATAGTACCCAAGAATTAAATAAAAATCATATAAGGTGCTACAGATTATAAATAAAAATAATGGGGCAAAGCAGACGGCTGGGAAAGCGCGGCATAAGGCCGCTCCAGCTACAAGAGGATCAGGTCCGTGGCAACTGTACAGCCCGGTCTGAAAGTGAGCTGCGGCTGCTGGCCTCAACCTGCACTGCTAGGAGCTGGATTATCCCAGCTCATTTTTGCTCCAATCTCAAGGACTGGATCGTGGCTGCAGCGCAGCTTCCAGCTGCATTGGAGACATGTGTTGTATAAATGGCACACCTCCAACGCGGCCTGAAGCCACTTCTTTTGGCCCGTGTGTTTCAGGCCTAAGTTATGTTAACATATTTTATGTAAAGTATCTCAAGTTAATTTCTTTGTTCATTCATACAAAATATTTATATACACTATGTGGATAGATATGTAGCATTTATTTGCATGAAGTTACACTATTCTAAATGCTAGAGAATCACTACTCTCTATACAACTTCGGTCCAGGTTATTTAAAGGACCTTATCTCCCTTTATGAATCCACTAGAGCCTTGAGATCTCTTTCTCACTGCCCTCGCAAGCTTGTTTAGTGGGAACAAGAGAGAGGGCCTTCTTGGTGGCATCTCCCAGGTTTTGGAATTCTCTCCCTAGAAAGGCCAGGATGGCCCCATACCTGCTCTCCTTTTGGCAGCAGGTAAAAATATTTAAAATAGATAACTTTGGTAATTTGTAATGAAGCTACTGTTTATAATGTTATATGATTTTCTTTTTCAATTAAAAAAAGGAAAAATATTTTTGTGTTGTCAGGTTTTTTAAACTGATGGGCTTTTAAATGCTGTTCAAATCAGATCAAGGTTTGTATATAGTTTCAAATAAAATTTTAATATTTTTCGTGTGTAATTGTTTTAACTTTTTAAAAATGTTTAATTGTTTTTTAAACTTTATATTTTTAATGCTTTTGTATTATTTGTACTATTTTTAAATTGTACTGTTTTAAATTTGATGTCAACTGCTTTGATTCCCTATATTGGGAGAAAGGTGGGATATAAGTAAATAATAATAATATGAATACTTATCTTTCTCAAATTGGACCATTTGGGAAACTTGACAAACGTTAAGGAGTTGTGCATTTTTAGCCTAAAGTCATTAATTAAGGGTTAGGAACTAATTCAATAACATTTTAAAAAACAAATCCCTTTCTGTTGCAGATTTAGGAAGTCAATGTATTTCAATATCACCTCCAAAACCACCCCCCAAAGCCCAAACAGTTTTGACTATTACACTTTAAATTCTGAATGCTTTGTTGTACAGATCTGCCATTACTAAGGAATCTTTGATTCTTCAAGAATCAAATGGTCCCATGAGTGACTGCTAATGAGACTTGGACACAACTAGATGTTTGGTAGCTGACAGGCTTCAAAATATCACTTGCTGTCAAAGAAGTACAGATCAAAGGTGCAATCTGCAGAGGATAAGCAGTGGAAGTGGTGTATGTCCTTCACTCCTTCCCCAGCCACTGTTTTCCTGCTACACTCACTTTCATCTAAGGTTCCCAGCTATGTATCTCTCACATTTAAGGGAGTGCAGGATGCATAGGATGAGTTTAGGGTTCAGGTTTCCTGGAAGTCTACTTTCTAGTCTTGGCATCCTGCCTGGGCCCCCTTTTTGAAATTCCCTCTCCATGTGTTACCACTGCTCTGGTACTGAGCAGTGTACATCCATTCTGGATCTACTACATATGCCTTGGAAGGCAGACTTTTTGGGCATGTGTGACAGCTACCATTTCCACTCCCCTCCCACTGTATTGGAATGACTTAATATCCGGGGCACTGGGGGCAAATGCAAGATGGCATCCAAAAGTGTTTGCAATTGGATTGCAAGGAATATATTTTAAAAGTGTACGTTTAAGACATGGGGGCTACGACAAATGTCATGGGGTGCCTAGTGACTGCCAGGAGTATGCTTGGGCTAGCATTAGGTCTGGATGAAGTGAATGTAGGCAAAACCCATAAGTTAGGGAAGGCATAAAATGCTTTCCTGACACTTCATCCTAGCAAACTGAGACTGCCTGCCAGCCATTTTATAACTGGGATTTCCCATACCATGGCTGGCATCTAATTACAGACATATACATGTCGGAGCCACATTACACATGTGGGGCCAAAAAGCCACCATTGTGCAATGAAAGTAGTTTGCTGATTGAGTCAGAAGCAGAATTGTGCAGACATGTTCCCCTGTGCCTTGCCTTTGACTGCTGTGTTTGTGCATTGTTCATAGTGCAACAGCACCTAATAATTGATATCTGTTGCAAAATGCTGCAATTCTGCATAGGGGTTGTGTAATGCTCACATGATCTGTCTCCACGTGTGGAATTTATATAACATTGAGGGGAATTTATGTAACGTTGAGGGGTTGTTAGATTGCCACCAATATATGTCTCATAACATCTAGCTCTGCCCATTGTTTTCTAGTGAATTAAAATTATAAACCCTATATATTGTCCTAGGCTTGCATGTTATAATGGGAAACCATGGCTTCATGAAATAAAAAGAATCAGAATGAGTTCTATTCTCAGCTTTATACATTTATTTACTTAGAAGCGATTGAAGGTTTCTGTTTTCACTTTTCAAGTAGCAACACTTGCATGGGAACTCTGAATTTTGTGGTTAGTTTAAACTGTGGCTTCAGGACACGCCAGGATTTGAAAACAGTTTGGAAGTGACTTGTTCACAGTAATCTTAGTCTGAAACAAACCACAGTTCTCAAAATTTCAATATCAAGATAAAATCTAGTTAAATTAGCAAAAAAAAAAAAAAAAAATCTATTGTGAGAGGCAAAAGAGAAGGAGAGACAAGGTGGAGTTTCCAAGCAGATGCTAGATTTTTCTGATCCCAGGGGAAAAAAATTCTAGTTACAATGGACCTTGGCCTAGGAAAAGAAATATAAAGTAAGTATCCTACCTGAGGAAATAAACAATTAAATTGCTCCCACCCCTTGGTTTGTTAAAATTTTCACCAGTAATTTTAAAATTTGTTGTTTTCATTGGGAAATGACAATGATTTTATTTTGTAGTAATGACTAATGTTTCTTGCTACTTTAATTGGTTATACGTTACTTTCAATAATTTGAAATGACTTCTACAAAAATGATTATCTATTCCATTTTAGAATTTTTCTCAACTGACTGACATTAATGAATCAATTTTCTTAAGCAACTTGTTGTTAATGACTTAGTGCCAACACCAATGTTCCCAAGCAATATTCTATTTTCCCCCAAGATCTTTCTTTAAAGAATTACAGAGCAGGGGTGAACTAATTTTCACATTTAAAAACATATGCAAACAGTAGCAGTAGCTTATATTCCTATTGATACAAACCCACTTGGAAATCGGAGAGTGATTCAGGGAGGAACAGTATTTCTAGATGTGTAGGATTTTTTCATATTTTTAATCTGCAGAACAATAGGAAAGAGAGTGGCAAAAATGAGCAAATGGTCAAACTTACCCTTTTAACTCTCAAGCTCCGCCGCTCTGTGGCATTTCTCACAAAGAGAGACTTTTTGGCCAGTGTTGAACTGTCACTATCACTTCGATTCAACTGTCAAAACAAGAAACAGAAAAGATTTATAACATTAGGTGCCTGGATCAGAAGCAGGCTAACATTTAACAATAAAGTTGCCAAGAGTAACCTGCTGCATGTATTTTTGGCAATGGACCATATAATCCTTACAAACCATTCATTAAAGCAACATTGTTAGAAAGCCACATTTCAATTGCCCATAATTCATTACGCAGAAAAAAAGACACGATGATTCCATGGTATTAAGAGGCTTCACACAGACATCACCACCAACAGGCTTATTGACCTCTAATTTCAAAGCATGAGCATCTGTCACTTGCTTAAGGTAAGCCTTTGACGGATTTATGAAAGGAAACCCTGTTTTTATCAGTGGCTAAAGTAACAATTATTCATATTGTATTACTAACTTACAGAAAAGTTATTTTAAATAGCCTTTTAAAGTTACACAGAGGGTTTGAATCCATGCTCAGCCATGGAAACCCACTGGATGACCTTGGGCAAGATAGATTCTCTTACCCTCAGGGGAAGGGCAAACCTCCTCTGCAGATATCTTGCTAAGAAAACCCTGTTTGACTAAGGTGCCATAAGCTAGAAATGGCATGAAGGCACAATACAACAGGAAAAACTACAGAAGCAGACCATCAATTTTTGCATACAAAACCAAGGGGAAATTTTACATAGAATCATAGAATCACAGAGATCACAAGGGCCATCCAGTCCAAGAAATAAAACACTTTTCTCTGTATCACTTTTGTACCTTCACACATTAAATGCAGTACTATGCATTCTACAGTACTTCCAAATGATCCCGTTAAGACAATACAATAAACTAGGGATGGGAAGCTCTGGAGGATCCAGTGGTTATTTTTGCCCTCTACCAAACTTTGGCCAGCTACAAGCCTATGCCCTCCATGCTGAAAAAACTGGTTCAAAATGCCCTCAAAAGCCTCTAGAGCAGGTGTGGGCAGTCCCCAAGCTGCATGTTGCCCTTGGGACCCCTAAGTACGGCTTTTGGGATCCTTCAGAAGCCCATCAAACTAGCCAAATCTCCCAAACTTGTGACTTGCCCAAGGCTTTCATGGCTGATTGGGAAATTGAATCCTGGTCTCCAGAGCTGCAGTCCAGTGTTCAAACCATGAAGCCATACTGGTTCCTGACTTTCTCTCTCTCTCTTTTAAAAGCTATTTGAGGCCTAGAGCAGCTTTCCTTAAAAGAGCTTTGAAATGACTATTGCCATCTCTCAGGCTTTTGGAAGTACAATTGGCTATTTTTATGTTGATTTTGGGGGGGGGAATGGGGGGCTGGGGGACACACTTGTCTACTCTTTGCTAAACCATTATTTAGTATGAGAAGAGTTGAATATTCCTTCTTGTCATTGGGGCGGTACAGATTGACCCAAAAGGGCAGTCTGGCGCCACCTCTTTTTGCTACAGAACTTCGCCGCAGCAGCTAGATGCAGCGGCGAAGCTGTGCAGCAAAACTGCCACCGCAACTGCGTAGCTCCGTCTAAAAGCTGGGCAGTTGTGGTGGCGTCATTATGCATGCTGTCTAAAAGCCCTTACGTGACAATGCAGGCATCGTCATGTGCTAGGGTTAGGGAGAGTGCGGATGCTGTGTGATTCCTAACCCTAATCTCGCCCCACAGACAGCCCTCTTGGGCTGTCTGTATCGGGCCACTGTCTCACCAGGAACTGAATGCCTCTGTTCTTAGTTCAGTAGTAAACCATCGACCTAGCAGTGAGGATTGTGGAAACCCTTCCTAAATTAACCTTGCTTATGTCCTACTCCAGGTGAAAGACAGGAGGAGTGCTACCCCACTGATGTTGCTGGATCTCTCAGCAGCTTTTGATACCTTTGGTCATGGCATCCTACTGGACTGCTGGATGGGAGGAGGAGGCACTGTGGTGGATCTGCTCCTATCTGCATGGTGGAGATAGTTCCAACTTATCTCTCATGCTAGTCAATATCTACATGAAGCCTCTGGATGAGGTTGTTAGAGGAGTCTGAAGGCTGGATGCTATCAGTATGCTGATGATACTTAGCTCTACTTCTTGTCATTGAAATCAGTAATAAAGAAATTACACACTTGAAAATGACATGCCTACCTGGAAGTTGTAATGAGTTGATTGGGGGAGAGAGGGTCAATAAACTGAGGCTGCATCCCTGTAAAATGGATACTCAGGGGGCTGGTGGGTCTCAGGTCTGGGAACTGGATAAGTGATCTGCCTTGGATGTGGTTGTACTTCCTTTAGGAGCAAGTGCACAGCTTGGGAATACTCCTAAATTCACTTCTGTCATTGGAGACCCAGGTGAACTCCATTATTAAGAGTGCTAAGTTGGAAGTAGCTTCAACTGGTCTACCAACAACAGCCTGTCCTGGATAGAGATAATTTAGTTATGTTACTCCATGGAGGAGAGCCTCCATTTGTGGAATGCAAACTGGGGGCACTTTTGGCCCCAGCATTAGTTTCTTCCTAGCATCAAATCATAGCATGGCTTTTTGAAAAACATTTTGAGGCAAGTTGATTGCATCCAAGTCAGCATGGTTTCAGATTAGCTTAAACTGTTCTAACTTGTCTTAAACTCTATTTTTTTGGTTAAATATGCGTTTTGTCTATATAAATTTTTCTTACTGTTTTAAACTGCTAAAACTGATCTGTAATACATCAGTTTGCATTGTATACCACGCTGAGATTCCTGGATACAAACGTATGAAAGAATATATAAACAAATAGAAATAAAATAGTTTACCAAGTTCAAATAAAATGGCAAACAGTATTTTATAATCTCCCTTTTTGTCTTATCCTGACCAGCTGTAGGTTGTGGGCAATGGATAGATTTTTCCAAGACACAGTATTGTTGAAGGAGTGTTTTGTATTCAATGAAGAAAAATGTCATATTAAGAAGTTTAACTCAGAAAAGAAGATAAACCTTCTCAATTCTTCTGGAAGGCATATTAAACAACATTATTTACAAGAATTAGACCATAGAATTTTCAATAATTAACGAGCTCTGAGCCTTAAGATACGCCGATGTAGCTAGTATTTGAAAAATAGCTGTAGGATCTAGGTTTCTCTTTCCCCAAAGAGACATTAGTTTTCCTACCATAGGAAGTGAGCTGTTAAGTGATCATCAATGGTAATGGGCATATGTTACTGCTTAAATGTCACTTGTGCATTTGAGGAGGTATAAATGGAAACAGCTTCCCACTGCACTACTGAAGAGAAAAATAAGTAAGATGGAGAATGAATAATGCAATGAATATTAAAACTATCTCAATTCATCTAGTGGAAAATAGTGCAATTAGCAGCAGCCAAAATAGATGTATTAAGAACTAACTGAAACATACCTAGCACTGCCCAGGGATTTGCCTAATACTCCAAATGGGTCCATGGAGCCTTTCCAATTTAAAAAGTCCACTCTCCAACCATTTTTACCTCAGGAACCTTACCTCAAAGGGTTCTCTGCTGTTTTCCTGCTCTTTTTAAAGCCCAGGAGCCTTGATTTTCCACCTTTCTTCCTGCCTTGAAAGTCTTAGCACTACACTAGCCACTGCATCTTTGGTGAGAACCAAGAACACTGCCCAATTCTGCAGTTCCAATAAGTCACAGGAGCTTTCATCTTTTGCTTCTAGATAGCCTCTCTTTTGGAATTTCTACTTGAAACTTGAAACTGCCACTAAGATTAAAAAATCTGAGGTGCCTACCATGATATCCCAAAAATTTATGCCTTTTTTCTTTTTACCTCTAGTGACTCCTCCAACAAATATGGAATTTCTATTTGGAACTCAGCACTACAACTTGGACGACATCCAAAAGTACTCTGTGAAATTTTGAGGCACCTAGCACAATATCTCAGTAAGTTATAGCTTCCAGAGAGACAAACGGACACTCATCCAGATATTTTCTTCTATCATTAAAGATTAATTGTTCCTGATCAACCTTGCTTTCAGTGGAGAAGGCATTTGACCTAGTCCAAATGACATCTCCATCAGAAATTTTTAAGAGATGAGTTAGATTAGAGAAAGAAATGTCACAAGGAGGGCACACTACAGAGTAAGAAACACGTTTAAAGTTTAATAATTAATAGCCTGAATTAGATATCTGGTTGGATTGTGCAGAAACCATCAGTCTCACAACAACTAAGGCTGCATTTACACTACAGAATTAATGCAGTTTGACACCACTTTAACTGCCATGGCTCAATGCTATTCTGGGATTTGTAGTTTTATGAGATTATATCACCTTCTTTGTGAGAGAGTTCTGGTGCCACAACAAATTACAAATCCCAGAAATCCATAGCATTGGACCATGGCATTTAAAATGGTGTCAAGTTACATTAATTTTGCAGTGTGGCAGCAGGCTAAAATTTAAAGTTTACTATATAGATCATATCCAATTTTATTTCTCCAACTAATAGCATTGCCAAACTCAACTTCTAGGGCTATTGTTCTACACAACCCAATTCAAGACAGATTTTAACAACTATAGAAAGTTTAAGTGAACAGTTTACAATAAAAGGAACGGATAAACAATGTTTTGTTTCTTGTAGAATTTACCACCAATATTTTAAATATTTAAAAGACACCAAAATGAAGTCAGTAAACAAAGTTTTTCCTCCTGGGGTGCATGACAAGAATATTTAAAATACTGGAGGTCAAATTGCTCAATTATTTGTATATTCAGTAGTTCCTAGTAGTCATCTGTATTCCTTTCATGATTACAGATTTTGCATGATTTTTAGATTGTAAGCCTGAGGGCAGGGAAATGTCTAATTAACAATTTGTAAGTTGCTTTGATAGCCTTTTGGCTGAAGAGCAGGGTATGTATAAATAAATAAATAAATAAATAATAATTATTATTATTATTATTATGTGCACAGATAATTTTTTGCAAGAAATCTCACAGAAGCAGCATGTTGTTGTGTATAAATTATACTAAAGGAGGTTTTCACAGTCAAAGAACTAGATTATTTGGGGGAATTTCAAAGTAACTCTAGGCATGTCTATTCAGTAATGATTCTTATTGACGTCAGTATGACTTACAGTACTTCCAATTGTATGTATGTGTGCTGTATAAATTTATATGAAGTGTGAGTTTTTCTTGTACATGTATAGTCAAATCTTTGTTCAAGTATGTATGAACACAGGACTAAAGGAGGAGGGGAAAATGTCAACAGCATAAAACTTTATTTTAGCTCAATACATAGATGCAAGTATTAACATCCAAAGACTATTCTGTGAATGGACTGAGAATTTTCACATTCCACAGGCGAAAGTGGGAATTTCCCACAGCTTAACAACTGACAGATGGGTATTGCCTTCTCAGGATATGGCTCACTGCCAGCGATATGCCATCGCCAAAGAAATTAAGTGAGTCCTTAGTTAATAGAACCTCATGGAGAACACGTTTTATCTTACCCTACAGATGTACTGGTTCCGCTCTCCTGGAGAGAAGGTTTGTGAACGCACTATCATGCTGTTCCTGACAAAAGGATGCTGTTGAGACTTTAGGCTGGTTCTGTCCTTGGGTCGTACAGCCACTCTCTCAGTCCTGTCATCTGTGTTTGTCTCTTTATCAACCTGTTGAGCACATAATGAATAGTTCTCATTTAAAACAAAAACCAATTAACCATGCATGTTTACTGTAAAGGAATCCATATGTATTTACTGTGTCATATAGTAAAGACAGAAATGTGTGCTCAAGAAGACATGACTCTTAAATAGTAACACATGTACAATTTACTAGAGAAAGCGTCACACTTTTGCCAATCTGATGGCTGTGGATAACAATTTGCCAAACTCGGATTATACTGAAAGATGGAGTTAATTTTTCAATAAATAAAAGTCCCAATTTAAAATGAAATTAAAGTTTTTATTAGCTCTATGGCTCCAGCTTATCCTACCTATGGTTATGCAGAAGATGAAACTAATATTTGACAGAACATACATTTGCTGTTTAAAAGCAAACAGAAGAACACTGGAAGCTTCCTACTACATTCCATCCATGGCTTTGTTAATCTTCTGCATTTTGCTCAGAGTGGGACTCAAGGTGGCTTACAAAAAGCAGAAATTTCTAAGCCTCTTTTCTGTGTCCTGTGTTCTATCGTAGATTTTCTCTTTCTTCTCTTTTATGTTCACCCACCCAGCCCATAAATGAAAATGGTATATAGAACAACTACTGGGAAATGAATTGCTTTGCGAGCTAACCCGAAAAGAATCAATATATCAATGGAGTATGTCTTAATCTCTGATTTTTAAGATAAACACTAACATCATACAGTGGCATCCCTGCAATGGGTGACACCTGGTGCATGGGGGTGGGAATTCTATGGTGGGTGGGACATTTGGCCCTGGACTTCCGGTAGAATTTCCGGATGTCCAGGGCTCGAAGAACTGTGAGGGTTGCAGCTACGCCCCTGCAGGAGTGGGAAGAGTGGGCATGCCCAGGGAGATGGCATGGGCCTGGAGAGATCGGAGAGAGACCGTGTGGCCTGGGAAGTGCCTGTGTGGGCCCAGGGGAGTGCCCAACTGGCCCAGAGAGAGCAGGAGCAGTCCTGGGGAGAGTGGATGTGGGAGCACTCACCCAGCCAGGAGGGCCAGCAGGGCCCAGAGAGAGTTGGTGCATCCTAGAGAGAGCAGTTGTGGACTTGGAGAGAGCCCATGTGAGTGCCAGCGTGGGCCTGAGCAGCTCCTGTGGGGAGCAGAGAAGCCCCTGCAAGGGCCAAAACAACGGCAAGGGGTAAAGAGATGAATGGTGTCACCTCCCATCCTGGGATGTCACCCCCTTCTGGGAGGTCACCTGGTGTGGCGCACATCCCTCACATTCTCCCCAGTGACACTACTCATGTCAAATGGAACAATACTCTGGTACTTAAAAGGCCCTCATTTTGATTACAGTGGTCCTCCGGGATCAGAATCCCCCGGGGAACGAAATCCCCGGGACCCGAAACCGCTGGGGGAGGAAAAAAGCCCCTGGCCAACGAAAAAAACCCCGGGTTGCGAAAGAAATTCCCAACCCGGAAGTTTTAAAACAGCGTGCTTCCGGCGCGCTGTGCATTGCCGAAAGCGGTCCCCCGGGTTGCGAAAACTTCCGGGATACGAAGGTAATCCCGGAACGGATTACCTTCATAACCCGGGGGACCACTGTATATGCAAAGTAAAGTATTAACAGAGAAAGAGAGGAAGGAAGAGAGTAGGTGGGAACATTCAAGGGAACAAGGCAACAGGCCACAATTAAGAGCAAGAAGACACAAAGACAAGCTACCTGAGGATTTAACTCAGTCCACATTTTGAAGCAAACAGACCTAAACTTTACTTCGCAAACACTGCACAGTTATGGAGCCATGATTTCACTAACTGTAGGTTTCCATCTTATAGAATCCAGGGATTGGCAGTTTAGGGAGAGTTACCCAGAAATCTCAGCCAGAGAGCTCTAGTACTGCAAACCCTTGCGTTCCATAGTATGTTCCCATTGTAGTTTAAGTGGAATCATAGTGTCATAATTGGGAAATATGAAAGCACCCTGGTGGATGCAGTTTTTATTCAGATTTTGCATTTTTATGCAATGCAGCTCTCAACTTTAAAATGTGCCAATATGTCTACAAAATACGTATTTTCAGATAAAATTTAGGAAATGCATATTTTGGTAGGTGAATATAGTCAAATTTTATATTTAAACATGAACACTCCCATAATTTTCACCTCAAAAAACTTGCAGATTAATATAGGAATGTCCCAAAACCTAAATGATCTAGGAATAAATAAAGTGATCCATCCATCCTAACACACACAAACACACACTTCCTGCACTCTTCTGAAAAACGTAGGCCTTATTATTAAAACTTCATAACAATGGCAAAAATAAAAATATTAAGTCATACGTGTATGCAAGTATAGCCTCAGCATTAAATAACCTATTAAATATTTAATAGATTCATTATTAAACATGAATATTCTAACAAATAAGCATTAAATGTTAACTAGCACGTTGAATGCTTCTCTTATTTTTTGTTTTTGTTTTTTTTGCTTACCTCCCTTAACAACAAAGCAAAATGTATCAGTCTGCTGTACAAGAAAACCCCATGATAGGTTCACCTTAGGGTCACCATAAGTAGAAAATGACTTGAAGGCAACAATAGTGACAACAACAACAGAAAAATTAAAAAGCAACTGAGGAGGCTAAATGCTGACTTGACATTATATATTTAAAATACTACAAAAATGATAAATAAGTGCCTCACGATAAATTTTCATGCTCTTAATCTTAAATACACCACCCTTTGTTACTCGGGCCTTGTTCTCGACTGGTTCACATCCTACTTGTCAGATAGATCTTTCTCAGTGGTCTCAGGTGGTTGGACCTCGTCCTCTGTCCCCTTATCTGTTGGAGTTCCTCAGGGCTCTGTTTTGGGCCCCCTATTGTTTTCTTTATACATACTCTCCCTTGGCAGACTGATCAGTTCCTTCGGTTTCTCCTACCATCTGTATGCTGATGACACCCAGTTGTACCTTTCTACTCCTAATCTTTCGCCGGAATTAGAACAGCAAATGTCATTCTGTTTAACAGCTGTCTCTCACTGGATGCACCATCGGCGTCTAAAGCTCAATATGTCTAAGACCGAGTTTCTGGTTTTCCCGCCTAAGCCCACTCTTCACTACTCCTTTTCTATTTCTGTCAATAACATCTCTATTCAGCTGGTCCAGGAAGCCCACAGTCTTGGTTTCATTTTTGACTCCTCTTTGTCATTTATTCCCCAGATCCAGACCACAGCCAAGGTCTGTAGATTTTTTCGCTATAATATTGCCAAAATCCGTCCATATCTCTCAGTTTCTACCTCAAAAACACTGGTCCACGCCCTAGTGGTCTCACAACTAGACTACTGTAATCTCCTCCTGGCTGGGCTTCCTCTCTCTCACATCCATTAATTTCTGTTCAGCATTCAGCTGCACGCATTATTTCACTTGCTCGCTGTTATGATCATGTCTCTCCTCTGTTGTCTTCCCTTCACTGGCTCCCTCTTCCTTTCCGCATCAGGTACAAATTTTTGTTACCCACCTTCAAAGCCCTCCATGGGCTGGCCCCTCCTTACCTAGCTGATCTTCTCTCCCCCTACGTCCCTACTCATATCCTCTGCTCTGGTAACCAAGGTCTCCTCTCCCAACCCAGGTTTTCCTCTGCCCCCTCCCGGATCCGTTCCTTTTCTCTTGCTGCCCCTCATTCCTGGAACCTTCTCCCTCTGCATGCTCGTCTCATCACTTCCCTAACCAGTTTTAAGGTGGAGCTGAAAACCTTATTGTTTAGGGAAGCGTTCTCAGGGAACTTGTGATTGTCTTCTGGCTGTCTGATATCATTTGATGTGACTTGCTTTTATGTCTGATGTTTTAACTTGTCTTTCCTTCCCTTTGTAATTTTGTCTAATTGTTACTATCATAGAGTGTACGCATCCAGCAGGCTTTTATATATTTCTTAGGTTTTACCAATTTTGTACAGCGCTGAGTATAATTACAGCGCTTTAGAAATAAAGTTTAATAATAAATAATAATGATGGTTCAGAACTAGCCAAAGTATGCCAGTCATCTTCATGATGCTTTTGGGAAAGATCATTTAAAATACTCACCAGTGTGGGCAATACTGCAGCTTCTTCATTGTGATGCATAGCTGTAGGGCTGTTGTCCTCCCCATCCTTGAGTTCTTCTGCCTCTACCAATTCAGAACAGAAATCTGCATATTCACTTTTCTCTGCACTTTTAACAGCTCCCTCCTCTTCTGTCACAGTGGTATGGGATGCCTCTGCCAATATTCCTAGCCTGTGAGGGGGAAAAAAGTAACCCAAGTTTACTCCTTGAACTAGCAAAGCTGGAAGACAAGAAAATACTGGTATGTTTTGGATGCAAACTATCTATAAAAGATGTATTATCATCAACCTATTATCTTGGACAGAAGTGGATAAGAATTTTACTAAAATGCTTTCATGATCTGACATGTTACATCCATTATATTTATCATTTGCTCCAAGAAAAACAGATAGCTAGTTAGAAATCACCTCCTATAAAACAGTGCTTCTCAAGCTGAAATCAATTCCTCTAAAACAGTGTTTCTCAAGCTATCTGATGTGGCAGCATTACACTGTTTCCCCCAACATGCCATGGTGGAACACCATTTGAGCAATACTGTCTTAAAACATACCACATAGAATTTTTGATATCCTAAATGGTTCTAATGGACTGATATAAAACTCTATATGTTCCACCAGATTATCATCCTACACTAGCAAGTACAGGATAATTCATATTGTGTTCTCAGTACATTAGATTAGGTATGCTTCTCACCTTGCCAGAACATTGTGAATTCCACCCACCCACCCCCAATTGCATCATTTTTTTTATATTAAATCTAAAACAAAGCAATAATCTCATTGGATGACATCCCTAACAAAAGATTAATTCGGCAGACATTATATTTTTTGTGGACAGCACAAGGCTGAATCCAAAAACATTGTTACTTTTTTGTGTTTTTTCAGGTTATGTGGCCATGTTCTGGAAGAATTTATTCCTGATGTTTCACCTGCATCTTTGGTTGGCATCTTCAGAGAAAGGTGGCGTGGAAGTGAGTGGGCTATATATACTGTATGGAAGTAATTTACATGTTAATCTCTAAAAGATCAACACATAAATTAACATGTAAATCACTTTCTCCCAACCAAGGGTAACACAGTATATATACCTCACTCACTTCCATTCCACCATTCTCTGAAGATGCCAGCCCTAAATGCATGCAAAATGTCAGGAATAAATTCTTCCAGAACATGGCCACATAGCCCAAAAAATCCACAAAAAAACCTATGGATGACAGCTGTGAAAGCCTTCAGTTTCACAGCATTAATGTGTTTAAAGGTAGTTCATGGTTTGAGGAAAGGTCTGCAAGAGGCAAGCCTTCTGAATAGACATAGACTCTTCCCATTATCTGGAACCCTTCCAGCTCACAGAGAGTACCCATGAGCATTCAGTAGCTTTCTCCCGCTGCTGCCAGTTCACTGACAGCAGGAACCCAAGGAGGGTTTTGATCTCTCTTTCCACACAATCTTAAACCATGTGGAGACTAGCAGATGATGGGGAGGGGGATCAGTGGGCAGATGTGAACACGGTATGTGCATATATATTAGCTCACTCATTGTTCTCCTTGCTGCAGTTCCACTAAAGAAACAAACTATTTTAATTAAAAAAAACCCCAACAACTTCTATCTGCAGGAGTAGGGACGTTGCTGGTGGGAAAACAACAAGTAAAGCACGTGCACTTCTTCTCCAATATGTCAAAATGGATTAAAGGTTCTTTCTGTTTGGACGAGTAGCAGAAGGTGAGAAGAGGTTTCTTGCCACAGCCTTCGTTTCATGTCTTTTGGCCAATTTTAATAATGAAATACAGAGTTCATCTAACCAGTCTTCCTCAGCATTCTGTAGTTCTTGTACATTCTTTTCTTCTTCTTCTTCCTCTTCCTCCTTGGCCAATTCTTGTTCTACAGCTTGCAGTTCAGCTGAAGTCCTTTCTAGTAGTGCTGACACAGCATCCTAACAGAGACATTGGAGACAGTTTTCTGCTATTATAATATATGTTTTAAGAAGGGACTCTTTATAAAACCTGCCTCATCAACTATTATGGACATAGCCAAAGCCTGGCTACACAAAAAAGACACTGTCTCTTTCATTATATTATGTCTATATTTTCAAACTCTATGTAGCGAGTTTTAAAATAGCTCTAGGGGCACAGTTATTTAATCAGGGTAACATCATCAGTCATTCAGGTTTACTGTGACTCAGGTGACATAATCTTACCGTGTTACCCTCTTAATTCAAAATTTCATGTATTCCTGTGAAAATCATGCCCTATATCAAAACTTTCTATTTCAGAAGGTGGTCTAACAAATGCTAAATTATACTTTTTTTTTAACAATGAAGTGCCAAATAAAAAATAGCATAGACTCAGGCAACAGCCACAGAAGTAGCAGCTCAGTAAAGGCAAGGCTCCAACTCATATACTGTTGGCAAAAGTGATAACTGACACAAGTATCTGCCAGGTCAGGCAAGATAATATAATATCTTGACTCAGATCTTGACATACAATGAAGAACAAGAATGGCCTTTCCCCAAAGGTTGTTCTGCACTGGTGGCCTGCAAAACCCGTTCTGAACGCTTTTGGACATTTCATACATGGGCATCAGTCCTCCAAGATCTGCATGCACATATTGCAATACACGAAGGCCCAGCTCTTGGTAGTTTATATATGACAGTTATACTCTGTCACGTGTCCATTGGTTTCAAGTGCATATTCCCTTAAGAACCTACGGCACACATGGACTACTGAGTTGGGACAGGTATGGTGCAAAAGGCAGACTATACTCTTGTTCTCCATTGTGTACAAGTCAAGATACTGTCTGATCCGATCCTCTCATTAATTTTTGAAATAAGTATCTAAGAACAGTATGTGAGTGAAGAAAACTGCATTACTAAATATTTCTCCATTAATAGGAAAGAAAAAGCATATCCTGCCTCTGGAAAGCCAGTATCTTAGGAAGAATGATTATAATCTTGCCTTCTCGTTATGAGCTAGTAGTTTATCCACAGGAAATGGTAAATGTTGCCTTTTTTCTTACTATTGAGAATGGTGTTTAGAAGCCAAGTTATGCAAGTCAGCTTAGAGCATATGACAGTCAGCTAGTAAAGACAGTCAGATGGGGCAAAAAATTAGACAGTAGAGTTGTGACTATTGCTATTAAACTGATACTATTTCTACAATTCTCTCCAGGTTACCAACTTGCTTACCAAGTCCAAGGAGCCAGATGACTGATCATCTGATACAAACACAGGATCTTCCTTTGGCTTCTTTTTACCAGAAATCTGCTTGTATGCGAGCAGATTATACCACAAAGTAGAAGTCTCATTTGAAAGTGACAAATCTGCCAGGCTTATCTGTGTTCCAGCCTACAGAGAAATACAAAAAGTTAGTTTATTTGGTCATTTTAACTGGCCTCCAAACAATTCAATGTTTGGGAGTAAACCTTGGATTTATGTCATGGTCTTTAATGTAAAGAATGAGGAAATAGTTTAAATATTTCAGAGTGGTTTTGCTATATAAACATTGTTTCAACTGTCTCTTATATTGTTACAATTAAAAACATCAACTATACCTGCACATCTTTTTTTATTCAAGTATAACAGTAATTGTACTTAGAACCAATATTAAAAGTGAAGTAAATACACACATGGCTTAAGTTCATGCACTCACTAGGCCAGCAATCCACTCCATGTGGTAGATGAGTGGATCTGTGTTTGTCTATTCCACTATGCATAGAAAATAAAGTGTGATGGGGGCACTCTATGTGAAGGCTCCGTCTATGAAATTCTTCCACTTCTCAAAAGTGTCTACAGGAGTGTATGGGCAATTGCATCAAATGGATTTATCTGTATGGATGTCTCTGTGTAACACTGATTACGTTATTTGCATGATAGAAAAGAAGAGCCGTAGAAAGAGATGAAAAGCCCTGTAAGTGTTTATTCAGAGCAGATGGCACAGAAATGATACAATAATGCTAGTTCAGAACATACTTTGGGGTAGCACTTAAAGCTTGTAGGAGAGAAAGAGCTAAGCAATTCAAGTCACAAAGTTTTTTTTGTTTTGTTTTGTTCTTGAGTACTGTATATTTTGTTCTCAGTATAAGGGTCACAATATTTAATGACCATATTTTCTAAAAATGAATAATTGGTAAATATTCAAGATCAGACAGGCAATGCAGGAAAAAAACTTGTTTATATTTTATATCACTAATCAAGCATAATAGATACCTGCAAGAAAGAGTACTGGATAAGTTGGTGCCTGGGGAAAAATATAGTTGGCCTCAATCCATCTTCTTCATGAGGAAGAAATGGGTTTTATACGTAAGGAAAGAAAATTCAGGCTTATAGCTAGAGACTTTGAGAACCCAATTGTGCAACATGCCCTAGGCACCATTAGTTTACACTCTGACTGGATCCACAGTTATTAATCAATATGTTCCCGTTATACTAACATTCACCGGACAGCTGCTGGAGTAACAGCAGCTTGAAAAGTATGGAGAAAAATAAAGCAACCAGGTTCTTACTATGATACTATTATATAGGATGAGTTTGACAATTTTGCCTGATGCACCTTTGCCAGTGAGCTATGGATGAGTGGAGGTGAGTCCACAGCATGGTGGAGAACAGACATTCTCTGCCTGTTTGGGGGGTGTCTCTGGTCTGATCTGTTTACATGGGAAATCCCCAGGAGGGCTGGGAAAGTCTCCCTTCAGGTGTCTCAGAGAAAGAACACTCTCAAAACAGACAATTTTGTGCTCTGGAGATGGATTTCCCTTTAAAGGATTTCTGATAAAATTGGAAGCTTATCTGTTTTTCCCCTTATGCAATTGACAAGGTAAAAACAAATAAACCCATTTTCCTCCCCAAACCTGCATATTCTATCTGCAGGATGAGGCTAAACAATTTTTCTTGCAGACAAAACTATGTAAAGTATATAATATTTTACAAGCAAATTAGACTCTCAGTCTGCCTTGCATGTAAGACCTAGGAGTTTCAGTTTGCCTTAAGTTTTTCAACTAGTGGCTGTAATACAGGTCTGTCAAGCTTCAGGGGTTCACACACTGCATTACATCATAAAATTGAACCTAGAAGGGACAGGAAATCCACCTCCAGGGTTGAAAATCCCATTTTGGGAGTTGATACAAGGTGTGACAGAGGGATATGATTTTAAAGGAGAACCAGAGTTGTTGGATGTTTCCAGGAACAAGGATTCTCCATTTTCTGACCAATCTCACCCTGGTGGGGGTCCCTAGGAACACAGGAACCACAAAACTCTGTTGTAGGGAAATATAGGGGAACATATTGAATAAATGCAAACAGATCAGAAACATAAATCAGTCCAAAGTTCTTAGTTTTTTAAACTTCCAACCCAATATATACAAAGTTGATCTGACAGACTAAACAAAATTTTTCTGCACTGTAGAATCTACACCAAAGAGCACATTATTCTCTCACATTCTAACTCGCTATTCACCACATCCATTAAAATAGAATGCAAATTGCCCTTATTACATGCATCTAAAATATGCATATTAGCTGCAGCCCTCAGGCTCATGATGCATTTTCAATGAAGCCCTCAGTACTGAACAAATTGTCTACCTCTGTAATACTCTGATCAAAAGAGAGTCTAAACACTGCAATCATCCAATATCAGAGATGAATATATTCAATCTTGTGGAGGTTACTAATGCACAGCCCAGAAACAACCTATTAGCATGGGAAAAAAACCAAACAACCCCAAACATAAAAGCATCAAACAAAGCTAATAATAAAGAATACTTACTAGGCATTCTTCCCGACGAGTTTTACTGACGGAGCAGACATCCACTCTCAAAGTTTTCTGATGCAAAGATGCCTGGGAAATAGTTACTCTGAACATCTCACTAAATAAGAGAGTTTCAGAAGCAGAATGGACTTTTGTACGGAAGAGACAGCTGATGTCAGCTGAAGATGGAAGAACTGCAACTCTAAAATATCTAGATGTAGGAAGGCAATGAAAAAAAATACTGAAAATAGCATCATCAAGTCCCCATGGCTGTTACATTCTGCAACTAGATACACTTTCTTGACTTGCATTAATATTTTTCTACCTAATTCTCATGTTCAGAAGCTCCAATGTTTACTGAATTACAGCTGACAGGAGTAAATGTCTCCCAATAAACCAAGCTATTTGAGAAACTGGCAAATGACTCTGGGCAAGTAAATTGAAATGCTTTGATGGACAGAACCAAAAGAAGTGGAGTGGATTTGTGCAAAAGAAGAGATAAATTTATCCCATAGTTATAAACCTCAAACCATGTCCCCCTTGAAGGTGTTGCTTGGAAACATAATGAAAAGAAGTGGTGTTGGTGGCACTGGATGCGGTGACTGAGAAATCATTTTATGGAAAGTAGAGTTTGCTATCCTAACGGAAATACCAGAGGATGCACTATGATCTTTAATTCTCTCCAATGGAAATACTACAGAGGAGGAACTATTACTCTAAAGAGATAAAAAAACAAATAACTGCTGATGCCATATTGAGATGCAGAAAGCAGCTCTTTCAGCAGGAAAGAGCATAGTCTTTCATCTTCCAGACAGTGGTGGGACAACAACTCCAATCGTCTCTCATCATGCTCTCTGATAGCTAGAACTAATGGGGTCTTGTAGTCAACTACATTTGGAAGCTTACCGGTAGATGCTCCTGCCTCTGCTCCCTTCCCTACTTTATTTTCTCAGACAAGTAAATATTTTTCTATTTCATTACCTAAACAATGCCTTAGATATTCCTAATTGTGGTGCTGCAGATTGTGTATGTGTGTGTAATGTTGTATGTTTTAAGCTGGTTTTATCTTGCAAATTTTTAACAATATGTTTTTTAAAAATTAGTTGTAAGGTGCTTTGAGTTCCAAATTGGGAATAGGTGGGATAGATAGAAACAAATAAATACATAAATAAAGGATGATGCTGTATGTGCATGTGTGTGTGTGTGCCTTCAAGTTGCCTGTTGTCTTATGGCGACCCATGAATTTCATATAGTATGTAATTATTTCCTCAAATTAAACCACCTTGCCTGAAACAAGCACTCAGAGTATAGGAGGCATTTCATGCTCACGCAAAAAAGCATTACTTCACTGATGAAATGAGAAAGTGAAACTGCAATTACTTTGAAATGCAAATAAATCCCACACATACAGTGAATGTTGGAAAGTCTCAAAGCAGTGAATTAATATTAGAAACAACTCAGCCATATTCTTAGTTTAAAGTAGGCTCTTCAGAGGAGCCACCTCGATTGATCTCAAAGGGGTGGGGTATAAATAAATAATAATAATAATAATAATAATTATTATTATTATTATTAATTTCTGTCAAACTATCACATGGATCCTCAGAAAAACTGAGCTGTATCAAGAAGATCTGCTGGAGTATTGGAACTGGCTTACATTTCAGGTAAGGACAAAAAGTCTGAGACCTCCTAGATTAAATAAATAAATAAATGGAAGGCTCAGAAAACTGATTTTTCCAACTCGCTGGATTCACTTTCACCTTCCTAACTACAAGTAGACAAGGAGAAAAATTTGAAATCCTACCACATAGAAAAATTCCTAATCTAGTAGACCCAGGAGTGTATGTTGAGGGGACAGAGTGGCAGTTTGCTTTTTGGAAAAGAGGGTACTGCTTGCTGAAGAAGAAACACATATCCTTCAAAAGTAAAATGCAACAGAAACAACAACAACAACACAAGAAACACTTCAGTCACATGGCAGTTTTATGCTATGAAGGCGGAGTCTTCATAGCATAAAAGGCACCTTTCCCCCTCTTTTGTGGAGTTAAACAATCAGCCTAGAGAACGAAAATATGTACAAAAGTCCTGTAAGTTGTATGAACAGGGAGCACTGTGAGAACTTACAGGGATTTTAAAATCATCAGTATCAGTACCAACATGATAAATGTGGTAGGAACAACGTGAAGGGCCTGTTCCAAAGAGTAGTTTGACTTTGGCTGCCCTGTTTCCCTGTACTGTACTTATGCAGTGAAACTGTGATAGATTTTGTAAGTTTGCATGTTACAGGTCTTACCTAAGCAATTAAGTACTCACTTATTGTGGTTATCAGACAATGGGACGTTCTAGAAGCAAATGACACACACAACTAACCTATCGAGATGTTTTTGCATAGAAGGCTCTGCATAGATTCAGTTCTCATATGTGTAATGTACAGAAACCACAGCAAAGAAAATGAAAATTTAATTTAGTGAATTTCTCTTCCTCTTATTGATAGGAAGAGCTCCAAGACTTGCTCCACTCTGAATGTCTTCCTGCTACTGAGGAAAGAGAATTGCATCTTATGCTAATACTGTTTCAGTAGATGCCCATTACAATAACTTGCAAGAACACTTGCTAGAGGAAAATTGGTGGGAGATGCATTTTGCTTTGTAAGAAGCTGACACCTGCAGCAGTTTGAGGAGAAGGAAGGCAAATTATCAGCAAAACATTTGTATTTCATGCAATCAAAGATAAATGCATTTGAGTTCCTGAAAAGTGCATTTTCCTCAAAAATCCTCCATTCTCAATGCTTGTACAATCTCGGAAGAACTGCACTTACACTTTGGAGCCAGGTGATACAGAAAGGGCGTGGAGATTTTGTAACCGTACCACAATGATCACAAAACTTGAGCTGCTTGTATCATATCTGTGAAAAAGGATGGAGGGGAAATCTGTATTAGACTTTTGTAACACTTTTGGTATAATAATAATAATAATAATAATAATAATAATGTATTTATAGCCCGCTCCTCTGTCAACCAACCGGAGCGGGTTACAACAATTAAAAATACAAGATAAAATTTACAATGAACCATACCCACCCACCCACCCCTTAAAATTAGATTAAACTAACATCAAGTTAAAAACAACATAATTAAAATTCTCACAACATAAAACAACAGTCAGATTGCATGGGCGTCAGGAATTGAGATGTTAAAAATTGAGGGGAGAGCTTGACCCACTAACAGAGCCGGGAGTTATGGACTTTCTGGGAAGGCCTGCCGCTAGAGATCCATCTTTATGGCTTTTTAAAAGCAATCAAGAGATGTGATAAGATGCGTCTCATCCGGCAGGCCATTCCATAGTCTGGGAGCAGCGGCAGAGAAGGTCCTCTGGGAGGTCTGCGACAAAAGAGATACTCTCTCTTTTTCTATATATGATGACTTACCTGAGTCCTATTTGTACTTGAGCTGACTCTAGAACTGTGGTATCATCTTCACTATATGCAACTTCTTCACCATCATTTGTTCTAGAGAACAGATATAAAGAGCTGAGGATAGATAAACAGCAGCACTAAGAAGAAAATGTCTCAAATTATAGTTCCTAGATATGCTTGGACAATAACTCCCATTGCTCCTGACCCTAGCCATGATGGCTAAAGATTATGGGAAATGCATCCCAACTCTAACTTGGTCAGCCTCATCTGATTTATTTGAACTGGCTTCCTTCCAGTTTGAACAATTTGTAAAGGAATGTGTACTCAAGTTATCAAAGTGCAATATCAGAAAAATAGTGACTTCTTTAAAGATTTTTAAAAGTAATGCCAACAGTCATCTCACAAATGGTAAGTTATCAGACGATCCAGTCTTGGGTCATCATCATTTATAATTTCTATCATTAGCATTTTAGAGATTTCAGGTGAACAGTAAACTATGCCCTTTTCAGAGTATACAATTCAGCTGAAATTTTCTGTAATGCGGTTCCCCCTTTATTATTTACTAGCTCATTTGGTATGATTACTATAATGAATATGGTTTGACAAGACCAAGGAAGACACAAAAAGGCTTTTTAAAAATAAAACTTCACTTCAATAGCTAAAAAAGAACGTTTAAAAATCCCCTATTTTTGAAATTACTTATCTGGGATGTGAAATTGTATTTGCATTTTCTCCTGCCAATAAAAAAAAATAAATACTAGGTCAACCTCATTTTGCCCTTCTCCCGTTTCTTTGCTAAAATGAATTATTGGTAACGGCATTTGTCATGATTATAACTTATAATTATTATATATTTTAGACTGACCTCTTCTTAACAGGTTTAGGCCAGCATACAGGGACTGTCATCCTCTTGGCTGACATAAATAAATCAATTGAGGTAGCAATGGCAGCAGCTAAATGGCTGCAGACATAACAGCAACAGGATGGAGGGACAGCATAGGAAGTTGCCTTTGTTCAGAGAAAAGGCTGCTCTGCTGGAGCCTTATCTGTCCAGGTGATGGAGATGGCTTTATTTTCCATCTCTCTACTGCGTCTGTGCACTGTTCCAGACAGGTAGCATGTCATTAAGAGAATTCCAGACAGAATCTAATACCCTTCCCATATTTAAAAGACTCCAAAAGTGAGACTTTTAGAAAACAAAATCATCTACAGCAACTGCTTGTTTTCTAAAACCTACAGAAATTTTTGGTGTTTCAAATCATTTGTAAATTTAAAATAGACACACAGAGATCTACATCCTATGTTAGTCCTTACTAGAACAGACCCATTCAATTCACTGGATTTATCTATGCGTTGACTCACCATTAAGTGATTGATGGAATAGTCCTATTCTAGATGGGACTAATTAACAGGATGCCAGACAAAGAATGTTTTGAGTATTGATACTCACTTTAAAATTAGCATACACAAATCATCCAAATAGATTTCCCCAAAGCCCACCAAAATTTTCTAGATGAACATCTGTTTTCTTTCAGAGCTGTTGAGTAATTTTAAAATGATTTCTTTTCAGTTCCCATATTTCTTATTTCTTGCTTTCTCATTTCTTTGGATCCATTTCTGTATAACATGATTTGCTGTGGCAACCTCACAAAGTTTTATTTAAGGCATCATTATGTGTCATTATTTCATCAGATGCAGAACTGCAGTATTATTTCAAAAATTCAAAGGGGGCCTCATTTTTAATAAGACTGTTAGTATGGGAAAGTTGAGGACTGATGGCAGAATAGCCAAGTCAACATGAAGCTAATGTACTTACTACTGCTTAAATCACTGACAATAGAGTGGACCCTTGGTATCTGCTGGGCTTTGGTTCTGGACCCTCTGCGGATACCACAATAAATGGATGCTCAAGTCTCGTTATATACAGTGGTGTAGCAAAATGGCAATAATAATAATAATAATAATAATAATAATAATAGTTTGCTTTTGTGTGTGTGAATATTTTACAGCTGTGGTTGGTTGAATCCATGCATGCAAGATAGGTGGATACAGAGGGCTGATTGTAGATTAAAAACCCCCCACACAATTTGATTTAATTTAGATTTGTTGTGTGCCTTCGAACCATTTCCAAATTATGATGACCCTAAGACAAATTATCACTTTTTTGTGTGCATGATTTGTTCAAGGTAGCGGTGGTGGGAGGTGCTTTTGCCTTAATCTGACATTGTGCAACTTCTAGGGTCACCCACTGGGTTTATATGGCTGAACAGGGATTTGAACCCTGAGATCCCTGAGTCATAGTCCAATGCTCAAACTACTATACCATACTATTTTTCAGACTCAACCCTACACACTAGCTTTCCAAATGATTGCAAATATCTCAATATTACGATGGCAGATGCTTGAATGATATTTCTAGATAACCTACTGTTTTACGGAAGCTTCATATACACCACTGTCTCCAGCAACAGATTCATCAGATACTGCAGCAGATACACATCCTGCCTTCTCCTCAAGCAGGTGACTTACTCTTCTTGGTAAGTCAACACCTAAGTAAAGGCAAAGAAAGAGAGTCCTTGTTTTAGATTGTATCGATCAGTAAAAGGTATTCCCCAAACTCTCAGCTCATAAATTAAAGAAAATTTTATGAGTTAGAGAAACTAATCATTTTTTCTATAGAACCATGAACTCATTGATAGCAATTGCATTAGACCCTGTCAGATCCAAGAAGACCCAACTTTGTCCACTCTATATTTTATAAAGAATATCAAATTTATTAAGTATAACTTGTCCTGTAGGCTGAGAGAAACTGTAAAATTCTCCTTTCCACTACCATTAAAAGTAAAGGAACCAATCCACTTTACATCTGATTTGTTAGATTTATATCCCATTTCTCCTTCATTAAGATACCCACCATCTCTCCTCTTCCCTCCCATCTTAAATCCAATAAAACAACCCTCCAAATTAGGTTCTCCACTTGTGGCTTCAGGAGATCTGTAAAACCAGAAACAAAAATATAACAAAATAAATTCTCCCCCCTTCAACTTCCTTCTTGTAGCATTCATCAGTTTTTCAAAGCAGCTTATGCCTACCATTAAGAACCATTGCCCTAAGTACCATATATACTCTTAAATAAGTCAAGAAATTTATGCCCCAAAATTGAACCAAAATCCTGGGTCGACTTATATACGGGTCAATATGCGGATGATGGCAGCTCATTCAGTGACAAACACATGCACACAAAACCTTCCGCTCAATTTTCCCTCCATGCCTGAGAATGGGTTCGAGGGAGCAAAGAGAGTGCAGGGTGATTTTTATTTCTATGGGAGCAACAGCTGAACCACCCGCAAACGCATACACACCTTCCTCCTCACTTTCTCTAGTCCAGCATGCATGCGCATGCACACATGCACGCACATAACACATGCTTTCTTTCCCTCTCTGCCTTAGCTCCTTATACATTTGGCTCTCCCCCAACTGACTCTTCACCCCTGCCTCCTCCTCACCCTCTGTGAGAAGACAAGCTGGCTTTTGTAGACAACTGAGGATGGGCCAGCAGTAAAGAGCTTCCATTCTGGGGAGAGTCTGAAGGGGCAGAGGGTGCTTGTGACTGTTTAACCTCCCCTCCAAGGAAAAAATGGCTCCAACCGGGGCTCTTTGATGCTTCCTCACTGTGGCAGAGAAACAGCCTGCGTCCACTGCTGGGGAAACGCTGAAGACCCACCATGGACCTGAGGAACCTCAAAGTTTTACCCTTGGCTTATCCACAGGTCATACCAAAATCCATAACTTTGGCTTCAAAAACCTGCCCTCAACATACATGAAATCAACTTATAGTCAAGTATATATGGTAGATAAGATTTTTGGAACTATTGCTATCATTAGACAAAAACAGGTGAAGTAATTTCTTCTGCAAAGGTAGGCAAACCTTGATGTCACTCTTTTTAGTACAGCTTCATCCCATTTGTGAGTTGCAACCCACTGTTGGAAGACCAATGTATTATGTGCCTTCATAGGGGCTCATGTACAAAACTGATGACCTTTGAAGCTTAACCCAATTGCCATCCCCAAAACAATTTCCTATCACCATTAAATTACATTCAATCGTAACCACATATCTGTATTTCCCACGTTTCACATTTATTACCTCAATCATATTTGAGAAACATTACACAACACAATGGCCAAAGTCCAAACGAATCAACGGGAATATAAAACAGCATGTGTGTAAATTCCATTTATTTAATAGGTCTCCTCTAGGTGAGACAAACAACTGGATTTAGGCCAGTTTTTGAAAGACCCAAGTAAAGGCCTCACTCAGCTTTATCAACAAGTAAATTAGCTCCCACAACTAGCAATTATGATAGCAGATAGAATTCTCCTTTCTGAAATGCTTGAAGAAAATACTAATTCTGACATGGGTTCAGCAAGAGAATATTCTGGAGTGACTATCATCAAAATGTAAGAGACTCTGAAGAGCCAACCCTCACTTAATTTCAACCTTCAGCTCATATTCATGTACTAGATTTTCCTGCAGAGAGCAAGAAACGTTCACTGTAAGCAGCATCCTGTAATGTAATAAGTTGCAAGCCTGTGGAGTCCTTTCATCTGCCAAGGAGCCAAGTGTATTGGTATGCATTACGCCCCCCTCCTGAGTCATGACTTTACATCTTGTTAAGATGTTTAAATTTTAAGGCTTCAGATTAGAGGATTGATTGCTGCATTTCTCCTTTCATTTGTAGCAGTGGGGATGCTTTTTCCTTGATGATGAAGTGCTTTTTCTTCCACCACTTTGAGAGAGGTGAAGGTGATGACATGATTTATTGATTACCCCCAGGAATAACTGCAGCAGTCTAAAATCGACTTTGACAATGACAGAGACTGTCTGTGGAAGAACTTCATGGTTATTCTAACTCTGTTATTCCAAAAGATATTCTGCACAGGAAATTCTTTGGGTGGGGACAAAGCCCGCCATCTTGCAGGCAAAGCCATACAACAACAAAGGTCTGCACATTACCTGTATATTTTCAGACCGTATTGCCTATATATTATCCCTCTTACTGTGTCAAAACCCAGTTATTTCAATTGAAGAGAGCATTAAGAAAATGCTTAGGATTCCTACTGAAAATGCTTAGGATTAAAAATAGCTAACAGAAAAATTGACATGATCTAGGTATGTATAGGAATTTCAAGAAACCCAGTGACCTTCAATGATCCAGTTATGCACTAATAAAGGATTACTTTCCCAGTGTTCAACTAATATAAAACATGGTTAAGGAACAACCAGGACATTTGATAGAGAGAGTGTACATTAGGTTCTCCACCAATTCCTGCCCCGATTCTAGTCCTTTTCCCTTCCAAACCTAATGTCAAATGTAAAGTTCTATTAATTTGACACAAGCAGAAAACATTTGGCAGATAATACTGAGTACCTGCTGACTCCCAAAGAATGTTAGTTTGAGAGAGGGCCAAGAATATAAAGAAATAGAAATATAGAAATATGGTAAAAGCTGTTCAATTCTACAGCCGTACCAAAGAGCTTGAAGTGCACAGAAAAAGAGTAATTTATCATTATTATTTAAAATAAATAAATTATTTGAAACAAAATTAAGAAATGACTGCTCTTCACAAAGAAATAAGTTCTTGGAGCAGGTCTGTGAATTCTGCAAATAGAGAGGACAACCTGGATTTTGGAATATTGAGGAGAAAAGCCCATATACTCAAGCAAATACTAGATCTAGAGATGAATTACAAGAGGTTATACAGACCAATGAAAGTGCCCCAACCATGCAAATCTCCAATGAAGTTATGTTTGGCTTCCATGATATTACTAGATAGTACCTTTGTTTTGTAAAATATTTCCTTCATGACTAATTATGGGGAAAACGTTATGTTGCTTCAGATACAAAATAGAAAACATTTGCAAGGTTTTGCTAATGCATCAGATTTCTAAATTTTGAGGCAAGATTAAAGCTGCGTAGATCCCATACTTTCCTGCATATATGTATATAAGGATGATTGTTAGATAAATGTATCACTAGAAAAGAACTAGAGGAGATTATAAGGTTGCCAATACTGCAGATGTCTCAAACTGCAAGTAGAAGATGCATACATCCCCTTCCCTCTGCAAGAAAAACGAGAAGAAAAGCATTTCCAGTGTATCTTAAAAAGTATTTTCTTTTGGCCATCTGCAGTCCTTACTCTTTTGACACATTTGTGATAAGCTAGAGAATGTACTACTTCATATCAAGTAATCTCAAGCCAAGTGTGTTAAGCCTAAATCAAGCACCAAAATATTGTCATTCATATTATAAATAAGTCCCCCCCCCCCTTTTTCTACTTGGGAAACAGAGCAGATGGTAGACATTCAGCACTGGGAGCCCAGCTTGGGCAATGACAGCTGGCTATCGGCATTGCATGTCACAAATCCACTTTGGCTGCAACCAACATTCTTCACTACAAATGGCCTGTGCCGTGAGACGTGCTTAAATCGCCACATTAGTTCAATACACCTGGCCAAATCAACCTGCTTTAGCTGGCTAAACAAGCAAGCAATAGAGTTAGCAATGCTTCTCGTTTACTAAATTCCAGTTCAGACTACATAGCAAGCTGTTGGGGTGTAACTCCAATGATCTGAAACCCAGGCACCTGAAGCAAAGAAGAGGTACTCCCATATCACAAGTCTATAGATTACTGAGCACGGCTATCTCTTGGGTGCTACCTAGATGATTTCCTTGACCATTGCTATTTATGGAATAACCTTCCCAGAGGTGCCTACTATGCTATATTCTGGGCTTTATTATTCAAGCATTTTAAATGGAATTTTAACTATTGTAACTTCTTTGCTTTAAGGGCTGTTCCTCATTATTTTGTTTTTTTCCCCTTTCATTTTATTGTTATTGTGTTACTTTGTAAATTGCACTGGAAAGTGCTAGGGTGAAGGGTAAAAAATCTATTTCTGTATAAACTATTATCCCAATACAATCTAACCAAAGAGAAAACATATGTGAAAATGAATACCTGAACCAGAAGGTGGCAGCAATACTATATGTAGGAAGGCCAGGGAGGGAAGAAAGAAGGACACATAGCTTCAGCAGAGAACAGAAAGAATCAAGGCTCTTAATGAAAAACACAGGTGAAGCACAAGAAAGTATTACCAGGAGCCACCAAAGAGCCTATCACCTTACTGTGTGATGCACCAATTGTATAAAGATTTACTGTATTTCCTTTTATTCTTTGGAGGTAAATCTTTGAAAAGAAACTACCCCTCTCCAGATCTAAAAGCAGCAAATCATTTTGGCCTTGGAAACACAAATATTGTTCTTGATTTTGATAAAAAAAATACATTCACAACAAACTCATGAGAATTTAGTTAGTGTCTTTTCATTGTGCTGCACTGAAATTTTAGTTAGTTTGATAATATAGTTCAGTGGTTCTAAACGTTTTTTCACTTGTGTACCCCTTGGCATCCCATTTCCATAAATTGTACTCTTTGTGCTAGCAAAATGTTTGTAATTAATATGATTTTGTTGTGTGCCTGGACTTATTGTGACCCTAAGGCAATGCTATCACAGGGGTTTTCTTGGCAAGTTTCTTCAAAGGAGGGTTGGAATTGCCATCTTCTGAGGTTAACAGTGTGTGACTTGCCCAAGGTTACCCAGTGGGTTTACACGACAGAGCTGAGATTTGAACCCTGGTCTCCAGAGTCTTTAGAGATTATCACATCCTTTTCCCATCCTTATCGCACGATCATGTGAAGATTATTAGATGATGTCATGCTTATCTGGTCATTATCCTGTCACTGAAATGGAATTGTCTGCGATCGCATTGTCCCGTCAGTAAAGTGGAATTGTCCTATCATTTTCCAATAGCAGAAGTTTCTGTTATTGAAAAATGACTGGTCAATTTCACTTCATTGATGGGATAATGACCGGATAAGTACGATGTTTGTGATACTCTTTCATGCGATAAGGACAGGAGCAATTTGCTTTGCTCCTGTCCTTTGTCCCCATATCTGATAATCTCCATAGTCCAATGCTCAAACCACTACACTACGCTGGTGCAGTGTAATAAACTATAATTAATATAGTTGTGTTTATCTTCTGCTAATGTAGCCTAGGTTTCCATTAGCTTTTTTGTCTGAAGCATCACACTGTTGATTCGTTTAGCTTGTAGTCTCATGGCAGCTTCAGAAGTGGGGAATAAGGATCCTTCTTGAACCTCATTCCTGAAGCTGGATGCTTTTGTGTCAATAGACATACAAGAGTCTCCAGCCGAAGCTGGAGTGCAAATGGATCCTACTCCCCACTTCTGAAGCTGGAGACTCTTTTAGGCCCATTGACACAAAAGTCTCCAGCACATTGAGGTAGCAATCTCAGGCTTTGGCAGGGGGATTGGTGGTGTTGATTCCTTGTGCTCTCCACTCCTAAAGTCTGAGGCTGTCATATGCACATTCACCCAACAGCCAACATCCTCTGTCAGAAGCAGGAAGAATCACTGAGGGATGATGGTGGCAAACCCACAAATATGGTGAGCCAATTTTAAATTGTTAAAATTGACTTCATTGGACTCTGCTCATAAATTCTGGAATACAGGATGGGGTAGAACTTTTCAATCATCATAATACATATATAAATACATAAATAGTAGTGAGCGGGATTTATTTTATTTAAAATATTTCTACTTTACCCTTCCTCCAACAAGACAAAATAGCTAACAATGATAAAACTATAAAACAGCAATTAATAATTGCTTTTGAGAACGACGGACTGTCCTCCTTTTCTCTCTCTATGTGAGATCTACCAGCAAGGTGAGCAACTGCTATCAATAACTACTCAAAGCAGCAGTGAAAGTATCAGTTCCTCACCTCCTGAGTTGTAGCCAACCCCACAGATATTTCCAAAAAAGAAGACACTGCTGCCTGCCAGCAATGGCGGAAAGCCTCCATGACACACCACCATAAGCAAGATGAGCGCAAGCACAACTGCCACAGAGTGCTGCTCTCCCCCAGCCTGCCTTTGCCTCCTTCTCTTCCTTCCATCCCTCGCTTTGCCAGTCAGTGCCATCATCCCCAGTTCAGCCACAAAGGGGAAAGAAGTAACAAGAGGGTGAAGGAGATATCACCAAATTAATGGCACTGCACTGAGCCAGTGCTCCATTCTCACTCTACCCTCACCCCATTGTTCGCTCTTGTCTCTTCACTTTCTCACATGCGCACCACCAGAAGAAGCAGCTCCTACTTCTCAACCTCTTTCATTGTATTGTTTATTCTGCCATTACTAAAATCATTTGAATATATGTTAATGTTCTACTGCATATCTCTGGAGGAACACGTACCCCAGGTTGGGAATCACTGAGTTAGTTTAACCAACATCATAAGGAGAGCGCTTCTAAAGAGTTTTAATTCCTTGCTTGAATAAATTGGCAAGCATCAGGATGAATTTTTAAGCCACTACAAGAAATCACCTTACCTGGAATTCTCACTGAACCAGGGAACAGAGCATTATACCTAAAGCTGGAAAGAGATCTGAAAATCCCATCTTTTATGGCTAGGAAAAAAGCAAGAAAATGTTACAGATGTGGGGAAATTATTCACAACTAAAGACCTGGATTTTCACAAAGTTCTTTCATAATGGTGAGCACATCACACACTGTGACATTCAAATGAGCCCTGGCATGGGTCACAACCCTTTCTGTCTAGCAACATCACAACCAGACCATCAAGAATGCCATCCTGAATGAGGCTGCAGCAGGGCTAACCACCAAACTTTGCCACTTTGTACTTACTCGTAACTACTTCACTTTTGGGAATAATATGTACCTCCAAGTCAGTGGCACTGCCATATAGGCACCTGCTTGGCACCACAGTATGAAAATATTTTTATTGCCGACCTGGAGCAATGCTTCTTTAGCCCATGCATCCTCTCCTCTACCTACAATTTCTTGATGACATCTTTGTAATCTGGCCATATGGAAAGTTCTACCAGGATTTCAACAACTTCCACCTTACTAGTAACCTGAACCTGGAACAATCCACACAGCAAATTCACTCTTCAAATGCACAATGTACTCCTAAGCACTACACACTCTCTCAAACACTCACTGATCGCTGATTGCATGCCTCCAGCTTCCACCCAGAACACATAACCAAATCTATCATTTATAGCCAAGCCCTCTTACAAGCTCTGGGAGGCAGGCCTTTATTGACATACTCCAGATCTTAAACAACAACTCACTTACAATAGGACACATAACATGGATGGTAATATAGGGACGAGACCCTGCTGCAAACCCAGAGGCTAACTCTGTCCTCACATCTACTCTGGGGGCAATTTTAAAGGGGACACTAACATGACCCACAAAACCAGAGGTGCACTTACTTGCTCTTCCTTCAATGTGATATATTTCATCCTATGTGAGCAATGGTTCCCAACTGGCAAGGACAAGGTTGCATTTTACCACCTTATCTGTTCTACATGTATGCAGAAAATATCATACGTAGAGCAAGATTAGACAAGGCAGAAAGAGGAGTGAAGACAGAAGGAAGAAACATCAACAATCTAAGATATGTGGACAACATCATACTACTAGCAGAAAGATATGCAGACAACACCATACTACTACCACAGGTTTGGAACAATCACTAAAGAAAGTCAAAGAAGAAAACTCAAAGGCAGGCCTAATATTAAACACAAAGAAAACAAAAACAGTGACCATGGAGAATTTACATATATTCGCCCTAGTTAATGAGGGAATTGGAATAGTAAAAGATTTTCCATACCTTGGATCAAACATTGATCAGAATGGAGACTGCAGTCAAGAAATTAGAAGATTAGAAACTGGAAAAGCAGCTATGAAAGAACTATACAAAATCCCAAAGGGTAAAGATACACAGCTGAACACTAAACTTAGAATCATCCAAGCCACCGTACTCCCCATTACCATGTACAGATGTGAGAGCTTAACAGTGAAGAAAACAGATAGGAAGAAAATTAATTCATTTGGGATGTAATGCTGGATAAGAGTACTGAGGATAAAAACAAACAATTGGATCTTAGAACAAATCAAGGCTAAACTCATCCCTGGAAGCCAAGATGACTAAATTGAGGCTGCTGTACTTCGGCCACATCATGAGAAGGTGCAACTCATTAGAAAAGACTATAATGCTGGGGAAGGTGGGGGGGGGGGGCAGAAAAACAGGAAGATGGATAGATGTCAGATGGATTGACTCAATCAGGAGGACTACTGGCCAGAGTCTACAGGACCTGAGCACAGAGGTAGAGGATAGCAGGGCTTAGAGATGCCTCGTTCACAGGGTTGCCAAGAATCTCGAGGTTGACACTAAGGCAGCTAACAACAACATGCCAACAATGACCCACACTCTCTATATTGGACAAACAGGACAGTCTCTGTGCAAATGAATTAATGGACACAAGTCTGACATTAGAAATGACAATATTAAAAAAAAAACAATTGCAGAACATTTCAACCTTCCTGGACATACAGTAAGGGATGTATGGGTCACGGTCCTTCAACAAGGAAGTTAATAAGGAAAACTAGAAAGAGAAACACAGCTGACTAAATTACAGCTGTCTCTCCAAATCTGTGAGGGATCCATTCCGGACCACTGCCACCCCCCAAATTTGGAAATCCACAGATATTCAAGCCCCATAGGCTTGAATGGTCATGTGCACCATTAACTTCAACGGAAGTTGCCCCTCCACAAATAATCAAAACCGTGGACCATGAAAACAGATAGGCAACTGTATATTCACAAATTCCACCCCATTAGCAGAGATATGAAATAAGACAATAGCTTCATGACACACGAAATATATTAATACAATAATCCTCCCTACTGCCCATATAAGTAAAGAAATGTTCTCTGAAAAAGTTTTGAACCCAAGGAAACTGACTTTTTGCAAATAGATTTATTGCTTTTACCCACCAACACTAACTGTAAAGATCTTCAAGACCTGTATCACTTCATCCAGTCCTTTAAAAAAATTAGAGAAAGGGACAAGATTTGATTTTTCAGGATTCTATTACATTCTACCCCACTCCCACAAATGTGCTTCATATCTGTAGCCTTAATATTACTCTGTACTGCATCAGAAGTGGCTTATACCCACAAAAGCTCATGCAAAAATAAAAATACAGCTAGGCACATTTCTTTTCTTCTCCCCCACCTTCTCCTCTCTTTTCTTCTCCCCCACTTCTTCCTTTTTTCCCATTCTGGCCAGAGATTTGAGTCTCTTGAATTTTCTTCTGTGCAGCCTATATGATTTGTCGTACTGTTCCATCCCAACTCAACAACAATAGATTACATTCATATGGGCCACTGAATAAATAGACTGACCATTTTCACATACGGTTGGCCCATGGAACCTGTGGGGAATCCACTCCAGACTCTCCTGTGGATACCAAAATCTGCAAATGCTCAAGTTCTGTTGTCCCCAATGGCAGGGCATGCACATGGCTGCGCTGCCATTAGGGACAGCCCCCATTGTCCTGTGGTGATGTGGGTGCACCACCACTGGGGACAATAGAACTTAATGGTAGTGTGACCACATGCACATGCCACCACAGGGGACAACATGGGCTTGCTGTCCGCGGATGCTTCAATCCACAGATGGCAAGCCTGCAGAAATCGAAAGCCGATTGTATTTCCACACACAGAGAACATACACTAAAATGAGAGGAAGTATCCATTAATATCAGCTTCAGTTCCAATCCTACTCAAATGTGTTCAGCTACCTTCAACCCATGCTGACAATGACACATTCATTTTGTGTCAGAAAACAACAAAAACCCAGCATGTTGTTCTTCGCATATATTTGTTTTAAAAGTAAACAGAATAGACACAGAGATATGTAAAGAGGTATTTCATAGTCTAAGTCAGACATGCCAAAATGCAAACATGTAGGCTTTTCTAACATTTTTACCTGTATTTCTTGAAGGTGACACAGTCTGGTTAAGACTTTCATTGAGGTCTTTATCATCTGCCAGTGACTGTGAAGACACTCTGGCTTCAGAATCCATTTGGTTGCCACAGAGGCTAATGCCTGCAAAATCACTGGGTAAATCACAGTCCTCAAAGTCTGTGTTGAGGTGATGTAACGGAGAATCTTGAGGAGGCACTGAGAATGCACCTTCCAAAGCCAAAGGTGATCCAGGAGGGGACAAGGAGGAAAGGGAAGATCTTGATGACAGTGATGTCACAGATTTTGGAGGTTCAGTTAATTTGGGAGTTTGACTTGCTGCCAAAGAGCCAGAAGAATCACTATATTCCATTCTCCCATGGGAACTGACTACTTCATTTTCATGAATTGTGGTAATAGGGCCTGAAGGAATGTAACCACATTTCTCTTGCAATAAAAAGTCCAGCTTATACTGATAATCTAAGTCTGTGGGCTGATCACCTTGGTTGTAATACAGATCTGTAGAGCTAAGGGAATTCAGTGATCCCCGGCTGGAGGTGTTCAGGGACCCCTGACTGGATGCCAGGGATCCCAGGCTGCTCCCTGAAGACACAGATAACGTACTGGCAGAGAGACTGCAAAATAGCAATGATAATGATTCAATTACAACAATAAACAACAACTATATAAACCTAAGAATGACTCTGCTCTAATATCTATCCAATTAACCTATAACAAAAGACAAAATATTAAATTATATTGATTAAATTATTAATCTAATTCATCGTAAAATAGCCAGGTAGAATGGCATCTTGTAAAAAAGCAAAAATTTATACTATTTTTGGAATACAGCCTGGGCACAACACCTCTGAAAGATTTTTTTGGAGCTAGTTCATTAAGTATACTAGATCTATGACAATGTTATACAGTCTCATAGGGACAAAGCAATTGTGAAGGGATCAGAGACTGGATTACTTTATGTTCAAGAATTATCTTTTCAGTACATACTTTGTTTTAGCTCTGCAATTTATTGTAAGGGTTGCCTCTTTCTTTGTTCACTGTGGGAACTCTGTTTTTCTATTTCTGGTATTTTCTATTTCATTGGTAGAGGATTTAGAACATGAACAATTCAATGTGTAATTGAAGAATGACAAAATAATTGTTAACAGTTGAAAAAAATCCAGGAAATGTTACATGACCATGTTGTCTTCTCTGCTTATTAATTATACTGAAATTGATTAAATTGAATTTGATTATACTGAAATTGGTTTGCATTAACTTTGAATGCAGAGTTGCTCTTGTGTTCATACAGTTGTGTACAAACAAGAAAAAAAAGGCATTGTCAGACATTATCCTTCAGGTCCAGGTTTAGGAAGTATTTTGCATTGAGGTTCACCACAGTGGGAAAATGAGCAGCTGGACTGATTTGTAGTTCTGACAGCCTTTTCATATGTAAGACATTATTCTTGTAAAAATGTACTTGCTAATGTTTAACCTTTCTCCTCCTAGGGACAGAAAGCGTATTTGAAAATGTTTGAAAAATAGTCAACATATTTTTGAGGGTTAAAAAATCCTGACGAGATGAATATTCAGGTACATCTACACTGAAGAAATAATGCTGTTTTACATCACTTTAATTGCCATACCTCTATCCTACAGAATCCTGGGATTTGTAGTTTTGTGAAGCACCAGAACTCTTTGGCAGAGAAGGCGAAAAGACTTTCCAAAACTGAAAACCCCAGGATTCTATAGGATGGAGTTACAGTACTTAATGTGGTGTCAAGCTGCATTATTTCTATAGTGTAGCATACCCTTGGATGTAAGAATATTTTAGTAGTTTAGGATGTATTCTGTACGAAGTTTGCATGTGGTTATTTTGCATAGAAAATAGCATTTTCTGTACAGGAAACAGGTTTTTCTGAGTGGAAAACTTTTTAGTATAGAAACAGTCTGTGCAAATGACTCTCATAATTTTTATGTCAAACAAATTCTGAATTGAACTCTGTTTGGTTTTTGAAGACTTTCTTGTAGTGAAAAGAAATTTGCTGAAATACCCTTATCCTCTTCTCATGCAGCTTAAATCTCTTGGGGAAGAAAGTATTAATAAGTAATCCATATATAATGTGCACTGAATCAGTGCAGGCTGTAAGGAACCAGCGTTTTCAAAGATGGTATATCTCCAGTTCCACACTAGACAAACTACGGTAGTATTATTCAAATTACATACCATTCCAAACTCTGTTGAATAAACTATTATTTTTCTTTTGTAACCGCCCCCCAAGTGTTTAAATAGTGTAAACATCCCAAACAAAAAGATTCAAAACAAAATATATCCACCACTCTGTTAAGACAAACATTATTTTTCTTTTGAAGTGTAAACAGAGTAAACTGACCTTTTCAGCTGCAAATGCAAATTGGTTGTTTCTTTACTAGTTTCTTGAAGTTTCTGAACCAATTTGCTTCTTCTTTCTTCCAGTTTTAACCTAGATGACACAAGAACTATAATTACATTTTAAAAACTCTTTGTACTTCCCAACACATAAACGTACAGGCAGATAAGATACAAGGGGGTATCGTAAAGTTTTAATGATCATCTTTTAAAAAAATTGACAGAAAGTTTGTTTTGATTTGTAGTTGTTAACTTATCTCTATGTAGTCCCTATCTAGATTTATACATTTTCCCCAGCGTATCTTGATCCTCCGAATACCTGATATTGCAAAAGTCTGCAGACTGCACCTTATGAGGGGGTATCGTAAAGTAATAATTATCACCTGGAAGTTATTACGGCATATTGATGAAATTTTGTCAGTGTCATCATTGGTCCCTAAGTGCACGTTGCTGAGAAAATCAGCTCATTGCATCCTTTATTTTTGTGATTGGTTCTGCCAGAAGTGACTGCAGTATAAAATCCACATCAGGCGCAATCTGCAGACTTCTACAATAATGGTATTTGGAGGGTCAAGAAATGCTGGGGAAAATGTGTAAATCTGGATAGTGACTACATAGATATAAGTTAACACACTTTCTGTCAAAAAAATTTAAAGGTGATAATTAAAACTTTACGATATCCCCATTCAGTGAGCATGTACAACTTTAATGCAAGGTGGTGACCAAAAAAACAAAAAAACAAAAAAACAAAACAAAAAGGCAATTCCTATATTCAACCAAATTCCTAATGTAAATAATGGTGATGAGCAGAACTGTAGAAGTACAATCTCCACTGTATCATCACACTGATCAGTTAACACAAGTAAGCATGTAATACCAGGTATTACGGACTCAAACAGGATCTATTAATCAGCAATATAAAGCATGTTAGTAAAAAACCAACAAACAAGGAACTGCAATGATACATAAAACACTTACATAGATCCTCAAGACAACTACCAATTTCTCCTCTTTTCTCTGCCCTTATTTTTTCCAGCTCTCTAGCCAAACTAATTCTGAGATGACTTTGAAAAATATATTGACTTCTGGTTAGAACCAACTATGTAATCTGGCTCAGTCATATTGCTCATTTCCATTGACTTCAACAACTACTTCAGAAATGCTCAGTTCTTGTCATGTGTCCTGATAGTTTGGTCTGGTCATTTCTCATGACCTCTGTTCACTTCTCATCATTTCTCATTCAAATGTTCAGCCCTTTCCCTCATTACACAAGAAGTTCCAAATTCCCCCCAAAGCTCTGGCAATTGTATATTGTATTGTATTGCATACTGCTATATTTAAATAAAACATATGTCTGTTTAATGTGTAGACCTCACTATAGAATAGAAATGCTGACAATGTTTTAATTAAATGATTAACTGCCGGCCCTTTCTCCCATTATGTTGTTCCTATACAAACATCATTTTTATTGACATCATTATTGAACAATTTCTTTGTCTGTTTCTGTTTTTTAACATCTTTAAAATTAATCTAAACCATGCTATTGTTCTTTAGTTACTCCTTTAGCATTATTCAGATATTGTCTGAATAAAAATTATGTTAGACTTAAAAAGTTTAAACTTGCTTTAGAAACTTTTCCTTTGGGAAGCTTGTCTCTGAAATACAGACACAAGATGAAGTTTCAAATGCACAGGCCCTATCAAAGGTTCTTCTGTTCATCCAAGACAGACACATAAGCTCTTGGGGGCTTACCACTAAGGTTTATTTTCTTTGTGATGTAGACATCTTAAGGGGTGTGTGTGAAGGCCCCCACTTTAGTATAGCATTTTTAATACACATTGAAGACTATACATGTCAAAGATTACATTGAAGCGTAATCTTCTAAATGCTCCATTAGTACTGGTCCATAAATGAATTGAAAATTGTTTCAAGGGAGGGGGCTGAGGGTCCTTAAATATTAGGTTTAATTGGGCAAAATGTCCCCCTCCCCGCCCCCCATTTTATGATTGCTCTTCATAGTACCACCATCTCCACAACTTTGTGGAGAGGCTACTAATTTGAACAAGGAAATGGTACATTGGGTAAAGACCATAAAGCCTTGAAAACAAAAGTTCCCTGATACAGGGGTCAGTTTATTCCATGGGGAAATTACAGACATGACACAGGTGTCTATATTTACCGGTCAGTGAAAGAAACAGTAGCTAACCGAAGGGCTTCAACTGGGAAAACAGTACAGCAGGAAATGGGAAGAGATTTATGAAATCACAGATCTCACAGAGTAACATGTAGTTTAATAATTATACACTGGATAATGTTCTTTTGATAGATGACCTGTATCTTATTGTATCACATTACAACAAGCCAGCAAAATAAGAGAAATAGTTCAGTGTCCAGATGTCATAAGCACCTCAACCAGCTTCATCTTAAAATTCTCATCTGGCTGTAAAGATCTTCTTTAACAACTCAGAGTCAGATCGCCTCTGAAATTATAGGATTCATTCCAGGAAGCCAATGGACAAAAAGGATAAATTGGAATTTTCTAAAGTCCTCTGGGTTTTGGCTAAGTCAGTGAGCATGAGTATATGCCTCATTTCAGAAACAGGCTTATGTGACAGCATAAATCATTGATGAATACGACTAGATGAGTGAGATAGAACAAACACATAGGTATGCTTTACAGACATAGGAGTCTGGATATGGCTGGCCTCCCTGTGGCTGCCCTGACAGTGTTTTCTGTAAGGCAAATGAACACACTTTCTAGTGGCACAGTCAGGCTGGGAAAAGTTTCTCCTTGCTTTCTTTGCAGAGAAGGAAATGTTCAACTGAGTGATCAACATTGATGCCAATAGTTTACGATGACTTAGTTTTGATATGAGCCTCAATTCTAGGTAGGGCTTAATAGCTGAAGACTACTTTGGATGGTAAATATCTTACTCAGCCAGTGAAGGTTAGTTACAGCCTGTCAAGATTTCCTGTTCTCACAGGGAATCATCTTATTTTAGTGGCAATCCTGTCACTTTAGGTCAGAACAGTAGCCACATGTATTCTGTTGGGATGGCCTCAGTATAAGGATGGTTAACTGAAAAAACAGGCAGGACCCAATATTTGTAAGTACATTAGGTTCAGTCAATATAAGAAGAAGGAACATCCTTCATCAGGAATAAGCAGAGAGGTCAGGGAAACTGAGCTTGACATCAGTGGCTAGTCCATCTATGTTCTTGTAGGGGAAGCTAGAGGAAAATTTGGAATGGATTGGCTACCATGCGCCTGCCACCAACGATTGATTACAAGTTACATTATATTCCATATGCTGCATTTTACTGATATGAAATAAATGTTACAGGATTAGAATACACTGCACTGTTTTGGATGTAACATTCCATCTTGTTTTATTACTTCTCCCTGATGTACAAATGAACTTATGGCAGTGTTAAAAAAAAATCCTACTCCTCACTTTCAGTTTCAGGGTATGTCAGGCTAAGAGAGAACCCACAGTCATCCAGTGAGTTCATGGCTCAATGGGGAACAGAACTTGACCTCCCAAGTCCCAGTCCAACACTCAAACCACTAAACCATTCTGGTTCTCTTTAGCTTAACATTATGGGTAAGAGCCTTTCTCCAGCTCATCCTCCAATCCCCCCCTGTTTATAGCATGGTCTCGAGGAAGAGTTCAGAAGCCTTCATTTCAGTTTTAGATTAACTGCAGCTTGCCATGTTGTCTGAACCAGCACAAGCTGTGATTAATCTTATTTACTGTTAGTAAAATCTGAAAATGCTATTTTCTCATCTTGAAATCAAGAAACATCTTTGTGGCATTATAGATTTCACTGGAAAGCCTGCAGAGCTGGGCCTGTAAGCTCGCTTCTTTACAGGAACATATTTCAATATATACTTAATGTACTAAATTGGGGGTTTTAATCCTCCCTTATGATGTCTATATCACAAAAATGATAAAGTCTATAAACAGCTAAGAAGCATGGGTCTGTCCTTTGTACAGAGGCAGGTGAATTATTGATAGGTAAGAACATATATAACTATGGCTCTGTAAAGGTGGCATTTTCAGAGCAATTTCTGCCTTCAATACCTCTTGCATATTTTGGGATGTGAATTTATCTTATTTGACCTAAATGCAAGTTGGCCAGCTACACATTAACAAAGGAATGTTTCCTTGATTGTAGTTGTTTCCAGCAGAGTAAAAGCCTATTGTTAATTAATTTATTTAGAAACAATTTTACACTGCTATACTTGCAGAAAATAAGAGTGACATGTATAAAACCTGTACATCAGTAATAGTAAAATTCACAAGACCCAAAATATCTGGAAGAGGTCAAGGCCTGATTAAGAAAAAAAGTTTTACCTGCCCTTCTAAATACAGGCAGAAAAGGAGACCTGGGCCCGAAACAGACAGGTGTGCAGATGATGCATGCCCCCAGAGAAGTCAGAAGCCATGTGGAGAGTGTGCCCAGCTGGAAAAAGCCAGCACAAGAAGGAGAAGGGAAAGCCCATTCTTTGTCAGTGTCTCATTTGGGACCACGGCGGTTGCCCAGATCAGGACCAGGACGTGCAATTATAACTGTCCTGTGGCGATCGGGAGGGGGGGTGACCGGGGCTAAAGGGGCCTCAGGCTTCTCCAAGTTGCTGTTCTGCATCACCCCATGGATTTCCAATGGAGAGGACAGTCCCAGTAGTGAGGTACTGCCATGAAGAAGCCCTTCCTGATCTTAATGTGCTGTCACCTTATGATACCTACAGGGACCACAAAGAGGATATCTTTAAATCCAGCAGGATTATATTAGAGGAGAAGGCAGTCCTTCAACTACCTCTAGGAGTTTATCACACTGCCCTTTTCTGTCCTTCCCTCCCAAGCTAGGTGCGGGATGGAAACTTTTAAACACGGATTTTATCGCATGCCTCTGTGCCCAGTCAGGAGGCATCCTGTATCATTCCATACCTGATCTGGACTTCTCCCATACTTTGCATGGAGGCATGCATTAAAATGTGTGTTTAAAAGTTTTCATCCCATGCCTAGCTCAGGAGGGAAGGATGGGAAAGGGCAGTGTGATAAACTCCTAAATTAGAGCTGTTTCAGGTCAAAACCAGTACTTTGAATTGTGCTTGGAATTACAAAGATCAGACTAATAAACTAAAATAGATTCATATTATTGAATTCTGAATCTCCTACTTTAAAAAAAGTTCTCATAATGTTGGATAATTCTGATTAGTCCTTTCTGTATGTTGTGCTCCTATCTGAGATACCTGGGGCTCTATAGGCTTTGTTGCAGCTCTGGATTTAGATGAGGCTACCTAGTTCTTCTGTTATGCTGATTTCCTGGTAAACATGCTCAGAAAGTACCCAAGGCCTACATGAAACTATTCTGAAGAAAACTAGTTAAATAAATTTTTACAGCATACGAGTCTGCCATTGTTAAAAAAATGAATAAAAATCTACATTATATCATCATCTTTCTTCATACTTTCCCCAAAGTGTGTTATAGCTACAGAGGTGTGAATGTGCATTGCTACTTAAAACATCCTTTGTGGGAGAAGAATTCTGATTTCAGTGGGAAATATACTCATTTTGATCACCTCCTCACCATTACACCAAATACCTGAATTGTCTCCAAGGTCTAATCAGAGATAACAGCAGGCAAATTCAACTCTCCTGTGTTCTCCCTATGGGGGAAAGTGTGAGGTAAGAACAGCTTCCTGGGCTCAAGCACCAGCTGTAGCAACATTCTTGGAAATGATTTAATCTACAGCTTGAAAATTATTTGTTAAAACTAATTACTTCTAATTGGTTAAATATTTTAACAAATGATTTTAATCATTAAGCAACAAAGTTGTTACCAGACTGAGTAATGCTTAATGGTTCATGTCATTTTAATTTGTTGCTTTGCCAGCGGGTGATAGTGGGAGGTTGGGGGCCATTTTTTATCATTCTGATTTGTTTTAAGTGCAAAAGTAACTTGTTACTAATATGTGTCTAACTATTAACATTATGATTTAATTGAAACTGTATTTTTCTTTATGGCTTTGAATAAAAATTGCTACAGGGAAAATTGGATTTCTTCAAATTTTAATTGCACGTGTTTTAGGTTGCTAGTTAGCATGTTGGACAGTTACCCCATTCTGTATATCAACATTTTTGTGTTGATAGTCATGTTTTATGGCTTGGAAAATAAATTGAACCAAATGATTCCAATTTTGTTAACAAAACTCTCTGTTTACTATCTTCTTATCCAAGGAAGGTTTTAACCCCTTCCTTCAAAAAATAAATATATTCCACAACTGAATTTAGAAAGCTTTTGTCTTGGCACAATTTTAAAGTCATCTGTTCTTCTGTCATCACCCTTTCCACAATGTACCACTTTTTTTTTGTGCTGGCACAATGTTAGGAGATAATGCCTTGGAACTAATGCCTTCCATGCCGTTCTTTTACAATACAGTAGTTATCAGAATATATTTCTGAACTGCCATCAGAAAGAAAAACTAGATCTTCCAAAGAGTTATGTAGCCCATTGCTTCATCACACCCTAGGACTCAACCATCAAAACTCATTTCCTATGGAATGCAGGTATCCATGTTCAAAGATATCCTGATCAAGAACACATCCCAAAATGACCTAAAAAGAAGTCCCAATAGGTGTTAAGCTTCCACATATCTGGCTTCCCCATGGATCCAATTCTCCTCTCTTTTTTGCAACTCCTTCAGCTACTATGATCTCACTTAAAATGCACTATTTAATTTCAATCACAATGTGATTTAAAAAACAACTCACAACAGAAAACACAATCCTTGCCTTCAAGTAGGCACAAGTCTACAAAAGCTATGCCAGCAACTTCTACCTTTCAGTTGGTCTCACAGGTGCTGTAAGATCTCTTTTCATACTGATTTTCCAGACTAACACAGCTATGTCTTTGAATGCTACCACCTAACAGAATATATGAGTAATTTAATTCTTATCCTTCCCATATGGTTGTGGGAAGGGAAAAAATGACCCCTATGTTTTCCATATGGCACCTTAAATGTAAGTGGATTTTCAGATTGGAAGCAGTCCTGAGACAAGACAAGCAAAAAGAGAGAAGGAAAACCTTACAGGTATGGCAGTTCTCCCAGCGGCTGCTAAACTGTCTCATGGCTAGAGGACTGGCCATCCCATTAGACAAAGAGAGCGGGCCATTTCATGTGGTAGGTCATCATTCCCCTTCCAGACCGTGCCATCTGAGAGAGCTGTTATTTGTGGATTTCTCCAATCTTCCAAAATGTTAGTCTGAGGCACTGCTGTCAGAGTGATGCATTGTTTACAGTTGATCTGGGGCAATTATGCCCACCACCAACAAAAAATCCCAAACTCTGTAAGGTCTTCATAGCCTAACATTTAGAAAATCGTGAGAAGGGGATTATAGGGGAGGGGCAGTTGTGGAGAAGAGGGATAGCAGCAGGGGCCAAAGCATTTCTGTGAGAGGAAGCTAGACTGGAAAGCTGACAGAGGCAAAATGTTTCTTTTCCAACCTTCAATAGCCAAAAAGTTGGGCTGGCACTGCATGTCTGCAAAAACTACTCCAATTATGGAACTCCAATTTGCAGGATTTTTGACCATTCTAATCCAGGGAGCTCTTGCTACTGGATATCGGATCTTATTCTCTTGCCTACTTCCTACTGCATCACAATGCAGATATATTGTGAAAAAACTACTAGTATTTACTTTAAAGACCTTTTTTATCCTCTGTGGATCGGACAATACCTTGCCCGAGGCACAATTCCACAAAGCAGACAAAGGGTTTATATTTGAAAAGTATTAAATGTAAAAAGTCTCTTAAAAGCAGACATGTACAGCGAGAAAAAAATGTTTAAGGGAAAGAATATATGTATCTGTAACTGTGGATGCTTGCATACCCCAGAACTTTAGGCTTAAAAATTCAAATATTCTGGGTGGGTGGGGGAGATGTAATAGATCCCCACTAAAGTCCAGCAGAAAACAGAGTGCCTGTTTTTCTTTCCTCAGTTTTCAACAATGATTTAAGACTAACTTAATCTTCTTCCCTTTGAGGTTAAGAAGAATGTTTCTGAACATTTTTAATGACTACAGAGAACTATGCCTTTGGAAATAATGTTTTACAAAGGGAGGCTTATACCTTTTTCCTGGCAAATCCATTCTAACTTATTTATTATTACTCCAGGTCTGTGACAGACAAAAAGGAAAGGAGACAATTTCTGATTTATACTGAATGCTAGCTTACACTCTTGCATATGTCACTTAAAATAGCATCTTCATTTACCCTGTTGACAATGGATTAAAAGTACTCAGCTGTTCACCTGATGTTAACATTATAACACAACAACCTAACAGTTTGGAGATTGACCATATAAAGAGAGTGACCAAACATAGGTTTGAGTCACACACCTTTATGATAAGCCAGGATTTTGGAAAATACTAACTTACCAAGATCAAATCAGAATGCTAGTGCATGATGCCCAGTCACTCTCACTTTGCTTCTCATGCCAGTAGAAGTGATTAAACAAACCACAGAACTGCCATTCATTGCTTATTTATCCAAACTGTGATATCCAAACTGAAGATTCTAATTTGTCATGAGCCATGGTTTGTGCCTGGCTTATTGGTGAAGAGACAAGTTAAAAATCCTGGTTCAGATAGTATGGGGCTGTCCGCCCTAGACCTAAAACACAGTTTTGTCCCATTTTGAAACCTAATTGTTTAAACAACAAATGTGGCCAACATGTAAGGTATCTTGGATGAAGTCATGCTCCAGTTCAAACCAGAAAGTGCGAACTAATGCTCTAGCACATGGACTGCCTTCCAGTGTGGAGACAGGATCAGGGGCCATTGCTGCCCATTATTATTTTTTGTGACTGGCTCACAAATTGACTGAACCTGTACATGTGGGGTGAGTTGCACCATTATCCCACTGCACACTCCATGAAGCAAAATGACAACATGGGGCGTTACCAGCAGTACAATGAATTTAATCAAAAGGTTAATAAATTGGCCAGTCTAACAGGGTCATGGGGGAAAGGTGCATGTATGGAGGGGCCTCCATGATTGTGCTATGGCAATATGGCCCTGGATATACTGATGTTCAATCAAGTGGGTGGCCGCACTGCATGTTGTTCTGGGCATCAAATGGGCTGGCAGGTGGGTGGCACAAGGGAGGCAATTGGTGGCTGCTGGTAGTACATCCATGCACATGCATGCATGTGTTTCGAATGGAAAAAAAATTATGGCACCATTTGTACCAGCAAATCCTCCTGGCAGAAAAAAGGGAGCAATGAAGACTGGCCATGGGTGTTCAGCCCGTTGTGGGAACTGGCAGTGTGGTCAGCAGGTTCTCCCTGTGAACTGGGAAAGCCCAGAGGTGAGCTGGCTTTCCCCTCTATTTGCTGAGACCCTGTGACAAACTAACTATATACAGAGGGCCTGTTATTTTTTTATCCACTACCATCATCAGGAGACTAATGGAAGAAGTTCAACAGTGTGCATAAGCATACTGTTTGTACATGATAATCCAGAATTATCCTGGATACCTAGTCAGAGTCTTTTCACCATCATGACAATCTCACTAATTACTGAGAAGAAATGCCCTTTCATATAATTATGACTGGCTCTATTTGCACTTAACAGTAAGCCAAGAATCTTGGCTTAACAAACCATGATCCAAATTAAATAAATTACATTTTTACATGATAGATTTCTATTTCTGAGTGTATTTTGCCAAGTGTGGAAGATTGATGAGCTATGTAGTTTGCAACACACACAAGTAAAACCTAGCCATTACAGGTCTGCCATCTGAATTTCAAGCAATGTAGTTTTATTTTTTAAAAGGAAACACATGGGTAAAATAATATTCATCCAATGCAAGAGATTCGAATGCTGAAGCAATGGGGATAACTTTTGCAACAAAGAGTTCATGCAAGCCACAGTCAAAGCTACAAAACCTGCCAATGAGGTATTGTGAGCTGCTAACTTTTCCTGCTATTTAACATCAAGCCAGGTATTTTCATGCTGGTCACAAATGCCGAGCGACAGAAGGCTTCGCAGAATATGAACTCTGTGAATTCTGTCACAATGTGAAGGTCTTGCATTACTGCCCAGCAGACTAATAATAAATTTAATTAAAATCTACACTGAACAGCTACTGAAGAAAAGTGGCCCATCAGGGCATAGCTCAGACTAAACAATGAGTATAAAGGTTAAAGGGAAGAAAAAAGTACTTAATATTAGAAGGAAGGATTATTTTTAACCTTTCCGTAAGTTCATCACTAGGTGTGCTTTTCACAGATAGCTCCTCTTCCAGCCTCTTCCTTTCCATTTCCAGATGCTTCAATTCATCTTCAGAGCGTTTGCAAGGGGTGACGAATTGAAGCTCTTTCAAAAGCTCTTCTTTTTCATTAATCAGCATCAACTTTTCCTTCTCAATATCCAGTGCTCCTGGCCAAGCTTCACTTTCTAACTTAGACAGTTCAATCTTTAAGTTTGCCATCCTAAAAACACAAGCATAAAGAGAAAGATTGGGGGGGGGGGGGAAGAGAGAAAATGATAGAGAAGAAAACATGAGTACTAGGCACCTGAAACTGTTACATAACTGTGACTGGTTTAACATAAATATGTACAGTGGGATCTTGGTATCCGCTAGCATTTGGTTCCAGGACTTCCTGTGGATACCAAAATCTGTGGATGCTCAAATCCCATTAAATACAATAGTGTAGTAAAATAGTATCCCTTATATAAATTGACAGAGGCACAAAACAAATGGGCCAAAAGAAACTGCTTTTGGCTTCTTTTGGGGTGTGGCATTCAGATGACACATGCCCCCAAAGCTACTGGAACCTGCTTCGAGGCTGCCAAAGGTGGCTCAAAGACAATGGAAAAAGAGCAGATTTAATCCACTCCTTCTGGTGGCCTGTTTGGGACCTCAGGAGCGGCTCGCTTTGAGACTGGGCCGTGTGGTTTGAGAGCAGGCTGTATGGTTGTCCCTATCCCAGGCCAATCACTGTCTGATCATGGCCAGAGGCTGCTCCTTGCTGCTTTGGGCCAAAATCAAGGTATGCTTTTTGGAATTTATATATTTATAATATATATTGAATATATTTTTAAATATTTTCAAACCATGGATGGTTGAATCCATGGATATGGAGAGCTGTCTCTATTTAAACTTGGCAAGTCAATATGATGTAAGTAGAAGAATTAGAGGAATCACTTCTGTTCAAAGAAGTCTTAGTAGCAGATAGGTCATGATGCTTTTCACAGCAGGTCTTATGTCAGTTTGGGTGATATGGACTCGGAGTCACTCATTTATTTATGCAACGTGGGCATCAGAACCAAGAGCACATCTCATATTCCCACCTCCTCCGTTCTCCTTTCTCACTTCCAATGTTATTATGAGCTCATTCAAGAGTAGATCAAAGTACAATCTATACTGGGGGTGTGGACAATGCAGCCAGTCAGCCAAACGTGGCTGAAATCCACTTCTGTGGTCTCCAAAGCACCATTGGAGACTCACAAAAAAATCCCAGGTTCATTTTTTTAAAATGATGTACTGCTTTTTCACCTGAAAACCAATTAAAATCTTCCGCGCAGTTTGAGGGCATGGCAATTAGACAACGCACATTCTCAGACCATGTAGAAGTTGAACTGGGGCTGTATAAAGCAGCTCAAACCCGGCTGCAAAAGGAGCGGATTTTATCTGCTCATTGCCGTGGCCCATTTAGGAACTCAGCAGGGACTAGCCTTGGGACTGTGGCATCTGGTCGCCATGGTCCCACAGTGATTGGTGCTGTGTCTACTTGAGGCCAAGGGCCACTGAATTTGCACTACAGAAATAATGTAGTTTGATACCACTTTAACTGCCATGGCTCAATGATATGGATTTTTGTGAACTATTTAGACTTCTCTCTCAGTGAGCTCTAGTGCCACAACAAAATACAAATCCCAGGATTCCATAGCATTGAGCCATAGCAGTTAAAGTGGTGTCAAACTGCATTATTTCTGCAGTGCAGATGCAGCCAAGGATATGAACTCTACAATGCCATCCTAGGCTTTGATGAAATATTGTTTTATCAGTGTCAAGGAAGTTTTTTTATAGTGCAAACTCCCCATCTAATACTATACTTGTTCTTTGCATATTAAAGTTTGAGCCCTCTTGACTTGCACCATTTGCCAACACCAGATTCCATTTTAAGGCAGGCTTTTTTAAAAAACTATGCTGAAGGGTTTGTTTGAAGCCTCTGCCAAGAAACTATGCTCTGCTGTGGTTGAAATGATAATGGACAAAATAACCATTAATTGAAATCCTACCTTCTACAGACCTTCTACAACTAGCCATTGGTCTCCATTTACACCTGAGCTTCTCTACAAACTCCACTTATCTTATAATTTCTTTCTTGGACCATTACAGCTTGAGTTTTTTTCCTGTCCATTATACTTAACAAGTTACCCTTTTTAAATTAAAACTGAGGAAGTAGACTATGAAAGCTTATGATACAACTTCTTTCACTTGGTCTCAAAGGTGTTACCAAATCCTGTTGCATACTGATATCCCAGACTAACACAGCTATGTCTCTCAATTGAACCTTTTATTACTCCATTAGTTTATTATTCTATAAATGTAAAATTCAATTGTTTCCATAAACTACAAATACTGAAAGCTCCTCCAGTGAAATGAAGGATTACCAGATGCTCATAAGGACTTTTGCTATTTTAAAAAAGTAAGCCATAGTTTCTTCTCCACCCCGTGAATATGATTTCTGAAATTTCCAAGTCTGAGAAGTGGCTTCCCATACTACGTGGGAAGTCATGTGTTTTTAAAAATCCACATAGCTTACTATCTATATGGAGTAAATCCTTAATTTTTCAGTTTTGGCTGGCTTTCAAAGAATCCTTCTATATTACATTTAAGTTGATCCTCCTTGTACTTTCTGTCTCAGTCCCTCAGTACTCAGCAATTGTTCATGTACTTGGGATAACTGAATTCCCATTTTAAGTATTTTAAGAAGAATTCCAAAGGATTATTATCAGCCCCATTACTTTGCACATTACATGTTTTATGTGACAAACCTTTATGCAAATAGTCAATATGTTGTGTTCTCATATGCTGTGTTAGGATTTATTTTGCTGTGAGTTCATAGGCCAAGAAGGTGAACAGAACCTGCAAATAATATCCTGTTCTCCTGAACCTGATTTTTATTATGATCTACATCATCCTGTTCACAAGCAGAATGATTTTGTTGCTGCCATTTTTGATTTTTAAATCTCTGTATGGCTGTGTTTTTTCAAAACATGTAAACAGTCTAATATCAAGAGTTCAGACAGCCTAGAATGAAATGACCTTCATAAGAATGTAAAGCAAGGTCTTCTGTCGATGCAACCAGTAGATGTCAGTGCAAGCATTAGATTGACTACAAGACCATAAACTGAAGTACAAATTCAAATTTTAACAAAGAAATGGACCCTGTACCTTCTTTTGGCATCTTCGTACTGAAGACTCAGTTTGACCTTTTCAGCTAAATTGGACATATTTCTGACACCAACCTGTTGACAGAACCAAATTTAGTAAACATTTTTTTAAGTGAAAGAAAGAAAATGCTTTATTTGCCTGAAATTATTTAGACAACTACCAACACATTTCAAAACAGTAACCATTGGTTTTTAGTACAAAAGCTCATAATAACTCAAATGTTTTCACATGGAATTTATATTTTCTACTGTCACCTCGGGACAGAATTTAGTACAAGCAGCTACAATTGTATTTAAAGCCTACTTTGAAGTAACATTTAATACATCCCAAGTTGTTACTTCCTACTTTGAACTCAGAACTTTGGTGGAGATCAATGCAGTTCAAAGTAGTACTTCAATGAAATTGAGATTGCTAAAAACCACATTCATGTGTGGGTTTCTTCTCAGAAAATCCTAGTACAATCACTTCCACATCCTTTCATCATGCTACCTTAAAGAAATGTGCCAGCATTTGGAAAACATTTGTGGATATAAACCTACGGCTGGCATATCAGTCAATGAGATCCCAAAGATTTTTAAGTTGCTAAAATGTTAATTCCATCAGTCAGTTTCAGATGTACAAAACATATTTTGGATGAAATCTTTGGTCAACTAGGAAGTTTTAAACTTTACTTTTATATGAGTTTACATTTTACAATCTCGTTTCTAGAAAAATGAGTATAGTCTGCTGAAGTATAAGAAATTTATAGACTATAATCATTTAAACCTTTTCCACAAGGTGTGTGGATCTGAAGTCCTAACTAGAAATAATAACAATGACTAGTTTCAAAATTAAACTTTAGAAATTTGGAATGTGACATCAGTAAAATGTAATAGAACTATATCGGGTCAAACTGGAATCCACAATATTAACTTAAATTCTTCACTGGGATATCAAGAAACCCTAGGGAAGAACACAGAAGGGAAATCAACACACAGGGAACCAAATGAAATATTGGGCTCATGGCAGGAAATGGGATGGGATGCAATGTATTCCAATAGCATAATATATGGGGAAGGATATTGACAATGAAATTGATTACTATAATTTAGATTGATTAATTTCATGTAAAGTAGAAAGCTAAATTAAACTACTTATAATAGTGAAATAAAAAGATATGGAATGATGAAGTTATGTAAGGAAGTATATATTAACAGAAATTATTTTTTGAAACAGCAAGAAGCTAGAATGGATGATATGAGTAAGCCTAACTTAGCCTATTTTAATGGTATGGTGCTATGTATATTGTTTGTACTGTTATTGTTTTGAGAAGCTGCTGGTGATAAAATAGACATTAATGGTCTTATAAATTTCATAGTTTAACTTTCCCACTCATTTCAAATAGAGTAAAATAGACTGCTGATAGGTTAGTAGGTTAAATGATTTTTTTAAAATAAGAAACATTGAATGTGGGTAAGAGATGAAGTCTACAAGACAACTAACTCCATAATGCTGTGGAGTATATAAAGCATGAAGCGCTGAGGTTTGCTATAAACATTTTATCAATATTTCAACAGCTGTTGAAGTTCACAGCAACCCCACTTGAGAGGGAAAGAGATCCATTTCATTCTTAAAGATATCCTTCAGTTTTGATAGCTCATGAACGACTTCACTTACTGTCATAATTTTAAATTGTTTTCCTGAAAAACTATTTACATTTCACAGAAATTTATCTCTGTTATAGGTATTTTCAATATATTATCTCAATAAATATAGTTATTACCAATTGATGATTTTATATTTTTGTAGATAAAGTATATTCTAATTAATTTCAATAGAAAACTTTATTCCCTCATAACTTATTCTTTTTGTACTACTTCTTTCCCCAACCTGACTATTTCTTTGGCAGAAGATCATTAAGAAACTTGGATAAGGATGAGGAAGTCCTGGTTGTAGCATTTAAAATATTCCTGTGAAATCCAGGCTTCGGAACTCCCAGTATACCTCAGAGAAGTGTCCATTTATCAATACAGGATTTAAATATCAGCAAGATGTAATGGTGCAGCCATCTTAACCAGCAATGTGCTTCATATCTGATGAAGCAGCCACTAGTGATTGGACTGAAATTTCTTCACAAATGGTTTGCAAGTATGTTCTCTCTTCTCCATGCTTAAAAGGCATGAAACACTTACATCACCAGAAATGTCTGTCTGAGACCCTGCATCCAAAGTCTGTCGAGAGAGAGAAAGATGAGAGTGCACTTGGCTGCATCTCAAATCTGGTTCTGATGACCTGTCAATAGTTTGGTCTAAGAGGAACCTCTCTTGTAACTTTACAAGGCTCTGCAAGAAAACACAAAAACCAGTGACTACTATATTTCACTTTAAAAGTGCAACATGTGTGCAGGGGAGGCAGGCAATGGAGAGGGAAAGAGGCTAAGATATTAAAAGGTAACCAAAGCTCTTTATCAACAGCTTTTATGGTTTTTTTGGGCTATGTGGCCATCTGAAGATGCCAGCCACAGATGCAGGCAAAACATCAAGAATAAATTCTTCCAGAGCATGGCCACGTAGCCCAAAAAAACTACAAAAACCTATGGATGCCAGCCATGAAAGCCTTCATCTTTATCAACACTTTATCTGCCCAGTGTATGAGTCCATAAAGTCCAAGGTCATCTTTGCATTTAAAAACAACATATGTATACATTTTTAAAAAATAACAACAAACCTGTAAATTATTCTATCTCAAGATGGTAAAATGAGTAACTAGAATTAGCTAACAAATGTAAACAGATGTAATCAGTATCAAAATACCTGCATTAAATCTTGCTTCTCTTTCTCACCGGAGCTTATAGCCTTTCTGATAGACTTCAGTTCATTCACAATGGCTTTGGCTTCGCTTAGTTCATAACCACTCTGGCCTCCAGACATTTTTTGGTCAATTCTGTAAAACAGAGAGAGATTGGTGTTAACTGTAGAAAAAGGAATGCTGTTCCTGACATTCAAAAGGAAATACTGTAGTACAGGAGGAGGTAATGAACAGAGAGTTCTAAAAATATTATCTCCCACAGCAAAATAGCTAGATATGATCAGAACACAGAAAAAGAGATAAGTGCTTTAATCTTAGCAACAAAATACTCTAAGTCTGTCTCTCACCAACCCCTGTTTGTTCAATGACTTTCTTCTCAAAAAGCCAGTTTTAAAAAAAGGAAAATTCTACACATTCTGTTGAAGGAATTCAACAGCCTGAGATCCTTTATAAATACCTAATTGACTTGGCAAAGACTCAAGTCACTTGAAATAAAGGCTGCAATCCTTAGGTCCACTTCTCATAGAATCATATGATAAGGGTGCCTAAGAACTGCAGCCTTATCTTGGAATAAGGCCCACTGAACACAGGGGAACTAACTTCTGGGTAAGTATACACTGAATTGCATAACTTTCAGAGATACAAATAGAGAGTAAGTTGGTAACATTTCCTTTTCTTTTAGTAATTTGCCCAAATGTGCAGTTACAAGTTAAATATATTCAAGGAAAGACATATTTCTTCTATTATTATTTTTTTTAGATTTTTCTTCTTTGGGTTGATCTGTATTCAAAACTATGTGATTTTTTTTATCTATTGAGAAACTATTCTGAACTGAATATCTTGTAGAGAAATTATGAACAAAAGTAAATTTGCATTCTCTTTCTACTAGTTACATCTTTTCCTTGAGACAAAAGCTGTTTTGTTTCCCCATTGAAATCAATGAGATCCCAATGAGGGCCTGGCATATTCTTGACCTGGCAATACCACCGTATATATTCAACTATAAGTCGAGAAATGTATGCCCCAAAATTGACTCCAAAATCATGGGTAGACTTATAGACGGGGCAATAAATTAATACTGCTTATAAAATTCCTAAAAGAAGTGCCCACCTTCCTCTGCAGCCAGGGATCTTTAAACAGCTCCCAGTTTGAGTACCCGCTCTTCTCTCTCTCTCTGTTATCCCACAGCCTTCCCTCGCAGCCAAAGCTAACAAACAGCTGCTAAGGCAAGGGACAGAGAGAGAGAGTATGCCCAGGTCTGTACCCCATTTTGCAAGCCATGAGCCTTGGAAATCCTGGGTGAAAGGCGGGAGGGGGGGTTCTACCCTGTTTTGCAAGCCATGAGCCTTGGAGATGCTTTTGGAAGGGGAGAGGAGAGAGAGAACATTCCGATGTTTGTTACCCCATTTTCCATGTCAAGACTGTGACCCTTGGGAGAGGTCCAGAAACGGTGATGTAGGAACTGGTGCTTTGTTTCCCCCTTTAAATATTTTGTAACATGCCCCAGTGTTTCACCCTCAACTTATCCACAGGAAATATCAAAATCCATGATTTTGGCCCCCAAAACTGCCCTCGATTTATACATGAAGTCGACTTATACACAAGTATAGATGGTAACTACAGGATATCATATAGCTCACTATTATTATTTATTATTATTTAATTTTCATATATCACACCTTGCTCCCAATATAGGCACTCAAGGTTATCATATACATTATAAACTTCTAAAATATACAGCAGCTTCTGTGAGAGGTAGCTAGAATCCTCTAGGCATAAAGCAGATTTAGTGCTAAAACTGAGCCTAAATAAGGGGTGAAACAGACCGCCCCAAAGGGGTGGCTTCAAGCCACCCCTGACAAAGCTGGATTAGAGCCATGACAATCACACACCGCAGCCCCAATCCACCTTTTGGTCTGCTGAAAAAAAGGAGTGACTAATAGCCTCTCCTTTTTGCTCAAGCAAAAAGTCAGCTTTTCCTCCCTGCCGTAGTGGGAAGCTGACTTTAAGATGCTCTGGCAGCGTGCACCATATAAACACTGCAGCACCAGAGAACCCAGAAGCTGCCCCCCACATAAATGTCATCTGCATGCCATGCCCCCAAGCTGCTGGAAGCTGGCTCTTTATGCCGGTTTGTTCTGGCCCTAATTTGGGTTAAACTGTTCTCAACCCCATAGATTTGTGGTGAAGGTGCAGATTCACATTTAACACAACACAACCAGAACACAAGCTTAGTGGCACAACTGTAAAAAGAATCACTGTAGTAATCTCTTCAGAAATTAATGTAAATCACTTTGCATATTAGAAGAAATACTAGATAAATTATTATTTTTTTCATTTACCTCCACTATAGTAAAACTTTCCAAAGGACAGGTTTAGGAAAACAATACAAATAGCCCCTAGCAAGCAAGGCAAGGAAAAAAGAAACTCAGCTCTAAGCAATTAAAATGATGGGCTTCAGCAAACTAAAAAAGGAAGTGGCCTCTTGAAAGGGCATTATCACTGAGAAATCCTGAGGTTTGTCCCCCCCCCCCCCCATCACCTATCATCTTCAGTTACAAATTAATGTTTTTCAAGAGGAGGATGATAAACACTTCAAAAATATGAAGTAATCTTCAGCCTCATGTGTATCTGCAGAATCTCACAAAGAATAGTCTAGATCCTGTGGTTAGGTCCAATTAGAGTAAAGTTATTGAAAAAATTAGATTTACTTATGCATTGACTCATCATGCAATATACTCTAATTGGGGCTAAGAAGATTCCAGCCAATATGTGTACTGAAGATACAGGATTTTCTTGATTTTGATAAGCGTGCTCTGTGACTCATTCTAGGTGGTGGTGAAGGCAGAGCTGATGGGTGCCTTTTTGTGTCCGGCTTCTTTCTCTTTTCTAGATGGATGTGTGATTTGCATAGTCCCTGGGACCAATAAAAAGCAGCACAATGGTCATGTGGCTGCTCAGAGGTTGCACAGTGGGCCTTTGGTATCTGCTGAAGTTTGGTTTCCTTTGTGGATACCAAAATCCACGGAAGCTCAAGTCCCATTATAAACAAAGGCTTATTAAAATGGTGTCCGTTATATAAAATGGCAAAATCAAGGTTTGCTTTTTGGATTTTTAAAAAATATTTTCAAGCCATGGATGGTTGAAACCATGGATGGAGAATCCATGGATATAGATGGCCAACTGTATGCTGCAGGTTTCATTCTGTTAGGGGGCTGGACTGTTTAAGCCAATCCTGTCTCCAAGCTTCTGTTTTCATCAGGGCTTCATAACCACCCTTGCTCTTCACAATCAGATGTTTATTGTGTTTTGTTCCTCATTTGCATGATCAGAACTTTGGGGCTGGTTTGGCATGGGGCCTAGATCTGAGGGCCAAGCCAGTTTGCAGGTGTAATCAATAACGTTGGGGCTTGTTTTATTCCAATTTTAACTGTATATGTGTCATCTTTGGTATCCAGAGCAATAGTATCTACTTAGCTTGACATAACCTATTTTTTAAAAAGACTCTATACAGGCTCTAAATAATTTGTCATGCTTCTGAATGAAAGTTCCTCTGTACTACTAGTACAGGAAGACCAACAGATGGCTGCTTGATGTATATACAGAAATATTTTTTAAAACTGGATAACAAAAACAGGAAGCATATATTTTAAAGGAGATAGTTCCATGTCTATACATGGTAAGTTATAATCTGCTAATGTAGAAATCTATGATGACCATGCTCCCCCTTTTTTCCATCCCTGGCCAGTGCTGCCAGGAATTGGGACTATCCCAGCTCCTTTTTGCTCCAGTCCTGGAATGGAGCTTTGATGTGGCTTCCAGCTGCTTTGGAAGCGTGCGTCATTTAAACAGCACATCTCTAAAACCAGCCAGAAGCTGTTTCACTTGGTCCATCTGTTTGGGCCCTAAGTGAGTTTTGGCTTCTTTTAACCTCTATAGAGCTCCTGTCTACAACTGCTTTTACACTATACCCATTCTTTCTCTCTTGGCATCTTACATGTTCTTCATTTCCCTGAAGCATTGTCTCTCCTAACGTTGCTTTTGTAGGCTCCTACTTCATTGACCTTCATCTCCTGTTATCTTAAACTTTGCAAATAAGTAGGATCAGAGTTAGTCAGATGCTGCCAGAGGTGATTTTAAGTGAAACAGCCAGCTGCCAGAGACTTTTATCAGTGCAACCAATGTTATTAGTCCATTAAAAATAATGCTCACTATATTTTTAAACCTATGAGTGACACTTTGGAAAAGAAAATGATGAAAGGATTTATTGATACAGTCAGTCCTCCATAGATTCAAGCATTCATGGCTTGAAAATGTTTTTTAAAAATATAAGGATCCCTTGATTTTGCCATTTTATATAAGGACCTCCATTTTACTATCCATTGTATTTAATGGGATTTGAACATCCACAGATTTTGGTATACATGGAAGGTCCTGGAACCAAACCCAGTGGATACCAAAGACTCACTGTATTCAGCATAAGTGTACATGATCAGATTTGAGAAGCTTAACGCACAGGCCCTGGGGAACAGACCTGGCATGGAATGGAAGGGGGTGGGAGGGAACGGAACAGGGATATCATGCATCTTACTGCATGGGAGAACGCTGACGACGCCCCATTCCACTCCCCATCCCCCCACAGAGGCCGATTTTCAAGAACTGTGAACAGAGTAGTACAGAGGCGGCATTCTCCCATGCAGTAAGATGCTTGATATCTCTGTTCCATTCCCTTTCTGCCCCCTTCTGTTCCGTGCCAGGGCTGTTCCCCAGGGCCCATGCAATAAGCTCCTAAGCTATGGGAGATCCAAATTAATGAGAGGTACTACACCTCTTGTTGCACTGCTTCTCAGTTTATTGTGTAAAGCTACATATGAGTCATATCGCTGTCTAGATATGTTTTATTCATATATGTGTATCAATTGCACTAAGTCAGCATGGCACAAAAGAACAGATAGCAATTTTTTTTTTTTTTGCTGTGACAAAGAGATCATTTACTCCATGATCACATTTAATTTTTGCCATCTTATCTCACCATTAAAACACACTAAACAGGTTTATGAATGAGATGTCTTACACAGAAATGTCTGCGTGCTGCTTCAGAGTGGGATGCCTCATATTTGAAGCTGTAGCAGTTTTTATCATGTACACAGCAAAATTGGGGGGGGGGGGAGCTCTACAGTACACAAGATATTCCAACTACCAGTTTTCAAAAATGGAATTAGTACTAGCCAAAAAAGGCTGCCTATTTTTTATTTATTTTTTACAACAAATGTCTATTGTTTGCTTGTGGTATGCTGTTGAAAGTTTCTCAAACATGCTTTAGATTCCTATCAAAATTGCTTGCAAGCAAGTTCCTTTAAAACAATGCTTCATTGTTACATTAATGTAATACAACCAGTGTGTTTGGCTAACCTTTAATCTTGGGATATTTTAAAGCTACAGATCTAAGCTTCTGTTTTTGTTTTAAGTAAGCTATAGAGAAAACTAAAAGATGGTTAAATAGGTACCACTTAATTTTTTTCATTGCCTTTCTAATATTTATTCACATTTACAATGCTTGCTACTATGAAGCATGTATAAATATTGGTTCTGTTCAGCTTCATACACAGCCAACACAGAAAGTAAAACTATGGTGTATCTTTCCAGCACTAAAACTGTAGGACATCACAGACAAATCTAAATTCTTAACAGATTGTAAAGACTGACCACCAGTTCAACGACTGATTGAATTCTCAGCATCTTCAGTTGTAAGGAAACGGTTCAAATTACTTCCAGCTAAACAATTTTGGGCTGTACAGAAAATTCTTAGTCTGTATTATCAATATAGTTTTTATTAGCAAATGGCTGACTCTTTAGGCTGACAGTCTCCAAGCTGCTATACAAGGTGTCTGAAAATTATCTTTACAATTTCAATTATATATAGAATTGAAATTACAAATTTTCAGATGCTCTGTGTATATAATGTATACCAAAAGATTCTGAAGTTGGGAATAAGAAAATTAGTGGAGAAAAAAAAATATTATGAGATTTCTCAAATTTGCAGCTTATTTCCATTTCTTTTTCAGGTTTCTCACTCTAACATGTCTTTCCATATGAGACTGATGTAGATAGTAAATGCCTATTCTTAAACTCAAAAAGTAGGTAAATGTAACACTGCTGCTCTACTTTTTTCTATCTGGTTCTTTGCAATTCCTCTTATTTCAAGGCAAAGGGAGTAATCTGAGTCACCCACTTACAAAACATCTGAAACAGCCTAATTTTTCCTTTCTCCCAACTTTCCAAGAACCCTCCTCCACCTTTAAAATATCCTTATTTTAAAGTAGAGGTTGGATTTTACCATAGCCACCAGATTTTTCTCTCTCATTTGTTTTCAGGTTTTCCCCTCATGTCCAAGTTTTTCTCTGTAAACAGATGCAATAATTTAATTTGATCTGGTCTTAACCAACAGAGTGAATTACTTAAATAAATTTCAATTATTTTATTGTACTCACTGTTGCAGTGTTACATAGCCTTGCTCCTTATATAGTAATTCTTGCTTCATCTGTGATAGCTCCCTCTTCAGTTTTTTAACCTTTAATAAAAACAAAAGAAAAGATTCAGACACGTTTTTAAAGAGATTAGGACACATGGTCTAGAACCATTAACATCTCCACACGTATAGTTCTTAGTTGCAGTTCCTCAAATAGGCCTTATCCCTGCTTTTCAGATAACTGCATGATAAAGTATCACTTACATATTATATTGTGTATGTGAAACACATCCCTTCCCTGTCTCTACACCAGTGGTCGCTAAACCTTTTTGGGCCATCGTCCCCTTTCCTCTTGATTGACAACCTCCCCCAACACTTATATTATCTTGATATTATGTCTACCATTCTACTGCAAATTCAAAACAACCAATATTGGTTGCTGCTTCCTTTGCCACCCAGTCATCCTGCCTAAGCAGTGGCCAAGTAGCCTCTTGCCTAGGCTAGCCTTGTGGCAAAGGCATCATATGGGGGGTACGGGCTGCACTGGGTGACACCATGGCCACCACCCTAGCAATGTCACTATTGCTCCCTAAATGCCTGCCTTTTGGAAGAAACAGGCCATAGCATTAATGTATCTTGTAAGACATGAAGAGCTCAGTAGAAGAAAATGTGTAGTAAAATACTGGGGCAAACAAGGCTCCTCCTTCTCCTGCCCACTGAGATTCAAACACCATCTGTGGTAAGAGGAGGAGACGGTATGGGTGGCCCCATCTGTGAGAGAGAGAGAAGCAAGCAGAAGAATCAGGAAGGGAATGAGTGTGACGAAGGCTGCTTTCTGCCATTAACACTGAGACTTCAACTTTGAGACTGGAGTGCAGGAGGAATCTAGGGAGTCTTCATCCTCTTAACTCCCAAAGCAAAAGGCTGTTGTTCGAATGGGAGATAGCAGCCTCCAGCTTCAGGAGTGGGGTGTGGGAGAAATCAAAAGTTTTTTCCTCCTCTTAACTCCCAAAGCAGAAGGCTATCGTGACAATTCTGCTTACTGCTTTGGGAGCAGGAGACTGGTGTCTCCTATTAACACACCAGCCTCCTACTTTGGGAATTAAGAGGAGGAAAAATCCCTGGATTCCTCCTGCACCCCACTCATGAAGCTGGAGTCTCTTGTGTAGATGGGAGAAAGCAGCCTCTAGCTTCAGGAGTTAGAATAACAAAGAGGTTGTTTAGGAGCTGTTTATGTCACAACTCTTACTATTACATTGAGTGATATACACAATTATTATGGTGTAACATTAGTACAAAAAGCATTACTAATGATTCTGTATGATCTTTTAGAGGAGGAGGTCATTGGGGGTTGATACCATGAGTTATTGCATTAAGTGACACCAATCCTAGTGACGCCACTGCCTTGTAGCAAAGACCAGTGCAGGCAAGGTGATCTCAAGGTGACCAGATGTAATGAGAGAAGCTTCTCCCTAGCGAGGAAGGACTCTCAATTCTTCTTCATCTGAGTTGATTAGGGGCACCGCTGGTGTGTGTGTGTGTGTGTGTGTGTGTGTGTGTGTGCAGGGGGTTTACAGAGGCCACATGTTCTGGACTAGAGACTGGCATGGATGGGGAAAGGGAGAGATTTTAACTACAGGAGCTGCTCCAAGGCAAAGGACACTTTCCAAGAATTGACCCCAGATATGCCTCCCCATCCTTCCGCAGAGACATGACTTCCCCGTACAGCTTCTATGTCCCCCCCACCCCAAAAAAACATTGTTTCTTCTGTACCTCTTCGCTTGGCCTGTCCAACAAAAGAGAGCATAAACAGCAGTGCAACTCTGACCTGTCAGCCAAGTCCTGGCAAAACTCACAAATCATAAGCAGGGTGCCAAATCTGAAAGCTCCCTTTTGTTGCCATTGCTCCCCCACTGCCATTACTATTAATTTCCAACCTGCCACTACAAGCAAAAGACATGGCTAAGGGAATGAGTTCACGGAGGGAGGTGAATAGCGGGAGACACCACCACACGAAGCAAACAGCAAGGCTCTGCAGTGGTTTTAAGGGATGCTGAAAAGAAGTTTCATGAAATCATTTCTACCACAGTCCTAAAGGCTGCTGGTTCTACTTGTCTTTCTTGAGCACCAATACTTTGCCTGAAAGCCCCACTGTTGCCCTCTTTTCCTCTCACTGCCCCCCCCTCGCTTCTCCTTCTCACTGTCTCCCTGGATCTTCCTACCTGGGGGGGGGGGGCTACCACCCACTTTGGGAATCACTGCTCTACACTGGTCTGATTCAGATGTAACCCAAATGCCAGTATGGTAAACCATGGTTCAACCACTCCCACCACTCTCCTTTGGTTTATCTATGTGGCTTGATGGTAGTATCTGAATCAGACTGATGCACAAATGTGAAAGGAAGAGCCAGTATTTAATATTAGCTAAGCACATATCACCACATGGGAGTAGAGAAATGTTTTAAGCTAGCACCTGTCAAACCCAGATGGGCCTCACCAGAGACGATTCCCCAGACCAGTTCTGCACAACATGCGGCCTGACAAACTGTTTCTGGAAGCCTGTATCCTCAATCTCATCCCCAAGCCTCCTTCACCACTCAGCCTTCTCCTGAGGAGATGGCTGGGATGCAGAGGAAGAGGTGGGCGAACACTCACCTCCAAGCCACCTCCACAGCCCAGCTTTGTCCGGAAGAGGAGGCTTGGGAGTGTGTGTTTGCCTATCCTCCTCCTCTGCAGCCCAGCTATCCCCTCAGGACAAAGATGGACTATGGAGCAGTGGTGTCAATAGTGTTGATGTTAGCTGGTGGCGGCAAACTACCTTGGCTCTGCCACCTCTGGCCTTCAGAGTCCTGCTGGACTCAGAAGGCAGTTGCACCTTCTCAAAGACTTTCAGATTCAGGTGTGGTGGCAACTGCCACACCAGACTCAAAAAGCAGCCCTCTCCACGGGGGTACCACCCCACCAGGTGACCCCCCCCCCAGCTGTCACCCAGTGCAGTCTGCACCTCACTGGTGATGCTATTGAGTTGTGCAGATCTTTTCTAGACAGAGGGTGGCAACTGAAAAGACTTTCTCCCTAGTTAGCACATTCCAGTCTCTCTTGGAATAAGTACTTGGAGGAAGGCCTCACGTGTTGAACTCAAGGTACTGGCAGGTTTATGACAGGTTTACTGCCAAGTACTGGAGGTATTTGACTGGATTCTGCAGGAGTTTTTCTCTACATGCACAAAAACCATCTTCCACCTTGCTTTATCACTCTGAGTTTTGGAGTTTGCCATATTAATTTCTAAGGGTGCTACTCAAAGTGGTAGTCCTGGGATTGAGGCCAGGCCCTGAGCCACTGCCTTCCAGCCTCTAACAAGTTTCCAGGAATGGAGGAGGAAAAAAACCACACACAATTATAGGCACAAATTTAATGTCAGTCCCTGGCACACTGGAAAACAATAAGCCTGAGAAGCACTGTTATAAGCAATGCTAAGTGAGAAAGGAACAATCATTTCAATTGCCTGAGTCATTGCTGCATTTCACAGATTGACAGGAAAAGCAGCCACATTAGCTAGAGAGAGAGAAAGAGAGAAAATTAGGCTCCCTGGAAAACATCTGGAACCATTATTATACTCCTTTTTTATGGGCCCCACCCTTACAGAGTAGAAATGTTGCAGCAGGAGGTTCACCTCAACAGGAGGTGAACTGGCCTCGAAAAAGGAACTCCCTTTGAATTACCTCTCTCAGTCTGCTGAAGAAAACCAAATGCAAAATTTGACTCACTGCACAGTTTTCATGGTAGCCATGAAGTCCTGAGCTGCCTTACACAAGACCACTTTATCACGAATATCAATATGCCCCAATGCCACCAAACAGGGAATCCCCAGTATGCTTCATTACCTATTCTACAACCTTCATTACCTATTCTACACCCCCCCCCCCCCCGGTAACAAGCTAGAGTAGGAGAGAGAAGGATTGGCAACATATTTTGTCCATGATGTACAGTACTAGTTTTGCATGTGCTGGGAGATTTCTTTTTTTTTTTTTTTTTCACATGGAGCAAAAATCAAACCTATGATGAGATACTACATGCATTTTTAGGTAGTGAATTCCCACTTCCTGAAACACCTATGATGCAAGTCAGATAAATTATATTTTTGCACAAACATTTTAAAACACTCCCCCTACACATCCCAGTCGAATACATTTATCAAGCTGCCAGCACATTCACATGCAATGTTAATACAGGAACAATCAGCAGCTCCTGGGAAGACAGCTTCAAATGTATCAGTTAGAAGATTATCACATGAGGGCTATTTTACAGTTTTAAAACATTATTCTAATGTTATTAAGCAAAAATGATTCAGTGGCGATATTAAAACATTTACTTTCACACTGGTTGCAATAACGGGGAATTAACAATTCACAAGCAGTAAAGAGTACAAAAGCACTTTTACATTCCACACGTAGGCAGAAGTTAGCAAAGAGAAAAATGGGTCTTTTCTTGCTGGTGAGTGACTCTCTTCACAAGTGTGACACATGAATTGATTTCCAGGTACACTGGAGACTGGGAGATTCAATTTAGGAGATTGTCCTCCTGTTGCATTCTGGGATTTGCAGTTTAGGAAGGGCCATTTAGAATATTCAGCCAGAGAGCTCTTAAACTCACTGAACTACAAACCCCAAAATGCAGCAGGAGGCAGCCAGAGCAGTAAAAGTAGATTAGCCCAATTTTAAGAGTGTAGTGCGATAATCTACTCTATGGAAGGTTTAATGAAGAAATATCAATAGCGCTATTGAAACGTGATTGCTTTTCACACGTTTGCAACAGCTCTAATGAATCGTGATTGGCACGATACTGACTTTTTAAAATCGTCACTCCACTACAGCTACACTTCCATGATGATACAAGAATGATAGGAGGATGACATTGTGTGAAAATCTTTGCCTCGATCGTGCAATAATGATGGTAACAAATCTCTTCTCTAACGTGTGATAATCTTCTTAGTCCAACTGATAAGTGCATCATAAGTAAGATAGGAGGGAGTAACAAAAGTGTCTTTGCCATTTATAAATTAGATCTGAATGTTGTATACTATTCCTAGAATTGTTAGTCCTTATTAGTGTTCACATTCTATATAAATCAATTAACTAGAGAAGTAACAGGCAATTTCCATTCTTGGATATGCTACTGCTTAGCAATTTGGTGTGAGCTACCTGTTTCTAAAAGAAATAACCGCTTGGAGAAGAACATATTGTGTGTTTGAACGTTCAGCTATGTCTATGAGTAGAATCTCTTGGTTTCAAAACTACCAGCCTTGCTATCACATATAAATAAACCTGTTGGTATATGCTGAACACAAAATAATTCTTCCTCTTGACGTTCATGAGCAAGCAACTAATATGAGAAACATACTACGTCTCTCTTGTGGTTTGCCCTGTTAGATATGCTGCCTATTGTTTCTCCATCATAGTTTTACGCTGGGAGGTACTGTTTTTTATTGTTTTATCGTTGTATTGTTTTACTTGTTTTTATTGTATTGTTTAGATTTTAAACTATGCTTGATGTTTTAATGTCTTTTTATCTTGTACACCGCCCTGATCTTTTTGGAAGGGCGGTATAGAAATAAAATTTATTATTATTATTATTATTATTATTATTATTATTATTACTAGATTAAAAGAGACCTCTTTATGTGGGTAACCCATTATAGCAATTAAACTTGAAATTCACATTCACTTACTAAGTTAATTTGTCATTCGTTGTATCTGCATGCCACCTGTTCTAATTCAAGAAAGATAACAACCACTGAAACAGCTTGAAATAGAGAGTGCACACACAAGTAAGTGGGGAAGGATTCCCAAAGGCCACTTTGGTGGAGAGGAGTGGGGAAGAAGGTAGAAATATATCAAAATCCTACACAGATTTAGCTCATGAACCAAGGATCAGCCACATGGAGGACAAAACTATACCTACTCTGATAATGACCACTTTAAAAAAATAAAAAATAAAAAACAGCTGCCCAAATCTTCACTTTAACAAAAAAACTTTCCAGTGCATCAAGAAAATGAACAAATCCAAAATCAAAGAGTATATTTCACATTATTAGCACTGGCTGTGCTAAAGGGAAGGATATAAATGCTTTACAAATGAATAAATGATTAATATTAAAAACAATTCATGAATATATATGTTCATTATTACAAAATGTTTAATTTGAATCCTTGAGGATTTCAGTGCTTAGGTAGACAATAGCTACAAAAGAATACTATAGTGAACATGTCTTTTCCAGTAAATTAAGTATTCTTACCCTTAATCTTGTAGTGGATATTTCTGCCTTTAGAATATCAGGGTCATATTTAGTGCTGGAAGAAGAACTTGAGAATACTTATTTTCAAAAAAGGAGGGGAGAGAAGAGAAGATAATTAGACATAGAAAACATGATTTCTATTCTCTAAGTTTCATGTCATTCTACAACTGTTAGATTAACATTATTTTAGACATAAATACATTCTAATGCACCCTTTTCCAGTAATAGAATCCAACATGCTGCATAACAGTAACTAACACTTTTGTAATTTGGATTGTACTGAAATGTTAAACAGAAGATGATTCATGACTGCAAATTTCACAAGTGTGTGGGTAACATGCTTTTCCTTTTGCTGTAAAGTTTAATGGTTTGAAAACTTTCTTTACTAAGATTAAAATTAATCTGGACTTAATTCTGTTAATTCTGAGATGCTGCATATATGTTTATTTCATTTTCACCACAGACATTTTCACTCCCCTCCCCCAATTACTGCTGCCAAATGCATTTTCTTTCAATGATAGTGCTTCTTTTCCATAAAAGAATGGTTGGTCGTGGGAAGCAATGTATACAGTGCAAGAGAACAGAATGATGTCTACAAAGGAAAATCAGGGGATATGACTTGGTTACAAAATACCTAGAAGACTATATTCTAACCTTCAAACCCATCTGGGCTTTATGATGTTATTTCAGTTCAATCACCCTCTAAGGCATGCTTACCCTATATTTTCTTGCAGAACTCTCTCAGGCTCTGGGACTCCCCACCAAGGGAATAGAGATGGACTCTCTCCCCTCCTGTCTTACCACTAGATGGCAATGAGATTTTTGTTCAGCCTTTGGCAAATGTGGATAAGTAGGACTGACTATAATCCTTATTCTCACACGCCCATAATTGCTAGAAATAAGGCTTCCTTACTTGCTAGTGTGCTTTTTACTGGTATGTTTTTAAATGATGTCTGGAAATTTTAATGCTAATGAACACAATTTTGTGTTCAAATTGTATTCAAACTATTTTATTGCAAGTCATTTAGAACTCCATTTAAGATATATGTATGCATGTATGTATGTAAGTAAATTGAGTAAGCAATGGGAAGGAAGCCATCCTAGGACTGTTTCTAAAAAATTAATTGGCAAAACCTGCCATAAATTAGTAGGCTATCAGTTTTCATATTTTTGACACATGCCAAAAATACTGCATCCATTGAATAGCAGATTTGTTATGGCACACCTACATGCTTTGTTGAGTAAAGCTAATATCTATCACTTTTGGGACTTGGACCTGAGGTGCATATAATGTGAAGCCAGGTTTCAGTGCTACAAGAATGTGGTGGAGTGAGCCACATCAAAACCTTGGTCCTATGAACATCTCCTTTTGTATGTTTTCTCATGGGAACAGAAGGGTGTGTGAGAATAAGGATTATAGTCAGTCCTACTTATCACAGATTTTTTATCCACAGATTCAAGCATCCATGGCTTGAAAATATATTTTTTAAAAGTATAAATTCCAAATAGCAAACATTGGTTTTGCCATTTTATGTAAGAGATATAATTTTACTATGCCATTATAATTAATGGAACTTGAGCATCCACAGATTTTGGTGTCCTTGGGGGTCCTAGAACCAAACCCCAATGGATAACCAGAGCCCACTGTATTTATAAGTTTAGTTCCCTTTTACAACAAGTGGCTTTTTTTAATGTGCAAACCATAGACTGTGGTAGAAAACAAACTCAGATGAGTTGACCAAACCAGCAAAACACTCCAAGGTTTGGAGCTTCCTTGTTCTGAAACTGATATGAGTCTTTTTTAAAGCTATAGTCCCTGATTTGAACATAGTAACTCAGCTTTCATGCAAATTTGTCAGAAGGAATCCCTCTCCCCCTGTTACCAAAGGGAGGACTTGAGCAGATGAGCACATAAGAGATTTGTTCAGGTTCATTCCAGTTCATGCTCACCGCACTAAATTATGCTTTAGCCAGACAGAATTAATGTTTCAAGCCTTAGTCTTGTGGGACTATAAAGGCTAACAGTGACATTATTGCATATGCATTTGTGCAGCAGAACACACTGTCCAGCTGAGCTGGACATCTAATTTAGGTGGCACAGTAGAAATTTTTGGTAAAAGTGGACTAAAGCCAAACCCTTTTTAACCTAGGGTATCATCTAAATTTAATGTCCATCTTAGCTAATACAGTGACTGTATGTTTTACTTTGGCTTGGCTCTAAATCAGCCCAGGAGAGCCTGCGTGCTTCAAAAATGACAACAGACAGTTTCCTGAGTGTCAACCAGCTCTCTGGTCAGTGAGTGTGGAGAGAAATAATTAACTGTGCATCTCAGAAAGCTGAAAGCTGCTATTTCAGCACCTCTTCTCTCCACTGAGCCTTCAGTAATCATCTCACAGCTGCAGATTTTAACACACAATGGCCAATCCAACAAGCTAGATTTTGTTTCTTTCTTTATCTCCTAGTTTTTGTATTACCATGTACCAACTCTTGATTAAGAGTTTTGGAGAAACTGAAAGCTTGGCAATTTGCATTTCAGTAGCCTTAATTCTGCATTTCATTTACTTATGAACCACACAGCTTAGGATAGGTCAAAACAGTGCCTTTCAAACAATCCAGGTCTCTCTCTCTCTCTCTCTTAAGCTGCAAGAATGAAAAAAGAAATACCAAAGGAGGCAGGAGTGGTATTCTGTGGTACAAATAACATATTTCTGAGCTACTTACAGCTTGTACGAGAGCTAGACTTCTCCTTGTAAGCATCATTCAATCGTACATATTCATCCAATGCAAGTGCCAATCTCTGTTCTTTTACATGGTACAGTTCCTTTTGAGTGTTCAATGCATCTTGTGCTACTGTAAGGTAATCTTTTAGCATTTTCTCTTGTTCTTGTCTCCATTGTTTTCTTGGATCTTCTATCTGTGTTGTTTCTGTAGATATACAGTTGCAAACCATTTCAGTTGGTTAAATAAAACTTGTAAAGCTTAACAATGTTTAACTCAACAAACAAATATTACTCACAACTTAAATTAAAAAAAATATTTCTAGTTTTAAGTGGATACTTTTACTCAATTGCACCTTGAATCCCCGAATTACCCCCTATTCTTGCCCATGCACAACGAACACTGCAATAAATTCTGTAACCTTTCACTCACTTATATCAGATCCGTTAGAACTGGGATGTTTTTCTAAACTAGAGATGAGGAACATCTATCCTGTGAGCCAAATTTAGTCCACAGGGCTTCCCCCATCTAGTCCACAGGGACTTGGACAAGACTCCACACTATCCCTGAAGCTCTACTTGTCCAAGAAAGGAAAATGGATGGGATAGGAACTTTAAGAAGTGCTCCCTAAACAATTGCTCAGTCTCCCCAAGGAAAGGTGAAGGAGCTATAAAACTGGCTGTACAACAACTGCTGACTTAATATGCCAGTTAAGTCACCCTTCAGCCAAGGTACCTGATATGAATCATCTCAAATTTTAAGATCTTCAGGGGAGTTCTTCATCCCAGTCCCACCACCATCACAGCTATGTTTGGTGAGGACATGGAAGAAAGCCATGGCAGTGGAATTACCTTCCACATGTGATCAGGTTGGACTCCTCTCTCATTTCTTTCTACTGGCAGGTAAAGAATGTTTTGCTTATCCATAACAAAACTAGACATTCAGTGGTGTCACTAGGTTGGTGTCCAGAAAGGCCTGCTTCTGCTTCAATTGCCTCCCCGCCCCCCAGCCATGCACTAGACCAGATCAAAAAGATCTGCTGGGTGGCATCAGTGACCTCCCCTCCATTCTCGCTGCCTTGCTTGCCCAGTCGCTGTTCATCCAGATTTGGAAAGGGCTGCTAGAGGTGGGCTGGCAGCCAGGCAAGTGAGGCAATAGGAGAGGGTGGAAGAGGCACTCACTCGCCCCTTCTTCTTCCCACTTCTTCCCAGCAGCAGAGAAAAAAGGCACTGACAGCAGCATTGGACATCACCACTGTGCAGTGGGAGAAGGGACCAACTGGGTGTCCCTCCTCCCCACCCTCCAAGTGTGTTATGAACTTCCCACCCTGTGAATATTGCAGGTCTTTTAACATGATGTATTTTTTTAAAAAAAATCCATTATTATGTTTTAATAGATTTTTAAATTGTTGTAAAATAATGTTACTGTCTGTCTGTTTATAGCTGCCACTATTAACTGCCTGTTTTATAATTTTAATTTAGATTGGAATTTTAACTGAAGTGTTTTTAGACTGAATAATTTGTTGGTTTTGTTGGGAATGGGTTCTGCGATTTTATGACTTTGTATCTGTAATTGTTTATTTGTTTTATTGTTTGGAACCTGTCTTGATCTGAAAGGTAGAGATGGACTAAAAATAAATAATAATAATAATAATAATAATTTTTAATTATTTAATTATTATTATTATTATTATTATTATTAGCACATTACTTAGGCAAGAAAGTGGGTGGAAAGCAAATTTGGGTTTCAGTCAGATGAGGAAAAATCCAGTTGATAGCTTGGAAATATATTTTTTTGCCCATGCTCCAAACTGTCATTTCTACAAGTGCATAAACACATATGCTCCAGAGAGGGAAAGGAAATGGGGAAGAAACCCCTCTTGGCCCTGACACTGTTTCAGAGGAAGTCTGAAGTTTCCCTTTGCAAACTCCCATAAAACCACACACACAAACAAACAAACACATGTGCTAGAAAGAGGATGGGCCTGGTCCATAAACCTGCCTTGTTTCAGTGAGGGCTGAAACTCCCAGATGCCCTCCTTTCCCAGGCCATATCCTCCATTTCTCCCTCCTGTACAGGAGGGATTCCAAAACATCCTCTCTCTTTGCCTTGTCCCACAAGCTGTTCCCTGAGATTTAAGGCTTAGAGGCTGTAGGAAGAATAGACCAGTCATGCGAGGAGAAGAGGTTTGTGTGTTGTGTTTGTGTCCCTTTAAGAACAAAACTGCCTCCCTCTTCTTGGCACAGCAAGGAACAATGGGAAATCTGGGAACAGGGAGAATCGAGGATATGGTTTTCAGACTGCTGCAATTACATGAAGAAAGTGAATTCATGAATGAACTGGAAATGAAAACACAGTATTTTTACGAAAATGCTTATTCCCTGATTCACCTCACTTTCTGTCTGGATTCTGACCAGTTTGTACACAATGTCGTCTGAAAAGCAATTGCAAAATTGTCTCTAATGCCCTGGATGACCCTGCATTGTGACCAGTTTAACCTTCCAATTTTTCCCATGTGAAAAAGTCCTTAGTATTAACTGAGTTGAAAACCTGAGATTTTAAACTCATATTAAATTTGATTAGCTATACAACGGAACATATGACCTTTAAAATTGCACATTAAATAGAGTAAAAATTAATGCTATGCATGAAAGCATACTTGTTCAGTGTAACCTGAGATAACTATGGGGTGGTACAGACTGCCCAAAAGGGGCGGTCTGTAGTCGCCCAAAGAAGCGCTGGGATGGGGCCAGAGCCGCCTCACCGGCAGCCCCAGAGGCCCAATCCCGGTGCTTCTCCAGGCCACGGAAAAGGGGCAAAAGGCCCCTTCCCAACGGCCTGGAAAGGGCTGTCCTTGGGGCTTCATGCCCCAAGAACAGCCCAAGCGGAGGAGGACAGGGGCTCTGAGGGGTCCAATCCCAGTGCTTCATGCCCCAAGGACAGCCCAAGTGGCGGAGGACAGGGGTCCGAGGAACAACCACGCCATGAAAAGGAGCTCCCTTCTTGAGCTCCTTTTGGTGCCACTGAAAGGGCATGCTAGGCACCCTCCAACGGTGCCATGATGTCAGGCGTGTGCCGCGTAATCTGAATGCGGTGCGCGCCATGACGTTTTCGACAGTGCCATTTTAAAATGGCACCGCCCATATGCGCTAGGGTTAGGGAGGGTGTAGATTCTGTGCCCTCCCTAACCCTATTCGCACCGCACAGATGGCCCTTTTGGGCCGTCTGTATCAGACCTATGTGTTGTATTAAAAAACTGTATACATTTCTCCTGTATTGGTGTGCCACAATACACACAAGACACAGCCACAAAATATTCTTTTTGTTCTGCTGTTCTTTTAAAAACACACGTGAATGTTTAAATGTCAGATAGATTTCAGAGAATTTAGGTTTTTAAAATATTTCAGTCAGTGACTTCAATTTAAGGTGATGAAATGTTTATAACATGTAGCTCTCACGCATTACATTACTCAGACGTATCTGGGAAAATATTAAGCTAAGTACTAATTTAAATTCTCTTCATCCCAACAACATTAGTTACATATCACTCAGTAGCACATTTTTCTCTATTTTTGCCTATTTAAATTATCCAGAGTGAACAGTAATGCAGAAGTGCCATAACAGACTTTAAATGTACATTTGTAGTTTTTGCTGTACCAGAGGAAGGTCCTCTGTGAAAGAAATTGCCAATAATACTTGATAGTTCCACATATTTAATCTTTCCAGTGCTATATTTTGATGTGAATTCAAGAAGCAAACAAAAAAGCACAAGTAGTTCTTTAAAAGAGAGAGAATCAGAATGCCTCCCTTGCCCATCATAAATTCAAATACCTTTTAGGTATGCACATTTCTGAAGAAAGTTCCTCCAAGACAAGGATTTACAGAGGGAGATGGTACATATTTTCACACAAGAAAAAAACAAAGCAAAAACAAATCAACTTTATATTGTTGATTTTCACTGTTGTCACAATGGTTGACTCTTGGTGTCACCCCTATGGAGCAGAAAAGGCTGCTGAGTGGGGGAGGCAACAGTAGACTGCCCTGTCCTCCTTTTCCTCCTGCTGCCTTGCCATCCTGCTCACCTGGCCAGACCCAGGGGGTTCAGTGGTGTGGACCACATGGGGTGACACCCCAGAAGGAGTGATACCTGGTGGGGGTAAGACACCCTGGAAGAAGGGGGTGGCTACCTTCCGGGTCGCGTGTGGCAGTGTCCATGTGGGACGTGGAAGGCTGTTTAAGTGGTTGCCTGCTGGGTCCCTTGCAGCAATACCCACATGGGACTCAGAAGGCAGGGTGTGGGTGGAAGGTTGCTGTCTTTCAGGTACAGCATAGCCATGGCCACGCAGGACTCCAAATGCCAAGGGGGCTGGTGAGAGGGCCAAGAGCACCCCCCACCCTGCTGCCTTGGCACTATTCTATGCACAGTGTGGCATTGCCCCAGAAGCCTTGCCGCCCACAGAAGCCCTGCCTCTCTTCACAGTGTGATACGGTGGCAATGGCAGAATGCCTCCCCTTCTCTTTATCCTGCGGCTTCGCTTGCTTGCCTGCCCAGCCGCCTGACCAGACCCAGAAAAGTCTGGGGACAAGACAATGGAGATTTGAGAAAATCTCTCTAGTCTCGGTAAACCTCTTGAACTAGCAACTAATCCAGGATCACTAATAATATTTGGGATCACAGTGCAGGAGCAGAAGGGTTTACTATTTTCCCAACGTCTTGTATTTCTGAAGAACATTGCTCTTTATTCTGCTGATGGAATTGCCAATTCCTGCATTAGGAAAAAAAACATATACTCATCAAGTTTAAATTCTTATGAACTGGAAAAAAAGCAGCTTCAGCAGGAAAGCTGTTTCTACTGAGAACATTTGGGGGTGCTATATTTTTTTTAAATTAAGTTATGCACACTATATAGTATGGCACTTTGGGTAACTGGGTTTGACATCTGGGAGTTCAGATCTAGTAACTAGTGGAAGTTGATGATGCCATCTACATCATCATCAGAGGGAGAGAGAGGCCTGCCAACTCCATCGGGCCTGGCCTGAACTAAGAAGAAGAGCCCTCCCTCTAGTCCATCTGCCTTGGTCCAGGCCTCAGAGGGAGATAATAACTTTTGGACCTGATCCCCCTCCCCACCACCATTCCCTTCTCCTTTTGTGTCGTGTCTTTCTAGACTGTTAGCCTGAGGGCAGGGAACCATCTAATTAAAAATAATAACTGTAAGCCACTCTGATAGCCTTGAAGGCTGAAGGGCGGGGTATAAATATACTAATAAATAAATAAATAAATAAAAATTACAAGCAGCTCCAACTTTTTCATTTCCTGCGCAGTATTAATGTTCTTATTTTATTTACTGGATTTATTTCTCATCTTTCTCTTGCAAACAGAACTCAAACAACTTACAACACAAGTGAATAAACTGGATATAATAAAAACATAAAGTATAGAGACAAAAAAATTAAAAAGGGATTTAAAATACAATAATATAAGATCAAACAGTATCTATACTGTTAAAATTTCCTTCCACAGTTGTTACCAAAGATCTGTCTGAATAAAAAGGCCTTGTCTGTTGGTAGAAAGAGAAACACAGAGGGGGACAGCCTAGCTTCTCTTACTAGGAAGGCTCAAAGTCTGGGAATGGCCACCAGGCTAGCCCTTTATCACATCACCAAACATGGCTCCAAGGGTGGCAAAGGCTTGACAGTTCTTCCAACAGCCAAGTCCTACTGTGCTTCATACATCATAATTAAAAATGTTGAATTGTGCCAAGATAGTCTCTTTTCACATTTTCTAATGTATTGATATTCAGTGTGGTATAATGTTTAGAGTGCTGAACTGGGATTGAGTTGTAAAGATATTGGGTAACCTTGGCCCAGTCATTATCTTCCAATGTACTCTAACTCACAGAGATTTGGGCATAGGGATTGAACTGGACTTTAGTATGGACTTTAAAAAAGCCATGGTGGTTAATGCTGGTACTGCAGCCACAAGGTTTTGCGTTTGATCCTAGGGGCTCCAAGGTTGACTCAGTCTTCCATCCTTTTGTAAATTGATAAAATGGATGCCCAGCTCGTTGGAGGCAATTGGCTCGCAGATTATAAACCGCTTAAGAGAGTGCTGAATTCACTGATAAGCAGTATAGAAATGTACATGTTGTTGTTATTGCTAAATGTGTCTTTTGTCTTGAACATCTTTCAGAAAAGGCAGAATATAAACATTACATACAAGAGGTGATTTTGGGCGAATGACACTCTCTCAGCCACAGAGAATTGTAAAATGCAAACCCTCTCTGAACAAATCTTGTCAAGAAAGCCCTCACAGGGTCACCTTAGGATCACAATACATCAGAAATTACTTGAAGGCACACAACAATAACCAACCACTGTTACTATCTAGCCTAGAAAGAGAGGGTGTGGGAAAGGAAAGCTGGGGATAGATTCCCTCACTCCATGGATTCTGGTTCCACGCTTCTGAGATTTAAGGGATTTAGGGGTTTAATTTCATTCCAAAGTCTACCCATAAAAAGCAGTGAAAGCACAGGCAAGGGCCCAGAAGACATATGGGGAAGCTATTTTTGCTTTTACTTGATAATAATGTTTACTTATTAGCTTCCATGTCCATTAGATCCACCCCAGTATGACACACTAGGATCTCCCTCCCTGTCTCCAACCTGCTGGGAACTGAACTCTAATAAAACATTTAGAAGGCACTCCAGATTGAGGACTAGTCTAGAAGAACATGCTGAAGGGATGGTAACTTAAAACTTTAGAAAGGGAAAGAGGACTAAAGACAAGCATGTGAAAAATTTACTGCTGCCTGAGTTTTTGTACCTTCACCTTGAAATATAAGTGCTTTCCTAGAGCATTGGGAGGAAGAGAATGAAACTCTTTAATCTAGTCAGCAAAGAAAAGGAATTTTTACTGCTTTTCTATGTAACTTTGTGTACCTATCTACTTATGAAAAAAAAAATAAGAATCTGTGGCTTTGGGGTGTGTGCGTTTTTTTTAAAAGGAGAAACTGCCTTGTAGGCAAACATGAAACATGAAATGGGCTTCATAATGAGTCAACAATCAAAAAGGATAAAGGCAGGGGACGGATGTAATGGTTGTGGTTGTACTTTAAGAGCAGCACTGGTCGTAATGGAAAATAATCTCACAAGTGAGGAGAGCCATATCCGCAAACACATTTCAGGTAATTGCTCAGTAGGTTTAAGTCAGGATTGCTCAATGTGTGGCCTAAACTGCAGGAGTAGCCTGCAGAGTCCTAAAATGTGGCCCACAGCCACAGTGTCCTTATGGCTGCAGCACAAGGACAAAGCTGTTTCAATGCAGGGTTTCTTTGAAGCACTTACAGGCTCAAATCAAGCAATGCTATTTATTTTTGCCAAGCCTCATGGAGCTGCAATGTTTGTTTCTGAATATGAACAGAACAAAATCTGGAGTGGCCATAAGAATCCTGGGAAGCTACTAATAAACTCTTTAAAATGCATCATTTTGGGGAGGGGAATAGGATCTTTTCAAGAAATTATTTCTAAATATATAAATTTGCTAAAAATCACTTTCACGCTATGGCTGTTAAACTGCATAAAAGATTCACTGTCCAACAGATGGCCAACAGGTATATAAATTAAGGCTACATGGGTGAATTTAAGCCTACTGCAGGTTTCAACAGGCCATCCATTCCTAACAGCAGGCTAATGTACTTTTACATCTACAAAGCAGCAGGACAAGAGCCAGTCCTGCCTACATTAAAGAAAAAGGTTATACTTCCACTTCAAGGTAGTGAAGTCAAAGCTGGGTACACCACACTGTGAGCATCTGCAGAACATTTGCTGCAACCTGGCTTTTCTCAAATAAGAACAACTAGAATAGGTGAGCCATAACTCAGGTTTTCCTTAGGTAACAGAGCAGTAAGAGAGTGCTGTTTCGGAAGTGCTATTACTTAGAACACACTGAGATGAATGGTAAGAGGAAAATGCCTTATTCTGCAGTATTTGTCTTCTACAAACAACCACTTAAACACAGACCCATGGATTAGAACTATACACATAGTTTTTCCATTAAAAACACTTTTTTTTCCAGAGAACAAAAAGGCTGCACACAGATACAATGATCTGCTCTACACAGCTCAGTAGCATGCAGCAATCTACCTGGATAAATTTCAGGGCAATTGTAATTCCACGACAAAGAGTATTTCTCTGGACTCTGTCAGGCTTGATGGAAATGTCATACCATGGAACTGATATCTATTCTCTGAGTTAACTGCCCTTTTGTATAATGCTCATAGTCTTTCTCTGGGTCATGAACATTTTGTATTCTTGTTCTCTGGCAGTGGAGAACAGCAAGCAATTTAGGGTTGGGTTATCAGTTCCTTGTACTGCTGAGATGAGGAGTCTTAAACACTTGCATCCAATTCCTTTTCCTAGCACCTCACTCAAATAAAATTCTTATGCACTTAAATCAAGCAGTGAAAGACTTGAATTTCACGTTTCCCATATTAAAATACTTGTGGGCAATATTGTTTCTCTATGTTTAAGAATATGAACAACAGAGGTGAAATTCTATACCATGTCAAAGAATGTGGCTTTGTGGTCCTCCACTGCCATATGCAACTTTTTTGGTGGACTGTATTGGAAATGAATCTATTAAATGTCTGGAACCCTGCCTCACAGTACCTAAGATTATAAAGAAAAAAACAAAAATACCATTGAGATACATGTTTATCGTATATACTCGACTATAAGTTGGAAAATTTATGCTTCAAAATTGATCCTAAAATCCTGGGTTGGCTTATATACAGATCAATATAGTAATCCTGTGTAGAAAGCCCCTGAAAGAACCTTTGCCCCTCTGCCCCATTCTCTGTGCCTTGGCAGTGATTTCTGAAAGAGCTGCCAAGGTGGGGAGTGTGTGTGAAAGAAGCGATTAAGCTTCTCAATCCAATGTTAAAACCTTCTCTCATCATCCTCATCCTCCCTGTCTGGATCTCTCCTCCTGCCCACCAAACCCTATTTCTCTTCCCTTCTCAATCCGATGTTAAAACCTTCTCTCCCCATCCTCTTTGTCTCACTCTGGATTTCTCCTGCCCACCAAACCCTATTTCCCTCCACTGTCTTCCCTTCTCAGTCTGATGGCTAAACCTTCTCTCTCTCTCTCTCTCTCTGGATCTCTCCTGCCCATATGTCAAAACCTTCCCCTTTAGTACTAGGGAAGTGGTGTTTGGTGGTCAGGAGAAGAACAGAGGGGGAATGGAGGGAGGGAAGTGGTATTTTCTCTTTGCTTTCCCTTTTACATCCTTTGTTATATGCCCTAAGTTTTACCCTCGATTTATCTGCGGGTCATATCAAAAGCCATTTTAGCTCTAAAACCTTCCCTTGACTTATATGCAACGTTGACTTGTACATAAGTATATGCAGTAAGACCTGACACCAGTGCAAGCAAGGCAGATTTAGCACTATCCAGTAACTTCTCCTTTAGCTCATGTTGCAAGCCTTGTATCAAACCTTTGCTGTCCAAATGACATTCTGCATCTATAAACTGGGGCTGTCATGCTTTGGACATACCATGAGACAATGTGAATCAATGGAAAAGACAACAAAGCTTGATAAGGTGGAAGGCAGAAGGAAAACTGGGAATTTTGGAGGTCTCTAATTCAGGGAGTTGAAGTCAATTTTACAGAAAATAAAAAACACAAATACAGATGAGCAATGTTCTGTGGAATTTATGTTAAAGGGTGAAAAAAAATCTAGCATAAAAGTGAAAAAGAAACTCTTTGATTTCATTAACTTGAAGGAGATAAAAAATCCATTCTGTATAATGTATGGAAATATTTTGAAAAACCCAATAAAACTGAGAAATTATTAATTCCTCAGGAATAATTTCTGAGTAATTAGTCAACTTCATTGAAATGCTAGCAGGAGAATGCTGATAGATAAGTATGTTAGAATAAAAACCTATATTGCTGGATTCAGACGAATTACTTATGGAAGAAATTGACAAGTTACTATACAAATATTTATTGCACAGTTAGCTCAGATATCATTCACACCAAAGCCTTTTTAACTGAGATACCTGAACTGGCAGAAGTAATCTCAGAGCCACTGGCAATAATCTTTGAGAATTCCTGGAAAACAGCGAGGACTTCAAAACCTCCCTTCCCATAATTCCTCACCCCAAGCAGCAAGGAGGAGAGAAGCCAGCTGGGAGGGAGACTTCAAAACCTCCCTTCCCTTCCCCCGACGACGGAGAGGGTGGTGAAAGGGCCCTAGCCTTGTGGTGGCGAGAGGAAAAGGGAGGAGTTACTCCACCACGGCCTCAAGCCTCAGTGTTCCACCACCAAATAAAACCACGGTAGGAAGGACGACAATGAAAAGTAATCTCAAAAGGAAGAGGAAAGCAACCACAGGGATTAATCATGCAAAACCTAAGAAACCTAAGAAAGGTAAGAATATTAAGGAAAACTCAGAGGGGAAATCAGGAAACTCAGAAATTTTGAAAGCAGCTTCCACTCTCAAACAATTGAAAATGGAAGATCTGCTACTATTCAAAGATATAGATGATACTTCTATTGATTATATTTCAAATTCATTTTTAAGCTCCCCTACTCCACCTGCACTCGAAGAGGAAAACCTACTGTTAAGTGAAAGCACTGCACATAAAACAAGCTCAGATGTTACAAAAGATGTGAAGACAGACTTGGAATTGGTAGCTAAGAACTGTCTATTAACAGCTAAAACAGTAATTGCAATCTTCGAACAACTGACAAATATAAATCAGAAAATAGATGGGATAAAAGATATACTAGAGAAAACTAAAGTTAAGCCTACACCTAAACAAACCTCTAAATATGAGAATGTAAAGGAAGCAATCAGTCGTCCTAAATCCAAACTTCAACTACATAAACTGATGAAACCCAATCCATTACAAAAGGTATACACCAAAGATAATTTAATCATGCAGGAAAATAAGATTGGTTTGCAAATAGTAAATAATTCATACAACAATGGCAGATGGCATAATAAAAGAACGACACTTCAATCACTGTCTGCCCTTCTACAACGAAGGGTGTATGTCGACGAGCTCCTTGAAATTTTCTGGCTGCCATCTTGGAATGGTATTATGAGAATTGTACTGACTTTTAGGAACTCATTTGTCCCAACTTTGATTTTTGATAACAAAAGGCTGTTAAACAGATTTGAAATTATCCCAACCAGAGTATTATGTAATACCAATGTTCGACCACTGCTGAAAACCACAACGAGAACGGAGACGGATAGTAAGGGAGTTACCAGCAGAGAGGAAAATAACAGGAATAAACAAATCCCCGTTAATGCATCAGATGACGAAGAGGAAATTTTTCAACTTTTTAACTCAATCTCTCCCGAAGAACAGCAACGCATTCTGTACAAGCTAGAAAATGTTAAGTCAACATTAAGCTCCATAACAGCTGCAACTAAATCCATCAACGAACTGTTACCTTCCACCTGCTCAGCATTTGATCCACTGACTTTACCTAAAAAGGATCCTAAAAGATCTGTCGATTGCTCTGAGGAACCCCTGATAGCGCTGATGTGCGGAACCCCTAGACATCCCCCACTTAGTACAGCAGATAATACCTTCCCATTAATATACTTATCTCCCAATTGTAAGATGAACCTGCTTGACAAACCAATAACACCGTTACCATCATCTACACACTCAACAATGCCTACAAATAAGAAAAGGAGAAGATCCAGCTCCATGAGCGGGACAAAAGACATCGAGCCAACTGCTAATATAATTGACTGACAAATAACATCGCCGGCCCCCATCTCATTAACCTTGATCTCTTGGAATATTGCTGGATGGAAATCCAGAAGCAAAGATCCTTCCTTCATGGCTTTTATTATTAAACATGACATCATTTTGCTCCAGGAAACCTGGTTAGCAGAAGAACTGTACGTTGAGGGCTATAAATCTATCGTATTGGATGCAACACCAGGTAAAGGCCATGGAAGGCTTTGTGGAGGATTGGGTATTTTAATATCCACCTCATTACAAACACAGATATTTAAAATAGCCACCTTAGACCAATATGCCTTAGCAATAGTACTACAATTTAAGAATCATCTTATATGCCTGATAAATGTTTATATACCACCTTTGCAAGGGCATGTTAAGATAAAAGAGGTCTGGGACAAATTGAAAGGCTTTGTTAAAAACATCACTATCACTACACCGGTAACCAAACTCATTCTGGCGGGAGATTTCAATGCAAGAATTGGTGCAAATGATGCTACACTATTCTCCAAATTTAACTGTCAATTATTACCATCATTAATTATCCACCCATTGTTGCGCCGTCAGTCTAAGGATACGGTCTGTGATTTCAGAGGTCTGTGTTTGGCAAAAGTCTTCGAGGAGCTAAACTTAGCTATTCTGAATGGCTCCACAAATGACGACTATCCGGCAGAATACACCCATTGGATGGGCAATAGACCTTCAGTATTGGACTATATAGGAGTCTCGCAAGAACTAATCCCATTTATACAAAAAATTTTTATTGCTGTTCGCCCTGAAAGCGATCACTTTCCGGTGCAGCTAAGTCTAAAGCCTTTCGACTGCTTGTTCCTGCCTGTTTGTCCAAATCCGGCTCAACCTGACGAAATTCATATCACACGGATAAAATGGTCTCCACATACAGCCGAGGCCCTCACAAAATTCCTCGGTAGCGATGCAGTGGGAAGTCTCTATAAAGATATAGTGGAAGGTAAAGCGGATACCAATATACTGATAGGCTTTAACAATTTAACAAACTTAATTAGAATGTTCCTATCTGACCCTAAAAACAATGTCAATAGATATAAAACAAAAGACCAGGAAAGTTGGTTCGATGCTGACTGTAAAGAGGCATGGACATTACTGAAAGATCAATTTAAACAATATAAACTGAATCCATCCAAATGTTCTCTGCCTGATCTTATGAAACAAAAGATGCATTATAAACAGTTACTTAGAGAGAAAAAAAAGAAGGCTGTTCAAGCCTCCTGGGACAGACTAATAACAGCCGCTAGGATTAAGAATTCTACTCCCTTTTGGAAAGAGGTTGCGTTATCCTTTCCTAAAAATGTACAAAACTCCATGTTTCAGATACCAGCCAGCACATGGGAAGATCATTTTGCTAGGCTATATGGAATTACTGAGGAATCACATATAGGACAATTGTTAGAAGCTACCACTTTGCCCCTCTGGCCCCCAGTTTCACATTCAGAAATCAAAAGCTTGATAAGCCAACTCAAACCTGCAAAAGCACCTGGTGCAGACCTTATTACATGTGAGTTACTTAAAAACAATCTAAATTGGTGGGTTCCTGTGTTATCCACTCTTTTTACGGTTATTGATAGATCAGGGAGGATTCCATCTGATTGGGGTCTTGCAACCATAGTCCCAATATATAAAAAAGGGAAAAGAAATGACCCTGCGAGCTTTAGACCCATTAGTCTTCTTAGCCAGATCAGTAAACTATATGCAAAACACTTGCAAGATAAATTAATGGACTGGCTGGAAACAGAGGGGATTTTGAAGGATGAACAGGCCGGATTTAGGGCTGGAAGGTCAATACTAGATCATGCCTTGGTGTTGCAACATCTAGTTGAGAAATACTCTAGCAAAGGGCAACCATTGTACGTAGCATTTATAGACTTTAAATCAGCATTTGATACTGTTTCTAGAGTTAGACTGTGGGATAAATTAATGAACAGCACGATTGATAAATGCCTTCTCCTATTGTTAGTTAAATTGCACGAAAATAACCGCCTGAGGGTTAGATGCAGTCATCAAGGACATGTATCCAAAGAAGTTCAAGTCCAGAATGGAGTAAGACAAGGGTGTGTTTTGGCACCAATTTTGTTTAATTATTATATAAATTCCTTAATTCCATTCATGAACAACCTTACTTACCACCCCCCTAAGATAGCAAACAGACATGTTAATGTATTATTATATGCCGATGATGCAGCGATTTTATCCTTGACCCCAATAGGTCTAAAAAGAGCTCTAAAGTCCTTAGCTACTTATTGTATGGAAGAAAATCTAACTATAAATTACACCAAAACTAAAATCCTTTCTTTTACTAAATACCCAAAAATGAGAAAATGGAGGCTTGGAGAGCAAATTATTGATCAGGTCAAACTTTTTAAATATTTAGGAATTGTGTTTCAATCCACAGGGAGCAGAAGAGCTCACTTAGACTATGTCACCCGAAATGCCCAGAGGTCGACTAATACCATCCAAAGGTTCTTTTTCACTAAGGGAGCTCAGTTTATCCCAGCTGCAATCAAACTCTTTTTGGCTAAAGTAAAACCACAATTACTCTTCGGAGTACAAATAGGACCCTATAAAGATCCCACTCCATTAGAACAAATTCAATCCAAGTTTCTAAGGAAAATATTTCAAGTAACTTGCAGTACACCTAATGCAGTTATTAGAAGGGAAGCGGGGGTTAGTAAGCTGGAGACAAGTATGTGGCTTAATATTCTCACATACTGGCTCAAACTGAACAAAAATCCAGGAGGGTTGATTAAACTTGTCCTGGCCGATTTATATAAATCCTCTTGGGAAACAGGAATAAATAAGAAACTGAGCACTTTAGGCTTCTCTAGAGATGTTATTTTGAGATTAAATCTAGACACTGCAAAATTGACTATCAAACAAAGATTGCTGGATATTGAAGGCCAGTTGGAGACTGCTGCCTTTCCTAAATATATCATAGTCAATAAACAAATTCGGGTTACATCACCCGCAGTGTATCTGTTCCAAATTACTCTCCCTAAATTTAGGAGAGCGTTCTCCTTGGCCCGGTTTAATGCTCTACCTACTGCAGTATTGGAAGGGAGGTTTAAAAAAGTGCCTTATAAATCCCGCCTCTGTCCATGTGATACGGGCGCAATTGAAACTATTGAACATGTCGTTTTATACTGTCAGTTTTACAAAGACACCCGCTCCCAGCTGATTGCCCCTCTCTTGAGGAAATACCCTGGCCACTCTGATGCTTTTTATATTAGCAATCTATTAAACAGTCAGACACCTGAAGTGATATTTAAGGTAGCTAAGTTCTGTTATATTATATGTAAACTCCGATCGCAAATGGTAAATGGGAAATAACATGTCTAAGTCTGTTAATTTGCCAGATTAAAACACCCAGGAAAAGAATGCGGGAGGTTTTTGAAGCTCGGCTTGGAATTGCCTGAGCTAAATGATTGTTAACCAAGATGGGGTACATAATATTTCAGATCTTGGCTATACCTGTTGTCTCCTAACAAGATTGCTATTTTATTGCTTATGTCTTGAAATCAATATGTATTAAAGACATAAACATTAATCCAAGAGCACTGGAAATTAATGATTTCAAATGTGTATAACTGTATGACCTTAGGGGAATTTTAGGAGAGATGGCGACTAGTACCGGATTGCCTGAATTAGTTGAAGAGATAAGGATTTCATTATGATTCAAATGATTGTATAAGGGTGCGTGGCACTATTTATAATTGTGGGCAGAAACCCGCAAATTTTTACTGTAATTTTGTAACTATGTGTTGTTATAATTTCGTGACTATTGGTCAATGACCGAATAAAATTTTATTACTATTACAGGAGAGGTCCCAGCAGACTGGAGGAGGGCAAATGTTATCCCCATCTCCAAAAAGGGATAAAGAGAGGACCCAAACAACTGCCATCAGCTTAGCCTGACATCAATACCAGGAAAGATTCTAAAGCAGATCATTCAACAGAGAGTCTGTGAACATTTAGAAAAGAATGTCATAATCACAAAAAGTCAATATGGGTTTCCCAAAGCCGAATCATGCCAGACTAATCTTATCTTCTTATTTTATATATATATAAAACTACCAGGTTGGTAGATGAAGGGAATGCTGCAGATGTAGCATATCTTGATTTCAGTAAGGCTTTCAACAAGGTCCTCCATGATATTCTTGCAAACTAGGAAAATGTGGGCTAGACAAAACAATGCAAATATTAGGTGGATTTGTAATTGGCTGACTGGTCAAACCCAAAGAGTGCTCAGCAATGTCTCCTCCTCCTCCTCCTCCTCCTCCTCCTCCTCCTCCTCCTCCTCCTCCTCCTCCTCCTTCACCTTTATGTATATAGCACTGTAAATTTACACAATGCTGTACATATAATCTTATAATTCTTCCTGGAGAGAAGTAACCAGTGGGGTATCATAGAGTTCTGACCTGGGCACAGTGCTATTCAACATCTTTATCAACAATTTGGATGAAGGAACAGAGGACATGCTTATGAAATTTGGAGAGGAGACCAAATTAGGAGCTAATTCCCCAGATGACAGGATCAAAATTTAAAATGACCTTAATAGATTAGAAACCTGGGCCAAAACTAACAAAATGAATTTTAACAGGGAGAAATGTAAGGTACTACACTGGGCAAAAACATGAAATGCACGTATATAGGATGGGGAACAACGGGTTTGACAACAGCACATGTGAAAGGGATTTAGGAGTCCTAGTAGACAACAAGTTGAACCAATATCCTGGGAGATGGCTGACATTTATAAAATAAATTCTCTACCTAATAATAATAATAACAATAAAATTTATTTGTATTTCCTGCCTCTCCCCATGGATCGAGGCGGGATTCCAACAGCGGTAAAATCTACAAAGTTCTCTACCTAAATCACTATATGTTGTAAGAAAAGTAGCAAAATAGAATCTTTTTGCAAAAATAATTTTTAAAAACCCTCTTTTTATGCCTGGTAGAAAATCCACAATGATCTCAGTTACAGCATAGATACCAAGTGCAAAGGAACAGTCCTTAAATTTCCTAATCCAATGGATTGGTATAGAAGGCTCTCAGAGCGGCTTACAGATAGTTAATTACTAACAAACTTAACATTATATGCCCTATATATAAAGGTGACTTATATTGACTTATCTAGCACAATCACAATCTTAAAAACTGCTGTGACGTCAAGATTTTGCAGCCAAAGGACAATAAGGCAAAATGTCATGAATGTGTTTGCTGAAGCACTGGTTTTAATTTATCTGATTTCTATACTTAAAATTGGGAGCATAATATGTGAGATTCAATATGTGTGAAATCTAACATTTTAGAGGAGAGACTGAGATAATGTAGATAATGTATTTGGAGCAAATAGCATGATAATCTCAATAATAAACAATCGAAATGAAATGAGCAAGTTCTTTAATGATTCATTCCACTGAGATATTACCTTGGACAGGACATCATCATCAAGCTACTTATTTTTTGTATTGATGTCTGTATTGACACATGGATTTAGTTTTTAAAAAAGTCCAACATACTATTTTATGTTATTTTTATCCTACAGGGACTGATATTTATCATATTAAAATGTTTGAAGATATAACAGTAACTCGATTTTGTCTATATCTTGCAGCTGAATCTGAATTTAAAATGGGTGAGGTACTAGTACACTGGTTTTAGTATTTGCAGCTCTGCAGACATGGAAAAACATAAAGAGATGGCATAAACTTCTCATTCCCATGAAGACAAAACAAGTCAGCTCTCCATATCCATGGATTTTTTTATTCACAGATTCAAGCATCCACAGATTGAAAATATTACAAAAAAGTAATTGTTGAAAGTGAGACACTGCAACAAAAGTGGCTATGGTCCAAATCACACACCAGAAATAATCCAGTTTCAGACTGCTTTAACTACAGTGGCTCAATGGGAACTGTAGTTCTGTAAGACATTCAGCTTTCTCTGTCAGAGAGTTCTGGTGCCACAAGAAACTACAATTCCCAGGCTTCTCTAGCACTGAACCAGGGCAGTTAAAGCAGTCTCCAACTGAATTATTTCTGCAGTGTCTTTTGGACCTATATATCCTTTTTAAAGAACCAGTTTTATCACAATGCTCAAAAAAGAAGAGAGAATCAGTGCAAGTTCATAAAAACACATGGCATCTTAGTTGTATGCATCTATTTAAGATCTACAGGGAAGGAAAAGATCAAACTTGGCGCTGTCGATACAAAATACACACATATGTTAGAATTGTCCTAAAGTGGTAAAAACTCTTCCTATGCTAGTCACAAGGAATGAATTTAGGAGCAAAACACATGGTGCCTTTGCACCCATTTGGGGGCAACATCAGTTCTGACGCTGCCCCCAATCCATGCCATCCAGTTTGAAGCCACCCCTTCAGGGCCATCTGTTTTGTCCATAAGAATCCTTTATTTCATCAGAACTAATCCAATTACACTTAATAAAACACTCTCTCAAGTTACAGTGTACAGTATGACTCCTGTATCTGTGGGAGGCATGTTCCTAGACTTAAAAGATAATGAAAAGCATGGATAATACCATCGCATATATTCCTGGTGGAAGTTGATCATAGCGTAGCATTGGAGGAACTTCAAATGTCTAAAGCAGCAATTCTCAACCTGTAGGTTCGATCCCTTTGGGGCTCGAACGAGGTCACCTACGTCCATTGGTAAACACGTATTTCCAATAGTCTTAGAAACCGAGGCACCACTTCTTTATGACTGGGGGTCACCACAACATGAGGAACTGTATTAAAGCGTCACAGCATTAAGAAGGTTGAGAACCACAGGTCTAAAGAGACTTTTTTTGGGGGGGGGGAGTGAAACCACAGGTCCTATGGATAGGGGTGGGGCCACACTGTATACTTCGTTGTCAAATGCAATGAAATTCCATCTATTTTTTTAAAGTTTTGCTTAAGAAGAAAAACTAAAACTTCTTCCTAGAACTCTATTTCTGAAAAATTAAGGAAAAAATAAAATGTAAATCTGAAATTGTATTTGTATTGGGGCGGGGGGGGGGGAGAATTCTAGTCATTCCAGTAGAGATGTACAGGATTACGATAGCATATTCATCCCCCCTAATCAACACTTTAAAAGGGTGACAAGCTTTCAGCAACCCCAAAGAAGGGAGCCCATGCATCACTTCCAGTTTTGACTACAAGTCATTACTGCTGAATTCACACTGTGAAGACTATGGCACCATAATTTCACACAATCTCTTAAAGCTCTCACTTGCAATCTGTTACTTACCTTCTCTGTTACCAACAGAATGCAAAGGAGTTTTTCTAAATTTAGAATGGTGTACTTGCTTTTGTACATTTGAGCTGCCATTGCTAGGTTAAAGCATAGCTATTGGCCCTGGCTACTTACTTGCTTAGCCAACGATTGTGTCAAAGGGTCAGGACTACATCAAGTCTCATTCAAATTCAGACATCATCAGGGAATACCTGTGTCCTATGCCATTCCTGCATAGTGCTGCACGGGTCAACTGGCAGATGAATTTGGCATTAAATTTAAAAAATTTGGAGTTTTCAGGTGTCCTTTCTAACGAATAGCGGATAACAGCAAGAGAAGCCCACAACTTTCTGTCAGCATCGTTTATGAGTTACTGATAGGGTTGCCAGTTCACATGGTCTGGCCCACAATTTCCAGTTTTCATGGGTCACCTCCAGCTGGGAAACAAGAATGCAAATTCTCCAGTTTCTGAGAGTTCAGTTCCCAGAAAGAGCAAAATGCATAAATATCCAGCTCAGCTATTAAAGCAGCAACTTGCTACAATTTGCAAGGGTTAATCAATTTATTGCTACAACTTGCAAATATCCTCTAGAGCAGCGGTTCCCAACCTGTGCTCAGGGAAGCCCTTAGGGCTTCTTGTGCACTTCCCAGGTGCACTGCAGCCACTCCAGAAAAATCACAATGTATCCCAATTCCTCCCCGCTCCTCTGTAACACTACTCCTAAATACCATTAAATTGTAAGACATAGGGTAGGCATCTTAGGGGCTCCGCCATAGAAACTGGTTAAAAAGGGCTCCGCAAGTTTAAAAAAACTTGGGAACTCCTGCTCTAGAGTCTCTGTATTTAGTTAGTCAACTTCTTCTTTCTATCTCAGATGTTTTAGGGCTAGGGTTTACCTTCCACTCTGCTCTAAATTCAGTGGCTAGAAGCTTGTGAAAAAGAATAATCCTTTCATTTTACTTAGCCCCTTTAGCTAAGATTTCCAAAGCAGCTAATATATTCTGTGTGTGTGTTTGAATGACTATCTGTGAGCAACTGTGGTTTGTACTGCTGGAGATAGCTTTCTGTGAATTACATTTGCATTCTTATGTCTCTTGTTCCCCCAATATGATGCATATACATTATCATGGCCCTTTCCATATAGCCAATTATTTGGTGAACCTGTCTCTTGACAAGTGTCGCCATTTTCCATCAAAGACTAGGTGCAATACATATTCTATAGAACTACTTTGTGATAGATTTGATGGTGTTCTGTATGCTGAAAGAAAGTGACCATGTAATAACTTGGAAGTAGAGCCTATGAAACATATTTCACTGCACCGTACTCCTTACAACCAGATTTGACAAGCCAAAATCTATCCATTATTAAGTAAAACAATGTAAATTTAATTTAAAATTCTTGCTGGAAGATAAATGTCCAAATGCTACTCTTGTAGTTGCTAAATTTTTCTTTGTGGCAGCTAGAATCAGAAAACACTATGTATAAAGAGTTAGAATTAGAGTTTGAGTTAAAGTTAGTTAAGAGTTATATTTATCAACTTTGTCTCCTTTGTTTTACTGCAGGAATTTTATAGTGGGGAATTTTGAGAACTTGTTTATCTTGATGGAATTTTGGGTTTGTGGACCATAATAAATTATGACTGATTGACTAACTGTGGTTTGTATTTAATGCATAATGCTTAATGACATTACCAGATCTGTCTCTAGGCTTCAGATTTTGGCCAAGAAATCTCAGGGCCTGGGACAATCCTGAACTAGTAACACTAGTTTTTTTACTAGTTTTTTTTTTTACTAATTTACTAACCTGCACCAGAATGAAAATATTTAAGAAACTAAAAAGCACAGTGCTTTAAAAGCTTAATTTCCCCCCACAATGAATCACAACTGTATCTTGACAGTAACATGTGGATTCCTGAAATAAAAGAAGCCAAAGACACACAGCCAACACTTTCTATGATAATTTCAGGATCTGCAAACACTTGAATCAGAAGTTTTCTGCTCAGCACATTTGTACTTCTTGAAGCTTCAGAAGTAGGGAGAAGAATAGCATAGGCTGCAGCAAAACTGTGCCTTTCTTTCCCTCCAAGATGGCCTAATTTTTCTCCAAATGCTTTATGACTTGTTGGTTCATACCGATTCAGCAAGGACTTGATATTTTCAAAACCACAGTCAGCTAACACACCAAGAGGTAGGGGCACATGTGCAAACCACTTTTACCTGTGCCACCAAAATAAATTTCACTAGAGATTGTTTGGTGGTAAAGAAGAACCATCCTAGCACCAGGCAGGAAGCACCATCTTAGCACCGATTCTAGGGTTTGGGAGCACGCACCAACCGCACACTCCCGAACCCTAGAGTGTAACAGTGGCGCCATGATGGTGGCCTCTGGTCCACACAGAGGCTGCCATCATGATGTAAGCGACATGCAGCTTACGTCACTGATGCGCCACAGTGCACCAATGGCACACTCATGACGTCCACCATATGGACTTAAAAGAACCCGGTTTTTCTAGGTTCTTTTTACTGCAGAGGGATGCTGCATGGTTTGGTTGCTGCAACATCCCTCAGCAGCAAAAACAGGCAGTTCCAGCCCACCCTTTCGGGGTGGTTTGTCGAGCTACTCTGATTTAGAGACATGTCTTTTTTACTTCTAAGAATGCTAAAAGGGAGCTGCTCATTAATCAACAATAGCAATAGGCACAAACATACACATTTTAATGGCTGGGCATCTAATAATTCTACTCCCTGAATTATCTAGTAACTGAACTAAGCTGCAATTATCTAGTGACTGAACAAAAGCTTAATTTATGGGTGAAGACAGTCAAAACATGCAGGTTTCAGGCTGGCTTCAAGGTGGGGCATTTAGATGATGAACATCTTGAAGCCAACCACAAACCACTTCCAAGTTGCCTTATGGAGAGAAAAGCCAGACTAAAAAAGAGCTGGATTTCTACTTCTTTCCAGAAAGTGCGCACCTTCGCATGTATGTACAATGCATCAACACGAGGGTGGTTCTAAAGGGGTGCTCTATTCTAACCCTATCCCTAATTGTGCATATAAACGCTCCATCACAGGAGTACATTTAAAAAGGATGGTGTTGCCATACGCAAGCAGTGAGGATGGCAACGCCCAAAAGATAAGGCATGATACCCCTCATGGAGATGAGTACAACATGCACAAAACAGTCAGTCAAAGAGGGGGCATGGGGTGAAGGGGACGCTGAGGGGGGGCATGACTGTACTTTGCCGGCATCTGCATGGGCACTTTTCTGCTCTGAGGGCCTGTCCTGGTGAAATGCTGTACATGCTAATCTGTGCAGGTTTACAAGGAGAGCCATGCAATGGGGTGGCAGTTGCCAGCGGTTCCCTCCTGTGAAAGGTGCACAGGGATTGTGGGGGAACAGTAAAAAAAAAAAAAAAGTACCCAGTGGCACAGCTTTAAGCCACACTGTGTGGTCATGATGTGCGCACTCCAACAGCCTTAGGAGCGGGTGGGGTTTCAACGTGACTTCAGAAAAGGTAGCTTCAAGCTGCTTGGAAACAGTAGTGGTGTCCCTGAACTGGATGTCATATGATGTGGGGGTGGATCCTCTGGAGGTGCATGCTCCATCCCCATGCTGCCCCGTCTGGGACAGCAGGGGAGGCAGTGTGTGGGGGGGAGTGCAGGAAGGCACGGGGAGGGTTGGAGTGTGCATGGGGAGCACGGGGAGTGTGGGAGCATGTATGGGGGAGCATGGGTAGGAGGCTGGTTGTTGGTTCCAAGTTATTTTTAAATGTAACTTGGGTTATGATTTTGGTTGGTTGCTTGGTTTGGTTGTCTTTGCAAATTGGAGAAAGTTGTTCTATGCTGAATGCTACTTTAAAAACCTGATTTTACTCTAAATAAGAAAGACTTCCCCCCATACCTATCTCTGTTAAACCTTATTGGTGCTTTGGCTATGTGGCACATGGCATGCATTTTCACAGGTAGCCATGAAGAAAAAGTGGATTTTGTTTCAGCTTACTCCATTTCCTGCAAAGACGAGGGCACAGAGAAGTATGTGAGCAAGACAACAGAATTCTTTGCTAGCTAGACCTCCCTTTTTTGTTTGAGGGCTCAAGGAAGAGCACAAACCTACACATGAGCTGCATCTGACAGCATAAATAATGCAGTTTGGCACAACTTTAACTGCCATGGGTCAATGCTATGGAGTCCTGTGATCTGCAGTTTGTTGTGGCACCAGCACTGACTGTCAAAGAATGCTAAAGACCTCACAGAACTACAAATTCTAGAATTCCATAGCACAGAACCATGGCAGTTAAAGTGGTGTCAAACTGCATTATTTCTGCAGTACAGATGCAGCCAGAGTTGCAAAAACTTGTGCACCACAGCAAATGACATCAGACATACATGCCTTCATCTGATGCTTGGTGGACACTGAGAAGGGAAGAATCATTTTTACATGCCAAGAAGTAAAGTGAAGATCCGTGTCTGCATTATGCTGTTTCCATCCTTTATCTGTTTCCATACATGTGGAGCATGACTGAAATTTTGCCAGATACTTGAAAAGTAACACTGGCTACACATGAATAAAACAGATGTTAACATGTGGTTCAAATGATGTATTGGGTTACATAATTCTTTTCAGATTATGATGGGTGAGATGCTTATATCAGGTCAGGATTCCTGCACAATATCCACTTAGATAAAAATTTGTCCCAACACTGAAGTTTATAAGAGCTCAAGATTATTTCTAGCATGTTCCAATATTTGTCTAAAAAGAGCCTAAGTATGCATTTTTTTCATCTTTATATTATCTAGCACATTTTAAAGAAACAAATAAAAATAATGGACAGTGGTAGAGCTGCCTTTTGTGAAAGTCTGAGGACATGCTGTTTTGAACAGCATAAATAAATTAACTTAGGTAAAATAATAATAAGGAAAAAAAGAAGTTGAAAGAAGTTATTATTGGTAAGCACCCCTAAGCTGTAACCATTCTGTAATAGTTACACCAAGTGTGAAAATCCTTAATGCAACTTTTCAAAAAGGAAAGTATGTATGTTAAAAATTTGAACTTAAAACTTAGAGAATGTTAAATGCAAAACAAATGTAGGCAGTTCCTTAATTCATTTTTGTTTGTGATCCTGATAATGTAGTGTACATTTCTGCTCAGATGATAATGCATACAAACATGTTCACCCTTCAAATTGCCTTTTCACTGTTAAAATTTACTAAACCTTTAATAAATTACTGGGAGCTGTCACTCACAGTTATCGGACCGTTGCATTCCAGTCAGGTGAATTAAAAGCAATAATCTCAACTTTAGCATGTAAGGCAAATGACCTGCCTCTGACCCTTATCAAAGGCAGCTTACCTTCCAGTAACTCAAACAAAGAGTGCTCTCTTCAGAACACCAGCTCTCATAACCCAACATACGTGATGTCTACTGCACCTCAGAATTTCCTCAACAAATGTCAACATGGATTAATATACCACTAAGAGAGCACTAAGTGCCTGATTCCTCAGTCTCAAACAATGAGGAAAAACCAGTTTAACTCATGAAAAGCACACCCATGCTACCAGCTTCCATGAAACACATTTACCAAAACAAAAAAACATACCCACCTGATTCCTCGCCAATGCCTTCCTCCAAAATAAACCCATGGTAGTTCAGAGGGCAGTTTACTAAAATATATGTATTTTGATCTATGTGATCCATGCAGAATGCTCAATACAAAAACTTTCAGTGTACCTAAATTCTAAGCAAGCTCTTGCAGGTTTGCTATTGGCTTAGCACATATCTTATTTGTTAGTTTATCTTCAAAATTTTAATTCTCATCCAGAGAAGGGGCTTTTAGCACTATACCGAGCAGAAAATCTTTATGGAGTCTAGTTTTAATGCAGTTTTAATCTCATTTTCTAGGGTCAGACCTGATCCATGGCTTTGGGATAATATTATTTATTTATTTATTCATTCATTTTAAAATAATCACAAAGCTGGTTCACAACTGTCTTTCTTACATGGCACTCTCTTTAAATCAACAATTACTGCTTGGTATGGCAGTTCAATTAGACTGGAAATATTTCTCAGTCAAGTGATTAACTTTTTTTTTTTTTTGCAATGCATTATTTGTAGTGGTTCCTTGGAGACTAATTTCATTTTGATACAAGTTTGCACAGGTGAGACTCTACTGTATCAGATGGTCTTCATACAAAGTTCATTTTGGTGCAGGATGTACACTTTACTCTGGTTACAGTTAAGGAGCATGTAAAGAAAGAGGGTCCTAAATAATCTGAAGACACCCAATTCTGTCTGATCTTGGAATTTAAGCATGGCCAAGGCTGGTTAGTACAGCCTGGTCAAAAGGGGAATCACCAAAGAAAACCAGGGCTTTTCAAGATATCGGATGTGGGAGACTGCCAATAACTTTTTTCTTAGCATGCCTGGGACTAGCATTATATTTTTGCTGATTAGGCACAATTGTGTTTTTTTGTTTTTTTCCTGGAAATTTGCCAGAGATGGACAGCCAATGGCTCGGGGACTGGCACTAGACCAACACTTTAGTAGCAATGCTGTACACTGTAATTCAGTGGAAAGCAAAGGCATACCACTTTTGAATATTCTTTGCTTAAGAAAGCCCTATGAAATTCATGAGGTTGCCCTAAATTAACAAGCAACCTGGAGGCACACATGTGTACATACAAAGGAGAGGAAAGAGAAATCATTCACCCTCCCTACCTGAGCAAATAGCGATAGCTTCATTTTCTCTGCAACCAGGATGAATATTCTTCAATATAACATATGCAATCCTTGGCTAGACCTTTTTTTTAGGCCTTTTTAAAAAAAATCTTTTTAAAGCTGCAAATTAATACTCTTGGCTACTCTACCAAAATTGATATTATTATTTTAAAGGCTCATTCCAGATAGTTTCAAGAAGACTGAAATGATCACCACATTTTAAATAAGCAGTATCTTAGCAACACAGGAAACAGAGATACTTAAAGTGATGGGGAAGCAGTAAGCGATTACCTCAACATTAGCACGCAAATATGTGTGTGTCAAGTTGGAAGTATGTACTTGATCAAATCTACGCACTCTTTCTAGTACTCGCCTCTGAAGCATTGCATTTTTTTCTGAGTAACTTTAAATTATATTACATGCTGCTTTTAACTTCACATGGAGAAACAGAACCAGATGGCTGTTTATCATTACATTTTCTCCTTTAGAAAGGATTAGGTGAGATTTCTATTTGCAATTAGATGTCTGCCGTTAAAGTAGTGGCTTTTAAAGCTTTTATACTCAGGGAATCTTTTCCAGTCAAAAATGTTTTGACTGATTGCATTACTCATAGATATGAAGCACCAACTTAACTGGGAAATCTGGACATACTGTGCAGGATTCTTGAGTTATGTTCTAGAGTAGTCAGACAGGTCATAAGAGGAGTTGGCTCTACATACTGATACTTGGTAAAGTCCTAGAAAACCTAACCACATATATTGACATTCTCCAGTGGCAGCGCAATGCAGGGATGTATGAACAACTATGAGCATATTGGCATTCAAAGAAACAGGGACACCTATGAGCACACTGACTTTCATTTTCTCTTGGAGGATCCCCTCATTTGGAAACCACAGGATTAACAGAATTATGGTTGCAAGTCAATATATGATTGCAAGTGAAATATGCAACAAAATAGTGTCTAAAGTCAAGTGTTGCTGCTCAGGTTTCAGTCACCTTCCACCTCTTTCCTCAAATGTCACTTGGCATTCCATAGCCAAAGAGCATGCTCACAGAATCACAGAATCTTACAGTATGAAGATTAACAGGCAACTTGGCAAGAACCATCTATTCCAACCCCTCTGCTATTCACAAATACATATGGTAATTACCACACTCCTGAAAGATGACCAACCAATCTCTGAAAATACCCTGGAGGGCCCACCACCCTCTGAATCATGTTCAGTCCTCTTTGCACTGTTTTCAAATTCTCTCTGTCCTGTCCCCAAAATCAATACGCTAGAGCTGAATCCAAATAAATAGAGGCTCAGTAGACATGAAGTTCTTGGGTAAACTGTTTGCCCTAGTTGGGGTTGCACATCCCCTGATACAGCAGGTATGTAGCTCGGAAGTACTCTGAGATTCATCTCTGTCACTAGAAGTCAAGATGGACTCTGTTTTTCAGTGCTGGGTGACAGGTTCAGTCTCTCCTGGTCTGCCAGCTATAGTCCTTCCTGGTCTAACATAGCAGTGGTAGTTTATATGCTGATAATTTTCCAATTAGATTACTGCAATACACCCTACATGGGCTGCCCTTGAAAACAACTTGGAAGCTGAAGCTAGTGCAAGATACGAAAGGAGTTGTGATTGGAGAGAGGAAAAAAACAGATAATCTCTCGCAGATAAGGAACTCTCCTGTGACTCACAAGTATGACACTGGGGGACTGGGGGATTCAATTTATTTCTTCAAGATTTATTGACAATTCTCAAGGGTGCTATTGAAATGTGATTGCCTTTTGCACATTCACGATAGCGCTAATGAAGCACTACTGGCAATCCACTTTTTTATTGTTAATGAGAAGTTGCACTAGCAAGATGCTTCGATGATGGGACAAGTATGGTATGTGCACGATGTCATATGCAAATCTTCCTGCGATCATGCAAACATGATGACAGCATAGTGCTTTTCTCCCATTTCTTATCCCTGTGTGATAATCCTTAAAGACATCACACAGAAACCATGAAACACTAGTCTCAAAGGAATTGCACTGGCTACTAATATGCTTCCAGTCTAAATTCAAGATGCTGATAATGCCATTCAAAGGCCTAAACAGCTTGATACTCCAATACCTGAGAACTCTATATAAGTGGTTTTAAATGGTCTTAAACTGTTTGAACTGGTTTTAAACTATCTTGCTTTAACTTGATAAATTGTGTAATGTTTTTACTGTTTTAAATAGTTTTTAATTTATTGCTGATTTAATTTATTTTTAATGGGTGGGAGGTTGGAATGTGGGTTATGGGATTGTTTTAATTCATGTTTTTTAATATGCTGTATTCTGCTCCGAGTGTTCTTACAGAGGAGCGGATTATAAATAAACTATTATTATTATTATTATTATTATTATTATTTTGTTAAGACTAGTTGTAATGTACGTTGCTGTGATATCTTTAGATATATGATAGGATATAAATATTTTAATAGTAAATAAATAAACAAATGTTTCTGTACCACTGAATTTCTCCAACATGTGCTAATAATAACATTTTTATTCATAAGTGATATTGTTTTGGCTATATATGCAAGGGTACCTATCATCTGGATATCAGAAGTGATGGGATTGATATTTATCTTGAATGCAAGAATATATTTATTATCCAGCCTCTCCTGAAGTCTTTATTCAGCTGTCCAACAAAAGCAGCAGATTCAGGGAGCAATTAGATGATTAACTTTTGATAAAGGTGGGGGAGGTATGCCTTGTATTTGGATATACAGACACACCTTAGGTTTTAAATTTATAACACAGCATTAAGGTCATCAGACACTCCTGTGTAATTCAGAACTGTTTTGAAAACCTTTTAAGTGTCCTTGACAGACCAAAAGATATCAAAGCACTAAAAAAATTGAAGTGGTGGTAGGAAGAAGGGGAGTTAAACATTAGTACCTTTTCTAAGCAAATAAACTAAGGGAATTGCTGTGGGGAATTTCAGCTGTCTCATAAGAAATCTTTCCTCTTTGAGTCCTTGTTAAGTGTCTAACAACAGGGTCTAATCTAGCTAAGCCTTCTTATATAATCAATACAGCACTTAAAGAAAACACTTACGGTTTATGTGGTCGATATAGTAGACACCAATCTGAGGATCGTATGCAGCTTCCCATCCCCATGGTAGCTCATCTCCAACACAGTCTGCAAAGGATAATGGCTTTGTTAACCTAAAAACAAAATCAGAAAGTAATTGAATAAGATTATGGAATTTTTCCTAGGGATACACATGCAGAAAATTAAGCTAATTAATTCAGAAGTATCACTTCAGGCATTATCCTGTTCAAATAGTAAGTGATAAAGAGTTGGTTAAGAAATACTTATGATGAAATGATGAGAGCGAGATGCTTTTTTAAAAAAAAAATAAACATGGTATTTCTGAACAGAATTAGAGAAATCTTCAGTACATGCTTTTTCTTATAGTCAAACCAGAGGTAATGATGTTTCATTTGGTCCATTTCAGACTTTGTTGTTGTTAACTGCCTTCAAGTTGATCTCAACCCACGGCGACCCTATGGATGAGACATCTCCAGGCCCCCCTGACCTCTACTGCTCTGCTAAGCTCCATATTCATGATCTCTTTAATAGACTCCATCCATCTAGCATGTGACCTTCCTCTCTTTCTACTTCCCTGCACCTTCCCTAACATTATTGTCTTTTCCAGTGATTCATGCCTTCTCATGATGTGTCCAAAGTATGACAGTCTAAGTCTTGTCATCTTGGCTTCTAGGGATATTTCTGGCTTGATCTGCTCTAGGACCCAATTGTTTGTCCTTTTGACTGTCCATAGAATCCTCAGCACTCTTCTCCAGTACAACATCTCAAATGAGTTGATTTTCCTCCTATCTTCTTTCTTGACTGTCCAGGGACTTTATTGCATTCACTGTTGTCTCTGTTGAGGGGATGGGGACTCTCGGGGGTGCGCGTGAATGGATTTTACCACACACTGAAGCGTCTGCAAAAAGGTCCCATTCCAGCATGCTTACCCAGTGTTCAGTACCAAGCAGCATTAAATGATCTGCTCGGAAAACTTCTGTCCAGCCAAAATGGCACCCGCCAGCACTGAACAGGGACAGCAATGGAAACTGTAGTCCAACATCCTCTGGAGGATCACAGGTTCCCAGCTCTTGATCTAAAATCTGGACCTCACCATATTTTAACTGTAGTTTTGGAAGAAGCAGGTTGAAATAAATTGGCCTGCCACCATATCACCTAATTGGCCTTTAAACCTGCAGTAGCAAACCCAAAGTTTGCCTGTCTTAGCATTACTAAAAAGAGAACCCACCAACCCAAGTGTTAAGAAAGAATTTCAGCTTGGCTGGAAGAAGGTTTAGCACTAATTTTCATGGTCTGTCATGAAGTGAGCGTCTAGCACATCCAGGAACTGGCAAGTGTCAAAAAGAATTGAGCTCTTGTACCATTACCAAGCTCTGCCCAAAAGGTGGGAACTAAGGGAATCTAGTCCAATCAGCAAAAGACTTTTCAACAGTAATACATCATAAATGAGGGTGGTAAATAATGATTTTATACAGGTTCTATGGAGGTTAGGAACAATGAAACAGCTTTTCATCCTGTAGCATTGAGACAGATGAGACAATTCCACAACAAAATCGTGTGCCTATTTTTGTGCAACACTGCTGGATTTTGTATCTGAGGGGAGATTTCCATTCCATTCCTAACCAGGCCAGGTCACAGGTCTTTTCAATCTAAAGTGTAGAAAAGTTAGTTTGTGTGATTACAGGCTAGGGACCATCTAGTTGAAGGATTCTGGGATTCATAGCTCTCAAAATAACTTTTCCAAGCTCTGATATAACCATATCAATTTTCCCTTCAATTTGAAAAGTAGCCAAAGCAGGTGCTACTACCTCCCCTGCCACCATGTCACTAGACCCTTACTTACACTCCCACTGTATTTTCTAATTTTGCCAGGAAACTGTCATAATCATTCTTTTTTTAAAAGAAACTATACACAATGTATACAAAATTCACAGCTGACTATAACAGAATTATGTTCTGGAGACACCTAAATCGATTGCAACTATACGAGAAAGAAGTCTTGGGTGGGAATGTAATAGTAAAAAGGCAACTGAAAACACCTGCTCAGTGTACTAAAGCAGTGAAAAGGAGGTAGAAATCAATACTGAGAATTATTGGGAATAAATTGAAAAATAAAACAGAAAGTATGATAATGCCATTATATAAATGTATGGTAACACAACGCATACTGAGAATATAAATTCTGTTCTCATCTCAGAGAGAGTATCATAAAACTGTGAAAGGTCCAGAAAATGAAGTAAAATAATAAAATGATTATCTAAGGAAGAAAGGCTAAAGGTAGAGACAGGTGTTTGTATTGATTAGAGGTCTAGAACAGAGCCTAAATGTTATGTTAAAAACCTAATATGTTGGGTTGCTTTTTTAAAAAAGGTCATTTTTTAAAATCATTCATTACTTCACAAGTAATATATGAGAATGGAGCCAGAAGTTTGTAGTGGCTTGAGCATTGGACTATAACTCTTGGAGAATGGCATTCAAATACCTGCCTGGCCCTGAAACCCACTGGGTGATTCTTAGCCTCAGAGAATGGCTATAGAAAACCAGCCTCATAGAATGGGAATAGCAAACCCCTCTGAAGAAACTTGTCAAGAAAACCCCACAGTAGGATCCCATTAGGGTTGCCATGAGTTGCGAATGACTTGAAGGCACACAACAACAACATATTAGAACACTTCACTTTTATATTATTTTAAACTCTTAAAAATAGTAAAAGGGGGCAAAAACTGTTAAAAGCACTGTGAAGTTGAAGGCTTTCATGGCCGGTGTCCTTAGTTTTTTGGTGGAGTTTTTTAGACTATGGGGCCATGTTCTAGAAGAATTTATTCCTGACGTTTTGCCAGCAGCTGTGGCTGGCAACTTCAGAGAATGCTGGCATGTTGGTTGAGAGGAGGTGATTTACATGTTAGTCTGTGTATTGTTCTGTTGTTGAATGGCAAGGCCACAGGGTGTTTGTTTAATTAATGACCCATTGTCTGCTAGGAAACTTGGGTGATTTTCATTTGCATTTGCTGGGTCTTGATTTTGGTGTTTTTCAGGACTGGTAGCCAAACTTTCCTTACATTAAGGATTTCTTCTTTCCTGTTGAAGTTGTCCAAGTGTTTATGGATTTCAATGGATTCCCTGTGCATTCTGACCTGATAGTTGTTAGCACTGTTTCAATAGTAAACATTACTCATTACACTTTTTTTTTACTCCCATCGCCAGTGATTTTGTTATTTTGTAACAGGATGTCTTGTCTTGTTTGTAGAAAGTCAAATATCATTATTTATAACATGTCATTTCCGAGCTTTCTGCAGGCCCTGAGTTCAATTCTCAATCAGCCAGGTGGGCATTTACTTTCAGTCAGCTACTACCCTTCCAGCCTATGCTATCATACAATCATATCCTGACAATAGAATAGGTATGAAAAAAGTGTGCCATTTTGCTCTTAAACTGAGAATGGGACTAATTAGTTTAGAACAAAATGTAACTGGAAGGAGAAAGAAAAGGTATTGCTTTGTATAATTTTGGCCAAATTATAGAGACGAGGAGCAAGAAAAATTTGTCCTTCTCTAACTATTATTTGAAGCAGTACTGTTTCCTTCAAAAATTAGTTTTAACATCATTTAGTTTAATATTAAAACACAAATCCTCTTAATGTATTTTCGCTTCTAAGCAAACAGTCCTTTCTTTTTTTATTTTTTTTGCATTTACTCTGGGAAATATTGGGTACTACAGCAGGAGTCATTAATAGATCAGTTTTGACCTTTCTCCACCCAAAGTTACTCTCTTGCTCCTTGGCTAAACCATTATGGATGCTCTGCTCAGCTGTTCTCTCTAGTAAGTATTGACATTGTGCCCTGAATCAAGGTAATAAGAAAACTTTACTCATAATTTTCAGAGTTCACTTGTGTAGAAGCAAATTTTTCTGGCAAAAAAATCCACCCCAAGATATGATCAGATAATGACACACTAGTGACGCAGCAGATATTGCCTTTGCTTACAGTTGTATATTGCTATGTTGGTTAGCCCTTCTCTTCCCTCCTATTTTCATTAGTCTTGATTTTTAGATTGCAAGCTCTTTAGAGGCAGAGTTGTACTATTTCTTTATAAACCTCTGTACACTGATCATTCTGTGTAAACAACAATAATATAACATTCCCTCCCACTTCGATAACCCCGTGTGGTTTGATTGAATTGAAAAAGCAGGCAACAGCTCTCACACACATAGATCAAGACTGGAGAGGCAGACAGGAGAGTTGACCTGGCAGAATATTATAGCTAGGCCTTGCAAACAAGGTAACAGTAAACTCCATTGCCTGTCTGCTTCAAACTTCACTCCAAACCCCACTGAACATCACTCCAAATAAGTGGCCATCATGTGTAGTCTCTACCTACTATAATTCTATGAAAACCTCAAATAAGCACACTTATTTGCACAGATGTATCACACAAAATATGTAAACATCAAAGTATCTTTATTCCTAAATACAAGTACCCTCCATGCAGAAATGTTATAATGTGTGAAGCGGTCTTTGGATTGAGCAAACAGCAGTTAGGAAAACCAAAAAATGGGAAGGCAACTAATGGATAATGTTTAACTGCCATGGAAAAAATAGCAAATATGGGAAAACATTAACCATAGACTAAATGCACGCATCACCTAAAAAGAGAGCCTGATCACAATTTAATATATAACTAATTCTTGGTAGCAGAGCTGTAAAGGAATTCATGTCTGGAGCTTTATGAAGTATTCAACATTCAGTCTGTCCCAACTCTATATTTATACACTTGTGTAGTACTTGTTATCAGATCTTGGAGAAAGGAACTAATTTAGGCTGTCCCAGTTAATAAGTAACATTGTTGTTTTGGATCATCGCTTGACATTCAGGATAGAAATGAAAGCAGGTTGTCTGTCTCAGATTCATGAAGAAGCTGAGCCAAATCCTGTAAGACTGTATCCATAAACCCCAATTATTTAGGAAACATTTTTGAAGCAGTATTTCCAGTTCAAAAAATCTTCTTAGAAACATGCTCAGCTCTAAGCATGCAAGAGGCACCTTGTATGCCTCATATGTTTAAATAATGCTAAAAACCATTCTAATTAACTGAGGTTGGGGATTATTAGCTCTTACCCAAGATCTGAAATGCCAATAAACGGAATCTAAGCATTTAGTTTCACAATATTATTCTAGGCTGAGAACTGGCAAAAAGAAGACTTCTTATAAAATTCTGTATGTCAAGAGATGGTGATGATCACCACCACCATGGGTACTTTTTACGATTAGGTGAAATGTGGGGAGATAAACTAGCTTGCCCAAAAATCCCTAAGGTAGTACCTCTGGTACTGCTGTTTTGAGCTGGAGATTTCTATTCTATTACCACTCAGGATTCAGTGTCCAAATAGGAAATGGGAACATGGTGCCAACTTTATCTTTTACACTGAGCAGCAAAAAACCTTGGGGCATCCCTGTCAGTTTCATTTTAAAAAAATACTTTGGTTTATAGAAAAGGGATCTTCCTTCACCAATTATTTATGGCAATTAAAGGAGATCTACAGGTTTTATCTATAAGAGGGAAAAAATAAAATGGCCATCAGTTTAAACACTCTGATTGTAAGCTTCCAGAAACTGGCTGCTAGCGGAAGCAAGTTCTGGATTTCAATGGTCTTGTTTTAATCATTTCACAGGTTGGTTGTGATATACCTTTGACCAAAGAATGGTACACTCCTTCTGTCTGGGATGGCCCATTGTGTGTGCAGTTCTGGGAGAAACACACATGAAGTGCTGAGGAAAGAGGACACTGACCCAGTTGGCCAAATCAACCCTGGCAATCAGTGGGGTGACAGATGGAACAGTTGGATTGCTGTCATATCCATGGGATTGCAGATTTATCTTGAAGTGCATCTTTAGCTACTTTTTTGGATTAAATATTATTAAATATTTGGATTAATTATAATCAGAATGCATATTTAGACTCCTTTTTCCTGATTACATATCATGCCTAAAGGTGAACCAATAAAACCCTCTATTTTCCATTTACCACAAAAAAAATTCCACACTTAAATGGATTATACTTTCTTTCACAGCAATACTTGTGAAAAGGACCTTGGGATTATTGTTGATCATAAATTGAACATGACTGAACAGTGTGATGTTGTAGCAAAGAAAGCAAATAATACAGTCGGCTCTTCGTATCAGCAGGGGTTCCATTCCAGACCTCTGTAGATGCCAAAAATGGCAGGACTTCAAGTCCCATTGTTTTTAATGGTGGTGCAGCCACATGCACAAAGTGTCATTGGGAGAACAGGAAGGGGGCATTTGCAGATTCACCAATCCATGGATGACAAGCCCATGGACAGACTGTATTTTAGGGCAGACTGTATTTTAGGAGTTTATCACACACGTTTCCAGCCTGATCTGTGCACTGGATGGGATTGGGCTGGAACAGGGAGAAACGGGTTTTACTACACAGATAATTGCTGCTGTGCTGCTGTCTGACCAAGATCCATCCCCAAGCAGTGCTGTGGAGGCTGATTTTGGTAAGATGGAAAGCTTCCACAGGAAGCTGGAAAATGCATGAGGTAAACTCTTTAGCTGGCATTAATAGAGCTATGGTTTCCAAGACAAGTGAAATAATAGTCCCACTATATTCTGCAGCAGTGAGGCCTCACCTGGAGTGCTGTGTTCAATTCTGGGTACCTTATTTTAGGAAGGATATAGACAAGGTGGAGATGATTCAGATAATGGACCAAGGATAAGAAGAGGCATTGGGAACAAAATATATATATGAGGAAACATTGAGGGACTTGGGTATATTCAACTTGGTGAAGAGAGCACTGAGGGGTGACATGATCACACACTTTAAACATCTAAAGGGCTATCAAGAGAGGAAGGGCAAGTCTGTTCCCAGAGGGTAGGACCATCTTTAATGGTTTTAAATTATGGGAGGGTAGATTTTGATTGATCATTAGAAGGAACTTCTTGACAGTAAGAACAGAGAGGTAATAGGGTTTCCTTCTCTGGACATTCAGAAAGAAGCTAGACAGCTACCTGCTGAGGATGCTCTAGCTGGATTTCCTGCCTTTAGCAGAGGGCTGAACTTGATGGCCAGTGGAGACCCTTCTAGCTCTGTGACTCTATTACTTTGAAAGCAGAAGCCAATTACATACAGAATTGTTCAGAAACCTGCTATGGGGAGACATTATTTAACTTGGTCATTCCTAATCACATAATAGAGGCAAGAATCTGCAAATATTTTCTCCACAGGCCTCAGCAAACTACAAACTGGATAGTATATGCAATTTTAAAGGGAGAATTCCTTCATTGCAGGCAACAGTTTTCTGATTTTGACCATTTCATTTTTAGAAAAGTGGAAGAATCGGGGGGATGCACAAACAGGAGGAGGAGGTTACATGTTGCCCATTCCTGTGCCAGACTCTCTTGGCTCTTTCCTCCCATTCTGAAGAAAGGGTGTTATGGTCATATCTCCTTTTCTCAACAATCCTATCTATTGGTGTTAAAGTCAGTTAAAAGAACTTGTTGTGTGCCTTCAAGTCTTTCCAACTTATGGTGACCCTAAGATGAACCTATCAAGAAGTTTTCTTGGCAGGTTTCTTTAGAGCAAAGTTTGCCATTGCCATCTTCTGAGGCTGAAACAGTGTGACTTGCCCAGAGTCACTCAAATGGGAACTTACTGGGCCACTTTCTGAATGAGACAAAAAATGCTAATAATATTGTTTGGTGACACCAAGTCCAGTATTCCTCATTTGCAAAATGATTGGTTTCCTATAAGCAGGAATTTGTGCTTAAGTTTAAATGTTAGAATGCATGATCTACAGCATCTCAGGTGGAACTGGACTTTAAAAAAACAACAATTTTAAAACTAGATTATCCATTCTTAGATCATGGTTATTCCAAAACTCAAGGGTTTTAAACAACAGCAAGTGAAGCAAATTCTATTTTATTTCTGGAGTTGCAATTTAAACAATTTTTAAAACACAAAACTGCCTATGTTTAGCATTTTTCTTTAAAAATTAAAATTGGCAAAATGGTATATAGGCTTGCTCAAGGTTATCAGGCATATAGAAGCAACTGTAAACTACAGAATAGCTGTTGAGGACAAGAGGAAGAAAAATCTTATTTATGTGCTTTGCTACTGAAATATACACACAATGTCCAAAGCAAAAGGGCCTGTAAGACCATTAAAGCCCAGAGAATAAAATTACACAGCTGCACTACCAACTATGGGAAGATCAATTTTGTTTTGCTCTTTCTGGGTGGTAGTGTTTAAATATTCAGGAAATTGCCACTGAGCACATTTTGTTATTTCAGTAGTAACTTGTTTTTTTCACATCAGAGAAAAAAAGTAAGAGAAAGTCATAAAAGGGAATTGGGACAAACTTTAGAGAAATTATTCTGTTGACTTCTTTCCTTTGAGGGAGAAATGTCAGCTTGGTTTAAAGGTCTCCATCTCCTGCAATTTTCTTTCAAAGGGAAAATACAACTGAATCATATTGTACCATATTTATCTGGATGCAGACCCTCACAAATTGTCTCTTTTTTCAAGATAGGAATGTCATGCACAGTTATGGCGCTCCTCTGTACATCTGAATTCACTGCAGTCAAGTCTGTCTGGTATTTTTTCTGTGTGGAAGGGAAGAAAAGTGCACCGCTATTTGCACCAGAAATTTCTTTCCAGAAAATAAATGAACAAGGGCTAAAGGGAAAAGCAACCCAATTCTTCATTCTTTGCCCTGAAAACCTTTGTGCAAACAGTATCTCTTGTGGAATATTTCTTTAACTAGGACCTAAATGCAAGGTAATCAATCTGTATATACTTTTCCCTTTTGTCTTCATCTCACTCACCCCATGCAAATTAAGCCTTTAAGGCTCTTCATTCATTCATTCATTCATATCTCACCTTTCTCTCACAAATAGGTTCCTTACAATAAAATAGTACAAATAAAATTAAAATCCAGGGATTCCAAGCTCTTACTCAACAACCTGCATAGAAAGCTGGCTTCTGGGTATCTTGGGGACATGGTGTACAGACAACGCACACCCCCAAGATGCCTGGAAGCTGGCTTCAAGCAGCCCGGACTTGGGTCAGCTTCCAGGTGCTCTAGCAGTGTGGTATTTATACACTGCACCACTGGAGCACCTTAAAGCCAGCTTCCAGCTATGATGGGGAGGAAAAGCTGGCTTTTTGCCAATGCAAAAAGAAGCAGATGTTTGCTGCTTCTTTTTTGGCTGGCAAAAAGGCAGATTGGGGCTGTGGTGAGTGGTTGCCAGAGCCCCAATCCATCTTCGAAGGAGTGGCCTGTTTTGTCCCATAGTTTTGCCCAATAAATTATTTTCACAATGAACAGGAAGTAATCTGTGTCTGCTTAGAGGTATTCATAAGGTTGGGTGGAATAGTGTCAAGCACCTAGATGCTGAAAATCCAACACCAAAGCATTCCAGACAGATGACAATATTTAAAAAGATGTCTAGTGGGAAAGAGCCCACCGCCCTTGTGATTCTACTGCCAAATGTCTCCTATTTTTAATATGTTTCTCCTAATGTTCAACTGAAATTTATTGTAGTTTTCCTTTCTTTAATATGGCAGCCCTCCACATATTAGTAGAATGCTGCTATGTCACTCTCTTGCAGGAATGGGGAAAATGCAACTGAGCCACAGGTAGTCTCTAAAGGCAAAATTTGAAAACAAAAGCAAAAACAATTTTGCTTTCAAATGTCTATGAAGTGTGCATGCAAACTCTCCCCTACAGCCATTTTATGACCAGGAAAGGCCTTTCTTCCAATATTAAGTCATCCAGAAGTGCACTTTTCTTCAGGTCGTTCCACATGTTGTTTCTTTCATATAAGATGTGCTTTTCCTGATTACATTTGTGGTCTTCTCCAAACTTGTTCTGATTAGTTTACATTGTTATTAATCATTATTTATTTCATGTCTATCACTTATTTTCCCCATGTGTTCATATAAGTAGCTCTCAACTTTCTTCTTTTCACAATATTCTCATGAGGCAGGTCAGGTTGACAGAGGGAAACTGTCTCAAAGTTACTCAGTGGGGACCTGAATCTGGATTTCCGAAGTCCCAGTCCAACATTTTATACCACATTATACTGGTTTTTAGCCTTCACAAAGTATAATGTCCAGAAGCAATTCAGTACTCCAGTTTAGCTAGTCTGAAATGAAGTGAAATTGATACTTCTTAATATGTGAAAATCATCGCTCCATAATAACATTGTTAAGACTGCACTTCCTTTTTTCATACAGCATTGCAATGCTGACTCATGTCAATCTTGTGATCAACTACCTTCCAAGGACTTTTCCCATATGTACTACTACCAAGCCAGGCATTTCCCCATTTGATAACCAAGATGTGGGTCCCATATTACAATACAGGCAGGACATGAACTCGATGCACTCATTATGACATTTCAAGCCCAACACAGCTTGGCAGTGATGAATAAGATAAGTATTCTGGATTTATTTCTTGAGAATCTAAGATGATCTATTAATCACTGCATTGTTAGATAAATTCTTACAAATAGAATACTTTATAATCTGTTCTAATGTCTTCCCTGGAAACAAAGGGATGAAACAGATGGGTCAGTCATGTGCGTACCTGAATTGGTGTGGGATCATGGTAACCAGACACCATGGTACCAGGGCTTGCCGCTGCCACAATCCACAACGGGTCGCTGAAAGGAGTGGGGGTTTTCTGCTTTTTTTTGGGCTGCCTCAGGTGGCCCTGGTGCATCCCCAGTGTGGCTTTCAGGCTCAGCCAATCTGGGGGCATGCGACATGTAAACACCACACTCCTGGATTGGCCAGAAGGCAGTGTTTTTGGCCCATCTGTTTCAGGACAAAGTTTCACAGGTCCTCTGTTCCTCCTCTAAAAAGTAGAATAACATTTGCCCATCTCTGGTCTTGTACTATCTACAGTTCTCCGGGGTTTCTCGGAGATGACAGAGGGGCTTTCTAGATTGGCAGGAAAGTGTGACATGAAGTTGCCTTTTCCTTAATGCTTAGCAGCTGCACCACAACCTTTAGATGGAGCTGCGCTGTTCCGGAGTTTTTAAAAAAGAAGCTGGGAAAACCAGCATCTTTTTAAAGGCGCTTCTTCTCCCCTAAAATGCAAAAAAGTGTTTTCATGGCACACTTTCCCTTTTTCTCATCTAAAGGCTAGAGTTTCATGCAGCCATGAACACACTTTTTTTGCCAATCTAGAAAGCCCTAGAGATCCTTAGAGTACATTGATTTCTATAAGTACTCTGGGATGGGATTCATCTGGCCCTTAAAATTAATTCAGGTAGCTAGGTATTTTCTCAACTCCTTATCAATCTTGCTGTTACCGTTAACCCTTCAGAAAGGACAGCCCAGTTACTCTGCTTTCCATCTGTGCTCAAATCTTCAAGTCTTATTTAAAATTTAAATTTCCTAGTGTCATCTTACTACTCTTAATTGTTCAACAGCCATTTTTAACGGTTGATTGTTTTGTAAAGTTGACAGCAGGGTTTGTCTTGCCAATACACATTATTACTTCTTCAATACTCACCAATCAGCCTGCCAGCACTAAAACATTTACTTGGGCCCCTTACTTTTTTAAAGTACTGTAAGGCCTCTTGAAATGATGCACGAACTAGGATATCAGGTTTTCACTGTACTTGTCTCAGTGGTTGTTTAATTACATACCTGACAAATAGTCATACTTGAATACTATTTGAAAAAGGTGGTGACAGTATTCTCAAAAATTAAATGGGATGGTCTGAGCCTCCAAGTACATAAATTAGAAGGTCGGTGCAACCAACTGGCAAGTCCAAATAACAATTCAGTGCTTGTGTAACACTAATGCTTGTGTAATACACTGACAAACATAGGGCTTGGAAGCTCAAAGAAGAAATCACATCATCTCTGGCAATTTCCTGGGTCTCCTTGAGAATTAAGGGTGTACCATTTGTGATGCAAGCCTTACTTTTCTCCTCTTGCACACAGTAGAATCAATTGATAGCACCAAATGGAAAGAGTGGCACAAAATACCAGAGCTCACTTAACTCTGAAATGTAGCACAAGGAGAAGATTTGAACAATTATCTCAGAGAACTGGATCAGAGACCCTACCCACTTCTCTCACTTGCGTTTCTTGGTGGCCAACTCTAGCTTCTTTATTCCTTACATCTTACTAGCGTATTCCTGTCTCTCTGAAAACCAATGTGGTGTGGACACACATTTCTCTTTCCTTTTATTTCAAGATGAGGATTCTGTTTGTAAGCACATCCCAGCATTCCATTTTGATCCAAAAGGTTTGAGTTCAAATTCTTCCTCATCTCATGGACGAAATGGCTTAGACAACTGACAGTCTATAAAGCAGCCTGAGCCTTGTCCACATGCCCAACTACTCAAACATGTGCAACTGTTCTTGTTTATGTTCATCTCTGAATGTGTAGAAGTCTGCCTATTTCTTAAATGTGCCATGAATTGCCATGGCTGACTTTGCAATATTTGATGGTTTAGTAGTATTGGGATGGGCACAACTGAATCTCAGATGGCAAGTTCTTTAAGACAGGAATCTTTTTTTCCCCTTACAAATATTATGCAAAGCACTATGTTAATTGATGGAAATAAATAAATGGTAAGGTGGAAACACCAGGAGGTGGGTAAGTATGGGGATGTAATAAATTGAGCAAGTAAATAATGAACTCGTTATTTCAGAATACATCTAACAACAAAATAAGGGCACAAGACCACCTAACTGGGATTTGACTCATTTGAGAATATTCTCCTTTATGAGGAGGCTAGATAAAAATTATGTAATAAGATTGTAGAAAGGCTTCTCCAACATTCAAAAGTCTTCCAAATGAAAGGAAGCAGTTGTAATATAGTTTTGTTTTACCTCCCAGGGTTCCCTGTACCAGTGTGAAGCAACTTTAATTAGGATGAACACTCTGAGAAGAAACGTGTGATCAGCTTCAGCCATTTCCTCACCTTGTTTTGCACAAAGCAGCTCTAAAACGTTAAATCTTTCCTTTATTTCCAATTATTACTGCAGTTAGGAGGTCAAACAACAGCATGCCTAATAGTCCAAACAGGTCAGAAAACAGCATGGCTAATAGCCCAAGCAGAATAAGTCTATTTGGTCAAAGTTTGGCCCCACTAATTGGGAAGAACATATGAATTAAAATACTACATTAAGACTCATCCAATGCCCAGTTGCTCTCTGATCATAAAATCCATATGAGTTTAAACAGGTTGTAATTTGAAAGAAACAAACAGGGAAACATATGCTGACAATTTAGGTAAAGTATATTGTTTAAATATGAAGTCTGAGATCAGTACTTATATTAGCTTTTATTTATTTATTGTCCCTAAATTCTTTGCTAAGACATCATCTTCAGAGCAAGATACAATAGGGTATTACCAAACAGAAGGATCCAAACACTCCAAAATGGAAATAAGATTTAGTGAACTAATATTGACAAAGCATCTGGCAAGACAAAATTGCCCATTTTAGTTAACAATCAAAGACATTATCATGAGATGCTTTCCCAAAATATTTTATATGGCAATAGGGGAAGGAAGGCAAACACATCTTGTTTCCTTCCTTTCATTGGCGCTTGAGACCATCCAATAGACTAGATTAATAATAATTTCTAAAGAGGATGAAAAAGGTAGCTACATCATCATACAAGTCTAATTATCTGGAATTGGTTACCTATTCAACCTGTTGTCTCTTAACCAAAACAGATAAATAAAAACTGCATAAAGAAAGGTAGTTTATTACTGAATCTCAAGCTCTAGAGTCAAATAACAAGACAGGCTTCACATTAACAGATTTCCTGTTCTTCATTTCTGATTGCATGTTACAGGTCACTGTTAAAAATAAATAGGAATCAATAATCTCTGAGAGAGGAAATTTTTAAGCTTTTAAAATTTGAACTGCCTGATGAAATCCTTTGTTGCGAACACTAAGGCCGCATTCTTATACATATTTTCCTGGAAGTGAAAATTAGTTCCGCCAACTCAGCAAGAGTGTCAGTTTGTGGGTTGCAGCAACAGGTAAAGTGAAGATGGCCCCAGAAGTCGAAGAGGTTGTCCTGGTAAGAAGCAGGAAAGACAGCTCATCAGCAGCCTGTTTGACTGTCAGGAGGTGGGGCTCATGAGCAAGTGGAGGTTTCAAACAGCCTCACTCCTGGACCATAAATTTGTTTGGTACACTACACCTAAAGCCAGCTGGCTTTGGTGGTTGTTCCTACCCCCCTACCCTCAGATTTTATATAGAAGATTGTTTCATTAATGGTATCATACTCCTAATATTGATTTCCACAACTTTGGGGAGCTTTGGCAGGAGGAGGAAGGTATGTATGGGGTGGTGGTAGGGACCATGCACCTGCCATCCACAACAACAACAATAATAATAACAATTATTGTTATTATTTCTAGCCTGTCCAATCACGAAGAATCTGGGCAACAACAATAAAATAAACTGAAATTACAATAAAATCAAACCCTAAACCTCCCCTGCCCCCCCATTACCAGTACTAAAATAGAATTAAACAGTAATAGTATAAAAACATTACAAGCATTAAAAACATTAAACAAAGACAAAGAAACAAGCGGGGAAGGATAGGCGGATACGGGGGTCAGATATCTCAATATCTGGGGAGGGAAGCTAAGTTGGAAAGGCCTGCCGGAAGAGATCAGTCTTGAGTGCTTTCTTAAAAGCTGTCAGAGTGGAGATGTGATGGATCTCCTCCGGCAGGCCGTTCCATAATTTTGGAGCAGTAGTAGAAAAGGCCCTCTGGGAAACTGATGTTAGCCTAGATTTTTTTGGCTGTAATAATTTTTTTCCTGAGGACCATAGAGTGCAGGACAGACAATAGGGAAGAAGGCATTCCCCCAAGTATTATGGGCCCAATCCATGTAGGGCTTTGAAGGGAATTACCAACACCTGGTACTTTGCCCGGAAACTAATAGGCAGACAGTGTAGGGACTTCAAGACCAGGGTTATATGGTCATTCCTAGAAGTTCCCGTAATCAATCTGGCTGCCATGTTTTGTACCAACTGAAGTTTTTGAACTTGGCACAAGGGTAGCCCCATGTAGAGCACATTACAGAAGTCCAATCGAGAGGTTACCAGTGCATGTACTACTGGTTCTAGGTCCCTCAGCTCCAGGAAGGGGCGAAATTGGTGTATCAGACGAAGCTGTCGCATCCACCTGAGCTGTCAGATGGAGCGACGAGTCAAGGAGCACCCCTAAACTGCGGACAAAATCCTTCAGGGGAAGTGTGACCCTGTCCAGAACTGGCTGTCACAACTCCATTCCTGGATTCAGGGTTCCTAAAGCAAGTACCTCCGTCTTACCTGGATTCAGCTTGAGTCGGTTTTCCCTCATCCAGTCCATTACCACCTCAAGACAGGCATTCAGAGGG